>CM061528.1:67618687-69003687 GCA_030068015.2 Neoceratitis asiatica
GCAACGATGTTGCATATATGAGGAGTAAAAATACTTATAATGATGCAAATCCAAAAATAAAAATCTTTAATTCCTAAAATTTAAATTAATATATTTTAAAGGTATACAAATAATTAAAGAATAAAAAAATCTGAACCTTTTCCACCGTATTGTTTTATATATTGAAATATAATCAGTATAATTATTTTCAGTTGCCTTAGCTTTCTATATAAACTGTTATTTATTATCAAAATATGCTTTAGTGTTAATTTGTTTATAATCAAATGTATCTCTAATCCAAATGAATCAGTACCAAATTAATTCCTCAGCTGGTCTGAGCTAAGTTTATACATCATTTTACTAAGTAAATTCTTACTCCTTCTGGACTGCTTTCAATTACAATAATTCAGTACTAACACTTCTATTTTAAAGTAACAACATCACCATTCTTCATCTATTAAATGAAAAATTACTAGTCTTCAACCTCTACATTTTTCCCAGTGCTGCCCTGGGGCTCTGAGAAAGATTCATATGCGTATTTTCATCCTCCACCTTTCTGTAGGAAGCAATTGCTCAGCTCAGCAATTTGCCGTTCTTGGTTATGCGAAAATTACTTTAAGCTTCACCGCCAGCAGCACAGTAATTACTTCCTTTTCACTACTATTTCTACCACCAAAAGCATTTATGTGCAATTTCCACAAATTTCTTTGATTTTTTTTGGTGCTTTTAACCACTTTAAATGAGCAAAGAATTGCAAAACTTTATTGTCAACGCATTGAATGCACTTCATAGGGCCAACCGGCAGTGATTCTCTACAAACTAGCTAAAGAATGGCGTAATGCACGTTATGTGTTATCCAATTGCATGTGTATGTGTGTGTGTCAGAATGTGGATTTTTACCCTTTTAGCCGCAATTAATTTATGCGAACTTTCAAAACATCGCCACTGGGCTAAGAAAGCAATCGAAAAAAAATACAAAAGTCATGAATTCAAAAGAGAACACACAAAAAACAACAAACAATGAGAAAAGATCGGAAAGTTTAACTTTTCATTGTTGTATGCTTGAGAAATTTTAATTTCGTAATTTCGTCGGTAAATTAAAAACCAAAAAATAATAATAACAAACAGTGTTTGGTTGATTGTGTTTAAGACCAGGCCAGGGCAGGCCATTTACTAGTGCCAATGAGAAGAGGAGTTAGTGTACCGCTGCAAATGAGAGGTTTGCTTTAGTTTGGTTTGGTTAGCATGCAAGAGCGGTTTCTGTTTACTTTTAATTTGGCAGTAAAGATACTATATTGAAAAAATGTTTTCTCTTCCAGAAAAAAAATTATTTTATTTTCGTCATTTAATGCTGCTATATACAAGGGCAGGACCAAAAATTGATGAAATGGAAGAATTTTAAGTGATTTATTTTTTCTTTTGAATTTGTCCTATTATCGATTTATTAATTATGTAATTTTTCAAAATTATTAATCTATTCATTTCCATCTTTTCCCTCAAAATGCGCAATAGTTGCCACTCTGGCATTAGTGTCGTCGAAAGAACTCCTGTGCAACTCTTTATGTTGTGGTTGGAAAATATAAGGCTGCAGAGCTAAATAGACCAGATATAATCTTCTACAAGGTTGGATGATTTTTAGCGTATGCCGATGATATTGGTATCATTGGTCATAATACCCGCAATGTAAGTTATACTTCTCCACGTTATGAAAAAAAGCGAAACGAATGGTTTTGATATTAAACGACGGCAAGATAAATTATCTCCTGCCATCAAAAAAAAAAAAACAGGCATCACGTTCGCGACTTGGCTCCCACGTCACTGTTGACGGTCATAACTTCGAAATCGAAGATAACTTCGTCTATCTAGGAACCAGCATTAACAACACCAAAAATAATAGCCTTGACATCTAACGCAGAATCCTTCTTGCTACTTTGGATTGAATAGGCTATTGAAAAATAAAGTCCTCTCTCGACGAACCAAAACCAAACTCTACAAGACATTCATCATTTCCGTCCTGACATATGGTGCAGAAGCTTGGACTATGTCAACATCCGACGAGTCGGCTTTAGGAGTATGCGGGAGAAAAGTTTTGCGAAAGGTTTATAGTCCTTTGCGCGTTGGCAACGACGAATGCCGCAGAGGATGGAACGATGAACTGTACAAGCTATACGACGACATTGACATAGTTCTGCAGATTAAGATAAAGCGGCTAGACTGGCTAAGTCATGTCGTCTGAATGGATGAAAGCGCTCCAGCTTTGAAAGTACCTGATGGAGTTTCCGCTTTTTGGAATCAGAGGAAGAAGAAGAACTCCAATGCGTTGGAAGGATAAGCTGGTTTCACTTGGTATTACCAACTGAAACCAAACAGGGAAGAGAAGAAATGAGTGGCGCGCTATTGTTGATGCGGCTATAACTCGTGAGCGGTGCCTACACCAAAAAATAAGAATAAGATATATTTTTCTTTAATCAGTAAAGGATGATATTCGATTTTGGTTTCCATAGCTTGACTTATTAACAGGAAATTAATCGTAGAATAGGGAATAATGCAATAGAGTTGAAACCTATTTCAAATCCATCATTTTTATTTCATGCGCCTTTCCTCGTGCATATGATTTTAAATCTATTTTAAATCATTTTTATTTACTAATTTCTACTTTTTCTAAATTTTAAATCTAATTGATTAACTTTTCATACTCCAATGTATTGTTTTTTTTTGTGGCTTTCTATTAATACCTCAGATATACGGTACATTGCGCGATTTGAGTATTCAATTTGTCGAAGAGAAATAAAATGCAATGTTAAAATTGTCTGTTCTAATTGTTATATGCTTTTTATCACCCACATATTCTTATAAAATTATATGAATTTGTTTAGCTCATTTCTGCACCTATGAATATCATTCAAAAGCAAAATGTGTAGGTTTGAGTACTGACGAAGCATATAAAATTGTATCACTTTTACATATCCACATTTACCATTAGGTGTGAACACAATCACCCTGCGAAAAATTCTCACCATTTAATTCATTTGCATAACATTGGAGTACTTACAAATTGCTCCTCTGTAATGCCAGATTATACCAATTTACGTCTCACCTTTCGTTACCCGATCAAAGTTCGTGTCTTAAGGGTCGCAACCAATCGTCTGTATGTGGGTAATTTCTCTTTTGTACAGAAATTTTGTGAAATTTAAATAATAATATAATAAACAATTTAATATAACCTCCATAAAAGGTAGCAAATGTGTTTTTTTAAGGAATGACTGATGTTTGTATAATAAATAATAATATTTTTTGGAGTAATGCTTTGAGCGTACTGACCAAAGTATAATTTCACACATAATCCTTCGAATATGGTGAAGTTAAGCCTAGTGGCCGCAATTTTATCTAATTGCGGTCGCCCCTCGGCAGGGAATGTTAAATCCTCCGAGTGTATATCTGACATGAAATAAAAGCTCTTCATAAAAAACCTTCGGCCATCTGGGGCGGCTTCGAATAAACTGTAGGTGCCTGCATTTGTTGAAAAAACATCAAGACGCACAGCACAGATTGGAGGAACAACTCGGCTCAGCTTCAGCTGTTGCAAAGTGCCAATTATATATATACCGAGCCGAAGTACTATTTTTTGTATAGATTTTTGGGGTACTCTTCAACGTGTATATAGAATACATTTGCATGCATTTATTGAGTAGCAGAAGTTTTTAGTGGGGTCAGCACAGTATTTGTATTTATTTGTTTAACATATATATGCCTCCAAAGCGAATGAATCCATGTAACAAACGCCCATCGACAACAGAGATATTCGCATATTGTTTTGATTTTTAACGATTGAGTAAGGAATCACGTTTGAAATTTTCTTTTTATTACTTCATAGCGGAAACGATTTTAGAAAAATGATGTTGCGGCTCAATGCCAGTTATTACCCCTATTCAGGCTTGCGGTGTACCATAAGCGACTTCATTTGCGCACAGAAGCGTTATAGGTTTTGTAGGCAAATGTGAGTTTATCTATCAGCAAAGAATAAATAGTACATACTTACACACACTTAATGACATAACATATGAGTAAATACCTTGTGAAGGATAGTCAACATTCATATCGCAAAGCTTTGCTTATTTGAATTAACGGTTTAAAAAAGTGTAAATTTAAAGAGAAATATTGTGTTGATAGGAACGTGCAAATCCTCTACTTAAAAAGAAAAACATAGTAGGCATATAATCTACAAGTCTACAGAAAAAAAACGATAGCCGAGTGCTTTCCTAAATTGGCTATTATACTTTTGTAAGAAAAAATATGTACATATATTTTTTGTTTTGATTTGATATTTATCTTACACTAGCTGACTCGATAAATGTATTTTTGGTTTTACTATATACTCTTCATCTCCTTTTTGCACGATTTTTCATACGTTTTTTTTACATGTCCCAGTTACCTTTATCACACGGTTTTAATTTTTTGCACCGAAAATCATACTTATTCTTATGACAATTATGAAAGCTACCGTGAGCTATATGAAGAAGCTTTTTCAAATGATTTTTTACCACTAATTTGATCAGATTTCAGAATATTTTTCGTTTGCGTTGTAGAACTGCAATTTACTTGTATATGTATATATATGTGTGTTAATTTTTTTATATAAAAAATTTTTCTGTTAAAATAAATATTTTCAATAGACAGATTTGTATATAATATTAAATCTTTTTACATATTTTATGTTATTTTGCCCAGATTAATTTTAAAATTCGTCCGAATAATTACTTTTATTTGCAAATGTGACTTTTTTGCAGAGGTGTTTTTCGCACGGTTAATTTAGAGTCCCAGTTAACCGTGCAAAAAGAAGATATTATATTTTTGATTGAATTTCGTACGTTCACTATTATTTTTGTACCGTTGACAATTATAAATATGTTCAGGTGTTTTTAAATATATAGGAAAATATTTATTATACACTAAACCCTTTTCAAAGATATTTTCAACAATAATCTCAATATAATTTCATAATAAGAACGTTACATTTCCTTTCTTGTATTAAACTAATGGAGATTTAAAATTTAAAAAAATAGCATTCCCTAGGTCAGTGACTTTTAGAATTTCCCGCGCAGTTACTGTGAATACAAGACTGCTGCCGTCAATTGTTATCGATTAGTAGACCGCTGTAGAATTTTGAGCAAGCTGTGTCATTTTGTTTGTGTTTGACAGCCGTTGAAAGCAGATGAACTCATGAATTTTAACGAAATTAGAAATAGTGAATTTCGTGTGCTGGTTAAACATTATTTTTTGTGTAGAAAACCATCACCGAAATCAAGGAAAGATTAAATGGTTAAGAAGATGTGTTTACTGAGCTTCAGTTCAATTGACTGCCGAAAATGCTGGTCGCCTAAAGTCGTCGTGCTAGAAATCATCGATAAAATCCATGGAATGATATTGGACGATCCAAGAATAAAATTGCGCGAGGTGATTGAGGCTGTAGACATCAAAAGTGATTCATTTTATATGAATATTTGGACATGAAAAGCTATCAGCGCGATGAAAAGTGCTGTTCCATCAATACAATTCATGGGTACACACGTGTGTAGTCACCTAAAATTCATTTATCGGGCTGCTACCCCATCCAGCATATTCTCAAGATTTAGCTTCCTCTGACTATTTCTTCTTTTTAAACCCGATGAAATGACTGGGTACCGGATCGAGCGACGAGGTCATCATAGAAACAAACGTCTATTTTAAGGGCTTTGAAAAAATCTTTTATTTGGAAGGAATACAAAATTGGAAAAAATGTATAGAGCGAAACAGAATTTTATATGAAATATTTTCCACTTTAAACTTTATAAGCTCTCTTCATCTTCGTTCCCATATCGCAATATTTCATTTAATAATTTTGTGTATTAAAAATTTGAGAAATGTAAGCGCATTTTATTTTTATTTTTATAAAGTTGAAAATGTTGGCCACCCTTTTAATTTTTTTCGCATTTCTTGATTTTCTTCAGTTTTTTCAGCAAAATAGGATTTTATTTTGCGACAATTAATCTGAGTTACTTTCGTATTTCTCAAAGCCACGTCTTGTCTTTGATACAATAAAGCACGCCATTAATTATAAAACTACTTACTTTCGCGCTTATAGCCGGATCAACAATATTACACCAGTCGTATCATGTCCATGTCCTTGATCTTTCTTACGCTCAACGGTACTTAGGGAGTTTGATATGTTGTCCCAGAGTTCCCTTATATCGAGTTCTTACTGTTTGCTCTCAGAGAGCGGGTATGCAAGTTGAGCAGAAAACCATTTCGCAGTATGTGGTAATTGCAGCTTTTCTAAATCCAACTCTCTTATATTTTTTACCGGACATTATTAACTGCACGGAGCCGAGTGTGTATCTTAGCTGCAACAAAATATTTTTCCAAGTCAATGTTAGGGCTTCAGAGCGTCCACATATCGAGAGTACTGGTTGAATTCTCTTATATGGGAATCTAGTGCCTCAGGCAAGCAATTACACGGCAAAGTCAATCAGCCTCAGCCCATTAGGCCAAATATCGTTACGGAAGCTGAATTTCCCGAATGCTGAACCAAAAAAGTCTTTTTTGTCTAATCTATGGTCTTTTAAATACCTTTTATGTTGCCTTGACAAGCATCGTTCTTCCCTTAGAACGGCGCATTGGCATTTCATTACGCATTGTCTCTTAAAGTTAGTTCACCGGGCTGTAATATAATACATGGTGACGGAGTCTCTCCCCTACCATAAAGCCAAAACCAAATTTGCGATCCATTATATGACCGCTGTAGTCAATTAAGGGACTGGACATTCCTTTCGATTAAATTATCACATATCGCACAAGAGTAGCGTAGTCTATGAAGTTCATAGTCTCCCAGGAGCAGATTTTAAAGAGCATAATGTCAATTTTTTCATTTAAAGAGTCTTCTATTTTAGTTCGACAAAAAGAACACTTAATATTACTATTTTTATACCTAAAAGGGACCATAAGGGTAAGACATTATTATTTAAATTTATTTCTCAAACTTGGTTGCGCCATAAAATATGCATTTTTTTAATTTTTACTTTTCATGTTATCAATAATTCACAATCGGAATAAAAGCGAAAAGTGTAATCGAGCTAAAACGAAAATATATATTTTTGAAATAGTATGCTTAAAAAATAGGCAACATTGATAATATTTGATGATTTTAAAAGAGGCGGAAAATTGTGTATGACTCTTCACTTTTGTTTGGCTGCGCTTGAGGAGTTGTCAGATAAAGGAAATTCTTCTTTACTTAGACGCGTTGAATTATGAATGTGCAAACATTAGCTCTAACACGCATGAAGCTTTTCAAAAATATAAGTACGAGTACACACATATGCTTCTATATATAACTACTTTAAAGGATGACGACAAAGTGGCAGTCAATTGGTCACTTGTACACTTTACTGGCAATATAGCAAATTTGCATACACACTAGTGGGTGAGTGTGCGTTTAATACTGTTTACGTATATATATATATATATATATATATATATATATATATATGTGTGTGTGTGTGTGTGTGTGTGGCTGTGTGTGTGTGTGTGCCTTCTACGCTTGCTGCTGCTGGCCTAAAAAAACTCTAACGCTGTGTTGTGATAAGAAGGAAAGTTAAAAGTTTTCAGCTCAACTAACCGACCAACAACAACTGCAAACTATGATGAGAATTTTTTAGAAATTTTTTCTTTATTATTTTACACATATTTTATGTTATTGCTATTCAAAAGTTTCCTGGTTGAGAATGTTTAGAATTTCATGATTGTCATTGTGACAATGAAAAAGTTTTATGAAATTTTAAGTGCACACATACACGCACATACACATACACACGTGCCTGCTAACTAACGCTGGCACACGTCAAAGTTTGTTTTTCGGTAAATTTCATATCCTTCACATATTTTGAGTTCCCTTTTGGTCACAATTTCTGGAAAAGTGCCTCGGCAATAAGAGAGAGGGTTAATTTTAGTTGACAACAATGAAGTGTGCACAAACAGAATATGAGTATGAATTGTTTGTGAATACTTAATAATATTTTAAACACTTTTATCAGCACTAAACTTCTATCATGCCACTTTGACAGTTGTAAGCTGACGATAAACTACTGTTACGAAAAGAGTTATGTGAGTTGATTACGAATTGTAGATTTTTAATATTAATAAAGTACTTTCATATTTTTCAAATCAATATTTATATATGTGTACGAAAATCTTCCATAATTTTCTACTTCTCTCCATTTTCAGCCAAAACTTTATCTGCCAGTAAAGCAAGCAGAAAATTATTATATTTTGTCAGAATGCCTTTGAATTATTGATGACTACTTATTTTTAAAACATACGCACTTAAATTACTATCCCTTACAAAAAATATTTAACTATTAACAAAAGGTAAGCGTATATGTTCAATCGTGTATTTCCATATCGCTCAAGGATGTTATCAATAATCTAAAAACTGAAAGAAAAAAATAAAATAAATCAACCATAACAGTGCAGCTTGCGATTTTCTCACAATTAACATTTTTTCCAGTAAAATAAAATAGAGCGAAAGCTGCGATGAAAATAATAACAATACAAACTCAAAATCAACAACAAAATAACATGAAATAAAAACATCTACCAAATTGGTTAAAAACATAAGCGTGGAAAATTCTTGCGCACATGTTGTATCCGTATTGAAGCTTCTCATATTAAAAATATTTATATTTTAAAATATTCATTACAAATCTGAAATTCATATTCATGCACAAGAAAAGCATCAGCCGTCGAAATAAAAACAAACCAATGGAATCGTTCTAAAATAATACCAACAAAGTAACTGAATTGCGAAGGGGTTTCTGTGAAGTAGCGTAGCATACGAGAATTACATCGGGTGTGGTGCATTATTGCTTGCGGCATTCATACTGAATTGCTATTATTTAGAATAAATTAAATGTAATGGGAGAAATTATAAAATAATTGTTTGTATACTAATTATATTTAAAAAAAAATTATGAAATTAAAGAATTATGAAAAAAAAATATAAATGTAAATGGGTTCAATTTAAATCAAACGTTGTGGATTTTGAGTCTAAGGTTATAAATATTTTTGTATTACGCCGTACTAAATTTCTATACAAACAGACGTGTATACATAATTAAGAAAGTTATGAAGGAAAATTATATGTGAGGGCGGAATATAGAAGAGAACGATAATATATTATGGAGCTTGAAAAACCCATAGTGGAATCATTACAAGGTGTGATCAGTAGACTCACCTCACTTTTTTCGCAGTCTTATTTCTGTATTGTTTTTAAAGTATTAGAAAAAGGGTAATTTAGAGAGTCATATTTATGACAAAATTTTTATTTTAAAATAGAATGAATAACATACGAAAATTGCTTCAGCGGTTATAATATATATGCATATTGTAACGATTGTCGTAATTAACCTCGATAATTTCCCAAATCTTCCGAGTCCGACCACTGAATTGCTAAATAAAAGTCCCAAGATTTGTTGGTTCGACTTCTTAATTGCCGAAATTTACTCATCGTTTATTTGCTCCTCCTGTTCACTATACTCAAACTAACATATAGAAAGCTGTATTCGATTATTGTCGTTAAAATTTGTCGAAAATAAGACACCGTTTTTCACATCGAAAGCACGGAATAAATGGGTCATCCACCATTATTCCAAACATGTTATAGCCAAAATGAGTTTTTACTACCTATGATCATGAACAACGAGTTTTAAGATATACGATGGAAAAAGCAATTGTGAGCTCAAATCATATTTTTCGGAGAAACAAAACGGAGTGCTACTCATGTTTCCGTGGAGAATATTGCCGAAAGAAAAGGAGCCACTTCTGATAATAAAATATTTTCCATAAATTTTTAAATAGTTCATTCAAATCGGCTCATTCCAAAAGGGCAAAGATTCTATTAATATATCTAATATTCCATAATCGACTTCAAAGTTTTCCGAATTAAAATTAAGCTCACAAATTTTCGAAATTCTATTCCACAACCCTCTTCACATTTTCTTTTTGCCGTTTCTTCTTGTGGCATTTTAAAAAAGTTACGACTGACACTTGTCCACGTCATACGACACAAAGCACAGGAAACATAAGCAATTTCTATATGCTAAGACGGCATTCGAATATTGCGATCAAAAACATCAAAAACGAAATACGAAGTGCGTTTAAAAACTATCGAGATCTTTTAAGCTATACAAAGAGTTTCGGAGTGATATGAGCATTTCCAAGGCCATGAAGAGATAATGAATGCCCTGGACGCCCCAGCACATCATAATCTTTAAATCAGCGCTACTAGATGAAATTATTCAGCGCCAATAAAACTATATTTCTTAGCTGACGTGGATACGATTTTATTCGTTAACTAAATACTTTTATGTTAAAAAAACTGTTTCAAAAAATTTTATATAATTAATTTTTAATTTTCAGTACAAATGATGAGCTATTTAGTATATTTAAGATTTTCGCCTCAATTATCCTACTGCCATAATGAATCTACATCGTGGCTACATACGCTCTGCGAGTAGGCTAGTCCAGAGAAAAAGGTTGTGGTAATACTGTTTGACATACTGTTATACATAAATATGTGACTTGGAATTAGTAATCACATTTGGAAGATCATTAATGAATATAGAAAGCAATAAGAGACATAAATGACTGCCTTTATGTTACTGATATTTCAGGTTATTTACAAAATACAAAAATTACTCTTGTGCGCTGAAATCCTCTTGCGCAAATAAGATTGAAAAGCAAAGCTATCGGCCTTCCTCTCCCATCCTCCGATGGCACATAATTTGCTAAAATTAGTGTAAATAATCGGTTTTATAACCATTTTTGAAACCATTACTACTGGTGGTTTCTAGTAAGTTCAATTTACCATTACAAAACCCATGTTGTAAAATATCAATAATAATAATAATTCAGGATCCGAGATTTACTACCGGAGGTAATACAAAGGGAGTACAGAACATGTTAAATTCTGTTCGATTAAAGCATTGAATATGTTTGTATATCGTCACAAAATTTAATCACATTAGGTGGAACATCATGTGGGTCGCTTTTAAATGAGCTTTTAAGGAATTTAAGACGATGGTAAACATTATCAAGCTGTTATATAAGGCGTTCTTATGCAATAAAAGCAAGAAAGTAGTCTGTAAACATTTCATGAACACGAAATTTATTAAAAACTTCAAAATTTAATTTCGATGAATTTCAATGACGATACTAACTTGAATTCGCATCTGTAGATTACAAATTTTTACGCTCACGGCTTTTTGACCAATGCTTCATAATTAAACAAATCACTATATGGGAGCTATATGATATAGTCCTCCGATTTCGACTATCACTACCAATATGCAATTAAATATGTGTGTATAATACCAAATTTCAAGCCTCTACGTGATTTTTTGAGGGATTTTTGACTCGAAACCTCATATGTGATCATAAATCAAGTAACGGCTTTCAAAAAGACAAACTTCGAAAAAGTAATGTCTCATTAAAAACCACACGTCTAAAAAACACCCTTTATAACGATCACTAGAAATTTCATATTTCTTTCATTTTAAAAGTTCATGGGAATTCCTTAGCCTTTCGTTACGAATTAACAAATAAAGAGAATATAAGTACTAAGTACTAGTAAGGCTTGTCACATAGTTTTTGAAACACGGCTTATACAAAATATTATTTAGTTTTTTGATTTTTCGAGCTATTCAGTTCTTCAATTGAACCGTAAAGCGTTTGGTGTACTTATTTCAAATTCGGATTTTTATTCACGTCAAAAATGATCTAAAGGGGACAAGCACAACGAAGTACACTTTCAAATAATCCTATGCTTGAGCAAAAATATTCATAGCAAAAATATCAAAATGAGAATTTCATAAATACAAAAATACTTAAAATTTCATATACACAAAGGTAAAAAATAGGTTAGAAGACAAATGAAAAATACCAAAGTATACAATAGCAAAATGAATTTCAATTTCGAATAACAATGATGCATAAATTACATAAAACTACAACAAAAAAACTAAATAAGGAAGGGTTCAGTTCTGGTGAAAGGGAACTGCTCCGTTAGTGTTTGACGCGGTTAGCCATCTTTTTAGAAAGAAAACAAATCCAAATTGGTTAAATTGAGCTCATGTCTATAGGGAATTGTAAGAAACCTGTCTCGAATTTTTTCGAGCGGCTTGCGGTAATCCATTCAAGCTTTTTCCAAGTTCCAGATTTTCTCCTCAAATTTAATAATGAAATGCGCATGGTTTTCATCTGATTTTGACCATTTTCACAAGCATTGAATTTTGTTTTTAAGAGTTTTTACAAGTCAGTCCAAGATTATTGAAGTATGTACATACATATATATTTAACAAAAAATCTTTTAAATCGGTTTTTTATCGCCGTTAACCACCAGATTAAATTAACCGCCTTTTGAGTATATTTAACAACATCATCCCGCTTCGCCATTTCATTAAGTCTGTTACATGTTCAGACGTTAGCTAAATAAACCTTATGTATGTAATAATAAAAATAAACCTATATGTAGACAGTATCGTTGGGTATAAAAAAGTGTCGTACGAATGGAGGAAAAGAATTTTTGGACTTGAATTCCATTTCATACGGCGACAAAGTGGAAAAAGGTGTTAGCAGCGGACAACCACTATAAATGTATAACTTTAAGCGGATAAATATATGTGGGTATGTGATGCGGAGGGAATCGGTGTATTCGAGCACCTAATGAAATATAAATGCTGAAAGCAAAATTTCCCGCAAATCCAAATAGCAGACCTCCTATCGATATTTGTAATACCCTCCGTGCAACTCAGTGGCATTTGTCTTCTATTTTTTGGTACAAAAATTAAATTTTTTAAATTCATTGATCTGCGTGAGAATTTTGCTTTTCCTTGTGCTTGCTGGTAATATTTGCAGCGTATCATTTTTTATTTATGTTCCACTACAGCGTTTGTTACTTGGAAATGGTAATGGATGCCCGAAGCAATGGAATCTTTTTTTTTTTTAATTTGCAAGGATATGAATTTCTACAGTGAGAAATAATTATTCCAAATGGTTTGCATTTTTATGTGTTTTTTTCGCTTTTACTTTGCAATACTATTTTACCAACGATTGAATTATGCTTGTATATTCATTGTAATGCATGCAAACATACTGCATGTGTTCGTATGAAGATGTATTTAAATCGCTGAAGTGCATATATGATTTCAATGTTTTTCGCTTGCCATCAAAAATATGTATATTTTCATGTATTGAATTTCTGAATTTTCAACAACATTTTTTCAGATTTTAGAATTTAACATATTTTACAGTGTGTATTGGTGGCCGCAAGGTCAGATTTCGAGCCCTGATCTGACTAATGTCCAAAATTATAGAAAAAAAATTTAAATAAAAAAAAATTATTTTTTCTATTTGCGATGGCACCTCGGGAGACAATGTCAACCCTTCCGAGTGAAATAAAAGGTCCTCATAAAAATCCAGTGCAGGCCCCTCTTTTTTTTGTGGAAAACCAGTAAGACGCACACCACAAGTTAGAGGAAGAGCTCGGCCGAAAATAGCTTCACCGGTTACAAAGCACAAATTATATATATTTTTATTCATATATAAATTTATGTTTGCTTATGAAAAAATTGTACTTGCCACTAAACGTGCAAGAGTGCACTTTGCGTCTGTTTGTTAATCAGGTAAAAAAAATATATTTTTTGGAAACATTTAGAATATTAAAAAATTAAATGCATCATTGAATATTTTGATCACTTGTGCTTTATTTTAACACTGCGCAATAGTTCAATAGAAATTTCTCTTTTCTCTTAATATTGAAAAGAAGCTGTATCTAATAAAGAAATATATGCGGGTGGTAGCCGTTTATGAATTAAATTTGTTTTTTATTATTTTTGATATTTACTTCATTAGTGATTGTTTTCAAATACAAGAAAATTCATGTTTATCTCACTCATTCCAATTTTTCTTTACAGTTTTGGGAAATAATCTCCGATGAGCATGGCATCGACCCGAATGGTATGTACGTTGGTGAGAATGATTTGCAATTGGAACGCATCGATGTGTACTACAATGAGGCCAGCAGTGGTAAGTATGTACCACGAGCTGTGCTCATCGACTTGGAGCCAGGCACAATGGATGATGTCCGCCAATCACCAATGGGGATGCTATTCAGTCCAGATAGCTTCGTCTTTGGGCAATCGGGAGCGGGTAAGTCATAAATTATTTCCATAATTATTTTGTATTTTTTTTTTTGTGCATACAAATTTTAATTCCTAATTTTTGAAATAAACCTTTCTCGAAAGCAAACTGACTGACTTAATTTGTTTTAATACAGTAAATATCTTTTTATTTCAACTCAGCAGTTTTTCCTTTTATAAACTATTTTTATTAAAAAAATTATGTACGTGTTAAACGCTATTTCTCTTTCAATTTCAGGCAATAACTGGGCAAAAGGTCATTACACAGAGGGCGCTGAACTCATTGATTCCGTGATGGATGTATTACGTAAAGAATCCGAAGGTTGCGATTGTCTTCAAGGCTTTCAACTAGCACATTCACTTGGTGGTGGTACCGGCTCAGGTCTGGGTACATTGCTCATTTCTAAAATACGAGAAGAATACCCGGATAGAATAATGAACACTTTTTCGGTGGTGCCATCGACGAAGGTGAGTGGTTATTTAAACCTTTTTAATTTTTTAATAGAGATTTAGTGAATTTTCCTTTTCGTTACTTATTTATATATACATACTTATATATATTGTATATGAGTATTTTAGTACACATAAAGAAAGCAATCATAAGTACATTAAATATTTTTTAATTTTAATACTAATCATATAAGGTGTAGCAGGAAACGGTCGCCTTTGTGATCCCAATCATCACAACTGAAATATTCTTTTATGTATTTTGCCACCAGCTTATGAAGAAACCCTACAAAACTAAATTTAAAATTGTAAATTAATGATTATTTAATTATCTTAGAACTTATAATTGAAAATTATACTATAACATCATATAAATTCTATTTATTTCAGGCGTTAAAGTATACAAACGAAGCATTTTGAATTAAGTAGTCATTATGTCAACTCTCGTAGTTTTTTGTGCTATTTATTCACGTTTTTCCTCATTATACTAGTTCTTCGCATTAACGCATCCTTTCCACCAATGGTTGCTTATCAACTGCGAAGTAGTTATTTACTAATTCATTTATGGACTTTAACAACGAACGGTAAGTCTCATGCCAGAGAGAGCCTACCCCTAACCACTTTGGGTTCGTGGCAAAAACTTATCCATGGTGTGCTACAAACAACACAGCATACCAGTCGCTGGGTGGTGGTAATTAATATTATTCCCTCTATTGGTATGATTTCGCCTATAAAATACTAATATGGAACTCCCCGTGTGGCAGATGTATTGAGCATAAAATAAATCGTTTTACAAACGGACGCATTCAAGCAATAGCCATATCTGCAAAGCCTAACACTCTCTGTTGACGCGAGGAGCGTAAATACTTGCATAACTTTAGGCATTGGCTAATTGCTCCCTGCCATTAGTGTTTTTGCATTCTGGCATATATGTATGTATGCGAATATTTAGATTCATGCATATATGCAAGAATGCAATTCATAAGTGGTCAGATATCTGATTATCTGATCTGTTTTTTGCGTCTTCCCATCCCGGTTATTTTAAGCGATTGCGATGGGCGTCTGCGAAACGTCAAATACCTCTGATAGCATTGGGTTAAAAACTGTTTTTTTTTTCAAACGAGCCCAGTGCTCAATGAATAAATTGAAACATTCTTCTCCACTCGCTTAAACACTCCATTTTTATATAAAAATTATAAGTGGTTAAGATCGTATGAACACTACGGTCATCTTTCATATTGGAAGCAGACATAACACAGAAACAACTTGACGAAAGTTCACAAAATTTTGAGCACATATGTATTTCTTAGTGTTGTTTAGTGAGTTTCAGTTGAATGAATTTGATTTTAGATTTTTAAAAGGAAATTTTCATATAAAGAATAAAGTTGGAAGTTGAAATTCCGCAATTAGAAAAAACCTCTTTTGATTTTAATTTGGGATTATCTTGACTTTGTACATAGTATTCGCGAAGGTGTTTTTGTGAAGCTTAAGCTCTAAGATTGTTCATCCTTTCTCTATGGAAATAGTTCAAATCCTCTACATAGACAATACAAGTGCTACAAAAGCACCGTCGATGATAACGGCACGCAGATAACCTCACACTTTATCTTTTAAAAAGTTATCATTCAGTTATTTAACGTTATTTAACATTATTTATTTATTCATTATTAGTTTAATTAGATACATATTTTATTATTTATACATTTATCTATTATTTCATTTATTCAGTTGCTCATTTTTAATACGTATATTAGTTAGGCGTACAAATTTATAATATTTTTAGTTAAGTTTTTATAATTTAAAATGATTAGCTCGTGGATATTTATTTATTATTCCCTAATAACGGCTATTACAAATAAAACATTTTTTTCATCGCTCTAACTAAATTAAATATTATTAATTTTGTCAAAATATTTCCATAGCAATTAATATTTTAAAAGCCACAATAAATATGTCTAAAAATTCAAAATTTTAATCGTTTTCTATTTTATATACTAAAATAAGTATATAAAAAGCACATACGTATGCAAAATATAAAAAATAATTGACAGCAATAAAATATATGTACACATACATATATATTTTGACAGCTAATTATTGTACAAAGGCATAAAATTTCTGACGATTATTAAGTTTTGCAAATTTTTTGACAAATTCACTTAATTTATTGACATTATTATTGTTCGCGAACGGCTGTACCAACTCAGGCGGCAGCAATCAGTAATGCTAATATTTGTAAATCGCTTAACCACTATAGTGTAAACAAGAGTGGCAAATGTGAATTTGTAAGTGTATGTGTGTATGTGAAAGGCCTGCTGGTCACGTAGCAGCTAATTGTCAAATGCACCACAAATGTCAAATCGCGTGAATTAGTTTTACGAAAATTATAAGCACACAAAACTTATAATAAAACAGTCGGCTCTACCCCACCAAGCACGCCTCTGTTTAGCTGGACATTCCAACTAAATTATGCGCCTATAAATATGTGTTAATTATTGTGTGACGCAATTGACTGTCAAAACAAAAATAAATTGAATTAAATGCAAAACCACAATTTGTCAACGAATTTGCAAACATTTCGCATAAACACACAAAGTACTTTCATGTGTTTGCATGTGTGTGAGAAAAATTATGTAAAATACCAATTACTTTTACAATATATGTAATTGAAATTAATTACATACGCACAAATGCATGGCGACACCCGCGTTGATTTTGTTGTTTTCTTTAACAGATTTTCATTGTTATTTTTATTATTTGTTTGACCTTTTGTTGTTCTTGGTGTTTTTATTAGTGTTATTGTTGTTGTTGTTTTCAGCATAATTTAATTAAAGCATGCACATTAGCTTTGGCCTTAATTTGGCTGTTGATTGATTGAAGTGCGTACGCGCATAAATATGCATATGTTCATGCTCCTGCCTCTCGCCCCGTACGGTAAATTTAATTCATAACTTTGTTTCTGTTTGTGTTTATTAGCGAACGCTGCACACCTGCTTTGCATATTAATTATGTTTAATACGCTTTAGTACGCGATGCTCTGCCACTTGCAAATGAATCCAGTGTTTTTCAAAAATAAAGCAAACAAAAAAAGACAAATTATAATTGAAATTGAAATTAATTAGTTGGGAAATGAGTAAAGGAATATCATAGCACTAATAAAATAAGAATTCTCAAATGATATGACGGCTGCATGCATAAAAATAAATTTAAATTAAATTCGTATGCAGTAAAAGGTTTTTAAAAATAATTTAATTTATTTTACCAATGATAGCCTCTTCTGTAATTTAATTAGAAGCATTTTATTTCAGATCAGAAATACACTCAGATGAGTCGGCCTACCTCACATGACCAATTCTTTCGCCGAAAAATAGCTAGGCATCCTAGTATCCGAAGAGGATTGTTTTCATGTGACCTGAATTCTCGATTATAAGTTGATGATATTTTCTTTGCCATTTTTTTTCAAAAATAGTTATTTCACATTCTCAATAGTAAGAACATTTACCTATATTTATGGAGAATGGGTTCTACGAGAAAAAGAAATGAATTGCGCGCTATTGTAGATTTGGCTATAATCGCATAATTGCCAGAAATGCAGGGCAGTTTGTCAGTGTAATGACTACCCACGCCTATGTTTCTGTCCGGCTTTAGCTAAAAATCTTCTTCGATATCTCCGAGCTTCGCAGTTCAAAGGACTATAGGAGGCTTCAAAGTTGTGTATTAAGGCTCTCTTAAATATCGAAAAAAGCGTTGAGATCCTTTATCTTCATTTTGCATTGCACAATGCGTATATTCATAGTGCATCAGCCAGCCAGTGTAACCTTAAATAACATATAATCGTGTAAGCGGTGCTTACGTCAATGTAGTATTAATAATAGTAATGGATTCTGGGTGCCAAACTGTGTGACATAAACAGCATCTATTTCAAATTTATTAAACTTCCCAGATATTTTATATATGAGCTAAAATCAGGTAATTGACTGGCATTTTACCCATTTAGGTGGACAATATAAAATAATATGTTTGGCCTCTTCGAAAAATCATGAGTCCTTGTCCCTGAATTTGAAATTCCTACTAGAAAGTGGACAAATAAGTGCAGCTAATACAAATACTCTGTAATAGGCAAAGAGGCAGTTCACTACTGCAACTTTAGTATTAAAGTGTTATTATAGATGGCCGACATCTAAATTGCTTCGCATTTTTCAATATAGACAGATGGTTGAAGTGTGCAGTATTGGTCATACCAGTATCTCACAACAGTAATAGAATACTATACAAGCTTTAGAAATTAGACTATAACCTCAGCACTTCCAAGTCGTACTTCACAGTAGCTAAACACAAAGTAAAGTGTAACATTTAAGCTTTAAGTAAGGTGATCTTTAAATTGCCATTAACTTTTACTTAGGTGTAGTCAGAGTACGGAAAACTCGCTCGGGTCGGATCGGCTCGCTGTTTAGATCGCGAACGAACTGAAAATTATGCGAAACAGATCGCGATCGATGCTTCGCTTTATGCTTTTAGTATTTGAATGACGCCTGTAAGTTTGTTGAAGTACTTTACTGTTTTATTAATGAAAAAAAAATTAATGCATAAATAGTATTGACACGAATATTATATGGATATTACAATAATATTAAATTAAAATTTCTACTTTACCCTACAAAATTTTTGATGGGGAATTATATTTTAATAAATTATTAAAACCATATGAAGAGGTTTCGAAAACTAATTTAAATTCTTAAAATATTATAGAGCATATTAATATTGTTTAAGCCTAGGTTAATGAGTCTATATCTAATGTAGTGTCGAAACGGACAGCTTAAAGATAGGCATTACATTTCCAGTACATCAAAAAGACAAAAATTATAGCAAATACATTCGGGGCGATACAGTTAAAACAAGTAACACTATCCTCTTTTTTCAAGACGAGAGATTCTTAAATAAATTCATCAGGGGAATGTTAAGGCCTCCGAGTGTTTTTTTGACATGAAATAAAATCTCCTGTAGGTTCCTCCATTTGTTAGTAAAAACATTAAGACGCAAAACCATAAATTGCAGGAGGAGCTCTACCGAAAATCTTTTCAACGTTTACGAAGAACCAATTGTCCATAAAGATAAAATACTAATATTGGACAAATATATTATTCCGATAAGTGGTGGATAGCGATGAGGTAGATTTTGTTGAAATTCATAACTCCCTAGCATCTGGTTTGGCTGTTGTTCGATGCCCCTCACATACGAGTCAACTTGCCGCTAATGATACATTAAAAAAGTTATGCCAAGTCAAAAATTGCAGTAAATCAGTCAAAACTTTACGGAGCAAAATCCGCAATATTTGCAAATACCTTCGATGACACTACGACGAGATGGAATTCAATATATGTAATATTAATGTTCACTACAAAAGTTGAGAAATTATGTCGAAAACAGTTCCGATTCTATTGCAGTTGAAATAGATTGGAACTTTGTTAATACATTTATAGAAGCATTCAAAACGTTAGCATAATGTACAAAAAACTACAAGACGAATAATACCTTATGGACGACTTTTATAGAGGCCAATTACCCTTCGAGATTGACATAGTAGAAATTAAAGAAGAAGGATATTTATTCGCTCAGCAATTACTGGAGGCAATGAAAATAGAAGCCCAACTTGAAGATGAAACTTTTCTGGCAGATATGTATTTGAAACCAAGATTCAACTTCCATAATTCACCATTCATAACCGAAGATCAAAGAAAGAAGGCAGTGGTAAGTAAACGTTCATTATTTTTGATATTTTAATATGTACTCGTACATAGATCGGCGATAGCACCATATGGAGCTTATTAAAAATTAGAGGTAAGGAAACTAAGCGCCAACTATAAATCAAACAGTAAAACAAGAATTGGAAAGATGATGCAACGTGGAAAGCATATCATTCGTAACCACTAATTTGCAGTACAGGAAAAGCACCATGTGTAAAAACACAGAGTTAGCAAATCTGTTTAATGTAGCGTTAGCGGTGAAGGAGCATTTACCGTTTTATTTCCAATCATAACACAGCACAGAAGCAAATTATCAAAAAGAATCAATTAATGACTTGTTTATAATTAAATTGAATCCCTCCATGTGAAATATTGTTCTCTGACTAATCGGTTAAGCTTTTTATATTTAAGTTATGGAATATGTATATTTCTTAATTAATAATTTTAAGTTAATAAACATATATATGTACATAGAAATATATATAATTGCGTTCTTTATGTATTATGGGATTTTTCAGAATTAGACTAAAACAGTGGCTGCTGATAACTGAAAAGCATACACTTACATATACTTATGTATTCACGTATAATATTTACCTGAATACTAGCGGTGTGTGTCAGTAGAGAAATAATGAAAAACAAATACCCGCAAAATCAGTAAATGTGTTTGTATATTTTAATAGATTACAATTGTGCATTTACCGTTTATAGCAATCCGCATTTAACACAGCATAGTTAAAAAAGCAAAAAAGAAAACGCAACAGCAAATTCGATCGCGATCAGCCTTTGCAAAGAAAACGAGAGAATCCTGCTATTCGATTGATCGTGTTCGAGTTTTTCCTTACTCTGGGTGTAGTCTACTCTAGAAGAGAAACCGGCTATTGCTTCTTCATTGAATTCTTTTCTCTCTCGGACTTCACATCAGAAGTTCGAGAATAATACAAAACCATTTATTGGAACCAAAAAAGAAGGAACTTCCAAAAGGCGTTAAGCTACTATTTCTTCATGGCTCTTACTCTATCTCATCTGCTGTAAATGCAAATATGTGTTTTTATGAGGCTATACAATGTTTCTGATTTACATCTATGTATAAACTAATGTTTATGTTCCTCATTTTGGTCTACAGATGGATGCTATTACGTTCCTTTTATATTGCAAATATTTTCTCATTTTCTCATTTGCATTTTATTTTTAATTAGGTTTATCATATGTAGATTGACTTGTAGATGAAACAAATTAACTCTCAAATTGAGTTTTTCATCATGAATCACATTTTATTTAAATATTTTGCTCTGCATCTACTTATGACGTATTTCAATAAACTTTAAACTTTATGTAGTTTACATTAAATTATATATATTTCCTGCTAAAAATATATGTGATGACACACATCAGTTCAAGTTTAATTACAATTTGACGTTTTATTAAAATATAAATAAGTGATCGACGTATGCAGTGAATTTCTCATTACGATGCGCATATACTTTTTATTAATATATTAAACTTTACATAGTAATGGTATTCCACTCATTTAATGTGTATAATAATTAATATATTAATACATATATATGTTTTTCTTTCATGTTCTCATTACGTAAATCGAGCGCGGGCTAATTGGTTTCAATACAATCCAGTCTTATTTTTATCGTTTTTTGATTTGACCTGAAATTCATTGATTCACCTTACAATTAGTTTTTAAGATTAGCGACATAAAGTCATGTAGTAGTCAATTAGAAAATGTTCTCTCATGCCTTGAAAAAGGGTTGTATTAAGAATTGGAATAATGAAAACGATATAAAAAGGAAAGGAAAGTAGAAGTTATTGAGTATGTTTACATGTTATTATTTTGGCTGCGCTTAAAAAATGTTTAATTGAACTTTTTTCTAATTAGTTGCGTATACGCCGCGGAATTCCAGCATTTTTTAAAACTTCAAATATTTATTTAAACTTAAATTAATAACACTTATGGAATGAGCCAAATGGCACAACCATTAAATAAATAATGATCCGTTAATAATTACTGCAGATCAGTTATTGGCTTTCCCTGGAGTATGTTAAAGATGTTTTGGTGGGATGTTAGTTACATTATAATATGTGGATTAGGAGCACTTAATAAGATCACTATAGCAGAGGTAATTGCAAGGAATATTCGCGTATATTTCTGACATGAAATAAACCCTTCTCATATGCATCCATCAGACATTGGGATGCGGCTTTGAATAAACTGTAAATTCCTCCCTTTCTTGGAAAAACATCCCATTAAACTAAATTGATTTTATGAAGCAATTTATTTGTCGAATGATAGTGGATATGTCTCATCCAATACATATTTCTGTGCTTTAAGCCGAGGGTCTTACGTTTTGTTAATTTGTATGTTCTCCCAGTGATCCTTTTTTCAAAAACTTTGATAGTTCAGTGTGTTCTACTCCATTTTCAACAAAGAAATTACGTTTTTTTAGATAGGGTTGTATAAATACATAGTAGATAATTGGGAGGTACTTTTTAAATCTTTAGAGGCGTACGTCGTGCCAAACATGATTGGTAGATATCGAGAAAAGCAGCTGCGCAACAGTATATTTTCCTAACAAGTCCATGAATATGTTCTTTCGTGTGGTGCTTTTGTTTAAATCTAAATAGATGATGCGGTATGAGACTTTTCTGGTCAATGACATTTGGTTGATGTAATTATAATTTTTCAGCTGCTTTACCTGCTAAGGAAAATTATCATTTGGGACACTTTCCATTGACCAAGAAGGAATCCTTTTTTAAGTACAACATTCATCAAGTAAGTTAAAAAAGTAATGCCTTCATGAGGTAATTGTTTTAATAAGTAATCAGTAATAAGATCATATTCAGGCGCCTTACTTATTTACATTGGTGTTGGAAAATCTTCGAGTGAAGAACCATTTGATGAGGGTGGTTAAGTGTTTCATTCGGAGGGTTTTGTATTCTGTGGAGTGAACTCATTGTTCTCCATTCTTAAAGCGGGTTGCGAAAATATCGACCTTTTGAGATAACTTATTACCTTCCAGAGAAGGTAAATCAGCATTTGATTTCTATGATGAGCTAACTGCTTAAAATGTGTTTAAGTTCTTTGGTGAATAATTATCTGGACATTTTCTTCTTTTATCTTTTGCTTAGACAACAACCCCCTTTCGGCTTGTTGAACTCAAATATTTAAAAGTACAATCGCTTCATAGATTTATTCATCAGAACAGAGAATTAGAGACATTTTTAGATTGATGGTAGAGAACAGCAGACTTCGGTAAGCATTCTGGTTCTTAAGTCTTTGCAAACACAAAAGTTTATAGAGTCAGTTGTTTTCTTATAATCAGTAGGATAGTAAGTGGATGTTCCAGAAGAAAATGAAAAAATATTAGCTGTTATTATTATTTAAAAAAAATTTTTTTTTAGTTGTTAGACAACCCCATATATTTAACGAACTTTGTCGTTACACATATGTATCCTTATTCTTTTTAAACCTTGAACAAATAACATAAATAGTTTTTCATACTAACAGCCGAACTTAGAAATATTCCAACTCTGACTAGTAGAGTTAGATCTTTGTTCGTCGAGAGAGGACTTTAGTTATTAATTGCCCACTCAGTTCAAAGTAATACCTGTTGGCAAGTGTTAGGGATGGCTCCATAATAGACGAAGTGACGTGAGAGCTGAGTCGCGAATATCTGCTCTTACTAGCGGTATTCTCTATGTCCAGGAAATGCATGCTACGGTGCACGAATAGCAAAGTTTTCCTATCCGTGCAATGGCACAACAACAAAACACATGCAAAAAAAATATGCTACGATGGGGAAAATATCCTATATCCAAAACCTATGTATATTTATTTCCCACATATAGCAGGAAGAAAAAGCAACCATGTGCGGTGTTGTTGTTATTGTCACGAATATAGCGAATCCCTCTATTATTTTCTCCAGCAATAGATTAAAGAGATCAGATGATATGGAGTCACCTTGTCTGAAACCTCGCCGATTCCGATGAAAGTTTTGGTGTTACGTTCGTCAGCTTACACAGCCGTATAAGTTTTGCCAGAATGATTCGTGCTTTCGAAGGCTGATTTTAAATCGACAAATTTTCTATTATCTTCACAAATATTTGACTGCAACTTTTAATTTTTTCACACAATCTATTTATTACTTAATCGGCTTAAACTAACTTAAGCCTAAAAGTAATTGTATAAATGTAAAATCTAAATTAGAAAATACTTGTAGTTCGACCCGAGCTCTTTTCAAACTATGGCGCTCTCCTTAGAATTCGGGAACATCTCTTCGCAGCAATCGGGAATTTCTTGATGAGTTGCACAAAGTGTTAGTTAATGGATTGAGATGATTTTTCATTTTTTTGTATTTCGGTCTGCTCTTTCAACTTACTGCATAACCAATAGTGGATATCCATATCTTTATGAACATACCACGGTGCGCCCGTTAGTTCCATTAGATTTTTGGACTGGAACTGTATTTTCTCAATATTAGTTGCACAGGTTGTACCCCACAGTTGAATACTATACATTCAGATTGCCTTTATAAGTGCGTTGTAAATTAGTTCTTTTTAATCTAGTTTTAGTCCAGTGTTTTTATGTCAAAAGCCAGCTGCGTTTAATTTCATACGGAACATTTTAGCATTTATGATTTGAGGACGTTGCCTTAATGTAAATAAAACATGTTTACATTAATTAGTTTTTCGAGCTGTAGCAGACCATATTTTTTTTTCTTGGGTTAAGTTAAAAAATTACAACAGTTTGAACGGTAGAAGTTATAGCTATTCCGGAAACCACCACGTTTTCTCATCAGACTTCTTTCTAGACACCCTTGCTCGAGTTGGATCCGAACTTGGGATGTCAAACCATTAGGCTACACTTTTCCCTCTTTCTACATATTCACGATGAAGTGCTCAGAATTTCTGTAGCCTGAAACTTGTCACAATGTAGTTGGCTTTGTCGAAATCTACTAACAAATATTCTAAGGCAACGCCTTTTTTTAGGGTTAGAGAAAATTTCACTCGTTAGACAAGCTCTTCAAGAAAAGTGAAAAAACATTTACGCTTTTGCTCATTGATTATACTTATAATTTTCCAGTTTGCCAGTCATTCTTCGATCTGACGTGGATGATCACCAATCATTCTTGATGCTTTTCTAGATCATTTATCACGGCATAATTTGGTTGTGTCATCTGCAAAAGTAGCTGATTGTACTTTTAGATTAAGTGGGAGGTTTGCATTGTATATAATATATAATATATGCCCAAAGACGCTACCTTAAGGAAACCAGCTTTTACTGGAAACTTTATGTAAAACATTGTCGGACGATTGTGGTACGTAAAGAAATATTGAGCAGCAGTACTCCTTGAACTCATTATTTCAATAGTAATTTGACAGTACTATGTTTTTCACGAAAAACAAATTGATGTTCTGATATCACTTTCTTACGGTGGTGGAAAGTAAATATTTATGATAGCAGAATTCTTTCATATAATTTGGAAAGTTAGGTAAGTGGTATTATTGGTCTGTAAGACGCCTGTGTTCGGTCTTTGCCTGGTTTTGCTATCATTGGTAAAATTTCCACGCGTTTGGAAACTAACTCAATTTCAGAATGGCATAAAAGAGAGCAGTGGTAGTGCAACTTTTAGTAGCTCTTTTAACATTTTTAATTTAGATTTCTTTGGGTTCAATAGTTACAACTTCCAGAGTAGATGTTTTAATCCACAATTGAGTTTCAAGGCCGTTCCCGACTAATTCCAGCAACGTAAAATAAAAGTAGCTAAATGATTTGGCTGGAAAACATTACTTAAATGTTTTGCGAAACAATGTGCCCTTTCTTCGTTACTATGCGTTCAGTTAAAATTTTTTTTCCTAATCGGCATACTTACTTCAACTGGAGGCCTAAAGTTCTTATGTGCCTTCGAGAGTGATTATTTTTTGGTAGAAATTTACAGTTTTTCTATATATATATTTTTAATGATCTTCGGCTCACTATTCAGTTTTCTCTCTACTGTTTTCAAATCGCAAATTTGAGGCAGTAGAGCAATATGCTTGCCATCCTCTCCACAAGCGACGCTTATTTATTACAAATACATTTCACTGTTCAATATTGGGTTGATGTTAATGTGGCTAATAATAAATTTTTTTGTATTTGAGCCAGTTATGAGAATCGGTTGCTCCCACATTTGTATTAAAACGGGTCAGTGGTCATAAGATAAGTCAGCTTCGGTCATAGCTGATACAAGTTGCCGGTTGATTTTACTTAAAACAGCAAAGTCTATTAAGTCAGATATTTTCGTCCGATCAGACTGCCAATATGATAGACCAAGAAATGTGCCATGCAGTGTAGACTCCTTCAGCTATAAATCTATATCCTAGACTATCAAAAAATTCATAAAATTTTTTTGTGTGATTTTAAATCTTTGAGAATATTATATGGCTTAGAGGTTTAACTCTTTGCTATAATTATTCTAAGCTACTCAAGTACCTTGCAGGTAATTGGTGACATATGACTTTAGGACCTAGTACTTAAGGCGATTTCTTAGAAGTAACCCGGTTTCACCGCGCGCTTTACAATCAGAATGATTTCTGAAATAGAATATGAACCCTAGTATATAAAAACTGTATTTTTCCAATCGGTCATATTTTTTTTAATTACTAATCATTTATTTATGAAAGTGAAAAAAGAAACCTAGTCTTATTTGAAATGAATAACAAAACACAAATGCATTGGTTTGAAAGAGAAGCGTAAATACATTTTTTTCATAAAAACTTTTCTCTTTTCTGATATCTTTTTTGACTCTTGCAAACTACAAAACTACGCCCCTCGTGCATACAGTAAATAAAATTTTGCAGAAATATCAAAATATAGTAAAAAAAGCCTTCACAGTTCATAAAAGAATTTTACATGTTGTTGAATATTTGCCGTTTGCATTCATTATCCAATTTATGGCACCACAAATCAGTGGTTACAAGTCAGAAATTTTACATGCATTGCGCCTCAATAGCCGCATAATAAATGCAATCAAACAGTTGCAAAATCATTACATTTTTTTGACAATTTCATATACTCAAACCAATATTTGCATTTAATTCACTGTGCAAAGAATAAAAATAAAAAATATAATAATAATAACTATAATTTTCATTTTTTTTTTTCGATAATAATCATGCTGTACAATTCGCCTATTTTCCTCTTACTGAAATGCACTTACATACATACTTATATAAGCATAAGCATTTATGAGCATGTACATGTTTGCAAGTAATGGTAGAGCACTAAATTAAGCATATTCCTATATTGAAAAACATACAAAAATGTTGATTTGGTTTTGTGTTTTTCCGACAGGGTGGATACTAGATTTATATCGGAACGAATTTCCGTCATCCCTTGTCAAATTTGGTTTAGTAACACACCGGTTTCGGCAAACCGCCATCTTCAGTGTTTGGTTTCGTTCGTTTGGATAGACAGATCAGAACGAAACCAAACACTGAAGATGGCGGTTTGCCGAAACCGGTGTGTTACTAAACCAAATTTGACAAGGGATGACGGAAATTCGTTCCGATATAAATATACAAAAATGTATTTACTTTTATTTATAAGTTTGCTTTACAATGAGCAGCAGTTCAATTGGAAATCATATCGAATATTGTTAATATACTACATGCAATGGCAATTTGTAAATTATTGCTTTAAGATATTAATAAAATGAATGGACGCAAACAAATAAGCAACGGTTGCAATGACAATAGAGTGTGTATAAAAATCTCAACAACAACAACAACAACAATAAATGACAACAAAGATGACAGAAGCTTACAGTGCAAAAGTTTATGTGTCTGTGTGTTTGTGTCGTAACGGTAATTGATGTGTGAATTTACATGCTCATATACAGTTAGATGGCACATATTACACGGCGCACATACATTTGCATACAGGAAAAAAAATCACAAATACTACAATAACATACAATAAACCGCATTTGGACACCCATTGCGACCGCTGATGCGATTAAAAACTGTCCTTCAATATAATTTGTTGAGCTCTCGCGCTTATCGCAAATGATTTACGTGCCGTGTGCAACTTGTTGGTGTGGTTATGCCTTAAACATGCATCACATTAACCATGCATGCAGTTACGCTTCATTGCGTTTGCGTGGCGTTTTATGCGGTGCAAATGTGTCACGTCATAAGCATGTAAATGAGATTAAGTAGAATTATACGTGGAATTTAAGAAAAAAGAAAACATTTTTTGTTATTCTTATTGCTGCATGGTTTGCTAATTTTCAATATATATATATATATATATATATATATATGTACCTGCAGATGTACGTTGTTTGATGTAGTTTTCACTTAATAAGCCAATAAGATGTTATTCCTGCATTATTTATTGTGTACTTATGTTATTTAATACATACTACAACAAAAAGCCTTAACTGCATATTCGAAAACGTACAGACGTTCCGTATTCCATCTTTTTTTCATTTTCTCCAAAATGTTAATTGGAGTGAAAATATGTACTAAGTTTGGTTGAAATCCAGTTTAATTTGCTCTAAATATCCCTTGTTAAGCCAGCCAAGAAATATTCATTGACTGTTAGTGGTCCTCGTTCAATGCCAGATCTATTCGGTTCGCTTGATTGCCTAGTATAGAAAATGGGAATCATCGACATACGTTTCCCTATGTATATTTGCAGCGCTTACTAATTTTTGTAGCGTAATTTAATTAATTAATCATGTCACTTATATGATAGAAAATCATCTTCATGGAATTATTGCTTTGGCTCGCAGACGTTCAATTCAAACACATATTTCTGTTCTATAGTGATCAGAATCTACACTTATAAGTTTCGCTCAGTCTTCTGAAGGCAGGCTTTACTTTTTTACGCAGTGAACAAGCTAAGATTTCATATGTCATATTCATAAGATTATGCATATTCACCATAATTGGTGCAGACTTTAGTGCCTCTTTTTTGTTAATTCGGCAGTGCACACTTACAGTGGCGAGCATAAGTGTAAGTAAGAGAAGTTTGTCACTTCTGCACTTATTTGTTCATAACATCCGTTGTACTTATTCAAATAAAACCATTTCTTTTTAAATTTTTAATCCATATATTGTACTAACATATTATGCAAGGAAAAGTCAAAAAAATTAAATGCAAAAAATTCTAAGGCAAAAAACTAAACATATCTCCATTCATCCAATTTTGCACCTTATGCTTTTTTTGAAAAAGTTGGCTTTGAGTCTACTGTTTTATGAAAATCTTGCGAATTTCGTTTACAGCTCAACACTTTGTTTTCAAAGGCACATTTTTTGTCACTTGTTCAAATATAATTGAGCGTTTAAGTGTGTTTAGTTCAACGATTAATAAAACAGTGTAAATATGCGAAAAATATCGCAAGATTTAGAAAATAGCATCGTGGCGTTAACAAAAAATGGACAGTCGTCTCGAGAAATAGCAAAAAAATTAAAAATTTGTCACAGTACTGTTTTATGCGCTCAAAAAATACGGAATGTGAAGTCTGATTCAAACGTTAAAGGTCGTCTACTTACAGATGGAGATGCTCGCTTTATGGAGCGGTTAATGCGGCGTAAAGACTCCATAACACCAAAATTGGCTGCGGAGCAAATAAATAAGGATGTTAGTAAGTGGACTGCGCAGAGAGCCCTTCGACGGATCGGTTTGGTATCAGCAATCAAGCAAAAAAAAACAGCTTTGTCTGACAAAAATATGGAAGCACGGATTTGTAAAAAATATAAAAATTGGAGCGTTGACGACTGGAAACGAGTGATATGGTCAGATGAAACCAAGATTAATAGGTTCCAATCAGATGGAAAGCAATACTAATGGCACCGGCCACAGGAAAAGTTACAAAAGCATCAAGTGAAACAAACTGTGAAGCATGGTGGAGGTAATCTAATGGTTTGGGGATGTTTCACCTGGTGGCATGTCGGCCCACTTGTGAAAATAGAAGGAATTATGAAGAAGGAAGACTACCTTAACATTTTGCAAACATATTTGCCAGATTTTGTCGATCTAAGTGCGTATCCCGAAGACGAGGTGTATTTTCAACAAGACGGTGATCTTAAACACGCTGCTAAAATCGTGAAAAATTGGTTGAATGATTAACGTTTCCAAGTGCTAAAGTGGCCTGCACAAAGCCCAGATCTCAACCCTATCGAGAATCTATGGACTCTTTTAAAAAAAAGGTTGGCAGTGTATGAAAGAGCCCCTAAAAATGTGGACGAGCTTTGGGCAAGGATTCAGACAGAATGGACCGAAATACCTAATGGAAGAATTGAAAAATTGGTAGAAAGTATGCCAAAACGAGTCCAAAGTGTAATAAAAAAAGGGCTGTGGACTAAATACTGAACTGATGTAACTAATTGAATTTTCACTCACGTGCAAAATTGGATGAATGGAGATATGTTTAGTTTTTTGCCTTAGAATTTTTTGCATTTAATTTTTTTGACTTTTCCTTGCATAATATGTTAGTACAATATATGGATTAAAAATTTAAAAAGAAATGGTTTTATTTGAATAAGTACAACGGATGTTATGAACAAATAAGTGCAGAAGTAACAAACATTCATCCACTTATGCTCGCCACTGTAGGTTCCAATTGTCATGCAAAATAGCCGATGAATAACTTTATCACATACTCTCCGTCAGATTCGTATTATCATCACATCCCACTACTCTATTGCTTCGTCGATTGCTTGAGATTAATAATTCAGCAGATCCTGTGGTTCATTGTAATTGAGAAAAATCACTCTCTCTCTCTCAACGGCAGGACATTTCTCATATTTTGCAGTAATAAACAAGAAGATTGAAATGGCCTCCCACCATTCTCTTATTCGTGTTTTTTATGTGATTACAGTTTTATGACTATGATTGATGATGATGATGCTTGATGAGTTAACATTTAACTTTTTTTAAGATTTTTTCGCTTCGAAGTGTTTTAGAACGAATCTTTGCTAACTGAGTTTTATAAAACTATGTTACCCCAATTTGAATTCAGACTATTTGTTACACGGTTTGATTTAATAAGCGGATTAAAAATCTGATTTCCAAAAACTTATCAGAAGCAGTTTTGACCGATTAAAAGTATGTAACGAACGATTTGATTAACAAGTCATGAAACTTTTTCTAGAGAGTGGAACGCTGAGCATAGCATACGATAGTCTCCCAACGCCTTATAAATCTTGCTGCTAATTTGTTACATTTTAATTGTCCTGCCCTTTCGATTATCAGTCACCGACAAGAAAAGACACGTTTGAAGTCATATATACGTAAGAAAAGTAGAATCTATACATATGAATATACAAAACACTCGTGTCACATTGTTTGTAGCCAAACTCCTCCAGAACAGCTCGACGAATTCTTCTGAAATTTGTATGTATATTCAGTAGGTCTATGGATAGAACGTAAACCTTTTTGGTATTGGCGGAAAGGAACCCATTACAACGTGCAACCCAGGTAATAGGTAAATGGCATTCAATCACTGCTTATTAAATAATTTCGTGTTTCGCATTTAATGATTTTCGCTTATAGTTTTTTTATGAAAATCATAGTTGATTACCACACGTATCATCTCCTAAAGTTTCATAGCATTATTTAAACTGAGCTAAACAACATTCGCCCCCCCCCCCCCACATTCTTATGTTGGTAGCAGTGTCAAATCGGGGAACATTCAACAGCTGATGGGCAAACGTTACCGCTATGTGGCCAAAGACGATGGACGAGACGTGAAGGCCGGCGAAGCAAAACGGAGGCAAATCATGCGGTTGAGTGCAGTAAGTGGGGAAATTTTTAACTTAGGTCTTAAGGTTCGACAATTACTGTTTATATTTCTTCATATCTGAAATCAAAGGATAAGATGAAGTGAAATTCTTATTTGAGCCTTCTTATTTGGAAATGTCTCATTTCAAACTGTTATTATTTGACGAGAAGCCACTACTGCCTATTTTGAAAAGTAGGATTTTGACTTTTATGGTCACAAATCATAGTGATTTTGAAGATTTTCGTAACTGCTAAATTATCCGACTATGAATAGGCCAAATCTGAAAACTTCCCAAAATGTATGCTCACTAGGAAAAAAAAGTCAATACGAGCAATATTAACGTCCATTACCAATACAATAGACAGCAACAACAAAAACGCAATACCGCAAGCCAATCTATGCGGCCTATTAGTCAAGGCAGCTCATAAATTACTATTAGCATACACATGCATATATAAATATACCGATTATATATACGTATTGCATAAGTTTAGCATAAAATTCGACCGTATGCAAAAACGCCTCAGTACCTTGCACGCGGACGACGTTATGGAAAAGGGCAAGGATGAGTGTGTGTTAAAAAGCTACCGCAACCGAGGAAAGCGTGAGCGCCACTTGATGTGCTTGAAAAGCTTGAAATGCCAATTGAAGCATGCAAACGACTTAACCAATCAAGCGAAACGGCAATAAATTTTCAATGATTTTAAACAAAAATTTTGCGCTAAACGGATATTTATGTGGCATACGTGTAAATATGTAAATTTGTGTATGCTGTAGATATACGAGTATGTGTTTAAGCAGCGAATAGGCATGTGTATAACCACAAGCGGTATGCCAATTTGGTTTTTGAGGGTGTGTATGTATGTGAATTTGGAGATTTGTGTGATATGCTGTCAGGTTCAATTGGCAATCGTGTTGTTGCTAATTTCACGCCTGGTCGCGCATACATAGAAAATATTTAATGAAATAAAAACCGAATCGTAGATGTTAAAGAAAGAAGTAATGCAACGCAGTAAATTTCGGGAGGGATATCAAAATGGCAAGATCGCTAAAACAAACAGATTTTACCATAAAATGAAAAATGTTCGAGATCTGCTGCTCTCGCTTTTCAGCGAAGAGTTTTGACATACGTGTGCCTTACCAATTATTTGAAAATAGATCATAAGCTCGAGCATTTCGGCTTAAACAAAATATGAACCTAAGGTTACCACCTATTTGGAAATGTCGATTTGAAGGAATTGTTGAAATAAGTGATATATTTCGTTATAGATATTAAAGTGAAGAAAATTTACAGCAAAGAATAGTTAAGAAATAGCAGCCACCTGTCCGAAAAATTTAATTTTTTAAAGATTATAATATAAATTGAATAATCCAACCTTTGTATCAAGGCGAAGAAAGTTAAATACACTTTTTCGATATATAAAGAATTTTGAATACACTGGAGAACTCTTTGAGAATTTTAAAAAAGAAATATTATAATTAAAATATTGCAACATTGGTATGGGCGTAAAGAGGGTTAGGAAGCCTTAAGGAAAATTCTATTGAAAAATTTTTTATTAATCCTCATACTACTTATAATGAAAAGTCTGGGAACATTTCTGACAAATTTGAAAATTTGTGTTTGTGAAAAATGTGAATATTATTATTTAGACTAATCAATTTTCAGCTGCCACTGTTTTTCGGAAATGGCAGATTTAGCTTGCCAGTAAATGGCGAAATGTATCTTGTTTATGATAATCGGTTAAATAACGAGCGCATGGCCAACGTGAATTTTCCATGTTTACAAAGTTTTTGAAACACACAACGTCACACTTTACTCAGACCCACCTACACTTTTGCGCGCTATATTCCGGAAAGCATATCATGAGTATATGTGTGGCTTTGCATACATCGCTGTGGTTGCGCTTGCATAATGCCAACAACTTCATGCATCTACATTGATATATACTACATTTGCGAATCATCGTGAAAGTCCGCAATGGGGATACCGCAAACCGTATTTGCATAAATTCAAGGATTTTCCCAAAGAAAACGAAACTATTAAAAAAAATTACTATTTATTTTGTAAACTTTGTACATTGCTTCAACAAAATGTTCTTCCCTATCAACTTGGTCCTTCAAATGGTTTCTTGAGGTCATCCATCCATCAACATCCATCTTGAACATCAAATTATGATTACCAGATATATCCAAGATGGTCATCTTTCAGATTTTGACAGGGAAGAATATACCTTTCAAATGAATGTTTCTAGCAAACAGCAGGTTACGTCATCAGAATATGCATCTCGATTTCCATGGGACTGTCCATGTATGAGCCACTTGCTGCTTCTTTTCTTTTCAGCAGCGGCAACTAAAACTCGAACGTGGTCAGTATGTTCTTATCGCTTGCTTCCGCGGACGAACTCAAATAACATACTTGTGTAGACTTATAATGTTGTACGAGTATTGTATGTTAATGAAGGGTGTGGCAGCGCTGTGTTCCTAGTTCGTATTGGCGTCGGCGTTGGTTTTACTCTCTAGTCGCGATCAGTTAATGGCAATGGGTTGTTGTTGTTCAGTGGTGTTGAGCATGTTATTGACGTTAGTTTGCATGAGGTGTTTTTGCTGTTACTCTTTGTTATTGTTATTGTTGTTGTCTAGCTGATTATAAACTTCTGCTATGCTGCGGTCCATAGCTGTGGTTTATCGCACATGTTCAAATCAATCGGTTTGGTTTGTTGGTCAATTGCTTAAGCTGCTGCTGATGTATTTGTAAGCAGCTGTAATTCGTATAAGTCCCTAACGCTAATATATGGAGGAAGTCGTAAATTGATCTAATCGGATAATATCTGTCATGGACATATAATTTGTTTTTATTTTGTATATTTTTTATGCAAATACAAAGTAACTGTATTGTTAATATCATTGACAAAAAATTTAAAAATTATTTTTTTTTTATATAAACTTCGAAATTTGAGAGGTGGAGTTAGTCCGGTCAATTTATATACTCATATCTGAGGTTAAAAAATTTTTACCAAGCCTAATATTCGTAAAATTGCTCAAAACACTAACAAAAATAAAATCTCAAAACTGAGGACTTCGATCCTATAGCTGGAATAAAAAATTTACTCAGGGTTAAAGGTTATAAAAACGGGACTTTCGCTATTATAAATTTAATATTATTTAAAAAGAGGTCTGAGAAAAAAGTCTAGGGTTTTGTCAAAATACTTGAAATTCTCGTTCTCGTACTCGTGCTTGAAAATTTCAAAGTTATGAGCCATGAGGATATGTGCGAGTGCTCATTGCTCAAATGCTCGCACTGCTCGAAAATGTTTGAGCAAAATCTTGAGCTCTAACACGTTTGTAATTCTGCGTACCAAATGACTGATGCATCAAAACAGAGCCGAAACCGTGAAGAGACCTGAAACTTGGAGAGTATATTCAGTGTATGTCTTAGCCGTCCAATAGAAAAGGATTTTCAGAAATTATACCTCTAAGGAGGTAAAAATTAGGACAAAGTTTGTATGAAAAAACGTAATGTAACGATGATTGCGCGCATTGTTTTTGTGACTTTTGACAACTCGTCAATTTTTTCCAAGTGTTGGATAGATGAGGACTTTTTAATTTACTTAATTATTTATGGTGGCATTTAGAGAAATCTTTAAAATTTTGGCCGGACTAAAATCTTCTTTTTTTTTTTAATATTGCAATACTATTAGCATGTCCCAACAATTCAAATTTCTCGATATTTCCAATAAAGTAAAAAAAGGATTGAATATTTAGCATTCCTAGAGCTATGTGTGTGGTGAAAATCGTTTTTTTTTTAATATGCTTGCAAAAATAAAAATTATTAAATCACATGTATAAATTATTTTGCCACCAAAATTAAAAGAAATTTACTTTAATATTTTTTTGAGCTAAATCTGTATCAAAAACTTAAAAAGAAAAATTGTCGGTATCTCGAAAAATTAATCATCGCATCTTGCTTGCTGACATTATCTATCATATAAGGGCAAGTGGTCACGTATGGTAGCGCTTAACTTATCTCACACCAATTGAGTATCTTTTTTAAGCGTTAGTGACACTCCAGACTTGTCGGAAAGCTATGTTTTCCCTGAGTCATATTTTCAATGAACAAAATTAAAGATCATTTGGTTCCGCATGTTAATCAAACAAAAAAACTGAATACGTACCAAATTTCCATGAAATTTTCCTTCATTATTAATTATTATATATTTTTCTCCAACATTGAAGCGTAGAATATGTTTTTGGCAAAAAAAATCCTCAACTGTAATCGACATCTGCTTTGAAAGACATAGAAACCACTATCTACTTAGCAGAACATTGTTCAAAATGTTATGAAAGGATCAAGCATCTCTGAAAAAATACGATCTAAAAGTATCGATGTAATGAAGTATGTACCTATTCAGCATTGATAGATAACTTATATTTATAAGTGTTACGAGTATCACCATGAATAGTCGAAATAGTTTAAAAGTTATATAAAATATCTTAATGAGGGTATAAAATCACTGGAATTAAATGTCCTTCTTTAAAAAATATATACTTATACGTATTTAGATAGAGTTGTCACCTCGTTTTTATAACATACTGATTTAAAAAATGGCTTATAAAATTAATTTCATAATTGCTAAATGATAACTTATGGATCCAATTCCAACCTTTCAATATATTGGTAGAGATTGCATAAAATTTTGCTGTACTCATGAAATATGTATATATGAGAGGAATTGAATAGTAATTCAGTATTCTTTCTGAATATGCCCAATGTAACATCAAGAACGGATCCTATTAGAGAAAAAAGTGCAAATCTTTACTAGTTCATGTAGGCAAATCTTAAGCTCGCTGTTTGGTCAATTCGACTTTTCCATATTCAAAGGAGAGTTTCAATTTACAACGGCTCACAGCTTACTTCATGAAGTTTCAACTTACCAGTTTATATTGCCTTAAATTGGGAAATAATGGCAATTTAAAAAAAGTTTATATATACATATATATTCTGCAATGTTTTACTAATAAAGCAAGCAAAGTAAAATTCGTAGAAGTACAGTCTACAAAGGCATTAAATAAACAGTATATTTCATGCACGCACTTGTGTAGGTTGTTGCGAAAGCCAGTTGCGTTTGTAACGGTAATAGGCTTTTCTAATTTTTACAACTGACATTAAGTAATAGTTTGAAGTCGTTTTAGTGTGTTTTTAAGTTCCACGTTATCAGCGCTTTGTACATGAAAATCGTATACAAAATAAAGGCCGAAATGCACCAATAAAAGTTTCCGATGAACCTGACGAACGTTTACGTAAAATTACGTTTGTACGTAAAATTATAGAAAATCCCAGACTATCATCTCCCAAATTTACCACAGAAGTTCAGGAGGAACTATGTGAATCATTTTGTGCTGAATCTGCTATTCGGTTACTACGTGGGCACGACTTCAGTGGCCAAGTATCCCGAAAAAAATCATTCATTAGCCGAGTTGCCTTTGCCAGGGAGCTGGAAACTAAGGATTTTGACTTCTGAAATACATATGGAATGGCTTACTTATGGCGGAAACCTAATACTGAGCTTCAGAGAGTGGAGTGGAGGGAGTAACATCAGACCAACTGTTAAGCATGGTGGGGACAGTGTTATGGTATGAGCATGTATGTATGCAGCCTGCGTTGGAAATTTTGTCTTTGTTGAGGGTATTATGAATAAAACGTTGTACATAATATATTAAAATAAAATTTACACCAAGAGCCGAAAAACGGGATACGTCAAAATTTCCGGTATTATCAGGACAACGAGCCTAAACACAAATCGACAATAGGCAAACGTGGATAATATGGAATTGCACACGTAACGAATCCACCGGCCCAGTCACACAACATGAACCCGATTGAGAATTTATGGTCTTTATAAGAAAAAATATCCGTAAACACCGCATAAGTAATAAGGAACAACTAAGAATAGTAATATCGGAAGAGTGGAATAAAATGGGAGCAGAAAGTACAAAAAACTAGTTGAGTCCATGCCAGCTAGACTAAAAGCTCTATTAAAAACTAAAGAATATCACACCAAATATTAAACAAGTTTTAAATAAATCATTTAACTTATTTTTAGCAAAAAAGTGCACTGCATGAAATAAGCTGTGATATAAAATTTGTTAATGATTCTAGTTTTTTGTTTATAAGTTGTTAATTAATATTTTAACAATAATACATGGGATATTTTTTATAAACTGCACATTCGTATCAACAACTAAGAGTTTGAATTATTGTCAACATATAGCATTTTAAATTTTATAATTGAACTTGCATGAAATAAACTGTGAGCCACTATAAATTTGAGTAAATAGGACACAAAAAATAAAATATATATTCAACCTTAAAATAACAAAGCAAATTTGTGCCAAATACAACAGGTTAATAACTAAGGATCTATTAAATATCATAAGTTTATATAGATAAGCCACAATAACGGTACATTGGCTCTATGGGCAATATGCATCTAAAATGGGCGCCCTATAACAGCCGTTGCCTTTGTTGCGAACTAGGAATAGAATAAGGAAATAGTCCACTTTTTCTGTGAGTTTCTTGTTCTCTCATATAATCGACATGGAACACTTGCAATCCGTCAATAGCCTAACCTCGAATGGCTGCACATAAAAAGCATATCAGATAGAAGTAGTTTCATTGAGAATACCAAGTGGTTCGAGCGCAACGATGAAACGTGATTGCAATTCTCGATTCGGCGAAAGGTTTTAACCTAAAATATCATATACGATTATATAACGGTTAAAATTTTACTTTCTCCTTATATACTCTGAAGTATATTATGAAATGAAATATTCCCAATTCAAATAAATAAATACATAAAAATACACGTGCTTATTTTTTTTTTCATTACCCAAAGAATCGTCAAAAAGTTATTACTTACTTACTTTGTAATTTTTTTGTAAAAGTCTAGGTATAATTTATGAGTCACTAACAAAGAAAATCCTAAAGGGAGTGAAAGAACATAAACGAGTCTTTTAAGGCGCTTCATCTGCTTTGAGTATATGCAATTTTCATTAGACCAGGTGATGTTAAGCTAATATTTCATTAAAAGCGCACATGGGACAACATGCGAACTTAAATAAATATGAACTTCCAAAATATTTATCAGTGTGCCTTGAATATTTGTAACAAAGAAGACATTTTGATGAACATTTGCGATGTTATTTTATTGCCCAATGTCCTAAATAAAATAATCATTGCTCTAAGCTAATTGCAAATAAATGCAAATATATGCAGTCTCTGAGATACTACTACACAAGGCTGGTATAATAATATTTGTTAATTGTATAGGGTGTTTTTATAGAGGTATAGAACTTTAAGTTGGCATTATTTTTCAAGATGGCGTCCATTTTAGCGATGTTTAGCAATGAAGCGCACTTCTGGTTGAATGGCTACGTCAACAAACAAAACTGCCGCATTTGGAGTGAAGGTAATCCTCAAGTGTATGTTGAAACATCGTTACATCCAGAAAAACTGACTGTTTGGTGCGCTTTATGGGCTGGTGGAATCATTGGTCCGTATCATTGGACGTAGTGCGCGATACGTTTTCCGCACAGAACCATTATTTTCGAAATTAAATTGCACTATTTGCAAGCGTTGTTCAGGCGTGAGTCTATTCATGATGAATTGCCAAACCAAACTGAGAATAAAGCATTTGACAGCTGTTAAATCGGTCGCCATCTTGAAAAGTAATGCCAACTTAAAGTTTTATACCTCTATAAAAAAAACACCCTATATTTGTTAATGTTTGAGTGAAATTGAAAGAGAGGCATCCAATTAACTGGATGAACTGTATTAAAGTAGTTATTTGCATATAAAGTACAGACAATATATTTTATTTTTGTATACGTGAAAGTAGCATGTTTATATTAACTAAAACTAATGTTTATTTTTACAATTTAATGAAAGAAATAGTATCGTCATTTACGAGGATGCAAAGAAAATTCGAATGATGTATTTACTTTTCGGGGGGTTTGCTATAAAACAATTGTATTACTTTTCGAGGGGTTTGCTATAAAACAATTGTATTAAATTTTACTAAAATTTTCAATTAAGTAATGAAAATTACACCGCCAGACTAAAAGCTTGCACTCATAGAATTCTTCACTTCACTCTAACAAAAGCTTACATATATTTCAATATTCAGATTCGGTGTAGCAAATTGCGCTTAAGAGTACATACACGCACAATTTTTAAAAGAGAATATCTTTTAGGGGCTTTGTTAACCCTTTGCATTCAGGAATCTAGCAGTATGCTATCCTTTCTTTTCTAATGACGTTAGATTTTGCCTCTTTAAAGTAGATGTATTTGTGTCCACACGGTATCTCAATGCTACGATAGGGATCTAATTCGATGGTTTACCAATCACAACACTGAAAATGCGTTTTATATTTTTATAGTTAAACCAGGAACTAAAGATGCAAAACTTCTGAGTGTAAAGAAATTGAAAATCGGTTGACCTTGTCAGCATACTCAGCAGGAACTGGGGCCTTAAACCAAACATAGTTGTGTGGATGTATACGGTGGTTATAAAACGAGTCCTATCAACAATAAAATATCAGAAAACTATATGAAATACAAAGAAACAGCCTACGTTGGGGTTACAAGAGCTTTTGAGTCATCTCCGTCGTAAGCACTTAACATGCTAACAGATTCCGCCATAGACTGCGGAGTGGGGGGGGGGCGTATACTCCAAAGATCTCAAAATCTTCCTATCTTTACGTCTACCGAATTCAGCTAGTATCTTCCAAGTGGAGGCTCTAGCAATTGAAAATGCATGTAGAGCGCTAATGAATAACTACGAGGGGATACAGAAGGTTATAAGAGCTATATACTCATATAGTTAGACAGCCTTACTGGCCGCATCATCGCCTATGATAAATTCCAACAACATCATCAATTGCAACATGGCTCGTAGCTCCCTGGCAGGTTAACTCGCCATATCCATTATCTGGGCTTCCGGTCATAGGAACATTTTCGGCAGCGAAAATTCTGATGAATTGGCCATGACCGGAGAATCTTTTGATGAATCTTAAGCGATGAGAGCATGCATCAAAAATAGGCCTTCTCACAAGAGTGGATATTATTTTAGTAAATGATGCTAAGTCTTCAATGGTTATTATGTAAATAATTTATAAATATACTAGCGGATCCCAGCGTGCTTTGCTACACCTATAAAAAAAAAAAAAAATCTAACTGAAATTTTGAATTTTCGATTTTTTTTTGGGAAAAAATTAATTAAAATTTTTTTTCAAACTTTTTTCTATTAATGTTTTTTATTTTCATTTTTAAATTTATTTTCATTTTCATTTTTTTCACTCTTTCTCTTTCTTTTTCAACACCACATACAACGTAATGTACGCGTATTAGGGAATTTTGCATGTATTTGTTGTTGTTGCATGTATTTTGTATGGGAAGCGACCAATGTTCAATAAAATGGTCATATCTCTGGAACGGCGGCGCCAATCTCATGAACCTACATATATACGTTAACCTTCTCCTAATATCCCTTTATAACACCTAAAAATTTGGTGCAATTTGATCTGGTGGTTCTCAAGTTATTGGCGTTCGTCAAAATTTGCATTGATTTTTATATATATAGATTTATGTACTAATATATGAATTTTAAGCTCAACGATAGCATAAATAATCATTAACAACATTATGTTTTCTGTCATATCTACAATGTGAATAATGTAATCTGTAAATAATCATTATTTGTGTTGCTTCAATAAAAGAGAATCAACTACTTAGGAAAGCCGCAAATAGCAAACGGGTTCCACCAGTACACTACCACTTGCGTTCTTTTCTCAGATGTTAAGTGATTTATCATTTCATGATTTTTATAATCTTTATTGATAATTAATTGGCTAATAATAATTAATAATTAATTAAGATTTTAAAAATATAAATTAATTTTTCCTATTCGTGCAATGACACAACAACAAAACACATGCAAAAAAAATATGCTACGATAGGAAAAATATCCTATACAGAAACATAGGTATATTTATTTCCCACAGACAGCAAGAATGAAAAAGCAACCCTGTGAAAGGAAAAGCAACCCTGTGCCTGTGTAGTTGTTATTGTTTCACTTGAATAAGTCACAATTTTGCAACGGAGGTGCTCTCGATCTCTAGCACAATTCCATAGGAAATATTTGCATAGTATGCATTTCCTAGACATAGCGAATCCCCCTAATGATTATTTTCGGGGCAAAATTTTTTTTGCTCACAAGTAAAACAATAGTTATCAACTGAATAAAATTATAAAAGTCAGTAAATTAGCATTAAGTTATGATTTTTAATTTTCTACTTATAATGATTACGGTCCCGGATATAAATAAAAGTATTATAACAAATATAAATGCACATATACATACATATATACGAGTAACAGCTAATTCAAATATGTATGTATGTATTGTAGTATAAAACACACAGCAAACTGCGATTTCCTTATAGTGATTTTTCTATAATAATTGCTATTTGTGTATCTGTATAAGTATTTTCTACTAAGAGTGCTTATCAAGCGATAGTTTGCAAAATTCTACTACATTTGTATGTATGCATGTGTTTTGAGTTGGTAGAAGTTTATTTACGAAATGAGCAAAGTGCATAATCTCAAATTTGTATTTGTATGAAAATAACAACAAAACAGCAAGTTGTGCATCATATTGCGCATATACTCACACTCGCATATATGTACATATGTATATGTAAGTTAGGTGTGCAAAGCTCAGTGCGAATAACGGCAAAGGTCAAAGTGTGTATTGGGTATTATTGTATATGAAATTCATTTCTAATTACGTGCGTGTCGTAGCGTTTACAAATTATGATAGATTTGTGTATTCATCCAGGATTGCGTGTAAATGTGTGTGTGTGTGCTCTTACACTTTACGAAAACAGATAATATGTAGTGTAAGTGAAAATGGAATTGGAAATGGAAATGGACACCAAACAACTATCATAACAAGCCTGGAGTCCAGGTACGGAAAGTATTAGCAATAAATCAAAGAGCATATGCACACACTAAATACAAACACTTGCACATTCACACAGAATTAGTGGTATATATATGAATATTAATATTTGTTTGATATATCTACATACATTTGCATGTGACTGCAATAAATGTTACGTATACGTCCTGGTGGACTTGTACATCTAATTTGTACTGTATTTACCTGTTTTGTGTGAAAACGGTGCGTACGTGTATACATATGTACGTGCGAAAGTTTGGTACGTTATTATTTGCTACCATCGACAAATAGCATAATTTTAGTGTTGTTAATCTGTCCAATATCAACTTTACATTCTGTCTGTTCGTTTTTCGAACAGATCAAAAATAAATTCAGACCTATATGAATAGTGATATTTCTACATTATGCAAATAATTCAATGTTAATGAATGAAAGAAAGTTTGTATCATAAAAACTTTACGACGAATTATACTGGTATGGAACGCAGTCCTCCTTAAAAATTTATTAATCTGATGGTCATCTATTTCTATAACGGCTACAATTTTTTAAATGAGTATTTGCAATAAACTAAGGTCGCTGAGTATGAAAAACGGATATGTTTTAATCTGATGTGTAAATTAATATGTACTTTGTGACGGATCCATACTCATACCCACTCGGATACAAAAATTACAATTGGTCTTCTCATAGGATATGCTTGAGAAAAAGGAATATTTTAATCCGACATTCGACAGTATCGCGCGTTTTTCAATTTATCATTTTCTAACACTTCCTCTGCTGGAATCTTAAGCGACGAGTCTTAAAACTTCGCTATAAGGGTATTATATATTGAGGTCGTCTAATTTCGATAATATTCAGTGTTTTTAATATTTAAATAAATTACATATCAGTCCGTTATATCGTCCGTTCTGCTCGCTTCAAGAAATAATAAAAGAACCAACGAAAAATACCTCTTGCATTCAAATTAAGAGACGGAAAGTGTAAATCTTCTCAAATTCCTTCGGTATAACTTATAATTTCTTTTACTTCTGGTATAAATACACTTCGAACTAAAGTTTTTAATAATAAAATAATAACATGAAATAATATTAAGTTGAACTAATTATTTTTACTCTCAGTGTTTTTGTTAAGCATGTAGATAAAGATATTTATATCCAAATATACATTCATGCATTCAAACTTACTGCCAAACACACAATATTTATGAAGATCTATATAAACAAATTAGAAACATTTTCGTCTACTAAGCAAATAGCCATTGGTCAATTTGATGAAAATCATCAATTTACATCAATTAAATGCATGAGAATTAGATTTGTATCGGAACGAATTTCCGTCATCCCTTGTCAATTTTGGTTTAGAAACACACCGGTTTCGGCAAACCGCCATCTTCAGTGTATGGTTTCGTTCTGATCTGTCTATCCCTTGTCATGTATTTATAGTCTGGATGCTGTATCAGGTAGTGTTAGTATTCGTGTATATGAGTCGTGTCTTACGAATGTATCCGAATGGGTACGTGCAATGAGGGTTGTTTTTAACGCTCGTTTATTAGTTGTGGTGTTAGATCAGGTAATTAGTTTGAGGATGTTAGGTCAGGTAATGTTAAGTATATATTTAAGGGTCGGTTTTTTGACGCTCGTTAGTCATGTAGAAGTCAGTGATTTTTGTTTTCTGATTTGTTTTATGTGTGTGCTCGTTTATTGTTACTCGTTTTGTTATTGTACCTGCAGTGTTGTTTGGTCCTCTGTAAATTAGTTTTAGCGGTTCAAATATTGCGTCAGAAATGGTGTTTGTTTGTTCGTTTATTATTATCCCGTCAAATGTCTTAAGTTTGTATATTTCCATGTTTTCCTGCACATTTAAGCGCCGCCCTTTTCTTTGTACGTGAAGTATCCTGGCTGTGTTTTTGATGTTGGTCGGGGTGCATTTGTTTTTGAACATGTGATTTGCATAGTTTGACTCTGTTGTGATAGTGGGTTTCCGTGTTTTTCTGTTGTAGTCCCTGATGTGCTCTCGGAATCGTGTACTTATTTTTCGTCCTGTTTGCCCTATATAGCTGTGCTGGCATTCGCAGGTAAGCTTGTATATTCCTTGTTTCCTGAATGGCTCTTCCGAGTTAGTGTTGGTTCTTAGTTTTTGTCCTAAGTTGTTCGATGTTCTGAACGCTGTGTTGATATCATGTTTCTTGAAGAAGTTTGCCAATTTGTATGTCGTTTTTCCAGTGTATGTCATTGCAGTCCAGATCTTGGATTTTTCTTCTGTGTTTTGTCTTTTTTGTGATCCATGGTTCCTTCGGAGTTTGTCTATTATGCATTTTTTGTAACCGTTGCTCGTGGCTATGTTGTATATGGTGGTCAGTTCTTTCTTGTATGTTTCCTGAGTGAGGGGTATTCTTTGAAGTCTGTCCACTAGGTGCCTTAATGCCGCATTCTTGTGCTGTTGAGGATGGTTTGATGTAGAATGAATTATGGTGTCTGCAGTTGTTGGTTTCCTGTAGATGTCGTATTTAAACTTGTTTGTAATTCTGTCAATTCTTATTGTAAGGTCCAGGTAGTTCAGTTCTCCTTCTTTCTCGGTCTCCATAGTAAATTTTATGTTTTCATGATGTCTGTTTAGGAATTCTAGTATTCGTTCTTCATTGTTATTGTTCAATATGCAGATGATGTCGTCGACGTACCTTGCGTAAAATGTAACTCCTAGTTCGTTTTTTAGTTCTTGCATATATTTTGTTTCCAAGTTCTGCATGAATGCCTCCATGAGAATCGATGATGTTGGGTTTCCCATTCCTAGTCCGTTTGTTTGCCTATATATTTTATTGTTGAACTTGAAGTAGTTTTGCTGTAGAGTTGTTCTTAGTGTGTTGGTGATTTGTGCTCTCTCGATCGTATCTTTGGTTTTGTCACGTAGTGTTTTTTTTACTATGTCTAATGTCTCTGGAAGGGGTATGGAGGGATATAAGTCTTTTATGTCAAATGAGACGATTGTGCTGTTTTCTGTGAGTTTGACGGTTTCAAGTCTTTCTATTAGTTCGTTTGTATTCTTTATTGTATGTTCATGGTCGAGTTCAAGCGTGTCATTCAGTATCGTAATGTGCTAGAAAACATGGAAATATACAAACTTAAGACATTTGACGGGAGAATAATAAACGAACAAACAAACACCATTTCTGACGCAATATTTGAACCGCTAAAACTAATTTACAGAGGACCAAACAACACCGCAGGTACAATAACAAAACGAGTAACAATAAACGAGCACACACATAAAACAAATCAGAAAACAAAAATCACTGACTTCTACATGACTAACGAGCGTCAAAAACCGACCCTTAAATATACACTTAACATTACCTGACCTAACATCCTCAAACTAATTACCTGATCTAACACCACAACTAATAAACGAGCGTTAAAAACAACCCTCATTGCACGTATCCATTCGGATACATTCGTAAGACACGACTCATATACACGAATACTAACACTACCTGATACAGCATCCTGACTATAAATACATGACAAGGGATAGACAGATCAGAACGAAACCAAACACTGAAGATGGCGGTTTGCCGAAACCGGTGTGTTAATAAACCAAAATTGACAAGGGATGACGGAAATTCGTTCCGATATAAATCTAGTATCCACCCTGTCGGAAAAACACAAAACCAAATCAACTGCATGAGAATTGTTTGTTCTCGGTTTTGTAAGCAAGTAGAATAAAAAGTATAATCGAGTGTGTATTGGTCCTTTCACCATTGTTTAACTCTATGGCAGTAACGGTAACGATTTGTAAAATATGTTAAAAGTATAGTTGAGTTTAATGTATTCCAAGGAGTTCAAATTAATAAACGAATTAATGAATGTCATATTTGCTACTACTTTTTTTTAATTATCGTGTATATTATTATTCTTAAATACGACATTATACAAACTTATATTTTAAAACTCATACATACATATATGCAAAGGTTTCAAAAGTGCAGGGATGTATTTTGACATCTGTCAAACTTAACACTCAATAATTTCTTGTATTGCTGTCATAGAAACTTTTTTATGAAATCATTTCGCACATAAAAGTATAGTTAAACCGCAAGTTATTTGTTTAGCTGGATATACCACGTAAATTTCTCAAAAGCGGCTGTAAGTAGGACCACACGGAAAAATATTAATACCTCAAACAATAAACACAAGGAAACCAAACCTTTGCTTAGGCCACATATTTACTTGTTTGATTGCCTGTACGTACCTTATCCTATCTTGATTAGATTAATTTTCTTTTTTTGCCATCTGTTTTTGTCAAGTCGAATAACGTATAAAAAATAGTTCGTTACCTAAAGTATAAATTGAGTTAAGACTTCATTTGATTTGATATCCCTTTTCTATATTTTCGTGTATATCATTTGAGATGAATCATTCCTAAATATAAGTCTTTGTTTGCACTTTGTCAGATATTCACATTTATTCACTCTGCAAATGTAATAAGAAGGCGAAAAAAATTTTAGTGAACTTACGCAAGGAAAAAATAGCGCTATCCAAAATACCGGATACTTTATAATTGTTGGAAAAAGACCTCATGAGACAAACACTAACACGAACCAACTTGGCTTTAATAAGATAATAGTAACAGTAATACCACCAAAGTATTCCTATGTTCTTGTCATGGCTTAAATTATAATCTGTCAAATCTAATTTCTATCATTAAATATGTCTTCGGGGTAACAAAATTTTTACTTTGTCGCGCTACAAGGACTTTCTTTAATTTATTTTTGTGTTTAATTTAATGATTAAAAAAATGTAGTTAAAAATCTATTCTCCAAAAATCTTATATATTGATGAAACTTAAATATAAAAAAATAGTGAATTTCTGAGAAGAAAAAGGTAAAAACGATCTATTAAAAGTTTCAATCTAAGATTTTTTTTTAAATTCTCAGGAAAAACACTAGTTGCGAGTCTAAGAAATTGTTATGAAGTGGCACGTTGCAACTTATCTTAACTTGCAATCCGAAACGTGATCCCTTGTGGTGCAACCCAAATCATGGGAATCGCAAACGAAATATAGTCATAACACAAAGAAATCAAAGCACTGACGATAACTCTCCAACATAATTGTGGTAAATTTCGTCCTTGTTTTTTTAAAGTTATTTAACCACAAATACAACAAATGAATCAGGAATTACTCATGAATAACTACATTTAAATTAATACAAAAAATAATAAATTTCATGACTATTTCCTAGGCACCTATACTTGCAATTTTTTGCTCTAGTACTGTAGAAAGAAAAGTACTGCAATTTTTTGGGTAAGTGGCCAAAACAGTATAAATTATCAAAGTTCTTATGGCATAACTAATGTTGATCAGTATAGTCCATACTTTTATAACGTTTATCTAAATGAAATAATAATATGAACTATGAACACTAGTATATAATACTTGCTTAATAGCAATACGAGTATATCTATAGCTATGCAGCTGACATAATGTACAGCAGTAGCGCTGTGTATGTCTCGCCTTTTCGTTTAATTATTATTTAAATTGTTTAATTGTAGAATCAGTTATCAGTACAATAGTACGTACTTAATTTAAAAGGAACATTTAAACATATTTTTATTGTAGATTTTTAAATAAAACATTTTAAAAAATTTATTAATATTTTAAGTTTGATATGGTGAAATTTGATCAATGTGAAGTTATAGTTCATTAACTTATAAAGGGTGTTTTTTTAGACTTTTGGTTTTCAGTTTGGTTTGCCATTTCATTATGAACAGACGAAAATTGGTGCTCTCGGCTGGAGTACATTCGAGCCAGTCGCAACGGTTACCTTCCTGAAATAATTTCTAAAACATAAAGAAAACCCCTTATCTTTATAATAAAGCTAAATTCTTGGTCATAACATTAAATTATATGCGGTTTATTTTTTCTTGAAACCCATATGTCTAAAAAAAACCCTTTATAAGTTATAATTTCACATTAATTAAATTTCAAGATATTAATCTTAAAATACAGGGTTATCCTATTAGGCGTTCCAAAATGCATTTAAAATTATTTTTTCATGAAATAACCGCCTCGTGAATTTTTGCACACTTCGATTCGTTTAAGGTAATTTTCGACCACTTTTTGGTACATATCGGGCGTTATCTCAGCCATAGCTTGACGAAAGTTGGTTTTCGATGCTCAAGGTTTATACGCATAAACACAGTATTTTGCGTAGCCCCACAGAAAAAAAAGTCCAAAGGTGTCCAGTTGCATAACCTCGTTGTCCAATTGACATCGCCAATACCAGAGATCATGTAGCTCGGAAATTTCGCTCGCAATAAAGTCATATTCCATCGTGTTCTGGGCCATGTTGCAACTTGTTGGATCCACGTTTTGACCAAGTCGTAATTTTTTTTTCCACGTTTTGACCAAGTCGTAATTTTTTTTTTTTTTTTTTGACGACGAACCCAGCGTTGGCCAACCGATCGAGGGACGCTCCTGATGGGTAAACGAAAATTGTACCAGACCGGTCACCGAAAACCAGATTCAACTCGAACTGTCCTGAATCCAAGACCCATTGCGAAAGGTCACGTTAAGAAACGTTGGGAATAAAGAAATTATTTATAAGTTTAAAAATCTAAGTAAATGTATATATTTATAAAAAAAGTGAGTCAGAAGAATCAAAGCTATCGTAATAAGAATTAAAATTATTACACAAACATTTTAATGGGTCGTGCATTTCAAATTTTGTTTTGTATGAACACAAGGACCTAAAGTCTTAAAGGAATACTAAAGTTAATCTCTCTAAGTAGGAGGACTATTGATAATACCTCTTATCAGCATAGTTTAAACTAAAAGTCCAAGAATCTCTCCTCGACTCTGGAGTGAAAGCAGATTAATAAGCCTTGATCGGCTTTTATAAGAAGGAAGCTTCTCATTCTTTTCCCAAAGTAAATATCTAAGCATGAATAATAGAAATTGATTTTGTACAATTTCCAATGTATCGACTATGCATTGATATTACAAAATGGCCCTGACGAGTGGAGTGTAAAGTAATTTGGTAATATAATGGTCAGTAAACTCCATATATATTTGGCGCTTTATAACCGCTGAAGCGATTTTCGGCCGAGCTCCTGTTCCAATTTGTGGTTTTGCGTCTAGATGTTTTTACCAAGAAATGGAGCGGCCTACAGTTTATTCTAAGCCGCCTCCGAACGTTCAATGGATTTTTATGCGGAGAATTTTTATTTCATGTCAGAAATACACTCGGATAGCCCGACATTCCTTGCCGAGGGGCTACCGCAATTAAAAAATTTTCTATAATTTTGGATGTCGCTCGAACCTCGAGTCGAACACAAGCCTTCCATCCATTGAGTAAGGATGGTGGAAACCTAAATATATCGAATTTATAGTGAAGTATAGATTGAATGTGAGACCTTGTCAAATGCTTTACTGAAATCAGTATAACTTACTTTTACAAAATCTGTATTGTGAAGTGTCAATAATTGATAATTGCTTCGAAAATTTTGGTAATGAAACATAACTTTGCAATGCCCCGGTAGTTAATGATACAAGATCTACTACCAGATTTATGTAGAGATAAAATATATGACTATTCTTGGGGCCCCAAACGCGACAATTTTGCTTATTTACGTATCCACCAAGTGAGATATGTACCTCGTAGCTGAAGAAAATTTTGTTGGAAAAATCGCGGTCCACTGATTGTTGTTCAAACACCCGTAACTATGGTCCGCTGGCTTCAGTTGTTGTGTGAGCTGGACTTTATATGGATGACATCAGTGTAAGTCCAAGTGCAAAATACACATTCGGGTCTTCGACTACATACTCATATAATTCAGCGATATTGGAGGTATAACGAGCAAAACGATGATGAGCAGGCTTTACAATATCCGCAAACGATCAAGTCTCTTCAAATTTCTTTAAAATTTTACGAATTTACTTGACAATTATATGTGCCGTTGTTAAACGATGCATGACTATATATCGTTTGATATTACGAAAAATATTGTCATGGAATTAAAAGTTCATATGTTATTTTTTCAGAGCATCTATAACAAAATTTCCAGTTCTATTCCTAAAAGTTCAAAATTTCAACTTCAATCGGCAGTTTCTATAGCTATTTCTATTTTCTTTTTTCTTTTTTTTTGTTAAAAAGTCCAATATTTATCAATCTTCAATGCTAAGATTTTTGTATAAATTTTATATATTTAAGACATAATCATAGAACTATACCTTACTTAACATAGTAAGATCATTAAATAGTTTATTTTTCTAATATATTAATAACTCTTTAATTCATTGTTATCTTCTTACATATATTTAATTGTTATATGTTGTTAATTTGGCGTCTATCGGCTTTGTCTAAATTTGTTCAATATACATACATGTTATTTGCATTTAATTAAACTATATGAATGTTTTTTTTTTATATTTTCATCGATGTCATCCTGCTTGCTGCCACTATGCTAACCTGTAACCGTATTATTTGCTGACACTCGTGCTATTTTGCCACTTATATGCGCATGCGGCCTACTACACCACGCAATACTTCAACGCCTGCTGTCTAACAATTTCCTTGGCGCTGATACTGCTCTAAACACCGATCACATTATATTGTACATAACTACAAAAAAATATTGTGCAATACTCTGGCAAACAACAACAAATCAACATACACCAACAATAAGTTACGATTCATTATTTGACCATCTGTGGCACTTCAACACAAACCGCATTACTGTTTGCTGACTAAACTCACTGCTTGCCTGCCTGTCCGCTACTCACTCGCTTGCCTGCTACATTGCGCTCATTCATCGGTGCTTTGCAGGTTTCCGATACCGTCGTGGAGCCATACAATGCCACATTGTCCATACATCAACTTATCGAGAATACCGATGGGACATTCTGCATCGATAACGAGGCTTTGTATGACATCTGCTTCCGCACACTGAAGCTGACATCGCCCACCTATGGCGATTTGAATCATATTGTATCCGTAAGTTGACCAATATACCAAGCTATACTAATGGATTTTCTCTTGTTGTTTCCTCCTTCTCGTTTCTCTTTTCCGCTTGCATCCCTCCAATCCCACATTTCCGGTATACAACAATATTTACACATGCACTGAAACCACCGACGATGCCTACGCCTAAAATTGATGACCCCCTTGCATGGCTGGACGACAATGCCGATTTCATGGTATTTACCAATGTTTACCGCAATACGAATGCTCTTGCTTTGCTGCACACAAATACATATACATAATATTATGTATATATGTATTTTGCATGTGTTTTCTTGTGGTCACACCCATTTATCCTGTGCTCGCACAGGTATCTGAGGTAATTGTTGAGCCCTACAGTGCCACACTCTCGGCACATCAATTGTGCGAGAACTCCGATGCAACATTTTGCATCGATAATGAGGCATTGTATGACATTTGTTATCACAAGCTGCGTCTGCTGTGTCCCACCTATGAAGATTTGAATCATCTAGTGTCTGTAAGTAGAATTTTTTCTTGTCGCATGTTTGCCAACCAGTAAAGCAAACTAAAAGAGAAATTCAAGCAATACCGCTTGAAAATAGCAAAGAAAATTAATTGACGCTGCCGCTGCTATGGTGATTCCTGTGCCAGCCGTTGCATATGTAATACATTTATAAATAACCTATTTACATTTATGCACATATTTATGTAGACTTGTGTACATTAAGTGTTGAGGGTTTTTTTTAGAATTTAAAAAAATAATTATTCACACATTTTTAATATTTCATAACGTTTCCCCAAGGTAACCGTTAATTTGCATAACTGCTTGTCCAGTTTAATTGCTAAAATACTGTTGTAAAAGTTTTCATTTAACCTTGAGTGGCATCACCGTGGCATTTTCAATTAAAATTTTTGCACCATGCTTCGCATATTAATAATTTCTGATATATCTGGCAAAATATTTTATATTATTTTTTTATATTTATTTTTTTATTTTATTCCCATTAGCGCTCAATACTATATGCCTTCATATAAATGCAATTAATCTGCGTGAACTCGCTCACGTTTTTATTTAATTTTTCTAAATTGTTCTAATTAGCTTATAATATATTATAATAAAAAAAGCATTAGTGAATTGTTCGGCATGACGTATACTTCAAATTCTGTAAAACCGTTTTATTTTGTAGAAAAAATCTTTAGAAACGAGTTGAGTAGGAAAATTCCAGCTAAGAAATAAATTTACAAAGAGTAAGATTTTTTTATACAGTACTCTGTAAAATTACTTATTTGGATTTGAGAATCATATCAGTGATTGATATACATGCATACACCACTTTGCCTGTCTATAAGAAAGCATATCCAATCAATAGAGTTTTTTTTAATTGATTTTACGAATATTTTCTTATAACTGCTATAACATTGTCTGACTACATCATCAGGTGGTTGCAAACTTTTTAACATAAGAAGTGGACAGCTTATCACAACAACTCATAAAGAGTAATGGAGAAAGTTATAAAAGTTTTCCAAGGCGATTAGATCCACTAATGCAAGTAACTTAGCCTGTATTTCGAATTTCTAATCAGTCTGCCAATTTAAGAAATTTTAGTTGCACACGCCACAACCTAAATATTAAATCTTACTAATGTTTCAACTTTTTATAATGAGTTTTTGCAAACTTTACGCCTTTTCCGCTATTGTGAACTCTTCTCCACCCTCTACCTTCTTCAATATTTACCTCACTTTTCTACTTACCGTAAACTGCGTGATGATGCATGATAAGCGCTAACTAAATCAAAAACATTCATTGTTTCTAATTTTAATATTTCATTTAATTTTATTTTACACCTTATCTTCTCATGTACAAAAATAAAATAGGTCGCAATGTCTGGTGTAACAACTTGCCTACGCTTCCCCGGCCAACTGAATGCCGATCTGCGTAAATTGGCCGTGAATATGGTGCCATTCCCACGCCTGCACTTTTTCATGCCCGGCTTTGCACCACTCACCGCCAAAGGATCGCAACAATATCGCGCGTTAACCGTTTCCGAACTGACTCAGCAAATGTTTGATGCCAAGAATATGATGACAGCGTGTGATCCACGTCATGGACGTTATCTGACAGTTGCATGCATCTTTAGAGGTAAGCAGCATTTTGTATATATATTCATTATTAAGTTAAAGCATTTCTTTATAAAGTTTGTTTTTACCTTTTGTGGCAAGTCAAGCGTGTATCAGGTGTAACTTTGATTAATTGCAAATGCAAAAAAAAAAATCCAAAAGACAAAAATGCAAGCAAATTCAGATAAGGTAGTAGCAAGAAGACAAAAACAAAAACTCTATGTGTTTTGTTTGTAAAATCGTGCGCTTGAAATGTTAAAATTTGAATTCACCCCTTTTCTTGTTTTTGTGGCAACATTGCTTATGTATTTTCTTTTCTTTTTTTTTGTAATTTGGCGAAGTGGAAAAAGATTAAGCAAGCATGTTATGAAACAACTTAACCTTCTATAAATTCCATCAGCAAAAACGTGACTATTAACTTTGGTCCGAAGTATGTAGGTACTAGATCCTGAAATTTGATTGTTCTGATTTGTTCATAAAATCATCGAAATCAGACGACTATAGCATATAGCTCCCATACAGCGATTTTTTTAGATATGAGGCACACAAATTATCAATTGCACATTGGTATTGAAAATTATCGAAATCGGATTGTAGGAGCGTATTATTTGGTATTATACACACACATATTGAATTGAATATTGGTACTAAAAATTATCGAAATCAGAATACTATATGATACGCACCCATACAACCGATTTGTTCAGATATAAGATACTGCGTCAAAAATCCGCCAAAAAAGCATCCAGGACCGTGAAATTTAGTGTTCTGATCTGATATATTCATGAAAGGTATAAAGACTTCGGTATGGCCGAAGACAGCATTTGTTTTTATTTAATTCCATGATAAAAAAAAGTTACATATGTATATAATTTAATAGAATAAATAATTTTTTCTAAGATATACTTGTATAATATACAGAAATATATCTATCTAATATAAATATAAAATTTCAAAATTTTGGAGCAGTTAAATTCTACATGTATAAAATTCTTCGAAATTACCGATCAACGCACAGCCTAAACCGCTTATGTAAGAAATCTGAAACATGGAGGGTGTATTCTATGTATGACGAGGGCATCGATTTTTTTTCTTTTTTTTTCTTTTAGTTTTTGTAATTTTAGCCCTAAGGGATTGAAAATGGGGGCATAATTTTCATGGGACAAAGTAATGTACGATGTTCGTCCGCATTACGTTTTAAAACAATTACAATAGATAAACCACTGATCCACTTCCCGGAAAAGAAATTATCATTTGTTTTAAGTTGGATCAAATCCTAGGCAAATACGAAATTTGATGAAAATTGGATCAGTAGATTCGGAACACAAACAGGGCAGTTCTTAAATCGAATTTCGTTAGGAATTGGATAATCATTTTCATTTCCAAGGTATTATTTGTTGGATTAAGTTCGTTTTTTAAAGGATTTTATTTTATGAAGCATAAAAACCAAAGGAATGTAAGTAAATTATTTGTTTTTTAAGTTTTATTTAAATTAAAGGGTATTATTGCGTAAAGGGGCAAAAACTTGAGTGCAGCTCGATGTGCGACATTTCTAGAATTTATGTAACACAATCCGGATGAATTGTTAGACGACTTTTTTTTTTTTTTGTTGAGCTCGTTGTTCTTCAGGTTTTAATTTCATGAAGTATTCAAACTCGAGAAATGTAAATTGCTTATTTTTAAAGTTTTTCTTAAATTAAAAGGTATTATTGAGCGATAAATTGGGGCAAAAATGTGATCGCGTTTTTATTTATGTTCTAAAAAAAACCAAATCCGAAAAAAGTATCGCCTGATTGAAACCCCCATGTCTAAAAAAAACACCCATTACGTTAAAGTATCAAGGCCGGACACTTGCTATGGTTTTAACTCTCCGCTGTACACATCCAAACTCTGAAAAGTTGAAAAATTGTACTGAAAACCGCGAAATTCTTAAATATCTTCATTAATTTATTGAAAACTAAAGCACATTTCACGTCTGTATCGCTAATGAGAATCGCTAATGAATTCAGTGTCGTCAGAAATTCCACCTTTAACGTCGACGTCAATATCGACAATGACTTTGGTAATACCAAATATGTGTCAATAACTGTTAATAATTATCGAAAATAACTACGGCAATACTGAATAACATTCGTCCGTATTTAGTGCCGATGATGCCAGCCGTAAAATTGGGGGAGGGGGTGTTGGTAGATTTACTTTATGGAAGTCTCTGAAGAAATATGTATGTAAATATTGAAACTCCATAAAAATTTACGTTTTCTTGCTGACTGATAATTTCACGATTCTATGTATGTAAATTTTTGTGCATTTATTGCAATCTCCTTATGTTTTATTTTAATAGTATTTTTATTATATATTATAAGTCATGCGAATCCTTTATCTTGTCATTGGTTTATCCACGTGTCAGTCGCTAAAGCGGAGCAATTCATTCCTAGTGATTAATTAACACTAACTGTCTGGCAATCACTCGTGTCACGCTTGGCTTTAGATAAGCGCGTAAATTTCGTTTTGAGCTATGGGTAACTCACCATTTACTGGAGATATTTTATTGGTTGCCTCACACTTGGTCATTAAAATCTGTTACCGTATCATTTGATACAGTTTTTTTCTTTTACTTGCAATTCATAACACAATGAGAAATGTTCTTTGTTATCTATAAAGCACCTGTTGCAGAAAAAAATTTGTTCACTCACACCCTCAAACCCGTAGTGGTGCCAACAGCTGATTAGCGTGTTTAGCTAGCGTTTTGTCAAAGGTCTGGTTTTTCCCTTTTTATCACTTTTACTTCTTTAATTTTTTTATTACTAAAGTGATACTTGTTGTCCAACCCCAACCGCTGATTTCGTATCCATTTCGAATAATTTACTACAAAAAATCGTCTGATCTGTGGTAAGACATGACCTTTTTAGCACCGAAAATAAAAAACAAATGAATAGAAATATTGGTTCATTCGCTTTCTCTTTAACCATTACTTACCCTTTTGCCCCTTAAGGCTTATGACTTTCAGGCTCATCGCCATATTTTTCTTGTGGTCGTCAACAAGTTCTACTTCGATTGTGCAACTAAATGTGGCTTGCCAAAAAGATGATCCAAACAAAAAAAAAACATTAAGAGAATTTAGTATAGAAAAACACGTCGCAAAAGAGAAAAATAGTTTTTTAACAACAACACATAAACACCTCGTTTACGTATTTAATATTTCTTTTTTAAGCTTTTTGTATTTTTTTATTTCTTCCATTATCCCACTCCCGCCGTACTGACTGCCGAAAAGTAACCAATGTATAATGAGGCAAACGGAAACTTCGCCACTTTGTCATTCCATTTAGCACTTACTCTTCTTTGTACGAAGAAACAATGATACAAACTTTCATTCGTTAGCGGTCGACATAAATAATAGTCGCCTTGTGTGTTGCCGCCGAAGTCACGTTTCGACGTTGACAACCCAACAAAGCAGCCAAAAAGGCAAAGCCTACTTTTGGGCGCCACTAAAAATGATTAATGAATTTGAAAATTTTTAACAAACTTACGCCTATCCAACCCACCATTTCCCACCGCCTCCCTATGAATGTAATCAGTTACAAGCGTCGTGCCATTTGAAATTTTTGACCCCAAATTGTTTGCGTTTGTGTTGTTGTATTTCATCTTTTTTCAATGAATTGCCGCCTTTTGTGCCTAAACGGTTATTCGTAACTAATGCAACATTATTAAGCTAACAAGCACATACTACTCATTCCTTTGGGTCGAAAGACTAATTCTGTAAGTAAAAAATTAAGTAAAACTGGAAATGAAATAATTAATAATGTGACTTTGAAAAGGTGGTCGGCACGTGCGTGCGTGTTTAGGCATTTTGTATTACGTTGACACTTATTTTGAAATTTTACCCACGGATTAATGCGATAACATTTTGTATTTTAGGAGAGAATTAAGCAAACAAATTTTAGAAATTAATTAACATAACACGCGATGGATTTCCCTTTTGATGTTAGAGTTGCCCTTTAAGCGTTTTTCAGTATAATCCCTTCCGACTTGACAAGATCATCTTTAGTGAACCTTAGTTTTATAATTTTATTTTTAAAAATATTGCAAGAGCGCAGAGTTCAAAGGTGCAGTGACAGAAGAACTAAGCTTCGCAAAATCCGTATAGTTTACGGAAAATGATAAGTTGATTCCGCCATGTTCCCCATGCAATGTTTATTAAATATATATATATATATATATATATTTGGCGCGTTGTAACCGCTGAAGCGATTTTCAGCCGAGCTCCTCCTCCAATTTGTGTTTTGCGTCTTGATCTTTTTACCAACAGATGGAGGAGCCTATAGTTTATCCTAAGCCGCCTCCGAAAGACCGACGGATTTTTATGAAGAGCTTTTATTTCATGTAAGAAATATACTCGGAGGGCTTGACATTCCCTGACGAAGGGAAAAAGCAATTAGAAAAATTAATTTTCTATAATTTTGGATGTTGCTCGAACCTGGACTCGAACCCAGGCCTTCCGAATTGTAGTACGCAATGCTAGCCGCTCGGTTACTGAGACCTGTTATTAAATAGTTGGGTAAAAAATTATTTTTAAATAGTACGTGAGAGAGAAACTCGATTGTTGACCTCGCAGCTTTCCCGCTAGTTAATGGACACAGAAAATTCGCAGTACATCGTTTATTACTTTGCTGGAAATAAGGACGCTTCAAAATCAGCCCGTAACCTATCGCAGCAAATCTTATAAAAGAACGACTACAAATTGAATGAGTCTTCACACAAAGTAAACAGTGTCCGACATTTACGCCATTAAACACTTTAGGTTAAACAAGGAGTTGCAGTTAATTTATCAATCGTGCAGTTAATTTATCAAACTGTGCTTGATTATGTCTTACTGAAAATAGAATAGATGATACTATTCGTCCGTATGCAATGTAACTAAGCGAAACTATTTTCAATTCTCAAATTGAATCTTAGTCTCAATATGAACTTGCTACGGAAATAAATAGGAGATCTGTGGGCTTAATATCACATATTTAAAGAAAGCATTCAATAAAACGCATCTTACCTTGCCTGGATAATCGGCTTTAATGAATATGAAGCTCACTAAAATATACTACGAGGCTACCTTAAAATCAATCGTTTTATTTTCCATTAATGTGCAAATTAGGTACAAATTAGGTATACTTAGCTTCTTCCAAAAATTACTGAAATGGGAACGAAAGCATACTACATACATTATATCTGTTGTTTTAACGTCCAATATTTAGGTTTTTTGTCGACAAAACTCGTGACAACCCCATACATCCATATAAACTCCAGCTCACATAACAACTAAAGCCAGCCGACCTTCTTTGAAAACGATAACGGCGGGAGAGTCTCTGTCAATTCGGAGCGTTATGGTCGTATGATAACCGATCTTTTTTTTGGCATTTTTTGGAATATGGCTTTATTGCGTGAGAATTTCCCGACCGCGTAATCTCCCGCCTTGTCGATGTCAATTGGCCACCGAACGTTGGACTTTCTTTTGTGAGGCTACGTGAATGCCCGTGTTTATGCGGATAAGCCTTTAACTCTTGAGCACTTGGAAACCAATATCGTCATATTACCTCAAACGGATCGAAGTTTGCAAGAATTCACGAATCGGTCATTTGTAGTGATGTAAAATTATTTTTTTAAATACTTTATTTACGTTTATTTTGGAAACCGCAAAATGGACAACCCTGTATAATTATTTAATACTGTTGAGTTGAGTCGATTTGGTTGCCGACTTGTTACCAACTCACTTAGACCCATCATCACCTCAAATGCGCAAACCATTTGGTATGTCTAATAAATGCTGTTAGATTTTTGATATTTGCTGTGGTAAGCTAAGCGAGACAGCGGTTGTATTTGACAGGCTCTTCCTCCTCCTCGTTCTTGCAGCTGCGACAAAAGTCATTAATTTTCCGTGAGCTCCCATTAAACAGTGTCCTTATCATATCGATTTTGTTACTGATAGTGAACCAGTCTAGAAAAATTATATTTCTTGGCCAGATCTACCTTGCCAGATCTGCATATGCTCGAGAGCATATTTCCCATCTTATCGCTCTTTTGAAGCCGTAAAGTTGCATTGTAGAAATCTGATAGCAGACTGCCAATAGAATGGTCGATTTAATAAGCGGTGTTATACTGGGGTCCGGTAGTCTCGCATTAAAGTTAAATAACCAATAACCAATCCTGTCATTGGTTTTGAGCCACCTGCATAGATGGCTACTGCACCTTGATTTAAAACATTTAAAGTTGTCCATGGCGGCTGAAATAAACAAGTGGTTAACAGTGCGTACTACCATGCGCAAGTTCATGGGTCGAGTCCTGATCCAACCAGCACCCAAAATTAAAGGAAATTAATTTAAATAAAAATATTATATTAATTTTTCTATTTGCGGTTTCCTTTCGGCAGAGAAAGTCATCTCCTTCCTGTGAGTCTCTGATATAAAATGAAAAGCTCCTCTAAAAATCAATCAGCCGTTCAGAGGCGGGTTAGGATAAGCTGCAGGTAGAGGAGGAGTTCAACCAAAATTCGCTTCAGCGGTTACAATACGCCAATTATATACAAATTTTCCTATTCGTTCCTCTCAGTGATCCTCGTGGAAAAGAGAAGGGTGTCTCTTGTCGTATACCTTGTAGTCGATTAGCTGCCCTGCTCGACAAATATTACCCTGTAACATACAAAAGTTTAAAGTAAAGGCTTTATTCAAAAGGTCTATTTGCTAGAATTTTTGAATTGAATATTTTGTTATTCAATAAAGAAAAATGGTAGAAGTTACAGCCACCACGTCTCCTCAGCAGAATTCTTTTGCCAGGGATCGAACCAACGGATCCTGACATTACAAGCGAGTGCTCTACCCCTGAACTAATGATGTCTGTCATGTAATCTGTTGTTGTAATATTCAATCTATTACTTGCCAACAACTGTTAAGTGTGCTAATATTTAGCCGCTATTTTACTTAAGGTTGGGTTAGTGAGTTTTTGCAAACCTGCATACTTTCAAGCATTAATTGTCTGGGAAATGTATAAGGCGGATTCATTGTCGGGCTCTTATTATTATTAATTATTTATTGCGACCTTATTTTGCTTTTCATTAATTTACTTTTCATTTGTATTCTATTTTTTGTTCACATTTTTTTATGTTAAATGAATTGTGATCGTGAACGATAATTTCATTGACAATAAATACTATCGCGAATAAAATGAAAATATGAACTGACAACTTCTTCTGTTTGATTTGCAAGCCATGAAAGCCAAGATAACTTTTCACAAGCCAATATAATAGTTTTTAACAAAAACTCACTTCTTTAAACATTTATTAAGTTATTGTGCTCTGTACAAATGTGAAAGCCAATAGCAAATTAAAAGTTGATTGTAACTCAAAAGTATTAAGTAGAAAGCATATAAATATAAAAAAATATATAAGTAAAATAAAGTATAAAATTTTTGCAAAACGTGTGAGGTAATGTACTCTTTTTTTTAGCAATTTAAAATCACTTTTTTAACTCCACAATTTTATTACCTCTATTGATGACTTTGTCAAGCGAAGCTTCGACAAACGAAAAAATAATAATATACGATATTGGTATGGATATTTTAAACAATGAAACTTACAAGCTCCATATCATTAAGGTTAGTATAGGTGAACATAGTTTCTGTTGGTGTCGAACGAAAACTATTTATGCGCACGAGCAGATAAAAAGAGATAAAGGTTGTTAATGCATGGGTTTTGAAATACTTGAACGACGAGGCAAATTTTATCATATCACCTTAACCAAAATACAACAACAACAAAGAAAAAATGCTATTTAGCATTTCGCATGTGAAAATATCCAATAATAAATTTGAATACTTACATACATGACGATAAGTTCACTTTAGTTTGCCACAACAGCTTTCAAATTGTTAATTTCTATTTCATTATCTGTGAAACAATGATAAGTTAATGTAGAAAATATTTATAATCGAAAGCACCATACTTAATATTTATTTGTTTGAATGATTTTGTGAGGCAAAACTCCCTTAATTTCAGCCATACTTTGTAACACTCTAAATATGGGATTGTTTATAATAATTTTATTAGTTTTAATTACCAATAAAATACCAAATATCACTTTAAATTATATTTAAACAAATGTTATAACGTTTATGCGGCATTTTTCCTGCTTTTTACCATAGTAATGTAATACTCGAACGTGTACATAATGTGTTATATCAATTGCTAGAAAATGAAGGAAGCGCCGTTCGTAAAAGTTATTCCATTATGTATTCTGATGGGAAAGCAGGCCTTTTATGAAAACTTCCTTTTTTTGCGCATTTTTTGGTTAAAAATATGTACATACCAATTTTTATCGAAAGTACTGTGTCACGCCGATCAGTAAATCCCTTGAAAAAGTGGAGAGAGAATAAGTTTAACTATAAATAGAATAAAAACTAAACATAGTATGAATAACTAAATACCTGTAATTATTTAATCCATATAACATAACTAAAAAGTCAAACCCTCATGCAGAAGAGTTAGTAAAATAATTAATTACAATGAAAAAACAAATAAAACCCAAATATATACACCAATTTTTTTAGATTACTTTTGAGATTTGTCTAACAAATGTTGCAACAATTTCTTTTACCAATGCTAGTAAATTTTTACGAACTTTTGGACTAACTGATGTAAATGTGCAGAGCTAAATACATATAGATGTATACAAGTATATATAGTTAACCAAGACGTCTAAGAAAACGGAGTACAGGAAAAGATTTCAAAGATTGGCTGATTGTCGAGCCAAAAATACTAAACGTAGACAAATTGCACACTGTGCAGGATATTAAAGGTAATCCCAAAGGGCATGCGCTGCTTGAAATTGTTTACTCACAAAAAAAATGCAATAAAGCGGGTTGTGGCTCTTTTTGCGTATTTAATTTTCTGTTTTTCTGAGTAGTGTTGCTGAAATGACAGCAGAAATTTTGCTTTAGAGACAGTTTAACCATTCATATTTGGGGAATTAGGGATATCGCTAAATATTCCGCTTTTATTACGAGTATAAAAAGATGTTGATTGATTTGTGTGCATTTTCTGCTTGTAGAATTGCCATCACTTACAAATTGGTAAATACAAATTCTATTAATACCCTTTCAACTCTGACGAAATTGTTGGTATTTCCAGTATCAGCTTAAGATGTCTGAATAGTTTCATATCGAATTCGCTCAAGATGTTATGCAATTTTGTGACTTTGCTTGAAGTCTTCCTGGCAGTGATTCAACCAGATTTTTACCCACATTCAGACTGATCTTGTTCTAGTCGTTAAGCAATGCATTCTTCACCTCTTTTTTCCTATACTTCCTATATCAACAGCTGAAGTTTTTTGTCGCTATTCTGGTAAAACGGAAAGTTGTCTAAAATAGTAAATTTTTGCAAACGCTCTTTTAAAATATTTTTCAAACCCTACACATATATATGTATGCCCAATATTTTCTACTACTATTTTCTATTATTTTCTATAAAATTTAAATTGGCAGCCCGTGAAGCTGGCAGCTGAAGCTGAAGCTATAATTTTATTAATTGAAGATATACTTGTAGTATAATCAGCTCTAATAAACTCTGCATTTCGAAATTATAAAATTGCGATTAACTCTTTTTACAGGTCGCATGTCGATGAGGGAGGTCGATATGCAAATGTACAATATCCAAAGCAAGAACAGCAGCTACTTTGTAGAATGGATACCAAACAATGTTAAGGTGGCTGTTTGCGATATACCACCACGTGGCCTCAAAATGTCCGCCACATTCATTGGCAATACAACAGCCATACAAGAAATCTTCAAGCGTATATCCGAGCAATTTACAGCTATGTTCAGACGCAAGGCGTTCTTGCATTGGTACACCGGTGAAGGCATGGATGAAATGGAATTCACCGAAGCTGCCTCGAATATGAACGATTTGATTTCAGAATATCAACAATATCAGGTAAGGAACTTCTACATTTGTTAGTGAAATGTGCGTTGGTAATTAGATATCGGTGTGTGTCGATGTGTATAAGTATATATGTATGGGGCGAATATGATTGTGGAAATGGAAATGGACAGGCATGTTATTTCGCATGGATATATATATGTATGTACATATGTATGTACTCGTGCATGTTTATGCTCGTAGAAACGAATGTTTTCGAACAGTACAGCATTAACGAGAACGAAAATCGTTTGGTTTTAATTAAAAATTGCTGCAGATTGTTTGATAACATAGCTACACCATGGTCATGATGTGCGCTACCAATTTCCACTTATTGGATTTCCATTTGCATTGGTTTTTTGTAACGAACTTGTTTCTTCCCTTTATTGCAGGAGGCTAATGTGGAGGATGATGTGGAATTCGATGACGAACACTTTGAGCATGAGGCGTATGAAGAAAATCCCGTACAAAATGGCAGCATCTAGGGCCAAAAAGGATGAATGTCGCCGAAAATATGTTGGTTGACACATCGTTCAAGCAAAATATTTTCATGCTTTCAAAGCAATAATTATTTCTGCTGTTATTCTACTTACAGTATAATTTGCATGTAGTAATTGGTTAAGCGCATAAAACGTAGAATAAAATAAAATTAAATAAAGTTGCAAACATTTTTTACGATCAAAAACTTTAAAGAGTGGATGTTTGTATGTTACTGTAAGTGATTTTTATCAAAACGTACCTAAAAAAAGTATTATAGACCGTATAACACTTTAGAACACTAAATACAGTACATTAATATTTTCTGTTATAATATATCCCGAAACGAATGCCATACAACTATAAAATACTGCTATGAAATATTCAGGGGATATCTTAACGAATTCAACGTTTCATTTTACCGTTCACGTACATGAAATGGTATATTACATCTGGTCCGAAGTATGTAAGTGCCAGAAGGAGAAGAGATAGACCCACCAAAATTTATATATTTCGTATCAGAATGACGAGCAGAGTTGATTTAGCCATACCCGTCTGTCTGTCTGTCTGTTAGGGCACAAACTAGTCCCTCAATTTTTGTGATATATACCAACCAAAGTTGATAGGCAGGTGCACCTATAGGTTTCAACGATCGTTGTCAGAACCGACTATGTCTTGCCAATATAGCATATATACGACCAATTTTTCAGATTTAAAATTTCAGGTCTTTAAATTATTACCTAAGTCCTTGGTATACTATACATACATACTGATTCCATATTGGTTCTGAAAATCATCGAAATCAGACGAATATAACATAATGCTCGCATACACCGATTAGTTCGGATAAGAAGCTTTGGTCAAAACTCAGTAAAAAATTTCGTATTCTACGCAAGTAAATAAAAGTAAACTTTGATACTGAAAATCATCGAAATCATTTTGCGGTTACCAAAATAATGCAAATTTTTTTAAATAAAACTCCTTTTTTATTATAAAGTTTGAACCTTGCCATGATATGTCAAACACTAAATCATTCAAATGACCGAGTCATGAATTTTTGCAAACTTCGATCCGTTTCAAGTTAGTTTTCGACCACTTTACGGCAAATATTTGCCGGTGTTTCAGCCATAACTTGACAAATGTTGGTTCTTGAACATGGTTTTTCGCGTATCCCCACAAAAGAAACTCCAACGGTGTCACGATCTCGGTGGCCAATTGACATCGGCGAGACGAGAGATTACGCGACCGGAAAAATCTCTCGCAATAGTTATATTCGCTCGTGTTGTGTGGCATGTGGCACCATCTTGTTGGAACCACAGCTTGCCCAAGTCATGTTCTTCAATCACACCCCTGGACCAAATATTTTAAAATATTTGAGGATTCTCGGAACCCCAAATGCGACAAGTTTGCTTATTAACATATCCACCGAATGAGAAATGGGCCTCGTCGCTTAAGAAAATTTTGTTGGGAAATTCGCGGTCCACTGCTTGTTGTTCAAGCACCCAATCGACGTAACTACGTCGTTGTGAATGGTCAGCTGGCCTCAGTGTTGTGTGAGCTGGACTTTATATGGATAATGTATAATGTGTACAGCAGCGATATTTGAGGTGGAACGGACAAGACGATGATGCACAAGTTTTATTATATCTGTAACCGATCCAGTTTCTTCAAATTTCTTTAAAATTTTACCAATTGCTTGAATAGTTGTACGATGATGTGAAGCACAATCTCCTCTTAAAGCACGAAACGTGGTCACGTTTGTCTCTCCATTTTTGTAGTCAGTTTCAATAATTTTAACGCATTGTGCGCTTGTTAGGCAATCCATTTTCATAAATGTCTAAGTTTTAACTAAAACAAAACAGGTTTGGTTTGACAGTTAAGTTAGACAGATGTCAAAATACAGCCCTGCATTTTCGAAACCACTAAATGGTCAACCCTTTATATCATATAGCTTCCATTCAACTGATATGTTTAGAAATGAGGTTTTGGGTTAAAAAAACATTGGTACTGAAAATCATTGAAATCGGACTACTATATCATAAGTCCCCAAATATATCCGATTTGTACAGATATAATCTTTGCAAATGTGCTTTTGCGTTTGATTTCAAGGCTGACATTGTTGGCATTTCAATATATTGATTGCCAACAGTGACGTGGGAGCCAAGACGCGAATACGCCATTTCGTCTTGTCCTCGTTCACCAAGAGATCCATTTGATTCCCTTATTTGTCTAACCTTTAGATAGCAGTGAAGTTGTTGTGGCCAATGATATTAATATCATCGGCATACGCTAGCTATTGTACAATTTTTTTTTAATATTGGACCCTGTTTGTTTTTTCCAGGAACAGGTTGAAGAAACCACAAGATAAAGAGTCACACTGTCTGAAACTTCGTTTGGTATCGAACGGCTCGGATAAGTTCTTTCCAAATCGGACTGCACTGTTCGACATTCCTCATCGTACCAGCTGTTTTCTGGCATTGCTGAAACCCAATTGCGGAGCAGCGATACGTCAGGAGTTTGCTACTTCGTTCCACAGCTCCCTTATATCGAGTTGCTCAGAGAGCAGGTGCGCTAGCCGAGTAAAAAAGCTGCTGGCTGTCTGCTGTTATTGCAGCTTTTCGAGTTGATATTTGGCCCTCGGGACGTACACACGTCTAGAACACTGGATACATGTCTTCCGGCTATCACAAAATGATCAATTTGGTTGCATGTTTTTCGATCTGGAGACAGCCATGTAGCTTGATGAATTTTCGTGTGCAGGAATCTGATACTACAGCCGACCATAATTCGGGCCTCGGCAAAGTCGTTTGGGGCTGTTTCGTCGTGAAGGCTAAATTTTCCTATTGTTGCACCAAAGAGACCATCTTTGCCCACCCTGGCGTTAAAATCGCCTAGCACGATTTTGACATCGTGGCTGGGACAGCGCTCATAGTGCATTCTAGGCTCTCATGGAGAGCATCTTAGGTCACATCGTTCTCTTCCGTTTGGCAAATCAACGAATGTTGAAGCCCTTGCCTTTATGCGGGTTGTGGCTAGACGTTCATCGACCGGGATGAATGCCAGGCCACGGAGTCTCTCTCCAACCACAAATCCAACACCAAATTTGGTCTCCTTTATATGATCTCTGGTAAATTTCACAAGGACCCACCTTCTTCCGTCATTGTCCCGTCCATCACACTTCTGGACGACGGTGATGTCAACCTTTAGTCTTACGAGGCCATCAACCTAATTACATTACATCTACATCCATATTAAGTCCAGCTCACACAACACTGAAGCCAGCTGACCATTCACAACGGTATAGTTACGTTGATTGGGTGCTTGAACAACAAGCAGTGGACCGAGAACTTTCCGAAACAAATTTTCTTCAGCGACGAAGCATATTTCTCACTCGGTGGATACCTAAATAAGCCAAATTTACACGTTTGGGTCTCCGAGAATCCTCAAACAATTAAAGAAAGGCCATTACACTTAAAAACCCCCCTACTGTGTGTCGCTCTCTTTGGTCCGGATGTGAAGTTGGAGCATACTACATGAAAACGGTAACGGCAATTGAAGAACATGACTTGGGCAAGCAAGATGGTGTCACATGCCACTCAACACGAGCGAATATGGCTTTATTGCGAGACAAATTTCCCGTGCCAAAAAGTGGTGGAAAATTACTTCGAACAGATCGAAGTTATAAAAATTCACGAGGCAGTCATTTGATTGATTTAATGTTTCACATATAATGCCAAGGTTTATTCTTTACAATAAGGAATTTCATCCAAAAAAATATTTTAAATGCATTTTATTTACGTTTATTTTAGAACCGCAAAATGGATAACCCTGTATATTTAGATTGCCAGATAGCAATTGTTGTAATTCGTGGATTTGCAATTTCGAGGAATCTTTTTGTTAGTTTGTTAAGTCGAAAATAGTCCTAAAATCTAATATGAAAGAATACTTAAAAGCAACTACCAGAAAGATTCCTGGAAACATATATACATATACGAGGTTTGTTCAAGGGAAAAGTTGAAGGTTTTGCTCACTGTTTTCTTCGATTACAATGGTGTGGTGCATCATGAGTTCCTGCCAAAAGGTCGTCGTACAGTTAATAAGGAATACTACAAGGAAGTTATGCAACGTTTGCGTGAAGTAATACAGCTCAAACGATCGGAATTGTGGAAAAACAAATCGTGGATTCTGCATCATGATAATGCACGAGCTCAAAACCGTAATCATGCCTCAACCACCGTATTCACCAGATTTAGAACCCTGCGACTTTTTCCTCTTCCCAAAACTAAAGAAACTAATGAAAGAAAAGCGTTTTGCCACAATCGATGAGATCAAGCCAGAATCGAAGAAAGAACTGATGGCCATACCGAAAAGCGCATTTCAGAAATGTATCGATGATTGGAAAAAGCGTTGGCACAAGTGTATTATATCCGAGGGAGATTACTTTGAAGGGGATAAAATAGATATTGATAAATAAATAAGTAAATCTAACTTCACCTTTTCCTTTGAACACATTGCATTATCCTGATGCAGATCACCGCCGAAGAGATTTTCGGCCGAGCCCCTTCTCCAATTTGTGGTTTTGCGTCTTGATACCAACAAATGGAGGGACCTACAGTTTATTCTACGCCGCCTATGGCCAATGGATTTTTATGAGGAACTTTTATTTCATGTCAGAAATACACTCAGAGGTCTTGAAATTCCCTACCGAAGGGCGACCGCAATTAGAACAGCTAATCAGGGCTATTCTACATTTCGATTACGTTCCCGCTCTCCGTTCCGCCACAATGGTAATTGGTATTCTGAGTTACGATCGAATCGAAAGAAGAAGAGGAAGAGGGAATACATTTTCGAAATCAGCTGGTTGCATGTGATTGTGTGAAATTGAAACAAAACAAAGCAAACAATTGCAGAGTTTTTGCACAATTCACATAAATATAAATTTTCTTTTGTTTTTAACGTTAAATGCAATCAAGAGCCTCGGCGATATTTCATGAGGATTGAGAGACAAGTGTCATCCATTTCAGATGAGTGATGAATTTTAAGAAATTGAGCTTGTGATTGCATCTTTTATATAACAAATTTCGTTATTTAGATTCAAAAAAACTTCAAACTTAATAAAGATGCTTTCAAGTATGTCCTGTATATTTTTCACAAGAAACTCAATCAAGTGCATGGTTATTCCACCTAAACGAGTAGCAGTTGATTTGCGATTTTTTCTGGAGGCTATTACCAACACAGGGTTGGCGCAGTTTATAACATGGGAATGTGTCACACAATAGTGTTAATGTCACTACATTTCTTTCCTCGAAATCATGGAGTCTTTTACCGATGGATCAAGTCCATTTCGGCAACGTTATTTCAAAACTCTCTAATTTTTCATGTTGCTCTTGGGTTGTATCAAAAAGTGCCATTAAGTTCATAAAACTAAAAAAAAAGACATCGTTGACTTTTCCAATTATCAAAATCAGGGTTTACTTAAATTTTTGTTAAAATTATGTTATTTAAGTACACGAAAATATACAATCGAACTGTTCTCCGCCACCTAAATTACAACGTGCAAAAACGTAGCTACGATCGAAATGCAGAATACATAGAACTGGATAGAATCGAAGTTCGAAGATTGATCGAAACGGAACGTAACGCAGAATACCAAATCCGCGGAACGGAGAAAATTTCAATTCGAGTCGAAATGCAGAATAGGGCTAAATATGTGTCTATAGCTATGAATAGTTATCGACAAACTAAACAATACGACAATAGCAATTATGTCACGTCATCGACACAAAGTGATGCCAACCATAAAGGGAGTGTTTGGATTTTAACATTAAGTTTATAATAATTTCTTTAATCAGCCCTATTCTGCATTTCGACTCGAATCGAAATTTTCTCCGTTCCGCGGATTCGGTATTCTGCGTTACGATCAATCTTCGAACTTTTCGATTCTATCCAATTCTATGTATTCTGCATTTCGATCGTAGCTACGGTATTGTACGTTGCAATTTAGTTGGGGGAGAACAGTTCGATTGTATATTTTCGTGTATTTAAATTAATTTTAACAAAAATGTAAGTAAAACATGATTTCGATAATTGGAAAAGTAATAACGATGTCTTTTTTTTAGTTTTATGAAATTAAAGAGCGCTTTTTAATACAACACAAGACCAACATGAGAAATTAGAGGGTTTTGAAATAACGTTGCCGAAATACAGTTGACCCATCAGTAAAAGACTCCATGATTTCGAGAAAAATGTGTAATGAAATTAACACTGTTGTGTGACACATTCCTGTGTTATAAACTGCGCCAACCCTGTGTTGGTAACAGCCTTCCGCAAAAATTGCAAATCAGCTACTACTCGTTTAAGTGGAGATAACCATGTTAAAGCACTTGATTGACTTTCTTGAGAAAAAATATGCAGGACATACTTGAAAGCATCTTTATTAAGTTTGAAGTTTTTTTGAATCTAAATAACGATATTTGTTATATAAAAGATTACCAATTACAAGTTCAATTTCTTAAAATTCATCACTCATCTGAAATGGATCACACTTGTCTCTCAATCCTCATAAAATATCGTCGAGGCTCTTAATTCCATTTAAAGTTAAAAACTAAAAAATATTTATATTTACTTGAATTGTACAAAAACTCTGCAATTGTTTGCTTTGTTTTGCTTCAATTTCACACATTCAGATGCAACCAGCTGATTTCGAATATGTATTTTCTTTTCCTCTTCTTCTTTGGATTCGATCGTAACTCAGAATACCTAATTACGACTGTGGCGGAAAGGAGAGTGGGAACGTAATCGAAATGTAGAATAGCCCTGAATGTTTTCTGCTAAAGAAAATTTCTTTTAAATTTTGAATTTTAAATAGTGGTACTGGTGCCTTCTGCACATCTGCTGTTGAATGTTCCCCGATTTTGCTTGGGCCTTCAAAAATCACCGCTTTTAACTTTCCTATGCTTAGACAAGGGAATTTTCTCGTTATAATCGTATTAAGAAAATATTGCCCACTTTTATCAAACGCTTTCACAAATTGTTTCACAGGCCTTTAAAAAACATGGGTATTTGGTGTATCCACTTTTTTCCTGATAAGAAGTTAACCATATTTAGTTTTACACAAAAGCTCCAATGCAGTATCTTTAAGCAGGCTCTGTAGATGCTATTTCCTCGATATAGTTATGTTTCTTGAAATTAGGATTCACGGGTAGGAAAATAGTTGGAGCAGTCATGTATAAGTACTTTCTCGAAATGTAGTAAAGGTCTTCTAGCCGATTGTAAGTACGTATAAGCAGAAGCAACAATCAACGAAGTGATATTTCTGTTCTCTCCGATGCATAGACACCCCGAATCTCATGCGACTTCTTTTACCACTGGCCTGAAGACATGGTATCAAAATTACTAATTACAGCAAAATTAAAAAACAGAGTAGCCACAGAAGCTTCATAGTAGTTTTTTAAATTGTACTACTACTTCTCTTTGAATTTCGATGTTAGTTATAATAAAAATTTACCTCTACTTCGGATGCAATCATTCCATACCTGAGAATATATATCGTCGGTAGAATGCCAAAGACACGAATGTGCAATTTTGCCCATTTCCACTTATGTGCAGCTGTATGTTCAATTTTATTCAGAGTGTTCAATGCCAAAAGCGCGAACATGCATGCTTATCCCCTCCCTCCCTCCCAGCCCGAAAGCATTCCACGAAAGTGTCGGTTGTAAAATTGCCGCAATACCGAAAGCACGAATGTACCACATTCATGCTTTTGCCGTTGCAAATTATTTTACCATGATCAAAACAGCTCAACATCTGGTTCAATGAATGTTGAAAGGTAAACAAAAAATATGTTAGCATGTGTGTATAACAACAACAAACATCCAATTAACGGATGTGCGAAATTCATAGAATTGGCAGTGTGAAAATCTGTGCTTTAAATATTCGTGATTTTGGTGATCCTTGTAAAACATGACTCATGTCAAGTACTCATTCAATGGCATTTTGGAGCAAGATAAACGCGGGAAACACCAACCATCAAACAAATTACCACAGAATGTGGAAACATTTATACGAAACCAGATTCTAAGCTTTCCAGCTGTAGAATCGCATTACTGTCGGAGATCCAGCAAGAAGAGGTAGCTTGACTCATCACTGAACATATCAATAATGTACAGGATGTACAAAGAGTTGTGCAGCACTAAAAATGTCCAAATTGTTTCATATGAAAAGTATTGCCAGATATTCTCTGAATACAACTTAGGCTTCTTTAAGTCAAAGAAAGACCAATGTAAGAAATGTTTGGAATACAAAAATATGTCCGAAGAAGAGAAAAAGGCAGGAGAGGAAGCGTATCAAAAACATCTTCATAGGAAAAATGAAGCTAGACAAGCCCGCGATGAGGACAAGTTGATATCAAAAGAGAATCCTAAGGTTTTGGCTTTCAATTTCGATTTGCAGGCAGTCTTACCAACGCCCAAAGATCTGCGGGACAAATATTTTATTTAAGGAAACTAGCTGTGTTTAATTTCACCATTTATAATTTAGCAAACCAAAATGTCATGTGCTATCTTTGGGACGAAACAAGTGGAAAAAGAGGGGCTAATGAAATCGCGTCCTGTGTATATGATTTTATTATGAGCCATTCTGAGATCAAGGCGGTCCGTATGATGTCTTACGGCTGTGGAGGACAGCAGAAAAATTCAATATTTGCAACCATGTGTCTCCAACTTCTTGCGGATCATCCATTATTGAATGTAATTGATCATCAGTTTTTCGAGACAGGGCACACCGAAATGGAGTGCGACTCCATCCACTCGAAAATAGAGAAAAAAATCAAAATATGTACCCGTTTATACCCCAGAGGGGTGGTCGCAACTTATGAGAGATGCACGTATTACACCACGCCCTTTTGCTGTAAAGTCTTTGACGTTTGATGATTTCTTAGATTTTAAAGGATTTTCAAATAATAATTCTTTCAATATGAACAATATTCCCTGGAGAAACCTCTGCTGTCTTCGGTATATTAAAGAAAATAATTCCGTGAAAGTTCTGTACAAATTAGACTTTACTGATGTGTTTATTGAAGTAGACAGCAAAAAATTGCGAGGTCGCAATTTGGCAAAATGGAAAGACCTTGATAAAATGTGTAAGGATCTTACAATACCAAAAGCGTACCATGATTTTTACCGTTCCCTAAAAACAAATCACATGGTGAGGGACGCTTTACCGGAACCAGACATTGGTGAAGAGTCAGACGAAGACTAAGCGTAAATGCTTTGCCCATTTTTTATTCCAGAGAAATTTGTTTTTTTTTTAGTTTCGTTCAGTCTGCAACTGAAAAAGACTAAACCTTACTATTCTATTTAAGTTTTGTATCTATAGAGGAGTTAAATGTTTATTTTGTTCAGTTTTTCAAAACGTTGTGTTATGTTTCAAAAAAAAATGTAAATAACTTTCCTAATATTGTGATTTTATTTGTTTTAACGAAATATTATATATGTCAAATTTTGCAAAGCCAAGACAACGAATGTGCATTTTTTTTTTTGAAAAAAAAAAAAATTAACATTTTTCAATTAACATTACTTAGTGGTTTACAAAAGTAAACCTTCCAATAGTGGTTGAAACATACAAAATTAGATCTCTATTTTTAACAATGTCTTCAAGGTTTGAAACGCGTTTTTCTCAAAACATCAAATATGCACATTCGTGGCTTTGGCATTGGACCGACGATATGTATTTAATTATATGTATTTCATTTTTCACTACCGACATTCACACAGCAAAGTCTATCGTTGATTAGAAAAGATATTCTATAAAGACGAAGCTCTTAAAGGTTGCAGCCAGTTTTTTACAGCAGCTTTTGAAAGCTTTATAATAAACTCAAGTTTGGCAATGATTTTTATAGCACAATCACGACTTTTATTTAAAATTTTGGAAAAAATGTCTAACTCTACAATGGATAATTCAAAAGCACATCCTGTCTCGCCAATTCCAGCAACATAGGGTCGTCAAAGAACTTATTAATGGAGACATCTTCCGACAAACCCTTGCGACGTCTTGTTTTAATCATAAATTCACGTGCTAGATGTGAAGCTTGTTGAGGTTCTAGTGGTCTTATTACAATAGACTTATCTAACGGATCGCCGGGAACAATTTGCCAATGATGAAATACGGATAAGCAGAAGGCTTGACCCTGTGTGTGAGTACGTAAATCAGTCTCAAAGCCAAACGAATCAATGGCAGGTATAAACGCTTTAATGGTGTATAAGGGTGAGCCAGAAACTGGAGCATCTTGTGTTACATGCCCTCTAAAATTCACAATGAAGGATATATATATTAATTTTAAGAAGCAGTTATAAATCGAGATTTGTTGCTTACCTTCGTCTCGCCAGTACTGTGTACACGGCGGAAACACAATCGGCTGGCGCTTGTACTTCTACAAATAAATAAGGCTCCATCAAACGTGGTGTAGCCATAAGGAATGCTGAATAGGCAACACGACGTGCAGTGGGTATAACTTGACCACCACCACGATGTAATGCTTCGCCAGCGATAACAGCGTCCAATATTTTAAATTTAACGTTACGTATTGGCTCCTCACATAGCGGTCCCTCTCGTGTACCCCATTGGAAACCTTGCACTATGGAGTCCTTCACTGAAGTGAGTAAATTCTTGTCTACTTCTGATGGTAGAGTATCGTCTACTAGAATATTTGGTCCAGTTGTATCTGGACCGAAAGCCCAAATTGAACGTGCCGCTAGTAAATCCCAATCATAGTTGACTTGGAAGAACTCTCCAAGACGCTTTTTGTTCCAATTAATTGATACCACTTCATTTTCAATATCTTCAGCAAGACCCTTCTCCAACGGCTCAGAAATCATTGTAATTTTGTTTTTCTTATTTGGTGTTTCAGCAAAACATTTCAATGAACTAGTCTCCACAACAGTTTCGCAAAAGGCGACAACAGGATCAGCAACTTTGATGTCGATTTCAGAATACATTTTACGTAAATCGTGCATAACACAATCCAAATAAAGTTCTCCAGTTCCTAAAATAACATGTTCACCAGATTCTTCTACTCTTGTTGATAGTAGAGGGTAAGATTTGTTAGCTTTACGTAAACCATCCAACATCTTTGGCAACTCCGAAGGGTTTACTGGTTCTACTGCAATTTTTATAATACTCTGCGTGTTAAATTTTAGTGGCCGGAAAATATACAGATCTTCTGGTGCATTTATGTCCACGATGGTTGATGTCTTGACAATACACTGATCGATGCCCTCAATAAGTACCCAATTACCGGCAGGTACACGATTCAGTTCCACTTTGTAACGCGCTTCATATACCCATAAGCGACCCACTTGCAAAACTCGAGAATCTTCTTCATCTTGTAGAGTATAATTTTCACCCAAAACGCGTACTTCCTGACCTGCATGTAAAGTACCTGAAAGTACACGCGCCATTACCTGGAAAAACGTACAGTCGTCGTTGGGATACATTTTAGCACTGTGAACCATTAAGGTGCCATTCTGATCACAATCCACCATATCTGTATAAATTTCACCTTCCTTTGGCCCGGTGTATATGTGATCCACTTTTCGCTTAGCATTTTCCAGTGGTGAGCTAATGTGCTCCACACACATTTCAACAAAACCATTAAAGTCACCCATAAAGCGATTGCATACAAGACGTAACAAAGGGCGAATATTGGACTTCATTTCCTCTTTGGTTATACGTAAATTTAGCTCAGCCAAAGTATCTGAGAGAGTAGTGTCTACATCACCAACAACTTGAGCAATTACTTTATACATGGGTTCCAATATAAATTCAACAAAGCTACGCTGAGCTGAGTTATGAGGTGGTTTTTTGGTAAATTTTCGACTGGGAGAAGTTCATGTTAGCTTAGAAAAATTTAAAAATTACTATGACAATATACGGTAAACTTACGATTTACTATGGAAGTACATATCGCCCCATAGCCGTTTGGCAAATTCTGTATAGTTCACACCATCATAAGTGTCTGCATATAGTTTAGCAAACGATTTTAAGGTGAAACAGTATCCGTACAAGGAACTAGCAAAGCAAACGTTGCCCAAAGCTGGTGAAACTAATAAGTTATCATTACCATTACCATAGGTGCTAAAATAAAACAGACCCTTGAGTATTTGAAATATTTTTCGGGAATTACCCCCTAGTGGAAAATACCTCAGCAAAGAATTTATCTCCTCAACAATATGTTTTAATTTAAAGTAAGCATCTTGTGGCGGTAATTTTAACTCCAAAACTAAACGATCAATCTAAAAAAAAAGATTTGTAAAATAGAATTAATAATAATAAATACTGATTTTTTATAGTACCTTATTAATGCAAACAGTAATAGCCATTTTTTCTTGCACCGCATGTTTCAATAAGCGTTCAGTATTTAACATTACACCCTCTGCAGCGTCCACAAATAGAACAATACCATCACACATACGCATAGCAGCTGTCACTTCATCAGAAAAGTTTACTTGCCCAGGTGTATCGAATACGTTCATTAAGAAGCTTTTTTGCTTCACATCTTGTAGAACTAGTGTCACAGGTGTAGCTTTAATACTGCAACCGCGCTCCTGCTCAGTGAATAGTGTATCAGTATAACGAAGTGTGCGCTCTTCCGCTTGTTCAAATTGGGGATGGGTCTGGCGGATCAAACAGTCTACAAAAGTAGTTTTTCCGTGATGAAGATGACCCACTAACGCTACGTTTCGTATGAGTGGTGGTGTGTCCATCAAGTCAGCCATAAATTCCATGTCGTAAGTGGTTTCTGGCAGTTCCTGCTCTTTTATTTGAAATTTAAGTTTCTTAATAGGCTCAATTAGCGGCTTATCTAAGGGTTGTGCGTCCTCTTCTTGGACAATGGTCTCAACGTCGGGACCGTACACTTCGACTGCAGTTGGGTAATAGCGCTTATCTTCATGTAAAACAACCGCCGTAACTTCTTTATCTTCCTCGTCTTGATGTTCCTCCTCTTCGTCTATTGCATCTTCCTATTTTGTAAATAGTTAATTTCAAACCAATAAATGAGCCCAAGTACATACATCTTGATCGTCCTGAGGTTCATGTTGACCATATATACTTTGATCATCATCTTCGTCACTATCCAACTCAGGGCCAATGTAGTTGCCAAACTCGTCATATAAGTCAGAATCCATCTTTGTTCCTTGTTTAATGTGAGGATATTTAACAATACTGCAAAGAAATGAATATATAAAACGCTTTTATATAAACGGTTTTAATTGTTAATATTTAAGCATGTTTCCACTTAAAAATGTTAAGACGTTTCTTAAAACCAAAATACGCTTTGTTTACACTCAATGAAAAATAGATTGTGTTTAATTTTACATAGATTCTATAATTTTAATATATATTCGAATTACTTTTTAATAAAATTGTAAAACCGATTCCGCGTTTCACAAATTTGGATCGCAAGTTGTCGCAAGCACCGGCTGCTCGCAGGGTTGTAATATTTATTTATATTGTGGCGAAAATGCGAAGCGAATGACAGATGAAAGAGAGGAGCCGACAACTGGCACGTTCTAGATCGTAAACGAGGCGATTATCGTAAACGACGATTATCGTAAACGACGCGATTATTCCGGGGGTTTCGTTTTCAAGCAGCAAACAAGTATATAAGGACGACATACGACTGCAAGAGTGGTCAGTCAGCAATCAGTCGTGAATCAGTTGTGAATTAAACTCGTGGAGATTACATTACAGTAAAGTAATAAAAACAGTACATTGTGAAAGTTGTATACAAGTGATTGTAAATAGTAACGTAAATTATAATTGAATTGTGAATTACCGAATAATTAAAAGGACATTAATTAAGTCTTTATAAATAAAGAGACTGCAAATTAAGTTGGCGATTTTATTTAACAATCCAGAGGTCGTACCCGGAAGATTAAGGAAATCATCGAGGTTAATCAACAAGATCGTAACAATTGGTGTCAGAAGTGGGATTGTTAAATAAATTCCAAAGGATAATTATTGAAAAATGGTGAAGATTCAAGATTTGACGATACCTCCTCTCAAGAAGGAGTTGGCAAAGCGAGGATTGTCTACAACAGGAAATAAGGCAGAGCTGCAATCGAGACTGCGGGAAGCAATGGAAGTTGAAGGTATCGACTTGAACCAATACGAATTCCGCCGCGAGGATGAATATGTATCCTTGAAGGATGTTGACAAGGAAGAGGCTAGTGATTCTGCGAAGGAGTTAGAGCAGCCATCAAGTAAGATTCAAGAAAAGGCCCCTAGCTCATCTGCGGGTATTGACATGAACATGTTATTGGCTGCAATCTCACAAAAGATGGATGCACAGGATGCCAAGATGTCACAAAAGATGGATGCACAGGATGCCCGTAATTCTGCAATGAATGTCAAGATATCAGAAAAGATGGATGCAAAGTTTGATGGATTAGAAGGAACAATCGCGCAAATACAGCAAAATCTGGAGAAAGACAATGCAGAACTTAAGGAAAGACAGGATCTAATTGAGAGAAAAGTCAACGAATTGCACGGTCGGCTAATTAAGACCAAAATCAACGAGCTCGAGCGACGTGTCCGAGATTTGCAGTTGCATCGTCCAGCCAGATCGATGAACGGCCCGTGGGTAGAAGCACCATCCTTTGACGGCACAGTTCCATTCCAGATCTTCAAGCTCCAGTTCGAGAAGACGGCTGAGTTAAATAATTGGACCATTGAGGAAAAATCCGCTGCGCTATTTGTTACGTTGAAAGGACCTGCAGCGGATATTTTGCTGACTATTCCCGAATGTAAGAGGGATAACTATGGCGCAGTAATGCAGCGGCACTGCTATGTAAGCCGGCCCACAAAGTGAAGCGTTTGGAGGTAGAAACACCAGATGTGAGGACTGAAATATTGAAAACTCTGAAGTCGATAGCAGGAATGAATCGTTCTGGTGTCAAGAGTCAAGCTGGAAAGAGCTTCAGTTACGGAGAAGCAGGTCACTTCGCACGCGAATGCCAGTCGGGCTCCAACAGAGAGGAAAGACGACGCAAACGATGCTCAAAAGCTGAGGGCATAATAGACGTCCAGCGAATAACAATTACACGAGCAGGAAAGTGGGAGGCAAGCCACTTAAGAAAATGTCAGCAAGAAGACCCAGACTTGGAATTGGTAATGCGCGGATTGGAGGTGAACAGACGGCCAAGTAAGGAACAAATGGCAAAGGGAAGTTCCATCGCGAAGGCATACTGGGCACAATGGAACAGTTTAGAGTTAATATCTGGCTGTTTGCATAGAGTATGGGAAAGTGAAGATGGCCAGTGCTCTCGGAAGCTTATAGTAGTTCCGAGGTTAAGAATTCCGGATATTCTTAAGGAATTTCACAATGGTCCTAGTGGAGAGCATCTAGGCATTAAGAAAATGCTGGAGAAGATCAAACAGAGGTTCTATTGGGTTGGTTGTCGTCAATCGATCGCTGAGTGGGTTGCTAACTGCAAGAAGTGCATAGCAACTAAAGGGCCAAAACCACGAAACCATTACAAATTGAGGGCCAGGTATGACAAAGCAATGAACTTTGAAGGCTTCCAAAGTGGAGATTTGGTGTTGCTGTGCAGTCCACAACGGAATAGAGGTTTGTCCCAAAAACTTCAATGCGTTTGGGAGGGTCCATATAAGGTAATCAAACGGCTAAATGACGCAGTGTATCGAATCCAGAATGTTGGGAGCCCAGGAAGCAAGATGAAAGTGGTCCACCTAGAGAGGCTTGCTGCGTTTGGAACAGCGAATGTGTCTGATCGGGACGATCAGACTTAGGTGGAGGGCAGTGTGGCGAAAATGCGAAGCGAATGACAGATGAAAGAGAGGAGCCGACAACTGGCACGTTCTAGATCGTAAACGAGGCGATTATCGTAAACGACGCGATTATTCCGGGGGTTTCGTTTTCAAGCAGCAAACAAGTATATAAGGGCGACCAATGACTGCAAAAGGATGAGTCGTGAATTAATCTCGTTGGAGATTAGATTACACTAAAGGAATAAAAAACACTACATTGTGAAAGTTGTATACAAGTGATTGTAAATAGTAAAGTAAATTGTAATTGAATTGTGAATTACTGAGTAATCAAAAGGACATTAATTAAATTCTTTATAAATAAAGAAACTGAAAATTAAGTTGGCGATTTTATTTAACAATCCAGAGGTCGTGCCCGAAAGATTTGGGAAATCATCGAGGTTAATCAGCATGATCGTAACAATTGGTGTCAGAAGTGGGATTGTTAAATAAATTCCAGAGGATAATAATTAAAAAATGGTGAAGATTCAGGATTTGACGATACCTCTTGTCAAGAAGGAGTTGGCCAAGCGAGGATTGTCTACAACTGGAAATAAGGCAGAGCTGCAATCGAGACTGCGAGAAGCAATGGAAGTCGAAGGCATCGACTTGAACCAGTACGAATTCCGTCGCGAGGATGAAGATGTATCCTTGAAGGACATTGACAAAGAAGAGGCTATTGATTCTGCGAAGGGGTTGGAGAAGCCATCAGGTAAGATTCAAGAAAATGCCCCTGGCTCATCTACTGGTATGGACATGAACATGTTGTTGAATGCAAATTCACAAATCAGTGCCAACATGTCACAAAAGCTGGATGCACAGGATGCCCGTAATTCAAGAAATATGTCTGTAATTAACGCGAACATGTCACAAATCGATGCCAACATATCACAAAAGATGGATGCACAGAACGCGAACATGTCACAAATCAATGACAACCTGTCACAAAAGTTTGATGGATTAGAAGGAACAATCGCACAAATACAGCAAAATCTGGTGAGAGACAATGCGGAACTTAAGGAAAGACAGGATCAAATCGATGAGCGACAAGACAAAATAGAGGAGCTAATTGAGACCAAAGTGAACAAATTGGAAGGTCGGCAAGAAAAAATGGAAGAGTTAATTGAAGCCAAAGTCAACATATTGGAAGGTCGTTTCCAGGATTTGCAGTTAAATCGTCCAACCACTTCAGTGAACGCTCCCAAGGTAAAAACACCATCTTTTGACGGTAAAATTCCCTTCCAAGTCTTCAAGCCCCAGTTTGAGAAGACGGTTGAAACAAATAAATGGAGCATAGAGGAAAAATCTGCTGCACTATTCGTTGCGTTGGAAGGACCTGCGGCAGAACTTTTGCAAAATATAGCCGAAAATGAAAGAAATGATTACGACGGATTGATGCGAGCCCTGGAAAGACGCTATGGTAGCGAACACAGGAGACAGATTTACCAGATGGAGCTAGAAAATGGCGACCAAAAACTCAACGAATCTCTACAGGAATATGCTTCGGAAATTGAGAGATTGACTCATTTAGCCATCGGAGACGCATCGGGTGAGCATCTCGAAAGGGTGAAAATACAAAAATTCATCAGCGGCATAAAAGACGTTTACACCAAGCGAGAAACATATGCGAATCCAAAGTTGACATTCGCTGAAACTGTTGCGTATGCTCAAACACGTGAAACGGCGGCACTCATAAGCAGACCACCATACAAAGTAAACAAAGTGGAGGTTGAAACAGCAGATGTGATGACCGAAATATTGAGAACTCTGAAGTCGTTAGAAGGAATGAATCGCTGATCACTAAAGAAGTGAGACCATTACCTGGAGCAATATTGAAAACGGCGACTGGTGAGGATACCCAAGTAGTGGGAGAAATAACATGTGAGGTAACAATCGGGAATGTGACGGTGTTACACAGTTTTATAATCGCGCAGATTGTGGATGAGGTAATCATAGGAGTGGACTTCTTGATGAATGAAGGTATCAAGATCGACTTGAATAACAAAATTATGGAGTATAAGAACATGGAAGTACCACTAAACATTGGCTATGATTTCACATACAGCAGCAAACAAGGCAGTGAACTGATTCCACCAAAGTCAGAAGCAGTTGTTTGGGCGAAAATTAATGGAGATTGTGGGACAAACAAATTGTGGGTTGTCGAAGCAGCACGAAATTCTACACCGGACGTACTTATTGGTAAAGCCCTGGCTAAGACACAAAAGAATGGACGCATCCCAGTGAGAGTATTAAACGACTTCAGATCACCAGTAAAAATTCCTGTGGAACTGTATTAGGGCAATGTCAAGAGGTAGAAGCCATTATTAACAGCAATGATTCATCTGGAATCGACTCTATTGGCAGCAAGGAGATGGAGGAAGATATCAATGCATGGACGCAAGGGTTGGAAGACAAGTACAAGCACAAGGCCAGCCAAATTATCAGCAAATACTCCAACATATTCGACAAGGATGGCAACAAACCAGGCAGGACCAACCTAGTGAAACATTGCATTGATACTGGTGACGCAAGACCAATTCGTCAAGCTCCTCGAAGCGTTCCACTAGCCAAACGTGACGCTGTTGGCCAAATAATTAAGGAAATGAGTGAAAGCGGTGTTATTGAACCATCGGCAAGTCCATGGAGCTCTCCGATAGTACTCGTGAAGAAGAAAGATGGCCAGTTGCGGTTCTGTGTGGACTATCGGAGATTAAACGATGTCACAAAGAAGGACAGCTATCTTTTGCCCAGGATCGATGATACAAAAGACTGGCACAGATAAAGAGAAGACAGCCTTTAGTGTTCTTCTTCTTGGGCTGTGTACTTACTATCGCCTCTTTGTTCCGAATTTCGCCAGCGTAGCTCATAGTCTCCATGAGCTCACAAGGAAAAATAGATCTTTCGAGTGGAAAACTGAACAAGAGGAGGCTTTCCAAGCTTTAAAAGAACGACTATGCACTGCACCTATGTTAGCGTACCCAGTTCCAGGTGCAACATTTATTCTGGAAACAGATGCTAGTGGATATCGCATAGGAGGCGTACTTTCGCAAGTGATTGATGGGCAGTAGAAGATAGTTGCCTACTATAGCCGGTCTATTGGGAAACCAGAGCGGAACTACTGAGTAACGCGGAGAGAACTATTAGCGTTGGTGGATTGCATTAAACCTTTCCACAAATATTTGTATGGTCAACATTTCCGAGTTAGAACAGATCACGCAGCGCTGAAGTGGCTACTACAGTTCAAGAATCCCGAAGGGCAGCTAGTTCGATGGATTGAGAGACTGCAAAGTTATGACTTCACCATCGAGCACCGCAAGGGTAATTCGCACGGAAGTGCTGTCCCGTCGACCATGTAGTTTTGAATGTAGGTATTGCTCAAAAGCAGAGGGTAAGGAAGACATAATAGACGTCCGGCTAATGACAGTTAGACCAGCAGAAGAATGGGAGGCAAGTCACTTATGGAAATGTCAGCAAGAAGATCCGGACTTGGAATTATTAATGCACGGACTGGAGATAAATAGACGGCCAAGTAAGTAACAAATGGCAGCGGAAAGTCCCATCGCGAAAGCATACTGGGCACAATGATACAGTTTATAGTTGATATCTGGCTGTTTGCATAGAGTATGGGAAAGTGAAGATGGCCAGTGTTCTCGGAAGCTGATAGTAGTTCCAAGGTTAAGATTTCCGGATGTTTTTAAGAAATTCCATAATGCTCCTAGGGCACCTAGGCATTACAAAAACGCTGGAGAAGATCAAGCAGCGGTTCTATTGGGTTGGCTATCGTCTGTCGATCGCTGAGGTGATTGCTAACTGCAAGGAGTGCATTGCAGCTAAAGGGCCAAAGTCACGAAGTCATGGGCAGATGAAGCAGTATAACTCAGGTGCACCATTTGAGCGGGTTACCATGGATGTAGCCGGTCCATTCCCTCTGAGCAGACAAGGAAACAAATACGTTCTTGTGGTTATGGACTACTTTAGTAAATGGCCTGAGGTCTACCCAATTCCAAACCAGGAAGCGAAAACAGTTGCGGATGCATTCACTCACAATTGGGTTACCGGATACGGTGCGCCTATAGAATTGCGCTCAGACCAAGGAAGAAACTTTGAATCGGCGGTGTTCCAGGAGATGTGCCAGATACTTGGTATTCGAAAAACCCGAACGACAGCCCTGCATCCTCAATCAGATGGCATGGTAGAACGATTTAACCGGACAAGCATCATGATGATTGAGATGTACACATACCGCTTTTCCTGATGGGATATCGGTCCGCAGTGCATGAAACAACAGGTCAAACACCTACGAGGATACTGTTTGGTAGGGAACTTCGGTTGCCCAGCGATTTAAAATTTGGAATAACTGGTGATGCGAGAAGAATTGGGAAGGAAGCGTCTACTGTTCTCGAGGAAGAGTTAAGAGAGATACATGCTCTTGTGAGACAGCGAACTCAAATTATGATTGACAAAATGAAGGCTAGGTATGACAAAACGATGATCTCCGAAGGCTTCCAAAATGGAGATTTGGTGTTGCTGTACAATCCACATAATTAATTTAATACACAATAACTAATTTAATACACAATAACTAATAGTTCACTTCACTTTTTACAATCACCTATATTACAACTTTCGCGATGTACTATTTTTACTTCACAGTAGTGTTACCACCAACGAGTTCACGACTGAATATCTCTGTGGGTGCGTTTCGCCCATATATACTAGTCGATTGTTTGCAAACAACGCCTGGAATGATCGAATTGATTCAAACTATAAAACATCCCAGTTATTGGCTTCTTTCTGTCATCTGACATTCGCTTCGCATTTTCGCCACGATATTGTTACGATCTTGCTGACTCAACCTTAATGATTTGCAGTTTCTTTATTTATAAAGATTTATTTAATTTTATTTTATTACTCAGTAATTCACAATTCAATTACTATTCACTTTTCTATTTACAATCACTTGAATACAACTTTCACAATGTACTGTTTTTATTACTTTACTGTAATGTAATCTCCAACGCGTTTACTTTACGATTGATTACTTACTGACTCCTCTGCAGTCGTGTGTCGCCCTTATATACAACCTGGTTGCTCGCAACCAACCGCCTAGAATAACTGAATCTTTCTCTTTACGAAAACGTCCAGTTTTACGCTCTAGAACATGCCAGTTGTCGGCTCCTCTCTTTCATTTGACATTCGCTTCGCATTATCTGAATCACTTTAAAACACAACTTTGAATCCATAACTTTTAGTCATTTTCTTCAAAAAGTAACGTTAAAAAATGTGGTAAAATTTCGTATCGACTTGATATAATGACTTATTATTGTATATCTAGATCTCAATTTTAAATTATTCTGTATTACAACTTGTTAAATCAATTACTAAGTAAAATTATATATTTCAATATTCGCTAACATTTAAAAGCTAAAGGAACCAATGGTTTTAAACCCACAGTAAAATTTAAGGTAATTGTCTAGAATAGCTACTTTTGTTAAAACGTTAATGAAAATAACAAAAAAGCATACTGTGGCGAAAATGCGAAGCGAATGACAGATGAAAGAGAGGAGCCGACAACTGGCACGTTCTAGAGCGTAAACGAGGCGATTATCGTAAACGACGATTATCTTAAGCGAGAGGTTTATCGTAAACGACGCGATTATTCCAGGGGTTTCGTTTTCAAGCAGCAAACAAGTATATAAGGACGACATTCGACTGCAAGAGTAATCAGTTGTAAATTAAATTCGTGGAGATTACATTACAGTAAAGTAATAAAAACAGTACATTGTGAAAGTTGTATACAAGTGATTGTAAATAGTAACGTAAATTGTAATTGAATTGTGAATTACCGAATAATTAAAAGGACATTAATTAAGTCTTTATAAATAAAGAGACTGCAAATTAAGTTGGCGATTTTATTTAGCAATCCAGAGGTCGTACCCGAAAGATTAAGGAAATCATCGATCAATGATCAATCAAGATCGTAACAATTGATCGTAACAATTGGTGTCAGAAGTGGGATTGTTAAATAAATTCCAAAGGATAATAACTGAAAAATGGTGAAGATTCAGGATTTGACGATACCTCTTCTCAAGAAGGAGTTGGCCAAGCGAGGATTGTCTACAACAGGAAATAAGGCAGAGCTGCAATCGAGACTGCGAGAATCAATGGAAGCCGAAGGCATTGACTTGAACCAGTACGAATTCGGCCGCGAGGATGAAGATGTATCCTTGAAGGATGTTGACAAGGAAGAGGCTAGTGATTCTGCGAAGGAGTTAGAGCAGCCATCAAGTAAGATTCAAGAAAAGGCCCCTAGCTCATCTGCGGGTATTGACATGAACATGTTATTGACTGCAATATCACAAAAGATGGATGCACAGGATGCCCGTAATTCTGCAATGAATGTCAAGATATCAGAAAAGATGGATGCAAAGTTTGATGGATTAGAAGGAACAATCGCGCAAATACAGCAAAATCTGGAGAAAGACAATGCAGAACTTAAGGAAAGACAGGATCTAATTGAGAGCAAAGTCAACGAATTGCACGGTCGGCAAGAAAAAATGGAAGAATTAATTGAAGCCAAAGTCAACACATTGGAAGGTCGTTTCCGGGATTTGCAGTTAAATCGTCCAACCACTTCAGTGAACGCTCCCAAGGAAAAATTCCCTTCCAAGCCTTCAAGCTCCAGTTTGAGAAGACGGCTGAAACCAATCAATGGAGCATGGAGGAAAAATCTGCTGCACTATTCGTTGCGTTGGAAGGACCTGCGGCAGAACTTTTGCAAACTGTACCTGATTATGAGAGAAATGATTACGACAGATTGATGCGAGCCCTGGAAAGACGCTATGGTAGCGAACACAGAAGACAAATTTACCAGATGGAGTTAGAAAAGCGCGACCAAGTACCCAACGAATCTCTACAGGAATATGCTTCGGAAATTGAGAGATTGGCTCATTTAGCCATCGGAGACGCATCGGGTGAGCATCTCGAAAGGGTGAAAATACAAAAATTCATCAGCGGCATAAAAGACGTTTACACCAAGCGAGAAACATATGCGAATCCAAAGTTAACATTCGCTGAAACAGTGGCGTATGCTCAAACACGTGAAACGGCGGCACTCATAAGCAGACCACCATACAAAGTCAATAAAGTGGAGGTTGAAACAGCAGATGTGATGACCGAAATATTGAGAACTCTGATGTCGTTAGAAGGAATGAATCGTTCTGGTGGTAAGAATCAGGCTGGGAAATGCTCTAAATGTGGAAAGCCTGGTCACTTCGCACGCGAATGCAAAACGGGTTCCAGCATACAGGAAGGACAGCGCAAACGGAAGGCTGAGGAGGATAAACCATCAACTTCTCAGTCGTTAAACTTAATCGAGCCAGTCTAAAAGGGCGTATGCTGGCTCCTGCAATTGAATGCCCCATAATCTCCGTCTCGCAAATTGGTAGGAAAACGAGCAACATTACTATTGGTGGATATGTGGATGGACAAGCGCGAAAATTAACAGTGGATACGGGCGCATCACACTCCATCATTCGAACTGACCTGATCGCTAAAGAAGTGAGACCATTACCTGGAGCAATATTGAAAACGGCGACTGGTGAGGACACACAAGTGGTGGGAGAAGTAACATGTGAGGTCTCAATCGGGAATGTGACGGTGTTACACAGCTTTATAGTCGCGCAGATCGTAGATGAGGTAATCATAGGAGTGGACTTCTTGATGGAGCAAGGTATCAAGATCGACTTGAATAACAAGGCTATGGAGTATAAGAACATGGAAGTACCACTAAGCATTGGCTACGATTCCACATACAGCAGCAAACAAGTGGTCTTAGAAGGCAGTGAACTGATTCCACCGAAGTCAGAAGCAGTTGTTTGGGCGAAAATTAATGGGGATTGTGGGACGAACAAATTGTGGGTTGTCGAAGCAGCACAAAATTCTACACTGGACCTACTTATTGGAAAAACCCTGACTAAGACACGAAAGAATGGACGCATCCCAGTGAGAGTATTAAATGACTTCAGATCATCAGTAAAAATTCCTAGTGGAACTGTATTAGGGCAATGTCAAGAGGTAGAAGCCATCATCAAATGCAATGATTCATCTGGAATCGACTCTATTGCTCAAAAGCAGAGGGTAAGGAAGACATAATAGACGTCCGGCTAATGATAGTTACATCAGCAGAAGAGTGGGAGGCAAGTCATTTAAGGAAATGTCAGCAAGAAAATCCGGACTTGGAATTGGTAATGCACGGATTGGAGGTGAACAGACGGCCAAGTAAAGAACAAATGGCAGCGGAAAGTCCCATCGCGAAAGCATAATGGGCACAATGGAACAGTTTAGAATTGATATCTGGCTGTTTGCATAGAGTATGGGAAAGTGAAGATGGCCAGTGTTCTCGGAAGCTGATAGTAGTTCCAAGGTTAAGATTTCCGGATGTTTTTAAGAAATTCCATAATGGTCCTAGGGCACCTAGGCATTACAAAAACGCTGGAGAAGATCAAGCAGCGGTTCTATTGGGTTGGCTATCGTCTGTCGATCGCTGAGGTGATTGCTAACTGCAAGGAGTGCATTGCAGCTAAAGGGCCAAAGTCACGAAGTCATGGGCAGATGAAGCAGTATAACTCAGGTGCACCATTTGAACGGGTTACCATGGATGTAGCCGGTCCATTCCCTCTGAGCAGACAAGGAAACAAATACGTTCTTGTGGTTATGGACTACTTTAGTAAATGGCCTGAGGTCTACCCAATTCCAAACCAGGAAGCGAAAACAGTTGCGGATGCATTCACTCACAATTGGGTTACCGGATACGGTGCGCCTATAGAATTGCGCTCAGACCAAGGAAGAAGCTTTGAATCGGCGGTGTTCCAGGAGATGTGCCAGATACTTGGTATTCGAAAAACCCGAACGACAGCCCTGCATCCTCAATCAGATGGCATGGTAGAACGATTTAACCGGACAAGCATCATGATGATTGAGATGTACACATACCGCTTTTCCTGATGGGATATCGGTCCGCAGTGCATGAAACAACAGGTCAAACACCTGCGAGGATACTGTTTGGTAGGGAACTTCGGTTGCCCAGCGATTTAAAATTTGGAATAACTGGTGATGCGAGAAGAATTGGGAAGGAAGCGTCTACTGTTCTCGAGGAAGAGTTAAGAGAGATACATGCTCTTGTGAGACAGCGAACTCAAATTATGAGTGACAAAATGAAGGCTAGGTATGACAAAACGATGATCTCCGAAGGCTTCCAAAATGGAGATTTGGTGTTGCTGTACAATCCACATAATTAATTTAATACACAATAACTAATTTAATACACAATAACTAATAGTTCACTTCACTTTTTACAATCACCTATATTACAACTTTCACGATGTACTATTTTTACTTCACAGTAGTGTTACCACCAACGAGTTCACGACTGAATATCTCTGTGGGTGTGTTTCGCCCATATATACTAGTCGATTGTTTGCAAACAACGCCTGGAATGATCGAATTGATTCAAACTATAGAACATCCCAGTTATTGGCTTCTTTCTGTCATCTGACATTCGCTTCGCATTTTCGCCACGATATTGTTACGATCTTGCTGACTCAACCTTAATGATTTCCCAAATCCTTAACCAACTTAATTTGCAGTTTCTTTATTTATAAAGATTTATTTAATTTTATTTTATTACTCAGTAATTCACAATTCAATTACTATTCACTTTTCTATTTACAATCACTTGAATACAACTTTCACAATGTCCTGTTTTTATTACTTTACTGTAATGTAATCTCCAACGCGTTTACTTTACGATTGATTACTTACTGACTCCTCTGCAGTCGTGTGTCGCCCTTATATACAACCTGGTTGCTCGCAACCAACCGCCTAGAATAACTGAATCTTTCTCTTTACGATAACGTCCAGTTTTACGCTCTAGAACATGCCAGTTGTCGGCTCCTCTCTTTCATTTGACATTCGCTTCGCATTATCTGAATCACTTTAAAACACAACTTTGAATCCATAACTTTTAGTCATTTTCTTCAAAAAGTAACGTTAAAAAATGTGGTAAAATTTCGTATCGACTTGATATAATGACTTATTATTGTATATCTAGATCTCAATTTTAAATTATTCTGTATTACAACTTGTTAAATCAATTACTAAGTAAAATTATATATTTCAATATTCGCTAACATTTAAAAGCTAAAGGAACCAATGGTTTTAAACCCACAGTAAAATTTAAGGTAATTGTCTAGAATAGCTACTTTTGTTAAAACGTTAATGAAAATAACAAAAAAGCATACTGTGGCGAAAATGCGAAGCGAATGACAGATGAAAGAGAGGAGCCGACAACTGGCACGTTCTAGAGCGTAAACGAGGCGATTATCGTAAACGACGATTATCTTAAGCGAGAGGTTTATCGTAAACGACGCGATTATTCCAGGGGTCTCGTTTTCAAGCAGCAAACAAGTATATAAGGACGACATTCGACTGCAAGAGTAATCAGTTGTAAATTAAATTCGTGGAGATTACATTACAGTAAAGTAATAAAAACAGTACATTGTGAAAGTTGTATACAAGTGATTTTAAATAGTAACGTAAATTGTAATTGAATTGTGAATTACCGAATAATTAAAAGGACATTAATTAAGTCTTTATAAATAAAGAGACTGCAAATTAAGTTGGCGATTTTATTTAGCAATCCAGAGGTCGTACCCGAAAGATTAAGGAAATCATCGATCAATGATCAATCAAGATCGTAACAATTGATCGTAAGAATTGGTGTCAGAAGTGGGATTGTTAAATAAATTCCAAAGGATAATAACTGAAAAATGGTGAAGATTCAGGATTTGACGATACCTCTTCTCAAGAAGGAGTTGGCCAAGCGAGGATTTTCTACAACAGGAAATAAGGCAGAGCTGCAATCGAGACTGCGAGAATCAATGGAAGCCGAAGGCATTGACTTGAACCAGTACGAATTCCGCCGCGAGGATGAAGATGTATCCTTGAAGGATGTTGACAAGGAAGAGGCTAGTGATTCTGCGAAGGAGTTAGAGCAGCCATCAAGTAAGATTCAAGAAAAGGCCCCTAGCTCATCTGCGGGTATTGACATGAACATGTTATTGACTGCAATATCACAAAAGATGGATGCACAGGATGCCCGTAATTCTGCAATGAATGTCAAGATATCAGAAAAGATGGATGCAAAGTTTGATGGATTAGAAGGAACAATCGCGCAAATACAGCAAAATCTGGAGAAAGACAATGCAGAACTTAAGGAAAGACAGGATCTAATTGAGAGCAAAGTCAACGAATTGCACGGTCGGCAAGAAAAAATGGAAGAATTAATTGAAGCCAAAGTCAACACATTGGAAGGTCGTTTCCGGGATTTGCAGTTAAATCGTCCAACCACTTCAGTGAACGCTCCCAAGGAAAAATTCCCTTCCAAGCCTTCAAGCTCCAGTTTGAGAAGACGGCTGAAACCAATCAATGGAGCATGGAGGAAAAATCTGCTGCACTATTCGTTGCGTTGGAAGGACCTGGGGCAGAACTTTTGCAAACTGTACCTGATTATGAGAGAAATGATTACGACGGATTGATGCGAGCCCTGGAAAGACGCTATGGTAGCGAATACAGAAGACAAATTTACCAGATGGAGTTAGAAAAGCGCGACCAAGTACCCAACGAATCTCTACAGGAATATGCTTCGGAAATTGAGAGATTGGCTCATTTAGCCATCGGAGACGCATCAGGTGAGCATCTAGAACGGGTGAAAATACAAAAATTCATCAGCGGCATAAAAGACGTTTATACCAAGCGGGAGACATATGCGAATCCAAAGTTAACATTCGCTGAAACAGTGGCGTATGCTCAAACACGTGAAACGGCGGCACTCATAAGCAGACCACCATACAAAGTCAATAAAGTGGAGGTTGAAACAGCAGATGTGATGACCGAAATATTGAGAACTCTGAATTCGTTAGAAGGAATGAATCGTTCTGGTGGTAAGAATCAGGCTGGGAAATGCTCTAAATGTGGAAAGCCTGGTCACTTCGCACGCGAATGCAAAACGGGTTCCAGCATACAGGAAGGACAGGCCAAACGGAAGGCTGAGGAGGATAAACCATCAACTTCTCAGTCGTTAAACTAAATCGAGCCAGTCTAAAAGGGCGTATGCTGGCTCCTGCAATTGAATGCCCCATAATCTCCGTCTCGCAAATTGGTAGGAAAACGAGCAACATTACTATTGGTGGATATGTGGATGGACAAGCGCGAAAATTAACAGTGGATACGGGCGCATCACACTCCATCATTCGAACTGACCTGATCGCTAAAGAAGTGAGACCATTACCTGGAGCAATATTGAAAACGGCGACTGGTGAGGACACACAAGTGGTGGGAGAAGTAACATGTGAGGTCTCAATCGGGAATGTGACGGTGTTACACAGCTTTATAGTCGCGCAGATCGTAGATGAGGTAATCATAGGAGTGGACTTCTTGATGGAGCAAGGTATCAAGATCGACTTGAATAACAAGGCTATGGAGTATAAGAACATGGAAGTACCACTAAGCATTGGCTACGATTCCACATACAGCAGCAAACAAGTGGTCTTAGAAGGCAGTGAACTGATTCCACCGAAGTCAGAAGCAGTTGTTTGGGCGAAAATTAATGGGGATTGTGGGACGAACAAATTGTGGGTTGTCGAAGCAGCACAAAATTCTACACTGGACCTACTTATTGGAAAAACCCTGACTAAGACACGAAAGAATGGACGCATCCCAGTGAGAGTATTAAATGACTTCAGATCATCAGTAAAAATTCCTAGTGGAACTGTATTAGGGCAATGTCAAGAGGTAGAAGCCATTATTAACAGCAATGATTCATCTGGAATCGACTCTATTGGCAGCAAGGAGATGGAGGAAGATATCAATGCATGGACGCAAGGGTTGGAAGACAAGTACAAGCACAAGGCCAGCCAGATGATCCGTAAATACTCCAACATATTCGACAAGGATGGCAACAAACCAGGCAGGACCAACGTAGTGAAGCATAGCATTGATACTGGTGACTCAAGACCAATTCGTCAAGCTCCTCGAAGCGTTCCACTAGCCAAACGTGACGCTGTTGACCAAATAATTAGCGAAAGCGATGTTATCGAACCATCGGCAAGTCCATGGAGCTCTCCGGTGGTACTCGCGAAGAAGAAAGATGGCCAGTTGCGGTTCTGCGTGGACTATCGGAGATTAAATGTTGTTACAAAGAAAGACAGCTATCCTTTGCCCAGGATCGATGATACACTAGACTCGTTAACTGGCACAGAATGGTTCTCAACACTTGACCTTAAGAGCGGGTATTGGCAAGTAGAAGTGAGTGAAGAAGATAAAGAGAAGACAGCCTTTAGTGCTGGCAACGGTCTATGGCAATTTACGGTAATGCCATTTGGTTTATGCAACGCTCCTGCCACTTTTGAAAGATTAATGGACCATGTGCTCAAAGGACTACACTGGAAGACCTGTTTGGTGTATCTGGATGACATAATCGTATTGGGAAAGAGCTTCGACGAACATCTGAGTAATTTGGAAGAAGTTTTCCAGAGAATAGCTGGCGCTGTTCTTAAACTAAGTCCTAAGAAGTGCTCTTTATTCAAGAAGGAGGTGAACTACTTAGGTCATCAAGTAACCACGAAGGGCGTGTGTACTGCGAAGGAAAAAATAGAAGCAGTGAAGGATTGGCCGAGACCCAGAAATTTGCATGAATTAAGAAGTTTCCTTGGGCTGTGTACTTACTATCGTCGCTTTGTTCCGAATTTCGCCAGCGTAGCTCATAGTCTCCATGAACTCACAAGGAAAAATACATCTTTCGAGTGGAAAACTGAACAAGAGGATGCTTTCCAAGCTTTAAAAGAACGACTATGCACTGCACCTATGTTAGCGTACCCGGTTCCAGGTGCAACATTTATTCTGGACACAGATGCTAGTGGTTATGGCATAGGAGGTGTACTTTCGCAAGTGATTGATGGGCAGGAGAAGATAGTTGCCTACTATAGCCGCACTATTGGAAAACCGGAGCGGAACTACTGTGTAACGCGGAGAGAACTATTAGCGTTGGTGGATTGCATTAAACACTTCCACAAATATCTGTATGGCCAACATTTCCGCGTTAGAACGGATCATGAAGCGCTGAAGTGGCTACTACAGTTCAAGAATCCCGAAGGGCAGCTTGCACGGTGGATTGAGAGGCTGCAAAGTTATGACTTCACCATCGAGCACCGCAAGGGTAATACGCACGGAAATGCTGACGCTATGTCCCGTCGACCATGTAGTTTGGAATGTAAGCATTGCTCAAAAGCAGAGGGTAAGAAAGACATAATAGACGTCCGGCTAATGATAGTTACATCAGCAGAAGAGTGGGAGGCAAGTCACTTAAGGAAATGTCAGCAAGAAAATCCGGACTTGGAATTGGTAATGCACGGATTGGAGGTGAACAGACGGCCAAATAAAGAACAAATGGCCGCGGAAATTCCCATCGCGAAAGCATACTGGGCACAATGGAACAGTTTAGAATTGATATCTGGCTGTTTGCATAGAGTATGGGAAAGTGAAGATGGCCAGTGCTCTCGAAAGCTAATAGTAGTTCCGAGGTCAAGAATTCCGGATGTTCTTAAGGAATTCCATAATGGTCCTAGTGGAGGGCACCTAGGCATTACAAAAACGCTGGAGAAGATCAAGCAGCGGTTCTATTGGGTTGGCTGTCGTCAATCGATCGCTGAGTGGATTGCTAATTGCACGGAGTGCATTGCAGCTAAAGGGCCAAAGTCACGAAGACAGGGGCAGATGAAGCAGTATAACTCAGGTGCACCATTTGAGCGGGTTGCCATGGATGTAGCCGGTCCATTCCCTATGAGCAGACAAGGAAACAAATACGTTCTTGTGGTTATGGACTACTTTAGTAAATGGCCTGAGGTCTACCCAATTCCAAACCAGGAAGCAAAAACAGTTGCGGATGCATTCACCCACAATTGGGTTACCAGATACGGTGCGCCTATAGAATTACACTCAGACCAATTAAGAAACTTTGAAGCGGCGGTGTTCCAAGAGATGTGCCAGATACTTGGTATTCGGAAAACACGAAGGACAGCCCTGCATCCTCAATCAGATGGCATGGTAGAGCGATTCAACCGGACCCTGGAAGAGCACTTGCGGAAAGTAGTGGACAAGAATCAAGATGATTGGGATGTACACATACCGCTTTTCCTGATGGGATATCGGTCCGCAGTGCATGAAACAACAGGTCAAACACCTGCCAGGATACTGTTTGGTAGTGAACTTCGGTTGCCCAGCGATTTAAAATTTGGAATAACTGGTGATGCGAGAAGAATTGGGAAGGAAGCGTCTACTGTTCTCGAGGAAGAGTTCAGAGAGATACATGCTCTTGTGAGGCAGCGAACTCAAATTATGAGTGACAAAATGAAGGCTAGGTATGACAAGGCGAAGGCTTCCAAACTGCTGTACAATCCACAACGAAAGAGAGGTTTGTCTCCAAAACTTCAATGCAATTGGGAAGGTCCATACAAGATAATCAAACGACTAAACGACGTAGTGTATCGAATACAAACTGTGGGGAGGCCGAGAAACAAGATGAAAGTGGTCCACCTAGAGAGGCTTGCTGCGTTTGGAACAGCGAATGTGTCTGATCGGGACGATCAGACTTAGGTGGAGGGCAGTGTGGCGAAAATGCGAAGCGAATGACAGATGAAAGAGAGGAGCCGACAACTGGCACGTTCTAGATCGTAAACGAGGCGATTATCGCAAACGACGATTATCGTAAACGAGGCGATTATCGTAAACGACGATTATCTTAAGCGAGAGGTTTATCGTAAACGACGCGATTATTCCAGGGGTTTCGTTTTCAAGCAGCAAACAAATATATAAGGACGACATACGACTGCAAGAGTGATCAGTCAGCAATCAGTCGTGGGTCAGTTGTGAATTAAGCTCGTGGAGATTACATTACAGTAAAGTAATAAAAACAGTACATTGTGAAAGTTGTATACAAGTGATTGTAAATAGTAACGTAAATTGTAATTGAATTGTGAATTACGGAATAATTAAAAGGACATTAATTAAGTCTTTATAAATAAAGAGACTGCAAATTAAGTTGGCGATTTTATTTAACAATCCAGAGATCGTACCCGAAAGATTAAGGAAATCATCGAGGTTAATCAGCAAGATCGTAACAATTGGTGTCAGAAGTGGGATTGTTAAATAAATTCCAAAGGATAATTATTGAAAAATGGTGAAGATTCAAGATTTGACGATACCTCCTTTCAAGAACGAGTTGGCAAAGCGAGGATTGTCTACAACAGGAAATAAGGCCGAGCTGCAATCGAGACTGCGAGAAGCAATGGAAGTCGAAGGTATCGACTTGAACCAATACGAATTCCGCCGCGAGGATGAAGACGTATCCTTGAAGGATGTTGACAAGGAAGAGGCTAGTGATTCTGCGAAGGAGTTAGAGCAGCCATCAAGTAAGATTCAAGAAAAGGCTCCTAGCCCATCTGCGGGTATTGACATGAACATGTTATTGACTGCAATTTCACAAAAATTGGATGAACAGAATGCCAGCATTACATCACAAATGGGTGAACAGAGGGAGCAAATATCATCCTTAGGAGGAACAATCGCGCAAATACAGCAAAATCTGAAAGGCAGGATCAAATCGAGAAGCGACAATACAAAATAGAGGAGCTAATTGAGAGCAAAGTCAACGAATTGCACGGTCGGCAAGAAAAAATAGAAGAGCTGATAAAGACCAAAATCAACGAGCTCGAGCGAAATGTCCGAGATTTGCAGTTGCATCGTCAAGCCAGATCGATGAACGGCCCGTGGGTAGAGGCACCATCCTTTGACGGCACAGCTTCATTCCAGATCTTCAAGCTCCAGTTCGAGAAGACGGCTGAGTTAAATAATTGGACCATCGAGGAAAAATCCGCTGCGCTATTTGTTACGTTGATATTACGGATATTTTGCTGACTATTCCCGAATGTAAGAGGGATAACTATGGCGCAGTAATGCGAGCCCTAGAAAGACGATATGGTAGCGAACACAGAAGACAAATTTACCAGATGGAGCTGGAACAGCGTGACCAAAAACACAATGAATCTTTGCAGGAATATGCTTTTGAAATCGAGAGATTGGCTCATTTAGCCACAGGGCACGCGTCGGCTGAATATCTCGAAAGATTAAAAATCCAGAGGTTCATCAGCGGAATTAAAGACGTGTACACCAAGCGAGAGACTTATGCGAATCCAAAGTTAACATTCGCTGAGACGGTTGCGTATGCTCAGACACGTAAAGCAGCGGCACTGCTATGTAAGCCGGCCCACAAAGTGAAGCGTTTGGAGGTAGAAACACCAGATGTGAGGACTGAAATATTGAAAACTCTGAAGTCGATAGCAGGAATGAATCGTTGTGGTGTTAAGAATCAAGGTGGAAAGTGCTTCAGTTGCGGTGAAGCAGGTCACTTCGCACGCGAATGCCAGTCGGTCTCCAACAGAGAGGAAAGACGACGCAAACGATGCTCAAAAGCTGAGGGCATAATAGACGTCCAGCGAATAACAATTACACGAGCAGGAAAGTGGGAGGCAAGCCACTTAAGAAAATGTCAGCAAGAAGACCCAGACTTGGAATTGGTAATGCGCGGATTGGAGGTGAACGGACGGCCAAGTAAGGAACAAATGGCAAAGGGAAGTTCCATCGCGAAGGCATACTGGGCACAATGGAACAGTTTAGAGCTGTAGAGTCAAAAAACAGCTGAGATCACCTGATCGAAATTGTCCACTTTTTCACTCAGTGATGTACTAAATATGACTGAAATGAAAAATAAACTTACAACTTAAACTAAATAGCCCGATTTAAAAAGTAACAAAACAAAAACAATTCTCAAAAAAGTTAAATACTACTAAGTCATATATAAATATCTAAAACGTTCATAAATATTTAATTTGTACCCGCCGTAGTAATAAAGTTAATATATACATACATTACATGTCCATCAATAAATTCGTTTGTTTTGTTTTAGTCTTCTAAAACTCAAGGTAAACTCTATAAACAAATTCAAAACTTTTGTCGAAGACATATTTAGCACGGCAACACACTCGATTAAAAACTAGCGGTTTTGCTCAAAATTCAGGGAAATATAGCAAAATAGTTGAGAGGCAACACGCGGCTCGTGCCTGCGGTTGGTGCCTATTCCCCAAATTCGCTTTTTCATTCCATTATATTCTTATTGCAATTTCTGTCCTTTACACAGCGTTCCGCTAAACATGCATAGGTAAAAAACTGAGAATGTGTGTGAAAATTATGAGTCTTGTTACTTGCATCGTAGAGGTTTACAAGTATGGAATCTTGTATATTGTTACGATCTTGCTGATTAACCTCGATGATTTCCTTAATCTTCCGGGTACGACCTCTGGATTGTTAAATAAAATCGCCACAACTTAATTTGCAGTCTCTTTATTTATAAAGACTTAATTAATGTCCTTTTAATTATTCGGTAATTCACAATTCAATTATAATTTACGTTACTATTTACAATCACTTGTATACAACTTTCACAATGTACTGTTTTTATTACTTTACTGTAATGTAATCTCCACGAGTTTAATTCACAACTGATTCACGACTGATTGCTGACTGACCACTCTTGCAGTCGTATGTCGTCCTTATATACTTGTTTGCTGCTTGAAAACGAAACCCCCGGAACAATCTCGTCCATACGATAATCCTCTCGGTTACGATAATCGTTTCGGTTACGATAATCGTCTCGTACGCTCTAGAAGATGTCAGTTGTCGGCTCCTCTCTTTCATCTGTCATTCGCTTCGCATTTTCGCCACAATATTTTACAGGAAAATGTCAAACTCGCATTTGTCTGTCAATCTCGGGGTTTGACTGTCAAATAGAAAATCATAATGGCTACCCGCAAGTTGAAAGGCAAACTCGACGATGCGGACATCGATGGAATGAAAAATTTTCGCAATAAATATGGAGGCAATGAAAGAATTAACAAATAACAGAATGTCGCACCAAAAAGCAGAGAAAAGAATCTGACAATGCGAATCAAGATGGAACCAGAGAAAATCAAAATGCGAAATGGGTGCGTAATAAGAGAATAGGAAAGTTTTAAAAATCAGGTGATCTCAGCTGTTTTCGAATGTAAACAAAAAAATGGCGGATTCCATACTTGTAAAGCTGTACGATGGTTACTTGTTGACCTGTACAATACGTGCGACTTTCGCTTAAAGTGAACCGAACTGATGGGTTTTTTTTCGTAATAGGTGTTTGAAGATGTCATTTCCATTAAAAGTAGCGGAAAGCGGAATTTTGCCTAAGCTTTTCATTATTTAAAAAAATAACCCTGGACCGAACCAACACTGACTCCGCCTTACAAAGTATATGAACCCAACCCCTTTTTTTAGTATTTATTGCTATTTTAAATATTAATAATGAAAAGCTTAGGCGAAATTCCGCTTTCCGCTACTTTTAATGGAAATGACATCTTCAAACACCTATTACGAAAAAAAAACCATCAGTTTGTGTCATTTTTAGCAAAGATTGCACGTAATTACCATTAACTCATGTGCATGGCAGCCCATTCATCCTATAACAAAGTTAGCTGCAGTTCAGTTGATAGTTGTCTACAACAACAACTATTTGAATCAATTTAAAGCGATATTTGTTGTTTCCTTACATCTTTTGTTAATAACTAAAAATTTCACTCCTACCGATTTATATTTAAAGTATATTCTTTGATGCATCGATTTACATGGTTTTTTGTGTGTATTTCACAACGATATTCACAAAATAACACATATTATGAGTGCAACTAATAAGCATAATATTGTTGCTTATTTTGATATTAACTAAAAAAGTGTTTGGAAAATTGCTCTTCCCCGATCTATAATTAATGTTCGCGTCAAAACGAATCTATTGGTATGCTTTTTTTTTGTTAATTTAAATAACGTTTTAACAAAAGTAGCTATTCTAGACAATTACCAAATTTAATGGCCAACTTCTCATATATATATATTACAACTTCTCATATATATAAACATAACACATTAAAAACAATTTTTTTTTTGGGTTAATGTTGTACATTCTCAGAGGATTTGAAAGTATTTGAGCCGGTATAGTTTTCTATAAGTAAAGACTTGTAGCGCCTCAGCTGCACACTATATCCTTCATCACGGTCGTCGACGTCGAGAACAATAACGCGAGAAACCACCAAATGCGTGGGGTTAGATTGGCTAAATCCACGCACAACATCAATTTCGTCACCGACATTTAGCTAAGAAGAAAATTTGACATTTTAATAATATTATGGTTTGAACTGTTTGTTGTCATACCTGTACACTTTTCTTGCTTAGCTTTTTGCCATTTACACGTACTTTACTTTCATAGAAAATTGTTTCTACTTTACTAAAACGATAGAGCTTAATAGAAATGTATGTTGATTGTAATTACACATTCATACTTCCTAGCCATTCCCAATCCAGCCTTTAATAATAAATCCGCCCTCAAAGAATTTACACTGGTCTTCAAAACTTTGGAATCTCGTTCGTCTTTGAAATCAACACCGTTCTCAACATCATTGTCCTCATCGTCATCCTGTTGTCTTGAGCTTTTATTATACTTTTGTAGTACCTGGCTCACATGCATCTGTCGAAATGATGTCAGCAAGCGGTTAGAACATGTTTTATTTGCCAGTTCAATACTATTTTTATGAATAGTTAAAACTTGTTGGATCGCGGGTATATGTAAAACTATTTTTATTCTATTAAAAGTTTGTAGATGCCTCAATTTAAACATTTTGAGATTAGTTGTATATCGCTAAGAGAATGAGCAAATATTAAGGTGATTTGTTGTAAAAGCTAAAAAAAAAAAAACCAAAAAAATTTTGATTAAGCAGCTGATGTACAGAGTTACCACAAGCATTGATTAAAATATAAAATGATGTTAATTTTTCTTATTTTTATTATTTCTCCTGCGTTTCTTTTTCGGTTTTTTGTTAGGATTTGGTTGTGTTTTGTGAATCGTAAGTGGCTGATAAATTTCCGGTAAATAATCGTCAGAATCGCTGAAGGACGTTGGGAAATACTTTACATCCATTTGCGGTGTGCATTCCATTTTTTCCATATTGACATCTTTAATTGAAACACGATCTTTATTTACACCCTCCACTACTTTACTTAAATCTGAATGTAAATGCTGACCATCCTCTAGAGAGTCTGCTTTTTCAACCTGCATGGCATCCGAAAAGGATATAAATTCTCCCCAGTTATTATCAGCAACTTCACCGGGCTTTTTGAATTTAAGGTTTTTTGCTTCTATATTGTCGGACTTGGACTTGGCTGTCTTCCCTTTGCTCTTTGCTACTTGCGGAACAAATTTCACTTTCTTGGGTTTGGCTTGCTTCGCTTGGAATTCAGTCCATCTTATGAGATTAATATCCACATTTGCCTCTCGCATAGCTTTCACTGTGGGTAATACCAAAGCAAGTGCTCTTATACCAAATACATTTCTCGTGACATCCTCTAATTGAGATTGAACAAAAACAGGTACAGTATCACTTTTAGATTCCACGTTCCTAGCAATTAGTCTAACCAAAAAACGTGGTTGGATTGTTCTAGAGAGTAAAACACATGAACATTTCAAGTTATTGATAGCGCGCAAGCTGCTTTCTAATCCCAAATGAATATGCATTGTCGTTGCAAATGGAATGGGTTTCATGCCGCTTTTAGAGATGGCGTTAATTAATAATTTTCCAAATTGCTGCAACTCATCATCTGTGAGATATGGACTGAAAATATATGTATTGAAAAATAAAGACAATAAAAAAAGAGGTACGTCTTCTTACCATTTTTCTTTGTTTGGATTTGCTAAAATCGTTTTTAATTTAGGCAAAGATTTTCGCTTTCCTTTTGATTCCTTAATTTTTGTGATATTTGAACTCATTTTAAGTAAAATGCAAATTAATAGCTGGAATACATTAACACAAACATTAAATTACCCAAACACACGATGCGCCTTTTAGAAACAGCTGTTTGCAGTCAGGATATGCTAGGTAGTTTGCAGTGTTGCCAGAACTTTTTATTTGAAGTAACCTACCCGAAGCGCGACTATAACACCATACTGGCGTTGAGATAGTTCTTGCGGGTAATTAAAAAAAAAATTACATGTTAATTCTTTCCATCATACTGGCCAAATTTATATTAGAAAAAAAAAACAGTTATTTCTTAAGAAATGTAGATAATTTTTGTTTCTAAAATTAATTTTCATAAAAATATTTAACTAATTTCATATATTGTTTTGCAAAAAAAAGTGTATAGCAGACAGGCAAGAGAGATAGCCAAATCCTCCTGTCGTAAAAGGCGACTAAAATCCAACAGTTCCTGAGACAGTCGGCTCTTTATACCCGAACGACCTGGATTTTCATCCGGTAAGTTGCAAATAAATTCTATCGATATCCGATTGTCCGTTGATATCGTTCAATGTAATAATAACGACTGACTTTTTTTTAGTTTCTGAAATACTTTCAATTTTATTTCTTTTGTATAAAATCGTAAATTGGCTATACACACATATTCTATTTAATTATATTTAATATATATAAATTTAGAGTTAATTTAAAAATCGTCCAAGGTAGGCATTACGTCAGTATCGTAAGTGTATATAATTGGTTGCGGTAATACATTTAAAACATTGATATTTTTCCCATTTCGGTCAAAATTATTTCTAGTAATGTTCGTTGTAGTATTTTCTGCTGTAAAAATATTCTCTACAGTTGTAATAGTATATGAAGCACTATCAGTCTGCTTAAATGACAAGTCTGATATGGAGAGGTCATCAGTATTACTTTCGTTGTTAATATCGAGAGTCGAATTTCTCAAATCATTTGCTGTTGTTGTTGTCTTGAAGTTATTATCAAATGCACTAGGCAATTCATCAGTCCAACAGCGTGTATCAGTAAAAAATGATTCCGGCATTGATGTAGTAGAATAGAAAGCTGCAGGAGCAAGAGTAGAATATTCAATGTCATCCACACTTGATGTGTCCTCCGCTAGAGTTTCTCTTGTTATAGATATGGGCGCAGTTATTGTGGTAATATGAAATGAATCAAAACTGTCTAATTCAGCATCGGAACTTTCAGTTGTCATGATAGTTGAATAACTTTCCTTTTGTGTAATTAATGTCTCTTCCATGACGATAACGTCATCCAATCTTATGGTGGTTGAATCATAATGAGATGTGGAATATAAATTTGTAGATGTAGGAACAGAATCAATAGTAGTCGAATCTTGCTTTGTTGAACTGCTTTGTCCATTAATATTAGAGTATTCCGTTGTAGAATAATTGCTATCAACTGTACTTTGCTCAGATACTTCATCTACGAAGAACTCATTTTCAGTTGCTAATGTGATTTCAGTTGTAGCATCCTTCTTCATTGTGGTTGGTTCTGTGCTGAATGTAGTGGTTAAAGTAGTTTTTTCTGTTGTGGATCTAAACTCAATATTATTAAGATCTTCAATACTAAATTCTGTAAGAACTGCCTCAGTATCTGAAGGAATTATTCCTTCTGGTGTCATGGAATCAGTAGTTGATAACGTTGTAGTGATATCAAAATTATATAGACCCTCTGTTGCGCTGTAAAAGCCTGACGAATCAGATCCAAATTTCGTCACCTCCGTAGTTTGTGTCATTTCAGTCGGCTCTTTCATTATATCTGGCGTACTAATGTATTCTTCAATTATAGGAGTTATTACCGGCTTTAAGGTTGTAACATAATATTTCTTCCTCGACGGTACGTACGGTACATATTTTTGAAGCACCGGCGGTTTGTAGTTTCTTATCCGCTGCTTTGCTAAGGCTATAAAATTCTCACGTGTAATTGGTTCTGAGTATATCGCGTTACTTAATTTATAATCTATTGTTTTATTAGAGGCGTAATGTTTTACATATTCCTGTATGTCTATGGCACTATGTACAACACCAAGAGTTGATACGTAAAATGCAAGGATCGTCGCGAACTTCATTTTATATTGAAGGGAGAAATAGTACTGAGCCAAAGGAAAACTCATCCAAACCTTAACAGGGATAATTAAGCAAAAATATTCTCCAACCACCGTCGAGCAACTAATTTAGCGATGAATTGAATTGAAATTTTTTTTGTAGCGCTACCTGTTTCAGCGTTTCTGTGCATTCACTTATTTACTTACATATGTACATGCATATGTAAATATGTATTATGTCCAGGTACTTCAAAATTATAAATGGCAGAGTTACTTAAGATTTTCGATGCAAATGTTTTGGAAATAAACGCTAACAAAAAATTTCTTAATGGTTAGAAATTTTAGTTAATAGTTAAGTTCAAGAGAACATGTGTATGTACACATGAACGTATATACCCAGTAGCAAATGGTAAAACCTTGGAAATGAGGAGTCAAAATAGAACTACGTCTTTGACGCCTGAATTCATCGGTGAAAATTAACACGGCAATCGTTTTATTATACTTTATTTCATATTTGAATGTTTCTTTCTATAGTTTCTACAACAACAAATACACACGAAAGTAATTTATTTATTAATTTATTAATTTTTTATTTTTGAGAGAGAGTTTGTGTTCGCTTTTAAAAAAACTGTATTGTCTCTTCAGTTCCAAAAGGTATTGACTTACCAAATTTTCTAGAGCGTATATAAAAACAAGGAAAGGGTTAAATATTAATTCTCGTATTTAAGAAATTGGTTGTAAGGGCAATGACATAGTATTCCGACTTCGGGAATTTTATGCTCCTTGATGATTTTGGCAGATTTTTGACACAAAACCTCATATCTGAGCATATCCGTAGTATGGGGACTATATGACATGGTCCTCCGATATCGATGATTTTCAGTATCAATGTGAAATTCATTATATGCATATGTATAGCATAACAAATTTCAACTGAAAAATCGGTCGTGTATATGCTAAAGTGGTCCGATTTAGCCGGTTCCGACCAATGACCGTTTAAATGTAAAAAATACATCTGCCTACCAAGCTTAGTTGATGTATTTGAAAAACTCAGGGACTAGCATACGCTTAAACAGACGAACGCACAGACGGACTGACCGACACGGTTAAACCAGCTTAGCTCGTCATTCTGTAAATTTTGGTGGGTTTATCTCTTCTCCTTTTGATACTTCCATACTTAGGACCAAAGTTAATACACGCCTACTTAGAGAGGTATAATGATTATATATATGTACATATGTAAATGCAAGATTTACTTTACTGGTGCGTTTCAAACAAGGATATTTGGATTAGAGTTTGGAAAACTAAGCTTACACTGGTCTCTAGCTTAAGAAATGTTAGTGTAAAAATGTTTTCTTTTTTGATTCAGCAAAGTACAATGACTTTTCAGTTCATTGCAATGGCAACTCTTCCTGGACTTAACTGGAACACGGTATCGCTGATTAACCTCTCAGTCTCCCATTGGAAATATCATAGTTTTGTTGTAATGCTTTTTTAACCATGTTAACTTCAATTTACGAAACTATAATATTTCCTCTTTCGCTAAACCTGAATGTATATATGTATATACGAGGGCTGTTTGACATGCCAGTGACTCTTTGAATTTGCCGCGCAGTGAATACAATACTGCCCTCGTCGGAAGACGAACCGTAAGCGCAACCGTGGGTGTTTGCATCCACTATGGATCCACCAAACCATATCAAAGAAAATAAAGTTATGGGCACAGTTTTTTTGAATGCACCTTGAAAAGATGGACCTTGGACAGATTCGACTTTGATTTGAAGCAGAAATGACCACATTTGGCGAAAAAAGTGGTGTTCCATCAAGGCAATGCACGGCTGCACACGTGTGTAATCACCATGGCAATAATTCATAAATTGGAACGAACTGCTACCCCATCCAGCATAATCTCCATGCGGCTATTTCTTGTTTTAAGAAATAGGTGGGCGGTAAGAGAAGCAAGCACTTATTTTGAGGGCCTTGATAAAACCTATTATTTGGAAGAAATACAAAAATTTGAAAAACGTTGGATTATGTTGAAAAATAAACCGATTTTTTGCCGAATGCAACATATTTATTCAAAGAGTCACTGACTCATCAAACCACCCTCATATCTATCGCGATTATTTTATGCCGCTACAAACAACCCTTACCTAAACAAACCTAAGATTCTCTGTGTACAAGGCACATCCGAGTATAAGCTTAAGGTTATTATCCATTTAATGATAGAGAAAGTCGTCTCCACTTAATATACTCTTTTCTTAGTAATTAAAAATTTAACCCGTCAATGAAACGAAAACAACTCTTAATTATTTTTATGACAGTTATCAATGCATTACTATACATGCATGCCCATACATACATACATAGGTAACCAAGTTCCTTCTATATTTGAACTTTAGCAATTAAAACCAGATTTATTTAACATTTGTAGCCAAGTCAATTCAGTTCATTTATTTACATTGAAGTTCGTTAACATTAAATCTTCGTTTTTAATTTGATTTTGATGAAAAAAATTTACATTTGATTTTCCTATGCATACAAGTTTTTAATCTTAAACACATCACATATAACTACATACATATATTAAAAGATATATTGCATACACGGATGTAGATAGATAATGCGAAATTAATTTAATCCGATGCTACCATACGCGACATTTACTTCTTGCCGGATTCATTTTACTGCCCACCGGGCAATTGTAGGCTTTACTAAAATCTTCAATATTCGTCACAGCGCCCAACACTCGAAATTTGTCCACGGTGTGCTCATTCGTTAACTCCTCCCAATAGTGTTTCTCCTTATATGACGCACACCAAAGTTGTGCGAAGCCAACAAAATACAACTGCTCTGGCGTTAGATCTAGTCCGGGCATCTGTTCATCTTTTGGTGTCAACTTTAGTTCTTTGACGTGTCTGTAATACGCAGACAGGGATTCACGCAAGCCACCACTATCGGCAATATTTTCATCTTTTGTTTGATTGCCATCGACAAAGCGTTTGATTTCGGATATCTATAGGTGACACAACAATGATGGTTAATTAAAGTAAAAATTATCTATGTACATACATATGTATATGTATACAAGTATAGAAATATGTACGTAAATACCTCGTAGGCATTATATTGATTGATGAAGCACTTCTCACGCTCCGTAAACACTTTACCCGCCTTGCTTGACCACCAGTAATTCTCTTCGCCAATGCTGTTGTAGTGTGAGCCCACAGAGTCAAATCCATGCGTAAATTCATGTCCGACTAGATACCCTATTGTGCCAAACTTAAGGGCTGCTGGCCATGCCTTATGGTACGCCGGCGGATGTAAAATTCCGGCCATGACATAAATGGAATTATCAACGTTGTAGTAGAAGGAGTTCACTTGTATACCTTTCAATAGTTCCAACGGCTTCATTGTGAAGTTATCATAATCTTTGTGAAATAAGCCGTTAAAACGTTTTTGCATTGTTCTGAATTTGAATAAATTCACCAAATTTTGTTCATAGTTATTTTCCACATAGGAAAACTGCTGCATTTGTTTTATTAATCTATCGGTTACATTTTTATTTATATAACTGCCAATGTGTGTCTTAATAGCGGCTTCTTTAAGCAATGCCTGCTCTCTTGTCTTCTCATCCAACCAATCCGCTTGTTCTAGTATTTCACGTAAACTCTTCCGAACCTCGTTAACAATCGCGCTGATTTCGCCATGAATTTCTTGATCGAAATATTCCTATGGGTAGTGCATAAAAACATAAGGGGTATTCTCTTAGTCTAGGAAATGCATAATACGGCGCACGGATAGGAAATTTTTCCTATTCGTGCAATGGCACAACAACAAAACACATGCAACAAACATATGGTACGATAGGAAAAATATCCTATACCAAAACCTATGTATATTTATTTCCCACATATAGCAAGACGGAAAATGCAACCCTGTGAAGGGAAAAGCAACCCTATGCCTGTGTGGGTGTTATTGTTTCACTTGAATATGTCACAATTTTGCAACGGGGGTGTTCTCGATCTCTAGCACAATTCCATAGGAAATATTTGCATAGTATGCATTTCCTAGACAAAGATAATACCCCTATAGTCTGCTTAAATTTATTTAATTTAATAAATTTAATTATTCGCCATATACTTGAACATACATAAGCAAAAATGTGTGTAATTTTATTTGTAGTTTATAAGCGTTTTGCGGCTAAGATTATCCTCGGATATGTGTTTTACATCTTCTTTTTTTTCCTATGGATTTTTCAAAAGAGACAAAGTTTTTAGATTGCAACAATATGAAGTGTTTATGTCCTCCACATCAAAATAATTACTAAAAAATTTATTAAAGTGTAGCCCTGATTCTGGTTGTGCAGTTACAGTTGCAAGATTAGTCACTTGTGCGACATGCAGTAACCAAAGCTTGTGGAGGAGATACTGGAAGGGAGGAAACTGTATTGAAGCCACTCCACACTATTTGGTTTAAGGGCTTACTAGATCCGTTTTACAGGATCTGTTCACCAGAAATGCGGTACCTGAGAGCCGCGTTGTCCAAGAAGTTATCTTTTGCACTAGAGTCGGAAGCCAAAGAATTTAGAATTTCTATGGCTTTGAAAACTACATCTCAAAAGCAAAAAAAAAATACACGGGAATTCTCCTACTCTCCCTTTTATAAATTCGCCTTGATCGCACCTTTATTGTTTTGCAAGATATTTTTAAGAAAAAAAGGAAAAAAGGAGAAAGTTAAAAACCTGTTAAATCAGCCTAATAGTCTCCTATGTAAAGTTGATATAAATTTTGCCAATATAAACCTTCCCCATTTTTCTGACAAGTCTAAATCAGAAGGAATGAGCCTCAGCCTCACTATAGTTCCTAATTTTTAACTTTCTTGCTCACCTTCATATATATTTCGTCCAGGAGATAGGGTAGTACGTGCTGAATCATCAGATTGCAATGTTCTGTTTGATATTTCTTATCCTGCAGGCGCGAATCCATACGGTATATGAATTTTAAAGCCAGATAATTGGCTACTGCTTCCTTATACTCGTTACATATCTCATCTAGCTTGTTGTAGAAGTAATTACATGGCCAAGTACTCTCTTCCAAGTCAAATTTCGTGCCATTCCACGCTATTTCTAAATAATTATCCCATTGCTCGAATGCATTTTCTTCTAATACCGCTGAGAGCACTTCACAATGTGTCATGTCTTCATGGAAATCTTGTGTTAAATTAAGAACTGCAGTCCAAAATTCAACAATATTGCCTACGACTTGTTCAAGTTTTTGCTCATCTTCAACACCATACAAACGTAAATAATTACGCATACGTTTCTCATTTAATTCTTGCGAACTATTTGTATTTATATTGTCTGAGTGCACGATGTATTCGAAACCCAAATCGGGTAGTTTGAAATAGGGCGGAAATGGATATTGTGGCATTATTTCCTCTTTAATCAAACCCATGGCGCCGTAGTTCGTTAAATGAGCGCTCATATTAAACCAACTAAAGTTATCAGCTTTCCACATTGAATCGACGGCGGGAAAGCCACCTATTGACTTTATTACCTCTAAGTACACTTCAGATTTACGTAACGGATACAGGTCATTCTCCAAACAATCTTTATAAATTCGCTTTGCCAAATTCAATTCTTCCGTATACTCGAAACTATCATTTGGTGGTGTTTCTTTTAATAAAACCTTTTGTATGGCTTCGCCCAAACTATAGAAAATATCGATGAGATTGCTACGTTTGTGTGGTGATTGATGCTCTGGAATCACATTCTTCCAATTACCACAGGCATATTCATAGAAATCATCGCAGGGCTCAACAGACCGATTCATATATGTCAACATTTTTTGGGCATATTCAGCACGATATTCACGTTCGATTTCGTTGAGCTTACTATCCTCTGCATCAACTACAACAGCATTTGCTGCATCTTTGACATTGTTGCTGGTTTGATTGTTGTTTGAAGTTTGTTGCTGTAAACATTCAGTTGTTGTCAAGCTGGCGCTTGTTTCTGCCACGGTTGCATTGGTGGGCTTCGCTGAGCAAAATTCAAACGCACTCAATAGCAGAACGGGCACAAGTAGTTGCCGTAATAAAATCATTTTCACTTTCACTCTGATTTTAATAGAGAGATACACTTATGCACTTGAATATGATAATCTTCTTATATTTCACACACATTTATATACATACATACAAACATATATGTATCTTCATTTGTTTATTACTAATTGTGTTTTAAAAATAACTATGGCCCTGGCTTCTGAGCAGTGGTTTCAACTGTGCTGTTCCACATCTATGAGGAGTCGAATTCGTACTGAATCAAAACAAATGTAAAGCAGATCGGATCTTAATAATTTACAGCCTTTTTCCCCAAGCCTCGATTGAGGTAAATGCCTAAAATTGAGCGTCGTTCGCTACTCTTAGACTTCGTATAGGTATACGAACATACACATGTACACGTGGATCTACAAACATACTCATCCAAATGTTCTAATATGCGTATACACTTCGTGATCTTGACCCGCAAATAAGTAGAATTTATATTCAATGCGATAACAGTTATCACTTTGGTACCGGTTCAGTGTTTGAAGCTGTTCGTTTTCATTCATACGAATATTTGCGGCACAAACGATGAGGTGACAAATACATAGGACACTTTATAATGTAAAAACTTGTGCTTTAAACGCTTTTAGCATCATATGTTATACTAATCAAGTGTTTTTAGAAGAAATCTCTTGATGTTACATGATTTCAAAAAAAGTTTGTTCGTTGAGAAAAGTCAGTAAGAATTAGCCAGTAAAAAAAATTGAGAGACTAAGATGTCTTACTCTCCCAACGAGAGTAATTTATTGAATTTTCACAAGTTTTAGCCAACAATTTGTATAACAGCTGCTTCTTTCGGCAGTTATGTTATAAGTTCTCTGGCTGCAGTGCGTTCGACCATACGGACGACATGACCTAGCCAGTATAGCTGCTGCCTCTTTATACGCCAAACTTTGAAAAAGTCGTCATATATCTCGTGCAGCTCATAATTCCATCGTCTGCAACGGCAAACAGCTGCCAATGCTCGAAGGTACAGAAAATTTTTTTCTTTTTCGAGTGTCTGCACTTCGTCAGCGCCAAAGTTAAGACTGAAATTGTTATTCGTGTTAATGTTGGTCCCTAGATAGACGAAATTATCTACGACTGCAAAGTTCAGACTGTTAAGAGTGATATTGGGACCAGGACTGACTGTTTGCTTTTCAAGACATAAGATATTTCGTCTTGTCCTTGTTGTCTTGTCGTTTTGTCTTGTTAAGCCATGTTGATAAAATAGACTCAATCTTTAATCTTTCACATAATCCGCTAGACAACATAAGGATCTTATCTACGCGATATTGTGCTGCTGGTTCTTCATAAGAATGGCCAGGATTTAAAACCTTCTGTAAGTCCTCGAATTGATTAATTAGTACTAAAACACGGATGGCTGATATGTTATCTTTCTATCGATTTGGTTGCGAGTTTTTCGATCCGACGACAGCTTTGAAGCTTGATGAGTTTTCTTCTTTCGGAAACTGGTACCACAGACAACGACAGGGACTCTGTGAAATCGATCAGCCTTACCTCTTTGGGAATACTTCGTCATGGAAGCTGAATTTCTCAACTGTTTTGTCGAAAATACCTTCTTGAAAGGTGAAACATCACATTCCTGTGAATGTCGGCAGAAATCAATGGGAATATGAAATTGCTGAAAGAGTAATTGACATCCTTAAAAATGTTATATTTAAAGTAGACAAATTTTTCTTCTAAGAGGATTTTGTAACGCCCTCCTTAGCAAGGATTTTTGATTTAAAATTTTTTTCTCAGTCGATAGCGATTCAAAAATATTTAATTCTACTAAGGCTACATAAATTTCAGTTGATTATCAAGCCTCAACTTTGACTACTATTAACCATACATTTTATTCAATGTGAACACAGTTATTTCAACATGGTTTTTTATATCAAATTAAAAACGTTTAAAAAATTAAAATAAATACTCCGTCACCATACATTTACGGAAGTTTCGATAACAACTCGATCAATTAATTTTAACGAATAACCGGTTGCATCAAAATAATTTTTTGAAGTCAGTTGTTTTTTGTTAACAAATTGTTTTTTAAGTGAAATGTTATTTTAAAGAAATGTAAAATTAAGTCTGACGTTTACGTAATCTGAAAATTTAACTACATATGTATAGGGACATCTGTTATCTGTCATAGATCAAACTTGGTGATATGTATGGAGTAAATAAAAAAGAATGATGACTAGATACGAAGCTTACTCATTCGTTACTCCATCTCACATTCTTATGTTGGCAGTAGTGCAGAGATCTATTATGTTACTATAAGTTCTCTGCTCAAATAGAATGAAGCAATTAGCCAGAGCCTAAAACTATGCAAAGATTTACGCCAATCATGTAAACATTTGGGGAATATATAATTGACTTATAACGAAAATTTATAAACGAAATAATTTGCAAGAAGTGAATGGAATTTATCTACTTATGGTCCAGATCAGATATCTCATTATCTGATCTGTTTACATCTTCCCATTTTTGCTGTTTTGAGCGGTTGCGATTATCGACCGTATAGCGTCAGGTGCCTCAGATGGCATTGGGTAAGTACCTTTTGTGAACCTACTTAATAATAAATTCAAAATTCTCTCCTACCCGCTTAGACACCAATGAATTTAATTCGCAATTTCTTTTCTGACTTTTGACGCCTAAGAACAACGGCTTGAAACCAATATTTATGATAGTTCCATGATCTATACAATCCACATAGATACGTGTTAGATATATTATAGTTTCTGCTAAGAATATAACTCCAAAAACATCTTCATCATCATAAGTGGCAAAGTCAGACAGTTCTGAGCAAATGCGCTTAGTGTCAAAACTACCTTGCACAATTTTCCTTAGAATGTTGGCCTTATGCTAATGTGATCACATATTTTAAATAGATTCTGCTCAATTTTCAACACTCTTTGACACACGTGGAGTGCATTTCATATGGACATGTCAAATGTTTTTACGTTTATGTTTTATGTTGTAGAGGAACTATTTTGCTCATTTCGCATTCGGCTGATTAGAACTTCTAATAGTAGTAACAGAGCAAATTGATGGAATACGTTAAATATATTTTATCCCTTAATATTATCATTCTACTTATACAAAAATCGTTTTCAGAAAAAATTTCACTAATTAAAGAAAATACTTATTCATTTTCTTTTCCAAATATTTTTAAATGTATTTCAAATTTTATGTTCACGTTGCACATCCAACTGATACGCTTTCTTCTATAGCTTACCAAAAAAGGTGTGTAAGTATGTGCAAAACCATAATTATGATTTACAATTTACATTAAATTATTAATTATTTATGTTAGATTTACAATTTTTATTCAATTGGTAACTACTTCATACTATGTTCTTTTTGACTGTTTTCTTAAGTTAAGCAGAACTGAAGCGAAACGTAATAGCATTTTCTACATTTTTTACTCAAATATAAATAATTTATAGATGTATGTACATAGGTGTGTATTTATATACATTTAAGTTTGCACTAAAACATTTTTAACTTATATTATAGCTTAACTAAATAATTGAATTAAATTAAATTTCGTTAGTGACAAGAAAAGATTTTTTTTAATACATAATTTAATAGATTTTTTTTTCAAATGCTATATATGAAAATTAAATTGGTCTGTGTGATGTGTGTCTAACCATTTTAATGGCTAGTTTCTGCATTTCTATAATGTGCAAAATCATTAATCCTCTCTTTTGCTATGTGTAAAAAAAAAAACTTAAAACAGTTTTATAGGAAGAGTTTGGCATTAATTTAAATAAATATTCGCTTGCTTAATATTTTTATATATGTAGACATATCATTTTGTATCATTTTTATTTCTTGTACATGTTTGTTTTTTGTAAATTTTTACAAAATAAACTAAGCAAAAGACGAGGGTAAATTTATGTAGGCGCGCAATTGCAAATTATTGCTGGGATTTTTTTTCAACTTAGTTTAAATTGTTTTCTTTTTTTTGCACTTAATACTATAAATTACGCTAAAATTATTTAAATTTAAATAATTGTTTGACTTAAAAATACAGGATCATGCATAACTTTAAATCTTCTCGTTATTTAATCAAAACATTTTGTAATCTATTGCAGTGTTCAAAGTACAGTATGCTAGGGCTTGAAAGTTAACCCGGTGACTTAGAAAGGATTTATGTGCCTATAATTTCCACTAAGCAATTTAATTAAGTGTACATAATTATTTTTATGAAATGAGGTTGAATAAATAATTCACTTTAACAAATTTTAAAATCAAATATTTTACTTCGTGTAATAGGCTAGGATATCTTAGGCAAATGCATATTGATTTGGTTATATAAAAATTAATTTCGTCCTTTGTGGTACTTTTCCTCATTATTTAAGTATTTTTGTCTAAAAGTAAAAAAAGGTACAAATTTTTTAGAAGAAAATTTCAAAACTCATAATGTTTCATGTTTTCAGATTTGATCTATTTTGTATGTATTAAGGAGTTATTCCATTTATATGCACATACATACATATGTATTATTTATTGTACAATTATATGCCGCTTTTAATATTATATGTTCATTGTGGATACATATGTTATTTAAATGTAATCCTTGTACTCGTACTCGCAGTATTTATGTAACAAAAGTAGGCGTGGTGTCGTTTCGATCGTTTATTCGCTCGATCGGTGTTCTATTACGCTTATTTAGTATATACATAAAATATATGTATGTACATTTATGATACAAGAAATGTGCATACGCACAACTGTGTATATACTTATGTTTATAATCGTTTGGTACATTCGCTAAACTGTACACTTAAAAATTATTCACAGCATTATACAGAGTGCTTACATTGTTGTTGTTGTTGTTTAATTTTTCATTTATCGTTTTGCTCTTTTTATTCAATTTTTTGTTTTGCTTTTAATAAGAGTTATCAATATTAAAACGAATCCTAATTATATTAAATATATATACATATATACTAGAGCTCTCAATCACTGGTGGACATTGCCATAACCACGTTATTCTCCTGGTCCTTTGTCATTGGCGATGATATGCTGTGATTGCTGCTACTCGTCACCGCTGTTGCCAGCTCTGTGTTAGATGTACTTGGCATAGCATTCTCGTCGGCCACCTCGCGTATGGACATACAAGATTGTGACTGACGTATGGGTGCAAAGGTGGAACGTAGGTTGAGTCGCAATTTGGCGGGTGAATGGCGTTTCGGCATGTTGGTGGGTGTACAACAGATGAAGGGTAATTGTTGTTTTGCGGACGGTGAAGTTGGCGTCGATGCGGAGGATGAAGCATACGAAGAGGCAGACAATGATGAGGATGATATAGAGGACGAGCAGGATGCCTCGGTTGAGGTGCATGGTGAGAGCAGTGATGTGGGTGTACCTGTCGGCGGTGGCCATGTCAAGCGCATTGCCTGGCTGTTGGTACTACTTTGATTACTCAATGTGCTGCGTGCATCCTCAAACAAATCATCTGCCGCCTCATTGTCAGCCTCTGGACATAGCTTACGTTTGGCATCGCCGGGCCGTTTACGTAGCAGAGTTGAATCCGTTTCATCCTCATCCTCCACTGATGTGCTGTTGTTATTGCTGTTGATAAATCCGACATGATGACTAGATGTTGGTGTGGTAGGTGCAGTTGTGGCTGGCTTTAAAACGCCGCTCATACGTAAATTTTGCTCTAACTCTAGAAGTTGACCCATGAAGTTGAGATTGGGTGAAATGATAGGTCGCGCCACTTTCACCAACTTGTAGGCCTCGAATAGTGACAGAGATTTATAACGCATGACATAGGCGATAGCAATGGTGGCGCTGCGCGAAATTCCTGCATGACAATGCAGCAGCACACGGGAGCCGGTTTTGCGTGCATCCTCTGTAATAAAGGGCAAAGAGAAAAAATTAGTTATTAAAAATCGGAAAAATTGTAGTTATTTTTGGTAATTTAAAAATGATAATAAACTATTTGAGTTTGCCAATCTATGGGTCGAGTCTTAGAGCATAGGTGTGTGTGTATGTGTGTGTATTTTCGAGAATGAGTGTGTGTATAAACAAAGATTGTATTTAAAAGACAGTTGCGCTTATTGAAAACTCCTAACAAATTCGTTATTTTTAAATCTATGCGCTCATCACGCTTGCCCGTATGTACTATATAAAAACCTGCGCTGAACTTAACGTTAATCAAATACGAATAAACATACACAGTACGAGTATTAGCAGCAGTATTTTATCTGGATTGTGCAAAGAGAATAAATGTTTATATATTTTACACACATATGCACATATTTATCTTTGCTAAATGAATACATATATATAAAGCATTTGTCAATATTCCCGCATGTTATGAGTATAATATAACAATGATGATATTTTATAGTTTATTTTGCTTTGTTTTTTAATTTTATTTTATTACCTATTTTTACCTGATTTCCACATTTCCCTATTTGTCTTTCAAAGACATTTGAGTGCGAAATAATTAGCTTTGAATCAAAACTTTTATTGAATTTTTTATCAAATGGCTCATACATGAACACACAAATCATATAAATAAATTACATTTAGGGAGGGCATTGCACTGCATTGGCAATTGACTTTATGGGGGGGAAAATGTTTCTTATACACTAGATTTATGTAATTTTTGTGTTGACTCACTGCCAACAACCAAACTTACAAATATAAACTATTGTCTTACCTTGTAAAGGCTACTGATTAACTGATAAGTGATAGCAGTTTTCAAGTGCTGGATTTAAAATAATGATATCAGTGGAAAATTTTTAGTAGCCTTTACTTGTAAAAAGAAAACAAAAACAAGTATCGCAAATAATTTATAAATCATGTAAAAGTGTTCCCCATAAAGATATTAACAACAATTTGAATGAGTTTGTAGTCAAGTAACATTCAGCGATTTTTGACGTTTATTTTATTATTAGTTGTTATTTGTAACTCTAAAAATTATCACCATATCGCTGGTTCGCTGACGAACGTAAAATACAACGGACGATAGGCGACAGTAGAGCAAACAATAATAACACAGTTCGATGTAGCGACGTTATTGATATTTGAAGTTTTTGTAGCTGTATATATACATATGATATATTATTATTGATGACTCACATTATTGCTACTGGTTAATATACTGAATGCCTTTCGTCTATTCGGCTGATTGATGGGTGGTGGGCGGTAATATATAAATATGCTTATTGACGTCTTAACAATGGAAGTGAATCTAAGAGGATACATTTTTTTTAAATATTTTATATTGAAATATATTTCGCTTAACAAATACTCATATGTGTGTGCATTTAAAATAATTAAACAGCACCAAACGCTAAAAAAAAGTGTTCTGAAATATGTGAACAAAAGAAAAAAATTAATGAAACTAATCAATTATCAATAGAAAAAAAAATAAAAATTGCAAGGTAGTGCTAGTACCATGTCTCGTGGTTCAACAATCAATGTTAAGTGTTATTCTCATTATGTATTGCTTAGCGTAACAATAATATATAAATTTATACATAAATTTGTATATAATAATGTTATAATACAACAAAACTTAAAATTTGTTGTGAAATCATAAAATACTACAGACTATGTTATTGAGTTTTAAGGGCATATGGTCTTATTATTTTATAGATAAATATGCCTATATCATTTTTGAGTAATCTTATCTATAAAAGCTTTAGTATATATTATTTTAAATTTTATAAATGCTGGGTCTATGTGCGAGTACGAATTCCCAACTTTTATTCTTAAAGAACGTAAAGTAAAAAGTAACGATAAATACCAAAATAGGAGGAAAATTTATAAGTCAACACACAAATCTTAAAAACAACTGTAATGAGAAAGAACATACGAAAATCTTATCAAACTACTTTTTTTCAACTTGCTTATTTTGAAATAGACAGAAAGAGAGCACCAACTTTTTTATCAACTGACGCATTTTTTTGTGCGCTTCAGTTTTATTTTTACTTATAGAAATATCTTATCAAATCGTTTAATTTCTTTTCGCACCAAACAAATTTCAAAGCTGAGTTAATCAAATGTCATATTATTGATTATTTAAAAATACTATTAGCATAAAAAATTAAAATAGCTAGATAAAGATATTTTACTGCGTGGCGTTCAAAACTTTAGCGCAAATAAAAAAGCAGGAGAAACAAACTAAAATAATTAAATTGGTGCATTTGTATTGTGTATATATGTGTATATGTATATTTATGTATACTCTACATGAATGAGAATGCTATAAGATATTGAAAGTGGAATTAAACATACAACATATGTATATATGTATACATATATGTATTTTCATTTGTTATTAATTGTTAAATATACACAATTGTGTGTATAAAACATATTCATGTTTGCATGAATTAAAACTCCGGTTGACACAGGTGCTTCGCGCAATTTTGTAAAACATTACTTTTGTATTTAAACAAATTGTATTAACTCCTAAAATATGGAGTGCATACATACATATCCAATGTAAACTCTAGCCTTTGTTATTTAACATATAATTCAATTAAATACAAACAATCGAAAAAACTATATTACGTTTAAATGATTAGAAACTAGAGTTTAGTTTACATCATATTTCTTTTCACAAATAACTACGAAAATACACTCTCTGATCTAATATTCTGTTCTTTCTGCGTTTATAAATGTTTATAAAATGATTATGTGTTGAAAGAAAAAAATAGCTACTGATAGGAAATGCTTACTGAGTTAAAATGAACTCAATTATTAAGTTAAATTTATAGTTGTTTACACAATAACTTCATAGGAAATAATAGTGAGGCAACGTTAGCGCCAAAGTCAATAGGAAACGATACAGAGATCTCGTTTAAAGTACGGCGCCTAAATTTATAAGCTTATGAATGTGATAACTTTAGACATTTTAGAAAAAATGAGATTTAACTTATACAATTCAATTATTAAGTTAAATTTTTTTTGCTGAATGTTGTTGGAATCCGCACGAGCATGTTATGAGCAAGTGTATGCCAGATTTATATAATTGCATCTTCTCGCGTTTTACTAGAACACTATTAATTCGTAAAATTAACAAAAAACTGTAAAAAGTATTATAAAAAATTAAATAATAATTGATTGCTTAAAATCATTTAATTCTTATTAGTAAAATTAAACAATATTTCTCTTTCTTATTTTCTGATTTAAGCTAAAGTTTTCTTAATTTAATTTTAATTTCATTTCATTTTTACTTTTTTTATTTGTATTTATTTTATTTCATTTACTTTATTTTGCCTTATTTTCTCTTATAGTTATTTCAATTCAAATTATTTTATTTTATTCTATTTTTATTTATGAGCTTATCGACTTTAATGTAATTTTTTCAATTTTATTTTGTTTTATTTAATTTAATTAAATTAATTTTTTCTTTTTTTCTTTTTTTAGTTGATCTACTTGATTGATTTTTTACTTTATTTAATTCTATTTGATTTGGTTTTATATACTTATTTTATTCTATTTTATTTTATTTTATTTCATTTAATTTATTTTGTTATGGATAATTTTTTTATTTTTATTTTATTGTTATTTTGTATTATTTTTTAAAATCTTATTTTTTTAATTAAATTTTTTTAAATATTTTATTTTTTATTTTATTTTATTTTTCTTATACTTTATTTTATTTTATTTTCAATTTAATTTAATTTACTATTATTATTTTTTTAGTTGATCTACTTGAGTTAAATTTTTTATTTTATTCTTTTTTGATTTATTTGATTTGATTTCATGTTATTTATATTAGTTTTTTTTATTCTATTTCAAAATTATTTTAATTTTAATTTTTTTAAATTTAGTTTTTTTAATTTTAATTTTTATTTTTATTTTGGTTGTGTTTTTATTTTTCTTAAATTTTGTTTTATTATATTTTATTGTATTTTATTTTATGTTATTTTGTTTTATTTTAATTTTGTATTATTTTATTTTATTTTATTAATTTATAAATTTAATTTTGTTTTACTTTATTTTATTTTGTTTTAATTTATTTATTTTATTTATTTTAGTTTAATGAATTTTACTTTATATTATTGGATTTTATATAATTTAATTTCAATACATTTCATTTAGTTGAACTTGATTTATTTCATTTTATTGCATTTCATTTCATATTAAATTATTTCTTGAATTTTATTTCAATTCATTTATTCTATTTTATTTTAGTTTGTTTTATTTTAGTTGATTTAATTTAATTCATTTTTTATTTTAATTTATTCTATTTAATTTTATTTTAATTCGTTTCAGTTTATATTGTTTTATTATAGAATTTTCTTTAATTTTATTTTACGTTTTTTAGTGTTATATCATTTTGATATAAGTTTTATTTATTTATAATTTGGTTTGAGTTTATAAATTTTTTTTTTATATAATACATTTTATGTTGTTTTATATTATTTTGTTTTAATTCGTTTTACTTCGTTTGAATTTGTTTAATTTTTTTAATTTTATTTTTTTGATTTCATTTAATTTTATATAATTTTTTATTTCATTATATATTAATTTAAAAAATTCTTTTTTAATATATAATTTTTATTTGTATTATTTTATTTCAGTTGCTGTTATTTATTTTTTATTTATCTCTTTTATTTTTATTATTTTTTTTATTTTACAATAATTGCTTTTAGTTTGTTTTGTTCTATATGATTAAATTTTTTTCCAGCTTTTTTTCTTGAATTATGATTGATTTATATTGTTTTTTTTTTACTATGTGAAAATCTCTATTCTGATTACAAAGCAGAGTGGCTTTAATACTGTGTAAGCACTTATATTTCATTTCACACTTCCAAATTTTAGTATTTGATTTTGACATTATGTGAAAAACTAGTCGAAATTTTTAGAAGCGTTTGGGGTGTGTACTTAGGCTGTTGAAGAGGTGTGTCATAAAAACATTAACTCACAGACAAAGACTAAATACATTATATATGCAATATATTTACAGACACACAAGAATACTAACAAATATATGGGTACCAAAAATAAAAAATCTAGTCGAGGGCCACATCTTATTTTATTTCTAATAACCTAACTGTCCGACTTCCTTACTACATTAAGTATATGCCGCAATGTCTGTGTTTGGCTTAGTCTTTTCAAATAGCAATATGGAAGCAATAACAATGCTGACTCATAGTTTATGTTTGCATTGAAGCATTGAAGTCGAGTATATATAGTAAATATACGTATGTACATGTATGCATACATAAAAACATACAATTGTGTTTTTTTTCATCTATTCATTAATGGAAGTTGCTGTTGTTGGGCTTAATTTTGATTTCTTATATTGTTTATATTTTAGATATTTAATTTTATTAGTGTGAGCTCTAAGAAAAAACATTAATTTTATACGATTTATGATTTTTATAAATAGAAAAAAAATCTTACGCAGCACTTAAATTATTACGCCAATTTTGGCAGAGGAAGTCAAAGTGTAATAAATACTGATTGCAAGTGTAATAAATACAAATTTATTTTGGAAAAAATGTTAAAATATGAATACGAAGTGCGCTGTGACTGGCTACTAATTACCACTGTTAGCCTTCCGTTTTAGTTTCTGACTTTTATTTTTACTTTTTTTATGTCGGTACTTAAAAATGCCGGTGAGTAGGCGCAGAAACTAATTCGCATTAATTGGCGTAGTGACGTGGAAAAATTCGCTTTCACCCGCTTGCTGCGCAAAGCTTTTTTTTGCGTGTGAACTAATTGTTTTTGTATGACGAAAATAAACGATTCTGATTAAAAATAAATATATAAATAATAAAATAATTCCAAATCGATGATTAAGCGCCGCCAAAAAACATGAATGAATGAATGGTTGCTGTAAAAGGAAATGTGAGCGGTGCGCATGCGTGATAGCTGATTGCGCTGGCACCTTGGTTACTCACATTTATATATATTTGTAAAGGTTAATGATATATGAGTAAATACTGCGCGACGACACTCAGACGCATCGGAAGTAAATATTAAATAAATTATTTATATATTTTTATACATATATATGTATATATTTAAACTTATGAACGATGATGAATAATAATGAACGCCTAATGACCAATTAGTAGGTGGCAGTGGTATAATTGTCATCTTAATGGAATTTTGGTTACGCGCAATGATCTACCATTACTTTCTTCTGTCACATTCAATTAACAATTCAAAGTCTTCATGTTCTAAGCGGAATTGCGCGTGAGTAATGCGTGAGTAAGTTAAAATGTTCCTCAGAATATCGTACACATCACGACGATGACCTTAATAGGTGCGATACATTAGTTTTGTATGACAAAAAGTCTGCCTATTGCAGCTGTTGCAACAACGTCATCGACGATTTGCTGTGATGGCATCATCACTCATGGCAAGTGTGGCAGACTTAACGTTACAATTTCGATTTCGTGAATTCTTTACTTTTTTCTTCTCTCAGACATGCTCCTCTCATTTCATGGTTTTTTATTTTGCTTGCTTATTTTTAACTGAACGTGATGATTAAGAATATTTTGGGGATGACTCTTAAACGGTTAAATGTTACTTACAGCTGAAACGTATCAAAAAAAAAAAAGGAAAAAAAATAAAAACCTATGGACACATAAGTCATTATCAGTGTGAGTATACTGATGAGCTGTCTGCGCTTTTAAGATTTACAACATATCTACATACACACATACATACATACAAAATTCAAAAGCGAAATTTTAAAGATTCTTTAGCAGAGTTAGGCAGCAGGATCGAGGAGTTAGTCAGCATGATGGGTGGAGGTAGAAGATTAATCCATCAGCCTATGCGAGACTTGGTCACAAAAATTTCAACGCTACACAGCCAAGCAATGATGCAAGTAGGTACACATACCACCAACAAAACAAAGGAACAGTATGTGCAAACTACGAAAATCGGGTACATGATGGCAAGCTAGCCGCCCCAGAGGAAAAAAAGGGTCCCAAGGTTGTCTCTAAATTGCCTCAGAATGACTGGGTAAAAGTGACTAACACAAAAAACAAAGGCAAGCAAAAAAACAACAAACCAGGTAAGCCTTTAAACGTGGGTAAGGTACGTCCGGATGCCATACTCATTGAAAAAGGGGACAAGCTCGTACGCGGACATATTGAAGAAGGTGAAAGGCGATGAAAAATTTAAATCCTTTGCTGGTTCGGTGACAAAGATTAGGCGCACACAAAAAGGCGAGTTGCTCATTCAACTGACAAACTCCTGCAAAAATTCTGGTGACATGAAGTCAATTGTGGAGGACACAATAGGTAACGAGGCGTCTGTGAGAACCTTCACCCAATGCCTTATGGTAGAGTGTAAGGATATAGACGAAGTAACGAGTAAAGAAGAAGTCTGGAATGCCCTTAAGTCCCTTTCCGGAATGGAAGAGTGTGAGCTTACAGACGTAATCAGTCTTCGAAAGGCATACGCTGGTACTCAAACGGCTACCATTTCCCTGCCAGCTCAGAAGGCTAAGAAACTTCTGCAAATCGGAAAAATAAAAATTGGCTGGGTTATATGCCGTATACGGGAAAAAGTATCTATAACAAGATGTTTCAAATGCTTAGAATTCGGTCATATGTCCAGAAATTGCCAAAGCGAAATTGATCGATCAAAACAGTGCAGAAAATGCGGAACTGAAGGCCACTTTGCTAGAGATTGCAAAAATAAACCTCAATGTATGCTTTGCAAGTCGGCTGGAAGTTTCAAGTGTCCAGCTTTTAAAATGGCGCTTACGAAAAGACGGAAATGAGGATAGTTCAAATAAATCTAAACCACTGCCAGGCAGCTCAGGACCTTCTCACGCAGATGGTAAAAGAAATAAAGGCAGATGTAGCAATTATCTGCGAACCTTATAAATGCAAAGATGACAGCACGTGGGCCTACGATAAGCATAAGGGCTCAGCAATTTGGATATGCGGGCAAGAAATAAACTTAATTAAGGCTCCGGAAAAATTAACTAGCCCAAAATGGAAAGATAACGCCTTAGATGTCGAAGTCTTTGAATATATGATTAAGCAACCTCAGGTCGAATCACAGTCAGCAGAGCTATCAACCTCTCATCTTGTAAAAAGTTTGAGAAATGCCTGCGATGCATCAATGCCAAGAAGAACTATAGGAAAGCATGCTTCTCCGTGTTACTGGTGGAACGATAGTATAAGATTGCTGAGATCACGTTGCTTAAATGCCAGACGCAAAATGCAGCGGAGCAGAGGACGACTGGACTTCGAAGAAAATCTCGAAGCTCTACGAACGGCGAGGAAGCTTCTAAAAAATTAAATAAAATTTAGTAGAGACAAAAGACATTTGCAATGAAGCGAACTTAAATCCATGTGGCACTGCTTATAGAGTAGTAATAAAGAGAGTTAAATCTCAAAAAACTCCTAGGATTACGAGCGCACTAATGTTGCGCAACATAATTACCTCATTATTTCCTCAAAGGTCGGAGAATCTAGTCTCCTATGCTACACAGTATTGTACAGAGGATATACCAATGATTACTCTAGACGAAGTGAAATTCGCCTGTAGAAAAATCCTGGACAAAAAGGCTCCGGGTCCAGACGGTATTCCCAACAAGGCATTGAAATTGGCGATTGCGAAGAGAGTGGAGATGTTCGTTGATACGTTCCAAAAGTGTTTGAATGAAGGTACTTTCCCTAGAAGGTGAAAAGTGCAAACGTTAGTGCTTCTCCCCAAAGGTAATAAAAATCCGGGTGATCCATCCTCCTATCGCCCAATATGCTTGCTAGACAGCCTGGGGAAGATCCTCGAGGGTATTATTAGTGAAAGGTTATTGAAGTTCGCAGAAGAACGGGGTTATCTTTCGCCGCTTCAGTTTGGCTTTAGAAAATCTCGATCAACGGTCGATGCTATTAAAGCTATTACTGATACAGCGGCAGCAGCTATTGAAGGAAAACGGTGGCGCTTTGGTAAAAAAAGAATACTGTGCCGTAGTTACGCTAGATGTTAAAAACGAATTTAACACTTCGAGCTGGTGTTGTATATTGGATACTCTTGTTAGTATGAAAGCCCCAAATTATGTTATTAAAATAATTACTAGTTACATCACAGATCGGAAGCTGAGCTATATAAGCGATGACGGTTCCGGGGTATATACGGTCTCGGCAGGCGTTTCCCAAGGATCTGTGCTTGGCCCGCTCCTTTGGAATTTGATGTATGATGGCATATTTAGGTTACAACTTCCAAATAGAACCAAGGTAATAGGTTTTGCCGACGATGTCGCCGTGGTCACAGTGGAAAAAAATATATCCGAGGTGGAAGACAAAGTCAACGAATCAATAAAAATGATTATAGATTGGCTCTCAACAAGAAAACTGCAACTGGCTGCACACAAAACAGAGGCCGTACTAATTAGCAGCAGAAAATTAGTAGAGGTGATTAATATCAGAGTAGGGTCTGAGCTGATCACATCTAAGCCCGCAATAAAATATCTTGGCGTTATGATCGATAGCCAATTATCTTTTAAAACTCGCATACTCTATGTGATTGATAAGGCTTCTAAAGTCCATGCTAGTCTATCCCGTATTATGTCAAATAAATGCGGACCTACACATAGTAAGAGAAAGCTATTAAGCAGGGTGGTAAGTTCTATTCTGCTATACGCTGCACCAGTTTGGGTCGAAGCTTTGAGCAACAACACGCAAAAAAGAAAGTTGACCGCCCTATATCGATTAAGCTCAATTAGAGTTATTTGTGGATTCCGAACGATATCGGATGAAGCATCATATGTTCTAGCTGGTATCGGTTCTAAATGTGGCCGTTAATCGAAGGGAAATCGCTGCCGAAGAAAGGCGTCGGTCTATAAGTGATTGGCAAGACCGATGGAATAATTCTGCGAAGGGTAGATGGACTTACGAGCTCATACCTTGCTTAAGCCGGTGGATGGAAAGAAGACACGGGGACACTGACTTCTTCCTAACGCAATTCCTTTCAGGACATGGAGTTTTCAGGAAATACCTCAACAGATTCGGCCATGACAACTCCGCGTCTTGTCCAATATGTCCAGAAAGTGAGGAAGATGCGGGGCACGTAATGTTTCGATGTCCGAGATATCGTTCAGACACCACCAGGGCTTTGAATGAAAGCAATTTATTAACTTATATGTTGCTTTCCCCTGAAAATTGGCAAAGAATATGTATGATTTCGAAAGTCATATATACATGCTTAAGACAAGCGGAAATTTTAAGGCACCAGAACCGTTAATAAAGAGCTTGTAATGTTGTGCAATTCGCGAGGTATGGCAAATGATATCATAAAATGCAAAGTTAGCCTGGATCGGAAACTCGTCCTTTCCGACCACGCTTAAAAGCCTATCAGTTGAGCTTAGCGGAAACAAGGCCTTTCCGCCTGCCCTACCTTGATTTGTGGCACTCTTAATAATGAGAATATGCAGCGGAAACAAGGACTTTCCGACCATAACCCTGTGTCTGCTAAGAGAGAAAGGAGCGGAAGCTTGGACTTTCCGCCCGCAGTAGAATGTTGTAGACTGGAGACTAGGCCTCTCCAGCTACTCAGATAGCGTGTGTTATCGCAGCACGTTGTTAAAGTAACGCGAAATAGCTAGAGCTTACCAGCCCCGCGAGGAAATACTTTATTGATAGTTCCGTGGGGAGAGTGGTAGTGAGTGGAGAGGTGTTTAGTACGTAGGTGCAACTGTGAGGTTGCAAGTCGTGCATACTGTTATGTCGGTGTAGCAGTACTCATGAGAGAAAAAAAACATACATACATACATACATTTGTAACGCATACATAAATACTATATCGCTTTGGGGATGATAGGCGACTGGGGATGATAGGCGATCGTGAGGAGCAGCAGGTCGCCGCTACTTTGACCGACTGACGCATAAAGGCAACAAAAGCAACAGCTGGCAAGCTAAATGTGAGAGGATGTGCGTGAGGTTTTTTGCTGCAGAAATGACGCAGCGACTCATATTTCGTTTGTTCTTACCGCTGTTCGTTAGTTTGCCTCTCTGTGTGTGTACACCAAGTCAGCCGATGTCCTTCAACTAAACGTAAAGATACCGGCGCTTACACGTCATTGTGTAAATATATATACAAACTTTTTTCTTTTTAATTTTTTATTCCCGCTCTACATTAAATTTACCATTTTACTTGCTGCTGACTCATAGATTAGCGCCTGATTGCTGTTTATTGTTAATTTACTGCTATGCTTTTGTTCACGAACAAAATATTTAACAAATTGATGATTTAACTTTTTTATTTTACCTCAAAGACCGCAGGAAGTTATATTCACTAAAACAAATGTAGTAATTCTTCAACAAATAAAAACAAAAATAAATAATAAAATTTTTACTAACAAAAAATAAAATATTGTTCCTCTTATTTTGTTTATTTCGGTTTTGTTGCTTTCTCATATTTTATTATATCTTTCGTTTTATTCTGTGCTTAAGTCATGGTCAAAACGCGTTTCGGCAACATCTCATATTTGGCACAAACACTCTGTCTCTCGATTGTCGCACAGCATGCAAAAGGTGAGAAAATGGCAAATCTTCAAACTGCAGATACAGTAAAAGTTAAAAGAGTAGATATGGCAATAAAATACTCGGAAAATAACAAGAATAACAATGATGCAATGACTAACGAAGAGCAGGTGGCAGCCAAAGTGCTTCAATGGACGTTAAAATTATGGCTCATACCAGTTAAATTTATAACAAATGGAAGTGGGGGGGGGGGGGGGGGTGTGGGATACACATACATACATAGATATGGTAAAAACAAACCGTATTAAGTTAACAATGACGAATACGCACAGTGGTGTAGGATTTTAACAAGATTTATTAATATAATAATAAATAAATTTTAAACAACTTAAATTTGTTTAATTTATTATTTTTTTGTGGAAATAGAAGAAAATAAAAGCGCTGAAGCGATTTTCGGTGAAGTTCTTTCTCCAATTTGTGGTTTTGCGTCTTGATGTTTTTACCAACAAATGGAGGGACCTTTAGTTTATTCTAAGCCGTCTCCGAACGGCCGATGGATTTTTATGAGGAGCTTTTATTTCATGCGACAAATACACTCGAAGGGCTTGATATTCCCTGTCGAGGGGCGACCGCAATTAGAAAAATGAATTTTCTATAATTTTGGATGCTGCTCAAACCTGGACTTGAACCCAGGCCTTCCGAATTGTAGGACGCATTGCTAACCACTCGGCTATTGCGGCGCAAAAATATAATTTCCTTAATTATCCAACGTACACAAATATAATATGTGTCTATTGAAATTTCAAAATCTTTATTACAAAGTTCAATACCTTTAATTGTGATACGACATGCTTGTGTGATAAGTGTGAGAAGTGGCAAACATCAAATCAAGAGTGTTAAGACAAAATTAACAATATTAAAAATAAATGAAAAAGGGTAAAGTAAAGGAAGCTATAAATTCAAACAATATATGCAAATGATTCATGCAAAACTCCGACTTGAGACCGTTGACTCCTATAAAGTTCAAGTGCGCTTCGCCACAATCACTTAAGTGAATTGAACTTAAAATCGAGTAATAAATAACGCAGAAAATACAGTAAAGAGAGAATGTTGTTGAGCAACACGCTGCGCATGCTTAGCCCGCTTAGCAATAAAGCTACACGGCTGCAGTGAGGGTGGAGACGCCTGTCAACAATAATAAAATACACCGCTCTCGATTCACATATAATGATCGATTTTCAAATACTGACACTTTTGCACAAAAGCATACTAAAATTTTCATTTCAAGCTACATATATACATACCCATAAATATACATACATGTATTTCATGAATGTATTTGACAGCTGCGACGTCAGCTGACCTTCAACTTGGGCAGTCAAGCAGCTGATTGGACCATTTGCGTTGAAATAAAGACATATTGAATGATATGCGTGCAAAAACAAACAATTAGAATTAAAAAATATTATTATATGTACAATGAAATTACTCTGTTTTTGTTGGCTTTAACGACTCATCGCTTTTGCAGCTGTGCATTCAAGCGCGATAATTATACAAACAATAAAATGAAATTTCAATAAAAATCTTAAAGTGTAGTTAATTAAGTTTAAATTTGGCTTCTCATTGTGAGATACGATAAATGCTGAAGTTAAGGTTTGTTTTTATAAATAATAAAATAAGTAAATAAAATTTTTAGTAACGCAAAATAAACTCAACCTTCACTTTCATGAACGGCGGGCGGCTTTGCTGTTTGTTGATGATTCACTGGCAATAAAACGCGGGAGCATGCACGCCTTTAGAGGGAGCGCCTGCGCGCATGCTACCGAATCAGGTACATAATATATATATATATATATGTATACATTCATGTGTCACATGCACATATTTGTACGTATGTACAAAATAAACGTTTATTTAACTTTGAATTACTGACTGACTGCCTGTGACAGCTTGATCGTTTGTAGTACGCTTGAACGGCTGGATGGATTCCCGTGATTTGTCAACAACAAGAACAGCAACAGCATTGTGATCTCATGCAAATGTAAACAAAGCCTCCCTATAAAATTTAATGTATCTCGTGTGCTCACCCTCGCCTTTGCCCACCTCACTCACCTTTCCGGTAGCTATATACATATATCTTTGTATAAGTATATAAATACATATGTAAGTATGCATATCCAACTTTAGCTTATTTGTGTGTTTACCGCGAATTGCTGGATGATATAAACACCATTTATTTATGTGAAGAAAAGCTATCAACCTAAAGCTGCGGCTGATGGATTGGAATTTTTACAAGCTTACGTGCACAAATATATTCATTATTTATAAGAAATTGTTTCCATCTTAAGTTGTTAACACATGAGTTATGCATCTGCTCGTTTATATGTAGACTTACTCATGTCATGGGTATGTATGTATGTAAGTGCGCTTTCGCATAAGTAAGTCATCAACGCGGTTAACGAGACGCACTAACCAAAGTCCGCATACTTTGTATGTGTATATTTGTTTATTTGCGATTTAATATGTACATATGTATGTATCTTGTGAGTTCCTTTGATCATACGTAACGCCGGTATCACACATTCCATTATTTTATTTCAGTTTTCTGGGTTTTCGACACCCACCCAAACTCTCTATTTATAGCACGATGACAAATAATCGGCGTGAAAAATATTAACGCACACAAATACATACAGATAGTACATGCTTGAGTGCTCTTTTATATCTGTGCACACGTCCTCAAAATTCTATTGATACCTTTTATGGTGGGTGGAAAAATATTTTCAAAAATTTAATATGGTCTAAATTCATGGGAGGATAGTTTTTGAATTAAAAAACTGTGAAATTAATTTGTATTGAAAACAATTTGTAAAATGTATTAACGTCAGTCAATGTTATATTTGCAATATGTTAGTTTCGTTGTTTATCTAATCAGCATTTATGGAAAAAATTAACGCCTCCATGTCATCTTCTTCTTCTATATATATAACAGTGGATGTATGTATGTAGCTCAGCCGATTTTGTTCAGATTTTCAGGATGTATTCATTGGGTTTTTTTTTTCCGAGAAGTGGACTTTGGGTCGATCTAAGCCAGAAAATCTCATTTATTGTACGATTTACTTGAAATTTGGTAAATGGATAGCTTTTTACCTAAATTAACAAAGGGAACACTGTTTATACCGGGAAGAGAGTCTAGAACCGATTGAAAAAAACGAACTTATAGTTCAATTTGCTTCAAATTAATTTTTTCCAGAAAGTGAGCCAGATACCGATCTTATTTCGACAAATAGTTTTATGATTCGATTTTGTTGAATTTTTTGCGAAGCTTTTTGTCTTTTATAAAATTTCCTTAAATTGACCTGTGAACAAGTTCGATTTGCTTGAAATTCAGTATGTTGATATATTTTTGATTGGATTAGCATATACAATATATTTTTTCCGGGAACGGTATCACAGATCAATAGATCGACAAATATAGGCACGATTTGTTTGTACATCTCTGCGTCATGTTAGTATAGAATCTGTTTTTTGTTTTACGATTCGGTTACAACCATATGGTTGCGAACTATTTTTAGTTATTCTATATTATTGCCGTTTGGCTTACTTCGAGATATTCATATTTACATTTTCGTGAAAGACTTTGAGTGGCGACTAATCTGTGACTATCTCAGCCGCTGCAATATGCAAAAATCAAATATTGTAAGCGCAGAAATACAAAAATGTGGCTAGGTTAATAATATAAGAACTTTGATGTTTCAGATTAACTGCAAAATTTTTTACAAATCAATTATAAAATCTAAAATCAACAAAATACGAAAGAGCAACGACAACGTTAGATTATATTTGTATTTCAGTGAAGATCTATATCACACAAAAAGAAAAAAAAATTTTTACGCATACTCATTCCTTATTTTAATGTACTTGTATGTATTTCGATTCACGCATTTAAACTTTGCTTTACTTCTTCAGATTTTTCTAAATTTCAAGTGCATATCTACACTGCCAAATTAAATATTTATTTTTTATTTATTTATTTTTATTTGTCTAAAATTCTCTCTATTATGTATGTATTTATATTTACATCTACTCTTTATCTATTAGTGTTTTTGTATTCACTCTGAGTATCTTATCTTCATCATGTGGTTGAAAGTTTATCTCCTTATTATCAGCAAACAGAGTGTTGCAATGTGCAAGGTGTTTTGAGAAAATTTCTTAAAATTATTCTTAGAAAATTTGTATGTATAGTTCTCCAAATTAAATTCGTTGTTATTTTTTTATCACATATATTGTTTGGTAAAATATTTATAAATTTTTTTGTATATCAAATTATAGAATTAAATAATTCTAATTTAAATAACCAAAGGTCACAATCCCTTCAAGTTAAAAGAATGGTAATGGGAGGTAAAGGAAGAAATCGAAATAAAATCTAGTATTAAGTGATATATATGTATATAGGTAAAGAATTTAGGAGAATATTTACTATATAATGAAGATCACTCACTGAACGAAAATGAATAAAAATTCAAGCCACAATTACATTTTAGGTCAAGTTCCAGATATAATGTAAAAGGATTTAACTAGTTTTGTTTATATTTGATGATTGTAGACGAGTGCTCTAAGCTGGATCTGTTGTATATATTAAAAACAATGTTATTTATTTTTTTACTTTATTTTTTTTTTTTTCAACTAACAAAACTGAGCAAAGTAGAAGTGGCGGAAACAGGTGAGCAGTCTTACGACAAAAATGGAATATTTGTAGTTATATAGGAAAAGCTTTTACAATTAAATAAGAGAGAATTAAAATGACAAAACAAAATGAAGCAGTAGTAAGAGCAGTCTGTGAATGAATGGGACACCACCAAAAGGGAAGTATGTGCGTTATGACACATTTGGCTTGATGTGACTTTTACAAACACACATACATAAGTACATACAGTTAATGTATATAAAGGGTGCTTTATATAGAGGTATAGAACTTTAAGTTGCAATAAAACAACGATGGATTATTCGATTGACATGAATTTTATTTATCCGAAAGATAATCTTGTGGCATTACATTTTAAATATGATTTCTGGCATATGACAGCCACGGCTGGCGCGGATGTAGTCCAATCTGGACGTCCAATTTTCGATGACTTTTTCCAGCATTTATGGCCGTATATCGGCAATAACACGGCGAATGTTGTCTTCCAAATGGTCAAGCGTTTGTGGCTTATCCGCATAGACCAATGACTTTACATAGCCCCACAGAAAGTAGTCTAGCGGTGTTAAATCACAAGATCTTGGAGGCCAATTCACAGGTTCTAAACGTGAAATTAGGCGGTCACCAAACGTGTCTTTCAATAAATCTATTGTGGCACGAGCTGTGTGACATGTTGCGCCGTTTTGTTGAAACCACATCTCCTGGACATCATGGTTATTCAATTCAGGAATGAAAAAGTTAGTAATCATGGTTCTATACCGATCACCATTGACTGTAACGTTCTGGCCACCATCTTTTTGAAAAAGTACGGACCAATGATTCCACCAGCCCATAAAGCGCACCAAACAGTCAGTTTTTCTGGATGTAACGGTGTTTCAACATACACTTGAGGATTACCTTCACTCCAAATGCGGCAGTTTTGTTTGTTGACGTCGCCATTCAACCAGAAGTGCGCTTCATTGCTAAACATCGCTAAAATGGACGTAGTGCGCGATACGTTTTCCGCACAGAACCATTATTTTCGAAATAAAATTGCACTATTTTCAAGCGTTGTTCAGGCGTGAGTCTATTCATGATGAATTGCCAAACCAAACTGAGAATAAATCACTTGACAGCTGTTAAACCGGTCGCCATCTTGAAAAGTAACGGCAACTTAAAGTTCTATACCTCTATAAAAAACACGCTATATCTGTCAGTACAAGCGAATGAATAGTAGAAATAAAACATAGCAATGTGATAGTCTAAGAGAAAAAACATGAATGGACAAAAAATATATTAAAAAAATCAAAGAAAATGTTAAATACATGAGTTGGCAGAGATCTATTAAAATTGAAATAAAAATAAAAATATTAACTGCTTAAAAAACGCCAAGCGAACCTATCGAATGGTATACAAGTACCCATAGATAATTTTTCAATTAGATGAAAACGAAGTGCTGAAGTAAAAATGGATTTTTAATGGATCATTTGAAAAAAATAATATAAAATACATCTACGAATAGAATTAAAATTAATGTTATTTTGTTTCAGATTTTATGATAATATAAATTTGATTTTAGATTAATTAATTTTAATTTATTAGTTTATGTTTATTTATTTCCATTTTGCATAAAATTCTAATTTTGAATTTTCTATTATATATGATATTTATATATATATATATACATATATATGCATATATTTTTTTCTTATTATATTTCATGTTATATTATATATTAATTTTTACGTTATTTTATTTTATACGTTTATTTATATATATTTTATTTATTTATCTTTAGTTTATTTAATTTTTTTAATTTATTTTATTTTACTTTATTTTGTTTCATTTAATTTTAATTTATTATATTTTTATTTTAGTTTACTTATTCATTTATTTGATATAATTTTTTAGTATTATTTTGGTTTTATATTATTTTGTTTTATTTTATTATATTTATTTACTTAATTTTTTAAATATAATTACCAGGCTTTGCTGCAATAAATAATTTAATGTTTTACTTTTTTAATAATGAATAATTTTGTATTCTTTTATTTGCACTTCGAGAAAAATAGTAGTAGGTAAGTAGAAAGAAATTACAATAACCGCGATAGCACAACAAACTATGCAAAAGGCGTCGAAACGCGCTTACACACATGTTTATCTGATTGCCATGAAAATAAACACAATATGTATGTACATGTAAATGTGTATTAAACACAAGTACTTACACATATGCATGCATGCAAGCACGTATGTACAAACCTACCTACATACATGTGTACTTAAATGTAAACATTTATATTTACTCGCTCAACGACGATTGCTTCAGAACTGTATGGCATAAAAATGAAATGGATGGATGAGTCATCGTTAGTCGACAGAGTCGTAAACCACCAGTCAGTGAGCGAGCTAACAACCAGGGCGAGTTGTTATTTCGAGTATAGATTGTATATATGAGTAAATTTGTAGGCAGGGAAGTCGACGTCAGACGCTGCAGTAAGTCAGTCAGGCAGCTAGTCATTTATTGCTTTTGTTGATTCTTTACTTATGATCACTATGTTGTTGCTTTTTTTGTTATTGTTGCTGCCTGGCGATAATAGTCATAGCTGTTGCTTCAATACGAGTACTCGTCGTAGAACCAGTCAGGCCCTGAAAGGTGTGTGTGTGGATGTCGTGAGCGAAATTTCTTCCCGTACTCTCGAATCTCGTAGATACTTATCGCGAATTCTGTTGCCCATGCCATCACGCTACAGTTGCTTGTTTGTTGGCATGTACATACATAGATGCATGCGTACAATCCACGAGGTTTTTTCTTTGTGTGTTCATTGAGCTGTATGAGATGTAGCGCCGCCATTTAAATGTGTCTGTATATTTATTATGGGCATTTTTGCCAGAAATTAACGTGTGTTGCTGCCATTTAAGAAATAACACACACACACACACACACACACAAAAATTCTTTGACTCTCAGTAATTTCTGTTTTCGTCGTTGTATTTTTAGTTTGCACTCACAAAGGTATGACAAATATCAGGAAGTATGAGGTGAAGAAATAATAAGAAGCAGCTGAATATTTGGAAAAGTGCTCGCTTTAATGTGCATGCGTAAGCACATATGTACATACATAGTTGAATACATATAAGCAGAACAAGGCTGACGTCGGTAAATACGCTTGTGAGACCGTTCAGAGTTGAAGGGGTGAGTTCAGCGGAATAACTTAGAAGAATGGTAGTAGTTCATAGAATTCTTGTAGGCATATCGTAGTATTGGCTGTGATACGATTCACAAAAATCAGCCCGCAGGCTAGAAGTAAATGAGATTAAATTGGTTACGTGCCGTGTGCGAATTCACCAGTATCTATTCTAGGTATAATTATATTTTTGTATTATAGTTTTTTTTGTTAAAAATTTTCAGTCAAATAGAGTATTAAATAATCAAGTGTTACAAGTGTTTTGTAAAGTTTTATCCTTTACTAAAACAACTTTAAGTTTAACTTAATTGTACATTTAGTTGAACTAGAATTTTTTTTATATCAGAGCATAAAATTTCTGAAGCATCCGGAATATTTTAAAGTTTTACTTTTTAAAATAAATTTAGTATCATCCAAGTGATAGCATTAGAATTGTCCGCATTCAGTCTCATTATAAACTTAAAAAATGTAGTCAGAAGTATGTTTCTCTATCAATATAAGTCCGAATTAAGTCATATTGTTGAAAAAAAAATTACTTTAAATAAAATATATATTTTATTTTTCTGTAAATTTAAAAGTTTTCAAGTCGCAGTGACTTTTTTTAATATTAATATTTATGACACCAAAAAGAGTCGGATTTAAATGGTTGCTCCCTTTTCTTTTTAAATACATAAAAATAAAGTAAAACTAACATTGTCCCCTCAATTTTTTAAGTACGAGTATTTATATTCACATTCTTGAAATTTGCTTTGACCTGAAATGGTTCAGCTTTTAAAAAATTCTCAAGTTACGCATCCAAAATAAACACTTTGACTGTATTCAATAAATAGTTAATTACATAATTTTCCTGCAAATTGTATTTTCGTACGCATTACAAAAGAAATAATACTATATTTGAATGGTAACGGTTTAATTAGAAAAGAACACGCAAAATAGGGATCAAAGGAAAAACACGTAACCCTGACATGGAAACACTTACGCTAAAGTACGCACCTGTTATTATCAGCTGGATAATGGAAAAATTCGTGGTATAAAAATAAATACAAGTAGATAGAAAAATGGAATTAGAAAAGGAGATAGATATTTTATGTCCATACTACTAAAAGAGAATGAAAATATAGAAATACACAGGAGTAGTTATAATAAAATTTTGTGAAAATGCCATATAAAAATATGACAAACCCGAAGTACATACCTGGCCACAAAAAATGGCTACAACAACTAACCTATGGAATTACTGTTTACCACAAGTATGGGATTAAGTTAACAAATCCATGCTATGTAAGAAAATTGCCAGTACAAATGAAAAAAGCTAAGATAAGTATTAGTTGTAGAAGCTCTCATCGTTTTGAGTTTTAGTGAATGTGGGTGACATAGACAAACAGTTTATATTTGTAGGTATAATCATGTAGGATGGACAAAAACATATTCTCTATGTGTGATTTAATTGGTGCGGATGCCGCCGCTGCCAGACGACAAATAAACAAATTTACACAGCGCATTGAGAAAAGAAGGGTGAGAGGTTGGTGGGAGTTGGTAAGATCTAAAAGTTGGATGCGCGACGCAATAAAGAGAAAATGAAATCAATTAGAAGCGAACGCCAAACGAAAGCCTAAAGCCGCAAGGAGGTGGAAGTGTGGACTTGTTATTGATCACAAAGCAATATGTACATATGTATAAAATTCGACGCAATATGGGGTTAATAAATATACAAATGCACATATGAAAAGTGGTGAGAAGGTGGTGGGTGGTTGATTTTTGTGCCACATTTGTATTACACGGCGGTGACTCATCAGCCAGTCAACGTAAAAGCCCGCCAACATCATCCTCTTTCTCATCCTCATCATTAGCAATCACATCTACACCAAAACCGATATTTTGAATTAAATGATGATGGAGATGATGATGTTAAATAAAAATAATATCAGAAACGCACACCACCAACTAATAAATATGTTTATATAGCTGTATAGTATATGTACATACATTTGTATGTAAAGTAGAGCGCCAAAGGCTACAAACGTGCTCATGGCAGCTGTTGTGACAGCAAAAACAACTACAAAAGGCCGACGGAAGTGGAAACAGTAGCAGTTGTGTGGCGTTGTTTGTTATTTTTGGATTGCGGGAAGAGGATGTTTCACGGCGAATATGTGGTGTTGCTGTTTCTCACAATAAAATATTTCCTTGTTTGTCGGTAGGGAAATTCGTGCAAAATGGCTGGTCCACTTCAGGTTCACATATATGTACATATGTAAGTTGACTCAATTAAGTCGAAAATAGTAACGTATAATCTACAGCATCATCTCCTGTATTAGTTACAATTGTTTAACAGAAATAAGAAGAGGTAGAAAAACTAAAAAAAAAGGTATTTTAAATATTAAGAATTGGATTTTTTTAATAAAAGCCACCAACACACGTACGAGAACATAAAAATTCCATCTGAAAAGATCAAAAATTAAGCGACAAGCAAAAAAAATATTCTAAAAAGCAGTATTTTCCAACATTTAAGATAGAAATAAATTAAGAAAACTTCAACTGGATTTTCCAACAGGAGATTTTGAACGATTCACAGAATTATTCGCGAAGGAATCGGAAACGGTAATAATAATTTTTTTCCGTTTACATATCAGTTATAATGTCCTTTTGTCAATATTGATTGGCGATACTTTTTCCTGCTGGGTCAGTTGAGTTTGCTTGCTCAGCGATGTGAATATGTTGCTCTCTTGAGCCTCTCTACAACGCATGTGCACGCAAGGACAAAAGTATATACGTGACGTAAAACTGTGGGCCGTCAACGGCAAAGAAAACGAACGAAAACAAAAACAAAACAACTTGAAAGAGAAGCAAATTGAAATAAAGTTACAAAGTAAACACAACCGCAATGAAGTGGAAAGACAACAACCCTCTACGCTTGTGCGTATAAGGTAGTATAAGAGTGAGAATGCCTGGTCAGACTGAAGATGACTAATCATCGTGCGCTCGATATAAACAAATATATATGAAACGCACTACTGAATGGGGATACGGCTGATTGCGTCTAGGGTGCGTGTACTACAACTCTACTTGGTGTGGTATGGTAAGGTGTACGTTTGAAAGTTTGTATATCTGTTTATTAAACATGGAAACGCTTGTGGTTATCGTTGATTGAACAGCAGAGATGGTGTCTTGCCTAACCCCCGCTTACGTGTCAATACTTCAGCCGATATGAATAACGGAAAGTGGAAACGTAAGATAGTACGTCAGCCAGTGATGGGAAGAAAATGCAAAAGAAAAGAAGAAACTAACAGCGGGAAGCGCCAAATGTTTGTTGGCTCGTTTGCTTTAAAAAGTGGCAATAACGAAATTTCGTATGTAAACATTATTTGGTACATCGTCAACATCAACAATGAAGCGACACTCATACGGTACCGTTTTGAGTCACCTTTTCGCTTCAATTATATGGTTGGCTAAAACCTTTTGCAACATCAAATACCCGTAGCGTAAAGCCAGTCTATCATTTTTTTTAGTCTTTTTTTTACGAATTTCGTCGCTTTGAGCTGTGTGGCAGACGAATAATAAAATATATATACATTGTACAGCGACAAATGCGCCTGCTGCGGCCTGGAGGGTCAGCACTAGGCTACATACCTACACATACACACAGAAATTCATTGGTGTATTGCTTATGTTATGTTGTCACTAGGAGCCATACTGTCTGTGACGAATGGCAAAAGTAAGACAGCGACCATGTAGCTGACGTAGTACTGACATAACCACAATGTTTACAGCAAAAAGAGGCTGCTGCATGGTGAGGCTCCTAGTTGTTTGATTGCACACTTGGACAGTCACTCATAATGCATACAATACGTTTTGTTGTTATTGTTATTGTTGGAAGTTTATTGTCGTTTGCAGCAGGAACATCAGACTGACGGAGTGAAAAAAACAACAAAAACAATATTTCTTGCGTTATAAAATTTTACCTACGTAAGAATGCTTGTATGTATGTTTGCAAAAGTTGTTTTTCTAATTAAATAAAATTGTAGGCTTCGGCTACATTTTGACGACTGTTGACGACATTTGACTACTTAACAAAAACTTAGTAATTTTAAAACATAACAAAATCTTACAAACACATGCACGGCGTGGGCTGCGATGGGTAGTGTTTGTCAATAAGCGGAAAAAATGCCTACCGATAAATATTATAATAATAAACTTTTTTTTTAATGCTTAAGTTACTATGTGAAAGTCATTAAATAATATTTACAACAACGTGCGCGTTTGATTTAAAATATATATATGTAAATATAAAAACATTTTAATATGATATATACGTACATTATTTACAGCTGAGAGAAGGAAAATTGTATTGCGGAAAATTTTAAATGAAAAACAAACAAAAAAAAATGATATAGCAATTGACGTCAGCTCTGATCGCAGAAATAAAAATTTAAGAATTTATATTTAGTCTTCAGAACAAATGAAGGAAACTCATTGAAATTAGCAAATTGGGCATTTTTTTCAGTGCTGAGTTTCTTAATCCCAGTGTAAGCTATTTAGGGGCCAATGAGCGCTTGAACAAGGTTGGTTTTCTTTTTCCGCTTCTCTTTTGCGGTAGAGTGTATGGCGCGTGGATGGTGACAAAATATTTATTTAAAACTAAACAAATGATTTAAGTTGTTTTAGCTAGGGAGATTACTAACTAGGTAATAAATAAATAAACTTTTCATATTTGTAGTTGGCAAATTATGCACACATTCCTCCACAAAAGAAAGCAAAGTTATTCAATTTTAGTCTCTTTAATAGATTGTTTGTTTAATAAGTTTTTATTGTTAAAATCTTTCGAATAAAATAGTTATTTAGAAAATCTTCAATATTAATTTGTAATATTTAGTAAAATTAAAAAAAAAACTTTTCTTTTTTGAATTTTTATCTAAAATTTAGAGGGATTACCAAATAACTGATACACAATTTTGTGCTGTGTACTTAAGTTTAAACACACACTTTCTTTGAAAAATTTAATTTTAATTTTTTTTCAAATATCGGTTTTTATGCTTTTTTGTAGTTTTGCAGAATTTCTCTGTTCAATTAATTTTTTTTTTAAATTTATTCTTAATTTAATTGGCAAACTCTTCTTTTATATCTTTCAAATTATTTTTAGTGTTAGGGATATTCGCGTAATCTAGGAAATGTATGCCAGCGTGAGCAGATTGCACGGTTTTTCCAAAAATATACTACAATAGGAAAAATATCATATACTCAAACCTATGCACATTTGTTTCCCACAAATTGCAAGAAGAAAAAGCAACCCTGTGTCCACTAATTATTGTTGTTTGACATGCAATGCAAGTACTCTCGTACTTTAGCAATTTTCGATAGGAAATTTTTGCATATCATGAATTTCCTAGACTAAACGGATTCCTCTATTTTGTTTTCTTTTCCACTCACCAATAAAATCGTAGGCTTCTTGAAAATATTGTTTTATATTTTGATGTGGTGTATCACTGGCAGGTATCTGTTTATATTTAAGTCCCGGCGATGGTCCTGAGCTGGGTGCTTGGCAGGTAACATTCAAAACACAATTGGCGCCAACACTACTCGGATCGCTGGCATCTTTGCCATTACCCAATAGTAAATGGGGGAAAACTGGTGACGCGGGATGGGTTTCAATATCTATGGAATGAAAAATAAGTTTTAATTCATTAATTATATACAAATATTAGATTATTTAAAATTAAAAAAAAAATAAAAATAAAATAATTAAAAGATCTGAACAAAATATTAAAACTAAGCCCTGAAAGTTCAGAAAAACCTTTTGGCAGTGTTTCCAAAAAAGGCACATAAGTTCAATTATTAGATCATATTGAATCATCATTTAAATCATTTCAAAATTGCTTAATATACTTTACTGCGATCTTCTAATAATACGACGCAATTGACGAGCTTATTCTGCTAAAAAAAGTAGGTATCTAATAAAAACAAAATGAAATGAAAATATATTTGCCTACAAACATGGTGCTTTGATAAATGATCTTGTAACAGTGCACTACATAAATAAAGTATAGAGCGTTTACGGTATATATGTACATATGTATGAAAATATGTACATATGTGGTTTCAACAACACGCGCCCATTTTGGCAATGTTTAAACTTACATTTATGGAATATAGAATGATTATTAATAAAACAATTTTATAATAAAAAGCAAGCACGTATGGCATGAGACTGAAAATATGTGTTGCTGTATTATTTTTCGGTTATTTTCGTCATACAAACAATAAGAAAGGCAAAAATAAAGAAAATAAAAAATTACAATTTATAAATAAGTTTTCAACGTTGCTGTAAATTATTGTTTGGATTACGCTTTACACCGAAAAGCTGGCCTCATTTAGGCCCTTAATGCAATATTTCCTTTTTAAAATTTTTTACGAGTATTACGTGCGGTCAATGTATACAACCATCGGTATTGCTCAATTGTAAAGATTTTTTAAATTTATTAATTTTTTTTCTTTGGAAAATGTATTTAGCGCAAATGTGTGCGTTCGTTTCACGAGATCTAAAGATCAAGCAAGCAAAATTGTACATACAGACATTTAAGTAGTTGCTGATGTCGCTTCTGCTCTCGAGTATAAAATAAAAAACTATAAAAATAAAATAAATATGTAAATAAATTGGACTGAGCTACTCGTACACACTTTAATAGAAATGTGTGTGAGTGGATAAAAATAAAAATGTGCGTATTCGCTTAGAGCTTAAGTAGATCATTTCAACAGTTCCAAAACAAGCAGAGAGCTAAACAAATAAACATGTTAAAATATTATTCGAAAAGGTGTCTGCAGTAAAATTAGACCTTTTATATTAAATTTTTTCTTGCATTAACTAAAGGCCTTTTAATGAACAGCTGACTTGTTAGCAGATTCAATATACTTAATAAAAATTAGCAAAATTTATTTCCTTAAGATTTGGGATTACTGCATTTTGCATACACTTCAAATTTTCTCTCTGTTAATTGCTGAACTAGGGCGGTAGGTATTCTACACCAACATTTTTGAAAATCATTCTAATGAAGTTTAAACGACATTTAAGTTATACGTTTCTCAAATTGTGCGGTCTTAAGCCATCATCAGGCGGGAACACAAACCAGAGACCTAATAAATTTAAACATTTTAACGAGGTTCATTTTTAGAGCTATCACCTGTCTGTACATAGTATATAAGTATGTCTATTTATATATGTATATGTATGTATATTTACATATATTTGTTTATAAGCTAACGAATCAACAACAATTACAAATTTAACTCGTATTTTTATAGAATTCTCACCCATTCATATATTGCTTTTTGTTGTTGCTATTGTTTGTTTTTATTTCCATACAAAAGTTTTCAATGGCTTTTTTTCCTGCCTGTTTATATTTATGTTTTGTGTGTGTTTTCTTTCAAAGAAACGCAAAAAGTACATGTGGTTCGTATGAGTCATACCAACGATGCGATCGTGAATAACATAAATGAAACATAAAAAAGAAACAACAACAAGACTGCTTTGAAAATAGTACAAACAACAACAATAACATATGCGTGCGTTTTAATCGTCTCAATCATACCACATGTGTATAAACAAATACATATATGTTTGTATGTACATATGTATATACATATGCGCAAATATATTTTTAGCTAATACACTCCCCCATATTTTTTTTTATCGCTGTTACCATTTTTCCGCGTGTTTTGTATAGCTGTGTAGCAGAATTGTTGTAAATTTTTATTAAGTGCTTTCAATTGAAGTAAAAGCTAGATATGTACATAGAAATCCAAATGTCTATTTACAACAACACGCAGCAACAACAAAATAGACACATATACACAATACATGCATTCGAAAAAAAATTAGTAGCAAAAACAGTCCGAAGACACGCAACAATTCTGGCGGACATTGATGAGTTGAAAATTTAGGCTGCTGATGAGCGGTGCTGAAGTGTTCGGGCATAGCCTGAAAGTATGACTGAGGTGTGGGGTGGGCATATGTACATAAAAATTCTTCATACATATGTATGTATGTACGTACATGTGGTTTGGCGAAACGCTGGGTGGCGCATAGTTTGGCATGGTTTTTGTGTACATTTTTGCTTGGCATGAAAAATTCATGTAACTCGCTTGTAATTTGTAGATTTCAATTGAGTGCACATGTACATATATGTATACATATGTATATATGTATGTAGGCAGTATGAATATCTATGCTATAATAATTAGTAATCATGATTTATATTGCACTAACTGTAGTTATTGTTATTATAGATCGTTCAGCTTGGAAACGAATACCGTTTTCCTCATTATTTACAAGTAAAAACAAGTAAAATGTTTTATTTTACATTTCCTTCAATAGCTACTAATAAATATTTGATAACAATTACATATGTATATATACATATAAACATATAAAAATCTATCTTGATGAAGGCCAGAGATCGAGTCTAAGTTCCACTAACATCCAAAATTATAGAAAATAAATTTTTCTAATAGAGGTTGTTTCCTCGGCAGGAAATATCAAGGCCCCCGAGTGTATTTCTGACATGAAATAAAAGCTTCTCATAAAAATCCATCGGCCTTTTATTAGAATAAAATGTAGGTCCCTTCATTTGTTGGTAAAAACATCAAGACGCAAAACCGCAAATTGGATGAGGAGCTCGGCTGAATATCGCTTCGGCGGTTACAAAGCTTTATACATATATATATATATATATATGTTATATATATATATGAATCTATTTTTTATATTTTAATTTAAATTTTAATATTTTTTTATTTTTATTTTATTTTGTTTTCTTTTTTTAAATTAATTTAAACCTGTTTAAATTTACTTGTACTTTATTTACTCTAAAAATGCTCTTATGCTCTTTACACTGAAAATTTTTGTTTTCATTTTGGTTTATGTACCTTTAATGGTTAAAAATTACCATGACAACCACCTGATATATTTTGCTGAATTTTGAGTTTATTATATTTTGTGTTGGCACGTGAATTTACATTGGCGAAGGACGAAAAATTGCGATTTTAAATGAAATTTTGGGAAAGAGAATTTCTTAGAAGATTTCATCACTTTTTATAAAAGCTAACAGTGGATGAGTTAAACACTACTGCTGGCAAAATGTATTGTAGAATGAGTTTAGAATGCTTAAACCGCAAGTTCCGTTTAATAAAGTTTAAAACAAAGGATTCCCATACTATTTTCCCATGAGAAACCATAAAGAACCATGAATTAAATATAAAAAAGTGTGTTTTTAGGAACATTTGTTTACCACAATTTTGGGAAACCTTATCACTTTAGTATTACAAATAAAAATGTACGGCTTGTTAAAAATATTTTCTATTTTGAAACCTACAGCTCAGTGTTCAAAACAAGGGTAGCAAAAATTGAAATACATACGTACATAATTTTAGTGTAAACTTAAAATTGATTAAGAAATGCATTGATAAAAACAGTATAGTGTTCTTCATTTATTTATTCAAACTAATTTTTTATTTGTATCGATTTTTTCAAGCTTTTATAATATTATTGAAAGTTTATATTAATAAAAAGATTATCATGCTTCTTTAGATAAAACCAAATAATTGCCTTTTTGGTTTATTTTTTCCAGGTTATGAGAAGTGGACTTATTCATTCAATATTTATATTAAAACGTATAAGAATATATTTTTCTTTCAATATATCAGCATTTCCTTTGAACGAAATAATCAGTCAGTCATTAAATATTCGCCAACACCATGTACTTTTTCTTCCAGGAAATTGTGCTTCTCATACATACAAAGTTCATTTATAATATGACACGAAACTTTATTTAATTTAAAATTATTATTAAAATTTTGCAAAAATATAGAAAAAAAAGTTCCTAAAAATCTAGTAAAAAGTTATATTTTCTTGGTTATTTTTTCAAAATACGGGCTTTTTGAGCTACTTAATAACTATCTCAGTAATTTATAAAATGAATTTTTTGTAAACTTAATTGATGACAAACTTTTGTTATTTTGAAATAAAAAACCGAGGAGTAACATTTTCCTCTGTCGAAGAAAATGGTTGAGTGAAATTTTGAGGTAGCTGTCTGCGAAACCCTCCAATATATAGCTTACTAACTGTAAGAATTTGCAAAAAATATCATGATTTTGTTTTTAGTAAGTGTCTAATCAAATCAACGCGTTGCAATCATTTTGGTCAACAACATCTCTCGAAAAATTGTTACTTAATTTTGAGCTGAAGCATACATGCAATAGAGACCATATTCTATGTATTTGTACCAATATTTAATCACAAATAACAATTTAAAGTGCTTTAAAAGGCGATTTTACCTTCATAAACCACAAAATTTTCTGATGGTTTACCACTGTTCATGTGCACCAAAAGTCAAACATTTAGCTACTCGAAAGCTTGCCTGCAAAATGGTTGCAGTGTCGAACAAGCCTTAGATGTTTCCTTAAGTATTTCTATGTTAGCTCTTTACCAATATCTCACTCAAGTGTGTATCATTATTCATGTTCTACGGTAACATCCACTTGTATTTCGAAATATACTGTTCAGGCCAACTCAATTTTTGCTGATTCAACTTGAGATTACAAATGATCGAAGAATGTCACTTTAATTCTATTTAACTAAAAAATGTCGGCGCGTCCTAGTAAGTGACTAATACGTAGGTATAAATGCATATATGTATATGTAAGAACGAAATTATATATGTAAATATGCATGATCAATATAGGTGAGAACTTTTGACACGTCATCGGCTGATCCTACTGATTAATCAATTACAAAGTGCGTCTAGTAACAACTTCATTGAATTTTATCGAAACTAATTTCACAACATATGAAACATATAATAAAACATTGTAATAGTATGTACATATACATATCCAAAAAAAAAGTAACAAAATAAATATACACAAAATATTGATTATAAATGAATCATAATGAGAGTAGCTAAAGCAAAAAAAATTCTATTATGTATGTATTGGAGATTGTAATGGTTGAGTGTTAGATTAAGTAATACTTATGTATGTGCATGAGCAAAGGTAGTGTATGAATTTGTCATGCTTGTACATTTTGCTTTTACATATATGTATATACTTATATATACATATATTGCCCGCCGGGTGCACACAATTAATTAAGTTTAATAATGAATGATAATACAACTAAAATTGAAAAATAAAAACTTAAGAAAATAGAAAGCAAAAAAAAAAGTTCATACAAAATATTTAAATATATAAAAAAAGATTTGTGCATAAAGAATAGCTTTATTTATTTTATGAACATTTGTGCTTATCAGTCGTGATAACGAGGGCTACCACTGACGTGCAACTTCAGCGCCAGTGCCAAGTATATTAAGTGATAAGCGTGACCCCATAGACGGATGGGCTTGTACAATTGTGCATACTAGAAAGATTGTAATTTAAATTATTTGGCGATAATAAGGAAATATAAACGCCGTATGAATATACATATGTGTGTGTGAACATAAGTATGTTTCAGCATTACTCATTAAGCGTAAAACCACTTACAAATACATAAATACTTATTTTTGTTACTATCTTAATCTTTCGCCATACAACTTTTACTTCTATTGACGGAAGTTTTCCATTTGGTATAAAATCCAAATTCTATATATGTAAATTATTCTGTTGTTTTCACGCTGGTTTGTGAAGGTGAAAATGCAACAACAACAGCCACAGCTTTAGCTAAGTTAATATCAACATGTGCACAGTAGTTTACAAAATGGCAAATAATTTGTATGATTGCGACAAGCGCAAGAGAACTCTGATAGCGCATCAGCGTACCGTTGTAAGCCTTGGCGTATGAGCAATGTACAGAGTACAGGAGAACGACGCAGATTAAATATTTTGTGCATGTATGCGTGTAAGTGTGGCATTTGGCGTGCATGTAGCACGTGCTCAATGCAGTAAACATGTTAATATGAAACAATAACAAATACAATAACAACAGTAAATAACTTGTAATGCACATATTTTAACATAAAGAACACAAACCAGTGAAAATAAGTGCAATAAATTGCTTACATTTAAATTGAATTATTCACCGATTTGCGTACGCTTACAGTAATCTAAAGCATTTAGTTGTTGCTGCTTTTATTACCCGATTGGATATCGTAATGGTTTGACGTGTTTCATGAGATTTTAATTGACCGCCATAGTCCACTACGCGTCTGAACTTGTTTGCAATTTTAAAACGCTCATTCGTACACTCCCCAACTGATCAGTTGTGTTGAATACCATATATGTATTGTAAATTATTTTGCACGCCAATATGGCACTGTCAGATTTTCAATTATTTCATAATTTGTTTAGTTTAGAGTTGTTGTTGCGTTGATGAGGAAATATATTTATATTCATTTAAATTGTTTGCAAATATAAATACATACATATGTATGAGTGTAACTATGTATGTGTGCGCTTGATTGAACGCATGATAAAAGCTCCGATTCGAAACGAGACTGTCTCTGTTAAATTTTTCAGCTTTAAGTGTGATCATTTATAAAAAAAAGCGCTTTAAGCTATGCAAGTTTCAATCAATACTGAAATTCATATAAAATTTGTCATATTTTTGTTTCAGTACGCACTATTTCCTACACGAATATTTTATTTTAAAAATATTTTTATTGCACTCACCATAAACAGCTGGCGTTGAACAGCTTCTCATCAGTGGCGAACGATTACCTGTTTGCGGCGCCGTTGAGGACCAATCCTCATTGCAGTCTTCTGAAGGCATTGCCTCAGGGGCCGAACCTGTGCCATGTGTATCGCACACTGTAGATCTTTTACAATCTACGAAAAATTAAAATAAATATTGATTAATTTTTTATATATAACGTATAAAATACTTTACTCAATAAAAAAGAAAATTTAAAATAAAATAACATTAAAATAAATAAAAAATTAAATTAAATGAAGTAAAATAAAATAAAACAAATATAAAATAAAATAAAAATTAATAAAAAATAATAAACAAACAAAAAAATTATCACAAAACAAAAGAAAAATTATAAATAAAAATCTATAAATCAAAGCCTTCAGTAACTTCAGCAAAATCGTAAAAATGTATAAAATTTAAATTTAAGAAAACATAAAAAAAATGTGTCCAATATACAACAATTAAAGGACGAACTAAATCATATGTAATAAACGAGTATAAAATTAAAATAAAAGGTAAATGTAAATTAAAATAAAAGGTAAAAGTAAAAAAAATCAATGTTGAACGCAATTTAGAGCAATCTAAACGACAAACAACCGCATTTATGAGTGCATATAGCTTGAAGGAAACTGTTTACATATTATACTCGATTAGAATGTGAGAAATAGCAACAACAAAAAATTATTTAATACATTTATATTTTATTTTATTCAACAAATTAGCAAGAATTAATAAATATTTTTCTTAACTTTCATCAATGCCGAGTCACGATGAGGAGAGGTTTGTTTAGTATCGAGAACTAAAAGAGTTCAGCTACAGAGCAAAATTCATTAGCTGATTTTTAAGAAGTATTTAAAATATAAAATATAATGTAACGATAAGTTGAGTGTCGACAAAATAGTTTTCTTAATATGAAAAAACGAGTCAGATATGTCAAATGTGTTTGAATGAGAGTTGAAATCAAGACACAAACAATACAAATGCTCGTGAAATTCAAAATTCGTTTTACAAGTTTTCAGAAACAAGGGGCAAAAATGTCTGGACATTCTGAACGGAACATTAAATTTGATTTCAGAGGGAATAAGGGGGCTGCAAATTGAGCCTGTTATTATTTTAACCATGAAAATTACACCAATCATTTCCCGACGACTGGCGAGAGTATGGAGATTGATAAGTTTCAGACGACTAGTATAAGAAAGAAGATTGTACTGAGAGTCCTAATGCTTCTTAAGGCAAATAGGAGAAATTGATTTTGAATAGACTCTAACTTGTCAGAGTAGATTTGATACCTAGGGTTGATACCTAGAGTGAAAATGTGAACCTGCTCCAAACTGTAATTATCTATAGTGTAAATAATTGTCGTTTAATTTTGTACAAATAAGCATTATAACATTTTTGATTTAAATCAACGAGCTTGTGTCGCAAAATTGAGTATTTTAAATAATGTGAATGCATACCTGTACTTTTATAAAGCTTGAAGTGTCGGGTTTTATTTTATTTTTCAGAACTCTAAGTTCTTTAGTGTATAACGGTTGAGCAGGTTCTTTATAAACACAAATGCGTTTAGGAACAAATTTTTCAAATAAGTTAAATACAGTTAAGTTAAAATGCGCGACCCTTTGATCAATATTCTCATTGTATCTAGGCCATGATAATTTTGGTAAAGCCTTATTAAGATCTTTAAAGTTAGCTTTCGAGAAATCAAATTGAGTAGCCGATTCGATTTTATCAGTTATTAAAATATGATCACATATGGTTTCGTAGGTACTAGCAATAGCAGGGTGATAAGCTTCCTCTGGTGTAACTAGAGGAGTGCTTCTCTCTACTAATGCTTTAGTTGCATTATCAAAAAAAATTAGGTCAAGGATGTTGCAAGTCTTATTTTTATATAGATTCACTTGATTTAGGTTTAGGTCAGTCATCTCTTCCAAAAATTCATTGTAAGATGCGCTTGAGGAGTGAATTACGATGTAACCGTCAAATTTATTCCATGATACACATGGAAGATTGAAATCGCCCTAAACAATCACTGGATCAGTATCCGTCATCATTACGTTAATTGATTTCAAAAGAGAGATGTGTTGTAAATATACAGAGAGGTCCGATTGAAGAATATACTTAAACTCAACTGGTTCTACAAAAGCAAGGCTAACCTCCTCAGACGAAATCGAGGAGGACTCCACCGCCGACTCTGTTTTCACGGTCTTTTCTAAAAATTTGATAAGCACTTGGAAGAATCTCCAAGTTAAAAACATGAGGTTTAAGCCAGGTTCCAGTAAAAGAAATTACATCGTGATTATTTTCAAGACATTTGAGATATAAGTTAGTTAACTTAGTATTCAAATCTTTTACATTTTGGTAGTATAAACTTAAAGCAGGTTTCAACTTAAGTTTTTTGGAACATTTTTTTCAGGCGGAATTTTAGCCAAATTATTATTTCTTTTTGGCTTGTATTCGAATTCCCGAACAAAAGCGCCAGAAGGCCAAAAAGAACTATTAGCATCGTTTCAAAATGAAATATTCCGTTCGTATGTAAAATTAATTTAACTTAATTTAACTAAATTGTCAGTTTTAATTTTAGATGAAACGTAATTCTTTATATCATCGGCAGAGGTATCTTTTGCAAATCTCGAGACAAATACAGATTTCGTTGCAGGTACTACGACTAACTCCCTCGAAGTTGCCTCAGAAACTGATTGACGGGGTTTAACAACAAGGTTTGAGTTTTCGTTCAAAAACTTTTTATTTGAAATGGTAGCGGACGGTTTAACACCATTTCGGCAGTTGACTAAGCAATTTCAGACTCATTGACAATTGTAGAAATGGTAGTAATGGGCTTATTAATAGGAGGACACGAAGATGCAAGATTATATAATTCAATTGTGTCCGCTTTATGATTTTTTTGACTGGATGCGCCGTTAGCATCCTTAAGCGGACTATGAGCACGTTTGCGCTTTTTCAAACGAACATCATCCATACATTGTATGGAGTCCAAACATTTGAAATTTATGAACAAAGCTTCATATTCTTCATTCAAAACAGACCCATCTTTGGACAGACGAAACAGCTTGAGGAAATCAATTTCAGTTGGTCGACACCTCAAGCAGGACCAACGAACTCCCTTGCCATCCCTAATTGCGTCTAGAATTCGTCCGGTCAGTCCAGCACATTTCAAGTAGGCAATGCCATCGCAAAGCCAGCAAGACAGAAAACGTTCTGAATCGCCTTTGACTTGTCAATTTTCAAAACCGCACTTCATATTAACTAGATTAAAGTAATGTATACAAAGTGTAAGCAAATATATATATAATAAATATAAAATCTAGTTATTAACACAATTTGAGGCTAACTGAAATTTGCTGATAAAATTTGATAGTATCTCAAGTGAACAGTTTTAGTATCACTGTATTATGACTGTATTATTAACAAACAGAACTCAAACAGCTGTTACAAACAAATGTAAACGAAAGAGAATGCTCAAATAACAAAAACAAATGTATAAGAACAAAAGCAATTAAAATGTATGTAAACAACTAATGACTCGGCAAGTATTAGAAGAAATGAATATAAGAATTCGCTTATGCAAAATTATTTAATGTTTAAAAACACAGAATATTTGTATGACTTAGCTTTAAGTTGCTCAAAGATTTATTTATAAACACTGAATTTAGATTTTTTTAATTTAATTTAATAAAAAAGTAACGAAAATTAAAAATTTCACAGAGCACAGTAAGAACATAACTTCACAGCTTGACGTTTGAGTATATTATATCATTTAATAGAAATTTAAAAGAATTACACAATTTTTCAGAGTAACAATTGATAATTTTGTAATTCTCATATAATGATGATTTCCTATCGGCTGGTATCTTAAATAAATCGAAAATTTAAGTGAATTAAGTCAATTTAAATAGAGTTTTTTTGCTATTTGAAAAAGTAAACAATAATATAGTAAAGAACCACATACGAGGTGTGTTCAAAAAAGGTGAATTTTGAATTTTTGGAAAGTACTTATTTATGCATCAATATCTATTTTCTCCCCTTCAGAGTAATCCCCCTCGGATATATTACACTTGTGCCAATGCACAAGCACTTATGAAATGCGCTTTGCGGTATGGCCATCAGCTTTTGGCAGGAACTCATGATGCACCAAACCATTGTAATCAAAGAAAACAGTGAGCAAAACCTTCACCTTTTCCTTTGAACAGACCTTGTATGCTTCAATGATGTGACGTACACGAGTACGTGATGTCTACACTTTTTTTTTGCTTTCGTCATACCCCTGCTATATCTACTAATTCAGTATATTTGGTGCTTGTAACTTTTTGCTTGGACTCTTCTTCCAATTTGTGGTTTTGCGTCTCGCTATTTTTGTCAACAAATTTAAGGGACCTGCAGTTTATTCTAAGCCACCTCCGAACGGTCGATGTATTTTTACGAGGTTATATGTCAGAGTGACAGCAATTGGAAATATTAATTTCTATAATTTTGGACCCGAAGCCAGGCTTTTCGAATTGTAGTACGCAATGCTAACCACTCGGCTATTCAGGGCGCTATAATTACAAAATTTTTAGAAAAAATTATGTGTTCTGATTATTTATGGCTTCAAGATGCTACTTAATTGAATTTAAATTTTGCTTTTTTGTGATGGCGAAGATAGAAATTTGATTACATATCTAATTAGAAAAAAAACCAAAACAGCAGTAAAATGAAAAAAAAAAATATTACACATATATAAATAAATGCACGCAAATGCATGTAAGTATATGTCAGCAATTTATTTAAAGTAATAAAGTTTCAATGGTTTGAAATTTTATTTTAAATTTATTTTAAACAACCAATTGCAAAAAAATCGTAAGATGTGACAGAAAGGCTGACAAAAGAATTTAGTTTTACATAGTTTAGGTTGAATTTGAAGAATTTGATGAAAAAGCTAAATAGCCAAATAGTTTAATTTTTTTTATTAGATCGTTAGGAAGCAAATGAATTTTTATATCAATTATATATACAATTTGTTGTAAAAGATATAATATTTTTCATGTATAAAAATTAAATCAACTTATTAAAACTTCTTAGTGTTCTGGAATTTATTTAATTTTTTTTATTAATTTATAACATAATTTCCACAACGACTGACTCATCGCTGCAAAGTCGGAGAACGTACTCGTCCGATTTCTTTAAAAACATGTAACAGACAAATATTTTTAATATAGTGTCTAATTAATGGACAGTGCAAATCAATTTACATAAATAACATGAATATAAATTTTTAAATGCAAATAAAAAAATAAAAGAACAATTAAATAAAAATTTTAATTTTATAATTTTATTAACATGCAAGTTTTTACATATATTTTACAAAAACAAAATATCACCAATTTTTTTTATGTGTTCGTAAGTATTTGTAGATTTATAGTATAAAAATGGAAGCGCAAGCAGTAATTCAAGTCGACTGTCGGGTCTATTCGAGGCTCGTCCATTACGCACACGGAGCAGTTCATTTCCAATTCATGAATTTCAAATTTCAATTCATGAGTTTTCTAAATTATGCGATTCATAATGTGATTATTGTACAGTTCGGCTGGAAGTCAAATATTTTGAGGGGAATAAAGAGTTATCCAATTAGTGGTTTCGAAAGTGCATGGCTGTATTTTGACATCTGTCAAAATTGACTGTCAAACCGAACATCTTTTGTTTTGTTTCAGTTAAAAGTGAGGCACAACGCGTTAAAAATTGTTAAAAACGTTGATTCAAACATGGCCACGTTTCGTGAATAAAGAGAAGATTATGGTGCATATAATCGTCCAACTACTCAAGCAATTGATAAAATTTTAAAGAGATTTGAAGGCACTAGAACGGCCCCAGATATTGTATGGCCTGTGCATCATCGCTTCGCTCGTTCTACCTCAAATATTGCTGCGGTAAGTGAAAATGTAGCCGAAGACCTGAATGTGTTTACTTACGGGTCATTATGGTGTATTTTCCATTTGGATTTACATCTATATTCATATAAAAATGTCCAGCTCATACAACAACTGAAGCCAACCGACCATTCACAATGTCGTAATTACGTCGATTGGGTGCTTGAACAACAAGCAGTCTGGTGCGCTCTTTGGTCCGGACGTGTGATTTGACCTTATTTCCTTGAAAACGATAACGGCAAGATGGTGTCACATGTCACAAATCACGAGCGAATATGGCTTTATTGGGACAGAAATTTCCTGGAGGCGTAATCTCTCGTCTTGGCGATGTCAATTGGCCACCGAGATCGTGCGATTTGACACCCTTGGGTTTTTTGTGGAACTACGCGAAAGATCGTGTTTATGCGGATAAGCCTTTAACTCATGAGTACTTGAAAATCAACACTCGTCAAGTTATGGCTGAGATACCGCCCGGTCTAAAACTACCTCAAACGGATCGAAGTTTGCAAAAATTCACCAGGCGGTCATTCGAAAGATGTAGTGTTTCACATATATTGTCATAGTTCAAACTTAAAAATGAATTTAAGGAAAAAAATTTAAATGAATTTTATTTCAGTTTATTTTGGAAACCACAAAATGGATAACCCTGTATAAATACTATAATTAGACATAAATACATTTGTGCATTTGTAGAACTTCCTTTGGTTCGAATCAACAACAGCACACAACAGTTGATTAAAAATTATGCTTATCACCGAGAACTGAATTGAAGGGAATGAATATAAAATATAGTAAATATAATATGTAGTACAGTACAGATAATAATGAGCACTACTTATTTATATTTTTAATATTTTTTAGGATCAACCAAGTAAACAACTAAATGAAGAAATAGTTCTGGTGAATATGGTGATGAATAAAAAAGTGTTGATAACTTTTTGTACATCAAAACTGCTTATCGACAGAAAATGAGATAAGACTGCTTTTATACACCAAAATTACATAGAAAACACTAAGCCTTGGGGATATAGAATGAAAATATTGTAGTATATTTAACGAGAAAGATTTGAAAAAGCTAAGAGCATCGTCATTTAGTTGAATTTTTTTTACATATAATTCTTTGTTTCTTTTTACTATGATTAAATTCAGCTAGTCTTTTTCATTAACGGTTAAATTACAAAAAATATAAAGATAAAAACTCCTACTTAAATTCAGAATAAAGCTGACAGCAAAAAAAAATTTTTTTTTTGCATAATCTGTGGTATTTGCATTTTTTTATACTTTTTTTCTTTGTGGTTGACGCGAAAGGAAACAGGAAACATGTTTCAACAGCTACTGTTTGACGCTTTTTTAGGCAATTTTCGTGTTTTTTTTATATGTAATTCGAAGCAAACTTTTGCTGCGTTGGCAATTTGTTGGATCAAGCTACAACGGGTAAAGAACGCGATACAAATGAAGAATGAAAAAAAGAAGAAATTTGTATGAAATAAAAATTAAATGCAAGAATTCACTTGGATCGCCGCAGGAAAAATATAAAAAATATTTGAGGAATAATAATAATGAGAGGGTTGTGCTGCTTGCAGAAAAGAATGTTGCAACAACAAAAGTAATGCAAGGCAATGCAAACAATGCGTGCCACAAAAAAAAAAGCTGGAGCTGCCAACCAATCAACATACAAACGCATATTACATACGTATGTATGTATCAATGTGTGTTTGTATGTATGCATACATACACACAATTTAACTAAATAATAAACAAGCAACAAGCTGAACAGAATTTAAAAACAACAAACTCAACAGAGGACAAACTACACAGACACACCAACAATAACACAACAGCGCCAACTAGCTAAGCCAGACCAACAGCTACGTCACCTCTGCGCAACTGTCAATACCTGCAACAGCAACAACAAAAATAACAAATACAACATCAACAGCAACCGGAGTTTTGGCAACAATAACAACAACATAGCGTATTATTGTGGTATAGCAAAAACTCGAACTCGTACTCGAAAGGTCGTTTCAAAACGGGTTCAAAACAGAGTTGCCAACTGCAACAACGGCATATGTATATACTATACAATAAACGGAAAGCACCGCCAACACGCCAACTCACATTTGTTTCTTCGTGACTCTCGTCTCCTCAGTTGCTTGACGTGTCGTTTTGGCGGTGAATTTTTCAGCTTGAGCGAGTTGGAGAGTGTTTGGTCTATCTGTCTATCTGTCTGTTTGTCTGTTTGTTGATATTGTTGTTTTTGTATTCGTTGTTGTATTCGCAGTTACTGGTTTAGTTTGCTGTTTTAGTTGTTCATCAAGAGCGGGTGCTTCACATTGCTGTTGTTTTCGAGAATTTATTTTATGGTGCTTGTTTTTTTTATTTGACGCTTCTTTCTCTCATTCTTCATTTAATACATTTCTGCGTTCCTTCATTCGTTTGTGACTCATTTTGCAATTATACCCCAAATGTCTGTGCTTCTGCGCTTATTGTTCTTGTTATTCAGTTGTTGATATGAAATATTGGTTTCTTTTAGATTTTCAGCTCTTGATTGAAGACATTCATGTTGTTGCAAGTGAAGCTATATATATGTATATTATTATTATTATTTTTTTTTTGTAAAATATCCTTGCTGTTGGAATGATTGTTGATATTTTTTTGCGCGCGTATCTTGTACAGAAAAAGGCGCGAAAGTATCGATGCGACTTTGAAATTGTCGTATAACGGCAAAAAATATATATTTAAGGGATAGTTTTACCCATTAAATTGTTTGGAAGTTTTTGCTTTATTCAATATTTAGGAAATTTTTTTTTTGTTCGTTGATATTTTTAAAAGGTCAAAGAGTATAAAATTATAAGATATTTCAGAATGGAACAAGTTCTGGCAAACAAAAAGAATTTGCATAAATAATTGTTTTATCTCATCTCAAAATTTAATATAACTAATGAACTCTAATAACACCCAAATGTACATATGTGTGTGGATAAATCTTTTTTTGAAATGAATGAAATAAATCATTGTGAATGCAATAAAAACTTTTCTGCTGATGATTCATGAGCAATTCTTGACACCTGTAGTTTTATTTATACTCAGTATTATACATTTGCATACATATGTATATTTATATGGTCGTAAGAATCATATTCAATAATATATTCTTCTAAGAAATCGCATGAGACATTATGTTAAAAATTTCCTAAAGCTGAAAAATCCGTTAAATAGAATTAAATAAATGATTTGACTATATTTAGAAAATTAAAAATTTATGATTATGTATATAGGCGATTTATAGTGAAGTATCTGATTTAGTGGAGATAATTTCGAAATATGAGTAATGTTATATTAATTAATGTTGTAATTAGGAAAATAACCGTCTATTAAACGAAATATCAATTCTAATAACTATTTGATTTACAAATAATGTGAACTAACAATACATTCCTTCGTTCAACTTTATTGGGAACTCCCGCAAAATATGTCAATATTACATGTAAAAAATCTGTGAACTTGTCAGTTGGGATTCAATAAATTTCCTAATAAACTATTAATTACATTTTTAACGTTTTGAAAGCTATTTATAAATAACATTGAGAAGAAATTGTGGAAGTTTCTCTAAAAGTAAGCTTTTACGTTATGTTGTATGAAAGTTGTATCAACTTATAACTGTCCTAAATTACATCTAATTTGATTTTATTTCGAGTCTCAAAACCGTTTACCGACACCGTGTTGCCGCTTAACGGCACAGCTCAGAGCATCAAAGCTATCGTTTCGTCAACAAGTGGCATAACTTCCGTTGGAGATAAAATGAGCCTCCATATGCTATGCTAACATAAATTAAAAAGTAAAAAAAAATTTAAAATGCATCAGAGTCAACGTATGTAACAGCACTGTACACAAGCAGTTAAAAGTGATAAAGATTTATGTAAACGAGTTAAAAAACATGATAATATAATAATAAATATAATAATATTATATATAATAAATATTAGTTAATATCTGGTTATTTGCATTTAACGAAAGCGAAAAGAATATAGAAGATGAAAAAACAAACATATGAGTGGTTTGATTGTTTTACTGTTTCAACAAAAAAAAAAAATTGATACCAATATGAAAGCCAAATATAAATGATATATCGCTAAAATAATAAATGTTTTCATTTAATTTAAATTTGTAATGAGGAATCGAAGCCATCCCTACTACTATAAAAATAACACCTTTTAATATGTATGTATGTATGTAGTTCTTGCGATTTTAAAACATCATATTTTAATTATGTCTAATATAAATAAACATTTTTATTTCACATATTTCGATGCTGAGTAATTATTGATATTTCGGAAATTTTCTAATTGTATACGCATATTTGTGCTAATATTAAACTAGTTAAAAGTCAAAACTTTTATAATTAAACTGACAATGAATGCTAAAACTCGGAAAATGCGCAACGTGGGCGTTTAATAGTTGGGAAGTGTTGAATTTTGCATGGCGAGGGATTGACGTATGTACAAATATAGGTGTATATGTGACGAAAATTTTTCCAATATGATTATGTAGGTATGTATATGATAAAGCTCTTTCGCATTAACAAACGTTCGCCTGAAAAGTACCATGAAAATACAAAAAGTATAAAATATACCTGTACATATGTATGTATATATACAGAGGTGGGTGGCCGGTTGGGTGCTGGAGGTGTGTACTTACATTCACCCTCTGCCAAACCCACCACCTATCGTCGTCAACAGCCATCATTTACAAATCATATAAATGCCTAAAAGTACTTAATAACTGTGTATTTTATGAAAAATCACATACACAAACAAAATACAGCACACACACAACCATACATAACTGTACATATATACGCACACACGTCACATAAGCCATATAAATGTTTGTATGCATGTACACACATTTGTACCTACCATTTCTGCTGTTGATTGTCCTAAATCTCAGCACGAGCAGCGGTGATTCTCTCTTTACCCGCATTTTCATTTCACTTTTATGACTCACGCTCTTGCTATCGCACTCGCACACAATATTTGCGCGACACACGCTAGACTCTTCTCTCACTGTTTTTATACTTAATAAGTGTTTTTTCTTTTTGTTATTATTGGCTACTGCGACGCAAACAGCGGCAGTGCTAACGACAGCGGAGTGAATCACAAAATCACACTTGAATATTATGAGTGCATACAAATGTTTGTAGCTCTCACGCTCTCTTCTTGTTTGACGTCGATGAATGTAAATTTACAATGAGATTTGCTTTTGTTATCTTCTGCTGATATTTTTTTGTTGTTGTTGTATAATTTTAAATAATTTCTTATTTGTCGTTCATATTGTTATTATTGTTTTGCATGTATAAATACAACTGTTATTGTTGCTGTTATTATTGTTTTTGCCAGCACTGGCTTATTAGATAATATGTGTGAAACAAGCGCACTTTTGGGCGAATATTTTTGGAATTTTTAACGTTCTGAGAGTTTAGTTCGATTTTAAAAGCTAAAACTTTTATAAAACTCGCGCTTATTTCACTTTGGTAAGTAGGTATGTATATGGGGGGTATGGCGGTTCGCAAATTAGCTTAAATTAAAAAAAAAACCCTTGCAGTAGTTTTAATTTTTATTAATTTTTTCTTCAATTTTGACTGTTATATTTCACTGCCTTTTTATTTTTTATCTGATTTCTTTCTTATTAAATTTATACTTGCACTTTCTATTAGCTGCGTTAGAGTTTTTACTTTTTGATAGTTATTTGTCGTTTAAAGTTTTGTTTTTCTTCTCTTTAACTATTACTCTCTTCTCAATCACACTTTATTGCGTTTTTTGGCTGAAATTCCTGGCTAATAACTCGGCTTAGGTTGATAATTAAGTTATGTAGGTATATAAATGTGTTTTTTTTTTTGTATTTTTCATATAAAATTATTTCTTTTTTTTTTTTGCTATTCAACAATTCGATTTGCACTGGAAACGATGTGCATGTAGTATGAGTTTGATTGAATGCAACAGGAGCGCCAATATTGGGTAAATGACGTAAACTCAATTAATCATCAATGGTTTACCCAAACGCTTAATTTGCTAGATTCTTATTTATTTTAGTTAAAAATCTATTTTAGTTCTTTTTACACAAATGTGTGGTTGTTGGTTGATTGGATAGTACCTATTAGTCGGTTGGTTTGGTATTGGTAGTTGTTGTGTAAAAGGCACTTGTTCGTTCCTTTTTATCCGCATTTACCTACATATTATTTTTTAATTTGCTTAAAGTTGTTTTAGTCGTATTTACCTACGTCAAGTAATCTTTGCTCGTTTTACAATTTTTTTTGTTTCTTTTGCTTTTTTCACTAATTTTATTCTTGAATTTAAGTCTGCACTAGCACTTTTATGTATGTAAATTATTTGCAGCAATTAATTTGCTTTTTATTAAGCTTATATTTGCATGTTAGCTCTTTTAATTTTCCGTTTCTCTGTCAGAGCACAAATTAAACTTGACATCCGTCGATTGTTCCAACACACACGTCCACCCGTTTACAGTCTTCGAATTCGTATGAAAGCAAACCAGAAATCTACTTGTTCATTTATTCAACAATATGAATAAATGCAGTCGGCAAACCTCTTCTACTGTGAATGGTTGTGTTTAATATGTGAATAATTCAACAATACACCAGAGAACGTAGAAGACAGAGAAGGACCTACGTTCTCTGAATACACCAACCCATGCATATGAAGTTGAATCCACCACAGTAGCAAAGTGTAGACAGATTTATTTTTATTTTCCAGCAGATGTCACTAAGCGGAAGTTTAAAATAAAGTTTCGAAATTTCGAAACAAATTTAAAAGTATTTGCACATTCTAAACTATGCATGCATTTCTTTAAATTTTTTCTATTCTTTTATTCTATTTATGTTTTCTATATCTTTTCCAATTTCAGAACAAAATCTTCAAAAAAGGGCAATTACACTAAGGAATATGTTTTAGATAATTCTAAATGAAATGATTTTAACAAATTATAAAATGAATATATAAATCCATGAGCAAATAACACTGATCAACAATACAGGTTTTTGTGGGTAATAAGGGAAAAATTATCGAACAAGCTTCTACGATCAATAGTAAATTCTCAGTTAATAATTTTAACCCTTTTAACATGAAAACAGATTAAACTTTTTAAAGTTGTTTAATAGGTTAGGTTAGGTTACACTGAATGGTTCTTGCGCCTTACATAGACCTGCTGGTCCTTCTTAGTGCCAGATAGAGGTTCAATTTATTTCGAGTGCTCTAGTCTTTTGAACTGCGATGCGCTTAGATATCGAATACAAGTTCTACGTAAGGCCGGATTGAATTAGAGGAGGTGTTTCAGTCTTTCATTCATGAATTCCGTCCTAAACTTCCTGCATGTGTCATTAAAATTAAAGCCCATTCGTCTGCTCGTAGAACATTTTTAGCGACATTCGTATTATCTGTACTGTTAAGGTTCAGGCGGATGATAAACTCACAATAAATATTTAATTTCCCAAAATGCTCTTGTTTCCCGGAACCAAGTATTTATGCAGCTGCTTTCCTGTAGCAATCTTATCTACAACCTCTCTGCTTCTAATGCTAATACGGCTATCGACGTACATATATGTGGATGTTTTTTATGAGATTTCCTGCATTCCTATTTTTCTCAGCAGCTTTTCCTAGCTCGAAGACTTTCGTCTGGAAAATACTGCAGTACTGCGCAGGCACCCACTCTATCAGTCATTTTTAACTAGTCATTTTTAAATAATTACACTTAATTTACTGAAGTGACTAGTAAAGCTTTGTAAATGGTTTATTGAAAAATTAGAACTTGCGTACGTAAGTGTAGGTAATGTATAATATTTAATTGCAATGACACATTCGTATGCTATGGGCACATTCATAAAAACGAATAATGTATATTTGAATTTCATTAAAACTTACAGTGAAAATATGTGTAGGTTATATCATGATACAAAAATAGAAGGTAGTTTCATTTAATAAATTTATGACATAACTTAAAATTGTACTACTTTTTAATTTTTTTGACTAGTAAGGAAGATTTATTACATATTTGTTCTTAAAAATGCAATACTTTTGTGCAGCTTTAAAAACAGTTCAAAAGATATGATCATTTATACTATAATAAATTTTAATAACTTAACTTTTCAAACCACCAAATTGTCTTTAAAACTCATAACTTCAGTTCATATCAACCTAAAATTTTTCATTATTTTCACACACATAAATCTTAAGATCTCTGTAATAAATCATTCTTTAAATATATATCGTAAAAGATAATCGCTGAAGCAATTTCCGGTCGGTCTGATCCTTCAATTTGTTGTGTGCGTCTTAATGTTTTTTCCAACAAATTGAGTGACTTCAGTTTATATTTTACCGCCTCGGAACGGCTGATGAGTTTTTATATCATGTCAGAAATATACTCGGAGGCAGTGACATTGCCTGATGAAGGTTGACCGCAATTAGAAATAATTTTCAAATTATCAAGAGATAATAAGTAAACAAAAACATTGAATTTAACCAGGACTAGTTATAGTCAGTCCTCGTATATATTAATTCTCAACATGTATCTCTCTACATGATTTTTTTAAATTTCTTTTAATAAAATAGTAGGAAACTATAGATCTTTTTTAATTGTATAGTATGAAAGAAGAATTTTACAATTTATGAAAGTTCTGAAAAATTTATTTCCTGTGAAAAATTTTTCATTGAAACTGTCTTGTAACATATTTTTGTATCAAGGGTTATATCCATGATGAAATAATAAGCCACACTGCCTTAGCAAGAGATGTTGCTTATATAAAGTTTTATTCACATATTTTAAAATAAATCTTAGAAAAAAGATTAAACTCGAAGTTTTTTATCAATGAATAGGGTAGGTATTAAATGTTTCTAAGCATAAACTTACAATAAATGGATTTATTATTTATTTTTTGTTATTTATTTTTTAATTGAAAAGTGTCACATCTTTAAGCAAAGGGATATATTGAAGCGTTGACCAGCGGCTATGGAATGCGCGTCCAGTAATTTTGCTATAATATTCAATTGTTAGCATGCTATATTAATCTAAACTAAATTCAAGGACTTTAGTATTCTGAGCTGAGGGCTTTCCGTTAAATGCTTTACGAAATAGGTAATTTGGCAAAAATAATAAAATACTAATTGCTACTTTCAAAACATACCTTTTGGAGGCGAGGCTACGCTTGGACACCGTTTTACGTTCTTTAAAAGTTTCTTTTTCGAATGCATTGCTGTAATGTGTAGATCAAAGCTTATGAAAATGAATGCAAAATGGTTATAATTCATTCTAGTAACATAATTTTTTTTAAGGCAGCGCTAATCCTGATGGACTTAGCATTAAGAAGCCATAACATTAACGTTTACTGCCAGAAGCTTTTCCACATTTGTTTACATTCATTAACCTTAACTATATATATATATATATATTTAATTGGCGCTTTGTAACCGCTATGGGATTTTCGGCGGAGCTCTTCCTTTAATTTGTGGTGTGCGTCTTGAGGTTTCTTCCCAACAAATTGAAGGACCCACACTTTATTCCCAGCCGTCTCTGTACCTTCGATGGTTTTTTATGAGGAGCTTTTATTTTATGTCAGAAATACACTCGGAAGGGTTGACATTTCTTGCCGAGGAGCGACCGCAATTAGGAAAAATAATTTTCTATAATTTTGGATGTCGGCCGAACTAGAACTCGAACCCTGGCTTTCCGAATGGGAGTAAGTTTCGAAATTATAACAACGCTTTACGGGAGCGACAGAAATATGTCAACTAAAAGTATTCAATGCAATACCTGCTGGCGTATAGACTAAACCGTAATGCCATGGTATGTTAGTGAATGAAGTAGACCTGTACGGGGTATATGCTTGCACTTTTTCTTAATAAAAGGTAATTTAATTTGTACAATTTCCAGATTAAAACTCTTGTATAAGGAATGAAATAATCATATGCACTAAAAGCTTACTTATAATAATAATAAAATAATTTAATTCCTCCTTATATGATTAAAATAACATCCTTACTTGAAAGGAGTTAGTTAGTAATTAGAGTAGAAAGTGGGGGTCTACTCTAATTACTTCACCTATTTATTATTTCATCATGAGTTGTATCTAGGTGAATTTAAAAAGGTGGCTGTGCTATGACCGTAAATTCACCTTTTTTCATTCATTCTTCTAAAAGATTGGCAACATCATTTGTTGTTTTGTTTGCCTGAATTTCATTTTATGAGTTTTCCATGATTTCGTTAATAATTTCGATAATTCGAAATACAAAAACAAACCACATGATAATTGTTGTTTTTGTTTTCTTACTCTCGCCTTTATAAATTTGCCTTAGGCTATTGGCATGATACAATAAGATAAGGTACTATAGGTAGAAACTGTTCGTTTTGTCGGCTTTCGTAACTCAAAGTTATATTTTAGAAAGAGGAGAAATGGGAATAAATGACGGTCGATTTGAGGAAAAATTATTAAACCGTGTTTCCTCAGTGAAGTGTTGAAAAATAGTTATAGAGAAGTGATCAATACAAAATTTTACCATACAAGATCTCCATTGATGTCACTAATAAAGGGTTTTTTATAGAGGTATAGAACTTTAAGTTGGCATTACTTTTCAAGATGGCGACCGATTTAACAGCTGTAAAGTGATTTATTCTCAGTTTGGTTTGGCAATTCATCATGAATAGACTCACGCCTGAACAACGCTTGCAAATAATGCAATTTTATTTCGAAAATAATGGTTCTGTGCGGAAAACGTATCGCGCACTACGTCCATTTTTATTTTGTTTAGCGATGAAGCGCACTTCTGGTTGAATGGCTACGTCAACAAACAAAACTGCCACATTTGGAGTGAAGGTAATCCTCAAGTGTATGTTGAAACACCGTTACATCCAGAAAAACTGACTGTTTGGTGCGCTTTATGGGCTGGTGGAATCATTGGTCCGTACTTTTTCAAAGACGATGGTGGCCAGAACGTTACAGTCAATGGTGATCGGTATAGAGCCATGATAACTAACTTTTTCATTCCTGAATTGAATAACCATGATGTCCAGGAGATGTGGTTTCAACAAGACGGCGCAACATGTCACACATCTCGTGCCACAATAGATTTATTGAAAGACACGTTTGGTGACCGCCTAATTTCACGTTTTGGACCTGTGAATTGGCCTCCAAGATCTTGTGATTTAACACCGCTAGACTACTTTCTGTGGGGCTATGTGAAGTCATTGGTCTATGCGGATAAGCCACAAACGCTTGACCATTTGGAAGACAACATTCGCCGTGTTATTGCCGATATACGGCCACAAATGTTGAAAAAAGTCATCGAAAATTGGACGTCCAGATTGGACTACATCCGCGCCAGCCGTGGTGGTCATATGCCAGAAATCATATTCAAAATGTAATGTCACAAGATTATCTTTCGGAAAAATAAAATTCATGTCAATCGAATAATCCATCGTTGTTTTATTGCAACTTAAAGTTCTATACCTCTATAAAAAACACCCTTTACTATTCCAAAGAGCCAATTAATATCTTCACCAACTTTCTTCCTATTCGCAATAGCCGAGTGGTTTGCAGTGCGCAATACCATGCGATATATCGGGTTCGAGTCTTGGCCCGACCAATATTCATGTGTATTTCTATACATGCATATCTACTCTTAACTAATTCGTTCTATTAACTTTATAAATCTCAATCGACTTGCCCATCATTCAATACAACCATCATAGCCACTTTTTTGTATGGTGCATTATATCAACTCATCCATCACCCTCTTCCATGGTTCTAACCTATCGATACATCATGTTTTCTGAACCTCTTCTTCGATTATTTTCATGAGATAAATTAATTTTATTTGGCAGTGACAACATGGTTGTAAGACAAAAAATAATCAATAGTTTCTAGAAAACATGTGTGCCGATTATGAACTATTATTATAAATTAAGAAACAAGATCTCAACCTGCTAAGCTTTATTAAATAATTATTTATTTAAATTTCCATAATCATGCTCATGTAATTAGAGTAATTATTTTATTTAGAGTATTAATTAAATTAGTAAAATTTTAAATGCTTGCCCTCGATTCTTACGCTGAAAATATTGTTGAACAAATATTTGGAAGTTGCGCAGTTCGCCAAGTTTGGTCAGTCAGCTGAAAATGTTAAATTTGCTCCGTGGGTGGAACACTCACAAATAGTTACCAATGGATATGTCTGTGAGCAAGAGGAATTCATTTGATCACTAAGAGTACGTGCACTTGGTTTGGAAGTATTTGGGTCGCCTGACGTGGTAATTCAAACGGGAGGAAATCCTTTAATGATGGGATTATTAGCATTCTTTGAGAAAAACGTATTTGAACTTACTTTACATTATGCGGTTGTAGTCGAGAGGTTCATAGTTGGAAAACACATAAAAATTATATTATATCACAAACAAAATTTACTTGTAAATGAAAAGTACATTATCGTTTTAGGAAATATCTGGATATTATTGCAAATTCATTCACACTTTTTAAAATAATAATTCAAAGGAAAAAAATTAAGTAAAGAGTCAAAGCCTATCAATATGCCAATATTTTATTTTCTTATAAGAAGTTAAATTTCTTAAGCTTTTTGGAAAATATTTCACGAAATTCACCAAAAACAGCAAAGAGGCGAGACGGGTTGTTATAAGAGCCGAATCGTCATAAGTAAGTGAGAAATCTACCTCGTTAACCAACCTATAAATTATTGAATCATGGGTTATATGTATGCTCAGGCTCATTGCTACGGATGTCGGAATACCGAATTTAAAGAAGTAATGACGAATTCAGTAGAAAAATTTGATGAGTCAGATTAAAACAAAATTATGCCATTGAATTTCTCAAAGAAATTTTCTTATGATGAAATACTCGTATATGTTACTTTTATTATATTAATAACATCCTAGTTGCCTTTGAAGTTTACCTTAATCAGAGCACTTTCCAAACATGATTTATCTCCATTTGCATCCATGTCCCTCTGCATCTGAGTAGTTGAAAAGTCAGTAAAGCGTCAGCATTAGGTACGTAGAGTGGATGTTTTGCGACATACCTATGCCTTTAGGAGGCCTATTTTGATGAGCCGATTATTATTTTTTCCTTTTTTTCGTTTTTGGTGCGCTACGTTATTTTATGAGTTTCTTCCTATCATTTTGGATAGTTTTCTTACGAGTTTTTGCTGTAAATGCAGTAATTGAATCTTTAGACTGGAGTTGAAGTTTTCAAATATTTAGGTATCTTTATATCTAAAGGTAGTGAAATATGCAGTAAAGATTTACAAGAGAATTAAAAAGAAATCTAGATTTATAAAAATTTCAGATTGCTAAAATAGATATTTATATCTTATATCTTAACGCAAGCAGTTAGTTATGTTCTATTCTATCAGGAGTAACTCGCACTTCGCTATAGTCGGCAAATTTTTAAATATTTATTAAACTCGTGGTTGTAGTCGACGATTCATGTGAAAAGTGCTAAAAATACGCGAATTAAAACCTTTTTTTTTGTTAATTTTTATTTATTTTACATATGTATATTAAGCCAATGGAAAGCTACACCGCGTTAAAATCAATTCATGAGAGATTATCTTATGGATTTTTTTAGTAAACCCATACGCCAAACATATCCAAATACAAAGAAATTTTAGTCACTAAGTTTGGGTGGTCTATGTCCCCGATAGTATATCAAGTCCTAATACACGGGCGTAATATCATGTAAGCTATTTTGCCCTTAGGTATGTATGATTTAATTAAATAATTAAACTAACAAATTCGCTTGAAGGCGAAGAATGACAATAAATTTTTTAATGAATTGAGAAGTCAACATGCAAGGAGAGATTCGAGAATTATAACCCTACCGATACTTTAAATCGTTTTTTAATAATGTCACCCATGATAAGAATTGAGAAAAGTCTGATGGATTCACCAATGCACCCACATATTTTCGGGCAAGACTAACACATAAGCTAGTTGTCTGGTATATCTTTCTTTTCTGAGTAAATACAAATTGAACGAGAGTGCAGTTAAACTGATTGTCCGCTTTATTTTATTATACTGTGATGGAAATCCCGAATACGAATGACAGACAAAAGATATAGCAGTGTGACGAGATTTCCAAATAAAAAGGATAGAAAAAAAGGAGGGGCAGTATGATGCAAAATTCCCCGTAATAAGGAAAAACAAAAGGGTCGACAGTGTAAAGGAAAGTCCACGTCGTTAAGGATAAACGGAGCGGCTGCAGCTACCGCAGGCAAAGGCCTATTCTTAAGTGCGTGAAAAGTACATTTGGACCATCGCTAGGTACAAAAGGAGCGGCAGCAGCTATTTGCAGGCAGTCAAGTTGAAGGCTCAGCAGGAATAACACTGGTGCAAACTAAAGTGAATAATAAAATATTTATAAAGATTTGTAAAGGTAAACCATTGTGTATAGAGAAGAAAATTGTAGTTATTCTTTAACAAAATTAATTAATTAAATTAACTTTGAGAAATTCCTGACGATTAAGAGGCCAAACGAATAAATCTTGGACTCAAAGGATTTGGGAAATCATCGAGGGTAGTTGCGAAAAACGTTACATACATTTGCATGAATTGGTATATTGATGCGAGGGACTAGCAATTTTCGAAATATTTCAACCAAACTTGGTAGGAAGATGCCCCTATATGTTTAAACGATCATTTGTCTGAACCGGCCAGATCGGACCACTATTGCATATTAATTAATTAATTAAGCCAAACGGTTACCCTCCTGCCGCCAACCGGAATTTGCCGAGTCAAGAAAGCGTTTGTTAAGCGTCGAGATTTAAAACTGCTCAGCTACAGAAAACAAATTCATCAGCTGAAATATAAGATTATTTATACTACAATAGAAAATTAGTGGGCTACTTGTTAAGAAAAGTTATTACAGTATTTTTTGTTACGAAAAGTGAGTCGTCATATCGAATATGCTGGAATAACAATTGAAATCTTGACATAAACGGCGAAACGGTTATTATAGTTGAAAAGTTTGTTTTACAAGATTTTAAGAATATTGGTCTAAATTGTCGTGATAATCGGATGGGAACATTAAAATTTACTTCACCTAAGAGAAATGAACTGCAAATCAGTCCATTTAGAAGCTTGACTAAGAAAATTATTCCTAACATTTCTCTACGGCTAGAAAGTGTGGGTAAATTTATGTATAAGTTTTAAGCGACTAGTATACGGAGGAAGATTTTGGCGGGAATCCCAGTACAAATGACGCAAAGCAAGCAACAGAAACTGTTTTTGAATGGATTCAATTTTATCAGAATGGATTTTATAATTAGGGTTCCACACAACTGAACTGTACTCAAATATTGGCCTTACTAATGACGTAAAAAGTATTTTCGTAATATAAGGGTCGCTAAATTCTTTAGACCACCGCTTTGCAAAGGCAAGGGCACCTTTAGCTTTCAACACAGTTGTATTAATATGAAGATTGAAGTTGAATTTGTTATCCATTGTTACACCCAAATCAACAAAATTACATACTTGCTCTAGACTATAGTTGTTTATTGTGTAAGATGGTGGTTGAACATATTTTCGTGTAAATAACATGGTTTTACATTTATTAAGGTTAAGAGGCATATCATTGTTATTACACCAAGTTACTAAATTGTTCAAATCGGTTTGTAAAAAACATCTTTCATTAATGAGGTATAAGATTGGAAAAGCTTTACATAATCGGCATATAATAAAATCTTTGAATATTTTATAACTGACGGCAAATCGTTAATAAATAAAAAGAACAGAATCGGCCCCATGTGGTTACCTTGCGGAACACCAGATGTTACATCAATTATGTCAGAATAGGTATCATTAAATAATGCTCTTTGAGTCCTGTTGCAGAGATAGGAAGATATCCATTGCAAAAGGCTTGGTTGAAATCCAATAAGATCTAGTTTTTTAATAAGTATTGTATGTTTTACTCTGTCGAATGCTTTACTGAAGTCAGTATACATACATATATAACATAAGTATCCTTGTTTTCCCTTAATCCATTTGAAACGTGAGTAACAAATTCCAGCAAATTAGTAATAGTAGATTTCCCTTTGCAAAACCCATGCTGGGAACTGGAAATTAAAGGAAATATGGAAAAAGTTAATTGGGCAGTAATTATGGCTCCAAAATTTTAGGTATAGAAGATATCTTCGCTATCCCTCCATAATTTTCAATCAAAGATCTACTACCATTCTTATGCAAGGGTATTATAAATGATTTTTTCCATGTCAAAGGGAATATGCCTTGTTTTAGGGATGCATTAAAGAGGTTTGTCAAAGGTCGGTACAAATTTTCAGCACAATATTTAAGAAAGCATGTTGGAATCATGTCAGGGCCGTAACTGAAAGAGCTCTTTAAAGCCTTTAGATGACATAACACATAAGAAACAATTGGGGTGTTAATTGAGCTTTGAGGATAAAAATTCTCTTGACGGACAAAATTATTTCCAGTTGAATTGATAGAGTAATTCGACCTAAAATATTGTGCAAACATATTAGAGATATGAACAAAGTCACTTGATGTAGCACATTTATATGTCATGGCGGATGGAAACAAAGAGACTCTGCGTTTGGAGTTAACGAAATCATAAAACATCTTAGAATTGCGTACAATGTTTCTTTTAACCTTAGTTAAGTAATTGTTGTAACATATTTCAGTTCAAAGTACTTACGACGTAGCTTTGAGTATTTTATATAGTCTGTAGGTAAGCTTGTTGCTTTATACAGTTTAAAAGCGCGAAATTTTCTGTTTTTTATCAAATTTAAATCTTTTGTAAACCATAAAGTGGTACATTTAGTTAAAGCACAAGCACGTTTTGGTACAAAATTTTCAAACAATTTTACAATTGTATTATTAAAATGAAGATATTACCTTTATAGACAGGCCAAATCCATGTGGATAGTTCCTGATTTAATTTTTTTAAGTTAGCTTTTGCAAAATTAAAGCAAGAACTAGAACCAAATAGAGATGCCGCGTTATCAACCCGTAGGCTGTCCATGACTTCAAAAGTTATAACCAAAGAAGGATGATAGGTATCCTATGAACAAAAGGTAGAACAAAAGGATTGCACCGAGTCACAGAAAATTTTGAAATATTGTCAACATACACTAAATCCAGGATTTTATGAAATTTATTTGGTACTAAATTAATTTGGTTAACGCAAAGCTCAGACATTTTCTCTAAGGACTCAGTAAAACATGGTCGAGTACAAACGGGAGTGATGTTATCATCGATTTGTTTCCATGATATACAAGGCAAATTGAAGTCTCCCAAGACCATAATGGAGTCAGAATCTTTTATCAATGAAATAATACTTTCAACTGATCTAATAAGTTGAAGATATACTGATATGTCAGACTGGGGAGGTATGTAAGATAAAATTATATAAATAAAGTGCTTACCAGTACGGATGCATTTAAGTTCAATGAAATCTATGCGAGAAGTACAAACTTCTGAGGGTAAAGACGAATGAACCGCAAGGAGAACTCCCCCTCCGATTCCGTTCAAGCGATCACTTCTATAGATTTGATACTCGCTGCATAAAATCTCATTATCAAAAACGTGAGGTTTTAGCCACGTTTCTGTAAATGAAATGACGTTGAAGTTGCAATGAAGACTGCTTAAATAAAGATCAGTCAACCTGTTATTCAGGCCTCTAACAGCAGCGAAAGATTACTTATTAGTTTTTTGTCCCTCGTTTGGTCGTTGAATTCGGGCAATATTTTTATCAATTTTCTTAATAACCCTATGTTCAAATTCACGTTCAACAGCTCCAGGGGGCCAGAACGAGCTGTTTAAAAGAATCTCAAATGTATCAACAGAAACATCAATTTTAAATATTTTTTCGAATATTGAAATCATTAGTATTTAATAATGCCTTAACTTATCAACAGTTGTATCATTTGCAAATCTAGACGCAAAAATAGATTTTTTTGGTGGAGCAACAACCAGCTTCCTGAATCCAGATTCTGGAATTTGCAGACTTTTATTTATAATGGCTTGAGGTTTGGGGTCTACTGAAACTTCCGCAGGCCTCTGCAGCTGGGATGTAGAGGGTTTCTCAACCAGCGGGCAAGGTGACGACAAGTTTATTAAATTAATTGTTGGAAGAGTTTTATCCTTAGCCGGAAGTGAAGTTTTCTTTTTGGGAGGAATAGATGCCATTTCCACATCAGACTGACTGTTCACCCGTTTACGCTTGTTATCTAGTTTGGGGTCACTTTGAGAATCACTTAAGCATTTAAATGTTTTGAACATGTTTTCATAATGATTGAACTTATCCCAAAGTGATCCAAGTTCACGGCCAATCTCTCTAAAGCCATCACAAGTTTGCTTGCACAATTTGTAGAATTCAATTTCAGTAGATCTATGTACATGATCATCTTAATCCTTTTCCATCGTTAATTGAATCGAGAATTCTACCTATTAAACCAGCACATTTTATGTGGGGGAGTCCATCGCAAGGCCAGTAAGATACACAGCACTCAGACTCGTCTTTAATGTAGTAATTATTATAAGAGCAATTCATGTAAATCTTTTAGTTATGAAAAATATACGAAGGAAAAAAGGATATAATTAGAAAAAAAGGTAAATAAGAAACCTAAATATTTAAATAAAAAATTAAATAAATTTTTTTTTAGTTTAAAATAAATAAAGTATTAAATTATTGAAAAATCCAAGCACATTTACAGGCGCTAAGATTTAATATAATAAAATAGTTTTAAAGACAGTGTAGAGAGCAGTTTTAAATACACTGTGATATGACACTTAAAAAACAAGACGCAAACAGATGTGACAAAAGAATAATAACACAAAATGAAAATAGCAAAAAACCATAAAAGCAAATGCTTTTACACAAAAACAAATATAAAGCTTGAAAAGCACCAAAAAGTTAATATTTAAATATGTATGTAATTAGAAAATGACTGATATTAATGAAAAGATAACATCATTTAATGGTGCGCACAAATTTAGCACTTCAAATTTTTTGTATTCACTGAAATAATAATTAATTAGCACAAAGATTTACATAAAAATAGCACAGCAAAATAAAACACAGATTCACAGCTTGAGGTTTGTGAAATTATATATACCACCTATTTTTCAGATTTGAACTTTTGAACAATGAATTCTTCATTGGTTCAGAAAATAATCGAAATCGGACAACTATAACATATATATTATTATATATTTTTGGATCAAACATTTCCGCTAAAAAGGTATCTAGGAGCGTGAGATTTGGTACTCTACAGACGTAAATTTAAGTTTATATTGAAAATGAAAATCAACGTAATCGAATCCTTTAATTCACAATAAATTTATATGTTCATGAAAGGTATGTATAAAGACTTCGGCATGGCTAGACATCCGTTCTTTCTTGTTTTTTTTTCCTTATTTTATACTTTATATTTTATATTTATAGCGTCATTTTTATCTTTTTCTTCGTACTTTGTAAGAAATAATAAAAGTATACATAATTAAAACAATTACGAATGTTAAATAGTGCGATCAATAAATTTGCCAGTATACTTACATATGTACATATCGGTTGAAAGGAATAAATAAATACAAATTGTTCAACTTCACAAGAGAACGAAGAGATGACGCTCACGTATAAAATGTGAGCATCAGTTTTAACATTCGTTTAAAAAATTATACGTTTAAAAAATAATGGTAATATTTTTCTCTTTCTAATGCACTATACGTTCAGTCTTAAAGAAATTACATTGCACTTTTTATCAGTAAGGTATAATTTTAATATTATGAACACGCTTCCAAATTTGGTTTCTTAAAATATATTTGTGTTGTAGAATGCGTTATTTTCGTAAATTTCTGGTACTAGCCAATAATCTCCATCATAACCACACTTTTTTTAATAACACATTTCTTATAATGACATTACTGTTTTCAGAAATAAAATGTTGTAAATTGCTTGGTTTAATTCGCAATTTAATTTGCAATTTATCTCACAAAGTATACATAATAACTTCAGTATATATGCATAACATATAACCGTTGAAGTGGCTCCCTCATCAAATTCGTGGTCTTGAAATTTTTCGAAGAAATTCTTCTAAGGGAGCTTTTAAGATCCCTTAAAGAATACAAATGTTTAAGTAAATACTTTTATATGCTTTTTCCACATAGTGCTTTTATAAAAAATATTTCAATTTACAAATAATTTAATTTAAAGTAAATTATCATCGAGAAATAATGAACTTTATTTCTAATCTACTTTGAGGTCATGAGGTGTTGGAACTACCCAACCTCCTAATGAGGCTTCTAGTTCACTAGCAATTTGGAAGCATAATCGATCTTTATAAGGCCCGGCAACTACTTGAAAACCTACTGGCAAATCATCTTTATCCTTGCCCATTGGTATGTGAGTAGTCGGCAGACCTATAATATTGAAAACCATTGTATAATCTATATTCCAAAGAGCTAAATATGAGGTATTGTGATGTATTGCTGGCACCGGGAATGTGGGGAAAAGAAGAACACCTTTATCGCCCAATATTTGCTAAAAAGGAATTAAGATTTTATAATTTGGCAATATTAGAAATTATGTTACTTTACTTACCGTCAATTTGGCTTTTAATACTTTGGCTTCCGCTCTGTATCTCTTTATATTTTCAGTTTTCATTAAACCATTTAGTCGTCGCAATATATCAAAATAAATAGCTTCCTTAGTATATTCTGATCGCTTAAAAAATGCCTTGATAAATTCTACAAAATGTTCACGTATTTTATTTGGATTATTACTATTGATTAAATACGGAAAATCCTGCAATAAAACTAATCCACTTATTGATATTTCAAATGAGTTCTTGAATAGGTTCATTGATGCCTTTTCAGTGTAGCAACCCCGATTTTGTAAACACTTTACAGCTGATTTGATGGCAAGCTCCATTTCATAGACCAGAGATTTATGCAAAAAACCGTTGAGCCGCTGAAATCCAAAGGCGTAATAAACCTAAATGAAAATGAGCAAATAGTTAGATAAGATTCAAAAATCTGAACGATAGTTCCTTTGCTGTGAAACTAAAAATTATTAACTAAGCTCATATAAATCAATAGATAAACCATATACTGTGATTAATGTATTTAATATATATATAAGTTAATAGTTAATTAATAATAATAATTAAAGACTAGTTTCTTTACCGTCTAGCAAAATTGGTGATTTATAATCGATTAAAAGATTTTCAATTTCACTATACCTAAGTGAAAATGTTTAATTTCTACTAAGAAAATGGTCTTTACCATTATATCCTTCGTAGCTATCTTCGATTTTAAGTCAAGTTTATCAGCATTTTTGCCAGCCATGACTTGCATTAGTAAATTCAAGTCGCATCCGAAACGTGTAATTGGACCCAGTTGAAGAAATTCAGGACCATCATCGTCGCCGCAGTTAGGGAAATGACCTACAATCGAAGTAATTCCACCAGTTGGTTTGTGTCCGAAAACGCCATTGAATAAACTTGGAAGACGTATTGAACCACCAATATCAGAGCCAATGCCAAACAAAGTTGCACCGGCGCCATTTAAAGCACCCTATAACAAAATTAAAAAATAACAATAATTAAAATTAATATTTGGGGAATATTTTTGTACTTCACCACCCGATGAACCTCCTGGAGTGCGCTTATTATTATGTGCATTTAAGCAACGGTCTTGAGTTGCAGGATTTATTTCGATGCTAAAGCAATATTCGCCAGTTATTGATACCAGCAATGGTATGCCACCAGCGTTTATCAGATTATTTACCACCTCACCATTCTTGGGACATATCATATTAGCGCGCTGACGGCTACCAACTCGAAATGGCATACCTAAACAATTAATTTTTTATTACTTGAAGTAAATATTTATAAATAAAAATTCTCATACCTTTTAACCCACAAGACTCTTTAACGGTAAATGGTGCACCCAATAGAGGAAAACGATCGAAGAGTGCTGGCAATTCTTCGTCTGGTGTCTCGGAAATGAGCTTATCGGCGCGTATGGCATCTCTTACTGCTTTATCAAAACAATCATGCACCACTGCATTGATGTGAGGTTCCACCTCTTTGATACGTTCAATGTAAGCCTTTACTAAAACTTGCGATTTAAGCTGAAATAATAACATTAGGTTAATGATGAGAATAATAATAAGTGTATGTGTGCAGTATAGAAATCTCCCATGAAATTTTTTATTTTTATCGTTAGTTTACAGTAGTTTAAAGTAGTCTAATTCAGATTTATGAAATTTACATTTCCGATGCAGGAATGGAATGTAGATTGCATAAAAAAATTATTCTTGTTTTAGGCATTCTACTATTGTACAGCGAAAATTTGATAAGTCCACACATAACACAGCTGACTTTAAACAATTTGTGAGTTAGGATACAAAATTATATTAATTCTCTCAGTGATATCATCACATATAATTACAGATTTTTTAGGTGAGCTAGGTAAATTTGGCAAAATTTTAATTATTATTTTTTTTTTTACAATTTAAGCTCATATAATAATTTGAAAATATCTGAGTCAGAGTTAATTAACTCGGTCTACAAAAGGGCATATTTGATTTTGGTAGGAGCCACTAACAATTTTTGTGTCGTTTGTTTAGATTTTTCATATGTGCCTTCCATTTTCAATTGAAACTTTTCAATTGTAGCTGCGTGAAGAAACCGATAAAAAGAAGAAAACGCAGTTTATGGGTCGCTAAAGCCTTTAAAATTACCTTAAAATATAGGGTCTCATTCAAGGTTTTCGATTTGTGATTTGTGAGAATAGAGGCTGGAACAGAGAGTTTGTGCAGTTTTAAAAGCACGGAAATTAAATTGTTATATTTGTTCTCTTTACAGAAGAACTTTTTATTATAAAGTGTGTTTTTTATAGATGTATAGAACTTTAAGTTGGCATTACTTTTCAAGATGGCGACCGATTTAACAGCTGTCAAGTGATTTATTCTCAGTTTGGTTTGGCAATTCATCATGAATAGACTCACGCCTGAACAACGCTTGCAAATAGTGAAATTTTATTTCGAAAATAATGGTTCTGTGCGGAAAACGTATCGCGCACTACGTCCAATGATACGGACCAATGATTCCACCAGCACGAGAACTAAAAAAGTTCAGCTACAGAACAAAATTCATTAGCTGATTTTTAAGAGTTATTTCAAATATAAAATTTTATGTAATGATTACTTGAGAGTCGACAAAATAGTTTTCTTAATGTGAAAAAGCGAGTCAGATATGTCAAATGTGCTTGAATGGGAATTGAAATCAAGGCACAAACAATGCAAAGGCTCGTGAAATTCAAAATTCGTTTTACAAATTTTTAAAAACAAGGAATAAAAGTTTCTGGACATTCTAAACGGAACATTAAATTTGATTTCAGAGAGAATAAGGGGGTTGGACATTGAGCCTGTTATTATTTTAACCATGAAAATTACACCAAGCATTTCCCGACGACTGGCGAGAGTAGGGAGATTGATAAGTTTGAGACGACTAGTATAAGAAGGATGATTGTACTGAGAGTCCCAATGCAAAATCATAAGGAAAATAGGAGAAATTCCAAATCACCGAGCCGTATTCAAGAAAAGGTCTTACTAATGTTATATACAAAGCTTTAGTAGGATAAGGATCATTAAACTCCTTTGAGCCCCGTTTTACAAAAGCCAAGATGCCTTTGGCTTTGTTGACTATCACACCAATGTGATGTGTGAAGTTCAATTTAGGGTCCATAGTGATTCCCAAGTCAATAAAACGGTAAACCTGTTCCAAGTTGTAATTAACTATAGTTCAAGTAATTGTCTGTGTGGATTTTCGAGAGAAACACATAACTTTACATTTCTTAAGATTTAGGGGAATCCGATTTTTTTTACACCATTCAAATATGCTGTTCATGTCTGTTTGCAGTAAGATACTTTCATTAGTGTAAGATTGATAAAGTTTTACGTCATCCGCATAAATTAAAAGTTTTGATAATTTTACTTGAAGAAACATTAACGGTATCTGAAATGGAATTTTTAAACATTACTCTTTGAGTTCGATCTTACAGATATGTGGAGATCCATTGTAGAAATTTTGGTTGGAAACACAGTAAGTCAAGTTTCTTGTTTAGCAGCGAGTGACATACTTTATCAAAAGCTTTTCTGAAGTCAGAATATATTACGTCAACGCTGCTGTTCTTTCTGAACGCATCGATGATATAAGAAGTTATATATATATACTTATTGATATAGATTCTTTTCTTTTCTCTTTAATCATATTTTTTAATTTCTGATGATTAGTTTAAGTGCATGTGCTTGGAGTTAAACACGCTTGTAGTCATAACCCTTTTATTAGCATCATATTAAAATGTGATATTAGTCTTAATCAAATTATCTAAGTAATACTTTGTAAAGATATATGTATACATATGTATGTGCTATAAAGTTGTAATTAACTTTAAGTATTTTACATACTTGAATAATTATTTTAATACACATGTTCCCTAATATATTTTCTTTATCGTTTTAATATTACTCAAATGGAGTGTTTAATGATTATTAATAAACAAGTTTAATCAAGTTTTCTAACGTATAAAGCAATAGATACTGCTATTTTTTTAATCATTTGGCTATATTCTTCAAAATAATCTCTTATTTTTTATTTTTTTAAATTTTTTTCTTTAAAATTGCCTTCAGTTTCAGCGATAATCTTTTCATTCGAGCATAATTTTTTACCGATGATTACAGGTTTGTTTGTAGTCGCTGGGAGCCAAATCTTGCGAATACTGTGGATCAATTCGAAGATCAATTCATACAGTTTTGTCATTGTTTCATTTCAAGTTTTTTTTTTTAGCAATTTCGGCCTTTGGACACTCCTAACCTTTCCAGCATATTGTTGTGCTTTCGGGTGCTTTGGACGAAGTTTACCCGTCACTGTTTACTCAGTTGACGATAGTTTTGACTCTGGAGGGAAGATATGAATCCATGTTTCATTAATTCATATCGATGTAAAATTCCGGTTAGTTATGCTTAAACATGATAATGTTTTTCAACAGCAAGACAACGTGGCAACAACTTTGAATTGAGCTTTCTCATAGTCAAAGGGTCATGTAATATAAAGTCAGCACATTTTTTCGATATCTTTAAGATGTCAGCTAACTCACCCAACGTCACTTGTCGATAATTCAAAATGACCCCGGTTTAAATAGGAAATTATTTTTGATCTATTGTTTTTAAAAGCCCAACTCACCATACTAAGCACAATAGCTAACAAAAATTTTTGTAGAACACCATGAATATTAACAGCTTTTTTTTGAAGGTTAGTACTGACTGAAAAGGCGGTAAAGTCAAGAAAATCAGCGCCATCTTTGTGTTAGGGCCGAGACTTTTCAGCCCATGTATTATAAACATCTCTTTTCTACTTTCAATATATGTATATACCTTTCATGTATATGATATGGTATAATAATTTTGGTCTGAAGGAAGTGTGTAAGTACCAAAAGCAGAAGAGATAGACCCTCCAAAATTTATGCTGATTATATCAGAATCACGAGCGGAGTTGATTTTGCCATGTCCGTCTGTCTGTTTGAACGAGATATTTCAACCAAACTAGGTAGGAAGATGCATCTATACGTTTAAACGAACGTTTGTTGGAACCGGCCAGATCGATCCAGATTTAAATTTTGGGTGATAAACCAGTCAAAAAGTACCTGAGAATGTGAAATTTGATATACTAAACATAGATAATGAATTACATATCGGTACTGAAAATCAACGGAATCGGACGACTCTAATATATCGCTCCCATACACCGATTTGTTCAGATGCTTTGATGAAAACTCATTTGGTAATAAGCACACATATCATATATAAATCATCGAAATCGAAACATCATATCATATAGTCCTCATACAACCGATCTATTCAGATATGAGGTTTTAGTCAAAAATTTGACAAAATTTTATATTCTACAGTCGTGAATTTAAGTTTGTATTGACACTGAAAATCTTTAAAATCGAATTTTGAGATTTGCTACAAATTTGATATGTACATGAAAGGTATAAAGATGACATGGCCGAAGACAGACCTACGTATTGGGAGAATGCTTTAATATTAGAACTTATTTAATTTAAAGCGTATGTATGTACCTTTCGTTGCCGTAGCAACTGAATCACATCGACCAATGAAAATGTTAACAACTTATTGCGTATTGGCGGAATCTGTGATGGATTCTTTCCCGATGCTATAAATGGTAATATCCTATATAGTAATCCATAAGTAATTGTCACAATCAATTGTACAATTCGCAGAAAAAAATCCATAAGAAATTTTTTAATATTAACCAGATCACAATTTTTGAAATATACTTAATTTACCGAGCACAATCACGTTATTCACAACGAGTATTTCTCACTCATCACGCGGTTGAATGAGCGTGTCGTACTAATCACAAATATTCAATATTTTCATATTTATCATGTTGTTTTCTCTAGTCGTCATTAATTTTAGCTGGAGAATTGTAAAGCAAAGAAGTGACACTAAATTGCAGTCTTTCTTTCGATTTGTTTGCTTCGTCCAAAGTCTATTAATAATAAAATATATATTGTTTTTGAGTGAATCTCGGAGTATTAATCTATTTATTACAATACGAAACCAAAATATTATTAGTTATTATTATTCAAATAAAACAAGATGAACTAGAATTATAAACCAGCGCCAACCCAAATGTCAGGAATGGCTGTCGTCATAACACTTCAGCTCATGGAACGAACTTCATCAGTTTCTTAAAACTGATGTTTACATTTGTATACGTGTATGACATTCTCTCTTCATTCTCTGTAGTATTTTAATCATTCTTGTTAGACAACCAGAACTCAGATGAACGACAGCATTGATACCAAAACAGCTCAATTTTGATAAAAATTCCCTCTATGTGTACATATTAGAGCTCTTGATAGCGCAGGCAGCGTTCTATTGATATTTACATACTTCTTGCATAAGACTGAGTTTACACCAGGCAATTTTTTGTTGCCGAAACTCTTTGTTTGTAGGAGAGAGGGCGATGACAAAGAGAGCAACGTACCGACTATATTGTGCTCGGTTTACACGCTTTGTTATTTTATTCGTCGCTGTAAAATTTGTCATTTCTTTTCTCATTTATATTTGAATTCTCTGAATGATTGCTATTATGATAAGTTTAAAATGAATGTTAAAGAATTATGGAATTTAAAAATTAAATTTGTATATGTAAAAGTAAATATATTAGTATATATGTATATATATACAGTTGAATACATATGATAACAATATATTAAAAAATATTCAAAAACTTGTAAGACTGAGTTTACACACGAATACTTTTGCCGAAGCGACTCTTAGTTTGTAGGGGAGAGGGCGACGACGAATAGAGCAGCGTACCGACACTGTTGTGCTCGGTTGACACGCTTTGTTATCTTATTCGTCGCTGTAAAATTTGTCATTTCTTTTCTCATTTATATTTACATTCTCTGAATGGTTGCTGTTATGTTATTCAGTTGAATACATATGATAACGCATTATATTGAAAAATATGTAAAAACTTGTACAGGGGTTGAGTGTGTAGTAAATTGCGAAAATGAAATGAAATGGAATGGCAGAAAATTGTCATGAACCAAGTTTCCCCGTGTGAACGTGAAGGGGAAATACCAAAAGCTAAACTGCCGATAAAAAGCGACAGGAGTATTCGTGTGTAAACTCAGTCTAAAGGACAATACCAAAAGAGAAATTGCTGATAAAAAGCAAGAAAAGTATTCATGTGTAAACTCAGTTCAAATAAATTTAAAATTGTAAAACAGAGTTCTGAGAATAAAGTCAATTTTTTTTAAATGCTTGCGCAAGTGTCCGAGTGCACGTTGCTCAAATGTTCAAACTGTTAGAAAACGTTCGAACAAAATCTAAAGCTCTAATACATACATTATTAAGATGTAGTCTTTATTCTAATATTTTTCCTTAGTTCATATGTTACATAGCTAAGGTACATAGTTTATATAGCATGGAGAAGAAATGAAAATAAAGCAATCAATTCATTTTCGTAATTTCAACAAAATATTTTAAGCAAAATATTATATTCTGATGCTACTTTTATTAAAACGTTGTTAAAATTGATAAAAAAAAAAACACACCAATAGATTCGATTTCAAGCGAACTTTAATATAAATCGGGGGAAGATCAATTTTTCAAACACTTAGTTATTAACAAAAATAGTAACGAAATGTCGTATTTAACCTCTTTTCTTATAAATTAGTGTACATTGTTGTAGCAGAAGGCTGTTATGCGAAAAAGAGTCCAACTTCGCTTTAGAATTTATGAGTTGCCATACAAACTTTAACGATAAAGTGTTAGTTTCAAGTAAAATGTAAGAGGCGGTCTTGAACGATAAAGGTGAATTATTTATTATACAAAATATCAGTAGCTTCTTTGATTTTCGAAAAAGTAAGCTAAGTACAATCTTTCGCTTTATTCGAGATATGTAGATGTGTAATTTTTTTTATAAAACAATACTTTAAATGCAATGGCGTCGCCTTTACTTCTCGGAAACTGAATTAATGTCGTTTTTGATGGTACATTAAGTTTTGCGGAAAGATCTCACATACCTTACATGCAATATAATGTGCACACTAAGCAAAGTTAACAATAGTGGAGATTACAACGAAAAAATGATAGAAATTAAAGGAAAGAAGAAAATTTCCTTACAGTGCAATTATATTGTATCTGTCACGAAAAATACATTTTTTAGCGTTCGAAATTAAGTATCACAAAAGTTTCTCAAATGTCTTTGATGTACATTAAGTTATTTAAGGGAAGTAATGATGGTTTGGATGTTTAGACGTGACGATGGCTCAAAGTTAGCGCCGTATGTTTGATGGGCAGTGGTTTTTTGGAGCTATAGAGTACAGGATGAGAAAAATGTATTATGAATGTGTCTCAAATCGTGACAGAGAGACTTTGTTAAGAATTATCAGGAGTAAAACTGAGCCTAGAACGAAGATTTTTTACGACGGTTGGGCATCATACGCTTGCTTAGGAAGTGAAGGCAACAAGCATGAGGTGGCAAAACATAACAAATATTTTGTGGATCTAGAAATAGGCGCCCATATGCAAAATATTCAACGCAGCTGGCGCTCACTTAAATCAAAAGTGCCGAGGTATGGGAGTATGAAGAAACATTTCGACAAGTATATTACGGAGTTTATGTTTTTTCAAACGTTTCCCTACCACCGAATGAGAGCTCACGAATTGTTTTGGGCGATAGGTGAATTATATAACCCATATGACTCCAAAGCCACTGAAATTGTTAGAGAAGATAATGAGGGAGAAAATACCACATTTTGGGGTCTTTTTAAGCAAAAACCGGTCATAATTACTATAAATTCATTTGCGTGGCAACCCTATAGCGAATTTAGATGCTGTTCACCAGATAGTTGTCTGCAACAACAACTATGTGAGTCAATTGAAAGCGATATTTGTTATTTCCTTACATCTTTCGTTAATAACTAAAAATATTGGCGGAAAATTTCACTCCTCCTGATTTATAATTAAAATTTATTCCTCGAAGTATCGATTTACATGTTTTTTGTGTGTTTATTTTACTAAGCTATTGACAAAAGAACACGTATTGTTAGTGCAACTAATAAGCATAATAATGTAACTTATTTCGTTAATAACTATAACAGTGTTTGGAAAACTGGTTTTTCCCCGATTTACAATTAAAGTTCGCTTGAAAACGAGTGTATTGGTATGCTTTTTTTTATTAGTTGTAATAACTTTTTAACAAAAGTAGCTATACAGTAATTTTGATAGTATGTTTTTTTTGTGTCATCTAGATGTGACTCAGCTCCTAGGCTCTACGAAGGCCTTGTTCATATTCGCGGGATCCTTGAAGTGGAAAGACATCAAAATTGAATAATAAATACATAAGTTAAAATAAACAATTAAAAATTACGTAATAAATTAATTGGAAACCCACAACTCTGATGCACACCGGATCATTATCCATATTTCGAATCTCTACAATTTTTGAAATTGATAAATTTGTATTTAATTATTTTTTTTTTTAAATGATATACTGCTAAATTTATATCGATATTACTTACAAAGTATGAAAAAAAAAAAATTAAAATTGCGCTCTACTAAAAAATAATAACATAAAATAAAACGGATAATCCGTTAATTGCATGATTTTTTAATTTGTATGTACTTAGAAAAGACAACAACAGAGTAGTCCGAAACCACCACAATCCATACAAAAATATATGGTCTAATTAACATTGTGATGTCCTAGGGCTGGACCATATAATCCACCTCTGCATAACATCCGAGTACTCCATGGAGTACCTACAGGGGATTATATTATGGAGTATCTTCGAACAAAAATTTATTGGGGGATTCACTCGTTACAATATTTCAACTTTTTTTAATGTAAATATTTCATAATTCGTTAGTTCAAGAAAACTAGTTTAATTAAATGTCATTTGTCATTTGTGAGTCAGTTGTTTCGTTTCGTTCGCAATTTATATGCAAAATTTTTAATTTAAAAATGTTCGTTTTTACTGATACATCAACCTCAAGCGACGAAGAGAGCAAAAACGAACTTGGAGCAAAAATAAAAATTATAAGGCAAAATTGTGATATATTTAGATTGTCAGATAACAAGTGTTGTAATTGAAACTATTGGATTTGCAATTTCGAAAACTGTTTCGAAAGTTGTTGGTTGCTTAACTTTTCTTGCATTTCAGATTTGAAAACTTTCGACTTAACAAATCTGCATTCAAATATGTCCTGAACCAAATAGAACCTCTTTTTAAATGTGGAGTGCGAAAAACGTGTGTACGTGCATATGTATGTTTGTATACTTACTTAAAAAGAATAAAGTTGTCTTGCAAACATACTAAGAAATTTACACATGTATGTATGCACATTTGTACAGTGGCAGACAAAAGTCTACATACACCGCCTGTATTCGTTGTGTAGAAAGTACTATCAAAAACGCAAAAACGTCCTTGACAAAAGTCTACCTACACCATGGGTTTACTGGCAGTTATGCCGAAATGCTGTGCTGTTATGGCGGTTAGGTACCCTTTTTTAATATCTTTTTTAAATCATTATTATTATTATTTCAAAAATTTTAAACTTAAGTCCATTGTAAAAAACTTTGAAAAAAAATGGATCCACCGAAAATAAACCGTGTGTTGGCCGCTCGAAGAAACTAACTCGAAGAAATATGAGCTTTATTCTGTAGGAAGTGAATGATGATCCTAAAGTTACTGCTTCAAAATAAGCCGAAAATATCGCAAGCTCATCAAGAAAGTGTGTACATCCAAGAATAAATCGTAAACTTCGCTTGGAGCTCCCTAGAGAACATTTAGACAAGAGAATGCATTTTTGGCAAAAAGTCTTATTTACAGACGAATCGAAGTTCAATACATTCGGCAGCGATGGAAGAGCAAAAGTTTGGAAAAAAGAAAAGACTGCACCTGATGCCATAAATATAGTACCAAAAGTGAATCATGGCGGTGGCAACGTAATGGTTTGAGGGTAATTTGGATCGGTTGAAATATAAGTCATTGTTGGAAGCTAATCTGAAGCCTTCGGTGGACAGCTTGGAGCTTGGCACAGGCTGGATCTTTCAACGATAACGATCCAAAACACACCGCCCATATTATGAAGGATTGGTTGCTTTATCATGCTCTCAAGGCAACTACACACCTCACCAAATACTAAATACTAAATACATCCGCCACTGTATGTGTGTATGTATGTATATATAATATCAGGATCTGGAAAGAAGTCTGATGAGGAAACGTGGTGCTTTCCGAAATAGCTGTAATTTCTACCGCTCAGACTGTTGTTGTAATTTTTTCACCTTTCCCAAAAATAAAAATATAGTCGTATGATCAGCTCAAAAAACTAATTAATAATATTATTTAAGTGTTTAAGTAAAACTCGAAAGATAATTGTTATCAACTAGGAAAATTATAAAAATCATGAAATAAGAAATCACTTCAGATCTAAAAAGCGTACGCAAGTGGAAACCTTCCGGTGATGTTCGTTTGTTTATTCGCCTTTCCTGAGTGCATAATTTTTATAACTTTCATGTACATGAAATGGTATTTTAACTTTGGTCCGAAGTATGTAGTAACAGAAGGAGGATAGATTTATACCGATCGTATCAGAATGACCAGCTTAGTTGATTTAACCATGTCCATTTGTCAGTCTGTCCGTCTGTCTGTTTGAAAGCAAACTATCCAACCATACTTGGTGGACAGAAGCAACTATACGTTTGCACGATCTGTTGTTGAAACCGGCTAGATTGGACCACTATAGCATATATACAAGCGATTTTTCAGATTTAAATTTTGGCTCATAAGTCCATTAAAAAGTACCTATGACCGTGAAATTTGGTTTGCTACACACATTTGAATTGTATATTGGTTCTGAAAATCATCGAAATCGGACTACTGTATCATATACCCCTGATTTGTTCAGGTAAAGGTTTAGTGCCAAAAATCCGTCAAAAAAGTGTCAAAGACCGTGAAATTGAAATTGAAACATCTAAGACCGTGACATTTGTTATTCTACAGACGTCAATTCAAGTTTATATTGACACTGAAAGTCTTCGAAATCGAATTTTGCAATAAATTTGATATGTTCATGAAAGAAGGCAGCCGTTCCTTCTTGTTTTTATTGAAGAAATAACAGATAATCATTATATACGGTCCCTGATTTTAACATTAACTTGTCTATCTAACAAACTTTTTCATCAGCTCTACAAGTAAGTAACTTGTCCCATGAAACGGCCGTAATAGCCGAGTGGTTAGCACTGCGTACTAATATTTGGAAGGCCTGGGTTCGAATCCAGTTTTGAGCTACATCCAAAATTATAGAAAATTATTTTTTCTAATTGCGGCCGCCCCTCGAATATATCAAGCCCTCCGAGTCTATTTCTAACATAATAATAATCGAATCGTTCTCAATAACGGATGTTCTCGATTTACCTTTAGAACATGCCAGCTATCGGCTTCTCTCTTTCATCTCACATTCGCTTCTCATTTTCGCTACAATAATATCTCCTCATAAAAATCTATCAGCCGTTCGGAGGTGGCTTAGAATAAATTGTAGGTCCCTCTATTTGTTGGTGAAAACATCAAGACGCAAAACCGTAAATTTGAGGGGGGGAGGAGCTCAGCCCAAAATATATTTATATATATATAGTGTCTTGCGAATATCAAATGTCCGACCTGGCATCAGCTTCATACTAGTTCATTTATGAGTTCCTATTTTGCAGAATAAAAAATAAAAATAAATTTGTAACCAGTTTTACTTTTTTTAAATATAATTTTACATGTCAGAAATGATATTAAAATATAAAATTAATAATTTTAGCTTTCAATTTTAGAATTAACTACAAATTACCCATTTTGTCTCCAAATGTATGAATATACGTATATTCAATATCATAAAGTAGTTTTTGGCCGCGACTTCGCCCGCATGAAGTTTGAAATGATTCTAATAAGTTCTGCAATTGGATTTTCGTCACTTATTTGTTTTATAACATAATAATTCCAAATATTGTCCTAGACAAAAAGCTATTTATGTTCTAAGTAAATCGAACCAAGGTAGATAAATGAGTAGTATTTCTTTATCGGGCACAAATATTGATACTTATTGTACATTTTTGTATATACGTTTCCCAGCTATCTTTAGACTTAAGTAAGAAACTCTTAATTCATTAAATTTATCAATTTTCAAACAAGCTGTTTATATAAATAGTATTAAACCTTTGACTAGTATTTATACAAATCTTCAAATCATTTTCAGTTTATTATGAATTTATTAGCTAGGCTTAAATTATTAGAAAAAAAAAGAAAAGTAATATAACATAACGTTAAATATATTCTATGTTTTTTTATTAAAGGAACGACTTTGTTTATGAAAGAAATATTTAAGCCAGCGATTCAAAAATTGCTTTATGCTAAAACCTAATAGAATCATCTAAAGGTTTAAGTTGATGCGGCGTTGGAGCTCTCCAACCACAAAATGCAGCCTCTAATTCCGCGGCGATTCGAAAGCATAGCTTATCTTTATATGGAGCCGCAATAACTTGAAAGCCTACTGGTAGACCATCCTTATTAAGACCCATGGGTATATGCGTACTTGGAAATCCAATAATATTGAAGATCATTGTATAATCTAAGTTCCAAAGTGCCAAGGATGATGTGTTAAGATGTAAAGCAGGTACTGGGAATGTAGGAAATAAGAAAACACCATTATCACCCAATATTTTCTAAAATAGATATATATATATAAATTGATAAATTTGGGTAAATTATGCTTGAATTGATCAAACAACTTACAGCAAATTTATTTTTCAAAATTTGAATTTTTCTTTTGTATTTCTTTACGTTTGCAGCTGGCATAAAGCCTTTTGAAAACCGTATCAAGTCAAAAATGATTGCCTCTTTTGTGTATTCAGATTTACCAACAAGAGATTTACACAATTCAAACATATGCTCTCTAACTTTATTTGTGTTTGCACTTTTGATTAAATAGGGAAACTCTTTCAACATTACTAGACCAGCAGATGATATTTCCAGTGAGTCTTCGAACATCTTCATTGAGGCTGGTTCAATTTTACAACCATGATTTTTTAAATATTTCAACGCTGATAATATGGAAATCTCTATATCTTGCTCGATCGGCGTATGTAAAAGACCGTTGAGACCATCAAACCCCATTGAGTAAAAAACCTGCATAAAATATATTACCAATATATAATGTTTTTTTGTTTGTTTCAAAAAATGTACTTTAATGGCTTTTGTCTCCACCGGTGAGAGTAAGTCCAATTTATGTGCATTTTTGCCAGCCACCACTTGCATTAATAAACCCAAGTCACGACCAAAGCGTGTGATTAGTCCCGGTTGAAAATATTGTTTGCAATTTTCATCGCCGCTGTATGGAAAATGTCCTATAATCGAAATTACGCCAGAAGTAGGCTTGTGCCCAAAGACTCCATTGAAAAAACTTGGAATGCGTGTACATCCAGCGAAATCGGAAGCAATGCCAAATAAGCTGGCGCCAGCGCCATTCAAAGCACCCTATTTAGCAATAAGTTATACATTATTTATATATGTAAGAATACACAATTATTGTATTATTTATTAATTTGCTTACTTCTCCACCAGAAGAGCCACCTGATGTACGTCTACTGTCATACACATTTAAACATGCTTTCTGAGTGGCTGGATTTGTTTCCATACTGAAACAGTATTCTGGTGTTATAGAAACCAATAATGGTATGCCACCAGCTGCAATAATATTACTCACCACATCACCATTCTCGGTACATATTATATGCGCACGCTGACGGCTGCCAACGCGAAATGGCATACCTTTAAAAATAGTTCGGTTAGTTTCATTTTTTCAAAAATAATTTTCATATTAGAAATTTAATACCTTTTAAACCGCAAGATTCTTTCACCGTAAATGGTATGCCCAATAATGTGTAGCGGCTAAAGAGTATAGGTAGGTCTGAATCTGAGGTTTTGGCAATAATTTGGTCAGCGCGTTTTGCATCCTCTAAGGCGACATGAAAACGATCCTGAACCACAGCATTAATATGCGGATCCACTTCTTTAATACGCTCAATGTAAGCATTTATTAGATCCTGGGATTTGAGCTGAAAATAAGAAAGTGATAATTGAAGTATAGCAGGCCTTCGTCTAATGAAATATATATATATGTATATGTATATCAGAATATAATAATATACGTGTATAAAGTGAATTTATTTTTGTGTTCGTTTAGCACGAGGGTAATTTGCTAAGTCAGTGACTTTTTGAATAAATTTATTGTTTTCGCCAAATAAGCGTTTTATATCTATACAAGCGTATAGATATCATCGTATCAAGTGTTTTTCCGAATTTTGTATTTCTTACAAATAATAGGTTTTTTTTCAAGGCCCTTAAAATATGCATTTGTTTCTGTGATTACCCTATCATTCGATCCGAATCTCTCATCGTACAGCCATCATCTTCACATCTTCAGGCTTGGAAACAAGAATAAGTGGTAGAGGGCTAAATCTGGAGAATATGCTGGTTGAAGTGACTCATATGTGGTACCTGCTCAATTGAGATGCCTACAACTTCAGCCATCTCACGCACTTTTATTCTCCGATCTATCATTCCATTAATTTTATCGACGATTTTTGGCGTGAATATAATAATATACTAATCAGCACAGGAAATTCACTTTATTCCATTTTCGTTAAAATTCACGAGATGGTCTCCAATCAGTGGCTGTCAAACACAAACTAAATGGTGCAGCTTTCACAAAACAGTTGACGGAAACAGTGTTGCATTTACAGTAACTGCGCAGCAACTCAAAAAGTCACAGCTCTCGTATAAATATACATATATCAAAATTAACAAATGCTCAATAAACTGATTACCGCGGCAAAAAGGTTGAGGAGTATTTGGGAGAGATCCTAAAAACGATCTCCAAGGAGGAAAATTATTTATTTAATTGTGGTAATCATGAATGGTTACCTGATCACAATTAAGAAACTTTTAATGTACAAAAGCTCTTACAATAAATTCTGTCACTGTGAAGCTGGTTCTGTCGACTAATCACTTACATTTCCGATGATAAACACAATATTTGAACAAAATACTTAGTTCTCACTAACCCAGCATTAAGTAACATAGCGGCTTAATAAGCGCAATTCATAGTTGTTGGCTAATAATGCATTGAATATTACAACAACATATTACATGGCTGATATTGGCTCAATGGTAGGATTCTCGCCTGTGACGTCAGGATCCGTTGGTTCGATCCCTGCCAAAAGAAATCTGAAACTCCAGTCCCTTCTACCTTTTTTCTTTGTTGTAATAACAAATGTTCAAATCGTACCAAAATAAATAGGCCTTTCGCTCACTAAATTTTAAAAAATTAATATTAATGGCCGCAAATTTTTGCTTATGTTTACTTCAAGTGATCCTACAAAAAAAAAACGATTTATACTAGGAAATTGTTTCAATGAAGTGTATTATATCTTCATAACCAATTTTGTGGGATTAAAAAGTTATAAAGGTTAAAAAGGTATTTTATAATAATATTCCCGCTTGAGGGCAATGCATATAACTTTTAAATTTTTCTAACAATTAACAGATGGATTTGTAAACACAACTATGACCCATCGTAAGGTATTTAGGGATTAAAATGAATACGTTATATTAGCCTTTTCTTCTGACCCTACCATTGTAAGGGATGAAGAGGAGGTAAATGAAGATGACAGGTTATGCGCTACTATGTCGAATGACCGAAAACGATATCGCTTTGGGATAACAGTGATGATGCGCCACTTGTATGCTTCTCTAAGCGTGGAAGGGTCGAACAATTTGAGAGACGGGTTTTACCAATAATATATAAATATAAAAATACTTTGTATTTTAACATAAAACCCACACATTACAAAAATCAGACTTAGAACTAATACACATGAAGGCAGATCAATTAAGCTCTACAGTTAAAATATTGTATAAGTTTTCACCAAAATCAAAGTATCCTGCATAAAAACAGTGATTGTCGAATAATTTCAATATTCGGAATGGTTTACTTATGTGAATTATTTTAAAATTCGTCAAATACCGAATACCGATTAACATTAACTAACTAGCATCTCAAAGGAGTACTGAAAAGTGCTGTTACCAATTATTCACCAAACTGATAAAGAATTATTAAGAGTAGTGTAATAAATGTATTTAATTTTCAATATTTAAATTTTTTATATATTAATTATAGTATATTGTATTTTTATTTATATGTATTCAATATATATAATTTCCGAAAGAAAAATTTTTAATATTTTTTTTGCATACCTTTTAAATACGTATTTAATTTAATTGCGGTTTTTGAAACATTTAAATTTTTAAGAAATTGCTCGAAATATCAAGGAGCTGCGCCGTTCCTGTTATATAGGTTCTGTATTAGGTGGGAATATCGGAGGAGACCAATTTTCACATACTATTTGAATTCCACATACTGTTTGGAGCTACACGTTTTACTACGAACAGCTTACAATGGAAGAGCTCAAAAAAATATTATACTGCTAATACTTCTCTCATGTATATGCTGTTGATATACAATTGTTTTTGCAATAACACTCTTAATTGATATAAACCGAATAATTGCGCAGCGCTACGTTTTGGCGGCCATTATATGTTGGCCCAGTTAATAGTACTAGAGCATCTAGAATTTAATCTGCTTCTATCGTTGACTACTTATTGCTGGTATATAAACTTTCTGTAATCTCTTTACGAATCGCTCACTATTCACCGTTTCACGCTTTCTGTTTTTTTAATGCTAACAATTTTTTGTTTACCTTTCGTTGTCGCATCAACTGTATTACATCGATCAATGGAAACGTAATCAACTGATTACGTATTGGTGGAATTGTTGGTGGACCTTTTCGTTTCAGAAAGATATTTAGCGTTATATAAACCATCGCATAGATAAATTTAAAAATTAATTGAAGTATACGTAGTGTAAGCTCCATTTTTAATCAATGCATTTAACTGAATATACATATAAGACTACTCAATGCTTTCAAAATAAGAATTATAAACGATTTTTAAAAACACTTCACGCTAGAACTTTCACGAAAGAATGAACGAAGCCTACTGATCGAATACCGCACTCAGTTGAGCTCTCAGACACAAGTATAACAGTAGATATGTACATACAATGTACTTGTACATATGTATGCACACGACACAACCATTTTATTAAGAGTTTCACTTCGAAATTCATGACAATAAACCTGTTTTGTCAGAATTGTTTGATTTGCCACTTAAAAAATCTAATTTGAGATTTTTCAATTATTGTTGGGTATATTTTTAAACAGCTATCATACCTTGCAAACATTTGTGGACCTATGGTCCATTGGAGTACCTACAAATATACTCATCTGCGTATACTATTGGACCAAGTCAGTTTTCTATACCAGCTTACTGTGGCAAGACCATTCTTCGTGTTTACCGATTGCAATCACTACACGAAGTTTCGCAATAAGTATTATACATACAGAATTTGTATGTAAATGAAATTAACAGAAGAAAATGCAGAATTTGAACTATTATGTTTTAATGCAAATACATGGAACAAATGCGCAAACTAAAATATATTGTATATTTATTAATAATAAATTATAAATATTAACATAAATTTATATATATATTATGTTTTACTAACTTTCAGATTGTTTAATCTACAAACGATATGGCAACCCAGTTAAAAAAGTTCAGCCAACTAATGCTGACTTTGATTTATTTAAATTATTTATTATTCTTTTCGGCATTCGAAAAGAGAATGAAACTACCTTTTATTATTATATGCATCATGAGTACGCATATGAATGATTAAATATATGTGTATATACATAACATATGTATATTTTTAACTTTTCTTTAGCAACAAATTATAATTGTTTGCCTTTCCGCATGACAGAATTAGCTCTGAAATTTAAATTATAGCATCAAATTCCAAGATACTCTCTTTCCCTTCTTTTAAACATGGGAAATTAGATTAAAAAAATCAGGTAATTTTTTATTGACCGAAGCTTTCCGGTGCTTTAACTGATCCTGGTATTTTTTCTAAATTTTTCAGAGAGATTATTTCGAAAATACGATAATTTTTATTTTAAAACATGAATATTAAAAAATTTTCATTATTTAGCCCAAAGAAAATAAAATTTGATTTCCAAGCGAAAAAGTTGACCAGAAGTTGAAGCTGTGGTTATTTTTAACTATAGGGGTTTCCAATAAAAGTGGTATGATTTAAAAAAAAAACACTCTAATTGTTAACGAAATTCAAATGTTTTTAATTTAATGTGAAGTACAATCGATACAATTAAGTTCTTAATATAACATCATTCAAATGGACTTTACGACTTCTTTTGCAGGAACGAATTCTATGAACCCAATTTTTGAGCACTTTTTCCACTAAATCAAGTCGTATGTCATGAACAGAACGTTCAATATTGACTTTTAAAGCTTGAAGAGAGTTTGGTTTATTGCTAAAGATCAATGACTTCTAATAACCCCACAAGAAGTAGTCTAATGGTGTTAAATCACAACTTCTTGGAGGCCATTCAATGTCACAATTTCTTGAAATAATCGAATCTCCAAACCTTTCTCGCAATAATTCGGTTGTTTCACGTGCTGTGCGACACGTAGCCCCGTCTTGCTGAAACCAGATGTTGTTAAGATCAACTTCTTCCAATTGTGGGCATAAAAAGCTGGTTATCATCGATTTATACTGCTCTCAATTGAAGGTAACGGTGCTACCAGCTTCATTTCTAAAAGTACGGACCTATGATTCCACCAGATCAAAAATCACACCAAACTGTCAACTTAGGTAAATGTAATGGCTGTACATGAATAATTTGTGGATTTTCTTCGCACCAGAATCGACAGTTTTGTTTATTTACCGCACCACTCAGATGAAAGTGAGCCTCATCGGAGAAGATGATTTTCTTAAAAAAAAAAATTATATTGAATAATTTGTAAACGTTGTTCTTGCGTATAACTTGTCATGATGAAATTGTCATGAATACAATGAAAAAAAAAAGACAGATCATGGCATATTAAAAATGGCCAAAACAACACTTAGAAATTATATCATCCTTGTTGGAAAACCCTTTATAAATCGCTGCATCAGTGAGAAGGTTAATAAGTGCAATGAGAGAACGTGCTAAAGAGAATGTTTGTTATTAGTGCTGATAATTCTGTCGCCACAATAAAACGGAGCGTGATATGTGGAAAAAATGTAAAAAATGTTTTCAGTTTGAAAATAAATGCGAGAACATAACTTTTATGCTACTTACGAGAGTTTCCTTGATATTCATAAAGTAGTTATTTTTTAATAAAAAAAAATGTATTATATCCAATAGTTTCATAGATAAATACAATATATTCATCATATATTTTTCATGCATATAACTTAAGGAGAATCACAGTTTAATTTTAAGCAAGTAAGTTCGAGTGGAACCGAGCGAGTATATATTCTAAATATTAAGTCCATATTTCTGGACAATATCAGTCATTTTGGCTATATATTTGGCGTTATGTAACCGTTGAAACGATTTTCGGACGAGCTCTTCCTCCAATTTGTGTTATGCGCCTGGATGTTTTTACCAACAAATGGAGGGACCTACAGTTTATTCTAAGCCACTTCAGAACGGCCAAAGGATTTTTATGAGGAGCTTTTATTTAATGTCAGAAATACAATCGGAGGGTTTGAACTCAACTGCCACGGGCGAACACAGTACTTCCGAATTGTAGTACGCAGTGTTAACCAGTCGGCTATTGCGGCCGCTGGTAGAACTTTACTCCTGTGAGCCAAGGAATTTGTGAGCCAAGTTTCATCAAAATATCTCAATCCTTATTTTAGTTAACGTATGCATAGGAGAACGGAGGGACAGACAAACACACATGGCTGAATCGATTCGTTTCGTCATTCCATTATTACTTGTACATATTTACATACATATTACATATTTAGGATTAAACACAGAATTTATGTTTAATTAAAATTAATAGTTTTTATTAAAAATGGTTTTTGATACTTAGACTGAGATGTGTGTCGATTGGCTGCCCGATGAGAAGGAGAGTGAGTTTAAGAACAAATATACGAATAAACCGTAGCGAAAATGAAAGAATAACGTAATGTCAAAAACTAGGGTGGCTAACACTAAACGAAATATTGGAATGGTTGAGTGTTGTAGTGTGAGCAAAAAAGTTAATAATTTAAATCTATTACAATCAAAATGTAATTAACAAAATTTTAAATTATATAATTATGTTGGTATGCCACAATACTCCCCTCCTAGTAGCCTGGCACGGAAGCAATGAAGGCGGGCTTGAGCCTGTCGATGGTGGCTTTAACGCGCTTGCCTGCCACTTCTACTGTGTAGTACTTTGGTGTTCGAAACAGAACTCTTTACGGGCCTTTGTAGGGGGGCGATAGATGGTCGAATGGCATCATCTCTAATAAAGACTTCATCACACGATTAGTGAAGGATGTCGAAGACTTTAGGAGTTGAGTGCCATGTTGCGTCAACCGGTTTCAGGTCCTGCATAGCCCGACGAGGCTCGGCAGCCGAAGTGTGGCCCCATATACAAGTTCAGCGGGACTAGTCATTAAGTCGTCCTCGAAAGCACATTGCAATCCTAACAATATTAGTGGCAAATATGTAGTCCATCGTTCGTGGTTATGACATAGAATCGCTGATTTTAGATTACGGTGCCACCTCTCAATCATCCCGTTTGCTTGAGGGCGATTGGGTCGTTGTTCGAAGATGGCAAATTCCAATGCATTTCAGTAGTTATTGAAAAAGAGCGCTTTCAAATTGTCTGCCCAAGTCAGTTGTTATGTTTACAGGAACACCAAAGCGGGCAAGCCATCTTACCGGTCGAAAAATCGCAGTATACTCTTCGTAAACTAGAAGATAAAACAAATTTAGTTAATTTAAGTGAATCAATCTTGTCACCTGACAACATAGAAGTAAGTTCGTCATTCGTCTTTTGGTCTTCCGCAAGTTGAGTGTAGTCAAGAGGTATGTGATCGATCGAATTAATACGTGATAACAAATCAGCAATTGTGTTCACTTCACCCTTCACGTGACGAATATCTGTCGTTATTTGGGAGATGAAGTCAAGTTACCTTACTTGTAGGCCAGATGCTTTGTCCAGGCGTTGTTGAAATGCGTACATCAACGGCTTGTGGTCAGTGTAAACGTGACACCCTCTACCTTAAATTATGTAGCGAAAGTGGCGAACGGCCATGTACAATGCTGTCAACTCTCGGTCATACGTGCTTTATCGCATCTCGGCATTAGTCTATTTCCTAGAGAAGAAGCCGAGGGGCTGGAATTATCAATTTAACACGGCACATTCTTCAAAATTTGAAGCATCAACCCATAGTAATATTTCCGCGTAGGGTACAGGATGCGCAAGCACTACGAAATTCTCTAGTTGCTAGTTAAGTGAAGTCTTTTCGGACCATACCAGCTGAGTGGAATCGTTGGGTTTGTTTCCGCCTATCATATCGAAAAGTGGGCCTTGAGTTTCCATTGCATGTGGAAGAAACCTGCGATAGAAGTTCAGCATTGCCATGAATCGCTTCAACTCGATTACCACTTTTGGTCGTTTGAAATTAAGAAGAGCATCTACGCGACTTTTGAGTGGTTGAATACCATTCTTAGTAATATAGTGCCCCAAAAACACAAGTTTCGTAACGCCAAACTCCGACTTCGATACATTAATTGTGAGATTGTATTGCCGCAATCGTTTAAATATCTGTTGCAGATGGTTACGGTGTTCCTCTAGTGACTTCGAAGCCACGCATGCGTCGTCGAGATATGTAAAAACAAAACCAATGCCACGAAATACTTTATTAATTATGCGTTGAAATGTTTGAGCTGTATTTCGTAGGTTGAGTCATTTTCGTAAATTCATGTAGACCGAATGGTGTGGTTATCGCCATTTTGCAGACATCGTCGGGGTGTACAGGCACCTGGTAGAACGCCTTCTGCAAGTCTATTTTCGAAAAAAATTTGTTACCTGCCAAAACGTTTGTAAACTCTTGCAGGAAAGGGAGCGGATAACGGTTGGACACTGTCTGCGCATTAAGGGATCGATAATCTCCGCAGGGCTTAAAACTTCCATCAGCCTTGCGTACCATGTGCAGCTATTGCTCGATGGTCGGCAGTTTCCCAGTTTCAAAAGAGAATCGATTCAACGCGCGCAGCTGCTAATTTCTCAGGCGAGAGTTGCCGTGGGCGTGAAAATACCGGTTGACCTTTCATTATGATTCGTGATTCGATGTGCTGCAGTGGAGTTTGTAGAGACGCCCACTGGTCGTGATCTGGTGATATCTACAAATTCTTGCAAAACATCAGCGAAACTTGAACCAGTGTCAACAGTTTTTACACTCATGGCAAGTGTTTTGTGAATTGCACAAAAACAATTTTCATTTGGTCCTACTATCTCGTAAGCATCTATTCTTGAGGTCAACTAAAATCTTGAAATTACTCAAAAAATCTGCAGCTATGATAGAATGAGAAACGTAGGCGATCAAAAAATTCCACACGAATCCACGACGCAATTTAGATTTAATTTTAAAATGACCTCACCATATACCTTAATGGACGAACCATTTGCGGCAAACAATTTTAACTAGTTGCTCAATCTAGCTGTCTTCGTATTTGGCGGTATTACTGATACATCAGCGCCAGTATTAATAAATTTGTGACGACGAGTCAGAGATACCAAGCCGATACCGATGATACCAACAAAAATATTCTGATGTATGTTGTTCGGCCGTACTCTCTTTGTTCGCGTGACCTTGAGCGAAGGTTGTAATCCTTCATGTTCAAATGCTTTTGGATTTTTGTTATGAGTGGAAACAACTTCCATGTGACTATGGACTCCACTATAGAGTCAGCAATTTTTGCTTTCTCATTCAATAACGCTTTTGTTGCAATTAGAGCTGCTTGTACATACGGTGTGAGACGCGTTACCCACAAGTCATGCAACAAGCTGTCGTTAAGTGTTGCCAGAAAAATGCCTCATTTCACTAAAGAGCTCGCTTGGTTTGCGGTCGCCAAGTGGCATGTCTATGAGAACAAGCTGTCGTTAAGTAGTGCCAGAAAAATGCCTCATTTCACTAAAGAGCTCGCTTGGTTTGCGGTCGCCAAGTGGCATGTCTATGAGAACATTTTGCAAGCGCCGTTGCTGGTTGTCTGTGAAGTGGTCAGTAATTTTCTGCTTTATATAGTTGAACTTGTCGATTACTGGCGCAGCCGCGATGATTGGCTTAAGTTTAAGATGTTTGTTTGGCGAAAGGCTTGCCAATACGATATGGAATTTTCTAACATCAGAATATACGAGCGAGGCCTCAAACCAAAACTCCAAAGCGTAGAAATAGGCCTCGATGTTCTCCTCACTTATTTGTGGCAGCGGAATTTGCGGCGCTGTGATAAAATGTTCGCTGTTGCCAACTGACATGCTATCGTGTGTGTAAAACACTTCGATTTCACGCGCGGATTAGCAGCGCCCAGATAATGTGGCGATTCAGTGCCAGTAAAAATAGGGTTATGTAACTCCTCACAACATGTGCCGGTGCTAGAACTTGTAAATCTGCTTCTCACAAATTCACGACGAACGTTTCTTCACGTTCCGTTTTGTCCAAACGTTCGGGGTCACCAGTTTAGGATTAAATAGAGAATTTATGTGTAATTTAAATTTATAAATTTTATTAAAAATGATTTTTGATACTTAGACTAAGATGTGCGTCGATTGGCTGCCAGATGAGAAAGAGAGTGAGTTTAAGAATGAACCGTAGCGAAAATGAAAGAATAACGTAATGTCAAAAACTAGTGTTGGTTACCGCTAAACGAAATATTGGAATGGTTGAGTGTTGTAGTGTGATCAAAAAAGTAAATAATTTAAATCTATTGCAATAAAAATGTAATTAACAAAATTTAAAATGATATAATTATGTTGGTACGCCACACATATATCTATATTTACCTCGAGTATTTTATGTATTTACAAGCAAAAGTTAGCTGAACGAACCTATTATACTCTGTGTAAACAGTGCAGGCAAGTATAATAAAAAATTGCATATGCATACAAATTTTTTTTAGAAGTAAATATGTGATTTAAAAAAAATTATATACAATTGAACATTTACATAGCATTTACTGTTAGGTTTTGAATGCAGATTTAACATTTTCGAATAAATGGGCAAAATTTCTACAAGAAGAGAGAAGGACTTTCTTCATAGTTGAGTCGCAGCTCAAAAGAATATTTAGTATCAGAATTCTTAAAGTATTAACGTAATGTAGTTATATGAAAGCTCTTGTAGAGCTATTGTCAATATTATCGGATGTAATCTAGAATTATTACATAACACAAAGTATGCGTAACAGATTGAACTCTTCGGCTTATCATTATTAGATTTTTAAGAGTAGTTAGTAGTTAGTCTTGAAACTTTGAACGTGTTTTTTCTAAAACGGTATTTCGATTTTTCAGATATGGTCGCTCCCAAATTTGTACATATTTTTTGTAAGCATATTTCTATACTGATGGATCATCATGAATGCAACTATTAGTTTGTCAGGAAGGTAATAAAGTTGATTTGACGAAAAAAAATCTAACCAAAAATAAAATTTTTATTAAAAACAGTCACAAAGCTTAATGGGCAGATCTCAAATATAAATATCAAGCCTCTTGAACTTAGCCTTACTTAGCTTTCAGTAGTAAATTTGTCAACCTTGCGTGACGGTTATGGTGTAAATAAATAATAATTCATAATAATATCAAATTATGTAAACAAATTCAAGTTTTATTGAACATTATTTAAGTTATAAAAAAATAAAGCAAGCAAAATACGTTAATTTAATATTAATTTTTCTTAGATTGACTTTTTAGGTCACAAAACATAGTTATACAATTACATATTATATATTTCAGAAATTCTAAACATATTGTGACGGAAATCCCAAATACGAAGGACAGACAAAAGGATTAGCAGTGTGACGAGATTTCCAAATAAAAAGGAGAGACAAAGAAGTGGGAGTATGATGCAAATTACCCGTACCAAAGACAAACAAAAGGTTCGACAGTGTAAAGGAATTTCCCCGCCGTTAAGGATAAACGGAGCGGCTGCAGCTACCGCAGGCAAACGAATAATCAGGTTATTCTAGAGCGCGTGAACAGAATGTTTGGGTCATCTTCAGGTATGAAAAGAGCGGCAGCCGCTATCACAAGAGGAGACGAGTAGAAAACGCTGTGGAGTTAACATTGCTGTCAGCTGTGTGTTTTGGAAACGGATAAGCTGTGTGAAGCAGAAAATAATTGTGTGTCATAAAGAATTTTAAAATAAGCCATTTGGTATAGTAAAGAATTGTAATTGTTGAAGACTAAATAAACGTTGAGTAAATTCCTGACGATTACGAGGCCAAACGAATAAATCTTGGACTATTTTTTTAGCAATATAGTAATCGGACTCGAAGGATTTGGCAAATCATCGAGGGTAGCCACGAAAAACGTTACAATATGTACCTGCACATTCGCTTCGTTTTTTAAATATTTGGTAAACTCGAAACAATTATGGTCGCGCTAATAAAATAATCAATCGATTATTCGAGTACGAATCTAATAGTAACTATTATTTCTTAAGTAAAACACAAGTGTTCATTAAGTATGGCTTAAGAATACTTTTTTTTATATAAAGAAGTATATAATGAAAGTTTAAAACTTAAATTCGTATTAAGTACCGTGGAACACGGAAATTGCATACATATATGTACATATATTAAAGTTTCTTGAAGCTTTTTGAACTCAAGCCAACCACCAACTAAAGTTTCTAAAAAAGCTTATAGTAATCAACTTTTTATTTCATGCGGCAGCGGTGGCACCCAACCACCGAATGCATCTTCCAATTCTGCTGCAATTTGTAGGCAGAGTTTATCTTGGTAGGGGGCAGCGACCACCTGGAAGCCAATCGGAAGCCCTCTGTGATCCAAACCCATGGTGACGTGTGTCGCAGGTAAGCCCAAAATATTAAATAATAACATTAAGTCCACGCCTACTAAATTCAGTGTGGCTGTATTGAAAGCGATTGCGGAAGTAGGAAATGTGGGCAAGAAGAGTACACCATTGTCGCCGAGCATTTTCTGGAAAATGTGAAATTGTAGAAAACATCTTAAGTTTATTATTATTTAAAAACTTACCACCAACTCTTCCTTCAATGCTTCGCCTTCAACTCGAAATCCTTCCGATTCTTTATCGGAAAAGTATATTTTCTCGGTACGCATCCATTCCATAAATACAGCATCACGATTGTGCACCGATTGGCCGAAAAGCGAAAGTACAAGTTCACAAATTAGTTTTAATATTTTGGGTTTAGCTTGGTTTGTCACGCTGGGTACATCTTGCAGATCTGCGAGAGCACGCAAACCTATTTCCCTTGCGTGTGCTAATTTGTCCAAATTGAACTATTTCCAAAATAAAAGATAAATAAAGTATAATTAAATATAAATAATAAATTTAGCTAAGATCAAAGATATAAAATTAAACATATAACAAAAATATAAAACAAATGGAAATAGAGAATAAAATAAATTAAAATAAAATAACATTAAATTAAATTAAATATAATTAAATTAAATAAAGCGAAATAAAATAGAATAGATCATATTAAAATTAATTAAATGAAAGTAATAATATAAAGTAAATTAATTTTAAATTTAAATGAAATAAAATAAGACAATATAGAATATTTCAATGTCGAAGAAAAAATAATATAAACTAAAATAAATTAATAAAAAATAAAATGAAATAAAAAATTAGATATTTAAAAAAAATAATATAAAAGAAAGTAAATAAAATAAACAAAGGAAAATAAAATAAAATAATGTAAAATAAAAAAATATAATAAAAAAATAAATTACAAAGGTATTAATAAAAGAAAAAAGAAAATAAATTAAAGTATATATAATAAAACAAAATAAAATAACATAAATAAAATTAAATAATATAAAAGAAAAGAAAACACATACAAATGTATATGTACGCATAAATTTTGTTTCTGAGTTTTAAAAAACTTTAAAGTTTTTAAGTTAAACAAAACTTGATTAGAGTTTAGTAGCTTTATAATGAAATATTCAGCAATTAAGTCATATGTGAATGAAAGGTCTGTATAATGAAATATTTATAAATATTCAATTCGCTTATATGCCAAACCTAACAGGACATATTTAAATTAGCCAAGCAGAGCAACAGGAAATAATCGAGTTTAAAACTAAGGTCAGTAAATAAATAGGACATTTTCTTCTGAGTAGGAAAATTCAATGTGAATTCATGCATGCCTTCCTTAACAGCTGACCTATTAATATATGTATTTAAATTTTCGAAAATTTAACTTTTTTTTACCTCTTCTGTACTTAGTCCACCTTTCTGGAAACATTTCACTGCTCTCTTTATGGCTAATTTGATATCGAAATCAGTTGGTTGATGCAGTAAAGCAGCGCAGCCACTAAAACCAGTAGCATAGTAAATCTGAAAATAAGATTCTTAAATTCCATCTTTTATAAAATATGACTTTATTGAAATATATACTTTTATATCCTTTAAATGGACTGGCTCGTGAAACTTTAATTTCTTTATATCTTCACGTGCCATCACTTGCATTAATAAGGGCAAATCTTTAGCAAACCGAGTTATTGGACCTGTAGTTAGATATTGTGAAAATTTCGGATCATCAACAAAAGGAAAATTGCCTTTAATAGAGAGCAATCCACCAGTAGCTTTGTGTCCAAAGACGCCACAAAACATTGCTGGCAAACGTATTGAGCCTCCAATATCGGAACCCAAACCAAATGGTGTTGCGCCTACTCCATTCAAGGCACCCTATGAATATGTATGTATGGAATATGTAACATATAAATATTTATATATTTTAGATAGTCACCTCACCCCCTGACGAACCACCAGATACTCTATTTAAATCGTATGGATTGCGACATTTCCCATTCATTTTAGTGTAGGTTTCGTAGCTCATGCAAAACTCTGGGTTTGCCGATACCAAAAGTGGTATGCACCCAGCTGAGCGTAGTCGCTCTACCATTTCACTGTCATTCTCACATTTCATATCCTTTCGATAAATGTTGCCGACAACAAAAGAGAGTCCTGGAGAAAAACACATTTATTGTTAATAAGTAAACAGTTAAATGGGAGTTTTTACCCTATAATATAAAAATTATAAGCTCATTAATTTAATTAAATATAACTTAAGGTAAGGTAAGAATGTGAAAGATATATTACAAACAGTTCCAACCTATACCATTAGATCCACTAAATTTTATACCGATTGAATCAGAACGACGAGCTGAGTCTACGTTTCAACTCTATGCGGTTGTGTTTTTGCAATGTATTCATCATTAATCGTAACCGGCCAGATGAGCAATAAAGCTTTTAAACACGAAAAGACGTATTATACACGCATATAATGATGTAGCCATTGTATATTTTATAGTCCCCGATACTGATGGTTCAGATGTGAAGTTTTGGGTCAAAAGTCCGCAAAAAGCGCATCTAAGGGCGTCATATTTGGTATTCTCCACACATAAATTCTAATTAATATTTGATTCGATCAGATATGAGCTTTTGCGTCCGTGAAAAGAGAAAAGAGCGTAAGTTCTGGTAAAAAATCAAAATCATTGAAGTCGAAATTTGCATTTTGCAATAAATTTTATATGTTCATAAAAGGCATGACCACAGAACTCTCAGTTTAATTTAATAAATTTATATCGGAACGAATTTCCGTCATCCCTTCTCAATTTTGGTTTAGTAACACACCGGTTTCGGCAAACCGCCATCTTCAGTGTTTGGTTTCGTTCTCTTGAGAAACCAAACACTGAAGATGGCGGTTTGCCGAAACCGGTGTGTTACTAAACCAAAATTGAGAAGGGATGACGGAAATTCGTTCCGATATAAATCTAGTATCCACCCTGTCGGAAAAACACAAAACCAAATCAACTTAATTTAATAACTTTATTTTATTTTAGTTTAATTTCATACCAATTTCTCGTCTCGCTGTGTGGAGATGTGATCAATATGCTGCTCTTAGGTTTAAAATAGCATAATCGAAATATTTCAGAAAATGCTGGGATATATTATGTTTGAAAATAGGATAATTTATTGCCAATAGTTATTATGTTTACTACCAACCAAAAACAAAGTAATGCTGACTTAATGTCTTTGGAATTTTTGTTTACACTCTGGCAACAGTAAAATCTGGAATTGAGAAGCCTTTTTTGAAATATTGGCTTCATTAATTTCATTTTACAGGACTTTCATATGACACTCTCGTCATTCAATAAATTATTATAAAAGTAATGTATTTGGTCATCGCCGAGTCAAGATAATAACAGTAAGCTTTCACATTTAGAGCTAACTCGGAAACGCAATATGGACGTAGTTGTATAAACTTTAATGTTCCTATAATTAACGAAGTTAAGTAAAATAAGCACAATGATCAAGGATCACATCACAAACTTATTTAACAATTTGGAAATTACTGAAAAACTTTAATTTTTAGTTTCAATTAGCTCACAACTTTACATTATCCGTTTGCAAATGTTAACAACCTCGGCATTAAAATATATTCATATACACATAATTATAAAATACATAAATTATTACAGTTTATTGTCAAGAATATATATATAAAATTTTAACTTAAAATTTCTGGTTGGTCAGGTTTAATGACGGAGTTTATGTAATATGGAGTGTCAAACGTCTAGACAGTTTTTAGAGTTGCATTGTTGCCTGTATACATGTGTATGTAGTATACCATAGTATTTTAGATCGGCACAAAAATAGTTTCAAAACATAAAAAATAATAATTGTATTGACTCACCCTTCAATCCAGCTGACTCTTTCACAGTAAACGGTATACCCAGTAAGGGGTAGCGGGCAAAGAGCGCAACCAGCTGTTCATTGTTAGCCTTGGCAATTAAACTATCGGCATGTTGTGCTTCCCTCAGCGCTTGCTCGAAGCGATCCTCAACAACTGCATTCAAACTGGCATTTACTTCCTGAATGCGCTTAATGTAGACTTGAACAAGCCCAGAAGAGGTTATCTATATATTATTTCTTAAATAAATTTTGCATTTAGTAGAGTGTTATTATTATTTTGTACCTTTTTCTGTCGTAATTCCACAACCAACTCGCTAACTGGCTTTAATAGTAATGCGTCTTTGATTGGTGGATAATTTGGTTTTTTTCGTGGAAGCAACAAATTGACGAGTGTGTTCACAATAAAGCAGAGTGCATTGCCAATGGCGAATAATGTACGTATAACATGAATCATATTTCTAAATTAGCAAAATTTACATAAGTTTATATCGTCTACTTATATATAGAGTTTTAGTGGTTATTTTACTAGATTGCTTTTAAAAATAAAAAAGAGAAAGGAATTTCCGTACAGATTTACACTTTCTAATACTTATATATACGAGTATGTATGTATAGCCACGGTATCACTTATTAAATAACTGTTTTACAACTTTTGTTAATTTATCTCTTAAATCAAGAATGATAAAATGTGTATGTTAATATTTTTTCTTATTCTCGTTAATATTAGGGGTTTATATCAAATATAATATTATTTCTCGATTTTAAAAATAATTTTATATTTTATTAACAAAAGAGAAAAGTGAAAATAATCAAATGGATAATTTTGTAGAACAAGGACCACAATATTGTCAAAAGACCACCTTGAATAAAATATAAGTAATGTCAGAAGAATGCGATTAATGGGAGAAGAAGTGAAGAAAGTAAATACTTGCAACATGCACAACAGCATACATATAAAGGCATCCGCATCAGAATCATTCTACAACATTTCAATGATTTGTGCTCACGCTCTAAAGGAAGAGAAGGAAAATGCAAATATATCTTTTATAAACGCAACCTATGGGTGCTGTTCTTGACGCGATTTCAAAGTTGTGATTGAAGATTCTTAGGACAGGTTGGGCAATGAAGGTATTTTCGGTATAACAGTTGAAAATTCAGTCCCCACTACAACACCAAATACGCTGGCGCTGATTGTTTTCACCGGGATTCGAAATATGATTGTTTTTAGTATTAGATTCTAGCACGAGAAAATCTTTCAAGCTCTCCGGTTGTCTTCAGATTGAACACCTCGTAACCAAATCTATCGATCGACAGGTACATCCGGGTTTACACTTTATTTCCCATATTTTTTGTAATCAGATGATTGTGTTGTTATCGGCTCAGACCACTATATTGTTGTGGCAAATATACATACCAACCATTATGCATAAACACAAAGAAGGTTCAAAAAGCTGCAATCGTAAAAAACAGTCGGCCAGTTTTCTACTCGAATTGCATGCGGTACAAGGAAACTGTAGGAAAAAGTCCTGGTGCGGTGAAAGCGAACTGTAAGGGACAGATATGTAGAGTTGAAGAAGGTAACTGGCGCATTTGCTGATGGAAAAAAAGACTGAAATGCGTGATTAGGAGGAACCTGAGCCTAGAAGCAGAAATGCGGAATAATCTACTTAAAGATGGTTTCAAGCAGAGTATGGTATCCTGGCAACTGACGTTCAGAACATATTGATTTCTGGTCTGCTCGATTACAATGTAAATAAAATATCCGGAGATGATGAACTCGAATCACCCATCGGTGGCACTTGACCATCACTAGATTATGATGAAGTGGGAATATCCATATATAGCTAATCGGCGTTTTGTAACCGCACCTTCTCCGATTTGTGATTTGCGTCTTAATATTTTTCCAACAAAATTAGGAGACCTATAATTTATTCTAAGCCGCCACCGAATGGCTGATGGATTTTTATTTCATTTCAGAAATACACACTTCACATTCCCTGTCGAATGGCAACATAAACTAGAAAATTTTACTTAATTTCTTTTTAATTAAATAAATTTTTAATAATTTGGATATTGATCGAGTAAATGCCAAATTATAAAGAAATTGAAAATAAGGAATAAAATAAAACCCAACAAGATAAAATAAAACCCAACAAGATAAATAGACGTTAAAAAAAAATATTTAGCCGATTTTGGTGTATACACATTTCTTATAAAATAATCAATAGATTTTTAAATTTTTTTAGTGGATGTCTAGAGTGATAGATGAATTTCATATTCACATTAATCTTGCAGAGGTAATTATAGGACGAAATTACATATTTCGAAAGTGTCTGGGAAGGGTTTGTACATTCAACTCGTTTATCTTACACACCTTTTCTTATGTACAGATTTTAATTTAAGGCTTTTAATATTTGATTACACATTTCATGTATATGAAATGGTATATTAATTTTGGCCCGAAGTATGTAAGTAGTTACAAAGAGAAAAAGAGATAGACCTATCAAAAATTTAAACCCATCGTATCAGAATGACGAGTTGATATAGCCATGCCCGTCCGTCCGTCTGTCTGTCTGTTCGAGTGAAAGCTAGTATCTCAGTTTTGAGATATTTCAACTAAATTTAGCAGGCAGATGTACTGGTACATTTGTCGGAGCCGGCCAGATCGGACCACTTTAGCATATCAATAACGAAAAACCTCTAGAAATTTGGTATTTTAGACATATATAGTGAATTGCATATTGGTACTGAAAATAATCGAAATCGGACGACTATACATATAACTCCCACACACCGATTTGTGAAGATATGAGGTTTTGCGGAGAAATCTGGTGTTCTACAGATCTGAACTCAAGTTAATATTGTCACTGAAAATCATCGAATCAAATTTTGAAATTTGCAATAAATTTGATATGTAAATAAAAGGAATAAAGACTTCGGTACAGCCGAGAACAGCCCTTCTTTCTTGTTTTTCAATACAAAGGCAATGAGGGTCAAATGGCTTACAATTGAACTCATTATCAATCAGTTGGGTTTTAGTTAAGTTGGTTAAGTTTTTACCTCTGTTATAGTTTACAACTAGACACAACTGATAAAAAAAAAACCAAATAATTTAGTCATTTCAGCAAAATATCAAAGAAAAAAGGAATTGGACGCCTTTTAAACTGGGTCCAATATAAAGCTGATATTGAGATAAGGAAATTCCAATACCAGTCTATTCGGCAATATATCAAAGAATCTTGGGCAATGACTACGATTGAACTGAATGACAAATGCGAAAATATTTATAAAAACAAAAAACCTTAATAAATTATAATAAAGGAAAAAATTAAAGCGACTTAGGAACTAATATTAGAAATTAAGGAATATTTTTAGTTATGGTGCCTTTAAACAGTTCATTTTTATCTTCCGAAAGATTGATTTTTACGAATATTCATACTTGAATTTTTTTCAAAATTTTGAAGGCAAGGGAAATTTGTTATGAACTATAATGCATAAAAATAGTTTAATTGAGTTGTAATGTTGACAACAGAACCTTTCCGAATCATAGTAGATGCACAATTATTATTAAATGCTCTTTAGTTTTTCGGAGGCTAAATTTTTTTAATATTATTTTTTCCGGTTTTTTATATTGTAATAAATATGGAAAAAAATGCCTGAAACCTAATTTTAATCATTCACAGTTCATAATTTGCCAATAGTTGTTCCTTTTTCCAATCCTCTGCGAAAACCATTCAAAATTATGTTCGCAATCTGAGAATCGTTCATATACAAGTGCTATTATTTTAATGAAAATTATCAACACATTGGAAAATTTCGCAAATATACATTTAATTGGGTCCAAACTACAACACTTGAAGCTGATTGTGATTATTATTTGTTCACTTGTAAAAAAATTTATTTATTATTTTTCCAATTGTTCTTCAATTTGTATTCTTCAAAAAAAATCTGTTTTTATCAGTACGTATGCAATTTTTCACTATTATAATAATTTTTTAGCCATATCCAAAGGTTATTTATTGTTGATATTATTTTTTACTAGATAATTCGAATTTATGCAAAGCGGTAAAGGATTTACTTTACCGTTTTTATTTACACACCACAATTTACGGTCCTACGAAATCGTGCTATTTTTATTATTTATGTACCGTGATTCCACTAACCGCAATTTCTACCGTTTTTTGTTGTTGTTTTCACCGTGAATGCGCGTCCGCAACTGGTGAGCAATCGATTAAACTTAGAACCACTTGCGCTAGCACAACCTTTTAATCGGATAGATAAACCCGTATACCCAAAAGTATGTACTGCGATACATCTACATAAGTATTTACATGGATTAAGTATTTTTACTTATAAAAATTTAGTATGATTACAATAACGAGCACACATACGAAATAAAGATATTTTTTTTTTTTTGTTAATTGCCATTCTAGAGCAAAGTTCAATTCTCGCTATCACCTCCCATATACACATTCAATATGCATATGAGTACCAGCGACATTTTTTATGTAGCGAAAACGTTTACTCAAACCGATTTACAATCATTAATGTTTTCCGCAATATGGTGGTGGTTACTTGTGAGCAATGCGGGAACAGTTATTGTTCTTGTCTGTATAATTTTCAGCCAGTTGTGGAGGGGCTCGCATGAGACTGCGCTCCATGTAATGGAGAAGCGATTAAGTGGAGAATGAGAAAAAGTTGAATGTTTACATAAAAAACTTTTTATTCAAAATGTATGAGGTGACAGTTTATTAAAATTCCATAAATTACAAAATATCGTGAAATTGCATTTAGTAATTTGAATTTGAATGTTTATTTTGTATAACTTCTTGAGTATAGTTTGCTACTTATAGTAATCTAAGAGAGAGGCATAAGTATAGACACTATTAAACAATTATTTATGTATTTTTTAAAATTACTATTTTTGTTTCTTCTCTCTTTTGAATCGAAAAGTTTAATGATTGAATTATACGAGTACCGAGTTGTGAATATGGATTGATTTTGTGAAAGCTGAGTTAATACCGCCAAATAGTAAAATACTTTATTAAGTTATTTTTGTTGCCCAGATAAATACGCAAGTCGGTAAAATCGGGCGATGGTGGTATCTACAATCAGGAAATTTTCTAAATAAATATTACTAGAAAAGCATCCTGAAAATGGTGAATATTTGAAATAAAAAAGAAAAAACATATATTTAAATAAACTAATGTAGCGTACGGTTGTGGCCGATAAGTAAACATTTCACGCAATAATCAGCCTCAGATCTTCACTACTGCAAAGTGTTAAAATTCTTATTATCTTATTGACTTCTCTATATATTTGTATTTATGTGCTTACAACATTTGACATGTAGCAGCGGCTGAGTTATTACCAGAGATAGTAAGAAGTTGGACATCTAAAAGTACTTCGTAACAATATGGGTGTAACGAGTCGTAAAACTCAAAACAGACTGTATACTAACGTGACACAGCGATCTATGAACGATCTATAGGGATCAAATCGTATCTATTTTGCATCGATCGATAAGCATTTGTAGGTCTGAAACGTTTGTAAAATAATCAACAAATAAAATTCAACCCATAAAATTATTGTCTCAATAAGATCAGTATTTGGTCTACTTCTTGAAGATAAATAAATTTTAAGTAAATTAATAATATTAATAATTAATAATTAATAAATCGATCTTATGATTTTTTTGAATAGATCGGTTCTAGAATCACTTCTCGCAATAAAAGAGTTATCTATGTTAATTCAGGACAAAAGCTACCTATGTAGCAAATTTCAAATAAGTCGAAAAATAAATAAAATTTTATGGGATAGATCGGCTTCAGAATCATTTCCCGGAAGGTAAATTTAATTAAGATATTAGATTTTTTCGGAGAAATCATTCCCTCGTCTATACCCGAACAAAATGAATTTTAATACCTTTCAATTACATGAAATGGTAAATTAACTTTTGTCCGAAGTATATAAACACAAAAAGCTTAATTTATACCGATCGTATCCGAATGAAAAACTGAGTTGATTTAACCATGACCGTCTATCCATCTGTTTGAACGCAAAGTAGTCCCTCAGCTTTTGAGATATTAAAGCCGAACTTGGTAGGCAGATGCACATTTATACGTATATTTGTCGACCAGATCGGTCCACTTTAGCATTCATACTACTGATTTTTCAGATTGGAAACTTTGTGCCATAAATCCGTCAAAAAAGCATCAAGGAACATGATATTTGGTATTCTAGACAATATATTGAATTTCTGATTGGCATTGAAAATCATCGAAATCGGACAAAGAACATATAGCTTCCATACAACGATTTGTTTAGATATGCGGCGTTGGTCAAAACTCCTTTAAAAAGCATCTATGAACGTGTAATTTGGTATTGTACACACTATAATGCATTCCAAATTGGTACTGAAAATTGTCGGAGGACTATATCATATAACCGTCATATAACCGATGTGTTCAAACATGAGGGTTTGTATCAAAAAAGCATCTAGGAGCATGAAATATCTGTGCTACCGGCATGAATTCAAGTTAATGAAAATAATTGAAATTGAATTTTTCAATTTACAATATATTTGATATGTCCTTAAAAGTTTTCTTGTTTCATATAAACCTTTTTATTAGCACCTATGAACAATAAAAAAAATTTCAGCCAAAAAAATATATATTTTTATGAATTTTAATTTTCTGACTGCCAGAAGCCACGTACATGCATATGTACATACATACATACAACTTCTTTTAGATACATTAAAAATTTTGTTATTTAATAATATTATGATCGACCCACAGTTACAGATTTATGATAATTTTCTCCTTTATTAAATAATGACAAACGGTGTTTATGTAAGCATATATGCATGTGTTAACTTAAACCTATAAAGTACAATATTGACGGCTGAGGTTTATTTTCTCAATTCTACTCAACTGAATTGAATGAAATATTAGTCGTTTATGACGTTAAATAAATTGTGCAACATGCCATTAAGCTACACTGTACTGCGTGCTTGCTGGTTACTGATTGCGGTTTTCAATGAGCATTAAACAGTTAGTGTATACTTATATATTGCTTATACGTATTCATATACATATGTATAATATCAACAGAGAGAAATTTTTATAATCATTATAATTTTACTTACCCATAAGGCTATGAGCATCGTTGTTAGTTGAATTCAGTATGTGTGTAAGTAATTGACGAGACTGTCGTTAATATATTGAATATATGTAACTTTATAAAATTTCAATGTACTAAATACTCATAAATTCAAGTTTAACAAGGTAATCTAAAAGCTTGGAAAATTATACATTGAAATTTAGATATTCATAGAATGTGTTAGTTTAATTACACAGCGGCACTAAAAAAACTGGTCTCACCCGATGGTTAATGAACAGGAATTCGAATCCGTTTGATTCCATTACATCAAGATTGTTTAGTAACCATACAACAAGTTATATAGTGGTTTTGAGAGTCGCTGATAACGATTTTGGAGTCATTTTTTTCAAAAAGGCGAATCCAATAAGGCCGTCGAAAATTAAAAAAATTGTTTGATTTCTAGGAAGCTTGATGTTTTAATCATGTTTCTACTAAGATAGAGTATATTCTATGCAGCTTGCGAGTCAAGTGCAATTGCCAATGACGGGGACTTGCTGCAGTCATACTTGTGTTGATACGTCGATATATCACCTCAAAATCTGCTGCAAAAACAGCATTCTGCTTATTTTTTACCCTTGTAATGTAATCATTTTTCACCCGTGTCTACGTCCAAGGCATGTCTTCGCGGTGACGGTGAATTTTGAAAATTTATATAGCAATTACAATTATAAACAACTCTTTTTTTTAAGTAGTACAGTAAATTTTATTAGTGAGCCTTAGAATCATTTCTAGTAAAATTCAGATTCTTGTAAGTTGCCAAGTGATTAAAGGATTAGCAAGACAACAGAAATGATTTCTTCAAAGGTCCATATATATATATATATCTATATATATATCAGCCGAAAGCCTAAGTTGCAAGCGCTGCGCACTGTAGTTTGTATAATAAGCTTTTATTATGTAAGCTTTAATAAATAAATAAATATATATATATATATATATATATATATATATATATATATTTATATTTATATATATATAGGCGCTTTGTAACAGCCGAAGCTATTTTCGGCCGAGCTCCCTCTTTGTGGTGTGGTGTGCTTTTATTCATGTTAGAAATGAACTCGGAGGGCTCGACATTCCCTGCCGAAAGATTTCGGTTGCCGGTTTGGCAAAGGTTTGGACCCGTGACCATCTGCATGTTCGTAGGCACGTCAAACTATTCAGTAATTGTATATATAATTTTGTTGTAAGCAGTTTCCATGTATCATAAGTCATACCTATGCGTTTTTTATCTGGAAGAATCTGCTTGGTTTTTAGTTTTCTGGAAAGTTTATCTGCCAAGAATCAAGTTGAAAGATTTGTTCTGTTGTCCAACTCTATAGATAATCTGCATCCGTCCAGTACGAGTTTTGAGTTTGTCGTGAGTGATCACTTGTGGCTTTGATTTCTTTCTGGCTGTGACTGAAAATATCTCTAACGAAATTCGGTTCAGATGTTGAGTAAACTCTGTGATGGTGGATGCCGGCCTAGAACTTCCACTTCTTTATTGGCAAAGGCACCGCATACACGATTATAGCCGAGTTAACAACAGCGCGTCATTCCTTCATTCGTTTCGTTGTTTGGTGCCAATTGTAAATACCAATTGCATCAAATCCACTTGTTCCTTCCAATGGAGTGGAGAACATCCTCTTTCTCTGCTTCTAGTGGCATCCAAAACTTTCAAAGCTGGAGTGTTGTCTACCTACCCAGTATAGCTGTTATATCTTGATTCGCTTAACTATGCCTATGTTGCTATATATCTCGTACATCTCATCGGCTGCGGTAATTGCGGGGATTGTACCTTGTCTAGTAAGATCTGCTGCTCGTGTTATTTTCTTCAGCAATAAATTAAAGAAGTCACACCATAAGGAATCATTTTGACTGAAACCTCGTAGTCTCAGAGAGGTTCTTCTCGATCCTGATGGAGCTTGAATTGTTGCTTAACGTCAATGTACACAGCGGAATAAGTTTTGCAGGTATATCAAATTCAGATATAGATGGCCAAAGGATGCTTTAAAATAGTATTTCCAAGATTATGGTAAATGTTTTGCCAATTGTAGATTTTACAGGTATAAAGCCACACTATAAGTTCCAATCAGATTGTTATGGGCTTTAGTCTTTCACCAATATTCTCGATAGCGCCTTATGTACTATATAGTGGAGGATTATTCCACGATAATTGGCGCATAGTGTACGACCCCCTTTTTATGAATTGTGCAGATGACACATAGGTTCCAATCGTTGGGCATTCCTTTATGCATTCTTAAAAAAAAGCTGACACATGAACCGCGTTAGTTCTTTGTCGCCGCAGTTTAAAAACTTGGCCAGCAATCCATTGGCCCCGCCGGTTTGTTGTTTTTCAGACAAGAAGTTGCTGCTAAAGCTTTTTCATAGTGGGACAATATAACATCTGTTCAATCATTAGCGATTGGGGTATCGGTCTGGCCATCTCCCGTTGCGCCATTTTTTACTGCCATTGAGCAAGCTAGAGAAGTATTCCCACCATAAATTCAGTATCACCTCTTCGATTCGCTGAATATTTTTGTAGAATTGTGAGCAAGCTCTCGGTACCTATCCCACCCCGCACTTATTGTGGTCGATTGCAACGTTGCGAGGTAGGCTGTCTGCTTTCTCTGCTGTACGACAAGGCAATCCAAATCATACCAGCTGTTCTTTTGACCTCTCCGAAAACCAATATTTTCATTTGCAGCTGTACGTAAGGTGCTTAAAATACCGTCCGACAGTTCCCTTATACCGAGTTGCTGATGAGTGCGCTCAGAGAGCAAAAGTTCAAGTCGAGTAGAAAACAGTTCAGCTATCAGTTGTGATTGCAGGCTTTCCGACGTCGAACATTCTTTATGTTTGGTGACGCCCGTTCCTGGATGTACAGAGACGGCGTATCTTCGTTGCTACAAGATAGTGATCCGTGTCGATGTTACATCATCAGAACGTACGCACTTCAAAATCACTGAAGACATGTTGACAACCAAGTATCTTGATGAGCTGGAGTCTAATACTGCATACAACTATAGTTCGGGCCCCGGCAAACTCCATTAGCCTCAATGCATTTGGATATGCTTCGGTATGGAGGCTGAATTTTCCAACAGTTGTCCCGGAGATACCTTCTTTGCTCACCATGGCGTTTTAGTTGCCAAGCACAATTTCACAAAAATTTCATATTGATGCCGAAAGTGGACAGACGTTCATTTACCGGGTTGAATGCCAGTACTCGGCGACTAAGTTTCTCCCACCACGAAAATGACACCAAATTTGCACTATTTTATATGGCCGATGTAGTAAGTTTCCAAAAACCTAATCGTCTAGGTCCTTGTCCCGTCTAACACACTGGGTAGCGTCACTTTCCCAATTAAGTGATCGGATATTCCAGGTGCATGCCTTTATATCATAGTCCTATCATTGGAGTCGGTTTCTATATGGGGGGTCGCAAAACCCATCGCACTACCTTGCTATGCGAGTAGATTTAATTTTTTTTACATGTTTATATAGCGAACAACTTGCTGTAAGGCCAACGTCCTCCCGCATATGTCGGAGTGATTCCGCTGAAACCTCCTAGAACATACTACAGTAATGAGATATCTTGAATGCTTCTATAATAGACATAGTCAAAGGGAAGGATTTTGACGATTACATTTATGGCTTCATTCGGTGTTGTTCTAAGCGATCCAATAATAATTATGAGCGGATACATTTGATCAGTTTATGAAGCTATACAACTTTTTAACACAAGAGTATTATTTTAATATTGGAGCAAAGCTCAATGTCGGCATAAGCACTTCTGAGAGCGTTCTAGTATCTCCGATAAATATTTTTATTTCAGTTCAGTTTTCTTTTTCTTAGTACATTAATTATAATCTGAAGACCTGAATTGATAAAAAAACGGCATGATTTTAGACTTTTTTCTAATTAAAATACAACTTGTTTCTGTACTAATAATTATTATTTATTCAGTAATTATTGTAGTTTGTTACATGTTCCCTTTTAGAAACTGGAAATAATAAAGAAAATAAATTTGAATTAAATTATTTGAATCAAAAATAAATAATTTACCTAAAGTAAAGAAATGAAAGTCTAAAATAAATTAGATCTATGTACATACATAGTAGATATTAGCAATTAGAAAAAAGTATAATAAGTTGGTGGGGTGTATTTAGTCGTATCAAAGTCTTTATAGCATAGTTGATAGCACATAATTAAAAGTAAAATTTAATAAGAAACATATACATATGTATATACATTTTTAACATTGGAACTTAAAATGCATATACATATGTATATACATTCAAAGATTTTTATGTGCTTAACTTAAATACTATAGTTATTGAAAAATATTTATTTAGCCAATTTTGAGTCTAGTTATTATTCTGATAAGTATTCTTCTTTCCATCATTAATGATACATTTAATTTATTTACAACATATCTTGCTATAAGTTTCAATATTTGGCTAGAGGTGGAGACTACTAATTACACTGTATTCATTGCTTCGATTTTTGAAAAGCAGACTCGTTTCGGGAATGCTGAATTCATCACTGATACTCATAAACAACATTTGAAAAATTTAAGAGTATTGAATAACGTGATATTCTTTTAATTTGTCCTATTTTTTTCATTGATTTCCTCATAATTTCATTATTTGAAGTCAGGACAGGTTTCGATAGGTTTTGAATTTTTATGTAAGAAAGTTCAATAAAATTGCACTCCTTTAGGTATCTCAAAAACTCCTAAAATTATGCAGAAAGGGTCAAGTTTAGACAATTAAAATCATTATTTCTTAATGAAGTGATCTAACCTAGAAAATTAGTGTCACTATTGAATTCAGCCTTCTCAAAAATTTTCGATTTTCGTCTATGGTGTTATGTTATAGCATTTATGTCTGTGTATATTTGCCTTAATGAATATGTACTTTGATGTTCATCTTTATTCATGCAGGTAAACAATATTTTCCATAAGTATTGTATTTCTGTCTGTTATTATTGGCTTCTTCGTCTCAATGCACTATGATCAATGATTGTTTAAATTACTATTTTGATTGACTTTTGATCTTTGCACTTATGTACATACATACGTATGATATGTACGAGTATCATGAGCTTTTCTATTTATTTTGACATTTCCATTTACTGCTGAAACTTTGGTTGTGATTATGCAAGTTTTGTTGAAAGCTGATAGCGAGCTTTCGGTCACAAGCTTTTTATACTTGTTCGAAGCTTAGTTGTTAATTATTTAATCGAAAATACTAAAATGAGCTTTTTGGGGCTTGGAAACTGTTATTGGTTTGGATGATTGGTACATATGAAATAGTGTACCAGCGCGTAAACGATTTATTTAAACGGCGTAATATACATTCTTAAGAAATGGGAATGAAAATAAATATTAATGAAAGACATAGAATTTTATATTTGGCTGATGGTTCGTTTTCGGATAGAGCTGCTCGCGAAATCTTGATCTGCATAATACATATTTTTTTTGACGTGGTATAAGTGTTTCGTTATATCTGAGTTAAATGAAAACAAGTCTTTCTGTTTTAGAGATATCCGAGCAAAATAAATCATACGGATGTGATTTTGCATTGTATTAATCATTTTTTTTAGAATTATGGTGACATAGTGTTTTATTTTGTGAATTTGCGAATTTGTGAAATGGTGGTCTGCGATTTTATGCTGTAATAATTCAGCAATTAATAATAATTTTCTCGTCATTTTCATTTTTTTTGTATTCATATGATATATGTATGTATGTATGTATGTACATATGAATATAAAGTAGTGAATTTTCTTTACTAAGCGCTAAATAAATTAAGTGTAATGGGTTTAATTAGCTAGTATACATACGTACATATGTACATATGTATTCACAAGCAGAATGTATACAGCTATGTATGTATGTACGATGTAGGTACGTATGAATGCATGAAATATTATTTATGGCTATGTGCGTATTATACACGTATAATTTATCTTGTTCAGACATATACACACATGCTTACTACACTTATGTTATGTACAATACATAAGCATAAACAAATGTGTGCTTGCGTGCAATGAATATGCAATAATAAATATATCCCTTCCTTTACTTTTAATATATTATATTATTAAATTAATTACTTATTATAATATATCTATGTAATATGTATATGTATAAATGACACATGCATCCATTATGTATGGATTTTTCGACAGCAGTACATTCATATATAGTTCTCGTTTGTATAATTATTTTACCTAATAATTTTTAACGATAACCCTACGCTTAATTATATTAAATATCTTCATTTATTGACAGTTTGAGTAACAACTTTGCTATGATTATATTAAATTATTTATGAGTTTTAAGTGATATTTATGCTTAGTGTAAATTTTTCTATAAACTAAATAACTGAAATATGCAATATGCAGCTTTTCTTTTACTTTACAGTAATTATTGTCTAAAATTTGTTAATTTTTTATTAATCTTTAAATTCTTTTACAACTAATATACTGTAGTCTAATATTTTTTTCTAAAACTATCATTTACTGTAGATATTAATTTTTATACTAACATTAGTAACTATATTTATAATAACATTAATTACTTTTATTTCATATCTATTACATTTTTTTTTTATAAGCTATGCTAATATGTTTATGTGTCTCCATTTTCAAAAATATATATATTTAGCTTAAATTATTATTTCTTTTTCACTTTCGTATAAATAGAGAAAAAAGTATTGTAAATGAAAGTCTTGTGAGCGCCAATCCAATATCCCTTTCCTTTCAAAATTTTGAAAATGATTAAGAGATTATTAAATATGCCGCTCACTTAATTTGACCTACGATAATGCACTAAGTGGATTTGAAATGAAACACATACTCTCTCTGCTTCAAATTCATGCTCTGCAAATAAGCTTTGTTAACATCTGTCTTTTTTTTTTAATTATTTAGGCTTTAACGGTTGCTTTGAATACACACTGCACGAATCAGCTCTTTTACAACCATTTTCTTTCGCAATAAAATGATCAATAGTATATATATTTGATAACTCAGGTGACTGGTAAGCTCCTAGGGCTCATTAGGGTTCAAACCACAAACCGTCGGTATCAAATATATATATTTATTTAAATCAAAAATAAATTTTCTCCTCATATCCTGTTATAAAAAATACCAAAAAAAAAGGGCTTGACTTACTTATTCGAAAACGGTTTCTAAAAGAGCGATCTCATGTAGTTGCCTTATATACATAAAACTTTTAAGCTCTAAATTTTTCATTCTCCCGCACAAACACACAAACACATGAACTAACTCCATCTCTCTCTATTCTTAAGTCATGTGAAAATCTCCTTTTAGTATGCGCGTAAACGTCTTCTTAAATTGTTGATTCGCGAGCGCATAACAAAAGGGATTCATCGGACTATTTGCATAGCAGAGAAAATAGGAAAACATATAGAGATGCTCATTGGTGCACGGTGGATTACGGCAGAAGCCTTCGACCAGCGCAAGCACATGATAAGGCGTCCAACACGCCACGAAACAGCCGAGTATGAAAGAGATCGTGCGAAATGCTTTGCGTGCACGATTCTCTGATTTTGATTTTTGTCTGCCGCCACCAATTACCAGCGGTATTTTCTTTTTGCTCTTGAAATGCTTGCCGATGGAGTGCATGAAATCACGTTTACTAGAATTTCTACTGCTCGCATCACAACTGGGTTGCGTCCGTGATTTTATGCTTGACTGTTTGTTGTTGGTATTTGAAGTACTACTACTACTGCCACCGGTTGTACCAGCGCCTGATATAAACACAGCGCTGGTTGTGGTAGTCATTTGCGTGGTATTTGCGGGCACCGGAGCTGTGGTTTCGACACATGTCAGCTCCTCTACTTTTTTGGCTGCGTTATTGGCGGTTATGGCTGCCTCACGCTCCTCGATTTTCTCAAGTTGCCCCGGTGCAAGCGCATTTATGACAGTTGTGGTTATTTGGTTTTGCTGCGACAGTGTCACTGTGGTAACGGTGGTTGTTGGCGCGGTGGTCGGTGTATATGAGTCTTTCGTATGCGTCTCTAGTGGACTCGAACTGCGTCGTACCTCTGTTGTTGTTACATTACCGGTAATCAACTTGGCGTGCTCATTGGCGCTGAGCAAACTTATTGCTTCTATGCAGCTTTCTCGACGCACTTTCACAAAGTCCTCCATGCCTGTGTAGGAAACAAGAAGGTGGCATTCAATTTCGACAGTTTCAATATCATTATGTTTAGAAGTCGGTTTACCATTGGATGGAGCAGGTGGAATACTGGTTTCTGGTGGGGAAGCACGTCTCACCGTTTCGGGGTTGGTTTGTTTTTGCAATTGCTGTTGGGCAGCTACAGCCTTTTGCAGAGCCTGTTGCAACAACTTGGGATTTGTAACGACTTGGTTAGAACGATCAAGGTTCGTCTGCATTTCGGTATGTACCGTGACCCCGGCTTGTGGTAGTGTTTGTCGGTGTGAGCTAGTTACGCTGCCATTAGTAGTGGGTGAGGCCAGAATAATGGAACTTTCATCCATGAACCGTAGATCTGAGTGATTAGTAAGCAGGTTGTAAGTCATATTAAGTTCACTATTACTGCTGGTGCCACCAAACGGGCGATCCGAATATTCGGAGAAAGGTGAAGGACATTGAAATTGCTCGGGTGGTGGAAGTATAGCTTGTACCAAGCATTGTTGTACTTGGTCACGGGGTATCTCAATAGGGGCGATATCCACGGGAGAGAGTGGAGATTCGGTTGGTAATTTAGTGACATTACTTGAACGGGAACGAGGCGGAACTTGTATCAAGCCATGCTGTTCGTCATGTAGCTGCTCGATTTCTGCAATCTGTGAGAGCGCTGCACATGATGTACGCTTAGGGCGGTCATTACTTGCATTCGATAATACGCCCACCTCTTCTTTACTTTGCGTACGTATAAGTACACCACTGCGTATGGTATGGGGAGAAGTGGCAGAAGCGGTTGAGACCATTGCTTCATTGGATTTGGAAGTAGTGGAGCATTGTGCTAAATTACCTTTGCTGCGTGTGGCAATCAGTGCTGCTTGCGCGCCGAAAACTAGTCCGATTGACGAGCGTTTCCGCAGATTTGCAAGTTTCTGTTGACTGGGTAACTGTTGAGTTTGATTAACAGAGCTTTCCTCATCCGAGTCAAAGGCTGGACTACTAGATCGTTCACTTTTCTCCGTCTCCCCAGATCCACCGTCGCGTTTACTATTATCCGCTTTGCCTTCTGAAGTGCGACGCTGCTCATTGGTCCTATCGACCGCTGACCCATTAATCGCTTCAGCTTGAGCCAGCGGATTCATCTGTCCAGAACCGCGCTTCGCAGTTGCTTCTTTGTTAGTAGCTACACCGATCTCGACCTGTGTTTTTAATATTTTCTCCTCTATAACACCTATACCGGCAGCGTGACCCGCCATACCTGACATAGCACCTGCACTTAATGCCACCATCGACTGCATCTTACGCTGCTTTGCTTCGCTACGCTTCTGCATTTCATAAGCCGTACGATAAATACCGCCATACAAAACAAATAGAACCACCAACGTAGTCCAGTAATAGCCGATAATTAGAGCTGTGTTGAAGACGGGATCCTTGAGAAATTGTACAGCACATTGGCCCGGCAGCAGATCGCGTTTGCCGGTGAAATGCTCCCAACCAAATATGGATATGAAAAATAACAGCGCTGGTATGATCCAAGTAATAGTAACCATATAAATTACGCGCTTTTTAGTGCGCCAACCGCGATACCTGGCAGCAATTTTCACCGAGCAATATCGATCGATGGTTATCAGCAATACTGTGTACTGCGAAGCTAAACACACTGTATAATCCACAGACAACCATAAATCGCACAGCAACGGACCCAAATCCCAGTAGCCCATTAGCACATATATTGTGTAGAAAGGCATGGAAACTGTGCCTAAAAAGACGAGTGTGAGTCTAATCATGGGTTTCAAATATCCTCACTAATAAACTTACCGATTAATATATCCGTTGCGGCTAGTGATGCTATAAAATAATTGCTTGGCTGTCGTATATTTCTATCGACAATGAAGGCGATTAGCACAAGCAGATTGCCGCCAACTGTTAAAATGATGCAAATAGACAGGCACAATGCGATCAATATGCTCTGCCAGAGCGCAAAAGGTGGAAGCACCTGTGACGGTGTCGGATCTCGTGTAGTCACATTTGTAAAATCCTCCAGTAAGCTATAGTTCAAACTGCGATTGTTGTAGTTCGCCAACATGTCCATATCGATGTTAGCATTCCATATACTCAGCTCACCATTCTCGCCAATGAAAGGATGATAGAGTTGAGCGGCCTCCAGCAAACGTTTACATTCAGAATGCTCAACAAAACGATTAAAAATTGATTTGCATATATTCTCACGTTCCTTCTTCTGTCGCCTGTGTATGAGTTAAAAACAAGTTAGATTTAGAGGTAGCGGAATCGCAAATGAAGAAAAAAATATACTAACCATTGTGTTATAAAATCCGGTTTGATGGAGTAAATTGGATCTGTTCTATTGGTACTACCAATCTCCATCGTGGACAGCTCAATGTCAGTATATTCATTATGTGCTGTTGTAGTCATGTTTTTAGATTTTCGTCTCAACTCTCAACGCACCAGTCAAATACAGTATGACCAGTGTAGTCAATGCGTGTTTATATCTATAGTCCAGTCACTTTTCGATGTTTTCCAAAAGATGCATCTAAACTTATTTTCGGAGGCAACATCATTAACTTTGCAACCACAATCTGGTTTATACAGATGAGTTTAACAGAAAGGACATATATTTGCATTGACTTTCTGATTTAGGAATCTGAAATGCAAAAGGTAAGCACATATTTTAGGTTTCTCTGCATAAATGTACCCAACAAGCATCGAAAAACTATTTGTATATATGAACATGAGAAAATTTTTGTTCTGAAGCTGTTTTTCAAAGTCAAAAAAATACACAAAGGGTTATCCATTTAGTGGTTTCGAAAGTTCAAGGCTGTATTTTGATATCTGTCAAATTTAAATGTTAAACCAAACATGCTTTGTTTCAGCTAACAGAGAGGCATTTATGATAATGCATTGTTTAACAATCGAACAACGCGTTAAAATTGTTGAAACCTACTACAGAAGCGGTGATTCAAACATGGGCACGCTTCGTGCTTTAAGAGGAGATTATGGTGCACATAATCGTCCAATTACTCAAGTAATTGGTAAAATTTTAAAGAAAATTGAAAGGATATTGTAAGGCCTGTGCATCATCGTCTTGGTCGTTCCACCTCAAATACCGCTGCCGTAAGTGAAAATGTAGCCGAAGACCCGAAAGTGTCTATTTCTCGATGTTCTCAATAGCTGTGACTTTCTTACGGCACAATATGGCGTATTGGTATAAGATACAACTCACACAACAACTGCCGTCGTTACGTCGATGGGGTGCTTGAACAACAAGCATTGGACTTCGATTTCTCCAACAATATTTTCTTCAGCAACGGTGGATACTTAAATAAGCAAAATTTTCGCATGTGGGGTTCCGAGAATCTTCAAATAATTGAAGAGAGGAAATTACACTCAAATCTTACTGCCTGTCGCACTCTTTGATCTAGAGGTGTGTAGAAGCTCACGCAGGTGAGAAAAGTTTTTGACTGCCTGTGAGTGGCCATAGCTGATTCTCTTATGGTTCAAGCAGCCCACGACTTCCGGTTTTAGACCAAGTATCCACTGGGTAGCCAACAAACATCCGTTTGGAGGCGAGCTAAAGTGAGAAGGCGAATCCCCTCGGTTATGTCTACGGTTTGGGACCCACCACATGAAAATCTTGCCCCAATGAAAAACCATCAAATGCCTTGGATGAGAGACCCCTCACCCTTTTTGATGACGACCCTTGCAAACGTTTAAAAGATCATGCTTTGAAGAGCTTGAAAAGCTGACTGACAAGGGTAATGCTCGAAAATTCTAAGAAAAGATGTAGCGGTTTACAGAAAGTTTCAAGACCGGAGCAAACTCATATAGGAACGAAGGAGGGAACCTGGTGACAGATGACCAGGCCATACTTCGTCGATGGAAGGAACACTTCTCCAACCTGCTGAATAGCAGTGAAAGTGCTACTCACGGGGATGGCGAACCCGCAATCCCAATCGAAGATGATGGTATAGACGTTCCATCACCCAACTATGAAGAAGTTCGAATAGCGATTGCCCGATTAGAAAACAACAAAGCGGCGGGAGTCGATGGCTTACCGTGAAATACGGCGGTGAAGAGCTGACAAGGTGCATGCACCAGCTTTTTTGGAGAATATGGTCATATGATGGAACTCCAAAACGAATGGAATCTAGACGTGCTCTATCCAATTCAAAAAAAGGAGACCTCACGGTCTGTGCCAATTATTGTGGGATATGCCTCATTAATATTACCTGGAATTAATAGACTTGGAAAATCCACCATTAGTCAAATATTCACCATGCACCAAATCTTGGAGAAGACCCGAGAGAAAAGAATGGATACGCACCACCTTTGCATCGGCTTTAAAGGTGCCTTTGAGAGCACGATAAGGAACTGTCTCTATGCCGCTATGTCTGAATTTGATATTTTCACAAAAATCATATGGCTATGTAAACTGACTCTGGATAATACCAGAAGTGCAGTTAGAATTGGGAAGGGCCTCTCCGAGCCGTTTGATACTAAACGAGGTTTCAGACAGGGTAACTCTTTATCGTGTGATTTCTTCAATTTGATGCTGGAGAAAATAATACGAGCTGCAGAGCTAAATAGACCAGATACAATCTTCTACAAGAGTGTACATTTGTTAGTGTATGCCGATGATATTACTACAATTGGTCATGACAACCGCACCGTAAGTCCTGCGTTCTCCAGGTTAGACAAAGAAGCGAAGTGAATGGGTCTGGCAGTGAACGAGGGCTAGACGAAATATATCCTGTCATCAAATAAACAGTCATCGCATTCGCGACTTGGTTGCCACGTCACGGTTGACATTCATAACTTAGAAGTCGTAGATAATTTCGACTATCTAGGAACCAGCATTAACAACACCAACAATGTCAGCCTCGAAATCTAACGCAGGTGCTACTTTGGACTGAGTTGATAATAGCTCGTTATTGCCGCCCTTACGTAACATATGGTGCAGATGTCGTCGACGTCGACAGCTACTGAGATGACATTAGGAGATTTCGAGAGAAAGGTATTGAGGAAGATTTATGGGCATTTGCACGTTGGCAACAGTGAACACCACAGACGTTGGAACGATAAGCTGTAGAGAAAGACCTCCACTCCGTTGGAAAGATAAAGGAAGAGCGACCTAGCTTCTCTTGGTATTTCCAACTGGCGCCAAACAGCAAAAAGGAGGCACGACTAGCGCGCTATTGTTGATATGGTTATAATCGCGTAAGCGGTGCCTACGCCAAAAAAGAAAAAGTTGTATTATTATATCTGAAGAGGACTATTTTGAAGTGAACAAAATAGAAACTGTCAAATAATCAAATATTTTTTGAAGAAGAGTAACAAATTATAAATTAAACATTTAATTTTACATATAAATACAAAATATAAATTATCATTGTGTGAAGTACCTTTTAGTAAAGGCGTTTTAAATTGCCTTTATTATTATTGAGGTATGTTATCAGAGGGAGCGCCTTAAAGAGAAGTCCGCTATTCCATGTTATGGAAGTTCGCAGCTAACCGGTTTTTGATCGGCATAGATCGGGAGTAATGGAATCATTCAATCAATGTGGACTCTGCTGACTCAACTCTACTAAGCCTATACTTGTTTTCTATACGAGAAAATACTGAATTCAGGCAATATATCTTCCAATTCAGAATAGTGTTCATATAAACATCAGTACCAAGTCAACGTTTTGTCAGGAGTGAAGTATGGCTCGATAATTTTTACCACTTCTGTCGGCACTGTTGAATTATTATATATATTTATATTTTGTTGGTAGTGTGGCGAAACCCGTGGGGCCCATTATGTTTAGCGGTAGTCAAGTAATATAAAACGCTTGTCAGCTAACTATTCTCGAAGCGATTTCCGCAACTACCTATTTGCCTTTCTTTTTTGTTTCCCCAAGTCGAAACTGAAATGCTTATTGGGATCTACGAGTTATATTGTAGTGTAATTTTCTCTTCTATTACAGTACACAAGTATCTTCGTATATAGTACATGTAACTATAGTATAGAACGTTATATGTACGTCAACATGCATTTTAACCAAAATTTTGTTTTGATGTGGAAGAATTTAATTTACACCACATTTTGAGTTGTCGCACAAATGCTGTTGACAAGTTAGTTCTATGTTGCATAATAATTGAATTTGTCTTGCACATGCATGCAAAGGGCACACGGCAAGCTGCAAACTTTAGCAACATGTCTAGCAACCTCTAGCAGTCAACAGGTATTTTCTAAAATATTCTACAACAAACTAAGTTATTACATTTAATGCATACGACACATATCACCTTGACAGTTTTTGTTTATATTCTTATATATCAACGATTTGTTTGCATACATGTGTCCAGTGCTAATGTAATATGTCACATGCAGGTTGTACGAAACACACATCCATAAGACATGTCTCGACGGAATCGTACATTTTGATGACTATACCAATTTAGAGAGGAGAGAGTAATAAAATTTCAGTTGTTGTTTTTATTGTTGAGAAAAACTTAAAAGCACTGGTATGCATGAATTGGACGGTAGTATTATATTTAGGAGAACAGGCGAAGAGTTGGGGAACGCTCAGCAGAAAGTGGGACGGACACCGAAACTAGTCAATATCGACGCCATAAAACAAAGAATCCGAGAAATTGCAGATGTATAAATCCTAAGATTGCTAACTGTTACACCTTCAAGAAAAATCGTGAATATTTAATAACTTATTTTATAATAGTTCCATTTAAACTAGAACTATCTCACTTGAGAAGCCCGCTTCTATTTATGTATAATAAATTTCACGTATGTGAATTCGGATAGATCAAGAAGAAAAATAGTACTAAAATTTCACTGATTTTATCCTCAGAGGAAAGGCTGTCCCGTAAAAATCAGACATTGATATTTTATAGTTTCCGCAATATAAGAATCTGCCTTTATATTTTCGTGGCGTTCTGTCAGAAGATACTTTCTCCTTTTAATGAACACATTTCGTATAACGTTTTCTCATTCCCTTTAACCTTTAATTTATACTCCTTTGTAATAAATTTAGAAGAAACAGTGTTCTGCTATGACGACTATTCGGTAAAAAAGCGTAGTTATTCCTATTTTTCGGTAAATATTTCAAACTTTGCGTTGACTTGACGGCCAGTATTATAAAATTATAAATGAAGAGGATCATAAAAAGTCTTTTCTAAGAATATCCTTTATGTATAGAAAAGTACATACATAAAGTAGAAAATATTTAGTTATGCATGTAAATTGTCGTAGTAGCTACCGATTTTCGACTCACTTCCTAGATAAGAAACAGCCGTTGAGAGTTTCCAGCTGATTTGTGGCTTGTCGCTTCAAAGTATGATAAATGACTTACACCTCAGTTACATGGAATTACTGCGTTGCATATCAGGAATTGAGTCAATGTGAGAGGAAAATACAGTAATTTGGTTACAAAATCTAATATGACAATCGGTTATTGGTTAAGTTGGCGTCGAATGACGTTGTTGCTTGTTAGATTATGAGTTAATCTATTTCACAACTTTTACCTTATTTGTAGGTAGCTATGTATATGGTGTTGCAATGTACTTTTAAAGGAAATTGTAATAGTGCAATTGAAATGAGCATTAAAACTTAGAAACTCAATTATCTTGCTGAACATTTAAGTTCTTTTTCTTGGAAAATAATCCAATAGAAATGGCGCTGGTGTGTGTATGATGTATGCACATATATGTGTGTATGAAGAAAAAACTCTTTTAAAAGTTTGGAATGCAGTTTCGGTTTATCATACTCACAGTATCACTTTACCTTCACCTTGAATTTCTATTCATACTTGAATAGAAGGTTGTTTTGCGGAAACTGTTTTTCTCCGTTGCTTTATTTCTAATTTCTCCAAAGGGAAATGATAGATTTGTGGTGGGAAATGCGAATGCATTTGTAATCATGGCAAGTGAAGAGAACTTGAATGTATATTTAGTTTTCGTGTGGAAGCTTATAGTTTTAATATAAATGTGTTGCATGATAATATACAATATCATTCGCTGATAGAGTAGAAACCAGGAATCGTATTTATTTATATGTACGAATATATTGGTAGACATGTACTATTTATTGAATTACAGTAAATAAAAATATATTTTTAATACATTTTATTTGCAATCTATTTAAAAAGAAATAATAAGCAATTTATATAACAAAATGACAATTTAACTTATATTATTAATCACCAGTGGGGTCAATAATAAAGTACAATATTGTCTTATTTCAAGCATAAAAAAGTTATAATAATAATAATATTGATTTATTTTATATTTTATCAAAACACGTAAATCTCGTATAATATTTTTAAACATAATTTCTAAATGGGAGATCTACAACATGATGTCTTTTGAGCCTAATAGTTTCATTGATTTTATTCAGTAGCATTACTGCCAAAATGTTATTGTGATAGCTGATGGTGGTGCATAAGTATGCTGTGTTAAATCTTTTAATTTCAGTTTTATTAGTCTCAGAATTTTTGACTGGTATCTTTGTAAAATTTCAATGTTTGAGTTACTAGCTGTCCCCTAAAGTTACACACTGTAAGTCCATATAAGCTTTAGTATGGCTTTATATAATAGTAATTTGTTTAAATGTAAATGTAATATGTACAGATTTATTTATATTTGGTCTCATTTTCCAGCAATCTAGTCAAGTCTGTATCTTATTTAATTCTTTTTGTACTAAGTTAGTTGCCATCGGCATATGTAGCAATTAATACATTTTCTGTTACAGGTATGTCAGATGTGTAAATGGTGTAAAGAAGAGGACCGAACACGCATTCATATATGTTATGTTAGATGTTCCGTCATTTATCTTTACATAAAATGATCTTTCTGTTAAGTAGGATTTAGGAGTTAGATATACTTGAGAAGAGAATATTTTCTTTTAATTTATATAGTAGTCCATGGGGCAAAACTTTATCATATGCTTCCTGTATGTCTAAGAATGAAGCTGAACAGTATTCCTTATGTTCAAAGGTGTATAGAAGTATAATTTATTAAGTTAAGGCAAAAATCTACGCAAAAATATTTTGTCGAATATTTTAGAGAATAGAGTCAAAAAGTCAAAAAAAGAGAATAGAGTCAAAATTCTATACGAAGTGATTTTGTTTTCTGATTTAGATGGTTTGGGTATCATCACTACTTCTGCACACTTCCATTGAGTCGTGAAATGGTTGAGTCTTAATATTGAATTATATATAAGTGTTGAAAACATAATATCTGTTTTAGGTAAACACTTAGCAACTTCGTCATATCCTAGAGATTTCTTGTTAGTCAATTTCTCGATTTCGATGCGTATTTCCGCAGGTTTAATGGAACTCATTGGTAAAGATAGTTGATATGGGGCATCAAGAAATTCCAATATTTTAGCATCGTTGTTGCTACCGCCGCCAGTAAAAGAAGCCCAATTTGGGGAATTTTCTGCGGTTACAAAACAATAACAAAAACTGTCTCTTATAGGTACATTTCTTTTTTTAGGCCGCTTTAGATATTTTGTAGCGTTCCATATCTTATGGTCGTCATTTTCCGCTAATTAAAAAATAATTAAACTTATATTAAGAAAAGAGTTAAGAAAAGAGTTCAGAAATAGATTTTTTTCTAAACTCATTCAATTTTTATTTTAGCTCCTTTGTAACTTTATTTAGAGTAGCTTTTTTTCTAATATGTCGTTTACATTGGATTAATGCTCTAATCTCCGCAGACACGTGAATTAGGTTACGAGGTGAGAACTCATTTATTCTTTGTGAAGTAGCAGCGAAAGCTGTTCGTGGATTAAGTTTGTAAAAGCTTCTACTGCATTATCCAGTTCTGTTGAAGCTTTAATAGAGGTATTAAGTACCACATTTTGAGTTATCCTATCTTGAAAAGTACTAATTTCACTTTTGTTATTTAAAGCGAAATATATTTCCGTTTGCTTGTTTTAATTAATGTGTTGTAACTAACTATGACTGGCGAGTGATCAGAGCTTAGTACTTCAGAGCTAGCAATATCTAAAAGCTGTGTTGGAATACCTTTGTATACAGAAAAATCTAGAAGGTCAGGATTTTTCAATGGATCACTCGGTCAGTAGACAGGTTCCTCGCTTGACAAAAATTTTAAATGATTTTTTATAATGCATTTATAAAACTCTCTAGCCTTTGGGTTTAGAGTACATGATCACCACCAGAGATACTTAGCATTGAAATCACCTCCTACAAAGAATGTGTGACCGAGGGTGCAAAAAAAAATTTCGTATGCAGAAGTTGTTGTACTGTGCCTTAGTGGTATGTACAGGGCATATATATGTAGGTCGATATTGTTTGATTTTACTTTTATTCCTGCAGTACGCTCCCCGAGACTTCAAAGTTTGAAGCTCGTTGCTACTCAATAGAACAGCATCTAAAGATGAAGCCATAGTCGGTGGTACAATTGAGGGCTGGGTCAAGGTGTCATGATGACCGAGCTGAGGATAATTTTGGCTTGGATATATTAAATATCCGAGTCTCAAACCTATCCAATACTCCAATCAATTAAACAACAAAAAACCAGAGGAATCTGGTTCTCCTTCTAACAAGCGGGAAGGAAAAAGTTATTCCGAAAATAGAGCAGCGTATTCAACGAGCTCTAAAATGGCTAACACAAATACAATAATGAGTTCAAAATCTAGTAACAGCTCTGGAACTGTATCTAAGTTTAGCTTCGAGGTAATCAGAACCAAGTCAAATCACCAAAGTCTGCTTTCAAGGCAAAAAAGGAGAGCAGTCAGGTTACTGGTAATAGTCCTGCCAGAGAATGGCCAACCTTTAGGAGCGATGATCCAACAAAATCTAGCTGTGTGAAGAAGCGTCGGATAATGGTGAAAAAGTGATCAAAAAACACGCATTATTTGTTTTATGCTCTAATTTCTATATTTTTAATGATTCTAAAAATTTGGACTTTTTTTAAATTATTCAAAGGATTTTGAGCTATCCATATACTGGCACCCTACAGTCGGAAATTAAGGTTTCTGACATATATTTTGATTTCTTAGAAAATGTAAATATTAATGATTTTTGAACCAATTCAGATTACTTTACATGAAATGGTATATTAAACTTCGTCCAAAGTATGTAAGTACTAGAAGGAGAAGAGATAGATCCACCGAAATTTATACCAATCGTATCAGAATCACGAGCTGTATTGCTTAAGCCAAGTCTGGCTGTCCGTCTGTCTGTTTGAACACAAACTAGTCCCACAACTTTTCAAGTTCAACCAAACTTGATAGAAATATTCAAATAAATATTTTAACGATCATTTGGCGCAACCGGTTAGATCGAACCACTATTTCATATATACGACCAATTTTTCAGGATTTTTCATAAATCTGTCAAAAAAGTAACTAAGAACGTGAAATTTAGTTCCATCAAAATCCGACGAATATAAATAATCGAAATCGAAATACTATATTATATAGCCTCATACAACCGATTTATTCCGATATGAGGTTTTGGGTAAAAAATCCGCTAAAAAGGCATCTAGGAGCTTCAAATTCGATATTAATCATACATATTATAAATTGCATATTAGTAGTGAAGATCATCAAAATTGGAATACTATAAAATTTCGCCTCATACGACCGATTTGTTGAGATATGAGGTTTTGGGTCATAAAACCGTCAAAAAAGCATCTAGGGCGTGAAATTTGGTATTCTACAGACGCAAATTCAATTTGATATTGACATTGAAAATTGTCAAAATTGTATTTTGCAATTTGCAATAAACTTCATATGTTCATGAAAGGTATAGACACTTCGGCATGACCGAAGATAGCCCTTCTTTTTTGTTCTATTTAGAAATTGACTTTTCGAATTTCAATTTTTTCCGAAGGTATTTCCGAAATGAACTAAAGACTCCTGATAAAAATCCTTCACCATGTGGTTCAGAAAGGCCATGGTAATGTGCGGCGAATTTTCAGTCACAGTGGTATCAAATTTAGTCTGCTAAAGGACCAGGCTTAGTCGTAAGACAAGCCTATAACCTATTTTCCTAATCTTATCATCTGAAGATGTAATTGAATCGTATGAGTAATTATCGTCACGCTAATTTTTTAGAATAATTCTGGCTTCTACTCCGCTTTTTCGCTTAATTATTGTTCTAATTGACTATTTTACTGTCAATATTTCAATCCTTAGCAACTTGTACAATTCTTAAATTTCTTTTTGTATACTTCAACTGTATATGATATTTCCAGCGATTTTAAATATGAACTACGACTTGTAAATAATTTCATGTCTTTGGTAAAATAATACGTAAATTACCAAGCAAAAGTCCAGGTATATTAAAAATATTTTCAATGAAGTGCGCAGTAAAGATTAATAACATATTTAGTTCGGGCGTAATTTTTAATTATCTTACATCAAATTAATATCGGAATTATTTAAGTTACTTTTCGTGTAAATATTGGTTAACCACATGAATCAAACCCGTTAAATATACGAAAATAATAAAGTTGTATACTGGCGAAAGTGTTGATACGATGACAAATCAATGAAAATGGGATTTTCACACCTTTTCACTGTAATTTTCAATCAAATAAGGTTGAGAAAAAACTATACATTTTAAACTACAGATTTAATTTTTTCAATTTCTATGCTAATTAAAATGTAAAACAAACTGAATACATTACGAAAGTTCAGTCAGGCAACTTATTTACATAACAAAGATTTATTTGCATTTATATAAAAAAAGAATGTGTTGATTGTGTGTTTGTATAAATCTGTGCGTGTTAATAACATAAAATAAATTCATGGATGAGTAAACATTCGTAGGAAAAATATGGCAACAGATAGTGATAGATATAAGGTGCAACTATCGAAAAACTTAGCGACTCAGCTGTCAAAACTTATAATATGAGAGCGCCATGTAAATAAAAATTATCATCGCTTGACGATGTCGTTGCTGACGTTTGTACCGCAGCAATCAGCAGCAATTTTTTCCGTAAAACTTACTCAGCTGATTGCTCGCTGCTATACAAGGTTGCTAGTATTGACCTTTATAAATAAATTTTAGATTAACTAAGAAAATACATATTTTTATTCAAAAGAAATGCAAACTGAAAAATATTTAATTATTTATTGCCGTATGGAATATGTATATTTGATTGCCGTTTTTATTCGATCATATAAATTCTAGAATTTACTGACGAAAGTTATAAATTTGTTTAAAATTTTACATACATACTGGCAGCTGGCAACATTTCACCATTGCAAGCAACATCAATAACTTTTAAAAACACATGCCTCTTCCGGTCGGTACGGCTGGGAGATATGTAAAATGGCTAGATTGTCTAACATGTGTACATATGGATGTATATCCGTATGAAAACCTTGAACATATATATGTCGGTGTCAGAAAAGTTGTTTTAGAAAAATCTGTAATCAATAATATTAATGTCAACGCAAACGCTGTCGTCGGTCCAATACTTTCATTCCACACCGGCGGCTAGAGGATTAGAGTTAAAAACCAATGCTGTTTGAAATTTATTTGTTTGTTACTGGAGATAAACATACACATCTACGTGGGGTGTAAACAAATAATATACGTGTGTGCCATAAGAGCAACAGAGGTTAACCATATCAATTGCTGGTTGAATGAATATTACAACCATAAAGCCGTGCCAGGAATGTAATCACCATTTTGTGTGACATTGAATACTTTTGATTGCACTTAGGAGTGTTTTCATGAAATAACATTGAATAGGAGTTATTAATGCGCGCCTTGGCTTGTTGTGCTTATTTTTCAGCTATCAGTTTTTCAGCAAACCAAGTGATTGATCTCTTTCATGCCGGTTTTGAATGTGTTCATGTACGTATTAACGTATGTTACTTTAAATTTATGCACAAAATCTTCAACTTATTTTTGTCATGTAACAGAAACGCTGAAGCTTTGCCATTTTATTGTTTCTTTCTTTTTTTCGTAGTAATGAAAAACGGTTTCGATCTTCGGAAGTTGGGGAGAAAAATAGATTTAGCTTTTTTAAATTATATTTATAAGGGGAAAAAATTTATAAAAACATTGGAAAATACCTTTAACACAAAAGAACTACTGTCTTCGGCTATGCCGAAGTCTTTATAGCTTTTATGTATATTTCAAATTTATTACAAATTGCAAAATTTGATTGATGATTTTCAGAGTAAATATTTAAATTGGGTTTATGTGAGTAGAACACCAAATTTCACGTTCTTGGATGTTTTTGTAACGGATTATTCACGCAAATCCTGATATCTGAAAAAATCGTTTAAATGGGGATATATGATATTGTAATCCGATTTCAATGATTTAAAGTACCTATATTTGTTCGAGCTTACTTGTATAGGATACCAAATTTCACGCCATCAGATGCTTTTTGACGGATTCCGACAAATGTACGTATAAATATGCCAGGGCAGACAGACAGATGGACATGACTATATCAATTCAGCTGGTCATTCCGATACGATCGGTATAAATTTTCTCCATTAGGTACTTCGGACCACAGTTAATATACCATTTCATATACATGCACGATATAAGAATGTATTAAAGTGTATTCATTGCTGCTAGTTTTATGATGTTTCAGGTAAAGAAGGCCTTCTCAATGTGAGCTTAATTACTTTAAGCATATGCCATGGAGTTTGTAAATACACCTTTTATTTTTTGTTTTCCTAAACACGTGCTTCTGTGTTATTTTATTCTTTAATTTTTTGAGGATGGGTTACCTCATGATACATAAATTGACAAAGTGAATAGTGATAGGTTCGCATAACAGATAAGAAGAACGAAGAAACACTTCGAGCACACATTATATTTACAACAATATTACAAAGTTATATACGTAGACAGCTATATCAGTGAGCCTACCATTAATATCCATGGAAAATTTTGTGTTTTTTTATGAGTCTAAGTGATAAATAAAGGGTCAAATGGATGATTGGATTTTCATAACAATATATAAAACTTTGTAAATATGAACGAATATTTCAAATATGCTGACTGTCCTTTTGTTTCAGAAGTTTTTGGGTGTATGCTTTCTCTGTGGGGGTAAATTGAGCGTATTAAATGAGTATTAACACAAAATGGTGGATGTCTTTTATTAGACTAAAATAAAAAAATATTATCCTAGTTTGGTTTAATAAATTTATAATTTAATTAAAGTTGCTCACACAGATTTGTTAAAGAGAGGTGTAGTGAAAAGTTGTAGCTACTTTTCAATCTACGAAAAGTTTATTTGAACAAAAGTTTGTTTAACTCTTGCAGAATTTTGGATAATTCCAGATTGTGTATAAGTATAAATATTTTGTGCCTTTGGCTCAGCTATTTAAACCTAGTACACTTAAAAAAATACGAATCTAAAACTTTGTTCCATATATGACCAAATTCAGGTGCTGGAGAAAATTTTGAACTTCTATAAAAATCGATTTTTCACTCATTTTCCAAAATCGTATGCAAGCTTCTATAATACCTAGCTACTCTTATCCAGCGGTATTTTAAGTAAAGTCTTTTACCTTCTTATAAAACAAGATCAAGGTCATGCAGTACCTAATGTCGTTTGGTAAAAATTACTTCATTACAATCTATCTTATGTTAGCCTGTTTGCTCCATTTTGATAAAGTTACAACCATTTAAAACCGATAAGATATTAAAATATTACTGTTGTCATATGGCTAGAACTTTTTCCTTTCCTCTTAAGAGCATTGAATAACAATTATCGAATAAAATAAAAATAATTTCATAAATATAATATATACCTTAATGAATTAAAAGGTTAAGAGTTATATATTTACAAAACATTATAAGAAACAATTTCATCGTTCCCACTTTAATGGGTCGTTTTGACCCTTACTTCAAGAACTCGTCCAGAAACATGTCCGAAAGACCGTTAGAGGCTTAAAATTATTTAGCAAATAATTCCTCGGAAAATTTCACTAGAGGTTTTCTCGTTCAAAATCTTTACGAAGAACTTTTAAGTTCCTAGAAATTAGAAACAGAAACGGTACAAATAATGATTTTTCATACACTAAAAAATTATCTCTCATTTATAATGATTAAATGCATAAAATATCTCTTATGTAATAAATTTTTGGAAACAATAGTATTGATGCTTAAATCTGTTCATAAGTTTTAAAAATTCGATGTAAACGAATAGTCAGAGCTACAATAAAAAGCTGTGAATTCCCCAAACCAAACTGACCAGCAAAACAAACTTTATGGGTTCAAGCTGTGAAAAAATTAAAAAGTATGAAAAAACTTTTCAACATTTTGTTGTCATTTGCAACAAAATAACCACATATAGATATACAGATATAGTTTTTTCGTGCAAAAAAAAAGTTCGAAAGAAGTAGCCTCAGATTTTAATAAAAGAGCCGAAAAAGTTTAATATGAAAATGTTCTTTTTTTAACGGCACTCACTTTCGCTGCTACATATGTTGCTTGTTGATGTAGGGTATGTGTTTTTGGGGTGGCATTGACAGTTTGTGGTTTGTTTGTTTTTTGTGTGCTTAAACTCTTACACTAAAGCTTCTAGTTGGATGGCTCGACAGCAGTTGTTTTTGGTGTGGTCATTCATTTGAATAAATGTATGCTCGCAAGTGCTGGAACATTATCCATATATAGGATTAAATGAATGTGTTTTAAGCACATAGGCACGCGACGATAAGCTAAAAGCACAGTCAATGAGCGGTGTAATTAAAGTAGAAATTTCTGAATAATAACGAAATGCTGATGATGACTTCGGGATAAATAAAAGCAGTCGAGATGTGTTATCATTCGCACATTGAAGAGACTGAATATGAAGGCTCCGTAAATTAATGTTTTTTTCTGAAAAAGTAGAAATTACCTTTTAGACTAGTATTTACTAAAATCGTATAAAAAGTTAATGCAGTTCATAGGGTGAGAGGACTCCTCTAAATATCTGAAAATGACTTCAACGAAACGACACAATATGTCATAACATGTTAAATTTTTGTGCTTTACAAAATAAAATAATAATTAATAACTAATAACTAATAACTCAAAACTAATAACTAACAACTAATAACTAATAACTAATAACTAATAACTAATAACTAATAACTAATAACTAATAACTAATAACTAATAACTAATAACTAATAACTAATAACTAATAACTAATAACTAATAACTAATAACTAATAACTAATAACTAATACCTAATAACTAATAACTAATAACTAATAACTAATAACTAATAACTAATAACTAATAACTAATAACTAATAACTAATAACTAATAACTAATAACTAATAACTAATAACTAATAACTAATAACTAATAACTAATAACTAATAACTAATAACTAATAACTAATAACTAATAACTAATAACTAATAACTAATAACTAATAACTAATAACTAATAACTAATAACTAATAACTAATAACTAATAACTAATAACTAATAACTAATAACTAATAACTAATAACTAATAACTAACGGGAGTAATAAGCCGTTGGGAAATCAAAATTACATTACAGACCATCACAATCGTATTGATAACTTTTTGTACTTATATTGACGAGCTGAATGATGAAATTAGGCGAGAAATCTTATTCTTCACACTCGTAATTCTCTTTCAGAATTCTCAGTCCCGTCTTTTTCAGATGACATAACTTACATAATCTTAATTTTCCTGAACCGTCCTTGATGAATACGAAAGTTGTCCAAACGGAATAAGCATTCGGGCTCCCTTCCACAGGAATAAGGATAAATGCACTTTTCTTTTAACTCTTTCTTATCGTGTTTATGTATTTTACTCCATTTCAAAGCCCTGGCTTAAGTTTTTAGAAACTGTTTGATAACTTTTAATTTTGTTGTAACCTTGATCATGAAGTTATCAGTGAAATGACTAACCAAAGATGACGTGCTTTTCAACTATTTTATTGATGCCGTTCATGTCACCCGAGATTGATGTGTTCAACGTCATTGGCTCAAAAGCAAATATTACGTTTGAAAAGTTGTCCATATCCATCGTTGTTGACACATGTGATCAGTTTACTTTCACAGCGTTCATTGCTGTTGCTCTTTGGTCACTGTATCCTAAATTTTTTGTTACACATTGTTTGCTTAAGGCCTAACAAAGTATGTGTCCCGATTCTAATGTAATTTTTTCACTTGCTTCCTTGTCCAGAATCTATGCAACACCAACAAAAGCGGCTACTTCATACTACATTTTCCGCAATATTATTATTTTTACTTTTTTTTGTTATTTCATTTTGCCATTTGCTGGGTGGTTATTTTCTTTTGCCTGCGGTTGGCGCAAACATGCAAAGGCGAAGTACAGCATATGCAAGTGATAAGGACAAGTGATTGAATGTGTTTTAATGATTATGATTTTCCTCATTTCACATTTTTTGTCCATTTTTTGTTTTCTTTGAATTGCGACAAAGGCGTAAATTGTCTGTTTATTGCTCGTTTATTTTGTGTTTGTTATCTTTTATGCTTTGTCAACAACTGCTGCAGTGATTTGGGACACCAAACGCTTTGAATGATATACAAACAAACACATACATATCTAAACTTTACTTTTGTTGTTAGTAAATTTTACGCAGCTAATATTCAGTTGAGTAGAGAAAATAGCATAACAGATAATACAATAAAACTTAATTTTACTGCTTACAGAAGCTTAAAAAATTAAACATTTCAGTTTAATTCCTCACAAACCGTTATTTGGTTTCTTCCTTAACTGGAACATTTTCCAAATATACTATTATACAATATGCCTCAAATGCTTTGCTGATCTATCTACCTGTCCGTCACGCTTCAATGCATCTTTAATGCTTACTAAATGTCTACTTCTCAGTATTCAGTGTTATTATGTATATATCTGTGCATACCATTGCTTGTGTTCTGAGTAATTTTATTTCTATTTAATTTCCTTTCAGCGCAGGTGAGTGTCTCATTAACAGTGTCATTTGTTTTGACCGTCGGTTGCTTTACTCTGCTTGTAGTTAACGCAGTTATTGTTGTTTTGCACTAGAAGTGCATGATACCTTTGTTTTACATTTGCAAAGGTAGCCAGCTAAAGTTGCCGTAGGTTTATACATTGTTATTTTTGATGGAACGGTTGTGTATTATATATTTCATTGCATTATTTATTATAAATATATGTCTCTATGAAAGTATACGTTAATTTCTCTTTGTGTTTTAAATACTTTGTTTATTGCAAGCACTTCAGTTGCTAGAAAAGCTTGAGTATCGTATTATGCCTACATGGCGTATACGTAATATGTTGTAAAACAAGTACATACAATATTACCAAAGGTTTTCGATAAGAAAATACAATCAGATATGATTTTTGGTGTCATTTCCACAACCAATCAATGTAAAAATTTTCAATTAGTAATATATTTGTTAATATCTAAACATGAAATAATATACCCATTAAAGGTATAACCGATAGGATCGAAGACAATTATTTTAGGTCGTTTATATTAACACTTATCGCTATGAATGCAATCTAAAAGTGAGTAATAAGATGTTGTTTGATGCTCAACAGTTCAATCTGGATGCTCGAAGCGATATTTCAAAAAAAAAAAAAATAAATTTTAACTTGGATAGTCTGATTATTTGATTGTTTTCTTCGATTTTGATGGCGGATAATATATAAAAAATCTTTCGAGTAGGCAATGTTTATACGATTATAGCCGAATCTATAAGTACAATACCGCACCACTTTTTCTTCACTTCGATTTTTGGCGCAACTCTATTGAAAATTTTTAAAGTTAGAGTGCTTTTATCACTCGAACGACATTCACTGAACAACGATCGAAAATTCCTAAAGCCGACTCATAGGATGTCGTCATCGCCCAAGCTTCTATACTACATATCAGGGCGAGATTGATGAGCGACTTGTAGAGTGTGGTTTTGGTTTGTCGAAGTAGCACCTAATGGCAAGATTGATTCTGCGTAGGATATCCAAGCTAACATTGTTATTGGTATTGACACTGGTTTCCAGATAGAAAAAATTACGAGTATGTATGACTGTCAACAAGGTAGTTATTCAGGTCGATGTTAGATCCTCGGAACGTACGCTTTATGAATTCCTGCGTGCAGTAATCTAGTACTACAGACAACAATATTTCGGGCCCTGAAGAAATCAATCGTCCTCAGCCCGTTTGATGACCTTTCGTCTGAAGGCTGAATTTTCCTACTATAGCACCTAACGCTAGCGTTAAAATTGTCAATTCCTATTTTGACATCGTGGTGGGGCAGCGCGCATAGGTACGTTCTTGGTGTTCATAGAAAGCATTTTTGGTCACGTCATCCTTCTCCTCCGTAGGAGCGCGGGCGCAAATCATCGATATGTTGAATAAATTTCCTTTGATGCGGATAATGGCTCCTTTATATACCGTTAGGTAAACAAGATTGAAATATACCATTTAGTTTATTCAATCGGGTATAAATATCGCGTGCAAATGATTGCGCCTTTAACGAGTTGAGAAGTTTTGTAAGATTATCGTATTAACGGTTTTTTAAATGTTGAATAATACAAAATACTCGAAAGGCCATAAAACGCTAATATAACAACATGCAAATATCATTTTGATTACTCCATTATAACAATTGTTAGGCTAAATACTTGCTAATATATGCAAATGAAAGTATGTACATATGTATGTTTCCTTCTTGTTAATAGCAAGTATACTTGTACTTATAGATACATGTGAATGAAACAAATAGGTGATTTCAAAAGTAAATACAAATGTGTAGTAAAGGTTAGCGACATTTACAAGTATGTATGTAAAAACGTACTTGAAATTACATTGAAAAGCATGCCGTACTATATTACCTCTACAGATGAGTGGCATACATACATTTATTTACACATACATATATGTGATACGTGTAGAATTTTGAAGAAATGTATGCGCATATTACGTGCGTGTGCAAATATAACAGCGAAAAGATATGCGATATAAATTTGTACAGCAATAATAGAAATTGTTAGCTGAAGAGTAAAGAAATGAATAAATAAATAAAGATTGAATATTGGTATGTATTTTTTTGAAGATAGTGGACGCCAAAAAAATTTTTTTGGATGCATACATTTTTTATAGATAATAAAAATATTGCTTAATGCAAAAATATTTTAAATTTCATTGGAGAAAATAATATGGCGACTTTACCTCTTTTTATAAAGTTCTCAAACTTTATTAACTTCACACAAGCAAGTTTTCTTAAGTCATTGGAACAACGAAGAGAATTAAAATGTAATTTGACTTATACCTTAGTACAAACTTGATAATATTTGAGTTATGCCTTTCTTAAAAGCGGAAGTGATTACAGAACATTTGCCATACCATGTTCATTGCACGAGTATATTATATTTATTACGTGCGTGTGCCAAAGCTGATCACACAACACACTTTTGTAAATATAAATTACATATTTATATGTGTGCCTGTAGAAGACGGAAATTATAAAGGCTGACAACCTTAGATTTGTTAGCTTTTTCACATTTTGTTCAAGTTTCTGTAGAATTAGGCTTGAGAAGGAGCAAAGAATAAATTTTAGTAATCAAGAGGCATTTTGTGTCAACATAATCAGTCTGAAAATTAACTTGGAAGTGTACGAATACTTTATGAATGCGGGTATATGAGAGAAGTTCTTTATTTTAGTATGCATGTAAGCACGTGCTTATTTATGTAAGTGTGTATGTATGTGCATTTGTTGTAATTTGTATGTACTTGTTATGCGTGCATATATACGTTTGCATTAGAATAATTTCCACAAGCAAACATGTATGTATAAGTATATTCCTTAGAAAGTACATATCACATCCTAGAAGTTCTGATGGTGTCAAGCAACGATCGAAGACTAACAATTGGACGCATTATCAAGCGTTAAATAATTCGCTAAAGAATTTTTACCACTCGATGCATAACTATCGGCGAAACAAATTTGTGCATGCGAAGAAACACTGAAATTCCTAAAATTTGAAGAAAAACAAAATCATAGATTTAACAATTAGAAAATAAAGACTGCTCTCCTTCTCTTATGCGTCTATAGTTTTCTTATGAACGAAACGCTGTATACTTATCCAATAACAATATAGTTAAATTATTTGCATTAGCGTAATTACAAATTAACGGGTGAGACATTTCGAGGTTCATTACGTTTTTAAAGAAAAAAAAATACAGAAGTTTCAAAACTATTATCGTTCGAAAGAACATTTTTTGACATTTATTTTTTTAAGATTATCTCTTTCAAATGTTGGCCTCGGTTACGTCTCAGATGGTCCATCCGTTGAGTCTAATTTTCGATGACTCGTTCGAGCACTTTGACTGGTAACTGGCGAATGATATGCGTGATGTTTTGTTCCAAGGCTTGAATCGAAGCGGGATTGTCCGCATAGCATTTAGACTTTACATATCACCATAGGAAAAAGTCTAAGAGTGTGATATCAGACGACCTTGATGGCCGATCGACCGGCCCAAAACGTGGAATTATCTGCTCACCGTAGTGTTCTCTCAATAAATCCATTGATTGATGCGATGTGTGGGAAGTGGCGCCGTCTAGTTCAAACCAAATGTCCCGGAGATCACGAGATTCAATTTCAGATTTCAAAAAGTCGGTTATCATGGCGCGATAACGGTTGCCATTGACGGTTACGTTCTCACCGGCATCTATTTGAGGAAATATGAAACGATGATTACACCGGGCCACAAATCAGACCAAACCGTTGTTTTTTCTTCCCAAATGCGGCAATGTGGTTCTCTTCATCCCAAATGCGGCAATTTCGTTTGCTTACATAACCATTGGCCAGAAATGGGCCTCATCGCTAAACAAAATTTGACTTGAAAACGTCGGATCTTCTTGAAACTTTTCAAGAGCCCATAGAGCAAGCCGATGTCGCTTGGGAAGGTCGAGCGGTTTCAGTTCTTGTAAAAGCTGTATTTTGTATGCTTTCAATTTGGAACGCTAGTTCCTACCTAGCTAACTTAGTTGAGCTAACGACATAACCCCTGTTCACAATGTAAATCACTAGCCCAAGGCAATGCAACTTCGTAGCCAGCGGTACGTCGCATCCACTTCGCCGTATTAAATTCATTCGGTAAACGAATGGGTATTCTTTTCCACGTTTCTGCGAGTTAGCGAAATGGTTAGTGATGCACTTTGGGAGCCGAACTATTGGGATATCTTAAGGTATTTTGAGTGTTTGATGGAAATAGTCATTCAACAATGAATACGAGTAAAAAGAGTCAACTTGGAATGTCTAGCTTATCAAAATCAGATTATTGAAAAGTAGGCTTTATTCAATCGATTATTTTCAATTTTCTCCTTGAACCATAATTAAAACGCTCATAATTATACCTTTCATGAATATAATATTTTAGGCTTCAATATTAATACGTTACCGATTTAAAATTAAAAAAAAAAAAAAAAAATTGATGTAAGGGCAATTTTTCAAGAATTTAGGTTTATTTAAAAGATAAGAATTTTCCAGAAAAACAACATATTGCATTTACTATCATATAAGAACAATTACCACCAGTCTGCAAATATTTATGGACCATATGGTCCATTGAAGTACCTATAAATATACTCCTCTAATAGTGGAAACTATCGGACATGTTTTTATACCAGCTTGGTGCGGCACGAGTTTTCTTCGAGTTTTACCGATCGCCATCACTACACTAATTTACAATTGCAAAACAAGTTTTATACTCGTATACAGACAATGTGTGGAAATGAAACTGAGTCAGTTTCGTTTCGCTGTTGAGCTCTGCTGGTAGGCAAAAGGCGTACAGAATTTATTATCATTTCAATGAAAATACGTAGAACAAATACACAAAATAATAGATATTATATATATATTAACAATAAATTATTAATATTAATATAAATTTATATATATATTATCTTTTACTAACTTTTCACCGAAGCAGACGGTATTCGAAACTAAAGAGCATGTTCGAATGTAATTTTGCCCATATACTAAAAAAAATAATCCCCTGTAGGTACTCCAGAGATGGATTATATGGTCCAGCCCTAGGACATCACAATGTTAATTGGACCATACTTTTGTATGGATTGTGGTAGGTTTTGGATTACTCTATTGTCCGCGTGGAGTATATATTTCACGCGTGCATGGAGTACTTGCATTGTTTGCAGGGTAGCTAACAACCAACACTAGTACAAAATTTCTAGATTCTCTATGTATGTCAAAGGAAGAAAGAGATATCTTTTTGTTGAAATAATGCGCGGTTAATAATTGTAAGCGTTCAGACTTATTGGTAGTTTAAAAAAGTTTTCGGAATTATTTTCCAACGCCAAAAGCAAAGATTTTTGGCGAAAATTGTTCACTAAATGTTAATTTCGAATTTAAAAATGCTATTAAATGAGGAAAGGCTACCACAAAGCAGTATTCGCCGGGTTTGAAAAATGACTTTCGGTGTTTGACATATTCATTTGATAATCGGTGCAACAACGATGTCATTATTAACATGAGTACGATGTGATGACCGAAGAATTAAAAGACACAAAGTAGTGCTCTCCTCCTTTAGTTTTTATGTCAAAGAAAAATACGCCTAAATTATTGAGTTTGTTTACTAGGTATGTTCATGTAAAAATTACTTCACGTTTGCGAATCGAATTGCGAATTTTTCAATATAATAGAGCAAAGTGAATATTCAGCAGGATGTCTTGCAACCATTCCTGTAGACCGTCGAATTACTTGTCGCATAAGGACTTACTGCTGAGGAAAAGAATAAAACGAAATTGCCACCAACATTTATTATTGATGAACAAAAATTAATTAAAGCATTGCTCAGTACTATTAGAGCTGTGAACGATGTAACGACCGCTACACAGACCACATCTCAAACTATGGAAATACTAACTAAATTTATTCGACCAAGGAAGGTATGACAAGAAAAGAAGTTTTTAAAAAATAAAATTAATTGTACAAAAATGTGAATAAAAATATATAGTAAATGTAAATATGTATTATGAAAAGTATCGTAAATGCAAACTATTATCAACGTAAAATTTTTTAAATAACATATATTTAAATGTAACCATTTCATAATATTGCTTTTTCAAAGAATTATCAAATTGTATAAATTGTATCTGCTTTGATATAATTGCAAATCTAAAAATGATAACATTAACAAGAAAAATAGACTTATGTAGTTATACAAAATAAATATCTATAACAAAATAAAATATTTATTTAATTAAAAATCAAAAACAAATAAATTTGTTGTGTTTTTATTTCATAGTTATTAATAATAACTATAATTTTTTATTTATTATAAGTTAAATTACAATAAATTTGTAAATAAACACTAACAGATAGGGCTATCGGTTACATTTGGTATATATTTAAGATACTTATTAAATTAATTAATGAATATTTATTTTTATGAATATTTAAAAGTCGGAAGTGGTTCAAGGACGGACATTCTTTGAGGATAAAGGCTATTTTTAATAAAGATGAGTTGCAAAAATAACACGTTGGCGTAGCCTTATAAAACTTTTAGTTATTGTTGTGGTGGTATTGGTTGGTGGTCATAATCCGATTTTGATTGGATTTATGGTTTTGTAATGACTAATTTATATGCTCATTTGTATTGGGATTTTTGGAGGAATTATTCCAATATCTCTTTTCTGATTCGTTTTTTTAGGGATGGAATAAATAGCCGAAGAGAAGATGTTGAATCCGTTTTGGCTGCTTTATCTGCTAGCTCGTTTCCTATAATATCGACATGATTTGGAACCCACACGAGCTTGATTTTCTTAAAGCAAATTTCTTAAGGAGGTCCTTACAGTAGTAATTTCTTCTGATGGATTATTAAGGTTATAAACCGCATGTAGTACTGCTTTGTTATCTGTGCAGATAATAAATTTGTTCCTATTTTTGATGGCGAATTCCAATACGTTTAGAACAACTTAAACCTCAGCCTAATAAGATGACGATTGTTCTAATAAAATACCGTTTAATATTAAATCACCATTTTCACGGACTACTCCAAAAGCTGTTACATTATTTTTTTGACCTATCTGTCAATATACATTTCCTGTGAATTTCAATGGAGCGACCGTTTCTTGGAAAACTTGTATATAATTGGACTAATTGAGTCTTTCGGATATGCAGAAAGTGTGTTTATAAATAATTCAGGAGAAAACAACCTAGGCAGAGCGATGTGTTTCCTATAGTTTTTAAATTCCAATTTCTGTGTTTGTTTTATCAGTTCTTATGAAATTCTTTTATAAGAGATTCCATCCCTTAATAATATGGTACAAAAGGGTTTATATAAACCATACTGTTTTTGCTGGATTTACCATTATGTTTTAAAAATTATCTCCGCGAGACCCGATTTTCGACTACCTCTTTCAGCAACTTGGACGTATTTTAGCAATGACGCATTAGCAAACCAAACTGAGTATAATTCAATTAACAGCTGTCGGAGAGACCAACTTGGAAAAAAATATTGGCTTGCTGAAAACCACACGTCTAAAATATACCCTTTAGGTAACATAAATATCACATGTATTTTTATACCTATCATGTACATGAAATGGCATATTAAGGGATGTATGCAAAATTTATACCGATCGGATCAGAGCAACGCCTGTCCATCTATTTAAACATGATCTGGTCGATCAGTTTTTGAGACATTTTTATACTTATACGTAACATATAAACAAAAACAGTACAAAACCAAATAATAATTTTCAAATTCGATTTACGAATTACTAGCTCAGGCATATTATTCATAAAAATGTTGTTAACTTGTTTTTTATTATGAAAACTCTCTCATTCGAAGCGACAGAGCAAAATAATCCTTTGATATTTTTTTGGTGCATTTAAATATACACTTCGTTTTTTAACCTATGGTTGGCTAACCACACCTTTTATTTTCATCATCATCATCATCATCACTTCGGGCTTTTCCATGGGAAGTTGCGAAGTACTACAAATCTTCTTCGCAATGTAGGAGCTGGCAAGTTATAACGATTTTTATACAGGAATTAATAAAACATTTTTGAAATGCCCGGATAATTTTGAAATACTATATACTTTTTTAAATCTATCACTTTCAAAGTTTCCCATATTAAAAGGATTTATAAAAAACTGTATATAATAGAAAATACCCATTGCAATTATAATTTGTAATTTAATGAAAATTTGTCAGAGCTAAATATTCAAATGGTATACTCTTAAATGCAAATTCGTGTACATACAAATATATAATAAAAAAAAATGTTTTAAATTCTTCAAAAGATTTAATCGGTAAAGAGTAAATGTAAAAATGTAGCAAAGGTAAATGATTGTGGCTTTCGTCTCCACTCCTTGTGCTACGGATATAAATAATGATGAATGAAGGGAATAAGCTATGTAACATGTCAAATTGGTTAGTCAGAATTTTTTAACAAATATTTCATTTCATTTGTGGCTACATTCCTTGCAGTTGCAGTAGTCGCTTCTCCTGGCGATTTCAATTCTACATAGACTTACCACATTTATCAGTAGAAGCTAACTCTTGATTTTTATTACTTCATTATGCTCGGTAAAGTAATATGCTTTCATTGCATATCTATTTTGGCTAAGAAAAATTTCGATACTCTACAATGCTTTTCAATTGTGAATTCAAAGCTATTTTACCCAACTAATACAATGAGCTGAGCTAAAAAAAATCATAGTAGTGTAAGTCCAATTAAAAAAAAAAAGAAAAAAAAACGGCCGTCTTCGGCCATGTCAGTCTGTATACATTTCATAAACATATAAAATTTATTGTAAATCGCAAAATTCGATTTTGATAATTTTCAGTGTCAATGTCAACTTAAATTTACTTTTGGAGAATATCAAATATCATGCTCTTAGGTTACTTCTCGGTGGATTTAGGACGCAAAATCTTATATCTGAACAAATCGGGTGTATGGGGCTACATGATATAGTATTCCGATTTCAATGATTTTCCCTACCAATATACAATTCATAATATGTTTGTAATATACCGAATTTCATGCTATTCAATATAGAATTCATAATAAGTGTACATTATATAAAATTTCATGTTTCTAGACGCTTCTTTAGAGGATTTTTGATCCATAACCTCATATCTGAACAAATTCCGATTTCGATTATTTCCCCTATCAATATGCAATTGATAATATGTGTGTATTATAACAAACTTCACGCTCCTAGATGCCTTTTTAACGAATTTTTGACCCAAAACCTTATATTTAAACAAATCGATTGTGTGGGGGCTATATGATATAATAGTCCGATTTCGATAATTTTCAGTACCAAAATGCAATTCATAATATGTGCAGATAATACCGAATTTCAGGTTCCTCCATGCTTTCTTGACGGAGGTTTGACCAAAACCTCACATCTAAAAATATTGGTGCATGGGAGCTATATGTTATATACATCCGATTTCGATGATTTTCAAAACCCAACTTGCAATTCGTTATGTATGTGTAGTGTACCAAATTTCACGATCGTATATAATTTTTCGACGGATTTATGAAATTTCAAATTTGGAAAATCGGTCGTATCCGGTCGGTTTCGACAGATGATCGTTTAAACGTATAATTGCATCTTCCTACCAAGCTTGGTTGAAATATCTCGAAAACTGAGGGACAAGTTTGCGTTCAAACAGACGGACAGACGGACATGGCTAAAACAATTCAGCTCGTGATTCTGATACGATCGATATAAACTTCGGTCTTCTACTTCTGGTACTTACATACTTCGGACCATAGTTAATATACCTTTTTATGTACACGAAATATATACAAATGTAGCAATATTTTTAGTTAGATAAAGCCTCCCTTTTTAGGCATTCAATGATTCGCTCATTGTTATAAAAATCACAGTGGTGTAGTAATTTGGCAGCACATCAGTCGTTTGACGTCAGTCATCATTTCTGTAAACATACGTATTATAACAAAGGCATAATTTGAAAGTACAAAAAATGGAAATAAAATAAATAACATTAAGTGGTGGCAAAATTGCATTAAATTTTTGTCATACACAAATATTTATACGGGGTGGCTTCAGCTTCTCTTTTTCAGGTTATTGCCTATTGTGCCTTATACTAATATACATACATTGCGCATGCCTAAAGGCGCTAACACTATTTTAAAAATATTTTTTTGTGCTCCTTTCGTTCGAAATTTTCAAGTCCTCATTTTACGAAATTTGCAAGTTTAATACCTTTTAACTTTATAAGCATGTCACAACTAAATTTAATTTAACTTTAAATAGAAAACTCTTGCCTCCAAACATATTTACTAATACATTTGCTTTACTTAAATCTTTAATGCCTTCTAAAGTGCTAATATGTTGCCATGGTGACAATTTTGTTGCTGTAATTTTGAGAAATTTTCGTGATATGGCCTACTTCTACTTCAAACAGCCTCTTCTAGCACTTAATTATACTTCTGCGCACACTTTTATTTTGAAGAGCTTTTGATTCTTTTCGAAGCTTATCGCATTTTACGCATTTTCCTTTGTTATTAAGATATTGCGGTTTTGCTTTGGTTTTTGATCTCAATTTTTTTCCTTACTTATTTGTTCTCCTCCTTATTACTTTATATTAAATGATTAAAGTTTTCTTCATTTACAGCGCCGGAAGCGCTAGAATAAAAAAAAATATAACTTTTCCGCTCTCCTGCCGACAAAGCTTAATAAAAGAAAGCGATTCGTAATTGTGTAAGGAATGATAAGTGGAGTAATGTAGCGTGATTAAGAGCCAACCAACAGAAATAATGAGACAATGAATTACCACAATTTTGACTGTACAATGAAATATATGAATGGAAGAACAAATATAGTTTGAAAACTACCATAACTTTATTTGATTGCTTTAGCATCTTCTAAAAAAAATATTTTTCGATTTCGAAAAAAAAATTTTTTTTTAGAGTAACCTTATACCGCGCTAAATATTATAGTTATTATAGTCTCTGACTACCTTTTTTTATAAAAAGTTCAGATCAGTTTAGCTACGCTGAAATGATTTTCTTGTGCGACATTGTTGGCCGCACGAAAGGGAATGTTCGTACTCCTTGGAGTTTCCCATTATTTTATTACCAATTAGACGTAGTACGATTATACGTGGATGTAATGGCAAATTGGGCTTAAAAATGTGTAGACTATAGAAGTCTAAACGTGAAAAATGGTAGTATCTACAAAACACAAAGAAAATAGCTAAGACCATTTTCAGGAGCATTAAAGAAATTAAATTAATTTCTTACATATTATTTAACAAATATATTTTTTTTTAATTTATAAAAACTTTCCTTAAGAAAGACCTTTTGTTAATAAACGATAAGTTTAGAAAGGAACTAAACTTTTCTATTGCTGATTAATTGTAAACTGTACCAAAACCTTGTTGATTTAAACATCGTCTTCGAAAACGATTAAAGGAAGAACAAAGTACTGTTTTGGCCACGCAGAAGAATTTACGATTTTCATGAACAAAATCAAATTTATTTAATTAAATTTTAGGGTTATATAATAATTCACATATTTGAAAAAATCGGTTGTAGGGGGCAATTTGGTAAACTTTTACAATTTCGATCATTATATATTTGTTTACGGATTTTCGACTCTAAGTTTTAAATCTGAACTCGGGTGTACGAGGTCTGCTTTATATACATTATGTAAAGTGTTTCATTTTTGATGTTATATATATATACTCAGAACAATCTGACATTCGAGAATTATATGTGTTCTTTGCTGTAACTTAAAATATTCACCTCGGCCAAAAAATGAATCTCCATAAAGGGCCAGTGCTTATCGCTGATGTGGTGAATTCAATCGAGGTCGTAGATCACTCCAAGATGAATTTCGTGAAGAACGTCCAGAAACAGTGTTGTTTCGGAAACTATTGATGCTGTGAGACAACTATGGACATCAGTGGGACCAGCCTAAATTCAATAGTGCATGAACATTTGATTGAAATAAATATTTGTTCACATTGGATCCCACACAATTTGCCAACCTCTCAAAAAAAAAAAATATTATATCGTGACAGGTGATGAATTGTAGATTCACACATATGAGCCGAATTGAACAAAAGTTGTTCGCCCACGAAGCACTTCCAAGCAAAAGGTTGGCTGTTTTTTTTTGGAATAACTAGACATGACACAATCATACTACTGGAACAACGCAGACCGGTAATTCTGAGTGTTAGACAACCATTTGTTTGCTAGTTGTAACATCGAATGAAACAACTGTAAATTTGAGCATTCAAAACATCGATTTTATGTCCTGCCTTGACACCGAATGACTACCTTATATTCCCGTACGTAAAAAATAATATGGAAGATCAACGTATTTCGACACCTGTAGAGGCGGTTGATGCATTCAGAACGCATGTTTTGGAGATACCTCAATCAGAGTCCAAAAGAGTTTCGACTATTAGTTCAAACGCATGCAAAAGTGTACAGATCTTAAATTACAAAAAAAAGCTGAATAACAAAGATCATGCTTTTAAAATATCAAATAAATAAAAATACCAATTTTGCTTTTTCGCTGCATTATCATTACAATCAGAGCTTTATGGAAATATTTTTTTTTAAATATTATTATAGAATATTTTAGAATAGTGTAATCGGGCGATAGAATGGAAGTAAGGAGGACAAATATATTTTGCACATCTTTTTAGACGCAGAAAGAGAGAGCGAAGTTGAGAGGACAAATATATTTTGTACATATTTTTATGTGCAGAAAGGTTACGACAACCTTTGACGTCACCAAACCAACTTGACTTCATTCCTATTAATATTATTAAAAAATAATTTAGTTTACATATGTGAACTTAACAACTACAATATAGGGAGAATTTTCGGAATTATAAACGTAAAACACTTAAACAGAAAAAAACATAAATTACACATTTCTTTTGATAATATCTTACTTCGTATTTACACGTTCTCTTTCAACATTAAAATTCAATTTTTCTATACAAAAATGTATATAATAAAATTTATAAAATAGATGATTCGTTATTCGTTGGTTTAATTTTCCAGAAAATATTGATTGTACAAAATTTCTTCAAATTTTTTTTACAATAACCGACTGCACATTTTTTCACCACTTCAAATTTTAAAACACGATTTTTTCACGAGATAGGGAATAACCACATTCAAAAGTCCTTGGTAAAGAAAATATATGAAAATCGGTTTTTTTCGACAAAAAACTATTCAAGGCGTATTAAGTTCAAATTTTTATTGATTTTAAAAAAGTATAATGCAGACATTTAAAATTTATAGTCGAAATGTTAATCTTTTTTATAGATAAAAAAATGGAATTATTTTAAAATTTTTTGCAACTCACAAAACTGAACCAACCCATCATTAAACATATGATTTTGTCTTCTTCGTAACCTTTTATTCGATAAACCTTGGTGCATGCATGCTTGTTTAATTTTGTGATAAAATTTTTACAAAGAAGACTCCTTATTTACGATTGAGTAGTCTTTCAAGAGTTGGCGCTCATTTTATGAGACTTTAATATAAACATTGAGACAAAAGAATCCTTGCTACAATTCCTCCAAAATAAATTAGAATTACAAATGAATAATAATTTAAAGGAGCCTACAACAAATCACGGAACAATAAACTTCACAGATTTCTCCAGTTATAATACGGATTCAAAAATAAACATTTCTTAAGTTTCTTCTAGTCAGTTTATTTTTTAAACTTACAATCTACGACAGTAATTTTTGATGTACATATAGACAATATATAGATAGCGAAAGAAGTTAAAGAAGTATTCTTCTAGCACACTCCCTTTTTTGTAGTGTTTGTATTATATTGAGGTTAAAATATTTACTCAAAATCACATGCAATACTCTTTAATACCCGTATTAAAAAGGATCACCGTAATGTCATCATTTATATTTAATGTAGGCACTCAAATACACATCAAGTTGCTCCTGATCGATAAAGTAATTTTGGCACTTGTTAATAGTGTTGCATACGTGCAATTTTTTAAAACTGATTTAATGCAATAATTCATGGTCGAAAAAAGATAAATTTGATTGATGAAGTACGCAAATTATGTTAAAGGGAATCTGAGACTTCAATGTAAACCGTTGATGTAATGGGGATTTTGGAAGAGCAAAAGGAACAGAGCGAGAGACAAATGAGAGCGTAGCCCACTAGTAAATAATTAAAATATTTTCTCTTTATTTAGATGAAATATGTATCTTTATATCTATCTATATACATATATAAAAATGTTATGTTGGTTTGTGAAAGTATCAAGGATTGCTTTTATTTATTTTTTGCATCAGTCACATACCCGCTAGAGGTGGGCCTCGGACTGACGTATGCGAAATCTTATCTATCTATATGAAATTCTCCTGTCACAGTGTCTCCAAAACGGCTAAACCGATTTTATTGGAATTTCGTATATATATTCGGATAGATTTTTATTTTTCGTACCAGGAAGAGAACCAGGGACTGGCCTATTCGAAAAAATCGTATTTATGGTTGGATTTGCTTGAAATTTGGTACATAGGTAGCTTTTTGCTTAGATTAGAACCACCACTTTTCTCTTCGCGAAGTGTACCATGGACCAACCTATTCGAAATCTTATTTATGGTTCGATTTACGTGAGGGATGATTTCCAGGCTGTGAACCGATTTAATTGAGAAAAAAAAAGATTTATGCTCCGATTTGGTTAAATTTTAGATTATAAGTATAAATGGATAATGGATCGGGAAAAAAGTTCAATTTTCCTGAAACCTTTTTTTATGGGAAAGGGATTACCGACAGGCAGACAAATATTAGGATAATTTTACATCCATGCTGAATCATGTAATTTTTCTGTGATGGAAGGTTGCGATCGTTTTACTTTGAAGTTTTCATATTGTTGTAATTAGAACTCGAATGTCCCTTTGCAACATCAATTAGTATAAAAATTGGAGAAAATACAGAAATCCACAACAACGTATGACCGGATCAGCTAGTTTTATAACAATTTCTTTTTATCGAAAAGTGGAGTTAATAGCTTTTATCTGCGACTATTTTTAAATTACTTAAACAATACGCTATTACGGATACGTAGCATTTCATGGTTCTATAAAAATAATAATAGATTTTATCACAGACAGGTTGAATACGAAATTATGTTGCTACCGAATACTAAGATTTGTTTATCATTTAAAATTTAAGTTTGAAATTTCTTTGTGTAAAGTAAAATATGATTACAACCACAAGAGTCAAGATATACAAAACGAAATCACTGTAAAGAAATTTAAGGTATATGTTTTATGAATTTATATTTATAAAAACTGTGAAACATATTTATCCAATTCCTTTACTTAGTCGCCTTATAACTTTACACAAAATATTAATATTTTAGTAGCAACATAAGATTCCCTTTGCGTTGCTATGCCTTGACTTATCATCAAACTATGTAAACTATGTGAATTATCAGGTATGTCAGTAAATTAACTGCAATACTTTTCTTTCGAAAGTACTTAACTTAACTTAGCTTTGCTTCTGAAGTTATTTTCCAACAGCTTTTTTAAAAAAAAAAATACATGAATATTTAAAATTTGTTCACATCTACTATCTGCTAATGTTTTATTCATTTCCTTTTTCAATGCTGATTTGGAAGTCTGTTTTCAGCGCTTATCGTGCTAACATCAAGCAACCTGACGAACCAGTGACTTATTTCATATTCTTTTTTCAAATTTTTGTTTTATATTTTATTTCACTGCTAGCAGATTAAAGTGCAACATTATTGGCGAAAGCGTGACATGGCAAATGAGAAAGATAAGTGAAAGTATAACAAAAATTTAAATTGAAGAAGTCATAAAAAATTGTGCGATTGCGATAACGCCAAGGCTTCAGCAACATTACCATAGTCAAAGTAGACTTGCAGAAATATCTGTGAAAGGAATATGATACGTCAGCGTTCTTCACCGTGTTTGTATTACTTGCGGCTTCGTTGATTAGTTAGATTTTTAATTTTTAGCTATTGAGGCATTCCTTATTCGCTTTGAAAATAGTTGTTATTGTCATTTCTGCTCTTTTACTTTCACTGTTATTTGCACAAATTAGTTTTAATTTTTTTTACAGTACGAAGCGAATTAAAGTTGCTTAACTTCATTTCATTAAATGAGTGCTGACAACAACAATCATCAGCCATTCTGTCAATAACTAGTGACGGTTATGTAACCATTTTCGTGGATTTGTATAGTTGGACAATTTTACGTTATTAAAACAATTTATATATTTAAGACAACCTTATAGGTGGCAACGTTTCTTGCCATTTATACATGACAATGACGATGCAAGCAGTATGGGAATTACACATTTTAAAGTTTCGGAACAGAATTATCCTTTTTTATATAAAATATCTCGTCTTGTTTTATACGCTCATATGTTTGAATACTTAAGTTTTTGTATAAAAATCAGAAAATACGTAATATTCACAGAGATTAAAGAATATAGAATAGTATAAATATAAATATGTATTATTTACTTACCACACTTTAAAATTTAAAGTCTCATTTGGTCGGAAATATGAAAACAAATCTGAAAAAATAAAATTTTTAGTGAATATTTTTCAAATTGAATTATTTTAACTGTTATAAATGAAAGTGGTTAAAGCATGTGTATAGCTTTGGTATAAAGTGTATACATAAGTACAGAAGGATTTGATATAGACTCATCAAAATTTATACCAATATGTCTAGAATGACGAGCTAAGTTGATTTAGTTGTATTTATCTGTCTGTCTGTTCGTCTGTCCGTCCATCTGTTTGATCTCCAGTCTCTCAAGTTTTGAGATTTTTGAACGAAACTTAGTGGGCGGGTGTCTCTTTGTAATGTATTGATCATTTGCCTGAACTGGCCAGATTAGTCGACTATAGCACATAGCTTCCATAGCCATAGTCGATTTGTTCAGATACTTGTACCTCCTAAATACTTCATTAAAGCATCTAAGAATATGAATTTGGTATTCTATACACATATACTGAATTGCACATTGATACTGAAAATTATCTAAATCGGACGACTGTTACTATAGTTCTGTTACAACCGACTTGAAATTTGGTATTCTAAACACGTACGTTCAAATAAACATTGACACTGAAAATTATATAAATCGAATTATGTATATTGCAACAAATTTGATTTGTTCATGAAAGGTATGGCATGTCCAAAGACAGAACTTCTTCCTTTTTTATATAGTGATCACCCCTGCGGCATTCATCGACGTAAAGGGTGCCTTTAATAATGCGAATGCATTTTGGGTCAACCGAAACTTTCTTGCCTTTTTGATATATGTTGAGCAATAGACAGGCTGTATTTGGATTATAAGGTGTTACCATCATTTTCGAAATCACACAAGGGGGCATTTGGTCCCCGATTTTGTCGGTAAATTTAATGAACCAGTTACAGTAGAGAACTTAAAGGCAGTACGTTATGCGGATGATCTCGTTATCCTAGCTTCTTGCAAACATGCCAACCGTTAAGTAACTGGGGGTAACCATTGATGAAAACATAAGCTGGAGGGAACCTGCTGGAAGCAGGACCAGCAAAGTGCACCGATTCCGGAATATGTTACCTGCAGAAGAGCCATTGTTCCAAAATGGGGGCTACAAGCTAAAATGTTGCATTGACTTGACACACGTGTCGATTGGTCCATACTAACATATGGAACATTAGTGGGTGTAGGGGGGGGGTACATTAAAGTAGAAATGCCAACTAAAAATTTATAGCATGTGCAACGTACAATAACTCCCCAACTGTGAGGAACATTAAGTGAGTTAGCACAAAATCCAAAGGCGTGAAAACATGCGAAGATTCAATCAAAGGACTATCGCGGGAAAATAGTGAATATCACTTGGGTCCTTGGTAACACGGAAGTATAAGGAAATGATTAGACGATGACTGCCTCACGCTGACGCCGCTAGTAAGGCTGCAACCATTGACTGCCTTAGACGTTTCAGTGCCCCAAAATGTTGTCTAAAGCAGTGGGCATGGAGGAACACTTAAGGTCATAGAACATTTCCACCATAGGACGAACTCTTGAATCACTGAGGGGCGCTGTGGATTATAGACAGATTAAAATATTACTTTTATTAAAAAAATAGAGAATATGTTATTCTTTTGGGTGTATTGGCGGAGCATCTATCCCTGAGATATCATCTTAAAAGACTAGGTAAAAAGGAATCGACTGAATGCAGAGCGTGTACAGAGAAGATAACGAAACGCTGGTGCACTACTTTGTGAATATCTGTGGCCGTCAGCCGGTTGCGACATCGTATCTATCACGATACCTTCAGCTCCAGTTTGATGAAAGTAGATACACATGGTTGGAGGAAATTAAATCAGTTTATCAAATCGAGCGAAATATTCACAAATCACAAACATTTAACGAACGAGTCCTAGGAAGGGTAATTACAACAATATATTTTATAAAATTAAGGAATATATGTATTAAATATTAAAATGTCGTTGAGGTAAAATATATGAATAAAACAGATAATAAGACAATGCTGTGTTTCATTCAAGACCATGAGGATTTGGCAAATTGCTTCACAACATGAGATAAATTGAGGATGGTCTCAACATCCCAAGGCATGTCCTATATGTACTATAAGTCCACGATCGACATAAATCACCTTTTTATATATCGCTTTAAGCCAGCCCATCTAACACCTGGTATATTAAAAGAACCTCGTTGCCTTTGCGGATTGGAGTGAAATCATTTTTATACATTTTCTTCTGCATCTGCTATTTTTTCGAAGTTACTGGGAGCCATATTTGAAAGCCTGTACTCCTTTAGAATCGCTAGCCGGTAGGTAAAGATAAAGAAACCTTGCTCGCATCATACAAGGCAATTGGCTGACCGGTCGTAAACTACGCTGCACCGAATTGGACGTCGAAGCTTCAAACCTGTCAGAACGCCGCCCTAAGAAACGTAATAGGAAGCCTCCTAATGGCATCGACCCATCATTTACACATTGAAACATCTATGCTCCTAGTTAAGAAGAATAATATTATGATGTGTAAGCAATAACTGTTGGGTGCTACCGTCGTGATCATCCTAACAGATATTTACGGAAAGCTGAACCTTTACCTTGACACATCAAGTGGAGAGCACTATACCACCGCGACTCTGTACAGCAATATAGACAAAAATCGCTAGGCAGGACGACTTAAATCCTACCTATCCATACTCGACCTCGACCCAACATATATCCTGCATGCAATGAGTTCCCGCACGACACTAACCAACTCTTTACATGTCCACTCAAACCGACTCATCTAAAACCCCTCTCCCTGTGGTTCGAACCAGTCGCATTAGCTTGTTTGGAGTGTATAATGTATTCACTTCTCTGTAATGGGAAAAGTAAAGCCTTGTCATTAGGAAGTCGTTTCCCATATGCTTCTCAACAGCTTCCTTGCAAGGCATTAACTTAGATGAAACGCTTGTGGTAAAATAATGGCTTATTGACTCTATAGAAATGAAAGTGGGATCATTTCAAAACTTTTTTCTCCATTATTTGTTCGTTTCTGAGGTAAGAAAGCATTTTTGCTAGGTATGCAATTGTATATAGATGTATATATTTGCTGCTTTCTGCCAATCTCCTTCTCCATTTTTTGGTTTTGCGTCTTTGTATTTTTACCAACAAATTGAGGAATCCGCCTTCGAAGGGCCGATGTTGGAACTACATATTGTCCAAGACGTGTTCTTCTATTGCAGGCCAGAAAAAATCGGTTATCATACAACCATAATTGAATTTTCAGTGATAGCATAGCAATTTCAAAGAAGTAAGGCCCAAAGAGCGCACCTGACAGTATTTTTTTTGCGTATAATGGCATCTCTTCCATTATTTGAGGATTATTGGATCCCTAAATGCGAAAATTGTGCTTATTTACATATCCACCGAGTGAGAAATATGCTTCGTCGTTATGTATGTATGTAAATTAAAAATAAAAATTTGGATATTTTAGGAAAATTTTCAATATTTCTCTCTAAATAAAATTTGTATTTATTTGCTTCATTGGATATATGTACGAACAATATTTTCTATGAAAACACACATCAAGAACAGGTCCACTAATTATCATGTCGAAGTATAAAAAATATGAAAAAAGTAAAATAAAAAACTATATAGATGATATTAATATTTGTGGAAGCATGTAGCCATGAAATAAATTTCTGCAGAACTTTATCTCATACAAAATATGCGTGCACAAAATACAAAATATGTTGTGCACAAATATATTTTCACCAGAGAGCCCATAGTAGTTGAGAGTATTTTAATTTCCATGAACTCTGCTGAATTGCCAGCATTCAAGTGGACTTAAAAAAAGAAAAAAGAATAACAAAAAATAAGTTTTTCCAAGCAATTGCATTTGTGCTTTCCCCAAAAGTCATTCCAACAATAACACAATCACTCTTTGTGAATATGCATATGTATATGTATTTATATGAATATCTCGTCTGAAAAGACCGGCCCTCATTAACTTAAGTGGGGGGAATATGTACTCGTACATATATAATATTGTGTATTTATGTACGTACGTGTAGATAAGCATGGTAATGGAAAGATGAAATGTGGTAAGTAAGCACAGAAGTGTGAACAAAAGCCAATTCAAAACGAATGTACAACAAGATTGCTCTAGACATACATAAAATATGTACACAAGTATGTAGCCTGTGCAAGCAACACAATCATGTGAGCTAGTAAACGTGAATATGTTCTTTCATATACATATATTATACAAGTATATAAACCTGTTACAGCAACTATGTATTTTGCAGCCAAATTCCAAATCTCCTCTAAATATGTTGCATTTATTATTTGTATCCGATTCACGAGAATACAAATATTTAAATGCATGCACATATGTACATAAGAGAATATAAATTTATGTGTGTGTAGATTACAAATTTGTTAGTTAGTATGCTGTTATTTGCTTGGTTTAGTCACCAAAAGATATTGTTTGCTAAATGCCCACGAATCAGAATCATTACAAAACCGCACATCATCCGCAGGCATAGGATAGTGAGGAAAAGCACCGAATACGCGTATGTAGCAAGTGTTGCAGACGCTTATGACTAAAAGCTATGCCAACAATCATTACACCACCGCAGTAGCTACAATTATCCGCTGCACATTACATACCGTACAAATGTATATTTTTGTGTTTTGATGGCAGTAGTTGGGTTGGGTTATAAAGTTAAAGATATTCTTGTTAAATAAGGCACTCAATTCTGGATATTTGAAACTCAAAATTCTTCTTAATAAAATTCAAAAGTCTGCTTTTGGAAAACTTCGAAGAAAGCAGAAGGCTATTATTCCAAGGTGCTGCAAATGACTTTGGACATATTGCTACGAAATGTAAAAGTCAAAGTGATCGAGCTTTTTTATGCCTCAAGAACGGCAGCAAGGACTACAAGACAAAATCATGCACTAACCAACCAGCATGTCAATTATGTGAAAAACTGGGAAAAAGTAATATAAAGCATGTCTCCGGTAATAGAAACTGTGTTGCGTTTGAAAAAGGGAAGGAAAAACTCGGCGAAACAAACAACCTAAGCAATGAAGTGTCTCCAACTTAATCCGAATTACTGTCGAGAGGCTCAGGATTTTCTCGCCCACACGGTGTACGAGCTGAAAGTAGATGTAGCTATATTCTCTAATCCAAATAACCATGAAATCTACCCAAGTGCCATCAGGTCACTATAAATTAAACACATGCTAAAATTAGACTTCTTTGGGTACCTGAACATTTCAACATTACTAGTAATGAGCTAACAGATCAAACTGCTAAGGAAACCGCACGTCTCTCTCCCATGAGTACTCAACACATTAGCTTTAAAAATATAAATATATTTTTAAAACGCCAACTCCAAAGTAACACGAAAAACTAATATAAAATTTCAGCAAACAAAAACACCAACAAATCTACAGAAAAACAATAAATAAGCTGCAATTACTTCAATACATCCCCCAAAATTCACTTACAAGATTAGACCAAATGAAAATAATAAGACTTCGACTAGGACATATAAAGATTACAACATGACAATTTTGAGAAGACAAATCTTCTATAATGGCAACCCTTCCCAATTCTCCTATCCCAACTTCAATAATATGAGCAAAATTATAAAATTTTTAAAATTTACTTATCTTTAAATAAAATTGAATGAACCCATACACTTCTTTAAAAAACAAATTGTAACACACTTATCTATTTAGATATAAGTATACTAAATCTATTATTCCTAACCACCAAAACCAAAGAAGACAAGTGCTGGGTAAACAATTTAAACAAATAAAAGTGCTATCTGGAATTGCAATTCAAATGTGAGCCCCATAAATATCTGTGCGAACTCTAATAGTTCTAATATTTAGTTGGCGATTTCAACGCTTAGGCTGTTGGCTCAGCCATTGACTTAAGCTTTATCAGCAGGTGATTTAGTAGACGCACTAGCTAGATACGTGCTCAACGCAACCAGGCCAGCTGCCTATGCCAATGAGCGCGCCACAGAAGTAACTTCCCGCACAAGAGGGAAATGTACAAATCGAGGACCAATCAGCTGAAGAATGCTATAAGTGACGGCAAGAGAATGACGTTTTTACATCTGTGCAACGACATAGATAACAATCCATGGGGATTCGCATAAAAGTTGGTGCTCAAAAAGCTAAGAAACCATGCACAACCTAACAGCCCGGAACCTCTCGGCAGTATAGTTGACAAACTATTTCCTGCACATGAGCTAGTGGAAAATAATAAAGCTACCTTATCTGATGCTACTTTTCCACTATTAACAGAAGATGAAATTTCTGAAGCAGGGCAAAATTATTTAGCAACCGGGGCAGATGGTGTACTAAACCTTGCTTTGAAAAAAGCACTCAAATGCAATTCAAACACCTTTACAACGATTTTCGATATCTGCATAATGGAAGCAGTTTTCCCAAGCATATGGAAGTTGCAAAAAAATAGTGCTAATTCCAAAATCTTCGGATATCGCCATCGGTCTACCGCCCCCTATCTATCCTTAATAATACAGGGAATGAGTTGGAGCACATAATAAAAAATCGCTTTGAGGCACATATTGATAATCAGCTTAGGTTAAGGAAAGGATGAGGAACAATGGATGCAATCAACATTGTCAAATGTATCACTGATATATCCGATAAACGGTGACTACATTGAGACAAACAATACTGTTTAGTTGTAACCCTTTATTTACAAAATGCATTCAATAGCGAAAGCTGGGTTCATATAATAAATGCGCTAGAGCGCTTCAATGTACCACCGTACTTGCTGAACATTCTCTACTGGGTCCTATCTTATAGACCGTCATGTATGATGAAGTGTTGCGTCTGTCAGTCCCAAAGATTGTAACTATTGTAGGATGCACAATCGTCGTGGTTGCTAAAACGCCACCAGCTATACTTCAGCTTGCTGAGACAGTAACCGCAAACATTTAAAGCTGGCTAGTGACAAATTATCTAAAATTATCAGAATATAAGACCGAAGCCGATATTAGCAGCCGAAAGAAAGGGGGAGACATTTAGGTGAGAGTTGGTGATTACATTATTGTATCAAAGCCAAGCGTTAGATATGTAAGCGTCATCATTGACCATCGTGTTTGCTTTCGTGACCAGATCGAATTCGTTAAAAAAAAAAAGGCAAACGTCAGCGGGCCGCGGTAGCGAAGCAGACAGATTATCGCGGGAGTAGTGAAAGCAATCGTCCCTTATGGCTCTAGGATTAGGTACTTGGCGTTGGAAACAGAGTCCTACGGCCGTGGCGTTAAGTCTACTTATCCTCGGAGTGCGCACTTCGTTTTTGCGCGTCTCTTCGCACGGTATCAGAAGAAGTAGCGCAAGTTATTTCTGAATAATTTCCCCTCGATATTGCAGAACGGTAACAAATTGAGTTAGCGAAACTTAAACGAGAAGGACGAAGCAGCAGTGTCAAGAGCACCGAAAGAAATCTCTGACCGCTGGCACAGAAGATGGAATGATAGCGCTAAAGGAAGGTGGACTCACCGTCTGATATCTAATCTTATGGTATTGCTAAACAGGAGGCATGGACACGTCCTCAGAAGTCACGGATACTTTAAAAGCTACTGTAGTATACCAAGCGCTAACTATGTAATTGCTTTTTAATAAATTATTTTCCCACACTTTTTAATAAAGTGGATATATAATAATATAAACAAATAACCAAACGCAGCAGTAATAAGTCCAATCGAAGCGTTTATGATGACGATACATTTTTACATACTTATTACATATGTATATGTGTGAGCGACCGATTGAATTCGAATGCACTTACAGATATACATAATACGCTTACATATCTACATGTACCTAGTATATAGTATTTAATATAATGTAGTAAATAAGAATGTATATAACCAAAAATTTGAATAAAAGAAAGAAGTTTAATAAAGAAAGATTAATTCTTTATTCATTGCTCAACCATTGAATTTTACTTTCTTATATGGCGACCCTGCCTATAACATTACTGGCAGCCGAAAGCTATATGGCGATCCTCCTATAACATTACTGGCTGATTAATCAGCCGAAAGTTATATGGACGAACAGCCGAAGGCCATATTGGACGAACTTTTGAATTTAAAAAAAAAAAAAAAAAATTTTAGAGTATAAGCTGGATAATCAAGAATAAAAAAATATATATATATTTGGAAACAACGCGAAGTATTGAAAATCGTTCTGGGCACTAACAAAGCAAGCAAGTGAGTTTATCATCATCACAGCGGAACAGCAGCTATCACAGCAGGTGAGAAGAAGTTTATTCAGCGACAAAAGTAAAAAGCATAAATAGTCAACAAGGCGACACTGCGTTCCAGTCACCGGCCAAGCAGCAAGCGAAATTAGCTTCAACTGGACAATCAGTTCATAAATTTAGCATAAAGCAATTGAACTGAGCAACACTTGAAAAACAAAATAAAAATGTGCGCAAGGATCATAAATCTATCAGCAGCTAGAAGTTGTTGTTGTGTTTGGAGTTATCTACATACATAAATACAGTTTATACTGAAGCAGTGAAACTCACTCAACCACTCACCACACTCAAAAACATTTTTTTTTGTATTGAAATTGATATTTCCTCAAAATTGCTATTGAAAGCCAACAGTTATTTGCAAATTTTATTGAGTGTTCTATTGTCAACAAGTTGTGTTAAGCATATATATACTTACAAAAACAAATATATATATCGTTATAATTAGCTAAAATTAAAACTTCTGGACAGCCTAACGGCAGCCTATTGACGAGCAAGAATTATATTCCTGCTGTTAAAACAAATTAATTTTTTTTCCCTTCTGATAAAATTTGAAAAAGAATACTATTTTTATTTATCCTCTCCTCTATTATTTCACCAGAGGAGGAAATAAAGGATCAAAAGGTTTTGACAGAGTATTTGACAATATAGCGAAATTGACTTTGGAAAAATTAGAACAAATTAGACAAGGGCCCTAAACCAATTACTATAGAAGAATATAGGCGTGGGATTAAACCACCAAAAGTAAAGGAACCAATAATTCCAAAGCCTACTAAGAGCGAGAGACAGAGAGGAGGAAAAAAATTTAACCTTAGAAGAGCAGTAGCAATTTTATACCAAAAAATTAACTTAACAACAAGCACGGAGGAAAGGATCCGTTTAAAAAACGAGATTAGAAAAATAAAAGGCAGATAAAAAAAATTTTTTTATTCAAATTGTTTAACATGAACATAAATGACAGAAAGAAAAAAAAATTTATAAATTTTTGCATTGGAAAAAATTTTTTTTGCAACGGGAGGCCAAGAATCCAAATTGGAAGAGCCTAATGCTAATGTAATTAATTCAATCCAAATAGTTGACCACACTGAGGCACTAAATTTTATTAAAATCTTGTTAATAATATTAACAATTTGCACTTGCCTCAATTTGTTTCTCAAGTTATATTCGTCTCACAACAAATTTTTAAAGAAAAAATACATGAGCCGAGCAGATGGTCTAGACAAAGTCTAAACCTAAGGGAAAAATATATACCCCAATGGACAAATGGGAAACCATTCTGAATACACTGGTGGAAGAGAAGACTTTGGCGGAAAAATCCTATAAGTGTATTAATAAGAATACAACCATACAACGAGTTACTGTGTTAAAGCATCTCAACACAATATTACAGTCATTAAACATTGGAAAGACTATACAAGGGGTCTACAGAAAATTGACTGATATCCAGTAAAACGGCAAACCAATACACTGCTGAGATTGAAAAGGAGCATACATATCTGACGGACTAACACCAGAGTTAGCAAACAAGTATGCTACACAATCAGATGTGAAGGCTATGCGTAAGAACTGCTCCAACGACAAAGTAAAAACAATTATGCAAGCTGGAACGTTCACCTCTATGAACAAAGCGGTATCAAAATTTACCAACAGTTGCACAGAAATAACTGGCAACCCAAATTCACTCTTGCATATAAAAAATTACTTTTGAGGTAACTTCTGTAGGAATTATCAAAATAGTAATTATAGAGGAAATCAGAGGCATACATTTAACAATTATGGCAACAACAATAATAATAATAGTAATAACCGAACAAATAACCAAAGATCTGGTAGAAGCTTTGGATCACGAGGTTATCAATAAATAAAAAATTATTTGTTTTCAATTTACACCTCATTAGCTACATATCTTCCAGGACAACTCTGAATGATTCTATCACAACCCTCCTGATCGATACAGGAGCAGATATTTCAATTAGAAAAAAGGGTCAAATTGACAGTCATGTCGCTATTAATAATTCACAAAAAACCGATTTAAAAGGAATTGGTCAAGGCATCACAAGCACTATTGGCACGGTTAAAGCAGATTTAAAGGATGATTACCTATTGATTAAACACAAATTTCATGTAGTAGAAGACAATTTTCCAATTCCATGTGATGGAATACTAGGTTTGGATTTCATTAAAAAATATAATTGCATCTTAGATTACCAAAAATAAGGGGACACCCTAATATTAAGAACATATGATTACCCAGAAAATATAATAATTCAAATGACTAATAAACCAACAATAAACAGTATATCAATTCCCGCAAGATTCTGAACTACTAATTCCACAACAAGAATTACCTGAAGGCATCTTTATTGCAAACACCTTAGCAAATTCAAACGAAACACTTGTTAGAATTATAAATACAACCGATAAAAATGCAGTACTCAAAGACTTCAATATATGTACAGAAAATTTGAGCGATTATACAATAATAAATAATAATAAATTTGAAAAAGAGGCCAACAATAAAGAAAAATTAGAGAGATTAAATAAAAAATTTCCACACTTTCCAAATAAATCACTTAATGCACTAATTGCAGAATTCCTTGACATTTTCTCATGAGAAACAGAACCAATTACCACTAATAATTTTTACAAACAAAAACTTCATATGAAAGACAATAACCCTGTTTACGTAAAAAACAATAGAATAGCAGAAGCCCACAAGACCGAAATAAATAAACAAGTAAATAAATTAATTAAAGACGACATAATAGAACCTTCAATATCAGAATTTAATAGGCCAATTTCATTAGTACCCAAAAAATCACTCCCAAATCACCAAGAAAAAAGATGGAGAATGGTTGTCGACTACAGACAAGCAAATAAAAAACTAACTGCAGATAAATTTCCGTTGCCAAGAATTGATGACATACTAGATCAATTAGGAAGAGCTAAATATTTTTCATGCTTGGATTTAATGTCCGGCTTTCACCAAATAGAACTAAGCCCAGAGTCAAGGAATATCACATCCTTTACAGCAGATAATGGTACTTATCGTTTCAAAAGATTGCCGTATGACCTTAAAGTAGCCCCGAACTCATTCCAAAGAATGATGACATTAGCATTTGCAGGCTTAAAGCCTTCACAAGCATTTTTGTACATGGACGATTTGGTCGTATTGGGATGCTCCGAAAAGCATATGATTAAAAACTTACGGGATGTATTCGAAACTTGTAGGAAGTATAATTTAAAATTACATCCGGATAAATGCCTATTTTTCAGCCAGGAAGTAACATACCTTGGTCATAAATGTACAAGTAAAGGAATTTTACCAGACCCCGGTAAGTTCGAAGCTGTCAAAAATTACCTAACCCCTAAAAATGCAGATGAAGCGAAAAGATTTGTCGCATTTTGCAATTATTACGGAAGATTCATTCCAAATTTTGCAGAGTACTCTAGAATATTGACAAGACTTTCTAAGAAAAATGTAGTTTTCTCTTGGACAAAGGATTGTGAAAAATCCTTTGACTACTTGAAAGCTGCATTAATAAGTCCTAATATTCTACAATATCCCGATTTCCGTAAACAATTTTGCATAACAACAGATGCTAGCGGTTATGCTTGTGGGGCAGTTTGAGTCAAGAGTATGAAGCAAAGCAATTACCAATTGCCTATGCATCTAGATCGTTCACAAAAGGCGAAGTTAATAAAGCAACAATTGAAAAAGAATTGGCGGCCATTCATTGGGCCATAACATATTTTAAACCATACGTTTTTGGCAGAAAATTCTTGGTCAAGACAGACCATAGACCCTTAACATTCCTATTTTCGATGAAAAACCCTTCATCAAAGTTAACTAGAATCAGATTGGATTTGGAAGAATATGATTTCGAGGTGGAGTATATAGGAGGAAAACAGAATTACGTAGCAGACGCATTATCACGCATAGATATCAAAGATCTAATGCAAATATCTGTAGAAGCGTGTAAAATACTAAAAGTTACGACTAGATCGGAAACTAATCAAAATTATAATAATAAAGATTCCAGTAACAAAAATGAAGAAATAAAAAGTCATAAAGAGAACCCAATAATATATGAAGCGCTAAATAAATGTGAAGTAAAGAGACTAGTCCACCTCTTTTTCGATCCTCCAAAATTATGTTTAAAAAAGGGAAAGAAAATTCGTAGCAAAATTAATATAAAAAACCTAATTGTTGAGGCGAAGATTGACTTAGGTCAATTCCTTGCCAGGCTTATGGAAGAAGCCGGCAATTTGGGAATTGGAAAAATACAGTTGTCCTTAGGAGACAAATTGTTTAAGAATAATTATACCCGGGTAGACACATTTAAAGAAATTGGTACCAAAGTTCTCAAAAATTTAATTATGGTATTAACTCCGGAGGTTATGCATGTGACAAATAACAAAGAAAGTAAAGAAATTCTTCATAAATACCACGACGATCCTGTTTTTGGTGGCCACCCAGGAATAAATCGTACGTCAAGCAAAATAATACAAAAATATTACTGGAATAATATGAAAAATGACATAAGAAAATATATCAAAAATTGCATCCACTGCAATAAAAATAAAATCAATAAACACCTGAAAGAACGAATGACTATAACGGAGACACCACCAAAGGCTTTCGATATAGTACAAATTGACACAATAGGACCATTACCAAAATCGATACATGGAAATGAATATGCGGTCACTATTATATGTGACCTAACCAAACCTGTCCAAAGCAAACATGCTGTAGCAGTTGCTAAGGCTGTATTTGAACATTTCATTTTGATTTATGGTTGTATGAAAACAATTATAACGGATATGGGAACCCGAATACAAAAATAGTTTATTTGAGGAATTATGCAAGCTCTTAAAAATAGAGCATAAAACCTCAACACCATACCACCATGAAACTTTAGGTATTGTTGAACGCAGCCATAGAACATTCAATGAATATGTGCGTTCCTACATATCCATCGACAAAGGCGATTGGGATGAGTACCTTAAATATTTTTCGTATTGTTACAATACAACACCTTCAACAGTTCACGGCTATTGTCCTTTTGAACTAGTTTTTGGAAAGACACCTCTGACTTACGAATTTTTAAAAGAAAATGTAATTAGCCCAGTATATAATCATGAGGCTTATGATAAGGAAATTAAGTATAGGTTACAGTTAGCACAACAAAATGCTAGGAAATTAGTACAGGAATCTAAGCAAAAACAAAAAATTAACTATGATAGAAATGTTCAGTATAAGGAAATAAACATAGGAGATTTAGTATTAGTTAAAAATGAAGCAGGTCATAAGTTAGAAAGTAGATATAAAGGGCCCTATAAGGTAGGAAATATCGATAGAAATAATAATTTTACTTTAATTCCATATAATGTAGAACATATTGACAAGAATTACAATTTTATGTTAGGAGACATAGAGCAAAATAGTAAAAATAAGGAAATCGTAATACATAAGAATAGGCTAAAGCTATTGGAATAAGGTCATTGATTTTTCTCTTTTTCATTATTGTTTAACTCATAAAAATATGATGCTCAAATAAATGAAAGTAAAATTTTAAAATGTTTACCTAAACAAATCATACAAATACGAAACTCATAAAAACGAAAATGTTTATTACACTTACTCATAAATTTTTACAATAAGCTCTTTATTTACATTTAGAAACAAACAAATAAAAATTTGAGCACTTAAAGAAAAAGTAAACAAAACCACAACTTTGTAACATAAGTAATTACCAAACATAAAAAAGGCAAGAAAATATAAGTCATTAAATGAAATAGAATCGCTTATTCATTTATTAGAAACGTATAAAAGATTCTTTTTGGGAAAGGAGGTGTAGTATACCATGCGCTAACTATGTAATTGCTTTTTAATAAATTCTTTTCCCACACTTTTTAATAATGTAGATATATAATAATATAAACAAATAACCAAACGCAGCAGATCCAATCGAAGCGTTTATGCTGACGATACATTTTTACATACTTATTACATATGTATATGTGTGAGCGACCGATTGAATTCGAATGCACTTACAGATATACATAATGCGCTTACATATCTACATGTACCTAGTATATTGTATTTAATATAATGTAGTAAATAAGAATGTATATAACAAAAAATTTGAATAAAAGAAAGAAGTTTAATAAAGAAAGATTAATTCTTTATTCATTGTTCAACCATTGAATTTTACTTTCTTATACTACCTTCACCGCTTTGGCCATGAACCGGACCCATACTGTGAATTTTGTGGTCCAGAATTCGTAGAAGACGCCGAACGCCCAATATTCATCTTCCCCCGACGCACACTCATATTAACCAGGTAACTTACATACGTACGGACGATAATGACTCAGACTAGTGAGCTATTAGCTCAAACAGCCTCCTGAAGAAATACTGAAAGGTAGTACCAGGGGTTACCGTATGGGTGGGGTTAAGACTTTCGCTGCATTTCATATCTACACAAAAAAAAAACAGCTTACTCAAAATAGACAGAGATAGAAATTGCACGCATATGTGGAGATCCAATATTTGCCAAACAGACGATTCAGGTTCCTTTTTGATATGCGTAAGTCGGCCGTACTAACCAAGTGGTAGGCATTGCGTACTACCAGTCCTAGTTCGAAAATGATTAAAAATAAAATTAAGTTAGTTTTTGTAATTGATGACCTCCCTCGGCAGGGAAGGCAAGCCATCCGAGTGTATTTCTGGTATGAAATAAAGGCACCTCATAAAAATCTATCATCCGTTCGGAGGCGGCTTAGTATAAACTTCAGGTCCACAAATTTGATGGAAAAAGCATTAAAGACGCACATCACAAATTGGAGAAGGAGTTCGGGCCGAAAATCACTTCTTTGGTTACAAAGCTCCAGATTTCTATGTATAGAAATCGTTACCAAATTAAAAGCCATTCACAATTTCTATTGATTCACAGATCACTGTATCATTTGGCATAAATAATCACAATCGTATGTATACATAATGAAAAAGAAAATTTGTTTGATATCTCACTCATACATACGTACACATCTGTTTATAAAAAAAAAACTTGAGAAAAAATTATCATTTCTCTTCAAAAATTTAATACGTATTCACATGCTGCTTTCCATCCTTAAAAATACATGTATTTAACTTACTCACAGCTGTGCTAATTTAATAAATGATATGGTGCTGTTTCTGTCATTACCGGTGCCATTACACATTCGTTGGATATCTTTCTATAAGATAACTGTATTGTTAGTATGAATTGTCAGATTTTGAGGTGTTATTTGTGTTTCTCAAAAATGGAAATTGCTACTATAATTTAAAATTTAAAATAAAACTTACCAACACCCATAAGTTTATAAAGGTATATATGTACTTCATGAGGGAAAGTTTGTATATGTAATCTAAAAAAGGCTGCTTACTGGATTTCATTGTACTGAATGGAGAAGGGGAGGGGGGAGTACATCATTCAACTTACGCGAAATGCATATGTTTTCCTAATTGTATCCTATTTAAACCGAATAAGATGAAAAAGAAAATTAACTTGTGGCTCAGATTGTTTTTACGAAATATAAAATTTATATGGTAAGAGAAAGAGATTAAATATTTAAAAGATACAATTGTTGGGAGAGGCACGAGCAGTTCCAAATCCTTCATTTAATATCAATTATAATTAAGTTCTGAAACACCTGTTTTGGAGGGGAAATTTCAGAATACATATTTCCCCATCAAATAAGGGGGAACTTGGTAAAGTACTATTAAATATATAATTAAGGTTAAGATACAAGCGAAACTGAATATTATCATACGAATTATGTTTATAATCGTGGCCTATTTCAAGTACTACGTACGTCTCCAGAGTTTCAGAAATTCATGCTATTTGAGGAATTGGACATCGTGAGCATAGTATACAATCTAGCCAAACGCCCGTTGTTCGTAGCGGCCCATTTTGGTTGCCGACAAAACCAAATCAAATTCGGAAAATACATTACTTTAATGCAATAAATTTAACCTTTAACACTGTGAGTATACAATTCGCCATATATATATTCTCACATCTCTACGATTGCTTGAATGTACTCAAACACAAGGACTCGTACGAAACACTTGAGGAAGTGTCACTTCAAAATTAACAAGCAGAATACACGCAGAAGCTGCTCTAGTGTGCATACTGTATGCATGTTGCCTATGAATGAAGGGGAATGTGTAGGGATGTATGCCATAAATTTAAACACGAAATGCACATTCTCTGAGTTAAGCCCTTGTCATCCACTGCTATTTACGAGACTAAAATCGTTTTCAAATATTATTGCAATATTGGTGAGAAATATTTTTATATTGTAAATTTCGTTCATACATTATTGCTTGAATATGAACAGCCAAAAATTCTTGTAGAATTTTTATAAGTGATAATAATAATACGATTATACACAAATGTGCTGAATCTGTAACCATTTGGTTGTCAATAGCGCCGAATTTCACTGAAAACTGCACCTTCTAATTGAAAGGCACAAAACAAATGGAATATTTTATGACAGTCGTAAGGCATGTGAGATGTGTGTAGTATCCGAGTTCTAAACATAGACTCAGAAGATCTATAAACTTTTACATTAGACTAAATAGACATTCTTCTACTTGTTAATGACTATTCGTCCACCAAATAATCATATAAATATTTATGAAGTCTCATAAGTGCCATGATTAACACTCGAGCTCCACATGTTTTGTAAAGGGTGTTTTTTATAGAGGTATAGAACTTTAAGTTGGCATTACTTTTCAAGATGGCGACCGATTTAACAGCATTTATTCTCAGTTTGATTTGGCAATTCATCATGAATAGACTCACGCATGAACAACGCTTGCAAATAGTGCAATTTTATTTCGAAAATAATGGTTCTGGGCGGAAAACGTATCGCGCACTACGTCCATTTTTATTTTGTTTAGCGATGAAGCGCACTTCTGGTTGAATGGCTACGTCAACAAAAAAAAACTGCCGCATTTGGAGTAAACGTAATCCTCAAGTGTATGTTGAAACACCGTTACATCCAGAAAAACTGACTGTTTGGTGCGCTTTATGGGCTGGTGGAATCATTGGTCCGTACTTTTTCAAAAACGATGGTGGCCAGAACGTTACAGTCAATGGTGATCGGTATAGAGCCATGATTACTAACTTTTTCATTCCTGAATTGAATAACCATGATGTCCAGGAGATGTGGTTTCAACAAGACGGCGCAACATGTCACACAGCTCGTGCCACAATAGATTTATTGAAAGACACGTTTGGTGACCGCCTAATTTCACGTTTTGGACTTGTGAATTGGCCTCCAAGATCTTGTGATTTAACACCGCTAGACTACTTTCTGTGGGGCTATGTAAAGTCATTGGTCTATGCGGATAAGCCACAAACGCTTGACGATTTGGAAGACAACATTCGCCGTGTTATTGCCGATATACGGCCGCAAATGTTGGAAAAAGTCATCGAAAATTGGACGTCCAGATTGGAATACATCCGCGCCAGCCGTGGCGGTCATATGCCAGAAATCATATTCAAAATGTAATGTCACAAGATTATCTTTCGGAAAAATAAAATTCATGTCAATCGAATAATCCATCGTTGTTTTATTGCAACTTAAAGTTCTATACCTCTATAAAAAACACCCTTTCCATGTAAATCTGAGATGGAAGTTTTCCTTTCCAAAAGATATAACGAATGATGCTGCGTATTTCCCACTTGGCAGGAGACTGGATTGATACTGTTCACGAAAGTTGTTGTCACGGCGACAGTTCTCAGCGTACTGAGCTCTAACTGGTCTCGTTGCAAAGGGGAGTAGTCTGGCTACACTAAAAGTTGCCAACATGATGAAAAGGATTTTTTCCAGCCATGAGAGCTTGAGTACACTTACAGTTTTGATATGCCTCGTATAAGCATGTTCAAAGTTTGGCAGCAACAGACACTGGCTGGGATTATCATTAAAATTCAAAGCTTATTAGTTTTTGTAAAAAAAAGTGTGGTGGAAACCAAAGGGTTATGAGTTTATTTGTATATTGTAATCTAATATGTAAAAGTACCTATATATGTAAAACCCTATAGCGCGTGCATTTGTGTGCATTACGGCAAATTACTTGTGTTCGCAACAATTGTTATTTAATTGAAGCCACTTAGGTGCACACAATTCGTACGAAAACGTGACCGCACTTGGCTAATATAGGTTGGAGGATATGGTATAACACACGAAGGCCTCATGAATAAACGCTTAACTTCACCTGCGTGTATTTGGGTACAAGTTTTTGAATATTAAAGTGATTATGAAATTAAAAAATAAATGAAACTCTAAATATCTATTTCCAAATTTCGGGGAATAAACCTATTTCAAAAGTAAGTATGAAGTAATGTTAAATAACAAAGAGAAATAGTAACCAACCCAAGTGGAGCTTTGGGTTACGTATCCGGTTTAAGGGCTCACTAGAAGCGAGACGCTATATAAATGTTTCTAATATATAGGTCTACTCTCGTGGCGAGCTTGTGCTTTGGGCTTGTGGCCTGATATGTATAAATAAGAAGTCTCAGCACAAATTTTGGAAAATCAGCGTACATGACGAAACATTCCCTGTATTAGATCGAAATCTGTTAACCGTCAGAATGGGGAAGATTATCTCCGAGGCATTCGACACCAAGAGAGGGTGACTCTTTACAGTATGACTTCCTTAAATTAATGCTGGAGAAACTAATACAAGCTGCAAAGCTAAACAGAGAAGGTACTGAAAATCAGCCAAATTGGAATACCATATTAACCTCCCTACAACTGATTCGTTCAGACATGAGGTTTTGTGTCAAAATACTGCCAAACAAGCATCTAATAGTGTGAACCCACTTAAAATTTAAATAATTTATTGACATTGAAAATCAACGAAATAGAATTTTGCATTTTGTAATAAAATTAATATATTCATGAAAGGTATAAAGATTTCGGATTTACATTATTTTACATCATTTTATTTAATTTTAAATTATTTTATTTTATTTTATTTAAGATTCTATATTTTTTTTATAGTAATTTATATTATATTATTTTATTTTTTGTTATTTTTTGTATTTTTTTGTTACTTTAAATTATTAAAATTTTTGTTGTTGCCATTTTCCTTTATTCAGTTTTCGGTGTTAAAAAGCTTTAGTTACCGTGCGGTACGTATATATGTCGATGATGTGTATATCTAAATCTACAGAAATGTTAAACAACTTTGGGTCGACAATGAGCTTATCAATTATACCAATAATCTCTTCTAATATACTTGCATTTTTTTTAAATTCTTTTGATTTATTAAACAGAAGTTACTAATTATATTTACAAAATTTCTTATAACAAGTAGTAATTGGTACATAACAGCGTGATTCTGCAGCGTGAAGCAGTACTCGCCTATAATATACATATATTTGTCAAGGACACTTACAATTTCTTTTTAGTAAATATTAAATTTGAATATCTGTATGTAATTTCCTTAAGTTTGAAATTTTTGAATACCCTGCTGTGCAATTTAACGCCATGCTTGACACTGACATGCGACATTTAAATTTTGCATTTTCGACAATTCGCGGTGAAAGAACATTCGCTAGCATAATTTGAAGTACAATTTCTTAAATAATATATAAAATATACATTCATATATTACATCAGAAAATTGAAATATGTTATATGAGAGACATTTCTGTGTTCAGTGGAAGGCACTGCAGGTACGTTTTGGTACGTGATCACATGATTGCTTTAAAGAGTGTAAAATTTTCAGTATTTTGTTGTTTTTAGCATTCCCTTCGAATTTTGTGTAGACATATATTTATGCCATTAAGCGGAGAAAACCTCTATTAATTAAAATGATATTATTTCTCCCGTTCCAGAATTAATAATTTTAAGACATTAAGTGTAGAATCTGAAGGTCAATAAAACACTGTATTCTGCCAATCTCAAAGGAACATATATTGAGTTTGTTTCTATCTTTCATTTAGTCCGAATCAAAAGCCCAGATGAGAGAAACATCTAGAAAAAGAAGTATAAGTATTGAAGTATAAGATTTGTTACAGAATATAATAGATTAAGTGGTTATACTAGAGCGCCAATTGTGAATATAAAACCCGTGTTAGACAAACTCAGCTGTTTCTTGTGTATGAATTGCGCATTCCTCTGTATGATATTAAAAACACATGTTTGACTAAAAATTTTGTCACCCCTATATAGCTTAGTTCGTAAAACCAGATAAATTTTCCTCAGCTCAACTTGTAATATGATCAAGCATTCCTCATTAAATTTCTGGGTGTACAAATTTAATTATGTGAACAATGTGGTCATCTTCAATAGTATGATATCTCTTTCGCTCCTATTTTCTTACAAAACTTGACAGTCATATGAGGTCATTAGAGAGAGAGAGGAAAAGGAAGTGATTTATTCTGTTATTTATGTCGATAAACGTGAAGTTCTCACCATATAGCAATTTCAAAGTTTAAACACGTGTGTCACACTTCCACTTTTGCAACGATTTTTTTGTTTTACGAGTATTTATTAGCTTTTACATTTAATATATTTAACTTTTGTACCTGAAAAACTCGCTCTAAACGTAGACCTTTCCTATCTTAATGACATTCTACCTAAATCCGTCATAAACCACAACACAGTGACCCTATGACTGTAAAATTACACTTGTTGTTATTGTTTGTCATCTTCGGATAGCGATTGTTTTGTTGCATATGGAAACGCTCTTATAAGTGCTTGTACACACATGCCACACTCCGTCTTTTTCGCCATTTACAAGGTTATTTCACGCCTGCTGCTCCACTATTGTCTGATTTTGCGTGTTGTCCTTTCCATTTTCCACAACAGCAATATATGAAGGTGTGTTGTATACGTGTGGTCACACTTGAGCGTATAGTGTTTGCCCTTACATTAGATTTTCCATTCCTTTGTTAACTCCTATCTTTCGTAATAGTTCAAGTAGCAATATCTGGAGTTAAGTGATGAAAAGCAAGATTTGTTGACTGTTGTGTGTACGCTTTAATATTTGTTCCTGCTTCACTTCTTTTCGAGCTTTGAACCCTTCACAATCGTCAGTTGACTAATTGATTGTTTTGCCATATCGATGTTCGCAGATCTGATTGCTTTTTTCTATTTTGACGTAATTAAGAGTGGGAATTCGATTTTACTTTACCGTCTCTCAAGTAGTCCGTCAGCATAGAAAACATATGTACTTTGCTTACAAGAGCGGATAGTGCATCAACAACTTTTAAAGTTGAGGTATAACTGCTATCTCTTTCTTTTTTTGCAGAATATACCGCATGCTGCAAGTAAGTTGAGTGACTTTTAGAGCTTGGTTCGTCGAGAGATGAATTTACTCTTCAATTGCCTACTCAGTGCAAAGTAGCATCTAGGAAGGATTTCAAGTTTGACATTCTTATTGGTGTTAATGATGATCACAAATTGTTTGATCATAGGAGGTATTCCATTTTCTGATCAATATGCTTATTCTACGAGCACACTTACACTTCTTATTTCATTTCGAAAAGTAAGTGAGCTACTATTTACGCTGAAAGTCTTTTTTAACTGCTTCATATTTAATTCTCCATGAGTAATAAAGAAATATATGTATCAACGATTTTCGGCCAAGCTTCTCTGCTTTTATCTCCATGTGGATTGATTTTTATAAGAAGGCATTATTTTCTTTACACCAATACTCAATTATTAAAATTATTAAAATGCTATGTTGAGTCATGTCCTGCGAATACGGTGGCTTTGGAATTGTAAGAGTATTGTTTTTGACCAAAAATTCACGAACACTTATTTTTCACAAATTTGTTTGTATTAATTCACGCAAATGGCATTTATTTGTAAGTAGTAATCCATATTAACCGTTAACCTGGTGTCCGGAATTCATGCTATTCAAATTCAAGCCCATCACAGAACGGCTCTACTGCGCTGGTTTTTTTTTGTTTAGATCTCATATCGATTACTCATGTTTCTTCGCCTTTTTAGATAAAAGTTTGTACAAGTTCTTTCGTCTATGCCTTTTAACAAACGAAATTTACCTTAGTGGCTGTTTTATCATACGTAAGCTACATGAATACCAACATAAAAAAAGTTTTACAATCGGACCCACCTAGCCCGCGTTACTTAAACATTTTCGATTCATATGTAAATCGGGTATGGTTATTTACTCCTAAACGCTTACAGATTTAAGGTTTTACATGCAACATATAACTTGTCGCACCCGGGATCAAAAACGATAGCACGGTTATTGAGCGCACATTTTGTTTGACCAGGTTTCTAGTATAACAGCAGGAATACATACCTGCAATGTCAGAAAAACGACCTACAGCGTCACAGCGCTGCGCTATAGTTAATCCACAGAGCACTTTCTCGTACTAAAATTTAACATTGCTATTAAATTATAGGGGATCTCTTCATCCGTTGGCCAAAGGCTATACCGATTATTGACAAAAGACCCGTTAATATTACAATTGACATCGCCTTGAAATTTCAAAAAAATTGCTATCCTATGAAGAGCTTTTTGGCTTTAACCAAAACGATGAAATTCATAACGAGTACTTGGGATCATTTTCAATGGAGATGAAAGAGAGATTTGGTGGTTTGTTGAGACGAGTATTGCAAAAAGACACGGCAAGTTTATCGAAATCTATATGAATAGTCCTGGCTAAAACTAGCCTTCATTTCTTCTGACTCTCATCATGTTTTTTTTATATTCTATTGAAGGAATTATGATAATATGGTAACATACTATTAAAAATCCTAATTAAGCTTCACCTATTGTAGTATATATATTGATATATGCATGTGCATTCAAAATTTGGCGTTTAAATATTATAACGGCTGAGTTATATTTTACCTCTTCATGGAAGTGCGTATGAGATATAGTCAGAGGTTAGCTACTTTTTTGCATTACGAATAGCAACGCAACTATGATCGAACATACAATTATGCAAAATAACGTTAATCACATTTCATAGCTTGCAGCAGAAGTATACTAACATCATACTAATTTTCATTGATCTGTTGATCCATGATTTCCTTTCCGGAAATGAAGTGTTCTATATGCTAATGTGGGCAAAAATCAACCACCCTATTATATTTCAAGCAACATTCCGATTTATTTCCCGGAAATAAAGGTGTTATATACATATAAAGATACCTTTGTACAATAATTCAACCAATTTGAACCATAAATGGTAATAATAAATAGTATAATAACAACAGAAAAGGTTCACGTCCCAGAAAAAAGGTAGTGTTTATGTTAATATAAGCAAAAAGCTGCCGATGTACCAAATTTTAAGTAAGTGAAACCAAAACAAAAAAAAGGGAAGTCTTTATATTTTTAATAAACATATCAAATTTATTGCAAATTGCAAAATTACATTAATATTAACTTCAATTCACATCTGTATAATAACTAATTTCACGGCCTTATATGCTTTTTTGGCGGATTTTAAACACAAACCCCCATATCTGAGCAAATCGATTATTTGGGGGCTATATGTTATAGTCCTTCGATTTCGATGATTTTCACAATTAATGTGAAATTCATTATGTATGTGCAGAATATCAAATTTTGCGTATTTTTATTGACGGATTTATGATCCAAAATTTCAAATCTGAAAGATCGGTGCTATAGTGATCCGATCTGGCCGGTTCCGACAAATGATCGTTTCAAATTATGGTTGAGATATCTCAAAAGCTGACGGACTAGTTTGCGTTCAAACAGACGGACGGACAGACAAAAATATGGGATGGACAAAGAGAATGGCTAAATTAATTCAGCTCGTATATGATAGGTATACAATTTGGTGGGTCCATCTCTTCTCTTTGTGTACTTACATTTTTTTACCAAAGTTAATCAACCATGTCATGAACGATTTTTGAGAAACAAGTCCAACTGCCTAACTTCCTGGAAGAAAAAGTCGTGATCATGGCAGCCTACCATAAATAGATCGGTCCGTGGCTCACATTCCGAATGTTTCGAACCGTTTATACCTTCCATGAACTTCGAAAAATTTTATAAGATCAAAATTAACCAAATCGGTACAATCATTTTCGAGTTTTAGCGAGACAAACGAACAGCAATTGATTTTTATATATGAGATAATATTATACTTTTTCCTTAGTTTTCATAATAAAAGCAAAAACTAAGGGCTCTATTTTCAGTAATTTGATGAATATATCTACATATTCCTCTTAACTTTCATGTGGTAATTTGCGCAGTTATTAATAAAGTATACAATATTTACACTATTAATATGTAACATATAACTGAAAACACATATGTTTATACGAAAACATCTGACACAAAAATTAATATTATTGGGCTTTATTGACTTTTCTGTTGAGAATGTTGAGTTTCTGCGATGTGTTTCAGAGTAAAATTTGCCTACTTTTTATGAAAAAAAAACAAATATATTTACTCATGAAGCCACATCTATCACTGTCCACATGTATATTGCATGCATGCTCGCACTTACTAAAATACGATGAATAAATTTTTAACCTGAGGATTCACTATAGCATACATTTTTTATAGAGGAAATATTGAACCGATTTTATCAGAAATGGCATGAGTGTGATGGAGTAACTGCCATGGCAACATATTCGCTCAGGTAACCTTAAATGCAAATATAACCATATATATATATTATATCTTATATAAATTTTTATATGTACGTTCACGCATTACATATGCCTATACTTATCTATATCTATATCTATACTAATTATATAAAATTACTTATATGAAAATATTCGTAACGGCTAATCTCGAAAAGTAATGGCCCAATTTTTAAAAAATTTTTTTAAGAAGCAAGTTTTCCCAAAAATAAACCAGGTTGCGTTTTCATTTTTTCCATTTTCAAAACTTAAAGCCTCTTATTTCTAGGATGAAATTTATAAAAGCTTCAAACAATGCAAGCATAAGAATTTTCATAGATCAAACTCAAGCTACAGCGGAACAAAAATGTATGTGTGGGTGTGTATGAACTCAACGTAGAGAAAATGTATTTTGACTAAGAGATGCATAAGCCTTCGACAAAAGAGAAGAAATATAAAGAGCATTTTTGGTGATTCCCCAAATTATAATAACGAACACATATATGTATGTATTTTAAGAATGCAATGAGCGCGCTCTTTCCATTTTTTTGCTCCGCAATAACCTCACTTACAATAATGGTACATACATATGGAAGTACGGACGGCAAAATCAAAGTCTCTTTTACCTTATGCCTCTTAATTCCTATTAACTCGCATTCTTTATTGTTTTTGGCAAACAAAATTGCGTTTGGCTTTGATTTTTATGTTGACAATACTTCATTGTATTTATGATCGCATTGTACAAAGGTGTGAAAAGTTCTGCGTACATAAATTACATTTTTTTAAATTCAAAGGTAAAATTTTAAATTAAGCTCTTACCCAATTAAGTTAATTATAAGTTTATGATTTTGTTAAACAATTTCTTAGACATGCCAAAAGCAAAATCGCAGTTATCTATATCTTCTGGAAACAGGCGCCAAATTAGGTTCAGAAGAAACGAGACAGTCGCTGAGCATGCAAATCGTTTAGAGAACTCACGGTTGCGTGGAATGCAGAGGAGACATGTGGCGATTTATACGAAATCAACTTTTAACTACAGACCGGATTTAAACTATATGGAACATTCTTCCCTTTTCATGGGTCGTATGAGTGAAATTTGCGTTTTTTGTAAAGCTCGAAAGTGGCCGAACGAAACCCCAGGTATGTGTTGTAGTAAGGGCCATGTCAAATTAAATGATATCGGCGAGCCTCCTCCAACAGTTAAGGCGCTACTTACAGGCGAGCATATGTTGTCCAACCATTTTAAACAAAATATTAGAAAGTACAATGGTTGTTTCGCTATGACTTCGTTTGGTGGTAATGAAATAAGAGAAGGAAATTTCATGCCCACTTTTAAAATACATAAACAAGTGTACCACATTATTGGAAGCCTGTTGTCACCGTCTAACATGGTTCCAAAATTTTTGCAAATTTATTTTTCTTCCGAAGAGGAACAGCTTTTGTTGCGCCAAAATGCTGCACCAACTCTTCAAAGAGATATCTTAAAATTAATTCAAGAAATTCTTCTCGGCAATAATGTGTACGTTCAAAGTTTTATGACTTCTATGGAACGTTTGCCTTCTAATTCCAATAACTATAGGGTTATAATCCATGCCGACAAGCACCCTGTTAGCGAACACCGTGGTCGCTATAATTCTCCGAATACTCGCAGTATTGATAGTTGATGATAATGCTGGTCCCCGCGATATTATCTTACATTCACGCGACAATACTCTCCATCGAGTACCCTATTATATTTTTGAATGGTGAGGATGGCTACAGCATAAATATACCGCAAACTTTTCCAAGCACTGGGAATCTAATCCACAAAAAACAGTTTCATGTATGCAATTTTATGCATATAAAATAATGATAAGAGAAAATAGCTTTAATGCCCTTCATAGATATGGATATCTCTTTAACCAATACTGCGTGGACATGGCTGCTAAAATGATTACCGAGAGGTTAAATGTTATAAGAGCACATCAAAAGACATTGCGTGCAGATAATTATATATATCTAAGGGATGCTGTTAACGATGATTGCAATCCCGAAAATATAGGCCAGTTGGTAATTTTGCCGTTTTCATTTACTTGATCGCCTCGATATTTGCATGAACGTACAAAAGACGGCCTATTATATGTCCGTCATTATGGAAGGCCCGATTTATTTATTACTTTTACGTGTAATCCAGAGTGGATAGAAATCAAAAACGAATTGTTTCCAAATCAAAGACCAAGTGAGCGTAATGACATTGTATCAAGAGTATTCCATGTCAAACTACACCAACTCATGAACTTGATTACGAAAAAAGATATTTTTGGAAAAGTTAGGTGCCATATGTTTACTGTCGAATGGCAAAAGCGAGGTTTACCTCACGCACATCTTTTAATTTGGCTAAGAGATAAAATACTTCCCGATGATATGGATCGCATTATATCAGCAGAAATTCCAAATAAGGACGAAGATCTTTTGTTGTATGATATAGTTACAAAAAATATGCTCCACGGCCCATGTGGTGCTAATAATTCATCATCGCCATGTATGTTGAATGGACGATGCTCAAAACGATATCCACGCGAGCTCCTCTAACATACGCAGACCGGGGAAGATGGATATCCAAAATATAGGCGAGGATCCTCAGCGGACGGTGGCCATACGCATTTACTTGCTAATGGGTACCAAGTTGACAACCGTTGGATCGTTCCATATTGCCCCGTTCTATCCAGATGTTTCTCCGCTCACATAAATGTAGAGTACTGCCATTCGGTGAAAACAATTAAATATATTTGCAAATATGTGAATAAAGGTAGTGACGCAGCGACATTTTCAGTGCAAAATAATATGGACGAAGTGCAAAATTTTTTGAATGGCAGATATTTAAGCACGATTTTCGATACATGAGCGATTCCCAGCGGTTGTACATCTATCTGTTCACTTAGAAAATGGACAAAGGGTTTATTTCACACCGAGTAATGTCGAGCAAGTACTGCAGCAGCCACCACAAACCACTGACAGCATTTTTTTCCCTTTGTTCAGTTGATGATTTTGCAAAGACTTTGCTTTACTCCAAGGTACCCACCTATTACACTTGGGTTAATAAAAAGTGGCAACGTAGAAAACGAGGAGAGAATGTCCCTAATCATCCCGGCATTAAGCGAGAAACTGCTTTAGGAAGGGTATATACAATACATCCAAATTACACAGAATGTTTCTATCTCAGACTTCTGCTGCATCATGTCCGAGGACCAACTTCTTTCAGTGATTTACGCAAAATAGATCGCCAAATATATCCAACATATCGAACAGCTTGCCAAGCACGGCATTTGCTGCAGGATGATAGTCATTGAAAGAACACATTGTTTGATGTCACTGTCTCAGAGAGCGGGCAGAAAGTGAGAGAGCTTTTTTCGATCATGCTTATATATTGCGAGATTTCTGATCCAGCACATTTATGGAATTTGTTCTGCAAAAACTTATGTGAAGATATATTATATAGTGTGCGCGAGAGTAGTAATGACCCTGAAATGGACTTTGCTGAAGATATATTTAATACGGGGCTTATTCTTCTTGATAATTTGGTTTTTTCGTATGGTGAGAACCGTATAAAGGATTTCGGATAACCTGAACCTAACCGCAGTATATCAGACCCCATTTCAAGCATATCCGAAACAACGCACATACCCATGACCTCCACCAATTTTTATTAGAAAATGAGCCAAAGCTAACCACAGAGCAACGAGTAGTATACGATAAGGTCTGCTCCAGTGTAGAAGACAATGCAGGAAATATTTTTTCCATAGATGCGCCCGGAGGCCTAGGTAAAACCTTTGTGACTTCACTTATTTTAGCTAAAGTTCGCATCGAAGGCAAACTTGCTGATGCAGTTGCTTCTTCTGGCATTGCTGCTACTCTTCTGCGTGGGGGAAGAACTGCTCATTCCACCTTTAAGCTACCACTTAATTTTTCACCAGAACAAAGGAGTGCCTGCTCCATTAAGAAAAATTGTTCCACCGCTGATATTCTTCAGAAAGCATATCTTATAATATGGGACGAGTGCACAATGTCTCATAAGTATCACATCGATGCTGTAGATTTATCACTTAGAGATTTAAGATATTCTCAGGCGCCAATGGGTGGAATTACATTTGTATTCACAGGAGACTTTAGACAAACTCTACCAGTGGTTCCAAAGGGAACAAGAGCAGATATTGTCAACGCATGCATAAACGTTGAAATTGTCTGCCAATATGCGAGTGAATCTCTGTGAAACTGGCTCTTCTAATCAGTTTGCAGATTTCATACTTAAAAAAGGCAATGGCTGCAAGTCCATAACCTGCGATGGTTATGTAACATATATGAGCGAGCTATCATCACTTCAACAAACTCAGCCGCAGACGAAATTAATAAAGCTGTTTCTGAAAGAATACCAACAGAGTACACAATTTATAATTCCCTTGACGAAGTTACAGATAAAGAAGACGTTGTTCACTATCCAGCGGAGTTTCTTAACTCTCTTAACCCCTCCGGCCTACCACCGTTTGAACTACGTCTGAAAATTGGTATGCCAATAATGCTTCTACGAAATCTTAAGCCTCTCAATTTATGTAATGGTACTAGACTAAAAATCACGCAATTAATGCCTGGTCCTGCAGCAGGCGAAACAACAACGATTCCGCGGATACCAATGATACCCAGCGATCTACCTTTTAGTTTTAAGCGAGTCCAGTTTCCTTTGAGAATATGTTTTGCAATTACAATTAACAAGTCCCAAGGGCAAACATTTAGCTATGTTGGGGTAGACCTTCGCAACAAGGTGTTTTCTCACGGTCAACTATATGTTGCTCTGTCGCGAACTGGTTAACCACAAAACCAGAGTTTTCTTATACCTGGAAATGGCAACAAAACAAAGAATGTTGTGTTCACGGAAGTTTTTATGAACAAGATGTACCTTATTTTATGAACTAATTTTTGCGTTTCACAATCCATTTTACTAATGTAGGTACCTAACGTTGTTTGAATTATTTTTAACTTTGAGTTTTTTGTTGTTAATAAATGAATTGTTTATAACGTTGTTTAATTTTAAAGTGTTTGCATTTCATCTAAAGGAGGGTGGTATATTACATTCCTTGCAGAAAACAAGCACAAAATATGAATGTGTAACCCATTTTTACACTCTACTCAAAGCTAAACATCGGTTTATTTAATTTTTGCGGCGTAACGAAGTAAGCCGGGTACTTGCTGGTATACATATATAGAACATATTTCTGTAGCCATTGCACTTGGACCATTTAATACTATGTCCTAAATAAATTTATGAGTATACATGTACATAATGTACAAATAAAAATGTGAAACTATAAAAACATTAAAATGCAAAAATTCTTACCAATACAATAACTAATATTGTACATATATGTCTATGTATATATGTATATATATATATTTTGGCGCTTTGTAACTGCTGAATCGATTTTCGGCCGAGCACCTCCTCCAATTTGTGGTTTAGCATCTTGACGTTTTACAAATAAATGGAAGAACCTACAGATTTATATGAGGAACTTTTACCTCATGTCAGAAATACACTCGGAGAGCTTGACAATCCCTGTCGTAAGTGTTATACATGTATTTATTTTCTCATTAAAATATCTTTATGTAATTTTTTTCGGCCAAAATTCTTTGTGAATCCCAAAATAAATATGAATTTCATATTCTACTTAAGTACCGGAAAGTAGCAGAAGAAAATTCATCAAACGTACGCGCAAAAGGCTATACCTTTTTGGCAAAACCTTTTTCTCGAAAACTTCTATTGCCGTCTCATTGGATGTCGACATCGTCCACGCTTCTGCACCATATGTCAGGACGGGAATGATGAGCGGCTTGTAGAGTTTGGTTTTGATTCGTCGAGAGAGGATTTTACTTTTCAATTGCCTACTCAGTCCAAAGTAGCGCCTGTTGATTCTACGTTGGATATCAAGGCTGACTTTGTTGGTGTTGTTGATGCTGGTTCCAAGATAAACTAAATTATCTACGATTTCGAAGTTATTATTGTCAACAGTGACGTGTGAGCCAAGTCGGGAATGCGATGACTGTTTATTTGATGACAAAAGATATTTCGTCTTGCACTGGTTCACTACCAGACTCATTCGCCTCGCTGCTTTGTCTAACCTGGAGAACGCAGAACTTACGGTGCGCATGTTATGATCAATTATATCAATATCATCGACATACAACAGCAATTGTACACTCTTAGAAATTTGTCAAATTCAATAAATCAAACCATAAAGAGTTATCTGGTCTGAAACCTGTTTGGTACCAAACAGCTCGGAGAGGTTCATTCCAATTCTGACTACGCTTGCGGTATTGTGCAGCGTCAGTTTACATAGCCGTATGAGTTTTACAGCGATACTAAATTCAGACGTAGTGGCATAGAGGCAGCTCCTTTTTGTGCTATCTAAGGGAGCTTTAAATTGATGAAAACCGTTGGGGCCTCTTTTTATGGATTAGGTAGAGTACACTGAGATTCCAATCGTCGGATATGCATTCGTATGACCATAATCTGCAAAGAAGTTAAACCATGCACCTTATCAGGCTGATGGGCCATAGATTCCTGCAGCTTTATTGTTTTTTAAACGGGAAATCGCTTCTCTTACTTCCAATATGGTCGGGTATCATCTTCAATTGAGGATTCGGATTCATCGTCCCCGTGAGTAGCACTTTCACTGCCATTCAGCATTGTTCAGCATGTTCAGCATGTTCCCTCCGTTAAATCAGTACGCATGGGACATCGGTGATGATATTACCTCCTTGGTTTTTACATTAATATTCTCCGGTCTTGAAACCTTCTATAAATCGTCGCATCTTTTCATGGAATTTCCTAGCATAACCCATGTCGGCCAGCTTCTAAAGTTCTTCATACTCACGCATTTCGGCCTATTTATTTTTCGTCTAAAAATGTGTTTCCTCTTCAGCTCTCGGTAACTATCCCACCCCGAACGTGTTGAGATCGATTGCAAAGCTCGAGGTAGGCAGTTTGCTTACTCTCCACTGCAGCACGGCAATCCTCATCGTACCAGCTCTTTCTTTCACCTTGCCAAAATCCAATTGTTTCTGCAGTGATGACATATACGTTGGCAGCTTGAGATACTGTTCCACAGTGCCCCTATATTGAGATGCTGATTGATGAGTGACCTCAGAAAACAGAACTGCAATTCAAGTAAAAAACTTCTACTTCTCGTATGTCTGTTGTGATTGCAGCTTTTCAACGTCTAACCTTCATTGTGCTTGTTGAAGGGCGTTCTTTGCTGCACATAGGCGGGTGCGTATCTTTGTTGTAACAAGATTCGATATTTGGAATGTTCCCACACCTAGAAAAAGTACTGGATATATGTTTTCCGTCTATCACAGCATGATCGGTTTGGTTGCGTGTTTTTCGATCCGGAGACAACCATGAAGCATCATTCTTTTTTTGTGCCGGAATCTTGTACTACAAACAATGCTATTTCGGGCGAAGTCGAGCAGCCTCATCCCGTTTGGAGATGCTTCGCCATGCTGAATCTTCTGACTATTGTGCCAAAGATACCTTCTTTACCCAACCTAGGTCCCAAACCTTAGACGCGAACCCAAGGAATTCGCATTCTCACTTTAGCTCACTTCCAAATGTATATATGTTGATAACCGAGAGGATATTTGGTCTAAGGCCGGAAGTCGCGTGCTGTTTGAACTATATCTAAAATAATCGTTTCTGGCCAAACGCAATCAAAAGCTTTCGTCACTTGCGTGAACTTCTACACATGGCTCTACCCTCCTGGATCTACATCTCACAATAAAACAAACATGTTGTGATAAACGGATGAAATGTCTCCAGTGTGTTAGATGTGTGAATGTTCCAGGGCTCGAACATTGAAGCAAAGAATCACAACATACAGCTAAATATTTTCCTACTCTACATACAATAAGTAAAAAGGTAAAATGGCCGGAATTTAAAGCTTTCTGCAGTTAAAAAACAGCTAGTACTATGAGATTTGTCCTATAGTGGAAAGAAAAAAATGGCAGTTCTATTGAAACATTTGGATTTAGTGAACCCGAATTTTCAATCGAAGACAATGGCATAGTTATGACATAGTTACTAGTTACGCTAAAACTTATGATCTGGAGTTTTGCGAGAACTAGGTAGACTTATGATGCATACTGACTCCACAAGTTATTGTATATATTTAGATTATTAGGTGAATAATTCAGATATAGTAAGGTTACCTAGGGGTTATGATTTTCATTCATAACTGAATTTTCAAAAGTCATATCAGAAAAGTTCATTTTTAAATAACTAAATTAATTGAGTGAAACTTAAGTTGAGATTAGGTTTCTTCTTTCATGAAAAATATTGCTTATTTGTTGATAAATTAAACCACGTTAGAGATCCTCACATAGATGATGATTATGTTCTGCTACACTTCCTGTTGTGTTTATAGTTTAGAGAGCTTTGCTGTTCCTGCAATTTATCCTCGCTAAGTGAGATCATCATCTATGACATTATGATTACGTGCTGTACGGTCTCTACCCCTTATTTGCATTTCCTGCATTTCGTGTCTTCAATCAGATCTACAGATGGTAAGCGACATCCAACAGGCAATGTTCTGTTAACAACCTTGTTAGCAGCCTGGAGTCTGACCTCTTTATCGCTGGCATAAACTTAATGAATTTTGCATTTTATGTTTTGCACATAACGTTCGGCAAAGTATAGCCTTTTGCTCGTTCCTAGAGCCTATTTGCTGGATACTACAAAATTATTTCTTGTCTGTGTGTCACTGGTAAGTCCATGATTACTTCACTTCCACAAGTGCCATCACTGCAGACATCATATTTCATGAGAGTAAGGCCTTTATGGCTATTTGGCTGTCAACATATATATATGAAAGCCTGTCTACCCTCGCAGTATCTCTGCCACCATTTTATTGAAAATATTTCGGTTTGGATTATATAAGTACAGCAATTGTTAGGTTCTTTGAATTAACGTGCTATTTTTGGTTGGCTACTGTAAGCTGCAGCCCTACTCCCGCGTTCACTTTAGAACTATTTGTTAAGATATGCAAAGTCCTTTATCCCATCCATCCATTTGCTTCTATTATAGTCGTCAGTCTATTCGTCTTCTCAGAGAAAACGCTATATTCCTGACTTTTCACTGATTTAAGGCGTGTAGTCTCATGGCAGTTATGAATACCGTATTTTAGCTACTATGCTTGCTCTTTCCAGCCTTTCCAGATAAGTAGTTTTTTGTAGCATACCACTATAACCTAACTCCGTTGAAAAGTATAGATTTCACAATCGCTATGAAGATGCGGTATGAGGCTGGAAGTATGATGACAGGTCCCAAGTGCAGCCCAACATTTTTTTACAAGTGTATGGCCGCTGATGTCTCCTTTAGTCGCTCCTCTAAATTGAGCCATCTCTCACTTTGTATTTTCTTGTAAATAAAGGGTGTTTTTTACAGAGGTATAGAACTTTAAGTTGCAATAAAACAACGATGGGTTATTCGATTGACATGAATTTTATTTATCCGAAAGATAATCTTGTGGCATTACATTTTAAATATGATTTCCGGCATATGACCGCCACGGCTGGCGCGGATGTAGTTCAATCTTCGATCCAATTTTCTATGACTTTTTCCAACATTTGTGGCCGTATATCGGCAATAACACGGCGAATGTTGTCTTCCAAATGGTCAAGCGTTTGTGGCTTATCCGCATAGACCAATGACTTTACATAGCCCCACAGAAAGTAATCTAGCGGTGTTAAATCACAAAATCTTGGAGGCCAATTCACAGGTCCAAAACGTGAAATTAGGCGGTCACCAAACGTGTCTTTCAATAAATCTATTGTGGCACGAGCTGTGTGACATGTTGCGCCGTCTTGTTGAAACCACATCTCCTGGACATCATGGTTATTCAATTCAGGAATGAAAAAGTTATTAATCATGGCTCTATACCGATCACCATTGACTGTAACGTTCTGGCCACCATCGTTTTTGAAAAAGTACGGACCAATGATTCCACCAGCCCATAAAGCGCACCAAACAGTCAGTTTTTCTGGATGTAACGGTGTTTCAACATACACTTGAGGATTACCTTCACTCCAAATAAGGCAGTTTTGTTTGTTGACGTAGCCATTCAACCAGAAGTGCGCTTCATCGCTAAACAAAATAAAAATGGACGTAGTGCGCGATACGTTTTCCGCACAGACCCATTATTTTCAGGCGTGAGTCTATTCATGATGAATTGCCAAACCAAACTGAGAATAAGTCACTTGACAGCTGTTAAATCGGTCGCCATCTTGAAAAGTAATGCCAACATAAAGTTCTATACCTCTATAAAAAACACTCTTTAGTACAATATTCGTTTTCTCAGGGTTAACAATGAGCACCACTGGGTAGTCCAATTGTTTATTGTTCGCCAGGGAGCTAATGGTTGCCAAGTCCCCCTGACTACGAAAATCCAAATAAGAAGTGATAATACCCTTCCTTGTGGTGTGCGTTATCACGTCTAGTCCCAATTGGATATGAATTTTCCTATAAATTACTAAGGCGTTTACTTAGGTTTAGGAAAGATAGGGCCAATTTCTATTGATTCTAGCTCGTCTATTAACGCTTGCTTAAAAACGTTATATGTCGAGAAAAATTCCTACGGCATATACCCGTTTTTGAACGCCGATTCCATCTTCCGCATTATGTTGTGTAGTGCTGTGCCCAAAAGCCAGGTTTCAGAAAAAAAATAACAAAATTTATTCAGGAAGCTAAAAAATTGTATGAAAGTTTGGTAGTTTTATAGTAAGTTGTAGCTTTTGGGATGGATAAAAATATTTAATATAAGTTACTTTTACACCTTAGCAGAAGAATTAAAAATACCCTGATTGCATAAGGTTAGGAACGGAAGAATTTACAAAACAAGAAATGGAATCGTAGAATATCCACATAATCTATATATGTTCGATAGAATAATAGTGGTTTGAGGGTTTTTGATGAATACGCTTTACCAAATAAAGCACTATTTTTAGTTTACAACCATCTTTTCCACTGCAGTCTGCATGATTACAAAAATAACTTTATTTAGCTAATGCAATAGCTATCCATATGTATATGATTCATTTCCTGAGATAATACCTACTGACTAGAAATATGCGAATACAATGAGAGGCAACATATAGTTTCACAACTTCACAGAAGTATTGTAATACCGAAAGATAAGCAATCAGATGTGTACAGATGTACAGATGGGATGGAATAATAAACAAATAAAAAAATAATTTTTTACAATAGTTTCTTGTGCTTTGTACTACTTAGATTGTGCTCAATAGAGCTTAAACGTATAAGAGTATTAAACGTTATTTTATAGCTTCCAAATAGGAAGGGAGCTTAGTAATTTTATTAGGCGATTGGAAGTACACAAATTTGAGTTCATAATGCGCTTTTCGTTGTGCTCGAAAATAATATTTAATACATTTAAAATCAGGAAAAATTTGAAATTATCAGCTATTGTGCTGTTGAAACTATTTTTTTTTCATTAATAAATTAAAAGAATAAATGGATTCCCTCATGGAATACTCTAAATTGTAATTCTGCATTTGTTAAGAACGGATGGTTAAGATAATTATTACTCGATTTTTGTTTTATGGCCTATTAAATTATTAAATTACAGCAATTAAAAAGTTTGCTGGTGTGGCAAATAAATATTTATATTTGTATGTATATACTTGAATCTCTTCTCACACAACAGACCCGTTCCCACAAAAAAACAAAAAAACCTATTAGGTATAAAGAACGTTGGGAAGGAAATAATTCTGAAATTGATTGATATTAAATCGTATCAATAATACAATTCATGCAAAAAAACAGAATGAAGTGTAAATATATATAATTGGCACTTTGCAACAGCTGAATCTTATTTTAGCCACCAATTCTTGGTGTGTGTCTTAATATTTTTTCCAACAAATGGAGGAACTACTTTCTGTCCAGAGCCACCTTCAAATAAATTTTGCGAAGATAATTTTATTTCATGTCGGAAATATACTCGATACTGTGTCAGCTAAATCGCATCAACTCTAATCAATTAAATGAAATTGAGTGATACCTTACACACAAACGGAAGAATACACTTGTATGTTAACTCTACTTGTGGTCTAACTGTTATGGCTTTGTTTAATTTTAATTGAGGTACGTGTATACTTCAATCAATAATTAATGGTATTAATTACAAAAAACTTACATAGAGTGTAATTCTATATTGTTGAAATTTAGTTTATTATGTACGTCGAATCATTAAATCGTATAATCCTTTTAGTAGTATAACCGCTTTTGTGAACATATGGTGATAGCTTGTAACATATTTTCTAGAGTTGATTATTACATTTGGCGGCCGCGATAGCCGAGTGGTTAGAATTGTGTACTACAATTCGCAGGGTCTGGGCCGAACCCAGGACTCTATGTCCAAGTTCGAGCAACATCCAAAATTATAGTTATAATTTTTAATTGTGGTCGCTCCTCGGCAGGGAATGTGTGAATTTCTGACATGAAATAAAAGCTTCCCATAAAAATCCATCGGCCGTTCGGAGGCCGCTAATCGGTAAAACATCAAGACGCAAAACCACAAATCGGAGGAGGAGCTCGGCCGAAAATCGCTTCAGCGGTTACAAAGCACCAAATATATATATATATATATATATATATATATGTATATTATTATTTATAAATTGTGGCGAAATGCTGAGCGAATGTCAGATGAAAGAGAAAAGCCGATAGGCATGTTTTAAAGCGTAAAACGGGAACATTCGTTATCGAGAACGATTCGATCATTCCAGGCTTTCGTTGCTAGCAGCCGACTACTATATAGGGGCGACACTCAGCTTCCAAGCTATTCATTCGTAAAGTAAACGCGATTACACTACAGTGAAGTAATAAAAATAGAACATTGTGCAAGTTGTATTACAAGTAATTGTAAATAGTGATGTGAATTGTAATTGAATTGTGAATTACTGAGTAATAAAAGGACATTAAATAAATTCTTTATACAAGTAAATAAAGAAGCTGCAAATTTATTTAACAATTCAGTGGTCGAACCCGAAGGATTTGGGAAATCATCGCGGTTGATTCAGCAAAATCGTAACAATTGGTGTCAGAAGTGGAATTGTTAAATAAATCCCAAAGGATAATAATTGAAAAATGGTCAAGATTCAGGATTTGACGATACCACCTCTCAAGAGGGAATTGGCAAAGCGAGGATTATCGACAACTGGAAATAAGGCAGAGCTGCAATCGAGACTGCGAGAAGCAATGAAAGCCGAAGGCATCGACTGGAGCCAGTACGAATTCCGTCGCGAGGATGAAGATGTACCTTTGAAGGACATTGGCATGGAAGAGGCTAATGATTCTGCGAAGGGGTTGGATTCAAGAAAAGGCTCCTAGCTCATCTACGGGTATTGAGCATTAGCATGTTGTAGGCTGCAATTTCAAAAAAGTTGGATACACAGGATGCCAAGATATCAGAAAAGATGGATGCACAAGGATGCCCGTAATTCACAAAATATGTCTGCAATGAAAGCCAGCTTCTCAGAAAAGTTGGATGGATTAGAAGGAACAATCGCACAAATACAGCAAAATCTGGTGAGAGACCATGAAGAACTTAAGGAAAGACAGAACCAAATCGACGAGCGGTAAGACGAAATTGAGGAGCAATTGAGACCAAAGTGAACAAATTGGAAGGTCGGCAAGTAAAAATGGAAGAGCTAATCGAGACCAAAGTCAACGAGTTGGAAGGTCGTTTTTGGGATTTGCAGTGAAATCGTCCAACCACTTCAGTCAACGCTCCCAAGGTAAAAACAACATATTTTGACGGTAAAATTCCTTTTCAAATCTTTAGGCTCCAGTTTGAGAAGACGGCTGAAACAAATAACTGGATCATGGAGGAAAAATCTGCTGCACTATTCGTTGCGTTGGAAGGACCTGCAGCAGAACTTTTGCAAACTATACCCGAATATGAGAGAAATGATTACGACGGATTGATGCGAGCCCTGGAAAGACGCTATGGTAGCGAACACAGAAGACAAATTTACCAGATGGAGTTAGAAAGGCGCGACCAAAAACCCAACGAATCTACAGGAATATGCTTCGGAAATTGAGAGATTGAATTGAGAAATTTAGCCATTGAAGACGCATCGGGTGAGCATTTCGAAAGGGTGAAAATACAAAGATTCATCAGAGGTATAAAAGACATTTACAACAAGCGAGAGACATATGCGAATCCAAAGTGAACATTTGCTGAAACTTTTGCGTATGCTCAAACGCGTGAAACGGCGGCAATCATAAGCAGACCGGCATATAAAGTCAATAAAGTCGAGGTTGAAACACCAGATGTGATGACTGAAATATTGATAACTCTGAAGTCGATAGAAGGATTCATTCGTGGTGTTCTGGTGTCAAGAGTCAAGCTGAAAAATGCTTTAAATGTGGAAAGCCTGGTCATTTCGCACGCGAATGCAAAATGAGTTCCAGCAGACAGGAAGGACAACGAAAACGGAAGGCTGAGGAGGATGAACCATCAACTTCTCAGTCGTTAAACTAAAACGAGCCAGTCTAGAGGGGCGTATGCTGGCTCCTGCAATTGAATGCCCCATAATCTCCGTCTCGCAAATTGGTAGAAAAACGAGCAATATTACTATTGGTGGATATGTGGATGGACGAGAGCGAATATTAACAGTGGATACGGGCTCATCACACTCCTTCATTCGAACTAACCTGATCGTTAAAGAAGTGAGACCATTACCTGGAGCAATACTTAAAACGGCGACTGGTGAGGATTCCCAAGTGGTGGGAGAATTAACATGTGAGGTCACAATAGGGAATGTGGCGGTGTTACACAGTTTTATAGTCGCGCAGATTGTGGATGAGGTAATCATAGGAGTGGACTTCTTGATGAATGAAGGTATCAAGATCGACTTGAATAACTCCATATAAATTATGGAGTATAAGAACATGGAAGTACCACTAAGCATTGGCTATAATTCCACATACAGCAACAATCAAGTGGTCTTAGAAGGTAGTGAACTGATTCCACCAAAGTCAGAAGCAGTTGCTTGGGGTAAATTAATGAAGATTGTGGGACAAACAAATTGTGGGTTGCAAGCAAAAATTCTACACCGGACGTACTTATTGGTAAAACCCTGGCTAAGACGCAAAGGAATGGACGCATCCCAGTGAGAGTATTAAATGACTTCAGATCTCCAGTAAAAATTCCAAGAGGGAGCAATGTCAAGAGGTGGAAGCCATCATCAACTGTAATGATTCATCGGAAAGCGGCTCCATTAGCAGGAAGGACATGGGGGAAGATATAAATGTATGGATGCAAGGGTTGGAAGACAAGTACAAGCACAAGGACAGTCAACTTATCCGCAAATACTCCAACATATTCGACATGGATGGCAACAAACTAGGCAGGACCAACGTAGTGAAACAGTGCATTGATACTGGTGACGCAAGGCTAATTCGTCAAGCTCCTCGAAGCGTTCCACTAGCCAAACGTGACGCTGTTGGCCAAATAATTAAGGAAATGAGCGAAAGCGGTGTTATCGAACCATCGGCAAGTCCATGGAGCTCTCCGTTAGTACTCGTGAAGAAGAAAGATGGCCAGTTGCGGTTCTGCGTGGACTATCGGAGATTAAATGATGTCACAAAGAAACACAGCTATCCTTTCCCCAAAATCGATGATACACTAGACTCGGTAACTGGCACAGAATGGTTCTCAACACTCGACCTTAAGAGCGGGCATCGGCAAGTGGAAGTGAGTGAAGAAGATAAAAAGAAGACAGACTTTTGTGTTGGCGACGGTCTTTGGCAATTTACGGTAATGCCATTTGGATTATGCAACGCTCCTGCCACTTTTGAAAGACTAAAAGACCATGTGCTCTACATTGGGAAAAAGCTTCGATGAACACCTGAGTAATTCGGAAGAAGTTTTCCAGAGAATAATAGCTGGCGCTGGTCTTAAACTAAGTCCTAAGAAGTGCTCTTTATTCAAGAAGGAGGTGAATTACTTAGGTCATCAAGTAACCACGAAGGGCATTTGTACTGCGAAGGAAAAAATAGAAGCAGTGAAGGATTGGTCAAGACCCAGAAACTTGCATGAATTAAGAAGCTTTCTTGGGCTGTGTACTTACTATCGTCGATTTGTTTCGAATTTCGCCAGCGTAGCTCGTAGCCTCCATGAGCTCACTAGGAAAAATAGACTTTTCGAGTGAAAAACTGAATAAGAGGAGGCTTTCCCAGCTTTGAAAGAACGGCTATGCACTGCGCCTATGCTAGCATATCCGGTTCCAAGTGCACCATTATTCTGGAACCAGATGCTAGTGGCTATGGCATAGGAAGTGGATTGCATTAAACACTTCCACAAATATCTGCATGGGCAACATTTCCGAGTTAGAACGGATCATGCAGCGCTCAAGTGGCTACTACAGTTCAAGAATACCGAAGGGCAGCTAGCTCAATGGATTGAGAGACTGCAAAGATATGACTTCAACATCGAGCACCGCAAGGGAAATACGCACGGAAATGCTGACGCTATGTCCCGTCAACCCTGTAGCTTGGAATGTAAGCACTGCTCAAAAGCCGAGGGTAAGGAAGACATAATAGACGTCCGGCTAATGACAATTACACCAGCAGAAGAGTGCGAGGCAAGCCACTTAAGAAAATGTCAGCGAGGAGATCCGGGCTTGGAACTGTTAATGCACGGATTGGAGATAAATAGACGGCCAAGTAAGATACAAATTGCAGCGGAAAGTCCATTGGGCACAATGGAACAGTTTAGAGTTGATATCTGGGTGTTTGCATAGAGTATGGGAAAGTGAAGATGGCCAGTGCTCTCGAAAGCTAATAATAGTTCTTAAGGAATTCCATAATGGTCCTAGTGGAGGGCACCTAGGCATTACCAAAACGCTGGAGAAAATCAAGCAGCGGTTCTATTTGGTTGGTTGTCTTCAATCGGTCGCTGAGTGGATTGCTAACTGCAAGGAGTGCATAGCAGCTAAAGGGCCAAAATCACGAAGTCATGGATGTAGCCGGTCCATTTCCTATGAGCAAACAAGGAAACAAATACGTTCTTGTGGTTATGGACTACTTCAGTAAATGGCCTGAGGTCACTCACAATTGGGTTACCAGCTACGGTGTGCCTATAGAATTGCACTCAGACCAAGGAAAAACTTTGAATCGGCGGTGTTCCAGGAGATGTCCCAGGAGAAAATCCGAACGACAGCCCTGCATCCTCAATCAGATGGCATGGTAGAACGATTCAACTGGAACCTGGAAGAGCACTTGCGGAAAGTAGTGGACAAACACCAGGATGATTTGGATGTACAAATACTAACTTCGGTTGCGTGATGCGAGAAGAATTGAGAAGGAAGCCTCTGCTGTTCTCGGGGAAGAGATAAGAGAGATATATGCTCTTGTGAGACAGCGAACTCAAATTATGAGGACAAAATGAAGGCTAGGTATGACAAGACGATGAACTCCGAAGGTTTCCAAAATGGAGATTTGGTGTTGCTGTACAATCCACAACGGAAGAAAAGTTTGTCCCCAAAACTTCAATGCAATTGGGAAGGTCCCAACAAGATCATCAAGCGACTAAACGACGTAGTGTATCGAATCCAGACCGTTGTGAGGCCCAGAAACAAGATGAAAGTTGTCCACCTACAGAGGCTTGCTGCGCTCGGAACAGCAATATGTGTCTGATCGGGACGATAAGACTTAGGTCTCAGGTGTGGCGAAAATGCGAAGCGAATGTCAGATGAAAGAGAGAAGCCGATAACTGGCATGTTTCAGAGCATAAAACGAGAACATTCTTTATCGAGAACGATTCGATCATTCCAGGCTTTCTTTGCGAGCATTCAACTGCTATATAGGGGCGACACTCAGCTGCCAAGCTATTCAGTCGTAAAGTAAACGCGATTACACTACAGTGAAGCAATAAAAATAGAGCATTGTGCAAGTTGTATTTCAAGTGATTGTAAATAGTGATGTGAATTGTAATTGAATTGTGAATTACTGAGTAATAAAAGGACATTAAATAAATTCTTTATACAAGTAAATAAAGAAGCTGCAAATTTATTTAACAATCCAGTGGTCGAACCCGAAGGATTTGGGAAATCATAGAGGTTGATTCAGCAAAATCGTAACAATATATATATATATGTATAAATATATATATATATATATATATATATATATATACATATTTCATATTACCAAACTTGGTAAGCAGATGCACCGTTACATTTATACGCACCGACTAGATCGGATCACTGTAATGTGTATACGACCGTTTTTTCAGATATGAAATTTTGGGTCATCAATTTGTCAAAAAATCATCAAAGAACGATAAAATTGGAGTTCTATACTGTATAATGAATTACATATTGGTACTGAACATCAGCGAAATCGGACAACTATATTATATATCTCCTATAAAACCGATTTGTTCATTTCTCCAAGTAAAATTTTACTATACCCTTTAAAAGTATAAAGGCTTCAAAGACAGCTCTTTTTTCATGTATATTTTTTGTCAACATGTAGTTTTTTGGCAATCATTGGTTTTTTGTCATTAATACTTTCGGCAGTGCGGTTTCAAGTCTTATTAGTACCTTTCTATAATTAAATCGATTTTAATCGAAAAGAAGTCGTTTTAAACATGTTTTATATTATTCAAAAAAAATCAGGAAAAAGATTTTATAAAAAGTGATAATTTTCGCACTTTAAGTCGCAAATTGTGGACGGGTCAGTGGTAAAAGATGTCGTATCGGGTTCAGGGTACTTATGCAAAGGAGGGAACAAAAACATCACTGCGATAACTGTCACCTCCGCTGTGCCGATTTCCGGCTACTATTGCCTAGAAGACCTGTACCGCATTCACAGAAAGTAGCTGTTCCAACATTTTGCTCTACCCGAGAACAAACTGTTGAAGAAGCCTTTAGAGAAGTGCCTAGCAATAGTGATTATTAACAACATGCTGGTCTATTTCAAAAACTCAAATTGTATACCTCGACCAGATTCCAGAGAATTTTGGTTCCTGCAGCGAAGAACAAGGGGAGCAGTTTCATCAGGACCTAAAAGCCTATTAAGTCAGCATATGATGCCTGATTGTCCTGCAACATGCAATAATTGTGGTTTTTGGTGTAACTACTTTTTTTTTACTCAAGTGAAAATCTAGAAAACTAACCGTAGAAAATCATAATCTTTGTAATGTAATTAGTGTAGGGTTCTAAATTAAAAAAAAAAAAAAAATATGGTGTTTGTCGGCTGTTGCCGCGTGTAGTCTACTCTCTTTCGCTGACTGTTATAAAAAGTTGTGTTATGTAATTATTATATGTTTATTCACTTTGCGGGGATATACTATTATTGTACTAGAGTTTAATGTTATGTATAAGTGTAGTTGGACGTGATAATTGTGGGGTAACATATTCCAGTATTCTCCAGATTTAGCTCCCTTTGACTATCTCTTGTTTCCAAACTTGAAGAAATTGCTGGACGGTAAGAGACTCTTATCGAATGATGAGGTTATCACAGAAACAAATGCCTAATTTGAGAGCATTGAAAAACCCCATTGTTTGGAAAAAAAACAAAATTTTGAAAAACTCTGAAATAAACGTATTGAGCTAAAAGGAGACTATGTTGTGAAATAATGCACTTATTTGGCAAAAAAAAAAAAAATTATTTAATAGTAACTGGGTGCCATGTAGAATTATAAATTGTTCATTTTATTTGTTAAGCTAAAATTATTTATTAAACTTATATAGGGAGCAACAAGATATATATGTACGTAAATTTTAAATGTAATGTAAAATAAATACCATACAATTAAAAATGACTAAACGATGAAAATAATGTTTAAAGTCAACAGCTGCTACGTGAGGTAACTGTCAGATTTTTATAATAAGGAAATAATGGGAATTTATCTATAATAAAATTTGTGGAAATTAGAACAATTAATTAATTTTCACCAGAAATTTTTTAATTGACAATTTCGGAATCGAATCATAAGTATTTGTAAATAGTATGTGAGAATTACTTTTGCTTGATTACATCCACTGACTTCATAATAACTTATCTATATATGAGGCAAGTTGGCCTAAGGCTTTTCCAAACTACTTCCGTTTGGTACCTATACTGCAGTACTTGTTGTGGATTAAATTAATTTAAATTTCAAATTTATAAGCATATGACTCTCTTTTAAAACGACTTTCGTGTTATGAAATATCTTGCTTTTACAAATAAGCATCCAGCAAAATAAATAATTTTTAATCACGAATTTAATAATTTTATCTTTTTCTATAAATAATAATAAATATTTAGGCACTGCTTTAAATATTTTGTCTTTCCAGTTGACATCTATGTAAATAATAATATTTTACAAACATATTAAAAAAAAAGAAAGGCGAAATTATAGATATTTTTTAATGTTCTCAGTTTTGTTTTTACTAACGTAACTAACGTAGAAATATATTTAGCAAGCTGGGTGAATAGCATTTCATAAATTATGGGTATCCTAATAAACAAGTTTAATAGCATATAATGAGGAGAAATTTACATGTGTGTGAGATCTTCCGAGGTGAGTTAAGGCTATTATAAGTGAGTGTAAATACCGATTAGTATTTAATAGTATTAATCATTGTATCAGCACGGCCAACAATTCAATTATATTGCCAGCTTCTGGATTGTTCCACGGTATGTACCACCTTACACATATACACGTTTGTATGTATGGTGTGAAGGATTTGTTGATTTGAATTCTGTCGCCTGGCAGATGAGAGATTTTGTGGTATTGAGTTCATGATAGATACAACTAGCGCTTCAAATGTGTATAAACGAAATATAAATATCTAATTATGTGAATTAAAAAATTTCTCCCTTCATATTTGATTGATACGCAATTTGTAATTAAAATATTTTATAATTAATAATTATTGCTCTCCAATTTTACAACTTTATTATTTTTGTTTCCAAGTTAATAATAAACACAGCTACATAAATTTTAATAAAAAAAAATCAAGACTGAAGACACTTCAACAATATTTTCTCTCTACAATTTTTACTCTAATATGTTTTCAAATAATTACTTTACAAAATCCAACAGTATTAAATGTGTCCATCCGGCTGAAGTTCATCAGTAGCAATCACAATGCGTCTAAATACAGACATTCAGAAAAGTCAGTCACTATTCCCGAAGTGACTAAGTTCTCGCCATTGCTTTGTGTAAAGTACAAGTACTTATGTACTTCAGTTTTATAATTAGTTTGTTGTCAGTTTAAATGCCCACCATTATCATCCTGATACTATTGCTTCAGCTGCTGAAACAGTTATGTTGTAATATACTTATATAGTAAAGTGTTTTTGTGTCAACAGCAACCGTGGTGGTGCTGGTGTTGTCATTCCTGTGGCGTTGCAAACAGTACGAAACAAAAACTCTTGTCGCATGTCTAGTCACTGCACGCCTCATACGAATAGCAGGAGTAGCCATGGAGCAATGGTGAACTGCCATGTGCGGAGACCAGCAAAAACATTTGTGTCATTGTCATTTCTCTTAGTTACTTTTACTTTTAATTTTCAGAATTTTTAATTAAAACGCAGGGTTTGTCAAGTGAAGTAAGTTTTTTTTTTTATTATTTCTGTGCTAGAGGCGCTGCAGCTACTACTTACGTGTACATATATATTATATATATATTGTGCAGCACTATACTTATATATAAGTATATAAGTAAACATTCTTTTGTACTCTGTGCTTTTCAAGCTTTGAGACATTTAATTATTTAACATTTTTACTACATTTCTGGTGCTTTATGAAGAGTCGGCAGAAAATGCTAATTGTTTCAAGAAGAAAGAAACGGGATGAAATGAAATGGAAAATGATTATATTACTTCCATTTCATTTATTGAAATTTGGAATTAGTGGAATAGTTTTGCACTTATCTATATGAAAAACATGTAATCTCTGAATATGCGTTAGTAAAGTATTTCAATGTCTAGTCTATATGTATAAAAATGAAACGTTTTTTGAATTACGGCAGTGTCTGGCCATAAGGCTGAACCGATTTCAGTGAAAAATAGTTTTTTTTTTGGCCTTCTATGCCGGTTTTTGACCTAAGTAACCAGAAGTGGTTCCAATGATAATTTATGAGGCTAAATCTAAATCTTTACTCAATTTTTTTGAGATTAATACAAACTTTCTATATAAATAGTAACCTAATTTTTATGATTTTTTATAAATTATGGTAAATTTATTAAATAAAAAGTAACAAATCAGGAATGAAAGGGAATGGAACTGGGGCTTTGTATTGCTTGGAATCTGTTTCACGTATTAGAGTCAAAGAGTAATCATTCTTCATGTCTTAATCCTAAAGTCCTTGGTATCGTTTTTCTAGTTGAGAATGTAGGATATGTAACTTTGAAAACATTATAGTTCCTATCTTTCTTTAACTTTCTAACGAAATGTCAATTATTTGTTTACAATTCCGGAGATTTGTGGTTACTAAGAAAGTGGTGAGCAATATTTTGATAATATGTCCATGCTTCTGCTTTAAAATTTTGAAAAGTTTCTACTCCTAATATCAGTCCCAACCAATATTCCTTACTTGACTAAGTATTTTGACGAAGTTCTTGGTAAGGTTCAGCTTGATGTAGAACCATCCATCAATGAACAAACACCTTTCATTAATGTCTTCCCAGGCGATCGAAAAAACTGTACCTGATTCTGTTTCTGTGTGCAGTAAGATACTTCCATTACTGCGCCCGTGATAAAAGCAACAAAAGTTCACCTTGATAAATTAAATGCTTCTCTTTCAGAATATTTGCACTTTTAACTGGCTTGCATACTGATGATATTGCATTCATTTTCTTGTATTTATACCATAAAACCTAGCCTAACAATGTTAGGACTCGTTCCAATTGTCTTCAGAAGTTGACTTCAATTTGTAAATGCACACGTCCAACAAAAATACTTATACATCAGTAGCTTGAAAAAATATTCCTACAAAATATTTACTTGCTATGTGGCATAATATCATTTTTTTCCATATAATCTTTCAAGAAAAACTAAGTTACATTATATTTTAATTCAAGATATCCTCGTTCGTATAAATAATATAATTAAATAAATGGCTGGTGATCATTGCTGTTTTTAACAAAAATGTACATTCATATATATATATCCGAACGAACATTAAGAAATGAAATAACTGTTGCCAAATTGTAACAGACCTGCAGGAGCAACTGATAAACATTTGTTAGTGGCAATACAGAATAATAATTCGTTATCACTATTGTTCCCTTTTGTCTGTGAATCGACTCACCAATGATAATATAAGATTTTTATATCTAAAACCAATTAAGTATCAATTACAAGAGTTCAGTAAATGTGTGATTTTGATTAGGAATGCTAAACTACTTTTCTTCAAAGTCTAGGACATAGTCAATCTATAAAAAATCAAAATCTCTCAAAAAAGATCTCAGTCGCTTCTATACAATGTCATTTTCAGATTACTCTGAACTTGTGCAATTTGAAATATATTCCTCGTACTACAATCAACTCAAAACTTGCTCAGCTTTGCTTTATTCATGCGAAATTATTAATTCTGGCCAAGGTTAGGTGAATGAAAATCAAAAACTTTGAAAACTTGCGTGGGATTTAAAAAAAGTTGGCTCTCTTCCGAAATACTACAATGCGTTCTTCACGACTATTTCTGTAATTATTAAAGTTTGGTTATTTGTTATTGTAGTGGTTTACTTCATATCACCGACATTTCATGTTATTATATTCGAATATTATTGTTATATTATTATTATATATAACATAGTTGGCCTGAAGTTTTTTCAAAGTTCTTGACAGTGACCCTTAACTCTCACAGTCCATTATGTTTGGTTGTTTTATATATTCTTTGTATTTATTTCTCTTGTACTACTAACGAAACTACTTAATCAACATCAACTTCTATTGCTAGTTCGGGGTAAAGCGAGTGTTCACTTTAGTTTTAGGCTTTACTTCTACTTTGTACTTTTATTTTTACCTTATATTCATTACGAGCTTAGCACGTTTCCACTCTTTAAGCTGCTAGAGCTCCCTAAGGAGACATAAGAGCAGCGAGTGTTTTATGTAGTTTCTTGCCACTGGATTATATTCTCTTGTTACTTCATGAATGTTCATAATGAGTAAACTAATTTCTAATATGATAAAAAATACGATGGATATTGGAAACTAAAATGTCTAATACTGAAAGAAGTAAATGAAAATAACAACAAAAACAAAAAATAATAGAAATAAAATCCATTAGAATAAAATAATAGAAAAAAAATTGTAATATAAATTGATATAATATTAACTTAATTTAAAAAAACTATATTAAAGCAAAATAGTATATAAAATATTAAAATAAAATTAAATAACATAAAATTTAATACAATGAAGTACATTAAAATAAAATAAAATAAAATAAGATAATTAAAAAAAAAAAAAAAATAAAAAACAATACAGCACAATAAAAAATTAATACAAAATAAAATAACAGAAAGTAAAATAAAAATAAAAACATGATATAAAACCATAGAATAGTAAATTAAATTACATAAACTAAAATAAATCAAAATCTAAATTAAATAACGAAAAATTTAATAAAAGGATATAAATTAAAATAAAGTAAACTGAAATTAAATAAATTAAGATAATTTAATATAAAATGAAATAAAATAGAAATAGAAAAAATTAAATTTAATTAAATTCGATTAGTAATTTGAAAAAATAAAAATAAAATTATATAAAAATAAATAAAATAATATAATAAAATATAAAAAAGGTTATAATATAAAGCGAAATTAAATTAAATTAAATAAACTAAAGTTAAACATAAAATAAATAATAAATTAAATTAAAAAAATTTATAACATAACTTAAATTAACATATAATAAAATAAACAAACAAAAAATAAAATTAATTATTATTAAATTAAATAAATAAATATATAAAATAAAATAATTAAAATGCAATATAATAATATAAACTAAATTAAAAGTATAAAATATAAAGTTATTGTCAATAAGTTCATATACAATTGATTAATCAATTTGATGTTATAGCCTTGAATCCAGTTACGCAATTATGTGTACATGAAAATACTTGAACGAAATGTATTGTTACAATTTTTTTAGCCTTGACTTTGAGCTGCCATACAAAATTATCACCAAAAACAACAATATAGATACTTATGTGTTGAATGAAAATATTGTCTTAATACGTATATTACTTACTTATAAATAGCTCAAGCTAACAAACTAAAAAAAAAAGATTTGGCTCAGAGGATAATAAGGATAGTAACGACTAGCAGTGAAGCAGAATAAGGCCACCGCTCGTGGCGAGGTAGTTGAAGCGAACTGCACCATCTTCAGATAATACAGACTAGAGATATCAAGCGTTGGAAGCCGTAAACGATTAAGAAACGTTTCCAATCTCCTTCGTCGTAAATTCATGACATTGGTTTTACGCCCGACATGAAATTAGGGAAAATTATGTTTATGTTTAATGTTGGGTTTCAGAGTACATTAGAAAATGAAAAACACTCGTAGTGTGATATGATGTTATATAGCACACTAGTATATGGCAGTGAAAATTTATATTATATCTGTTACGGTTTTTTCTTTATATTTTTAACTTTCTCAACAAAGTGTATAATCAGCGTTCATCTTTAATTTTTCCGATATTTTCTTACCACAGTTTATTTCAGCTTTGAGATGAGACTGTTGATAAAATCGCTGCTGGATTTATTGAAAATGAAAGCAAGGCCGAGGGAAAAGTGAAACAAAAATGAAATGTTATGTGAAAAATTACAAATCATTCTTTGCTGTTCGTTGGCGCATTTAAACCGCTTTGGGAACTAAAGCAGCAGCAGCTTATACTTGCCAACATACATTTTTAAATCGCTTCCATTTTAACTGCATCATTTGAGAGGAGTACTTGAGAAAATGTTAAATACTTCCGCTACAGCAATGCATCAACAGATTTTATATGAACGGATGTTTTATCTACATTTGTGATGAAGAAGATGAAGAGAATTTATTAAGAACTCAACGAAAAGAAGCATTTAAAATATAATTGTATATATAAATTTTAGATTTGGTCCAAGAGTTCAATACCATGAGAAGAACTCGAAAAGAATTTCTCCAGTTTTCCAATTTATAAATTAAGTAAATAATTACCATAACGACATATTCACTCATTGATCTGTTGCTCTGAAATGTACTCTTTAATTACTGTAACAGATAGGAAGCTATACCTATTGACAACTTCAATAGCAAACCGAATTTATCCAATGCTTTAGTTGAGTGGTGTTTATTGTGGTTACACAATTTTATTGTATTAAATGTACTAATCGGATATTCTTTTTTTGAACAGGAAATTCCTCCCTTTATCTGAAGCAAAAGATAACGTTATGGCAGAGGAGCACTGGAGGCAGCGTGAGCAATAACAAAAGCGATATGGTGGTAGTGAAAACAGTTACACGAAAATAAAACAACATCGTCATCGTTTATTGAAGGGCCGGAAAGTAAACAGCAACAACAAAAGAACAACTTCCCTTGTAAACGAAAATACAACATTGTCTCAATAGGGATACTATTTTTGTATACAAAAGATAAATTGATAAAAGTTATAACGAGAAAAAATATACACGTAGCAGGATGTATTATATAAGTACATAGTATATAGAAAGGTACGCAATTTAAATAAATATATATATATTTTTTTTTGGAAATTCTGTTTGCATAATCATATTTTTTATACGAAAGAAACACACCACGTTTTACTGTGTAATTTTATAAAATTTTCACCTTTAATACTATTGTGCCTTTTATATATTAAACTTCATACATACACTTGAGCGCAAATATCTCTTAAATTTTGTCAAACTTTATACATACTTTGAACAATAATAGAAATTGTGATAAAAATCTGTTAAGAAAAAATATAAATAGTGAATATTTGAGCTGATCTCTAATTTTTTTATTAACAAATCGTTTTAAATATTAGAAATGAGTTTATAAGCTAAAAATGTATAAACATAAAACTCTTAATTTTTTTCTGTTCATATAAAAAGCCTAGTCTACCCAGCTATACATTTTCCTTTACATGTATTATATTTTAGAACTTTCAGAAATTTAGAACATTTTTGTATGATATTTTTAGTTTAAAGTTTTGGATTTTTAAATATTTAGACTTCAAACTTATGTAATAAAATTTAAGTTACCCTGTAATAGCTATTTTTATAATTTTTGCAATTTAATCAAATGTACAGTTTTAATATAAAGATATTATTATAAATGTGTTAAGAAGACTTACATTTATTTATAACTAGTCATTTGTTGCATCTTGGCAACATTGCATTAATACATTCCCAATAAAATCGTCAAATTTTATCCTTTACTAGCAGACCCGGCCACATGTTGCTGTGGTTTTCTGTACTTTGTCCAATTTTTTTGGAGGTGCCTTTTTATATTTGCGTATAATAGCATATTTTGGGAATGGCAATAGTCAATTTCGAATATATCGAGCTCTGTGAGCAATAAAACGTAAGAGCCGAAAACTAAATTTTACGGAAGGTTTTTTGTATATCTTTGCATACAATTTATATATTGGCATGGAATTTAATACATAATTTTTATTATATTTATCATATTTGAAAAAGTCGTAATATAATCGTTTTAAAACAATACACTCATGTAAAAAGAAATCATTTTTTCCTTTTTAAGTCGAATTCGTGTACTTTTCTTTTTGGTAAGAAGACCATGAGCTGGTCTTTTTGAAAAATATATGTTTGCATTTCCTGCACTAAAGCAATCTAAGGGCACTTTATCGTTTATCATAATGAAAACCTTCTTAAATCAAAGTTGTTAATTTATTTAAGAGAGGAGTCATGCTGAATCGCAATGGATTTCAGGCTTTAAGGATTCATTTTCCCTTATATAATTTTACTATACGTCTTTAATCAAGATGCGTTCAATCACATATTCAGCCATCAAGATTTTTTTTTGCCCACCATCCTCCCTGCTGAACGAGTGACGCGACTGAAGCATAAACGGATAACCTCACAGACCGGTGTCCGAACACCGATGATAGTCCAAGCTGTCCTGACCCTGTAAGCGATTGAGGAGCGTCGATGTTACAGTTGGCTCTTAACGGGAACTAAAAGAAACGGTGAATAATAAACAAACGCATTGGCTGGAAAAATTTTGTAAATTTTTCTTGATACGGAAAAGAAAGTCTTAAGAATCAAAAGCTTTGGACTATAGGCACCACCAAGTATATTCTTATTTACATCCCAGTGTAAATTTCTTAACGCAAAAAAAAGTATTGTTTTTATAAATGTTCCAATTTGCCACTATACATTTGAACCATATTCAAAAAATAGGTCTTACGATTGATATGAAGAGTCATTGAAATCCTTAAACCGTTGGTTGATGAAAGCAAAGATTCGTTTTGCTCTTTTAGCACAAGATTTCAAGGCAAATTTTAGGAAAATAGTAATTGTAAAATGTGTCTTTTAATTTTTTATAATCGTTTCCATTTTAAATTGTTTAAATCATATTTTGGAAATTTGTAATTAAGTTGCCAGAAAAGTTAACATTTCTAAATTCACAGATTAGGTGCAAAGATTTTTGAAAAGCACAAATACAATTATGTTTTGCATGTCGGTTATCAAAAGCTCGGTCTCATCCGAGCTAAGCTCTTCCTTCAAGCTCTTCTCTTCAATTTCCTTTACCACTCTACCATATAAGCATTTAAGAAGTTTCTATATTTTATTTCTTTCTTATTTTCTGACTTTATTTTATTGTCGTAGTTCCAAAGTGGTAACTAACTGCTCGTGCTTTAAATAAAAGAATACAATTTGCAAATACATACCAAGAACATGAAGATTTACCGATAGCGGATATCAAAGGATGGTAGATTTTCACAAATTTACTCATTTCGCGATGCGTATAAATCTATGTCGGAGTATTGCAAGGCACGCCTTAAATGCGTAGCAATCCTTTTTCGTTGATTGTCCGCAACTGACTTCCACACATTTCAACGATAGTCAATTACTTTTGTGTGACTTTTTTTTGAATTTTTGTAAGATTGCTTCTTCTTGTTCTTCTACTCAATATCCCCTAGAAGCTATCGTTTTAATGCGTATTGCAGTTGCTGCTTTTCATTTTTGGCATATTGGTCTCCCTTCGTACAAACGGCTCTTCCGCTGTCGATTGGTGTAAATTGAAGTGAAACGCAAATTGCCTATAAAAATGTTGCTTACTCTGCAGAGGTGCTTATCGGGGGGAAGAACTGTATATTTTCAACACCCGCCGTCTACTTTAGTGACGCGCCCGACACCATCCGAGCTCTTTTTCATTGCCTTCAATACTATTGATGATAATAATAACCTTTGAGCAAATGTGACTGTGTATGTATTAAAGTACGTAAGGATATATAAAAAATATAAAAAATATATATATAGACGGAATTTTTCTTTACAAGGCTTTGAAAAAATAAGGCATAACACAGCTGGAAGTGAGTTTACATGTTTCTGTTTTAACTCTGTTTGCATTGGTTCGATGCCACAGCCGGAGGACTGCCACACGCAACCAAAACGTACAGGAAACGGAAGCACTAAACTGTGGCCGCCTGTGATGAAGGTGTTTGCGGTAGAAATCATACAACAATATGCAGAGTTATTTACATTCAGCCTCAAAGGCGATATTATGAGGCAATGCGTTCAGAATGGTTAGTGAAGAGTAGTGAAGACGGATTGGTGGTTTGTTGGTAAATATTTGCACGCACGCAAGTACCACAAATGGCATACAAGGTAAATACTTTGTCGGATTAGATTTTTGGCTATCTGCAAGCGAGTCGCTGAACAGTGCTTTCGTTGCTTGGAAAACGGATTAGGGTTAGTAGCTTTATGTAGGCGTTTGATTGCAGTCGTTTACACGCACGGACAGTATTTTGCCTCGCTTAATGGGTTAGTGGGCGAGTCTCATAAGAAAAGTAGGCTTGGCTTGATATACCTGCTTTTTCACCCGCACCGCTTGAACCCATATCCAGAAGCAATAATTTTCTCTGCGATATTTACTGGGGTGATTCATTAAAGTTTGCCTTTTTTTGCTTTTTACGTTAATACATATAGGGTTTTCCAATAAGAGTGATATGATTTCTTAAGAAACACACTTATTGTTAAGAAAATTCAAATGTTTTTTATTTGATGTGAAGTACAATCAATACAATTATGTTCTGAATACAACGTCATTCAAATGGCCTCCACGACTTCTTTTGCTGTAACGAATTCGATAAACCCAATTTTTGAGCACTTTTTCCACTAAATCAATCATGAATAGCACGTTAAATGCTAAAAAATGGTCTAATTCTGTTAAATCACAACTTCTTGTAGGCCATTCAATGTCACAATTTCTTGAAATAATCGATTCTCCGTAGCATTCTCGTAATAACTCGGTTGTTGTACGTGCTTTGCGACACGTATACCCTGTCTTTTGGAGCCAGATGTTGTTAAGATCAACTTCTTCCAATTGTGGCCATAAAAAGTTGGTTATAATCGATATATATCGCTCTCCATTGACATTAAGGGTGTTACCAGCTTCATTTCGAAAGCCACACCAAACTGTCAATTTAGATGAATGTAATGATTGTTCATGAATAATTTGTGGATTTTTTTCGCGCCAAAATCGACAGTTTTGTTTATTTTCCGCACCACTCAGATGATAGTGAGCCTCTTCGGAGAAGATGATTTTCTTAAAAAAATAGGGCTTATCGAATTCGTTCCTGCAAAAGAAGCCATTTGTATGATGTTATATTCAGAACTTAATTCTATCCATTGTACTAAATAAAAGCATTTGAATTTCCTTAATAATTAGTGTTTTTTTAAAGAAATCAAATCACTCTTATTGGAAAACCTTATATGTGCTTGCACATGTTACGAAGTGCGTGAGCGCATTTAATATTTTATGAAGCACTTCGGTATGCAAACACTTAAGGTCATGTACATATATTCAGAGATACACATTGAAATTTAAAATATGGAAATAAGATAATCAAAAAATAAAAATAAAATTGAATGACTCCGAGCGCTCTCTTTTGAAACTCACTAGAAAGGGATTCATTCCAAACATACTCTCACCTGGATAACACTTGTTTCATACTTTTCAAATGCGAAATAATGAAAAATTTTAATCAGGATGTGTGAAATATTTTTTTCTCATAACTTAGCCTATTACTTTTTAAAATATTTGTTATGCTATATTTTATTCTGATTATTAAATTATTAGTCCATGCTTCACATTATTTAAAGTTTGTACATTTATCGATAAATGGATAAATCTACAGCTATCTATCTATCTTTGCTTTGTTCAATATAATGCTCTACATAAACAATGAAATTATCGAATATTTTCTCAAGAATGTTACGCTCACCTTTGCTCTATATATACATATGTATAAGTATGTACAAACAAACAAGCCTACAGTAGTTGTTGGTTGAACGTGTCTAATATTTGTTAGTGAAAGAACCGGTCCGACGAGAACGTCTCCCTTTGGAGACTTATATCACTGAATACGCGCCCTGTCATTCATTATTTAATAAAATAAATAAAACGAACAACACAAACATGCAAGAAGCTTTTGTTGTGGCCAGTACGTGAAATCCCCATTGCCGGAAAATTTCCATCACTGGGTACTCCATCCGGTACTTTCAAAGCTGGAGCACTTTCATTCATTGGGACGATATGATCCAGCAAACTGGGGCAGCCTCTTAATTCGCAGAACAATATCGTCATATAAATCGTATCATCGTTCTTCTGTATACGGTATTCGCCGTTACCAACGCGTAAAGAAACATAAATCTTCCGAAAAACTTATTCGAGAGAAAGCCTCCTAAAGCCGACTCATTGGATGTCAACATCATCCATGTTTCTGCATCATATGTTACTCTTCGATTGCCTACTCAATCCAAAGTAACCCCTGTTGGCTATAGTGATTCTGGGTTGAAATTCAAGGCTGGCCGTTTTGAGATTTTAATGCTGGTGCCTAGGTAAACGAAATTATCCGCGACTTCGAAGTTATAACTATTAACAGTGGCGTGAGAGCCGAGTTGCGAATGCGATTATTATTTATTTGATGGCAGAAGATATTTCGTCTTGCCCTCATTCACTACCAGACCCATTCGCTTTCTGGAGAAAGCAGAATTTACGGTGCGCTTATTATGGCCAATGATATCAATATCATCAGAATATGCCAGCAGTTGTACACTCTTGAAAAATACTGTACTTGTTTTATGTTAAGTTCTGAAGCTTGTATTATTTTCTCCAGCATCAAATTGAAAAACTCACACGGTAGAGAGTCCTTCCAGGGCAGGGTCAGTTTACATAGCTGATTGAGTTTTGCAGTGATATCGAATTCAGACATAGCACCGTAAAGGCAGTGCCTTATCGAGCTGTCAAAGGTAGATTTAAAATCTAGGAAAAGGTGGTATGCATCGACTCTATTCTCTCGGGTCTTCTCCAAGATTTGCTTCATGGTAAATATCTGGTAAATGGTGGACCTACCAGGCCTAAGGTTACACTGATAAAGTCGCACAATACGCTAGATAGAACCTTGTAAGCGATATTAAGTAAGCTTATGCCACGATAATTGGCGAAGACCGTCGGGTCTCTTTTTTTTTGGATTGGAAAGAGTACACTGAGGTTCCGATCGTCAGACATTCTTTCGTCCGACCATATTCTGCAAAGAAGCTGATAAATGTACCTTGTCAGTTATTCGCTGCCTCATTTGAATAGCTCTGCCGAGATCGGAGGTCATGAGCTGTTTGTACCATGTGTAAAAGAATCATTTCGAGCCACTCCCAGGTGAATGGCAGTGAAAAATTTTCCTCACTTGCGTGAAGTTCTACTTATACACCTTTCCCCATACCCCTGAACTATTTACACATATATTTCCTTTAATAATAGCAGTCGAATATCTAATGCTTGTTACCAACCGAACATAACAGTTCCTTACTTTTTATGAATTTGACAGTCTAGCAATCACATATTTGTTTTTATAAAAAGGATAATAATGTTTGTAACATGTCCAGTTTACAAACACATTATATCATTTTATTTACATTGACAACATTTTGTAATTTTCAAAGCCACCACAACCACTAGCAGCAGGATTAATGACATTCGCACAGCAATAAAGTGTTCTTTAATTATGTCTCTGAGCTAACACTACACCGCAACGAATTCAACATTAACACTGTTAGTTTGTGCAGCTTCATATCTGGCTTCTGGCTAAATGTCACAGGCATCATATAAACCATTTTGTTGCAAGTTGTACAGAAATATATGCTATTATTTAGCAACTGATATTATTACCTTATTTCGTTTTAGGTTATTCCAGGGAGATTTATTAGGAAAGATAATGAGTTCTGTAAAGATTGAAGCTGTGTTCACAATTCTATTTGCTACAAAATTTATATTTATTCCAAATATTAGTGAAATAGAAAATCTCTTAAATTAATTTATGTATTTATTTACAGAGGGTATAATTAGTTGGTTCGGCAAAGTTGTAAAAATGAGTACTACTACAAAACAAACGTTTATTATTTTTCTTCTTTCCATTCATTTATTTATTTTTTCTAATTTTTTGCTCATTCATTGAGTATTACTTTTTAACATTGGCCAAAAGTTTAATTTTTCAATAAAATCCAAAAATTTCTGTTAAGGAATAGAATAAGTTGACAAATTCAAGTTAACTTCAGGAACCGAGCAGATCGGAACGATTCTATGCAATATTCGATAGACTAAATCCGATGATTTAATCCAGTTGGCAATATTGGTTTTAGTTTCCGAGTTCTCGCGTGATGGCAGGTTTGTGTTGTCATAACGACTATTAAAAAATGATATAGCTTTTTAAGTCATTTTAATTGTATCTAAAACTTGTTATTTGTAATTAATAGCAAACGGAAATGTAGAGGCAATTATACAAGGTTAATTCAAAATGTTTTCTTATGTTTATGGTTGTTAAACTCTTAAAAAAAGTGGCAAAATAGTAACAATGAGAATTTATTTGGTATCGCTGTAACAGATACTCAAAAGTCGTGGATCCCGAAATTGTTTTTTAAAGTTGTACAAGTGGCCATTGAGTAAACGTGTGTACCTTTTCTTTTCATTTCCAGCCCTATGGAGATAAATATCCTGACGTATAATCAGTATCCAAGCCTGTTCCATGTGCCGACAATGATCTATGGCCAGTTAGTTTAAGTATAAGTGTAAATATCCTGGAAACTTCAACATCATCATCGAGTTGTGAAAGTGATCTCGTCATGGAAGGAAGACTTTTAATTAGGTGAACTAAGAGATTTGATTCGTGATTTGAATTTGTCTAAACAAAAAGCAATGTTACTTGCACTATGGTTGCAGCAATGGAAATGTCTTGACTCTCCAACGTAAGTTACTGCACACAGAAACAGAAATTAAGCACCTCGAAGTGATTTCGACACTGAAATAGATCTTGCTTTAACTTTAACTGCTTGAAAAATACCTTTTTGGAAATAATCAAGCAAATCGAGACATGCGGGCATGTGCTGCAAATCCTTTTCGAATGAAATTGTCTAGTATCAAAACATAAATATATGACATCGTTAGTTGCATCATCGTTAATATTTTTTCACTTTCGAATAGTGAAGCCGTTAGTGCGCTGCGCAGTGTTGGTAAAAACTGGAAATGTAAGTAATATACATTTTTACTTATCATTATTTATCATTTTTCAACTTTATAGAGCAACATTCTGATGTTGAAAAAAAAAAAAAATGCAACAAGGGAGGCCAAGTTGCGGTGGAAACTCTCTGAGCAGACCTTGCCACTACAGCACACTGTGTCGACTGCGTGATTTTGGATTTACATTAGGTAGTCGAGGCTAGTGACCAGGCTGGAAAAATTTGGAAAGTGTAAAAAAATTGTATACGATTGAATCCAATCAACTTGTAACTATGTTACTGCCACCTGCAGTCTGTTTTACAAATATTCTAGATGCTTTCGATATAGTTATTTCCATATGTGACGTTTATATAAATATAACTTGCAAAAATTTACATTCAATTTTCAAACATGGTTGATAGACGCAAAAAAATTAGCGGAATATCGAAAGCACTCTTTGAAAAAAGATCGTGATATACAAAAATAAGAATCTATCAGTAACTTATGTTAGGTTGTACCAATTGAATTTTGACATGTTCTACTTAAACTTCCAAACGGACTCCTCATACGAGCAATAATATTGATAGTACCACGACTTCTTCGCTGCAACAGAATATCCATCACGAAAGTGAACTTCAAGCAACAATAGATATAGAAGATGATGAGCATGGAGACATTGTGAGCAGCGATGATCCAAGAGAATGTGTTATAAGCGATTTCACCAGAGTTTATACAGAAACCTATGTGTAAGCAAAATCAAAATTAGAATTTCTCCTTTACTAAACCTGATTACAGCAATGGAACTTAATGATAGCTGTCAGAATCACTATTTGCTAGAAAACGTATTATCGATGAAAAACTTCCACGTCCATTAGTAAAGAGTATGTGATCTATCATAGTTTAAAAAGTCAAATCAGCGAAATATTATGCGCTTATTGTAGATTTCACGTCGACCAACTGCATTTTGTTATCAGATATGTGCAAGAAGATGGAACGCTTGTTGAATGACTCCTGAGGTTCATTGGAAGGCTTTCTAGTTGCTGTAGTATGTATACTTGAGATTTTGATCCTTGATCTCACAGACTGTCGACGTCAGTCATATTATACGCTAACTATCTATCAGTAATTTATTCAGGTTTTGGGCAAATATTCTTGAAAATAATGATCTTGCAGATCTTGCTCATTCTATGAATTTAGTTGAAGCTTATGCAATAGAATGCGCACTAGAAACTACTTTATTCCTTAATTACAAAAAACTTCATATAACTTTTTTATTGCATTGATGCACAGCTAGGAAGTTTTATAATCTTATACTGGAAAAAGAATTCCTTTAAAAAAATTTTCTGCAACCAGATGGCCAGTTCGTTATGAAGCTGCTCATGTACTTAATCAACATATCGACGCAATATTTGAGACTTTCATTATTATTGAAGAAGATATTGAATAAAATGTAATAACAAGACGCTAATAGTACACCAATTACATTCGAGCGCATTTGGGCAGATACTTTGTAAATGTTTACCATAACAATTCAATACTGTTAGTCAAAGATTTAAAAAAGTTTATTACAGCATTGCTTAGATTATCGATGATTATTGAAGTTTGATCAAATTTTTTGCTTATACGCGAGCTAAATTCAAAATCTATGAAAAAAATACTTTAAATATTTCAGAGATTTAATAATATAAAGCAACAGTTTCTAGAAAAAGGAAAAGAAAAAGCTGATGAATCACGGGATGGAGATGTACAACTGTCAGGCCTAGACCACTTTAGAGTCAATACCTTTTATGTCATTCTTGACTATCTGGATTATGTATTGTGAAAAAGATGTGTTCTTTCTACAATAAATAAAAAATCGAATGAAATTATAGCGAATTCGGAGCTCTCTTTTTTCCCGCGACACTCTGCACCGCAAAAATAGAATTATGCATTTAAAAATATCTGTTGCATTTAAAATAGCTCTTTTAATGTATTGATGAAACCTAAAATACTTTTAAAGACAGAAATTCCGCAGTAACCAAATTTTCTGGCTTCAAAACAACAAAAATCAATCACCGAGCAAATTCGCAAATCATGTTCATGTATTAGCCGAGTATCAAAGGCAAAGTTTTGTTAGGCTTAAAATGAGTACATTCCTATTGCAAAATGGTTTTATTTGGCTGCAGAAATAATGTAGATACTTGGTAATGGCTTGGTAAGGAATTTTATTATGACATCATATTTTAATGGAGAGTTCCAATTTTCCTGGCAATATACAAATACTTATATTTACATATACCTTGAGGACATTTCAAACTTTAGTCACCATAAGTAGGAAAAAGCTACTCAAATAAAAAATAATTAAAATCCAAAACATGATTGAATTTAATAACTTTTAAATTACATTCCCAAAGTTTTTGGAAATTTTTTTATTTAATACAAATAATGAGAAGAATTTCATTATTTTTTTTTTTTTTTTGGTTTATAAAATAAACATAATTTGTATGAAAAAAGTTAAAACACAGCTAAATCATATGTTTAATGACTAAAATAGCTAAATTTGTGGCTTTCCAATGAATTTAAAAAATATCTGCATAATTTTATCTATTTTTTAATAACCAGCATTAGACTTTCCTGAAATTAATACGCTCTGAACAATTTAACGTAGAAAAAGTATTTTAATCTTCAAATATGTATATTTAAATTTGATTTGATATAATACGAATTTCATGTGTAAATAATGTAAAAAGCGTTAAAAATTATGAGAAATTCAAGCGAATGAATTTTCATATTTTCCTTATCTCATTTTACGTGAAGATAAAAACAAAAATACGATATTGTAAAATACAATACAGAGCCAACTGCGTGTTTCATCTGAAAGCTAAGTACTTATATATAACATGTAAGACTCAAGTAAAATATTATTATATAAAAAATATATTTCTTCTATATGTTTTACTTTTAAATTTCGGAAAGTCTTCTCATAATTATGTTGTTAAGTTGTTTAATAAAAATAAAGTAAAATAATATAAAATAAAAAAGTACAACTTATAAAAATTTTTGGTATTACTGTTTACTTTTTTATTTACACAACATATGTTTATTGACAATATCTTTGATTTTAATTAATCCGCTTTTAGATTCAAGAGTCTGTCCGAAGTAGTAATAGAGCACTTTAAAGTACGATTTCATGCTCTGGCGTTTTTGGTAGAGAAAGCAATAATATTTTTCGAAAGACGCGATGAGTATGGAGTGTTCAGCGGACACAAAGAATCATCCTGAACAAAAGTGAAAAATATACTCATTTTTTAAAACAAATATAGAATTATTGAAAAGTCCACCATTTATATTATTATTATTAGATTACTGCTCCGAGTTGCTATAATTTTTTTTCTTTCAGTTTCAATAACCAAATAATTTTTGAAAATTAAGTTTTTCTTTCATAATATATTAACAACATACTTTGATTTAAACAAGGTATGTTTATAAAAAGTAATTCAAGGTGTTGACCTATTAATAACAAAAAATTTATTGATTACACTGACGTACTTCAAAAACTGACACTCATAAATCTTCATAAAGATATACTAAGACTTCATTCGACAAAATCGATAAATATTATGGCAGTATTTTTTTAAATCAACCTTGAAACTTCACCACACACAAGTTATCCTTGCTGTATTCACAAATTGGCTCGTTCCTTTGTATAGACATGAGCGTATGTTTATAGCAAACTTTGTAATTACCGCGCGTTTGTTTCGAATGCTTAATAATCCAAAATAACAACATTATTGAGTAAAAAATAAATTTGAACAAAAAAATTTAATCATAAAAATTGCCACGTAATTATTAACACTTTTCGACAGTTTTCCATGGTAGGACCTAATGTATAAATATTTACTAATGTGCCACTTTTGTATGTATGAAGTAGCTAGTGCTATTCTTACATGTGTGTAAGAATGTTTTTATTTTTTAACACAAATTCATTTTCAGCGCTTCCTTTAATATAAGTTGTTTTATTTTTTTTTCTCTCAAAAATTGGTTATTCCTTTTTGTCCTGCCATACTTTTACAGATTGCGTGTTTGGAATGTCAAATATTTTGCGCCTCGAAAGGCGCGGCTCTACTGCATTTATAATATTATTCACCTCACACAAATTATTTATATGCCATCGCTAACTAACATAAAGTGGCGTCGTGCCACGCGCTGGCCATCAACAATATGTATAATCGAATAAATCAAGGCATTTGAAATTAAAGCATTCATCACAAAATGTTTACCACCATTTTTCGTAACCACCTACATCCATATATACAAACATATATTGTACGTACTACATTCCAGCCAAATTGCTGTATTGAAGTTGAAGGCGATTTTATGGCGATGACTATGCTTTCGGCAAATGCTATAAATTTATCGGTATTGATTTTGTCCTGAGTTAAATTTATTGATTATCTCCTCAACATATTTACTCGTCTATGGACTCAGATGTGAAATTAACTGCGGTCGTGTGGTAACTTGTAGACATGTAGTGTGTGCGTACCAGAGCCGTGCCCAGGACTCAGCCCACGATGGAGGAGTTGGAGAAAAAATTCCGTTATTTTGAGTATTTATAAGTAAGAATCTGAATGAATTTATTATAGTTCTATACATAAGTAACATTAAACAATAAAAAGTAACTTTGCACACATCACTTTAAAAAGTTATTTAGATAATTATAATTTAATTTCTATCTTTTAACATGATTTTATTTCGAGTCTAATGACTCCATCCACTTTTTTCAATACTAATCAATGTGCCGATAACACTGCGACTTTTCGAGCTCGGATAAAATTCTTTCGATACCAGGTCAATGTTAACATTCACGTTGCGATGGATATTAATAGAAGCAAGTCCACTCAAATGATTTGGGAAGGCGTCTTTTCGGGAGCATATTTTTCAAAATTGGATCATATGATTGGAACAGAGTTTTACAAGACACTTCAACTTAATTTTGGGAAAAATACATGCGAAATTTTCCAAGGTGTCCTGCTGCTTCAAAAATCGATCCTGTAGATGTGTCGTTAACTGATCCAAGTATGGGATGTAGATTATAATGCGATAATAATCTTCAACAGTGTAAGTCAAAACGATGCAGCGTTACGCCTGCCTTCGATAAATTCTTTATTTTAAGATTGGAATTTTGCATTTATTACAAATCACAGCGACATCTTCTAAAATTTTCCTGAATAAAAATATTATATTATACTATTAGTCACACTCTATTAGTAACTAGCGATTCGTAGGACAACTGAATTTTTACATCAGATAATTAGAAGAAAAACTGTTTCATATGAAAAAATTTCAATGCAGAACAGAACTGGCCTTGTAATTCGCTTTTGCCCATAGGAGAATTTTAACCCCCAAAGCCGTTCCTCTCGTGCTCATGACCCTGGCGCGAACATATAAATCCGTAAATATCCAAATATATGCGCATATATGTGTACATATATATTTATATAGGTGGATTGGATCCCTGGCTAACATGAATATGAGTTTAATGAGCTGCACATCAACTGAGCCTGTTGTTTACTTGCGTGCACATATAGCCATATGTACGTATGTATAACCTAGTATATGTTTGTAACTTCGCGGCCGGTGAAAAATACCAATTGTTAATTAGAATCCTACTAGTTAGCATTTTTGCACCAACTGGTTCATCTTCCATATATTTCGCATATCAGCAACTGGTATTTCCAACACGACGATGTCCTGTGAAATGTCAAATGCAAGCGTTTAATGTTTAATTCCCCAAAGATAAAAATAGATATTGAAATGAATTTGACTGCAGCGAGAATCGAACCGAGAACCTCACGCGTGACAGTGATGACTTCTAATCAATCGGCTATCGTTGTGATTTAGAAAGCAACAACTAAATGCGCACTTCAGAGGAAATGAAATTCAGTCGTAGCGTTTTAGAAAAAACAACAACATATGAATGGCGTGGTGGTAAAAATTATTATTATTCCTGTTACTAGTGAGTTGCTATACAAATAACGAACTGGTTTGATTTCGTCCTATTTCATACCAGTATTCGACAAAAAAATTTTATACGAGTATCGTTTATAAGTGCAGAGCCAGCAAAGTTATTACGCTAAAAGAAGTACATATAACGACTTAGATATACACAAATATGTAAAAAAAAATAACTTATAACATATTAGGGTAAACATCTAAGTTTAATATCAAATAGAAATATATTACGGTGCAGATAAAAAAACAACAACATTAAATCATAGTATTTTGAACTTCTCTCATTTTGCTTACAGAAATTCATACCCTTGCGATGAAATGCACTTAAATATCTTATATGCCATATGTATGCTTTTTTGGGTAGATTGTATATTCAGAAGTTTTTCTCTCCACTGTGCTGTTTTCTGGTGGATTTTGTATGGATATATCTTCGCTATTTATTTATCTCAGCAAATTAAAATTCAGTCTTGGAGCTAGCTTATTCATAGCAATAAATTTTAGATTTGACCTCAAATATTTATGTTCTATGCATTAAAAAACACATAAAAGCTGCGGTCTCCTATATTTTAACTAGCAAAAAGGCTCTCAAGTCGAAGATTTTGAAAGTTTTTTTGCCCTTGTTTTTGAATATATATAATCCAAAGCTGGTCCCGTACAGAGTTAGCAAAAAAATTACAATAAGTAAATTAATAAATACGAACGACGCGATACTTTTCTTCGCGAAACAACAAGCCGAATTGGCATTCGTCGTTGCAAGAGTTCGTGCGGAGAGCGCATTTTATTACAAGTATAACTAATTTCGCATTCATCGTTAATTTGACTTGGTTATTTCTTTAAATTCAAAAGATTTCAAGGCCATTTGTTCTCTGTTAAAGATCACTTGCCAGTGCAACATGGAGTGCGTTTGGCGGAAGCGAAAAGCAAACACAAATAGTTTGTTCTGGCTGTAATAGTAATTATTTTGGGACTTTATACTAGTTAAATTAACACTTATATTAACCTTTTTATCTTATTAATAAATCAAATAAAAAATAATTTTTTTTAATATAACTTTATATTTAATATTTTATTTATTTCTCTTTGCTGTACTCTATTGATGATAGAACGATCTCAAGGTTTCTGACAATGCAGAACATAATTTTTTGCTGCTACAAGTTTTTTTTAGCTCTACAAATAAAATGTACATCCATTTGTATTAATTTTATTAACTGTAGTTTTAGGGAGTATATGAAAATGGCTAGACTTGAATAGCCTTAATAATAAATAATAAATAACATACATGCTTATAATACAACTATACTAAGTTAAGGATTTGTAGGTAAAGTACTCGTACACAGACAACTCGAGAGGTAAAGCGTAAAAATAAGACATTGATTTCTTATGGCAAGTGGGCATAAGATGCGTGAGTGAGCTCGGCTGCATTTTTTGTTCAAAATTTTCCAGTGCATTAAGCCAATTGTACAAAGTAGTAACCATACATTAGCCTCTGCAGCGTCAGAATAGCTGACAGTAAAAATGAACAAAGCACATTACCACGTGCAAATTTGCATGTACACACATACAGGCAAATAACATGGATTTACGATATTTGCATAATTTTACCTTTTCAGGCAAATGCTGTGGATTAAAGTCATAATATGTTTGGTTTTCTTTTACTGCTGGCGAATAGTTGATGTCAAAAGTACTATTTTGTAAAAATAACAAAATCTGCTATACTTCTTCTGAACATACATACAAACGCCAGTCTTATTTTTCCATAAAGGATTTTACTTTTACGACTTATTTCTTTTTATTCTCTGTGTGGTCATTAGCATCTTGTGGTTACCTGCATAAGGACAACACTTATGCCTTTGAATAACTTAAAGTTTGAGCAACCTTAAGGTGCATATAATAACCGAAATTCAACTAATTATGTTTTTGATGTGGCCTTTCATTATAACAAAATTTATGTACTTAGGCAATATACTTGTGTAGGTATATAATCAAAGGCATTAACTTTTATTTATGCACAGTCACCATTCATAATTTTAAATTAATGAAGATTTGATTAAAATGCAAAACATTCTCAAGTTTTTGCACAAATCCGGTGTCAATGGGAAGAAAAAAGAAAAAGAAACAAATGTTAAGACAGTTTCCAACTTTCAAAGTATTGAAAAATGCTATAAATTATATTATAAAATATTTCACTTTGGAACGTAAATATCTTACGTTATATTAAGTAGTTTTGTTATATTGAATAAATTTGTTTCAAATATTATGGTGCAAGCGAGTAACAATGTAAAATTATATTAAATATTGAAGGGATTTTATAGAATATGCCTCATTTCGTTGAGAATAAATTTAAAAAAAGATTGTTTTGATAAGGAATTTCTAATAAATCAAATTGGGCATTTTTTTTTGGTAAGTCTACCAATACCTAAATTCTCCAATTCTATCAAAAGGGTTTTCGGCTAATGTTATTAAAAAAAAAAAAAAAGATTACGGATAACTGTCTATTTCAAAGAAAATTCTTGGTACCGTGACATGAAATAAAGCCACCTCCTGAAAATATATCGGCCGTTCGGAGGCGGATTAGAACAAGGCGCATACCACCACAAATATAAAGGGTCATCCATTTTGAGGTTCCCTACTTTTTAATGAAAAAAGCACAGAAAATTCAAATTTAATGGTGAATGTTTATTATAATTCGAAAGAAAATTCTATTTATTTGCATTTATTTTTTAAAGATTTTCGATTTAAATGTTGGCTGCGGCTTCGTCTCAGATGGTCCATCCCTTGAGTCCAGTTTTCGACTGGTAACTGGCGAATGACACGCGTGATTTGCTCCAAGGCCTGAATCGAGGCGGGATTGTCCGCATAGACTTTAGAATTTACTTATCCTCACAGGAAAAAGTCTAACGGTCTGCTATTACACGATCTTGGTGGCCAATCGACCGGTCCAAAACGTGAAATTATCTGCTCACCGAAGTGTTCTCTTAATAAATCCATTGATTGATGCGATGTGTAGGAAGTGGCGTCGTCTTTTTGAAACCAAAAGTCGCGGAGATTCCGAGCTTCAATTTCAGGCATCAAATAGTCGGTTATCATGGCGCGATAATGGTCGCCATTAACAGTTACGTTCTCATTGGCATAATTTTTGAAGAAATATGGACCGATGATTCCACCGGCCCTCAAACCACACCAAACCGTTGTTTTTTCTAGATGAAATGACAGCTCTTGAATCTCTTCGGGTTGCTCTTTGTTCCAAATGTATCAATTTTGCTTGTTTACATACCCACTGAGCCAGAAATGGGCCTCATCGCTGAACAAATTTTGGCTCGAAATGTCGGATCTGCTTGGAACTTTTCAAGAGCCCATAGAGCGAAGCGATGTCGCTTGGCACGGTCAAACGATCTCAAGTGTTGGTGTACACCTTTTCCAGTAGATTCGTTGGCAAAATGTTTAAAATATTTCCAAAGAGCTCCTCGCCTTTTAACTTGAGTGCTTGTCTATACAAATGATTTTTTATTATTATTCAATTTATACTCCAAAGCTCATATATTTTTCATATTCTATACCAAAGTTAAATAACAAAATTTCTCAATAAAATTATTTTCTGAAAGGTTTTTATTTTTTTCAAGTTCTGCTGCTTATAGCTTGGTTTAGGTTTATGAAAATTCAAATTTTTTTCTCAACGAATCGCCACAAAGTGACAGACAGATGTATCACTTGTTAACACAAAAAACATTTTTTTTGTGTGAAAAAAAGAAAAAGTATTGATTATTGCTAAGTCTCTTCGTCGTTAAAAATTACAATTTATACATCTAAAATACTTTTGATGGGTTTTTAATTGAAAGGTTAGCAAAATTCCCCTTATCGGTGAATTACAGATTAAATTATATAATTAATATATATATTTTGGTCGACAGATATTTTAAAGAAGTAAATACACCTCGCACCTCAAAGTTAGCTCCAGTTTTTATTTAAAAAAAATTCTATTTATTACGCGCCTTTTTCAAAAAAAAAAACGAAAAAATTATTAAATTGTTGGCTTTACATATTCAACTTCTTTTTTTATTTTTATTTTTTTCCAAAAAATTGTTTGACTGTATATAGCTTCAATTTTTAATGCATTTAGCTGGCATCACTGTTGCCCATATCTTTTTAATAATTTATATATAATATTTTGTTTTTGGCCAATATCAAATGTAAAAATAACTTGATAAATAACGTACATCCAAAATCGTATAAATTCATTTTCTAATGCGTCGATGGTGCTAAATTTCGGATGGTAAGTGGGGAGGGCTGGATCAGAACCTCCAACCCCAAATACGACCATGCTTGGTACTATAACACGAAAGTTTCACTAGAATGAGGGAACTCCTCTACAAAGAGTTTCGCAGCAAAATTCTCCCTGTGTAAACTCAATCTAAGGTGTTTTCACTTCGGCATTTTTATAGTAAATGTTTATGCTCAGAATTGTTTCCGTATTTCTACCTTTGAAATATTCAACCTGCAATATTTTTTGAGCAAATCTTATAGTATTGAATCGATTTTCGTAAATTAAATTTCCCAAATCCTTCGGGTACAATGACATTATATAAAAGTCACCAAATTTATCGAACAGAACTGTATGTTAAACACACATTTTACTAATCTAACTTCAATTGAACTTCTGTGATGTCTGTCTACTCTCTTACATACCCGACAATTGCTCACATACAACCACCTATAGAATCTGTTGCGATAATGCGTCTTACCTTTCATATTAAAATTGAAGGTAACCAAAGAATGTAATTAAATTTGATTGTGAAGATATTAAAAAAAAATTTAATCTTTCTTTTTAATTTGATAGCCGATAAGATTTACAGCGTTCTCAAATTAAAAAAATAATAATTATTATATATTATGGAATTGTTTTCCTTCAAACAGACACAGAGACATGGCAAAATCCACTCATATTTTCATTTTCCTGAATTTTTTAGTGGTTAAATCCTTTCTTCATTTAGTTTCAAAAATGGACTGAAGTTGTAATTCAAATATCATGAAAGAAATAAAACATAAGAAAAATAATAAAATAAATTGTATGGTTAGCCAATAAAGTCGGGAATCATAAGTCACAAAATACAGTACAATATATGATTTATTGACCTATTTTTACTAAGCAAGATACTCTTTTATGCTAAATCACATTTAAAGAAAATCGACTGCCAAGAGAGAATGAAATAACCTTGAAATTATTGTTTAATGCTAAAAAAAATTACAAAAATCTCCATATTTTGCAAATTTTTATATTATTGAAAATAATCAAAATTTACTAATGTTAAAGATCCTGGTACTTTTAATTTTTTTCCCAACCCCCAAATTCTTTAAGTATATTGAAGTAGTTTTTTTCAGCTGAGTCGGTATGTTTTTGACTGGTTGAGCATTTAAAAGATTTATGCGCACGAGACACAACACTTATATATTAATTTGAAAATATTTACGACTTCTCTAAACCAAATATCTCAAGTTATGCCCTTTTAAAGTAAAGATAAAAAACTTCAGAGTTAGTAACATATATACGTTTATTCTTATTACAAAGTCATTAAACTTATAAACTCCGAATTGTAATAAAACAACTTTGTCATTCTGTTATATAAGAAAAATCAATAATTATTTTAAGTAAGTATGACGCTTTAAAAAGTATAAAAACATTTACTATTTGCAATCAATTAGCATAAGGCGCCTACTTCTCTTACACTAATATTGACAACAACGGAAGCCGCTACTTTATACACCTAATTCACTTACCACATACAACCAGCTGAAGGATGATGTTGCGTCAGAAAGTCAATTGCACTATTTTTTGGTGAAATTTTTATTTTAAACTTTCTTTTCTCTCAATTTTCCAGTTGCAAACTGCTGATTTTTGTATCCGCTTTCGAACTGTAGAGTTTTATGATTTGTCGTTTGCGTGGCTTAGTCGGCGGCTCACTTGTTGGCCTTGTTGGCACTTGAACATCAGATGCTTACAGCCAAATCGGATACAATTTCCGCACAACGACTATGCACAAACAAACACACATAAATAAACACTTGTTATTGGATGGTTGTCTACTATATTATTGAAATTGCTGCAATTTACTTTTGTGATTGTAGTTTTTATACTTATTTTCAGTCGCTGATAGGGACAAACATACCACTGATTGCCTATGTCACATCGAGTCACGTAGTGAATGCCGTACATAGCGCATAGCACACATCACACAAGTAAACTAACACAATTGATGATTTTTTAATGACGAAAGAATACACCTTAATTCGATTGAAATGGAAATTGAAAACTAATTGAAGTCGATTTTGTTTGTTGACAAAATTCAGTTAGTGAAAGCACAATGAAGTATGACGAGGCATTTTTTCACTATGAGGATAGATTTGTAAATACACATATATTTTTAATTTAAAATTTAATTACTTAGTTTAATTTAGAAATTGGCAAAGTAAGTTTGTTTATTTAAATAAATAATGTAGTATAAATAAAGGAAAAAAAGGGCCGTAAATAAAAAAATCTCCACATAAAAAAGCCGCATAGAAAAGACGATCGCTCAAACTATCACTAATCTTGGATAATTCCTTTTTCAATCATTCACTTTATAAAGCCATATATAAATTTTTCTCAAAATTTCTTGAAAAAGGATAATCTGAGTTTGACCGATATTTTGATCGACAATAATAACGATCAAAGAATAATGATTGTTTACTGTGCGATACATATTCGCTCACAATAATAATGCTTATTGTTTGAGAGTTTATAATTATTATCCACCAAACTGAAATTATGAAAATCTATAAATATCATTAAATTGTGATTTTTATTTTATTTAAAGTGAACCTTCAAAAGGCGCATGTGATGCACAATATTTGACATGTTATCTTACTTTGAAATTGAGATCAAATACTCATATATGCGAAGTAAAAAAAACTTAAATCCTGAAAAATATATACACAAATGATTGGAAATAAATAAATAAATTTTTATCAAATGATTATATTTTTAATTACGATATTATTTAATTAACACAAGGAAAAAGATTATTCTAATTGAATTTGGGGAAGAGCTGAGATTCTCTTGATTCTAAAATATTTAAACTCAGTTGAAAAACGGCCTGAATAGCACAGTTTATTATTGAATCATTCCGATTTGTGTTGATTTTGAACTTGAGTTCATCATTTAGAAACGCAATATGGGGCTCTCTTTTACCGCCTTCGCTATGACAATTGTGTTTGTTTCCGTTTTATATCTAGGTTATCTATCTTAGGTGAAGTGGCAATTTCCGTGAACTTCGTGTATTGATACTTGTATATGCATGTTTGCCTACTTCCCTGTTAAAATGACCATATGGTCTCATGCCTCAATACCTGCTTATTATTAGCCGATCATTGCTCGCGCGAGAAATCGTTCTTTAGGATTTTTTCTATGCGAAAGTTTTTTGTTTTACGAACAATTCAAATATCATATTATATAAGCTTCGAATGATTAGAGATACTATGAATTTTGATTTCGTGCCAAATAACAAAGTCTTAGTTAGCGATTCACTAATTAATCATTTGGAATAGATATGATTAATATTATTTTTAAATAAAATTTTACTTGTTGTATTTGTTAAAATCTTTGCTATTAATTCGAGCAAAATTATATATTTAAGAAATAATCCAATATTTTGTGAAGTTCATCTCTAACTCAAAACGATGTTCTTAACATAAATTAATCTCTTTTGTTACACTATAGCTAATAAATCTATTTTAAACTATCGCATACAAACTCATTGGAACACGTTTGATTTGACGCTTACTGCAATATTATGCAGATAAATAATACCCATCAACACAAGACTATTTTCATTTAATCTTTATCGATTATTGGGAATTATGGTTCTGACTATGAAAAAAATATTGGGAGATTGTTAACACTTTATTTTGGAAAAACACAGAATTAAGATTTTGAAAAAATACAGATGAAATTGATACAATTTTTTAACAAAAGTTATAAATCCCATTAGACTGCCATTATCTGTGAGTCCCTTGTTAATCATTTAGCTCATCCAGATTTTGTGAAAATTTTTTCGTAGTCAGCATATTTCTTTTTACCCAGGGAAATTACTATCGACCCTAGCCAATAAATTCCAATCCTTGGATTCGACTTCAGTAATTTATTTGACAATATAAGCATCTTTCACAAATTTTCTAATCTGTAGCCCATCACAAATATCCACTTTTAAGTTTTCTATACTTATAGATGTAATTAAAGTCTTCACTAGACGTGTTCCGTTCAAATTCATAGGGGTTTTGAGCATTAAAATTTTTGTTGCGCTGGATTGTGCCTCTTGTGATTTTAATTAACGTCGTTGAGAAGAAGATAAGCTATGATATGACCAGGGTTAATTTATTTGTGAACATTGATTCTTCACTACTTATTTAAATTTTAAAAAAATTTGTAACTGCCTAGTTTAGTCATCGAGATGATTAAATTAAAACTTCCTTGAGCTTATATTTTTTAAATAAATGACAACACTCTTAACAATTTATTTGCTGTTATTATTCATTTATTAGTTTTACTAATATTTATTAATTAAATATTTCGTTAAGTAATCTTTATTTTATAATTTATAAAATTTTTACTTCGCTTTGTTTTTTTTGCTTGATTTTTCCTAATTTATTTATTTTTGTTTAATTGAGTTTCAAATATTATTGCCATAAGCATTTGGTCTCTGTACCGCGCGTTTTTAAACACTGCCACACACAATTCAATCCCAAACCAGTTTTTAATAATATAAAAGTATTTATCTGCTGTTACTCATTTATTTATTTATTTTTGTTCTATTTGTATTTAATTTCGAAAAATTCAAAAATAATTACTTATTATCACCACAAAAAATTCACACCAAAAGATTTGCAGCAACAGCGGACACGTGTTTACAGCCCAACTACAGAGCGTGGACTGTACAATCGGCCAGCGACTAAAGAACACTTCTGCTTTGGCTTTGGCTAACAGCCACAACCAGTTGCCACAAACGAAAAAACGAACGGATTGTGTGATGTTTCCGCGACGCGTTGATTGCTGTTGTTGCAAGTGCAAACCATGTTATACTATTTTTTGTGAAGGTCTTAATCGTGCTGCTTATCCTTGGTAAGTTACATATATCGTATATTTTATTTGAAGTTCGAAAATTTGGTGCGCAAGCGTTCAAAGCACGCTTGCGGTAATACAGCATACTGTATGGGGGTACGAGGGTGGTTTGGCGCTTATTTCGAATATACTTTTGATAATGTTCATATGCAAGTGAGTAGATTTGTACTGTTTCCATTGTGTACGCACGTGGTTTATTGACAGATATTTGTTTTTGTCATTGCTGCTGCTGTTTCAGCAGCCTCCTGAAGAGGTGATAGCCTCTTCGCCACCCATCAGCTCTACTCAGCATTGGATTATCCTTCCTCGCATATCTTACTCAAACACTTATTGTATATTTCTAAATTATGTATGTATATATGCATATTTGTTTGTGTGGTGCAACGGTACAGTATTTAACATGTGCTCAGTAATTGTTGTTATTGTTCGGAAACTTTGACAAAAACAATTTTCAAGTTTCACTTGGTAAATGCGCTTGTTGCTTTCGCAATCAATTCAGTATATATGCACATTAGGTTGAGCCGAAAACTTACCTATCGAATATATGAGTTAAAATGAACATAATTACTGAGAAAACAATGCACCTGAAACCAGGAATTTTTACTCATTCAAAGTTTAACATTTAAATAACAAGTAAAAATTCTTCTTTTCGTTAAAAAAAAAAAACTTGGGAGCCGGGAGGGGAAGACGCAAAAAGCTCAATACCGTTGCAGACAATATGTACTTTCAATTTCACTTCACTGGTCACTTGCATATAAGCATGAATGCAAACAAAGAAAGTCCTTTTTTGTGCTTTCACATGCACATGGCAGTTCGTGTCAACTCGTGTCTGTGATTTGCTATGTTTTGCGGCGGCTGATCAGTTGTTGTTCAGAGAAATAATATGAACAGTTGGTATACGCAAGCTGAAAGGAAATTTACAGTAGCGCACAATATGTTTAACCCTGATTGGAAAAATTATTTTTTATTTACGCAAAATAATGATGGCGAGTCAGTATATTTGGTATGCCAATGAAATGTTAAGCGTAACCATAAATCTAATATCGAAAGGCATTATGGATCTCGTCATTAAGAAAATTTGGATATTTTAAATGGCGAAAAAGTAATTATAATTGCGAACTCAATACAATAATTAAGAAATTGGTTAACATTTCTGGAAATAAATAATACATTATAAGTATCATAAATTTAAAATTTAAATATAAATAAAATAAATAAAAAAATATAAAATTGTTTTCTATGTTTGTATAATTGTGAGCCAGTATTTTCTACTATGAAAATATTATTAATAAATACCATAAAAGAATTACCGATCCACTTTTTTCAGATCCCATTCGTAATAAAAATTACGAAAATGAAATTGATATAAATGAGGTAATGCGTACCTCTCAAAATGCCCAAAATAAATGAAATTTTTAAAATAATTATTAAATAATTTTATTGTCATTTACTTACGTACTTTACGTACCTCTCCGTACTTTACTAAATTTTTCAAAAACTAATATCTTACAAAAATTGGTGACAGTAAAGCTTTTTATTTGATGAGTGACAACTTTTGCACCGTACTGTTTGCCTAAGAATAAATAAAATAGCTTCTACGCGTATATAATACAATCACAAAAATCGCATACATTCTCATGGAGCACAACTGATGTAAATACATATACTTGCATGCACGATAGGTTATATGTCAGAAATCAAAAAACTCAAATGTCAGGTAGCAATAAGCCAGAGCCTAAAGTTATGCAAGGATTTACGCTCATCGCGATAGATTAGTTTTTGGCGCACCCTGATATACATACATACATATATTTTTGTATAATGTGTTGTTTTTGTTTTTCTACCGCAAATGTTATCATGTTGTCGACATGTATATTACTTGTTTTGCAAACTCAATTGTTGCGCCTGTCAATTTGTTGCAGCTGCGCATTGCATTCACCAACTGAGGAAATAAAAAGAAGAGGCAGAAATAAATGCAACACAATCCAACAACGCCAAGCCTCCAATTGAAGGCTTTCTTTTTGCGTTGCTTAAGTTACCCTCCACATCTGTTATTCTTTGCAGGTGTAGTTATACATGTATGTATGTGTGTGAATAAATGTGTGTTATTATCCTTCTTTCAACCGTTGTATGCAACAATTGGCAAATCGATAAGTGTTACAGTGCTGACGCACTGCCAGTCAATTGTTCTAACAACGGGAACAAAAACAAGAATGAAAAAAGATTTCTTTCTAATTTACATTTGCCAGTGTTTGACACAATTTCTTTGGCATCGAGTTGAAATAAGTCATTAATTGAATTTTATATGTAAAGTTGAAATAATAAGTATTATCTTTGAAAATAAATTACAAACTTTTCATCCAAACTATTAAAAATACTTCTTTCATTTTTCTTAATTCAAAATAAATAAGATTCAAAAGCATCTCTAAAAGGAGTGAATTTTGCAAAAATGTTTTAAGCCTTTTTTTTAAGAACCATGCATCCGATCTACTTAGAGTTCCTTGACGAATGGTCGAAATTGTACAAAAGCTCTTCCTCACCTCTTATTCATCGATAGGCTAATTATGATTTCCTAAACTTTTTTTACATTTTAGGTTGTCAGGTATATAAGTATAAATATAAATATAAGTACTTATATATATATGTTTTTTACTTAAATTGCGCAATCTATCTTGAAAAGGCTTCTTTGAGACCATTTCGGAATCCTCTTAAGATTTATCTTTTTATACACATATGTAACATGCAAATAATATTATTTACAAATTCTATTTTAGATCTCAGTGAAGTAACTTAAATTCTCATGTAAACTATATACCATGAATTACGTCTGAAAATAATTGTTAAGTGGGATGAAATAAATGGGATGCTTCTAAATCTTAAAAAAACATAAAGTTATCACCTTATCATGAAATGTTATGTTAATGAAAAAAAGTAGTTCCGTGCGGATGGTTACCCAACAACCATTTTTTCCTGCATAAACAGCAGTGGGATTGCAATTAAGAATTTTTCATGGGCAGTTTCTCTTCAAAGATCTTTTTCGTTACGTATTTCTTCTAACCCAGTAATATGGAACTGCAAAGAATACTATTTAATTTATTCGTTTTTGGAACAGTATTTAAGAGCTCATTGCAATCAGTGTCCCAGCATAGCATCATTAATTGGAAGTGAAAAAAAGTTAAAAATTCTTTCATTTTATGAACTTGAAGTTGCTTTCAATTTATTATTTCCCAGAACTAGCCCAACATTTAAGTGAAAATATGTAGTTATGCACTTTGAGATAACCTCTAGTTCTTTCAGCAATGGACTTTTAATGTCATCACCAGCTCTAATACGACGCACCTATATAATTTACGAACAAGCAATAAGGTGTGGACGGGGGCATTATCGGAATGCAGAAGCTATGAACTGATTTTTTTCGGATTGATTTACGTTGTCTTACGTGTTGAACTTACAAGTATTACTCAACATTCGAATTCAAGATGCACTACGTCATTGGAATTGAAAAACATAGTGAGTACGACTTTTTGGGAGACAAGAGCTTTTTTTGTTCTTGGCGAGTCAGAATGCCTGCGATGCGATTATTGATCCTTAGATTCGACGTCATATCTTCATTTATATGCTCCTGGACAAATTCCATTATTCGTTGTGTTTGTTCGAAATTCAATAATTTTTGAGCACATCTTGCCGCCACGCGATTCATAACAAAATTATTTGAAAACTCTCATGACATGATCCAATCGGTATGACAACATCCTCAACGACTTCTCTCATTATGATTCCTTAATATTTCATCGCTTATTAATGATATTGAGCGTCCAGGCGTTCGCCATTTTCAACGCCTTCTCGCCACTCGCCACTCGTAACCTTCTACTCCACGCATAGCAGACCCACTATAGACCTTTGTTTCTTCAGTTGTTCACACAAAAATTTCAAACTAATTCTTTGATCCGGATCTTTTAACAAACGAAAATCGCTAAGTTCACAAAAAAACGTCTAAGTATACTAAACTAAACTGAAAGTTCCCTAATACTCCTAAGGGCATACATATAACAACATAATAAAAAAATAATTGGACACTCGAACTCTAAACGAACGTAAATTTAAAAACTCTCGTTGTTTTTTTTTTTTAACATCTCATATATATTGTAGTATGTTTGTGCGAGGCATAAGGGATATAAGGGTTTTGTATGTTCAGAGAAAAAACCCCAAAACTACAAAAGGCAGCGATATGTGAATGACGATATTCGCCCTAGATACCTCTGCGTAGATGCCTCTTCCTCTGAAATTTCTTTTGGAGAATCGCTAAGTTATTAAGGCACTCCAACATGCAATTTTTTCGTGAATGAATTGCAAACATGAGCATCGCTATCGTCTATACCATATTTTGCATAGACGATGCTTTTTCTTTTTTTACTTTTCATGTACAGGAAATAGCATATTTACTTTGCCCGAAGTATTTTTCGGTTTGGTTTGGGTCTGTGAAAAAAACAACTAAGGTCGTAAATTCAACTAAATATTGTACATAGTTAATTTTTTTCATGAAATTCCTTTTTTATTTAGGTATCCATCCCTCCATTGGTAAAAACATCAAGATACAAAACTACAAAATGGGGGTTCAGCGGTTACAAAACGCCAAATAGTGTTGTAGTTGTTGTGTTTCTGGACTTTGTATGGATGTAGGCGTAAGTCCAATTGAAAAATACCCCATCAAATGCCATAAGAAAGTCTGAGCTCTTAAGAACGTGTAAAATGGACACGTTCGGGTCTTCGGCTACACTTCCACTTACAGCAGCGATATTTGAATGAGCAAAACGATGATACAAAGGCCTTTTCAAAAGGCAATCAATTTTCGTAAATACTTGGCTTCTTATTAGAACAAAACATGTTTGGTTTAACTATTCTCGAAATATAGCCCTGCATTTTCGAATTTTGATTAGAATTCACTTGAAAATTCTTACTTAAAGAAGCAATTTTTTAACTAGATAAGAAAGTGACAAAAAATTCGTTTTTTTTCATAAAAAGTTATACTGTAAATAAAAGCAAGGTTCTGAAAATATGACTGCCTTTTCGCTTTATCATAGTTTTATCTGAAAAGTACTTGAAGCAAAATAGCAAACGAGTTTTACACAAACTCCCTGTTACTCAGGTATATGTTTCATATTTCGTTGCGTACCATAAATTTATTTAGCATTAAGGCAGTTACAGTAACTCGGGTTGCCGTAAATTAACACAGGGCTCTTGAACAAAATATATTCATACAACCAAACACACATTATTCATTACCTCTGTACTATATTTTGAATTATTGGCGTGGAATTTATACATTAAGGGAATAAATATAGCCAAATAAGCACGCCACCTTCGATTTGAATTGATGCAGTGAATTCATATTCCCAGATATTAATCAATATCAATATTTAAAAATATTACTAGGACACTTGAATCAAGTTGTTGTCCAAATAAAGTTAATAACTGATAAAAAATACATAGGGTAAACCGACAGTCATTGGACAATTAAGCAAACACATTAGCTAAAAAACATTTTTTTCGTCGGTTATGATAATAACTTAGATATTATAGATGTATATTGAAACTAGATAAAATAAGCTATCATAAAAATGATTTAAAAATCCTATATTTTATAAATTATTGCAAAATATCAGTATTATAAAAAATATGAATAAAAAACACAGTCATTGTACAACATTTCTAATTATTGGACAGTCCAAAAACAGTTCTGAAGTCATCGATCCATTATAGCTTCGACCTACACCACAGTCTTGTGGAAGTAACAAATCGCCAATAATAATTTTTCCCGACAATTGTCCGCTGCCGTCCCAGTTGCCGCGAAATATTTATTTTGACGATTTGTTACTGCCATATATTGAAAATGAAATAAAACAATGGTGAATAATAAGAGTGTTTATGAATAATTGTAGATATCGCTATTTGTTTGTTGTTATCTTATTTTCTGACATTCAATAACTGTTCGGTGTCCAATGACTGCCGGTTTACCCTAATAGTAACTTACACTTAGTCGAGTAATTAGTCTCTTCTCAACTTCGTTTTCAAAGGTTTTTTCTTTTTTGGATAAAAAAATCTTCTGCTGAAATAGATTTTCTGAAGCTCGCTAGTATCCGATACGGGTTCTAAAATCGACTTTGTATAATTTACCTCATTTTACTTTATTTTATTTTGATTTCTTATTATTTTATTAACTTTTATATTTTTATTTTTTATATTATTTTGTTTTGCGTTATTTATCATTTCATTTTATTTCATATTATTTTTTCTTCTGCTTTTTTATTTGGTTTAATTTTATTTAAATCTCTTTGATTCAATAGTATTTTATTTTTAATGGGTTTGATTTTATTTGATTTAATATGATTCGATTTCATTTTATTTTATATTATATTATTTTATTTCGTTCTATTTTATTTTATCTATTGTTTTTTTTTTTTATTTTGTTCTTTGCTTATTTCATTTTATAATATTTTTTTTTGATTTTAAGTGATATTTGCATATGTTAAATTGTCAAATTAAAAATTTCTTATGCCAGACATTAGTCTCTGGGTAAGAAAATTGGCATTTCATTTTAACTTATTTAAAATATTTTTGTTTATCACCTTTGAAAACTTACATTAAATTTTACAATATGAATGAAATATGAAATATTTTATCACATTACACAAAGTCATACAATTCTCCACATATTTAAAGCCTATTTATCGACAAATACACGGATGCACATGCTTAGTGAGTTAAATAATAGGATTAGAATTCTTCTAGTATTCTTACGCAGGTTGCCATCAATATGATAATAATAAATATACATCTATTTAATACTTTAGACATTCTCACTTAATATAAAGTATTTTCAAACATTGAATTTCTGGGAATTCTTGGAATTACTGTAATAGTTTTCCTCATAGTATTGATATTTTATATGTTATTTACGATTTAGTTTTTGGTATACTATACAGTATGGAATTTTTGAAAGAAAGAAAGAATTACTTGGTGAAGTACATTTCTCATTCACGTTAAAATTCTAAGACACTCTTGAAAGTTATAATGAACATATTCGGATTACAAAATGCCATCTCTCACGATATTACTAGGATCACGATATGATTTAGATCCTTCTTTATGTATCAATAAGTCTGAGTATTGTAGTTACTTTACTTCAATTTCTGAGCTTTTACTCATCTAACGTATCTGAACTCCACTGGATGACAATGAACTAAGTGTTGGCAGTGCAAACATAGAGAAATATGTAAGAACACGTGTCTAATAAATATTGTTGTCAATGCTTTTGTTTAGTTACACACTTATTGTAACTATGCTGCTTGCATTGCTGTTAAAGCATGAAAAACAAATGTAAATAAATATAAAGTAAGGAAACACAAAGATTAGTTCGAACAGTGACCCACGCACCCATAAAGATTGTTAGTCTTCTAACATTTTATAAAAAAAATTTCATATCAAAACTTCTTTGTTTTATTTATTTGCTATAAATATAAAGATTGATTTATTTACAGGATAAGTGGAATTAAAAGTAAAATATAATTAAAAAGGAGATGCATAAATCAAAAAGGTTGGATAATCTTTGAAGTAGTCACCCTGATGATTGAATATAAGTGTAAATATTAAGTACGTACTTACTTGTGATTCTTACAGTCTCAACCACTTCAAACACTTTGATTCTTCGATCATCGTGTTATGACTTCTTTTGGGCAATGATCTTTCGGTGTCACTTTTGTTGGTACAACCAATACGAAACTCCTTAAACTACTTTTTTACCATTGAAACTGTTGGTGCAGAGTACTTAAAACACTCATCGAGCCTTTTTTTTTGCTTTTGGTGAGGGTATAATCTGAAAAGTAAAGAAAGCACCACTTTTGAAAAACTTTACAAGTAATATTGCAATATAAGGATGAGAGTTAAAAAAGACCGTAATCCGAAAATCGGCGGAAAAACTTCCTACTTAACGTGCCATTTTATTTCTCATAATAAACTCTCGTTTAAGTTAAATACGTTAAACACATTGACCTAAATTTCGGTTAGCTATATGTTCCATCTGTACTTAGTCTTCCTTACTTGCTTATTTTTCTCATAGTATAGAGATTTTTATAGGCAACAAATATAGGGACACGCACACACTTCTCTCTCTCATAAGTTGATTTTCATAATTCACTTGTATAAGTACAATAGCATCGACACGAAACAAAGTCACTGTTACGAGACATCATAACTTTACTGGTGGCGCAAATAAAAAAGAATGATAACATGGTTTTGGTGGTGGAAGTGGGGGAGCGACCACACTTGCTTGTTACGCCATCGCTTATGCAGTTAAATACATTTAATGCCATCCACGAGCTACACAAACAAAAACAACAAACAAAAGCGGATTTAATGTTACCTAGGACAAGCGCATTAAAATGAGACATTACTCAAGTGGCAGGTACCGACAGTGTGTTGTGGCGAAAGTAATAGCGGGCGTGCTGCAGCCAACAGACAATGACATGAACAATAAATACCGCAGCATCTCCGCAGGCGAAGTGTCAACTGCATGGCCGGATAGTTTCGCAGATTCTGTGCTTCTGCGGCAGCAATGAGTTTACCTAACGGCGGTATAGCCAGGCAAATAAAATTGCGTTGAAATTAACAATGTTGGCATGAATAAATAACAGAAGAAGGACGAAATGCTAGAATTTATTTTTGAAAAGTTTCACGGCGTTTACAAAATTATACTTTGGTAGAAAGTATTGGACGAATTTCGTCACAAATCGGTAATAAAACTATCTGATTGGCATGGATTTAAGCTGGTTCGGTAAATGTTGACTCCGAGAATTCTTACAAGATCGAGTTTAGTTCAGAATTTTGACCCAAAACGTTCAGTAAGTCGCTACATCTGCAGGAGCTCGATCACTTTTCCCCTTATGCTCGTATCCATACTACTTCTTCTTTCGATCTCTTATAAAATGATTTGTTTCTTAAACGATCGGCAACTGAGACTTTTCGGCGTTGAAACTTCCTTGTTTGTACATATATATTTGCATCCCCAGTTATTGTTGGAATACTTGGCTTCAAAAAATTGGTTCCCAGAGCCAACGTTGGGACCTCGCTAAGTATAGACTAGGATAAATTTATGTATTTCGCTTTGATGTAAGTCGTAGATGGATCAATATTAGTGATATAAAAAGGTCCTGCTATAAATCCGCGGTGACGACTGTCTTAATTTTTACAAGAACCACAAACTGAACTAATCTAATTTGTTTATGGACTATACATTTCGAAAGTTCGGCCTGCTACTAAAATTTATAGATTTTATTTAAGTTATACACAAACCAGATATAATTAATAGGTATTTCACGCAGGTACCTTTAGAGTCAATAAGAAAGTTTTGTTTGGCGAACCTTTTCTCTTATTTGTTTTTATACCTTTCATGTACATGAAATGGTATATTAACTTTGGCCCAAAGTATATATTGGTGACTAAATTCTTCGTAATCGAAATACTATATCATATAGCTTACATATAATCAATTTATTCAGATATGAGATTTTAGGTCAAAATCCTTCAAAAGAGAATCTTAAAGCGTGAAATTTGCAATAAATTTTATATGTTCATGAAAGGGTTAAAGATTTGTTGTAATTAGTTTATGTATGTGTGTTAAAGGCAACTGTGTTGCATTTACCTGTAAATTAATACCATACAGGGAGAAAATATTTATCTCTCCAAGGACTATGATTGTTTGAATTAAGCAGGTTCCGCTGATAGATAATGCTTTAAGTTATTTCACAAATCGTTCTAATTTGAATCGTACTTGTAAGATTAGGTAAGAACTGGCAGTTACAGCATTGCTAGAAACTGGTTTAAAAATAGAGAAATAAAGATAATACTTATATATATATGTGGCACTTTGTAACCGCTGAGGCGATTTTTGGCGGAGTAATAAAGATAATACACTAGGTTTATTATTAAGTATATTAAAATAGATAAATATTCTTAAATCAATGTGATCAGTATTAGGGAAACGAGTATTAATTGCTAAAAGTATAGCAAACGTGGGAAGTTCTAATCTCCTTCTGAACTTGTCCAGCTGAGCTGGGAAGACGGTGAGACCAGCCGTATTTTCAATAAGTCATTAAAGAAGAAGTAAGCTCCTTGAAAATAACTGACATTTCAGACGAATATCTTCAAACCTTAGTCCTTATGTCTACAAAACAGACTTGAAGTTTTTAGTATCATAAACCAATTGTTTTGTTCAACATTGTCCTTTTCAACCTTCCAGAACAGAGCTTCATTGATTTTATTTTTTATTTTTACCCAATTACAAATAAAAAATTGGTGGTGTATTTGACATTAGACATTAAAGAATAATTAACGCTTTTTAGATTTTTTTATGGCCATGTAAAGCTTTGTAAATTGCAATCAATGGTATGTGCTAACATTCCGTAAAGCAATTAACGTTCCAAAGCGACAATTTACAGCAGAAGTAGGAATAAGCGATTCAACATCATAACATCAACCATAACGGCAAATCAGCAAAGCAATCATCAATTACAAACGCTATAAATCAATTAAAAAATTGGCCGCAGCAACAGCTCTCTGAACAACAATTTAACTGGAACATAAGCAATAACAAACAAAATTGGCAAATATTTTCAGGGATTAATAATGGAATGAGTGACGGGCAACCATATTGTCCTCGTCATGACGGAATGGAATCTATTGTATTTCAGTAAACCAAAAGTGAAATCAAATTCTAAGTTTTTGTATTTTTGTATGGATAAGTGTTATATGCATTCAATAACGAAAGTTTTCTATCCTTGAGTAAACGTCCCTCTGTAAATGTGTATACCTACAAGTTCTTCTTTCAATTGGCATTGGAAACTGCGAAAACTGATTGCTTTTTGAGTTGACAAATTAAATTAGGGTACTGAGTGGTGTGATTGAATATGCAAAATATGCAAAACCGTATGGAAAAAATATATTTTTGTGATTACAAATCAATTTAGTGATGCAAGGGTTTTAAACTGTTCACAAAAATATAAAAAAAAAGTTTAATAATATTGTGGCAGAAATGCGAAGCGAATGTCAGATGAAAGAGAGAAGCCGACAACTGGCATGTTCTAGAGCGTAAAACGAGAACATCCGTTATCGAGAACGATTTGATTATTTCAGGCTTTCGTTTCCAAGCAGCCGACAAGTATATAAGGGCGACACTCGACTGCAAAAGCAATCAGTCGTAAAGTAAACGCGTTGGTGATTTCGTTACAGTGAAGTAATAAGAAAGAGTACATTGTGAAAGTTTTAATTGGAGTAATTGTAAATAGTTAAGTGAATTGTAATTGAATTGTAAATTATATATATAGGGTGTTTTTTATAGAGGTATAGAACTTTAAGTTGGTATTACTTTTCAAGATGGCGACCGATTTGACAGCTGTCAAGTGATTTATTCTCAGTTTGGTTTGGCAATTCATCATGAATAGATTCACGCCTGAACAACGCTTGCAAATAGTGCAATTCTATTTCGAAAATAATGGTTTTGTGCGGAAAACGTATCGCGCACTACGTCCATTTTTATTTTGTTTAGCGATGAAGCGCACTTCTGGTTGAATGGCTATGTCAACAAAAAAAACTGCCTTATTTGGAGTGAAGGTAATCCTCAAGTGTATGTTGAAACATCGTTACATCCAGAAAAACTGACTGTTTGGTGCGCTTTATGGGCTGGTGGAATCATTGGTCCGTATCATTGGACGTAGTGCGCGATACGTTTTCCGCACAGAACCATTATTTTCGAAATAAAATTGCACTATTTGCAAGCGTTGTTCAGGCGTGAGTCTATTCACGATGAATCGCCAAACCAAACTAAGAATAAATCACTTGACAGCTGTTAAATCGGTCGCCATCTTGAAAAGTAATGCCAACTTAAAGTTCTATACTTCTATAAAAAACACCCTATATATGTACATTTTTTTAAAACACCCTCAAAAAAACATATTCTCGTTTATTAATTTTTTTTTAGTTTTTGTGAACGGTTAAGCCCCTTACTGTATATAAAGATAAGTATGGTAAAAAGTTCAATAGATATATACACTTTAATATGCTAAGGAACTTAAAGAATGTTTGTAGAAAAATATTCAAATGTATTTTTTTTTTTTTAGAAATATGACCACATACATCAATACATATGTACATCCATCCCACCAACTTTCAATAGGGAAGCAATCACTGCTCAAACATTTCCTTTTTATTCAATACATCTGTCAATCAATTTCTTTCATGCCACACTTCCTTTTTCATAATAATTAAAAGCATCTTTTTGTATATTTAGCTTCCAATATCAATAATATATTTTGACGTTAGTTGTATTAAAATATTTAACTTTCTTACAAGTTTAGAGAGAGATAAGATAGAGTCAAGCCTTTTATAAATTAACATAATTGGAGCCACAAATATTTACCTAAAACCCTCATCATAAAGTCAACCGAATAAAGAGCACAATACATTTACCTGTAAGTGATTTAGGATGTGAGTTAGAATGTTGGCTGTCCCACAACCTGCTTACACAACTACATGCTTTGTTCTCTTGGTGGTGCTATATTCCTGGTTTTCGGTATATTAGTAGATTATAACATATACAAGTCTAGTTAACAGATTTTTCATTAATCACAACTACTTCTGAAAAAGCGCTTCCCGAGGCCGAATGTGGTGTATAGATACCATTACTTTACTAACTTATGTTTGAGTTAATGAAGTGAACATGGTACTCAATTTTCTAGCAATCAAGATAATATTGGTTTACCATTCTGAAGAATTGGAGAATCATTAACCAGATATTCATTATGCGTCATTTTTTGAAAGAAACCGTGAGGAAAGAATCGAAACACAGCACTTCTTCGTCAATTTTAAAATTTCATTTGATGCAACGAACGGTACACGAATGTGTAAACTGACGCTAAACATTACCAAAAAAATTTATCAGAATCGGGAGAGAACTTTCCAAGGCGTTCGATACTAAACCAGGTTTCAGACAAGGTGACTTTATAAAGAGATAACCTTTTAATTTTGTCTATCTAGGAAACAGTTTTAATATTGCCAGACTCGAGGTCCTACGCAGAAACACTTTAATCAACAGTTGCTACTTTTGACTTAGCAGGCAAATGAAAAAGTTCCCTATCGACTATTAAAGAGCAAGTTCTACAGCACTCAAATCATTCCTGCACTTTTGTAAGACACAGAAGCTTGGCTTTCTATAAAAATATTTTATGAGAGATTTTTTTATCCTTTCCTAGTAGCTACAATAAATGCTGTATAGGCAAATGTAGATATGTTAAAAAAGTTTATCAAATTAAGAGACAAAGGCTTCGCTGGATAGGTCTTGTTGCCAGAATTGATGAAAACACGTTATGTTGGAAACAACATGTGGAAAATGATCTGGTTCACTTTTTGTCTCCAAATTTTCGTTGAAATCAAAGCTTGGATGTTGGACAAATTACTTTTTACGTCACCCTGACTGATGGGCAACGAAAGATAGAATAAAAAGAAGGTTAAAGTAAACAGTGATTAAAATGACCATAAATAAATTAAAAGAGAAAATAGAATATTCACGGAAACTCTGAAACTGCAGAGGAATTATATAAGCTGAAATAAACTGCAAAAGTTAAATTTTTAAAAACGAACGTCAGCTGTAGAAAAAATGAAGGTAAACTCAAAACAGCACAACTGAAGTAATTTTAGCAGTAATTAAATAAAACTCACACAAATTGGCAATCAATTTGACCTCATCCGCGCAATATAGGCATTATCTGCAACGCATCAACCGCAGCAGTATCTCCTCCTGTCCGCCACATTATATGCGCGTTTGCCAGAACCACCGCAGTTGGCTAGTGAGTTTCCATCGCTCGGTGCATACCACCGATGCTTTGGATAAACTTGTTGCACGAACGTAATATTAACGGCATATTTTTCATATACACATACATAATTGGTGTTGTTGTGGTTTTTCGTAATTATTGTTTTTGTAGCATATAATGCACGCCCATGTCCATGTTGCAATTTAATAAAGAAATTCATTAAATGCGTGTTGATGCCAATAAAGCGTATGGCGGGCGGAGAGCAAAAAACAGTAACAACTAATTGCATTTATGCGCAGCAATTTGGTTGAAGTTAATTTGGCCTTCATGGTAACATATTATATTCGTATGTGCATAAGTGTTTATAAATAGTGCTATAACATTTGAACTTAAAAATAAGTATTAACAACGTTATTAACGCAACACAGTTGTTTTGTGATAAAGTGGGATGTAGTCCTGCTCCCGGGTAGAAAGTTGTACTTACTCTGTTATTGTTGTGGTTGAAGAGTTTGACTACAAGGCAAAAAATTACTTGATTTCATCGTGAACAGTAGCCCAAGGAACTTTTTGTTTTCTGGGTGAGTTCGCGCCAAAGGTAGAACGGTGTTAGCCGAATTGTTTTACAAGGGCATACAAAAAGGTTGTTAAAGCCTTTGTGCCAAGATTTCGAGTACCCTGGGTGGAGTTTGGACTTCTCTTATAATCATAGACAAAAGTGGAATGTTAACGCCACTGACCAGTCGTTAATATATAGTATAAGTTGATAGATAGAAGATTAAACACCATTAGTTGTCGAAGGCTTTCAGACAATTATCAGAATGGTTATGGTTTTGAGTACTCAGAAAGTTTTTAACTATCATTATTAGGAAAGGACTGATATCGGCTAATATAATGCCACTAAGCTGATCAATTTATTAAGGTGGTGAAATTGTTTTATCAGGGACACCTTATACTTGGGTGAGATATTCTATTGCATTATATTCTGTTATGGCCGAGCCAACTCTTTCAAAAACAGTATTCCGTTGACTTTATGAGAATCCAACCGTATCAATCTGAAGAGACGCGCTGTTTCAGGAATTTTGGAGCTTTGGACCTGTCTACGAAAAGAGCAGGGGAAATTTTGCTAAACTAGCTCTTACGATTATTGGAATCGGACGACTCATCATGTTAAATAGAGATTTTCCATAATATGGCTGCATCAAAAAAGGGCTGCACTTAAAGCGATTTAAGATGTAGAATCTAAAAATTAATTTTCTTATTCACCAGGATTGAAGTAGGTAACAGCGGGAGTGATAAATGTAAAGATCTGAACGTTCATCAGCACTCAGTGATTTTAATAAGTATTTGTTAATATTGTTAACACCATGTAAAAAAATTTTAAGATAAAACCTTTCAGGGCCATTTTGAAAATAATTCATGCTTGTTATAATATGGATATTTTTATCCTATCCTTACTTATTTTACTAATCAAATGGGTTGAAAATATTTCTATCAGTAAAATATATACAATCGGATAAAAAAAAAAATTTTATATAAAAATACTTGCCTTTTTACGAAAACTTTGCAAAATTTTATTTTATATAAAATGTACGTAAAATTTTTTTCTCTGACGTTTCTTCAAATATTTACAAACGTCAAAAAAAAAGTAATTTGGGAGTTAATTGGGTAAGCGGTTGTATCTTATGGATATTTTCACCTAATTCTCTTTTTACTTAGATTTTTTTTACACGAGCTTTTGGGGAACATATTGTTACGATCTTGCTGATTCAACCTCGATGAATTCCCAAATCCTTCGGGTACAATCTCTGGATTGTTAAATAAAAGTCACCAACTTTATTTGCAGTTTCTTTATTTATAAAGAATTTATTAAATGCCCTTTTATTACTCAGTAATTCACAATTCAATTACAATTCACTTCACTATTTACAATTACTTCAATTACAACTTTCACAATGTAATGTAATCACCAACGCGTTTACTTTACGACTGATTGCCCTTGCAGTCGGGTGTCGCCCTTATATACTTGTCCGCTGCTTGAAAACGAAAGCCTGGAATAATCGAATCGTTCTCGATAACGAATGTTCTCATTTTACGCTCTAGAACATGCCAGTTGTAGGCTTCTCTCTTTCATCTGACATTCGATCGCATTTTCGGCACAATATCTACCGTGTAAAAAGAGAATTATTGCATTTTAGTTTAGTAGCATTATACTCCAAAAAAATCAAACATAACAACAACAACGGTATGCACTTTCATAAGCACTGCAGGTTGTTACCACCTCAAGTTTCGTGGAGCGCTCAATTTTCTCAGTACGAATAGTTTTTGTGGTAACTCAAAACCGACCTCGATGCATTGCAAATGTAATTCAGTTGCAGCATCAACATCACTGATTTTAAAAATAAACTTTTTGCAGTTCTCATACTTGTATATGTATATACTAAATAAGCAGAACAGTGCCAATAAAATATAAAAATAATGTTGCGGCTCATACCTACATATGTTGCTTCGTGAAAATATTAAGAAAATATGAAAAATATGGTTATCAAATATTTTGTATCCAGCAACACAAATATGACTGATTTAATTTAATTTGATGAATTAATTTACCGAGTAGTCAATTTGGATTTTCAGTGTATTTCGCAGAAAATGTTCATCAACACATTTAGTATTAATTTTTCATAAGGTAATTATTCTCACGTCATTTAGATTCAATATTTTCAACTATTTCTAGGATAGTGATCCAAATAGTAGCAGATTTTATATATTTTTCAGCAGATTGCTAATCAATAATCGATTGTAGTTCTTTCAGCAAATTTTCTTTTCACGCTCTCGTTGCATTTCAGTTAATTCACTTTATAGCACCCTTATCGGGCAGATAGCGCCAACCCTATGGGCAACCTTGCAAATCAGTTGCTTCGCAGTGCAATGTCACTGAATGTTTTGAGCTGATTTGCAACTAACTCCGACTAGCATGATAAATGAAGTTACACCTCGATTTTGTCATTTCTCATTCGAATTAGTTGAATTGGAGTTTGTACAAATACAAAATAATTGAGTTGATATGAGAGAATTTAAGGCGCGAGAATAAGTAGTGGCCACACTCGGTTACAACTTGAAATATTACTACTGATTATTGACCAAGGACACGCTGAAAGACGTTGACAACTGACAGTTGATGGGCCATTCAGAAATACAACTTTTTATTCACTTTATACGAATCTCTACTTCAATCTAATTTGTGTTTACTGTACTTATTGCGTGCAACACACATACTGGCGCCTGCATACGTAGGAAGCACTGAGTATTCAAACTTAGAAATGGAACTTTGTATTAGAATGCTAAAGTTGTTTTTCTAGAAAAATATTAAAATAGAATTGCTCTTGTGATTATTTTCTAAATAATTTGTACGCACCCACATTTTCAATTTACCTTTACCTTCAGTTTTTATTAGTACTTGAAAAGTAGGTTGACTTTTATAAAACTTTCGTTTTCATTTGCTAAGTTTCTAATTACTTCAAAGGGTAGTAATAGATATGTTGAGAAATACGACGAATGGATGTGAGGTTATTGGAAAAAAAAACAAAAGTAGGTTGACTTTTATAAAATTTTCCTTTTCATTTGCTAAGTTTCTAATTTCTTCAAAGGGTAATAATAAATATTTTCAGAAAAGCGACGAATGGATGTGAGGTTATTGGAAGAAAATTTGGATTTACCTAAACAAATCCAAATGTGCATGAGTGTATAGTTTTATGCTGTTCAAATTACAAATTAAATAAGCATAAAAATCAAGCGACTTAGAATAAACTATTTCTGTTTGTTGTAAAAACACGCCACGACTATATCTATATATAAATTGGATATATTGGAAAACCAATAAGAGTAATATGATTTCTTTATAAAAAAAACACACTAATTGTTAAGGAAATTCAAATGTTTTTTATTTAATATGAAGTACAATCGATATAATTAAGTTCTGAATATAACATCATTCAGATGGCCTCCATGACTTCTTTTGCAGGAACGAATTCGATGAACCCAATTTTTGAACACATTTTCCATTAAATGAAGTCGTATGTCATGAATAGCACTTTCAATATCTACTTTTAAATGTCACAATTTCTTGAAATAATCGATTCTCCAAACCATTCTCGCAATAACTCGGTTGTTGCGACACGTAGCACCGTCTTGTTGGAACCAGATGTTGTTAAGATCAATTTCTCCCAATTGTGGCCATAAAAAGTTGGTTATCATCGATATATACCGTTCTCCATTAACAGTAACGGTGCTACCAGCTTCATTTGGAAAAAAGAAGGGACAGATTATTCCACCAGACCAAAAACCACACCAAACTGTCAATTTAGGTGAATGTAATGGTTGTTCATGAATAATTTGTAGATTTTCTTCGCACCAGAATCGACAATTTTGTTTATTTACCACCATCACTCAAATGAAAGTGAGCCTCATCGGAGAAGATGATTTTCTTAAAAAAAATCGTTATAGTTTTCAAGTTGTTCCATGGAGAAATCAGCAACGTTGCTCTTGTCATGATGAAATTGTAAACATTACTGAGTACAATGCATCAATCCTATTGGAAAATATTTTATATATATTTATATATTAACTATCAATCAATTAGATTCAAGTTCATAAAAGATACAAAATGGAATTCGCGATGAGAAACTGAAGTTGATTCCTGAAAATATGTTAAAAAAATGTTTTTATGATAAGATTAGTCGTTGTATGAATAACAAATAGTTTGTGTCTTATTAATTCTCATAATTTTCTGACAGAATGTATACTCTACCGAAATTTTCGTCGAAATGTAATAACATGGCTGAATATATTTTTCGTCTGTACTTTTCGATTTATATTCATTCACAAACTGATAATTTGATGCAGACCTAAAATCATCAGTATAAAGAACAAAAATAATTTGCCAAAGGATTGGGACGGCAAAAGTTGGGAAGACTTGGGAATAGAAAGAGGTCGACATCAGTCTCATACAGAAGCCCTCAATCGAAGATGATATAATCAAAGGGCTAAATAGCAATAGCATAGTAAATAATACATTTTTTTATAAACAAATAGTTTACCAGACATGCACTCCCATCAATAAATATATAATTGCATTTCTTTGTTATAATTACAGCACAACAGATCCTACAGTGGTAAAGTGGAACTAAAGGGAAGCAATTTGTTTTTGGCATCAGCCTACATGGCCTATGACGTGGTCCTGCCACCTGAAACCCTAATAAAACCAACGGATAACAATAAAAGAGAATATATCCTAATAAGGTGTGGCGGCAAAGCGAGACATACCTTATGGGAAAGTTCCAGCACAAACTCCAGACTTTAGTCGCCCCTCCTATATGTTTTTAGAAGCAATTTAAATACATGTAATAGGGGAAAGTTCAAAAAGATCGGGTAGGGAGGAAGTGTTGGACCTCACGCTATCAACAGAGTCAGATAAGGGTGTCCGATGAGCCATCTATGTCGGACTACTCCTGGATACTCTTCAGCGTTCGCGAGAAATCCAGTACTTCCCTCTAATATCGAAGCCCTAGAAAAACAATGTGGGATAAGCTTACTAGGCTTATTAGCTTAGAGGTGGTACTTGACCACCACTTTAAATTAATCGAAACTGTTAACTGTTCTGGAAAAGAGAAAATCTCCTCCATGATGAAACAGTGATATTAAGAACCTATGAACACAAGTAAGGAAAGCCTTCAATGAAAGTTTAGGGATTTCAATTTTTGGCAACCTTATAAAGTTAAGGTCGAGCAGTACAAAAAAGCGGGCAGAAAAGCAAAAGCAGACTCATGCCATATATATTGTTTTAAGCCAGAACCAATTGCAAAGAAAACATACCAATCCGGCCTCTTATTAAGAAAGAAGAAAATTACATACGCTATTAAGAGCTTTTTACAATTTAAATCAGCGGGCTCCTCCTTCATATTGAACGTTCTAGAAAGTCTATTGGATATCCACATAAGATCAGTTATATCGGATGGCTTATCGAGGGCCCAGCATGAATACATAAAGGGTTGATCAACGGTTGATACACGAGGTGATAAATATAACCGAAAAGTCAAAGATAGAGCCTTTTGCTGTATTGAATTGAGCACGACCATTCATTCTCTTTCACAAGAAGGCATACATGGTTTGCAGATGGATGCGATGGATGCTTATGAACAGAATGATTATAGCATCAAACGGTTCAGTGAAAAAAAAAAATTACATAAGCCCAGGGACTACCCAAGGAGAAGTAAAACGGATGTGATACTATTCGCAAGTAAAGCCAAAATACCTCGATTTCATCTTTTCACTACAGCAAAATACTGAACTAGAAAATAAGCTTTGAAAAACGAATAAAGAAAGCTTAAGGAGTTGGGTGGTTGAAACCAGAATAGTTATGTACACAGTGATATCCTGAACCAGCTCCTAACAACTTTAAATATATCAGACTAGATCTTCCCAAGCTTGAGTCTCGACAGTTACTTTCAGACGAGGATACCCATTAGATGTAAATGGAGAATAATCTTAGTAAAGGAGGAGGATTATACAATCTCAAGCTATGCCGATGGGTCCAAAATGAACTGCAGAGTAGAGACGGGAGTATACGCCAATGATTTTGGCATCAATATCTCTTAAACTAAGGTAGCATCTTCCAAGCAGAGATATTAGACTTAAATAAAGCTTATGGCTACTATGGAATAACTACGAGGGGAAGCAGAAAGCAACTACATAAATAAACGAAAAGGAAAAGCAAAAAAAAAAGGAAGAAGAATAAAAATAAGAAGATTTATAAGAATCATCAAATCTATACATTTATTTAAAACAAGCTCTGAACTTTGTAGGAAAACTATTTGTTCCATTCAATGATTCTGTAATTCTGAAATGGGGATGGTTGTAAACTAATATGCATACCCACCTGTAGTTGGTTGAAGAGATAGAGCTGCGGTTACTACCGAATGCTAAATACTTTGTTTTAAATTAGTAAACAGCAAATATTTTTGTATTATTATTATTATTTTTTATATAGCTATAGTATGTTAAACATATATAGATTGAATATTTAAATTCAAGCAATTCAAAGCAAACAATTCCGGTAGAAGCTAATTAAAATTTACAATGACCTTATGACATATTTTTCACTTACTTTACAATAAATTAACAAAGTTTGACAGTCACTTTTCATGTAAATACAGGTAAACCACATAAATCCAATTCGTTAAAACCACGAACAATATTATTATTTTTTTTGCCGCAAACAATTTGATTTTATACAAATAATAATATTTATACAAATATGTATTCTAATTTGACAAAAAAAAAACTAAGTTATTAAATATTCACTTCAGGACTGACCTAGCAAAAAATAGCATATATCTTCCTATATTTTTGCCTAGAGAACTTTTCTTACTTGGAAATTGACCACGAATCAAGTTCAGTTTTATTTAGTACATTGGTAGCTTTTTGCCTATATTAACATATTCGTATAGACACAAATATATATATATCATGCGTAGATTTGTTTGCTGCATCATCTAACATAAATATATTACGGCTGCGAGTTGTTTTGAGTTTGACTGTGCGTTACGAGTATACACATCATGTTGCAAACTATTATTTTAATTTTGGCCTTATTGTGCAAAAAAGTAGACCAGAGTAGTGGCGTTCGGTTTATTTCGATGACTTCAATATTCATACATATTTTCGTGGAAGACTTTGAGCAACGACTTAGCTCTGACTATCAGCTTCACTTCTACTTTTTTATTGAATTGTAAAAAAAATTCAAATTTAACTTCTAAAAGAATTGTTAATTTTTTGCCAGCTCGAAACATATAAGCTTGTTAGTAATTATGTATATAATAGTGTAAACTATTGTGTTTGTGCGCCAGATACTTATTGTTAAGTCGGTAGAGAAGTAACAAACTGTCAGCGAATACCAGGTTTGATTATTGATTCGTCAGTATTATTTAGCATGTGTGAGATATATCCGTATTTATACAATGCAAATTTAGAGTTTATATATATGTACATGTGGAATAACAACAAAGTATAAGCAAAATATGACTAGCTTTAGCATCAAAATATAACATATAATATTTTATGTTATTCTTCTGGATATAATGGGCCTCAGAAGTATATTTACTTATTTATTGATTTATTTATTCTTTAGGATAATAAATTAACCTGAACAATTGAATACAGCACTAGCAACATAGGCCATCGGATTCTTAATTTACGCAGAATCGGCTTAAAGTGGTAATTAATATAATTAATATATATTTACATATGTATATATGCTTATCGTATTAAATTTCAAAATAGATATTTAACTTAAAAATCAATTTTTTCAGTTTTTTAATATTTTCTATAGTTACATTTACTAATGTCTGCATTATATTATCGCCAAAAATCTCTTGCCATAGATACTCTAGATGGGGACAGGAATAAAGGATATGGGATATGGTAAGGGGAGTAGTGTAACAAAAATTGCAAGTTGGTGGTTGTGATTTTTCTATAATATGTTTGTTCGTCAGACATGTATGTCCTAATCGGAAGCGTGTGTAGATGATTAAGTTTTTTCTTGATATTTCAATTGGAAAAGTAGGAGAGCAGGAGAGCATGGGGTTAATTAACTTGTAAGTGTGGGCATAGTTTGTCCGGGACTCGCTGTAGAATATTTGGTAGGCCGTACGTACAGCATTCTTGATATGCTTGCTTAAGGTGCTGACTAGTTTGAGTGGAGAGACTGTTGCCAGCTTTGCTGCACTATCAGCTCGCGTATTTTCTGGTATTCCAATATGGCTAGGTACCCAAAGTAATTTAATTTTATGGTAGTTTTGGATTAATTTATTGCGAATTTGCCTTAATATTGGATTGCTTTGGTTGATGTTGATGTGATGACAGGGAATCAGAGCAAATTATATATATTGTTTTGCTTGATTTAGTGATTTTGCAGGCCATAAGGATAGCTGTTGCTTCAGCTGTGAAGACAGAAGCATTTGAAGGCAATATATTTGCACTAATGGTTGAGTTGTCATCGAGGACTCTGCACGTAGTAATTTCTTTGTTTTTAGAAGCGTCTGTGTATAATATTTTCCAATCGGGATGAGTTTCGCAGATATTTAGAAATTCTTGAGTAAAGACTATGCTAGGTGTTTCCTCCTTTTTGTAATCTGTGAGCTTTAAGTTGACTGGGCTGTTACGAAGCATCCTCGTTGGAGACTGTGTGCCGAACGATGAACTTGTGTTTATATTTATGACGAGCTCTTTTAATAAATATATGAGAGTTTAGATAGCTGATGGTTTTCTTTTTAGTTGGGGTTTCACCAGCTTTTTATGGGAGATCCGCCCGAGTCTAACATATTTCCAGTTATGTATTTATTTCTACCTTCGATCTATGGAAGTCCAGCTTCCGTAATAATATTTACAATTGGAGTTGTCCGGAAAGCTCCGATAGCTAATCTGGCTGTAATAAATGTAAATGTTTAGATTTTTCAAGCGATATTTTCGTTCCACTGGTTTTGCACCCGCTACAAATTTTATTGATTAGTTTGTGAAGCTCGTTAAAAAATTTATGATTGCTTCGTAGCTTTGCAAATACATAGATATCGTCGGTGTAGGTGGTATGATTGAAATATTTGTTATTTCGAATGATAACATTAAGTTTATTACAAACAGATAGTGGAGAACCCTGAGGGATCCCGTCCTCCAGAGGACAAAGTTCGGAGAGAACTCCATTAGCTTTTACCCTTATTTTCCTATTTTCGAGGTAATTCCTGATGTAATTTATAATATTTGGTCCAATTCTCCACTGTAAGAATTGTTCAATTATCGAAGGTATCTCAACTCTGTCAAATGCTTTTTCCATATCTAACGCTAGCAATGAGAAGTGGTTTCTGTAAGACAGAGAGTTTGATATGTGTAAATCTAAGGAGAGAAGGGCATCGATGGTGCCATAGCCTAGTTTAAATGCTGTTTGATTATCTATTAGAAGCTTCTTGTAGTTAAGATACCACATGATCCTTCTACATATCATTTTTTCCATAACCTTTGATATACAGGATATAAGGGATATAGGGTGGTATCCCTCAATGCGATCTTTCGGTTTATTCGATTTAGGTATCACAATTATGACTGAAGATTTCCATTGCTGGGGAATTAAGGAAGTGGAGAAAATTAAATTGTAGAGCTCACAAAGTTTAAGCTTGTCCCCAAGGGGAGCTTTTTGGTAAGGGGGTAAGAGATATTATCGATCCCAGGTGTTTTCCCTGTTAGAGCTGAAAGGCATGAGCTAAATTCTAGCATGGAAAAAAGTAGATCAATTTGTTCTGCTTATTTGCTGAGTGCATTGTTAATTGGAGCGGGCCTAGCATAATAGAATTTGGTACGGCTAAAATTCCTATGAAAATTACTGTCTTTAGAAACGGCATACCAAGTTTTGGCTAGGTAGTTTGATATTTGTATGGGTGATAACAGGGTGTTCTCCGAAGAACGAATAATATGGATATATTTTGAGGTTTTTGCATATATGAAGTTTACCTTATCCCATAGTTCTTTGGTTGAGGTTTTAGGGTTGATTTCTTTAGTGAACTCAACAAAGATTTTCCTTTTTAAAGCTTTTACCTCTCTTTTGAAAATAAACATTTGCTCTTTTATATTCTAAGATGTTTTCTTTAGTCGGATTTCTATTGAAAAGTTTCAAGAGATAGCATTTTCTTTGTCTGAGGGTGATTAGATTTTTATTCCACCAATATGTTCTTCGTTGATTAGGTCTTGGACTGGCAACTGAAATAGAGGACTTGGCGCTTAGATGTATTTTGTTTAGAAGTGCAGCTGATTTGTTAATATTTTCCGGTTGAAGTGTAAGAGGGTCGAGGTGTTGGATGATTTTTCTTTGATATTTGGCCCAATCAGCAGAATTAAGTTTGTATTTAAGACATTTGTTTGAATTTGGAATGTGAGGATAGCAGAAAAGTTTGATAGTAATGGGCAAGTGATCACTACCATGTGGCTCTTTTGCGACATGCCAAGAAGAAGCGATGTTTAGGGGTGGGGTACATATACTGAGGTCTATGTGGGTAAACGAATGGCATATTGAGAAGTGTGTAGGTGTTTTATCATTCAAAATGATTGCTGTTTTGAATAAACTTTGTAATGGTCCTGCCAAATTTAATAAAACTAGGAGATCCCCAAAGTGGGTTCCAAACACTGAAGTCGCCCAGTAGCAATATTGGCTCGTTATAGTTGCTAACAAGTTGATGAAGGTCTCGTTCAAATATGGTTCCTCTAGGATCTATGTAAATGCTTATCTTACGAAGGTGGTATGCGATTTTACTCTGACGGGTACGGCTAAAATGTTTGTATCGGAGTTAACTGGTGTATGCTCTATGAAGTTGTGAACTAATAGGGCCACGCCCCTTTTATATATATTGTTAAAGGTAATGCCACTTTTGGTGTAAATGTGAAAATGTTTAGGTACAAAGTGTGGTTGCGGGTTTGAAATAAGGTGAGTTTCTTGGAGTGCGATTATATGATAATTGTTGTAATTGTAATTAGTGTAGTGAGCTCATTGTAGTTATTTTAAAAGCCGTTAAGGTTTCATTGAAGAACATTAAGTACCATTTATGAGAGAATATATACATATGTACATAAGAAGCTCAACGATCAAAATAGGAGAATTTCGATTGTAAGAATTTCCTAAATATCCATTGATTGTGGATTGTCAGAACTCTCTCTATCAGTTGTTGATGTTTTTGAGTGCATAATTTCATTTGGTGGGTATTGATTAAATAAATTATTGAATTATTAAATTATTTTGGAAAGAAGAAAAGGACGGAATATTGTTAGTTAAAGAGTGATTCACCATAGATCACTCTTTAACTAACAATCAGTAGTTGGATTATTATTGGAAGAGTAGATTGTATTTGGTCTGTATGATTTGTGGAATCACGATCTGTGATAAAATTATTGTTGGTTTGTGGAGAGTGAGTAGAAGTGAGAGAGGTGCTCGGTTTATTATTGGTATTAGTAGTGGATTGTGTTTCTTGCTCTTGGATTTTTCTTTTTCTTTTTTCAATTGCTTCTTCTAGTTTCTCAGATTGCGGATTATATTCTTTTGTGAGTTATTTATTGCTTCCGTTGCTGTTCTAAAGGAACATTTATTTATGGTTTTGAATGTTAATATGTCTTTTCTTTTTCGGTATGTAGGGCAGTTTCTGTTGTCGGAACGGTGATATTTACAGTTTATTCATTCAACTTTTGTGCAAGGAGCTGGTTCGTGTATTCCAGATGAGCAAACGCTGCACTTGGCTTCAAATTTACAGTGTTTGGCAGTATGACCGATTATGAAGCAGTTTTTGCACTGCATTGGAGAGGGAATATAAGGTTCGACTTTAATTTTTAGCCAAGCTACAATTACCTCTTTTGGGAGCTCATAATTATCAAACGATAATATGTGCAGTGGTGTGTTAAAAACTGTTCCGTCTTTAATTTTAGTTATTTTTATGCGATCTTTGACACCTTGGTCGCGTAAACCACTTAAGATTTCTTTTACACTGAGATTAGCTAGAAAACCAGAGTATATAATACCTTTTACAGTGTTTAGTGTTGGGTGTAGAGAAACTGTTATATCGCACAAGTTGGACTGTTTAGTAGTTTTAAGGAATTTTGCTGTTTGTTGATTATTTTTAGCGATAATAAGAAGATCTCCATCTCTTTTAAAAGAAATTGAAAGCGGTTGTTCGTGGTTATGGATTCAAGGGTTTTATGTATGAGGAGGATGTTAAAATCTTTTAATGGCTTATCACCTTTGTTTTTGATTGTCAAGAATTTGGGGCAGGAAACTGGCTTGGAACTTGGGATATAAGAGATTTTTCTTTAAATGAGGAAAGTTGCGAGGGTTATTAAGGTTCACTGTTTTACGTTTTTGCAAAATAATTTTGATCTCCACCTCCCGGATCGGAGGCCATTTTGAATCAAAAATTTAGTTATCACCTTTACTATTCACCTTATCTATTTTAATAAATAGAAGCACACGATGGTAATGCAAAAAAGGAAAAGAAAAAAAATTACTCCACATAACACTACTTTAGATAGCGAACGGAAAATTCAGAGAGAGCACAGTACGAATATGTGAACTGATTGACAGTCAATTACTCTCTGCCTCAGAAGTATAATAATCGCATAATTGAAGTATCCCGTATGTTTTCTATAATAACCCTGGAAGCATTTGAGGACCATATGATCCATTTGAGTACCTACAAATAGACTCCTCTGTGTGAATTATTGGATCAACTCAAGTTTTTATACGAGCTAAGTGCGGCAGGACCATTCTTCGTATTTTACCTATTGCAATCACTACACGAATTTACAATTACGTAATAAGTTTTATACTCATATGCAAACTATGTGTGAAAATGAAACTGAGTGAGTTCCGTTTCGCTGGTGCGCTCTACTGGTACACAAAAACGTGCAGAATTTCAACTATTATATACGGGTTTTCAATAAGAATGATATCATTTCTTAAAAAAGAAAAAAACACACTAATTGTTAAGGAAATTCAAATGTTTTTTATTAAATGTGAAGTAGAATCGATACAATTAAGTTCTGAATATAACATCATTTAAATGGCCTTCAGAACTTCTTTTGCAGTAACGAATTCGATGAACCTAATTTTTGTTCACTTTTTGCACTAAATCATGAATAGCACGTTTAATATTGAATTTTAAAGCTTGAAGAGAGTCTGGCTTATTGCTAAAGACCAATGAATTCAAATAACCCCACGAGAAGTAGTCTAATGGTGTTAAATCACAACTTCTTGGAGGCCATTCCATGTCACAATTCTTTGAAATAATCGAATCTCCAAACCTTTCTCCCAATAATTCGGTTGTTGCACGTGCTGTGTGAGACGTAGTTCCATCTTGTTGGAATCAGACATTGTTAAGATCAACTTCTTCCAATTGTGACTATAAAGAAATGGTTATCATCGAATTATACCGCTCTCCATTGACAGTAACCGTGCTACCAGCTTCATTTCGAAAGAAGTACGGACCGATGATTCCACCAGACCAGATAAAAAATAAATTTATACCATAAATAGTATGTTTTAATAGCTCTTCACCAAGGCAAATTGTATTCGAAACTAAATAGTATGTTCGAATGTAATTTTTTTGCAAATACTCCATAATATAATCCCCTTTTGGTACTCCAATGTAAAAAGGCTAAATGTAGCCATTCAGATTTTCAAAATTCACTCAGCCCTTTTATGCTTGCTCATTTGATAACACCTTTCATAAAAATACAATTTCAGCTAATGGCAGCCGATTAAATATTTTAAATTTTCCTTATTCCTTGTTGGAATTATTATATTTGTTTGGAATTATTTATTTGTTATTTTTGTTTCTGTCCATGATAAAGGAGGCGATGTCCTGGTCCTAATTGTATGTAATCATACTTTGAAAGAATATATATGAATAATAACATATATACACATATTTAAGTAAATGAGTATAAATTTGTAGGAAACTGTATTTTGTCTGTGTGTCGCTAACGAATGCGTTTATTTCTGAATACAAAGATATCCAATTAAACCTTTATGTATAATCAAAACAAAAAGTCAAAAAGACACACAATGAAGTGTTTCACCTGTTTGCGTCAAAAGTTATTCTCTAAAGAGTTGTTAGGTTTTCAAATTGACTGAATTTAAATAAATGTTCAGATATAGTTTTGCTTTTTATTACTTGAATAGCATGATACACTTTATCATACCTAACCTAATTAAAATTATTTACGCTGATCAACCAAAGTAGGCAAGAGTCAAAGTAAATTTTAATTTGCTTGCATTTTAAAAAGCAAGATTGGTTGACAGTAGTAGATATTATTGCTTTAGCTCTGTTGCTAGAGGCACGCGAAAGTAGGATGTTCACTGTAATTTATGGAGAACTGTATGTTGCGATTGAGTATAACTTGCTTACTGGGAATGAAATGTACTCAACACTGAACCTCCTCAAATTAGAGCGGAATAGACGTTCTATCTCCCGACTATGATGAAATACGTGCTTAAAGAAGAACAAAGCATTGTGTTTTGACCGATCTAAATATTGATTTGACCTTGCTAATGTGACTTTAGACCTAACCTGAATGCTAACAGTGCTTGCTAAAATGCGTAGAGTGCTGGCTTCTAAGCCTGGCCCGAACGGCTTAAACTTTTGGTCTCTTAAATTGTTGGTAAAACATCAACACATACGCCCAAAAAGGCAGGAGCTCGGCCATAAGTCGCTTCAGCAGATATAAAACTGTAATTATATAAATATATATGTATGTACATATCAGAGATCTGCAATGAATACTGCCGAAAGGGATAAAGCTGATATTCAGATATCCAACTGTGTATAGTGAGAAGCTGTTCATATTAATGCTAAAAAAATTTATGTGTGTATGAGATTTGAACACTCTAACGATTTTGTACTCGATGTGTAAGGCCTGATGATAGATAGATCCAGATTATTATTAGTATTCAAAATACTTTGTAAATATATGGAAGCATACAGCCCTGAAAATGGATCATACAGATTATGAGAATTATTGAATAGGACGGTGCATTTATAGCGGTTGCAACTTATGCTAATAAAGTTGGATAGAAGCAGTGCCGTTCGCCAGATTTCTACACATTTTCATTCCAAATTGTGTGATGATACATATATTTATTTTTAATCTGAGCACATATCAGACTCTGCGTAAAATAACAAGGTAAATAAAAAAATTAAGAGGACCAAAGTCTAATGAACTTTTCGTATGAATATTAAAATATTTATAAATAAAGTATTCCAAAAATAGTGAAATATCTGAAACTACTTTAATGTGAATAATACACATATAATACACAAATATTTTGTGCCTCGTGCCATTACTCTGTGGTTTCAATGCAAGGCCGAAAGTAGATAAGTAGCTACGTGAGCGCATAAACTCAATACCAGGCCGATCAACCAAATAGTTAGGGCTTAGCAGTGAAAAAAGGTAAACAAAAAAATTTGCAACATTCTTTTGTCATTTGCAACAAAGTAAACACGCTTACATAGTAGAGATAAAAATTGCATGGAAAAAAGTTAGAAAGAAGTGGCATCAGATTTTAATAAAAACCACAAAAAAGTAATAATATATGAAATTTTTTCAACTACACTCACCACCACACCACACTGTTTTTATCGCGCTCTTGTGGTTACATCGACATTTTGAGGAATTGTTTGTTTTTACGCTCCAAATTCACACCCAAAAAGTCATTAGATCAAACACAGTTTGTTGATCCAAAAGCCATGACAAGCTAAAAGCGCAGGCAATGAATGGTACAATGAAAGTTAATGAAGACTCCGTTTAATATAAATCTGAAAAATATGGGGTGTGCCAAACTGTTGTGAATTTTTACAATATTATCGAAAATATATCACTATATACACAACATAGGAAAATTATAGCCGCATTAAATCTATCTGAATAGTTTGCATTAAGAGAGTATAAGAGCAAAAATTTTCACTACTTAACTATCTAAGAATTAAATACATAAGAGAAAACAACAGCCAAAGCATCATAAGGACAATAACAACCACACAAATGAAAGTACATGCTTTTCAAAACTATAACCTCGGTAAGAAAAAGTCATTTATTTGCTATTTCTTCCTACTTTAAAAAAGATGTTTGCCAAATTTTTGAGAAAAAGTAATTTACTCACTCACTCTCAAAATGGGACACTACGCAAAATATTCCGTTTCTATGTTTTGAATCAAAAACTAAAACCTTGGTTAATATTCAAGTTTAATTTGAATAGAATTAATTTCATCAATAAAACTTAAAGACTAAATAAATCACTTTTTCTTTTTTTCTATTAAACAAATAAAATATTTGTCATATTAGTTAATTGACTTCGCATTGCTTGCAGTGATAGCCCATATACTTAGTGGAATATTTTTTACCAACTTTTCGCAATATTCGGGTTCTATTCTGTTAAAGCTTCCTTCAGTACAGCAATATTTACTACTAGCTGTTTTAAAACTCATTTTGTTATTTTGTTCACATATTGTGGACATACATTAAAGTATTTAACTCTGGAGACCAGGCAGATGCCTCCAAGAATTTCGAGCAGTTATAAAGCAGCCTATTTCGAACGTTCCATTTCTAATGTTCTAGTCAGTGTCCTTCAAAGTCATATAAATGTCAATACAGCAATTTCAACCTATAAAAACAAGTACAGTCTTCCGATTCTAGACTAATACCATAACCGACCTACTGCAATATTTCGAGTGTTTTAATAGCCTTATCATAAAATTCATTTCGATATTTCACTTAAACAAATAACTTCTCAAAGCAATACGTCCTATCGCGGTCGGATAATGTTTATCTCCTAACATTATTTTTTATTTTGCTTTCAATATCGTTAGTAAATCGTTTAATGATATTATCTTACTAATATTTTGGAATTGTTGTTTTGAGAATTTTTTATCAAAATGGGCTTTCTTCTAGCATAGTTTGAAGTATTCTAGACATTTAAAAAAAATTACCTTAAGACAATGAAATATCATAACACACTAAATTTTAGTTGCAATTTTTGAGCGACACTGGGAAAAATTACGGTAGTTCCAAAAAGCGCACTTCATATGTGAAAATAATGAAGCGATTTTAGTATACATCCCTTTTGCACGGAGTCCTTTTTTGTTTGTATTTATTTATTTATTGTTATTTTTTTTTGACGATTTGACAATGAGTTAGAGCTTTAACAAAATAAATTTACTTTTTATGTTTATAAAATATTAATTTTTAAAATGTTTAAAACTATGTTTTTTAAAGATTTCCAAATTTTTGTGTCCTCATTCGTTACTAGTGTCTTAACCGATATTGATAGGCTCAACGATCCCGCAAAGTTTCCCTTCGAAAAACACGACTACTTCATGCACGTGTTCTCGTATATATATACCAATTCTCCTGAACGGCTAAACCAAGTTGCATAAAATTTGTGTATGTATTGTGTATTGAAGAAAATTGGAGAATAGTTAAATTTATAATACAGCGGAGTTGCCACCTGCTTGGGAAATTTGCATATATTACAAAAAGTCTTCTATAAGTGTGTCTATTACTTTGTTTATACGTTGGAAATTTCATGAAAAAGAACAAAGAGTGGGCGCATAAACACCAATTCACACATTTTAAAATACTCGAAAATTATACATGAATTTTATCCGAATACATGAAATTTTTGTTTCCAATTCTTAATTTCATAAATAAACACGACATTTTTGAATTCGTGAAAAAGAGAATTCATGTATTATTGAATGAACGCATAAAAGTAGAATGTGGCTAAGCTCAAGCTTTTGTCAATATTTATTTTCGTGCAGGGAAACACAGCAGTCAGGGAATTCTGTAAATTTTATCAATACGATTTGTCGAGTTGTAAACCAATGAATTTTGTCGCTTGCACTAACGATTAGGTGATTCCGTAACTCAATTATAACAATTGTTGTTTGCTGACCTTTCCTTTTTATTAAAATGAAGAAAACATCAAAATATGCGAAAAGCACAAAGCAGAACGACAAATACAAATAAAAGCGTGATGGCTTTTAATTAATAAATGAGTTGCAATGGATTACAAAGTTTAAAAGTAAAAAAATGTTATGGTTTTCACTTTCCAAATTAGGCTGCATGACTCTTCGCCCTGTAGAGGAGCTCCAAATAAATGAATCGTGCCGTGCCTCTGGGTATTAAGACTTTACCGCCAAAATCTTGAGATTAAGATCAAATATCTATACACAAAACCCATATATTGAACTATGTTATTCAACAATTAAAAAAGAAATTCTCTACCCACTTGCATTGATAGAATGGTATCCATGGTGGTTGACATAGACTTCTTCATGATTCCTGGAATTCATGATTAAAACATTAGTGCAATCTATAGCTCCAATAGGCCTCCAACAAATGGTGAGTTTGTTACTTTACGTATATAGCGGCTTACGGACGACTGGCTCATGGCTATTCCTCACTGCTCTCCAAGCTTCAAGCAGTTTAATACATTGAAAAGCACTTGGAAGTTGCATTATTTATATGTTTTTCTGTAGATATCGCCATTCTCCTCCTACCTTTTAGTTGGCTATCAAGCTCAGAAATAATTTCATCAACTAAATATGGGGTTAATCGATATAACTTTCGAAGTTCTGTTGCATTCAAGTTGAAAACATCTTCCATTTCTCGCAGCAAATTTCTATCCACTGACGAAGAGTGCGTGTTTTTTCATATTGGGATAAAACACTTGACAAATACTCAATACACATTTTAGGTTATTTTGTTTTGCTTTTTTTTGGTAATTTCCCGATTAGTATTTTATTTTAACTTGAATACTATTTATTTTAACCTAAATAAATTATTAAATATTTTGTTGACGGCGCTAGCAACTTGTAAAATTGTCGTTTAACACTAACAACTAATCGTTATAATTGTCGCTAAGTAATTTTAACAATCCGAAAATCATTATAATAGCATACTGAAATCCACCGCAGGATACCGCTAGCTTATCGTATCAATTAATATTGATAGTAATTAACATAATAACATAAACTTATATAAAATAGTTCAATTTGCACATTTGTTCTATTTTCATTGGGTTATATCAGCTTAAACTTTTGCGCGTTTTCTGCGCAGAGCTCACTAACGAAACTAAACTGAGTCAATTCCAATTTTATACATTTACTGTATATAACTTATTGCATTTGCAACTTTTTAAGGTACTAGCTTTCGTTAAAATACGAGTAATGCTCAGCCAGCAACAAGCTAATGGTGAAACGTTAGTTGGTATAATGAGGTACTCCAGTGATGCAATAGGTATTCATATGGTCCACAAACTTTTCATGCTTGTATTTATGGTCTTGTGTGTGTATTTTGTACATTTAGTTTAGATCTTTGTTAGCATAAATTAATATAATTTTTTCAGTTATTAGTTCTTTGAAATGTCCCACAGTATAATAATCAACCATATCACACTGATTTTTTTGCATTGTTTTTCTTTGCTATGCCTTCGTTTGAGGCGTGATGTAATATAAATAAATTGCCTATTTATTTTATTACATTATATCAACACTTACTTAATAACTTTTTCAATGATTAGGAAAACGTAAGTCTTTTAAGAGAAACTGTTGGGAAATAAAAAGCCTTTAGTGATAAACGTGTCTTAACACCTTTACTTTTCACTTATTCATACGCACTTCATATCTCGAGTTTTATTCTTTATCAGCATTTACCTTTAGAAAATTTTTCCGTATTGCCACTCTTTGTCCTTAGCCAACATATTTCTCATTCTGACAGAAAGTCATTTTCAATTCCTTTGCCTGCTTTTCTGATCTGACAGTTTGTCTGTCACGCAGCTTGCCAGTTTTGCATAATGCCTATTATATATATATACATACCCTTTACATCTCATCATTTACTGTCATCTTGTATATATTTATGAGTATATCCTTCTGTGCACCTTTGTTTCAATTTCATTTCCTTTTAGCGTACAGGTGAGTGCCTCATTAACAGCGGCATTTGTTTTGTTGGCTCGACTGATGTACCAGCTTTTGTGATATTGCAGTTATTTTTATTTGTTTGTTTCTTTTGCAGTGGAAGTGCATAGCCGCACAGTGAAATTCCTTTCTGCACTTGCATTTTTGCAGCATGACAGCTAAAACTGCCGGAGGTCGGCTGGCGTTGGTATTGTTGTTGTAACTGCTTTACTCATATATTATCTATTGCAAAGTATTTTTTATTATTTTCTAGTGTAGAAATTATATTCTACTGTGTGCGCGCCGTTTTAAAGAAACTTTTGTAAGGTATGCACACCGGCTAGACCTATTGCTTGAGAGTTATTCAATAAGGCGTGTACCTAACAGAAAACAATAAAACACATTTTTTACTTTTCATGTACATTAATTAGTATATTAACTTTGGTCCGAGGTATATAAGTACCAGAAGTAGAAGAGATAGACCCATGACAAATTATACCTATCAGAATGGCGAGCTGAGTTGATTTCTATCCGTCTATTTGAACGCGGTTTTATGGGAGCCTTATGATATATTATTCTGATTCGATTATTTTCGGTGCCAATATTTATTTGACATGTGTGAAGAACACCAAATTTTCTAGTTGCTTTTTTGACGAAGTTTTGACCGAATTATCTTATTTGAACAAATCGGTGTATGGGGATTGTATGTCTACCTACAAACTTTGGTTGAAATATCTCAAAAGTTGCGTTCAAACCATATGTCAATTCAGCGCGTGATTCTAATACGATCGGTATAAATTTCGGTGGGTCTATCTCTTCTCCTTCTGGTATTTATATACTCCGGACCAAAGTTAATATACCATTTCATGTAGATGAAAGGTATAAAAAACTTCAGGACATGGTTGTTTCTGTAATAATAATAGAGACGGACATTTCTCATTTAGAAATATTTGACGACAGATCTTCTTAAAAGATTTCTTCTTGAAAAATAATTAAATATCTTCGTTATGAAATTAATATTTCAATACTTTATACCAAAAATTTTGTGTTTCATTTATCTATGTTTTTGGTAAATTTATGCTACAATTTAACAAGTGGCAAGCTTTAAGTTATAATTATATTTATATATATTAGAACTCTCGATACCCGGTATCGAGCAGTGCGAGCAGCTCGATCCTTGCTTGATATTCTCTCATTGCTCAACTGCTCAGTAGAAGAAAAACATTTTAATTTTGGTGGTAAAATTTCTTTGGCATTTTAATGTTTTTTACACTTCGCATAAATAAATTTAAAATTATTAAAAAATGACCTGAACAAAAAGGCAAAGTGTTTGTCTAAATATTCGAAATGCTCGTTCCCATATCGAAAATTTTCGAGTAATGCGCAATGTGCTGGTGTGCGAGTGCTCTTTTCTCAAATGCTCGCACTGCTCGAGATTTTTTGAGCAACATCTGGAGCTCCAATAGAAGCTTATTTGTAAATCGGAGAGTAAATATTTTACCCAAAATTTTAAGTATTATATAAAAACGTTTGAATAAGCGTATGAATTAAATAAAAGGTGACTTAGATAGCTTAATTAATTTTTCGCATATATTTTTCAATTTTTTTCTTATGTTAGAATACTAACAAAATTTATGCTTACGAAATACATTTAAATCGAATTAATCGTTCTTTTTCTATTTTTTCACTTGAACTTAAAACATTAACACTTCCCTTGGTATGCGTTTAAGTAAACATTAAAAATTTAGTATAAATGTACATATATACTCTTTTAAAAAGTTGTGTAGTTTTGCAAATTACTTAAAGCCCATAAAGGGGTAATAGGGATTTAACAACACGCAACTAACAAATGATTACTCCATTATTATGCATACTACGGTGAATATGTATAAGCAAATACAATAATCGTTGTACTCATGTACAAGTATTTCCTTGTTAATTGTGAAAAAGAATCATTGCGAAAGTAACAAACAGAAGGTTGGCATAGAATTAATAAAATTAGATTAAAAGATGGTGGTATTTGTATATTATATATATACAAATATTTTCCCAATATAATGAAGCAGCGCGTGCTCTACCATTTCCGTTCGGAGTAAGGAGAGACGTTACTCATACGCAGTAGTGTACCTGTAAAGCATTGTCACATCAACATGCAAATTGATTGTCGAAATGACTTACTAAATATATATGAACAGCAGACTTGAGAATTTTACTGTCTAAGTATAACTTTAATAGTAAGGAAGAGCTCAGACTTGGTTGAACATATAATACCTGATTCTTTCGGAAATGATTTTGTACATACATCAAAAGTTTTTCTAGTATACAACCGTGTATGCACAACACATTTGGTTATAAGAATTGATATGGGATGAGTAATTATAACCATATACTTGTAAAAGCAAATGCACACAATTGGCTTTTCTTTTGGTTATATGTATGTAAAAGTAATCACCGCACTGTGATTAGCTGTATATACCTCCATATAAAGGGTGTTTTTTATAGAGGTATAGAACTTTAAGTTGGTATTACTTTTCAAGATGGCGACCGATTTAACAGCTGTCAAGTGATTTATTCTCAGTTTGGTTTGGCAATTCATCATGAATAGACTCACGCCTGAACAACGCATGAAATTAGTGCAATTTTATTTCGAAACTAATGATTCTGTGCGGAAAACGTATCGTGCACTACGTCCATTTTAGCGATGTTTAGCGATGAAGCGCACTTCTGGTTGAATGGCTACGTCAACAAACAAAACATTTGGAGTGAAGGTAATCCTCAAGTGTATGTTGAAACATCGTTACATCCAGAAAAACTGACTATTTGGTGCGCTTTATGGGCTGGTGCACAGAACCATTATTTTCGAAATAAAATTGCACTATTTGCAAGCGTTGTTCAGGCGTGAGTCTATTCATGATGAATTGCCAAACCAAACTGAGAATAAATCATTTGACAGCTGTTAAATCGGTCACCATCTTGAAAAGTAATGCCAACTTAAAGTTCTATACCTCTATAAAGAACACCCTATACATATAATTCCAAAAGTATATGTATGTGCGTTTCCGGTAAGAAAGGACCGCCTATATTTAAGGTTTAAGGTCGTTGTATGAATTTTTATTCAGAGAAGTATAACAAAATAATTTTTGGTGAGCAAAAAAATGTTTGGGTCAGACTGAAAATTAAAATATATGTACTATGTACTATGTTCATATATCTATGTTGACTGCATATACAGTGGCGGACATAAGTCTATATACACCCCCTGTTTTCGTTGAATTGAAAGTCCAAAAAGTTTATTAGAAAATTTAACAATACAGTTCATTTCAAGTATTTTCCCAAAAATAATATTTTTTAACATAAAATAGTAAAGCTATAACAAAAGACGTAAATCCAACATTGACAAAAGTCTACACACAGTACATACATAACTTATCTTAACACAAAAACTTTGGTTAATATCAGCTAACATGATATTTTTAGTGTTTAGTTGTTCCATCGAAGCTATTAAATTTGTCAATTCCGATGGAGCAATACTGTCCCAAGCTTCAACAAGACGTTCTTTGAGGAATGCTTAGCTGGAAATCTGATTTTTTCTAATTTTTCGCTCAAAAATCTCCCAGACATATTCAATAGCATTCAAATCTGGGCTTTCAGGTGGTGTGTGTAGTTGCCTTGGAACATGATAAAGCAACCAATCCTTCATAATATGGGCGGTGTGTTTTGGCGGCTTCAACTTAACTTCCAACAATGACTTATATTTCAACCGATCCAAATTATCCTCAGTAAAAACAAGTTTTCCAACTCCAGATGCCGAGACCGCTCCCCAAACCACTACTTTGCCGTCACCATGCTTCACTGTTGGTACTATATTTTTGGAGTTAAGTGCAGTGTTTTCCTTTCTTTAAACTTTTTTGCTCTTCCATCGCTTCCGAATATATTGAACTTCGATTCGTCTGTAAATAAGACTTTTTGCCAAAAATTCATTCCCTTAGCTAAATGTACTTTAGCGAACTCCAATCGTAGTTTACTATTTTTTTTTCCAAAAATAATAGGCTTTTTACGTGGAGTTCTTCTGGGAAAGCCGTTATAGTTCAGAGCTCTTTGAATTGTTTTTAGATGAACACGTTTTCTGGATTAGTTTGCGATATTTTCGGCTAGTTTTGGAGCAGTAACTTTAGGGTCATCATTCATTTCCTTAAGAATAAAGCTGATGTCTCTTCGAGTTAGTTTCTTCGGGCGGCCAACTTGTGGCCTTTTTTCGGTGGATCCATTTTTTTCAAAGTAGACTGTCAAGAACATTTTTGCGTTTTTTCACCATTATTGTTTTATTTTATATTAGAGAATGGATTTGTATGCATTGAATTATTTAAAAATTCTTATTTGGTTTTTAAATAAATATTTCAATAATTTTTTCTATTTTATAAGTTTTGTTTATTTTTTAGGGATAATATTTGTCTCAAATCTACTCTTTTTTCAATGCCAGTACATTCTCGAATGGTTGAGCACTTCACTCGATAAGGAATCCTCGAATGATTTTATTATGTTCCATTATTCATTCCAAGCAATTAGACTCGATTTTGAATTTTGGTCAGCTTTTGCAGTGCTTTCAATTGGACGCAAATTAATTTTTTCAAACATGGGACAAGATTAATCAAAAATATGTTTCACTAACAAACTTCATGAGTCATCTTCATTAAAATTTGTAAACTGGTTGCAACCCTCTTCCAAAACCTTTTTGAAATGTCTCTATATGTATACCCATTTAATGTGTGAAACCATTATTTCAAATTAAATCTTTCAGACAGAAAGGAATCTGTTCAAAATATTTTCGCTTGAAGATTTTCTTAAATATCTTCAATTTGATAACCATATTGTATCATAATTATCTTAACAATTCGATGGTATTTAAAATTTTAAAAAGATTTCATCCCACAAAAACCCTCGACATTATAATTAATTTAACTTACCAATATAAGTGTATTACAATTTTGGCGGCAACTCTCCTCTATATTTATTTCTCTAATAAGCTTTAGAAACCTGTTTATTTCGATACCCATATAGTAATCTATAACGTAGAATGCATTTTATCAATATTTATCAAACAATTTTAAACAGATGGCAATGCTGCACAAAAATGTTCTTTCATTAAGTCTTTCTTTAATCTCTTCAGTTTGAGGCATATTTAATTTTTTACCAATATAAATTTCAGAACAGATGTTAGCTCTGTAAAATGTAAATCTAAGTCATTATCGGGAACATAAGTACATAAAGAAACCTTTCATCTATTTCGTCTTGAGTTCGTAGACGCATTAACAGATGCCTGTATATGATAAATAAAAAAGCCCAAAACAGGTGGCAACTCTGCTTAATTACGCCTTAATCGGCTTAGCCATTTAAGAGAAATTTAGTCACAATTACAAGAACAAAATATTTATATTAGTGGTGATGCGCACCTTTTCCAAATTCGGGAAATGTCCTGTATAAATTTTGTGCAATTCTGTAAACCGTTCTCAGGTTATTTATTCACACACTTTATTTTCTGTAAAGGGTAAGAGACCACGCCTCCTTTTCCAAATTCGGAACAACTTTGCATAAGCCTTGCAATTATACTTTAAACATATTGCAGAAATTTAGTTGAAAGCCTTTCTAGCCTCTCTCAATTTATAAAGTATCAGATTAAACGTTAACCAGTTTTTATATTTTAGTTAGTATGAAAAGTGCCACGCCCTACGCGCAAGCTTCATTCACACCATCTCCATTATAAGTCAAATATACTGTTAATATTGGTTGATTTCGGTGAAGCCGTTCTCAAGTTATGAGGTAACGTACTTAATTTTATGCATTTATTTTTTATATATAAAATTAGTAGTCCGGCTATACCTTGGATTTCTGTATTTTGTTCAATTTTTGTTAATAAGAATGATAATGATTTATAAGCACTATCTAATACAAAATATTAAGTTTTTTGTATTATATTATTGATCCAATACGTATTTATATATATGTGTGAAGTCGTTTATTAGTTACTGTTTCGCAAAAAAATTAATATGAATGCCTTGAAGCACCATTCGTGTAAGCCACAGCCGCAGAATAATAGTATGGGACACCCAACATACCTATCCTAATATATGCTTATATCCATTTCTGCGAAATATTCCATTTAGGCATATCATTTAGAAATTTTCCCAAATAGAACCATAAATAAGAAAAAAAACTGAAGTTTAAGCGAAAATCTAGGAAAAGTGCTGTCCCATAAATAGGTTCACTTTCCGATGTGAAAAATAGAAAAATAGTGAAAATGCAAAATATCATAATAATCGGACAAACTGTTTCGGGGAGATTGATAACAAACACTGTGACACGAAAATTTTATATATATAGATACGTTGTTCTAAGCTGGCTTCTATTAGGAATATCTTTTATTCTTATTATACTTTTGCCAGTTTAGCACACGGCCATATCTCGGTTAATCGTAAATAAAATTGTTTTAGTTTTAGACATTGAATGAGAGAGAAAAAGTCAATGCAAAAACCAAATTACTCGGAAAAAGTGCACCTAGTACCTCAAAAGCGCAAGAGTGTCAATTTTTTCAACAATTAAGATTGAATAATACTTGAAAAGAAGAAAACCATTGAAAATTTCAATATGGAAAATAACAAGTGTCCAAAAGTAGATCATTTTTGATACGGCCTCATTTTTGAATCGCAGAAAAGTCATAGAGCAAAATGTTATCGCCACTTCACACCGGGAACGCCAAGGTGACTTTGAGAAATTTTATACCGTTCACACTGCAAATACGTTTACTTACTGCCATGATATTCCAGGATTAGTGAACAAATTGGGAACGGATTACAATGAAAATGACTGTCGAATTTTTATAGATGATTTAGTTTCAAGTATAAAAGCCGTGCTGATGCACATAACCAACAAAAACCCATCCATTGAAGCACGCGTGTAAAACATTGCACTATATAATAAAGAAAAACAAATATTAAGAAAATAAATGGAAGATATGTTATGATTTAAATGTTAAGAGTGTAAAATTGGAATTTGAGAACTCCCACAAACAAACAAAAGTTAGAATTACATAATGATCCAATAAAATCTTCTTTTTCTATCTTTCTGCCAACACTCTATATAAAATTTGGAATCTGTGGGAGATTCATCGAAGTGATAGTTCGATATGTTTCGACCGCCGTGGATTGCTTGAAGATCATCGAGTATAGGCAGATGATATAAAGAGAAGAGTTGATACTCGATTGTATTTCTTCGAAAAAATCGGTGCATCAATGATATTGAAATGTTACCCTGATGCCTTTTTGACACAATTTTCCCAAGAATCGAACAAACAAGGTGAGCGATTCAGATCACCAGTTCAGATGATGATGGTGATTTACAACCACTCACGAAGGGATTGAGATTATCGGAACCACAGTCGAAAAATGTCAAAAATTAACAAATTTTTATCTGTTTCCATACATACCCACCAATCATAATCTAATAATATCTAAAAACTTAATTTGGTGAACATTATTTTAATTGGAAATAAAGTAAGCAAATAGAAGAAAGCAACATATTTATGGATTTGTACCCGAGTTATTAACCATAATTGGTTAAAAATGGTAAAAGAACTAGTTGCACTTTTCCGGTTAGGTTGGTTTTACATTTTTATTTCTTCCATGTAGATGAAACATATTACATTATAAATCCGTAAAAAAAGTACCCTAGACCGTGATATTTGGTATTCTACACATTTATAGTTCACAATTGTTCACATTGGTTCAGAAAATCATCGAAAACGGACTCCTATATCATATAGCCGCCATACAACCAATTTGTTCAGATATGAGGATTTTTGTCCAAAATCCGCCAAAAAAATATCTAGTAAAGTGAAGCTATAAATATCAAATATGTACTAAAATTCATTGAAATCGGAATACTATATATATCACATAGATCCCATATAATCGATTTTTCATAAATGAGTTTTTGCATCAAAATGTCTCTCAGATACAATTGTGAAATTTGATGTTCTCCTAACATGAACTTAAGTTAATATTGACACTGTAACTCATCGAAATCGAATTTTGTAATTTGCTACATATTTGATATGTTCATGAAAGGTATAAAGACTTCGGCATTGCCGAAGACAGACTTTATTTCTTGTATTCTCTCATTTAATGTCTACAACTTTCCAGAATACACCATAATAATATTCGTTACGGTTAACCGAGATATTGTAGTGTGAAAATATTGAAAAAGTGCGATAGCTTAACTGACCATTACTTTTGCTAGTTTAATTTTGGAAAGTACTTTCAGCAACAGTTGCCAAAACCTATGCCCGAGAGTTGTTAGCCAATGCACAAAAAATTTTTTTTTTTTTTTTTGTTGCTTAAACTCCCACCCAACTGACCGAGGTGCGCGCCTGTTGTATAAACGTAAAATCCAACAGCCCAGCGAACGAAAACCAGGTACAGCCCGGACTGTCCGAATCCGAGGTCGCGAACCCAGCGTTGCTTAAACTCCCGCCCAACCGACCGAGGGGCGCGCCTGTTGTATAAACGTAAAATCCAACAGCCCGGCGAACGAAAACCAGGTACAGCCCGGACTATCCGAATCCGAGGTCGCGGCTACACTTACCTCCTACACTGTGCAGCTACAGATTTGCTCATTTGCTGCTATAAAGTAATGGTAGTAAACAATATCGATATATGCGCAATCGAAGAAGGGTAATTGGTAAGGGAAAGAAACAGATTGTGTGGTTGGAAGTGTACGCGGCGCATAATTAGATTCGAAGAAATCTGCGAACATATCTGCGATTCTATAACAATCACTAGATATTTCATCATTCATTTTCATAGATGATAGATATCCATAAGTGTTTTGGTTCGAATTAACAAAATAATAGAATCACCTCGGATTGGCGGTAATATTATTACGAATTCTTGTCATATACTTTTTGTAGCTCGCGTTATTTAAAATACTATACTTCTGTCTAATTATAGAATAAGCACAATAGTCAGAAAATTAAATGGACTTTTGTAGAGCTTGAATGGCCTAGTCTTTTTATTTTTCAAGTACTTTAATTCCGCATTGAACCATAAGGGGTATGTGGTACGAGCTGGCTTATTTGCTCTGGGTACACACTGTCTAAACATTAAATGTAAAACACTTATGAAGTGAGAAACACTTTCTTCTGCATCACGGTGACAACGCAATTCTAAGATTGATATATTTTGCTTTTTTAAATAAAAAAACGAGTATTTTGTGGTTTTGAAACATTTATTGGACATTTTAAATTAGTAGGATATTCTAAAGATAATTAAAGAGAGGGATGATAAGAATCTTCAGGTAGAACGATATGATCACAGCGATTTAAATAAAATGACGGGATGTCATCCAAAAATATTAAATCCAACGTCTTTCCGTTACGAATGTTATTGATTTGAAAAAGACCCTGGTAAGAAAGCTTATTTATTAATTAATTATGAATTTAAAAGTGAGTCGAAGCTAACGGTCAATACATCAATTTTAAATGAAGATTTTCTCCTATCAAAGGAAAAATTAAATAATAATATCTAAACTAGTCGGTTTAGCTTTGTCCAATGTGAACGCAAATCATCCGCAGTAGTATCTTTCGCGAATCGAGATACAAACACGGATCTCGTTTTCGGAATCACAACAAGCTCTTTTCTACTCGATGTGGCTGATGATGAAGTAGAGGGAGGTGCAGAAATAGGGGTAAATGACGTTCTAATGGGAGGTGGGAGTGGAGCAGATGTAGGTATGCTAAGTGTGTGCTCATTGGCATCTCCCAGTGTTCTTGAAGTCGCACTAGTTCGACACCCTTGTCAGGTTGAAGGTTGGGGGTTTTCAGGACAAGATGAATTAAATGTCATCAAGTCCTTATTAACAAATGGGCCAGGTAATGAGGGAATTTAAGAGCACTGAGGAGTATCCGCGGCAATAGTAATTGAGTCTAAAACTAGACTTTCATTACTATGTTTTCGTTTTTTCGAGCCTGGCTTCTGTTTTAGAGAGATAGGAGAAGAAATGCATTTAAATGATTTAAATGAATATTCATATCTTTTAAACTTTTTATTAAGAATTTTTAAATCCTTGCCGACCTCAAGGAAAAGTTTGAATATATCTACCTCGACATTTCCACACTCTTTATAAGACAATAATTGTTTTTTTAAGATTCTTTATACCCTAGAAGTTAGGCAATTTATTTTCTTATCAGCAGTGCGTGTATCCATATATATATATACAAAACATACTGTAGGAATCTCAATTTATGAGCTTCTACGTTGTTCATTGTGAAGACAATTTATGCAAGTCAAGTGAGTGAATGTGAATGAACTGAATGAATCAAACTTGCGAAAAGGGCATTGTCGCCGGCGAACGGATGCTGAGCAGTTTGCAATGGTGTGATATGTGGTTTCCTTTGAATGAAAACGAAGCAGAACATGTGAGGGTGGATATGAAGGTGACGACTTGTATTGAGGAAGTGAAAAGGTGAAAGCATCATAAATGATGAAGATGCTAGAAAAATCTCTGTAACCAAATGGCTACCAAAAGAGTTTAGTGAGGATGGGTGCAAGCAAATGAATACGTGATATATTTTTAATTTAAAACAGGCCAATGTAAAGTATGGTAGGTAAATTACCTCTCGCATTATTTCATATAAACGGCATTTCGGAGAGTTTTGAATAGAAAAAAATTCATATACTTGTTCTCTATAATCCTTTGCATGAACTAAGGAGCTTTTGCTTCACATCAGAACTATATTTGCTGGGGCGACTTCAATTTAGAAAAATAATTTTACAATTATTTTCTAGAATTTTGAATGTTAATTTGGACAGGAATCAATCACGTGACCCTCCGATTGATAGTACACAATTCCTATCAATCGGCTAATCCGTCTGCAATTTGATATTTCTTCAAAATTAATACAACAATAATTTTTTTGCAATTACTTCCAATATACATATATGTTTTTTAATTCATATTTTTGTAGAATGTAAAAATATTTCTTATGGGAAAACTAACGTTTCATAAAAAAACTAATATAATAATAATAATGTAACTAATAAAGGCAACAATCTGCAGTCTTTCAATGCTTGAAACTTGAACTAATTGGGTTGTGTCTGCTATAATTTGTTCCTAACTAAAATTTGCACACAGAGGTACATGTATCTATATGTACTTAATGTGGATACTCTTAAAAATTAAAGCCTAAGTAGGAACTTACGTTATGGCTTCGGGAAGTGGCTGTCTGAAAAGTGCGGAACCTAAGAGTAGAATAATGGATCAACATCCGGCATTTGACGAAATTAAATGAATAAAGTTTTTGATAACTTTTGTGTTTGTCTACTTATACGTACATATGTATGTAAAACATTTATGAGCCATAAATTATGTGATGTTTTATTTATATATTCTTAACTACGAGTATGTTTACTTAGTTGTTTGTTATACTATATTTGGTTTAAATTTCTTTTATTATTTCTCTAAAGCTTCGCTTGATATGCTCCGAACGGCCAATTCATTACTATAATGATGATGTCGAATATGGATATTTGATATGGTTATATGCATTAAATAATAAATAAATAATTATTGTGATATTATTTTCTATATGGAACATCGAAACATTATTTTATAAACACAGCTCAGCTAGCTTTGAAATTGGCCGCCTTCGATTTGTCAACACTTAGAGAGTAGAGAATCCAAAAATGCAACTGGTATAAAAAAAAGTTACCAAAAATGAGTTTTGTTTGACAGCACCAATTACTTATAAACACGGCAAAGCAAAGAATATTTCAGAAAATTATTTCAAACAAAAAACAAAACAATGGAGAACGAGCAACTTTCGGATTGCCCAATAAATACATAATGAGTAAGAGCTCATGAAAGGAAATGCTGGTTTATTGGCGATGTTAAATAATATCCCTTCAAGCTCCAACTCGTTTTCTTTCTCAAGCTCTGAAGAACGACGCCTTCATTTTCGGTGATTCGGCAACTTGACTGTTTCACAACGAAATTTTAACAACTTGCATTCGTCTACGCGTATAGTTGTGGAGAACGCGCTTGGTTGATTAAAGACTCGTTTTAGAAGGCTACTACATTTTAATGAACATGTAAATTATCATTCGTTGCTAATATAATTGTTAATGCTTGTGTTCTTCATAAAATTAGTGTAACATTTGACGATTTAACCAATGAAATTGCTTAATATGAAGATTTGGAAAACAATTTTGAAGATAAACCTCAGGAAGGCAATCATCAGGCAAATAGTAACAGACGAAATAAATTGTACCAAAATTTGCAGGAGCAAAAGAGAGAAAAGAGTGCAATAAATGGTTGAATTAAAAAAATCACATAACTCAGTTTTATTTGACCAGGTACATATGTATGTATAGCCATACTTTCTTGTATTCAACTGCATAGGTCGCACAAGATTTATTTACAAAACTGATGGAAATGCAAAATAAAATTTATTTTTATTTCCTACAAAAAATTGTTGAAATAGAATTTGCCAAATGAACTGCGCGACTACTTCACGTAGAGTTACTTCACAAGTTAAATGAAATATTTGAAGAGAGTCATAGCGTATGCGGACGATGTAACGGTTATGGTGAATGGCAAAATCATCAAACTTTGTGTGATGTCTAAAAAAGCATTAACTCACAAAAGAAAGAGCTTGTTCTCTTTACTAAGAAATATAAGACTCTTGACTAGGAAATATAAGACTCCACAATTATTAAATCCAGTACTCTCAGGAAGGGGAACACCCATTGCTCTCTATACTTGCAAACGCTCAATTGGACGATATTGGGGTATGTCACCTAAAATAGTGCGTTGACTTTACAATGCAGTAGTTTGGTCGGTGGCCAACATTCGAGAGGAAAACTACCATATTTAAACTTAATAAAGTGCAAAGGACACCACTCATATGTATTATTAGAGCGTTGCGGACCACGCCAACTGGGACCATGAATGTCTTCTAGGATCTACTCCCCATCCATAATATGGGTATGTAAAGTGCAGCTTAAGCTGTGGTAAGACTACAGAAGATGTCTGAATGGAAGGTAATAGACCAAGTTCATTCCAATATTCTAATAAGGTTCCATCTACAAGAAAGGAAGGACTACTGTATAACCTTCTAACTAGACAACAGGATCGATAGGGGAATCTACTTAAAGGAACTTGGGAACTGCCAGTGTGTATTTCAGGCTGAACTTTCAGTCATATATAGGGCTGTCAGTTATCTAGGTCTAATGGTACTTTCGGTGAACTGTATCTATATTTTCTCGGATACCCATGCAGTATTGATCGGAAACGGTAGATAATTGCCACAAATCACTGAATGTAATAGATATGCAGTTTTCTTTGAACCTGGTATGGGTGCAAGGCATAGTTACATAATGGGTAACGAGCTGGCGATCGAGCATGCAAAGAAGGGCCCTTCCTTTTCGCTTTCGTAACCGTGGAAGGGTTGGGCATGCCGCGGCACTCGTAAGCTCACTATAATAGAGATCTTCGTCGCAGATGCTAACTCAAGATGGATGAGTCTCAACTGTTGCCACGTAACTAATAAAATGTGACCGGCACGGAAAAAAGAAGGTCGAGAGCTCATCTTACTAAAAATGAACGAAATATCTACAATGAAAGCACTTCTTAAGGATCATCGTCTATTAATTAAACACGCACTTATTTCGCGAATTCCCTTAAACTTTGGAGGTGTAGGCTAAAGTTTCTATGGGCAACAAGGTAGTTTAACTAGCGAATGCGGCTAATGGGATGCTGTTTTATTTAAAAGAATAAATAAAAATTTCGATAAATTCAGGTATTCAAACTTGAAAAGTTCAACCTTCCTTATTACAAATTCCTGCGTTACAACTTATAATTTAATTTACCGTTTGTGATACTATACTCTTCATGATCGGATATTAACTTGATAGAAAGATCGCTTCCGAAATAAGCGAGATTTGAGTATGAGTGCAGTTGAATATATATATATATATATATATGTAATTGGCGGTTTGTAACCACTGAAGGGATTTTTGTCCGAGCTTCTCCTCCAATCTATATATATATATATATATATATATATATATATATATATATATATATATATATATATATATATATATATATATATGTAATTGGCGGTTTGTAACCTCTGAAGGGATTTTAGGCCGAGCTTCTCCTCCAATCTATGGTTTATTATAAGCCGCCACCGAATGGTCGATGGATTTTTATGAGGAGCTTTGATTTCATGTCATAAATACACTCGGCGACCGCAATTAGAAAAATTCATTTTCGAACCTGTACTCGAATCCTGACCTTCCGAATGGTAGTACATGATGCTTGCCACTCGGTTATTGCGGCAGTTGAATAACATTCGAAGAAATTATAAATAATTGATACAGGCAATATATATATATAATAATATCAATTTTGATGAGGAGATTTTTATTTCATGCCAGAAATATACTCGGAAGAGTTAGAATTGTCTGTCGAGAGGCTACTGTATTTCAAAAGTTTTCTATATTGTTGAAGGTAACACGCACTGCTAACCATGCTAACCACTTGGCTATTGCGCAGAAACTAGCAAAAAGTAAAAAAACCTGTAAAGAATTGAAAAAGTGTTCGTCAAGTACGATCAATTTGAACTCTAAAGTTTACTTATCTCGTAGTTCATCTTTTTTTTCATTGAACTTTAACTAAATATTAAAAAGAAAGTGAAAGTGTAACACAAAAATCATGAGAAAATTTCGTAATCGTCGAAACTCATTGGCTTACATTTTGGCCTACTTAACAAATCAATGCCGCCTGAAAAGTATAGACAAACCAGTCTTCTATGTTAAAGACCACCGTTAATACTATAGGACTTTATGTATTAGTTTATTTAATGGTTGTGAAGGCAGATTCAGTAATTAAAACTGATTGTTAATAAAAAGAAATACTCCATAAATCGTTTATCATTTCGGCGATTTCACTTCTAACCAGGGAACGTAATCATTATAAGTAATAAAATTAAAATCACAACCTAATGATTATTTGCTGATTTTTATAATTTTGTTAAGTTATTAATAATTATTTTTCGAGTTTTGTTTCAACACTCAACAATAGTCATTATCATTATGAGCACAATATATATCGCTCAAAAGAAAAAATCATTATTCCTTTATCGTTGGTAATTCGCTCAAAATAAGGCTCAAACTCGGATTATCTTTTTTCACGGAAATTGTCTGGAAAATTAAAATATAGCTTTACAAATTGATTGATTGAAAAAGGAGTTATCGCAGGTTAACCTATATTTTGAGCAAAAAAAAAAAAAAAGAAGAAAATTACAACCGGAAAATAATGATTATTGCTTGAATGTTTAAGTAAAACTCCGAAAATAATTATTATTAACTGATTTGAAAAATTTGCTTCTACCATATCTTGTTTTTCTTGTCATTTACTTGAAATTAAAAAAAAAACACTTAATAAAACATTTCGAACAAACAATACGTTACCAAATTGTCATATTATATTTGCTATTTGAATATTTTGCGTTGAATATTGCTTTCAGGAGTTTGAGCTTGTATACATATGTATACGAAATGGTGTAAAATTTGACACCGTGATCTAATTTGCTATAACTTTTGAGTGACTAAAACCAAACAACCTGTTTGATTGCTTTTCGACTCATATTGATATTTTTACAAAATAAACGAAATTTTGATGAGGTATCATTTCACATAAAGTAATTGTGAGTTCTCGTAGCAAAAAATGGTTTCGAAATTGATACCAATGCTAAAGAGGGTATATCCAAAATACCTTATAGAGATTATAATTTTTCTTAATTGCATCAAAATAATAACAAGATGAGTATTTTAAGAAATTCTTTTGGGGGAAAAGAGCATTTCCTACTCAAATGTTTGTTTATCAAACTTCTCTTGAGGAACTCTGGCGGTCCCAATATATAATTTGATAATTTGTGTCAAATCCTAACTAAGGAGCATATTTCCAGCATGCTAATATGTACTGGACTGAAAAGGCACACGCAGTGCCTATGTCAATTATAGATTATAATAAAATACTCTAGAAATAATTGATTATATTAACATCAAAATACACTAGTATTTACAATTTAGTGACGCCCACGATCATCGATTCGTAGTCCACCCCACTTCACTACCCACTCATTTATAGCATAATACAATCAGATAAATTCTAAAACTCTTATACGCACAGCGGATAATGGTGGTGTTTGCGGTGCCGCAATAGTTGTGGCTTCAATAAAAGGGTTTGTAATGGTGGCTGTATAGTCGTATATGGTAAGCTGCCTCAATGTGCTACACCTGTGGATTATGTGCGGTTTTGTTTTGTGGCCTTTTAACAAGCTAATGACTAGGCAAACTTTACATATAGATATTATGACACAAATACATGTTTAACCCTTAGAAAATAGCAAATGCCACATTAAAGGGGCATGCATTTACATTCGAGATTTTGCAATCATTGTTAAGGGTATGGATATTTAAAATAGTCTACCACAATGTTTGCGTCTCTTGTATTCCCATTTCTTGTCCAATATTTGTAAATACATACGTATGTATGTTTAAAGCAAATTTATTGTGAAGTTATTTTGAATGGATTTCGGTTCACACTGATGTGCACACACAGATATATACATAGCTGATCACAATCATGGCAAAATATGGCGCTTAACTTCTACATATTAGTCCGGTTTAATGCGGTAAAGTCTGAACTTGGTTCCAAAGGAAGTTGGAAAAAAAAATTCTATAAAAATTCAAGATAACCAGAATATCAAGACATTAATAGTGCCGACATATGGCAAATCCAGGGAAAACAGAGAGACATATCGAATACAACAGTTTAATAAACTTACAATGTTTAAATAATTTGTGTACTTCTTATTTTAAGCGACAGTGTTGAACAAAACCCAACTCCGGAGGAAACTGCTTAATTTCAATTTACTCCTGTCTTCAACAGATTTTAAACATTTACGATTACGTGAACTTGTGTAAGGCCATGAAACGTGTTTATTTGAATATAGAAGTAGCATATGTAACATATACTGCAGCGCTATACGAGAAGTATATTCAATACAGCAGCTGAGTTTTGTAAATTTAATATATGGCCAAGGTGTTTTTGTTGACATTTTCATTGCAATTTCAAGTTTCTTGTGTGACATGTCTGCCACATACATAAATATGTAACCACCATGTTCACGTCTTCATTTACTCGTATAATGAAAAACAAAATCAAATATACAAATTTTTATACTCGTTGGTGTAAGTTTAGTACAGTCAAGCAGAAAAATCGGACAGACTGTTTCGAAGGGCGACATACTTATCAGTATACGAGTTTTAAATCAAACTCTCATCTTCCTAATTATTTATTTACTAATAAAATCAAAAAAATAATGAAACGAAAGGGTTTATATGTTATAATATCTCCCTTCACTCCCCTAAACATACCAATAACATAATTTAAAGTAATTCACATTCAAGTTGCCATGTGAACAAAAATGCAAAATCGACAAATTACCAAAAATTGAAGAATTATTTAAAACATAACAAATTATTAAATCCAGACTTTTTCTTAAGAATTGTTTTCGTGCATTTCCGTTCCCATATAAATGAACGAAAATGCAACAAAATAAATAAATGCAATTACACAGAATTAATAAATTACAAAAGAATAATGCAAACTTACCTTTTCCAGAGAATTGTTGACTTGTTAATAAAATTCAATAAAACATATATTTGTAATTAGTATATAAGAACAAAAACATGAAAAACAAAGTCAGTGATATTTTTGATTAACTCAACAATCGTGTTTTTTTTTTAATAGTTCATAATTTGAACTTAAAAGTGACGCAGTCGGTAGGATACCGCAAGTCCTACCCAACGTAAATAAAAATAAAGTTTCCGAAAGTGAAATTAATATTTAAAAAGGATAAGAAAAACAAAAAGATTTCTTCATCCACGCGGCAGAACTCGAAATTTCAATTTCTAATGCGGTATCTGTGAAAAAATCCAAGTTTGTATTCATCCTACGAAAGATCGTAGATGAACATATATAGGATATCAAAAATCCCTTGGTAAACACTCCAAATTTTTTGACAATAAAAGTAACAAATCCAAGTTTGTATTCATTCTACGAAAGAACGTAGATGAACATACATAGGATATCAAAAGTCCCTTGGTAAACACTCTAAATTTTTGGACAATAAAAGTAACAATATTGTTACGATTTTGCTGAATCAACCTCGCTGATTTCCCAAATCCTTCGGGTACGATCTCTGGATTGTTAAATAAAAATCGCCACCTTAATTTGCAGTCTCTTTCTTGATGAAGACTTTATTTAATGTCCTTTTATTACTCAGTAATTCACAATTCAATTACAATTTACTTTACTATTTACAATAACTTGTATACAACTTTCACAATGTACTGTTTATTACTTTACTGTAATGTAATCTCCAACGCGCTTACTTCACGACTGATTACTGACTGACTCCTCTGCAGTCGTGTGTCGCCCTTATATACTTGTTTGCTGCTTGAAAACGAAACCCCCGGAATAATCGCGTCGTTACGATAATCGCGTCATTACGATAATCGTCTCGTTTCGATAATCGTCTCGTAACGATAATCGTCTCGTTTACGCTCTTTCATCTGCCATTCACTGCCCTCCACCTAAGTCTGATCGTCCCGATCAGACACATTCGCTGTTCCAAACGCAGCAAGCCTCTCTAGGTGGACCACTTTCATCTTGCTTCCTGGTTTCCCAACATTCTGGATTCGATACACTGCGTCATTTAGCCGTTTGATTACCTTGTATGGACCATCCCAACCGCATTGAAGTTTTGGGGACAGACCCCTCTTCAATTGTGGACTGCACAGCAACACCAAATCTCCACTTCGGAAGCCTTCAGAGTTCATCGCTTTATCATACCTGGCCTTCAATTTGTAATGGCTTCGTGATACTGGACATCTTCACTTTCCCATACTCTATGCAAACAGCCAGATATCAACTCTAAACTGTTCCATTGTGCCCAGTATGCCTTCCCGATGGGACTTCCCGGTGCCATTTGTTCCTTACTTGGCCGTCTGTTCACCTCCAATCCATGCATTACCAATTCCAAGTCTGGGTCTTCTTGCTAACATTTTCTTAAGTGGCTTGCCTCCCGCTTTTCTGCTCGTGTAATTGTTATTCGCCGGACGTCTATTATGCCCTCAGCTTTTGAGCATCGTTTCCGTCGTCTTTCCTGGCTGTTGGAGCCCGACTTGCATTCGCGTGCGAAGTGACCTGTTTTTCCACAACTGAAGCACTTTCCACCTTGATTCTTGACACCAGAACGATTCATTCCTTCTAATCCATGAAACTTTGCATCCATCTTTTGTGACATCTTGGCATACTGTGCATCCATCTTTTGTGATATGCTGGCATCGATTGCAGATATATTTTGTGAATTACGGGCATCCTGTGCATCCATCTTTTGTGATATTGCAGCCAATAATATGTGCATGTCCATACCCGTAGATGAGCCAGGAACATTTTCTTGAATCTTACTTGAGGGCTGCTCCAATTCCTTCGCAGAATCACTAGCCTCTTCCTTGTCAACATCCTTCAAGGATACATCTTCATCCTCTCGGTGGAATTCGTATTGGTTCAAGTCGATACCTTCTACTTCCATTGCTTCTCGCAGTCGCGATTGCAGCTCTGCCTTATTTCCTCTTGTAGACAATCCTCGGTTTGCCAACTCCTTCTTGAGAGGAGGTATCGTCAAATCCTGAATCCTCACCATTTTTCAATTATTATCCTTTAGAATTTATGTAACAATTCCACTTGTTACGATTTTGCTGAATCTATCTCGATGATTTCCCAAGTCCTTCGGGTACGATCTCTGGATTGTTAAATAAAAATCGCCATCTTAATTTGCAGTATCTTTCTTGATGCAGACTTTATTTAATGTCCTTTGATTACTCAGTAATTCACAATTCACTTCCAATTTACTTTACTATTTACAATCACTTGTATACAACTTTTACAATGTACTGTTTTTATTACTTCAATGTAATGTAATCTCCAACGCTTTTACTTCACGACTGATCACTTTTGCAGTCATGGGTCGCCCTTATATACTTGTTTGCTGCTTGAAAACGAACGGAATAATCGCGTCGTTACGATAATCGTCTCGTTACGATAATCGTCTCGTAACGATAATCGTCTCGTTTACGCTCTAGAACATGCCAGTTGTCGGCTCCTCTCTTTCATCTGTCATTCGCTTCGCATTTTCGCCGCAATATTCTTAATTCAACAAGTGAAATTTTTTTCAACTAGTGAAAAGTTTTATGACCATTCTGCCTCATTAAGAACCTCCGAATAATAAAAGTAACAGTATTCTTAACCAACAAGTGAAAAATAAGTAACAATAAATTTAATCAACAAGTGAAATTTTTTGATTAATAAAAGTAATATCCAAAAAAAATAAAATAAAATTAAATAAATAAAGTGGCAACACTCTTCAAGGAGAAATACAAATTTTTTTCTTCATTTAACAACACATCCAAAGAACAACTAAAGGTAGAACCAGAACTCAAAGGAATCAGAAGTCTTTGATGCCAGTCTACATCAAATCAGCATTAATTTTTAGTCTAAAAAAAAAAAAAATATAAATTTAATTAATTTTTTTTTTTTATTATTATATACATATAAAATATGAGGTATAATTAAAAACCTAATTAATATCTTGTAAGTGTTAAATGAATATAAGTGAGAAATTTAAAATGGAATTTAAGTAGAGAGAATTATTTTGTATACTCCAAAGAAAGAGGATATTAAAATCCTGGAGAGATACTCTCGTCAGATAACATTGATAAAGAAAACTGCAAGAAAGAAATATTTAATAAATTTAATAAAAAAAGGGAAAATTAAAACATCTTAGGGTATAGAGAACCAATAGGAAAAACAATAATTACAAAAATGGTAGACCAGGTAGTAAACCAAGCTAACAGACTAACAATAGACCCATTGAAATATCTGAACAGTCTACCAGAATTCAATGGGGACCATAGGGACCTACAAACTTTCACTACACTCGTGGATAGGGTACACCCACAACTGCGCACGTTTGACGAACTATCACAATTGCTATTTTCGGATATAATCAAGTCAAAACTTAAGGGAAAAGCCAGGCAGACTATCGAAATCAACTGCCACGCCCTCTCTTGGCCAGAGATAAAAAACATCCTGCAAAACAACTTTGGGGATAGGCGATCCTGCGAAGAGCTTTTCGATGAGTTAAAGAGTGTAACATTTAAAACAAATACGGTGGAATTTTATGAAGACATAAAAAATAAACTACATAGGTGAAATAACAAAATAAAAGCCATATTGGGGGAAGATGAAGCCGCAAGACAAAGTGCAATAAATAACATGCACACTGTATTGAACATTTTCAAAAGCAAGCTGCCCGAGCCGATGAAATCAATACTATTTTGCAGAAGCCCAGAGGATTAAGAAGGGGTCATGGACATTTGTTCCAAGCCGAGTATGCTTATTCAACAGACAATAATAAGTTACACCATAGAAACAACTCGCAACCAAACAAACGCCTAGACTTTAATAACAAACAAAGACATTTCCAGAACCCACCCATGAACAACACACAATTCAGACATAACCATCAACAACCTTTGAATAACCAACAACCTTTTAATGACCAACGAACAAATTTTCCTCGAACGTTTCAGGGACAATACAGACACTCTCAACAACCAAAACGTCAAACTTTTTACAGAAATAATACACAAGAATCTAGATGGCGGAATAACCTTGAACAACAAAATTATCATGGTAATAATACACACGAACGAAGATGGCAAAATAATCATAACCACCAACAACAACCGGAACCGGAAGTTAATAACGCGGAAAATTTTCTGCAAGAAGCCTCCGCGACGAATTACCACATATAGTTATACAAACAAAATTAGGCTTTCGACACACTCAGTAATAAATCCTGGAATCTGCCATCCAAAATGGAGAACAGATTCTCAACCAATTAATTTAAAAACACTCCAACATGTAATAGAAGTAAAAGAAAAAGTATCAGTACAACTTTTTAAGGACTTAGGCGACACTGAAAACAAAGTAGGATATTTAGTTTGTAAATTTCATGAAATATACGATGGTTTGATAGGAAACAACATTTTGAGAAAGTTGAACGCAATAGTAAACTATAAAGACAATATATTAGAAAACGGAGTTAATAAAATACCTTAAGAATATACCCTTGACGATGTAGAACATTTCTTTCATACAGACGGTATACTTGTACATAATATAAAATTGAATATTGACAAGAAAAATGGATTAGTACATACTCCCAAAACTATAATAAACAATGAAAATATAGAAATCATGGAAGGAATTTATGAAGCAGATAACTTTAAAATTAATGTTTCCGTAAGGATAAATGGAATTACTCCAAAAAGAGTAAAATTCGATATCCACAAAAACCAATGAAGTAACAAACGATAATTTTTCTATATATTACATAGGATATGAAGTTCAAGAAATTCCTATCTTGGAACAAATACGAACCTCTCATCTATACAGCGAAGAAAGAGAAAAACTTCTACAAATCATAAAAAGGTTTAAGAAAATATTTTATTCGGAAAAACAGATCTAACATTCACAAATTCAATCAAGCATAAAATCAGAACAATAAACAAGATTCCAATTGCTACCAAGACTTACAGATATGCATATGTCCATAAGACAGAAGTAAATAAGCAAATTAAGGATATGTTAAATAGCGGAATAATAAGACCAAGCCATTCACCATATTCTGCACCGATCTGGATCGTACCAAAAAAACTGGACGCTAGCGGTGTGAAGAAATGGAGAATAGTAGTAGACTATCGTAAGTTAAATACCCGATACCAAATATTGACGAGATCCTAGAGAAATTAGGGAGGTGTCAATACTTCACTACTCTTGATCTCGCTAAGGGCTATCATCAAATAGAAATAAACGAAAAAGACATACCGAAAACCGAATTTAGTGTAGAAGGCGGACATTACGAGTTTCTTCGTATGCCGTTCGGACTTAAAACAGCACCAGCCACCTTCCAAAGGCTGATGAACAATGTTTTAGGTGATTTTATTAGAAAATCTGTCTTGTTTATCTTGATGATATAATTATATTTTCAAGTTCACTTCAAGAACATTTGGAATCCCTAACAAAGGTATTTAATCGCTTGAAAGAGGTAAATCTAAAAATACAGCTGGATAAGAGTGAATTTTTGAAACGGGAAACTGAATTTCTCGGACACATAGTGACACCTCTTGGAATAAAAGCTAACCCTAAAAAGATAGATTGCGTCAAAAATTTGCCAATGCCCAAAACACCCAAACAAATAAAACAGTTTCTTGGACTAACAGGATACTAAAGAAAATTTATAAAGGATTATTCCATGATAGCTAAGCCTATGACCAAATACTTGAAGAAAGACACTAAAATGAACATTATTGACCCAGAATACATAGAGAGTTTCAATACCCTTAGAAAACTACTAACTCACGACCCAATTCTGGCCTATCCAGACTTCTCGAAAGAATTCACACTTACGACGGATGCCAGCAATTTTGCACTAGGGGCAATACTTTCCCAAGATAACCACCCCATTTGCTACGTGAGTCGTACTCTCAACGAGCATGAGTGCAATAACAGCACGATCGAAAAAGAACTTCTGGCCATCATCTGGGCTACCAAATATTTCCGCCCATATCTCTTTGGAAGACAGTTTAAAATAGAAACAGACCACAAACCTCTCACATGGCTATTTTCAATTAAGGAGCCAAACTCCAAATTAGTGAGATGGAGAATTAAACTTTCTGAATTCGATTATAAAATCGTTTATAAAAGAGGGATAAAAAACAGCAACGCCGATGCATTATCGAGAATAAAACCCGAATTTGCTAACGTCAATGCTTTGGAATCAGAGGTGGTTAAGATAAACTAAACGGAATCCCCTATCAACATGTTTAAGAACCAAATCATCATTAAGAAAATTTCTGCAGGTGCAGCCAGGATAAAGAATGAGAACATCTTCAAGAATAATAGAAAAGTAATAGGAATTAAGAAACTCGACAGGGAAACTTCAATCTCTCTTTTGAAAAATCATTTCAATCCAAACCAACTGAATGCAATTTACATAGAAAGTGAATTTTTAACACTCTGGAGAACGTATATATAGAACTTTTTTCAAATAATGACAAATTTAGGATAATAGTTGCTTAGAGACATCAAAGACGAAGAGGAACTGACGTATACTATTGAAAAAGAACATTTAAGTAAGAATCACCGGGGAATAGAGGCCGTCTACGGGGAACTAAGAAACAAAATATACAACCCTACCTAAAATTAAGAATAACACAGTTTATTATGCGAGGTATGCACCCCCGAAATGTATGATAGAAGACCACCTAAAATACCATTTAGAGTCAGTGAAACCCCACTCAAACCACGAGAGATAGCTCATATAGACGTATTCTACACTTTGAAAAAGGAACTTTTTATGACAACAATAGATAAATTTACAAAACATGCAGTCGCATACAAGATAAATAGTAGAACTTGGACAAAATTTAGGACTCAACTACTAAAGTACATAAATACATTTTGTAAGACGGAAAAATTAGTTGTAGACAATGAGCTAGGGTTTAAAGCCATTCCAATGCACGAATTCCTCAATGAAGAAAAAATTAATATACACTTTACCTCAAGTAGTAACCACACTTCCAATGCGGATATAGAACGTCTACACAACACTATAAATGAGCATATAAGGCTTTTAAGGCATGATGAAAAGAATAAAGAGCAAACAACAGAAGAGAAAATTCTGCGGATAATAGGATATTACAATAATACAATCCATAGTACAACGAAGATCAGACCTATTGATTTCCTGAATGGAAAAATTAATGAGGAGAAATATACAGAGGAATACATAAGCAAATTGAACAAAGATAGGACAGATGTGACAATAGAGGATGGTCCTAATGATATCAAAGAGATTAGAGGTGGTAAAAACCAGACGAAATATAGAAAGATAGATAGTAAGAAAATCGATGACGATCACGTCGAGAACGTTAAGATAGGGCACAAATATTACAAAACCCATATCAGACGAAGTAAGAAATTTCAAGATAGGGATAACCCCAGAATAAAAGTTAAATAATAATATCTTCCTGAGTAAATGGATATATAATACACAGTCTTTAAGAATGACACCTTGGATTTTTCTGACGAATATTTTCATAACTGCCTACGGACAATACCTCGACATCCAAGACCTATCTGACAATCATGGTTACATACCAATTAAGATTAGAGACGTAGAGATTATCGATAAATACATTAGGATAATTCACGCTAGCAATACTACGCAATATATGGAAGCAGCAAATTTATTACAGGATAATATCCATAAACTTTCGGATACTTACACAAACATCACACCACTATTGGAAAGCGTGAATAAAAGCATGGAAATATGTATGTAGGACGAAAATAAACAACTTGACACCCAGATACAGACAAAGACGAGGATTGGTGAACGCAATAGGCAAGGGACTAAAATTTATGGTAGGCACAATGGACAGCGACGACGGAAAACAAATTTTGGACAAAATTATAAACCTCGAACAAAAAATTACAGAGGCACAATGACAGCGTTAAACGAAGTCTCATTTTTGAGCACTTCTATGTCAAACAGAATATCAAATATTACGGACCACATAAATAGCCAGCAGAAGATAGTACAGACCTATATAAACAGATTCAAGACAGAGACGCAGAACAAAATTCTCGACTTGGAAGACGAAACCCTATTTTTGACATTAACATACTACCGACCATGTGAACGAGATTGGACACGTTATTTTTAATTCAAATCTAGAGATAATTCCTTCATATATACTAACAGAGGAGGAATTAAATTTTATAGGAAATATAGAACCTTATCTTCAGACAAAAGTATCTCTAGCATATAAAGAAAAATTCATAGTATTGACATTGAATGTTCCAAAAATTTTGAACGAATCATTTTCAGAAGTAGTATTTGAACCAATTCCTGATAATAATAATATAACCTTACTACTAAACAGGAACACTGTTCTTATTCAGAAGAACAAATGTCGAAGTATATAAACCAAACACATTAGTATATAAAAACTTGGAAAACATAAATGATAATTGTCTAACAAGTATTGTCAAAAATCTCGAACCTAAATGTAATATGAAATTAACAAAAGACTCAGAAGAAAGGGAAATTTACCCTGGTTTACTTATATTCAAACACTATCAAGATAATATTGCAACTAACTGTAAACATCCATATAAACTAGAAAAATTTAAAACTTATTTAATACAATTCGAAAACTGTGTTGTTTAAACAAAATTAAAGACATATGAAAATTTTAAAATAAATATAAGAGAAATATTTGTCTTGGAAAAATTTATATTAAAAATAAATAAAAACAATGTTGAATTTACTGATTTAGATATTAAGGAAATACATTTTAATCAAACCATAATAATTGTTAATAATACATTTTTAAAAAGGACGTTGACAAATACCGGTGGTAGTATAGGGATTTCTATTATTTTAATTATTATCCTTATCATAATCTATGTAAAAACACTTAAAACAAGAACCCTTATTGTTTCTTCGGCGGAGCCTCAGACTCCCCTAAAAAATTACCAATAACATAATTTAAAGTAATTCACATTCAAGTTGCCATGTGAACAAAAATGCAAAATCTACAAATTTTCCAGACCTTTTCTTAAGAATTGTTTTCGTGCATTTCCGTTCCCATATAAATAAACGAAAATTAAAAAAATAAAAATAAACGCAATTACGCAAAATTAATAAACAATTGCAAACCCAACAATTTATTTTCATAAGAATTGTTTTCTTAAAAATTAAATCAAATGTAACAAATTACTAAAACCAGACTTTTTCTTGAGAATTGTTTTCTTGCATTTCCGTTCCCATATAAATGAATGAAAAGGCAACAAAATAAATAAGTGCAATTACACGGAATTAATAAATTACAAAAGAATAATGTAAACTTAACCTTTTCCAGAGAATTGTTGACTTGTTAATAAAATTCAATAAAACATATATTTGTAATTAGTATATAAGAACAAAAACATGAAAAACAAAGTCAGTGACATTTTTGATCAACTCAACAATCGTGTTTTTTTTTAATAGTTCATAATTTGAACTTAAAAGTTTTATACTCACGCACATTAATAACCTACATGGTACTTCATAGTAAGATATTCAAGACTAAACACCTGTGTCTGACTTAAAAAAGACTTTCTTCTTGACAGGTAATAACATAAAGAAAATGTTAATCCTTAGTTTTTACTAAAAAGAACATCATAGAGTTTATGAGTTAAAAGTGGTATTTAGATACAAAGATAAAAATTGTGAAATATTTTATAACGACTTTGTCTTCAAACTACAAACAATTATCTCAGAATAAAATAAAAAAATTGGGATAAGACTATAACACACCAAAGTTAGAAAAAAATTTAAAATTTTACTCTCGTTATGCTGATGAAGTTATATGTAAAAACATATTCAATAATAATATTAAAATAAATTACTGTAAAATTAAATAAATATTTAACAAAAGATTATTCAACCACAGCAGGTGTTTTTCGGCGAAGTGTTATTTTGTTTTTGAGGATAGAGCCATGTGTAGAAAGAAGTTCACGCAAGAGAGAAAAGTTTTTGATTTCCATTCACCTTGTAGTGGCCAGAAACGATTATTTTACTCGTTCACTGTCAAAGAGCTGGCATTATCTCAAGGTGGGTACTTATGAAATCCACTTCGGAGGCCATATAAAGGAACGCAAATTTTGTGTTGGATTTGTGATAAGAGACAGACTCGCCGAGTTCCCCCCTTTGGATGAAGGTCTGGCCACAATCCACTTCTCAGTGAATTTCTTCTGCCTGCTTTTTTGTTGACGGACGATATTTCGTTTTGTTCTTATTCATCTGAGACCCAATCGTTTTGCTTCTTTGTCTAACCTAGACAAAGCAGAACTAACGATGCGGTTGTTATGGTCGATGATACCAATATCTATCTCTGTGTCTCTTATTAGTTTTTCCAGCATCAGATTCAGAAATCACTCGATAATGAGTCACCCTGTTTGAAACTTAGTTTGGCATTGAACTTATTGGAGAGGTCCTTCCCAATTCTGGCTGCACTTGTGGTATTATCCACGGTCAATTTACATAGATGGGATATGAAATTCAGACATAGCGACTTGGGTCTTCTACAAGATTTTTCGCATTGTGAAAACCTGGTCAATGGTGGATTTACCGGGTCTATAGTCTCACTTACCACTATTATACTAAATATACTCACATCTTACACAATCGATTGGGTGTGCTCAAACAAAACGACTCGACAGTCCAGAAATGAGAATTTAAAATTAACAAATATATGTACATGTGTATGGTATGCACCTATTATATTTTAAAACCCAGTAGAAGTTCTATGCATCTTCAATGTAAAATGTCGATGTTAGGTGTATGAACAAGCATCTCTATATGCATGCCTGTATAAATGAACTTAAAATTTTTTTATACGGGGAGTTCATACAATTTATCTTTTTGTTCTCATTAATTCAAAAAGATATTGTGGTAATATTTTTCATTAATGCATATATATTTATTTATAAAGACGTAAGAGAGTAAAAGCATTTATACAATACATCTTATGTTTATAATTTTATTTTATTTTTTGAAACGAAGAAAATTTGTGAAAGATTTTTTGATTGAAAGATATAAGTATAAGTAAGCTTAATTTTTCATTTTAATGGTCCCTTCGTGCTTCTTCACACATATGTCATGCATTCATTTTGTATGCATACAATTTATATATATTGTACGTCAAGGTATACTTAAGTAGGGACTTACCATAGATTTTGACATAAAATGCCCACACACTTTTAGTTAAACTCTTGTCATCAACTACCATTCACAAAGCCAAAAACCTTATAAAATTTTATGGAAAACTAAAATTTGGTATGCAGGCTTAGGAATATTTTGATTGAAAATATTGTTTATGGATTTTTCTAAGCATTCATCCAAAAGTATTAGGCACCTTACCATTTTCGAAATATTTATATTTAAGAAGGAATGTTCTGGTTTTTTATGGTCAAAAAAAAAAAAAAAAGAAAGAAAGAATATTTAAGGCATGCTGTATACAAGCTTTGCACATTCTGCGGAAGTTATGGCGCTCCACTCTTAAATCAAGCATTCTTCTGGTGTGCCAAATACCCGTAGAAAAGTAGAAAAATACGCCTTTAAAGATTCGGATTATTTTTTCGAATTTGAACAACTTATTAACTTAGATATTTTAAAACGACATCAACTTAGTTTGCCTCGAAATTAGATTCGTCGCACCACAGCACATTCGACCAATCTTCTTCGGTAAAATATTGGTGCTGAAGAGTCCATTCCAAATGCTTTTTGGGTACTTTTATTCCGAACGCCTTCTTTCGGGCCTTACATCCTTTTAATGCAGCTTTCTGGAGCCTTCTTCTAACCGTTCGAACTCTGACACATTTTCCAATTCCTTCTAAAGGAGAAGAAGCGACCGCAGGAAGGATTTCTTACGATCCTTAAGGGACTTGTGGATAATATATCATTTATTAATGTGCGATTTTGTTTTCGTAAATCGTTTGATAGCACGTTGGACTGCACACCGTGAACAACCGACATTATTTACTATTTTATACAACCTTCTGCAGACTTTAGTTAGCAAATAAAGACTCCTGTCTAGGATTTCTTTAAGAAATTACACTTTTAAATTTTTTGCGTTATATACACTTTGACTTTTCTCAGAATTTATTATTGTGATTACTGAATGAACACATAAATAACACATCAGAAAAAGACAATGGTCACTTCTTTAACCACGTTTCAATTTATTTACAATTAAGTTGGGTGTCTAACATATTTTGGGCACGGCTGTACATGCAGTTAATGCAGTAAATGTAAGCATTTGTGTTCCCGAGTGAAAAGCATTGAAATATGAAATTTAATATTGTTTAATTGAGTAGCTTAAGAATTCCAATTCGCATACACGAATCTCGATCTAACTAAAACCAAAGACCGGAGACAGCTAAGTAACTTGATCAGTTTTCTTGTTCTGGCTATTTTGTTTAGCCTCAACCTTTTTGGGAATGTTTCGTCAAGAATGCTGAATTCTTCGTCAGTTGTACCGAAGAGACATTCTTTGCGCACCCTTAGTTACATCGTCTTTCTCTTCCGTCGCGGTGTGGGTTCAAATCAACGCTATGTTGAAGAACTTAGCTTCGGAATCCTTAAGGTTATTTTTTAATATTAAAAACAAAACGTTTATTTTAGGAAACGATAACTCCGAACTAAATAATATTATTTTTCTGTATTTCCCATTCAATTAGGGTTATACTAGCGGTTGCATAGAAATAAATATTTTTATAATTTGCAACTAAAAGATATTCCCACAAAATAATAATGTGATATATGAAATCAACTTGAGATAAGCTGAGATTTTTTTACAGCAGATATTGACTACATTTTTTTATATGCATTAGTAAATATTATGGGTTATTTCGTATACCATTTGTAAGAATTTTCCAATCTTCAAGTGATGATCTTTTCTATTCCTTATAATATAAAGTTGAATATTTCTAAAATAAAAACTATAACTATCTGCTTCTTAACTATTTATACTGAACATTTCTTTAGAAATAGTCTCCCTCCTATTTTTTTGATTTCTAAATTGATGCCGTTTTGAAATATGTAACACTCAGTATGTTCATTATGCTTGGGACGAGTTTAAATTATCTACACAATTTTTCTTTATAAACACAAAAAGCCGCAGATACTTAAACATAAGCTACATCATCTCATCTCAATTTGAGTTGAGGCCCAAGTAAATGGAAATTCAGTAACAAAGAGTGTCATGAATGTTCATTAAGATTTGTAAGTACCATAATTCACACATGTGTGCACCACATGTGGCATATGAATTTTAAATCATGAAAACTCTCCCAGATATATAAGCTGACAACCGAAACACCAACAGTTTTTTTCATGTGGATAGAAACAGAAGTTTATACTTGTAATGTTGACTTGAAAGAAATGAATGTGTCATTTTAATTAGGGTTATGCTATCTAATTTTCCAGGTATCTCTTTAGAAATACGCAGATTTTTTCAGTGTTTAGAAACCTTTAACTCTCTTTTCTACAAGGTTCTTTGTAGATTTATATACAAATTCATATTTTATTATCATATATTCTAGCAGAAAAGTTATTAAGCGCTACTCTCATATTTCTGCTTGTCCTTATCCTCATTACAATGCACGCTACTCTACCATTACTATACATATGTTACATACATAATGAAAAATTCATATATTTTGAGAGTGTGGCAGCCGTAGACATAAACTGGGATTATCATTCAAATTAAAATTTCATTAGTTTTTCCATAAAATGGTGGTTTGGCAGCCCGTAGTGTGATGACTTTCCAACAAAGTAGAAAAGCAGTAAAAGCATAAAGTGATTGTGTGTGTACATTGAGGTGAATTACATGTATTTGCAACAATTGTTGCGCTCAACTGTAATTTAATTGCTGCCACTTAAGTAAAGAAAATTATTCAAATAAAAACGTGACCAAAGCGGCTAATACAGGATTATATGTACATATATATATATACATATGTAAGGATAAATATGTTTAAGTACATATGTGTACCTAAGTTCGTTTATGTGATTCTCCAGCAAGTATGCTTGCGTGTTGTGAGGATTACGAAACCATTACCTGAAATTATTAAAGCTCTGATTATATATGCAGAAAGAGAAAACAATGTAATAAAATAAAATAATTTTAATATAATTCCCCCAAGACAATTATTAAAACTGACCATTCACAATATTTTCAGACCTCCTTTATATAGCTGACAATAAATAACTCAGTTTGAATTAAATTAGAAAAAACCTCTCTAAACCGTCGTTGTCAAGCACGGTTTGAAAAGTGTGATCTTCTATCGTCTAAAATAAAACTTTTGGTTTCACCCCAAATAATTTTGTTTCTGTCAAAAGAAAATGGCCCAAATTCAAAAAAGAAACTATTTGCGTTGGGAGAATGCACAATAGAGCATAAAAATTGTTTTACACAAATATTTCTAAAAAAATTAAATATAACTTATGAAAAAGTCAAATGATTGAAACGTTAATATAAGAAAAACATGGGCTTTCACTTTCTCAATATTTGTTTTGGTGAAGAGAAAAGCACTAGAGTTCCGCTAGTCATTCATAAAAGTTTATTTTACGTATTTCCCTAGAATGTAAAATTTAAATGTAAATCCATAACTGGCCGCAATAGCTAGCATTGCGTACTAATATTTGGAAGGCCTGGGTTCGAGTCCAAGTTTGAGCAAATTACAAATTTATAGAAAATTAATTTTTCTAATAGCGGTCGCCCCTCGGCAGGGAATGTCAAATCCTCCGAGTGTATATCTGACATGAAATATAAGCTCCTCATAAAAATGCATCGCCCTTCGGAGGCGGCTTAGAATAAATAAATAAATTGTAAATCCCTCCATTTGTTGGTAAAAACATTAAGACGCAAAACCTCAAATTGGAGCGCCAAATATATGTACAACTCAGTGCCTTTCACAAATTACCTTTGCTGTTGTTATTTTTTAACAGTTTTATGAGAGAAGAAATAATTTTCTATATCAGAAAATTGAAATCGCTACGTACCCTGAAATTCATATTCATTTTACATATTATGAGGTGACAACTTACTCTAACATTTCTGTGTTCAATATCATCGGATGCAGAGTGTACTGTTAGTATTATACAAAAGTATATACTTATATATATATCATATATAATGTAAAAAACGATGTCAAACGATATTTGCTATGTAAAATTGTACTCAGTTGACTCTACCTTTTTCAAGTACTCAAGTTTCATACATGGCATGAAAAGAAACTTCAGGGGCTGTTATATTACTTAAATCTTTCTAATTTTTTAATTTATTTTAACAAATAGAGCTCCAGAAAACTTGTAGAATAAACACATGTACTGGTAGAAATATGCAAAACTGTACTCTGCTTACCATGCTTTCATAAGTTTAGACTCTTAATGTTTAAGTTGAAGTTGTTAACATTCTCGCTTGAACTTTCTATAATACACATTTAAATCTATTTTCGTTTTTCAAAAATATATATAGTTTTATTTACCTTGATTTGAATAGCCGTACAGCACTTTAAGCCAAAGGCGGCAGTTGTTAATTAATATGAGGTCACGTGCGTCAAGTATCAATTTATTGTATATTTAGAAAAAATATATTTTTAAATTGGTTTTTTTAATATTTTGGATGTTGGTCTGGTCCCCATGCGAAACTATTATATTCCAAATGGTAGCGAGAACTGCAGATGATTTTCATTTATGATACACACATACAGTGTACGTTTGCTTCCATTTGCCAGAAAGGCAGTGTTTTCCTACGTCGATTAAATCCATAAACTACCAATCCTGTCCCCACACCTGCTTTAGTATCTTATTACCTTTTTAATTTTAATATCGTACCTGCCATTTAAAAAGTTACGTAGAACCTTTGGTGGCGTTTTCCCACTGATTTTTTATGTTATTGTCAAGCATTTGGTAGCTCTGTTCCATTTTCCATTCACACGGTCGACGTGCTATCAAATGTTCGTGAATATGTATGTTTATCTGAAGGTGCTTTTAAGCGAATAGTCTTTTTTCGTCATATGGATTCGCAAATGAATTCTCTTTAATTATAATTATTGCATCTTGCGTAATAGTTCTAGTACCATTGATTACATACAGGTGGTTTTGTCTCACGCTATGTATGTAAGTAATTAAATTTTATTTGAGTATATCTGACAGCAGTGAGCACGAGCACGAGTTCGAGCATTTTGACAAAAACTTTGACTTCTTTACAATTTAAATTTATTAATACAAAATGTAAAATACTGAAAGCTTGACAAACTGAATTTAAAATATTTGTTCTGCTGAGTATCGAACGAGCATTGAGCTGCTCACACTGCTCGAACCGGCTATTTAGAGCTATTTTACTAGTATCGTATCTAATCGTGTGCCAGTACCATGAAAGTATTCATACGGTATTGTTTAAAATTGAAGACCGGAACAGAAGGATGCTTACATTTTTTAGCCCACGAAACACTCTTTCGTTTTTTGTTTCTCTTTTCTTTAGTTTTACAACTGAGCTGTGGAAAAGTATTAAAATATCAGCTTCATCTGAAGTCTCTGTTAAACGTTTAAAATGATATAAAAAGTCAAAAAGTATATAAAAATTCTAAAATTTCTACAATACACATTTCTACAATAAACATTCCTACAATAAACATTCTTTTTGGTTTTAACTTAAGAAAGAGGCGAAAATTCTTTGATTTTCAAACCTGTACAAACTCTTTGTTTCACTCCTTTTTCGCTCAAATCACAATATCAATATCATCTGCGTACACCAGCAGCTGTACACTCTTATAGAAGATTTTGCCATCTTAGTCGACTCTACAACTCATATTATTTTTTCCAGCAATATATTAAAGAAATCACACGATAAGGAGTCGCCTTCTCTGTTGTTGGCATAGAAGTGCTCGGAGAGGTCCCTCCCGATCCCGACGGAGCTTTCGGTGTTGCTCAGTTTACATAGCCGCAAAGGAAACTAAATTCAGACGTAGTGGCGTAGGGTAATTTCCTTCCGTGTTGTCAAAGACTGCTCCCGATTCACTTTTCACGGGTATTTACCAAGATATGACGTATGGTCAGTTCTAGATTTTCTCGGTCCAAAGCCTCACTGATAAGTAAGGTGTGTTTCAGTCTTTCACACATTATGCTCGGTATGATCTCAAATTCGATATTTTTGGCTTGAGCAACCCACACTTAGACTCCAATCGTTGGACATGCTTTCGTCCAACCATATTCTGTATTGTCAGTTCTTCGCCGCCGTATTTGAATAGCTCGGCCGGCATCAGCCACTAGGCCACCTTTTTGGGTCCTACGATAGTAAAGGGTTATCTATTTAGTTGTTTCGAAAGTGCAAGTCTGTATTTTGATATCTGATAAACTTAACTGTCAAGCCAAATATTTTTTGTTTTAGCTAAAATACAGTCAGTTATAAAAATGGATCGCTTAATCTCCGCACAACACGTTAAACTGTTGAAACCTACTACAAAAACGATGATTCAAACGTGGCACGTTTCGTGCTTTAAGAGGAGATTAATGCAAATGAAAATAATCATCCAACTACTCTAGAAATTGGAGAAATTTTAAAGAAATTTAAGAAAACTCGATCGGTTACAAATATTATAAGATCTGTGCATCATCGTTCTGATCCTTCCACGTCAAGTACCGCTGATGTAAGTATAGGTGTAGCCGAAGACCCGAATGTGTGTATTTCTCTGGGTTCTCAAGAGCTGGGACTTTCTTGCGGAACATTATGGCGTATTTTGCGCTTGGACTTACATCCATATATATTAAAGCTCAGCTCCCACGACAACTGAAGCCAGCTAATCATTCACAACGCCGTAGATACGTCGATTGGGTCCTTAATTAATTGAAGAAAGACCATTACACTAAAAAAACTTACTTTCTATTGCGCTCGTTGGTCTGGATGGTGATTGGATTTTACTCCTTTGAAAACAATAACGGCGAGACTCTCACTGAGCATTATAGTAGTATGATAGCCGACTTTTTTTGACCTGCATTTGAAAAACACGACTTGGGCAACATTTAGTTACAACAAGATGGAGAAATTCCCCGGGTGCGTAATCTATCATCTTGGCGATGTCAATTGGCCACCAAGATCGTGCGATTTGACACCGTTGAACTTTTTCTTGTAATACTACACGAAGGAATTTTTGAAGATAAACCTTTAACTCTTGACCACTTGAAAATCAAACATTCGTCAAGTTATAGCTGAGATATCGCCCAATATGTGCCAAATTGGTCGCAAATTGTCTCAGACGGATGGAACTTTGAAAAATTCATTAGGCGGTCATTTGAATGATGTAGTGTTTAATATATAATACCAAGGTTCAAACTTTATAATTAACATGTCGGTCATGTCGAAGTCTTTATACCTCTCACAAACATATAAAATTTGTTATAAATTGCAAAATTCGACTTCGATGATTTTAAGTCTCGATATAAACTTGAATTTATATCTTCACACTTCTAGGTGTTTTTTGGCAGATTTTTGACCCAAAACTGCATATCTGAACAAATCGGTTGTAAGGAGGATATATGATACATTAGTCCAATTTCGACAATTTTCAGTACCAATATTTATTTTAATTTACTCCTAAATGATTTTTTCACTGAGTTTTGAGAATAACCTCACATTTGAAAAGGTTGGTGTATGCGAACTATATATTATAGTAGTCCGATTTTGATGATTTTCAGAATATGCATTATTAAAAATTTCACTTTGAAAAAGTACCTGTTTACTTACTTTGGACGGTTTTATGACCCAATATTTGAAATCTGAAAATCGGTCGTATATATGCTTTAGTGGTCCGATGCTGCCTGTTCGTACAAACGATCGTTTAAACGTATACGTGCAACTGCCTACCAAGTTTGTTTGAAATATCTCAAAAACTAAGGGACTAGTTTTCGTTCAAAAAAAAAAAAAAAAAAGAATGACAGAAGGCCATGGCTAAATCAAGCTCGTCATTAATATTCCATTTCATGTACATGAATTTCATGAAAAAAATTATTTTAAATTTATTTTATTTACATTACGTTGGAACCGCAAAATGAATAACACTGTAATTTACTGTGCTGTATACACAGGATATATTGCCCGTGTAAAACTATTCGGTTATCGTATCGAGAAATCTCTGCGAAAAGAGTTTCGTATTTTTTTTTTTTTTGGAATCAGAATCAGTAAAGATCCAAGTAAACATGAGAATATTATGGATTTGGTTATGCTTATTTTGATTTTCTGTTCATTTTTTCCTAACTGAACTGACATTATAGTATATATTGACAAATTTAATTACAAACTCACAAAATAATAACTTCTAGTTCATTGCTCATCGCTTTTTTTACATACACCTGGTGTCCGCTACATATATTTCGCATTTATAAAAGTTTTACTAGTTTCGTTTTATTACAGTGTCCTATTTCACATGTCTTACGTTGATAAACATATTTAGTAGATTCAGGCAATTATTGATTAATATTTGTTTTTTTTTCCTTTTCTGCTCACAGGCTGCTCGAAAATCGGCACTACGTTCTGATGCTAATTGGACTAAAAACCTTGTCCCGCGATATTTCCTCTTACCGTTTGCTTGTACGAAATCTAAACTTTAGCGCAGCTAAATAAAGAATATTGAAAAATAATTGGAGAGGCCATTTTTCAGACTTAGACTTTGTGGAAATATTTCAATGTGTCTACAAATTTGGTTTAATTATTATATAAACAGTCCAAATACACGCTTATCATTGTTTTCTACTTTAACAAATTTATTTTTAGGAAAAAGGAAAAATACATATTTATGCTTACTTTTATAGATTGTAAGAGTACATTTATCTGTTAAAAATTTTCATGGAAATTGTTCCCTAATATTGAAGAAGTTGCAACAACAAAAAGAGAGTATATTTTCATGTTTTCCTAGAAGTACATTTATGATCTATATGCAGTCGACGTCCGATGATAAAAAAAATTTTTGTTCAAAATGTATAAATTTTGTTAGGCAAGTATTGTGTAAATATTCAATAATATTTTTACTCGGTTTGTAGTAGTAGTGGCTGTCCTCACTAAATATATTCCAAGATTCCATACCGAATTTGTCTGATTTGAAATGTTCGCTCACTTGTTTTTTTATCAAATTGAATAAATTTCAGAATATATGTTAAATTGTTTCTGGTCATAGTCTCATATGTTTTTCCACAAAAAATAAACTTGCAAATTCTCTACTCCATTTACAGCCATTTTTCATATAAAATTGACATGAATTCATCGAATCTTTCCAGAGATAAATTGCATTCGGAGTCTTTTATTGCGTCTTCTATTTCACATGCTCTTTTATGGTTCCTAACACGGTAGTCAATTAGCGACAAAAAGGCAGTCCTAGCTTTACCTCTCTAAATTTGACGTTTTGCATATCCAGTGGAGCCTACTTCTTGCCTAATTTTGTTTTTTTAAATAGTGTTCTAGTTAGCAAAAGTCATAAAGTAATTTAAGATGGCACGTTTATACTCAATGCAAAGTTCTAAACCATTTTCTTACTGGCAGAAGTTCTAATTTTATATTTGCTAAACTTGGTAGTGTTTTGTCATTATGGAAGTTTTTCATGAACTCCAGATATTTTTCCATGCGCTGGCAGCATTTTGTTTGTCCAAAATCTTTCTGATTTCTCAAGAATCAGCCAAAATATTTATTGCGTCTTATGCTCTGTTATTACTTTATATTTATATTTGTTTTAGCCACTTTCGCAACTACTTCAACAATACCAAATCTGTTGTTTACATGTATGTATAAAGCAATATTGTTCTTGCTCTAATTTCACGTGTTTCATGAACAGAAAGCGCGGTCATAAGAACAATGAAAATGTATTATAAATGCCATTGGCACACATCCAGCGGCAACACTTGGCCCAGTAATTTTTTTAGTAATGCTTTACACCAGGGGGAGTGTTTATAATAAAGGAAACAACTGGCAATATAAATTGCTAGAAAACAGAAAAGAAAGAGGAAATAATAATGAGAATAAAGAAATGAGCACACAAACACACTTTCGTAAGCACAAAATAAAGTACAATTAATTAAACATTGTATTTAGTTGGTGGGTGGACATAAATTGCGTATACGAATTCTTAGGTAATAAAAACTTAGTCAAACAATAATGTAATATTATATAATTATGCAAATTTTAATACTATAATTTATGAAATTTACATACACTTACACTTTATACTTATACTCGTATTACAAACAACTTCCATAATCCCGGAGATTTGGGGATTTGTGATTATGAGTACCTAAAAGCATTTAATCTTACCAAAAAGTAAATCAATTTTAGACTTGTCACACGCTTTTAATTGCAAAAGAATTATTTCTTATTGGATGCATACGCCATACACCGATCAACTCCTCCAATCGTCAGGTCTCTACGATCAGCGGCTTTTCTTATGCGTTAATCTGCCAGTGTTAAGCGTTAATCCGCAGATGCATTAGTGTTACTAAGCCACAATTGCGACAACTTTAAGCCCGGCTACGTTTCTAATTTCTATGAACAATCAAATAATAGAGATAATAGGATTCATATAGGGGGAGCAAGAGGACCAAGTCAAAATGAAATTTTTTTTGTCATGGAGCAATGTGCTCGACTGCTTACTGGCATAAACTGTAGCATTATCTTGCTGTAAAACTTATTTTACTCCTTTATTTTTGGGTAAGAATAACAGCAGTTTATTTGCAGTACATTGGTGTATTTATCTGAATTCCTATATGTGGTTGGAAATGCGTATTCTGAACATCCATCATCACAGAATGCTCCCTAAAAATGTTTTTAGAGACAAATTGTGGTTTCTTTCTTACATTTCTCTAGTAATGTCGGAATCCGTCGGGATCATCGATATTAAATTTTCTCTCATATGAACAAATTATATGATAGAGAAATATATGATGTAAAAAAAATTTTTTTTTTCACCAATTCATCTTTTTCCGGTAAGTCGATAGGTTACAATTGCGAATTCCATACGAGCTGTTCTTCGATAAGTTTTGAATCCTTTAGATGACGGTAAGTGGTCTAGCGGGACATGCTCAGGCCAAGTTCTTGATTGATTTGGTTACAACTGGTATGATGTTTCACTTGTCTATTTCCGATAGCATTAGTTTTGATCCTCTTTTTCAAACCATATTCTTATATATATATTTGGCGCCTTGTAAGGGCTGAAGCGATGGAGGTACCTCCAATTTATTATAAGCCGCCTCCGAACGGCCGATGAATTTTTATGAGGAGCTTTTATTTCATGTCAGAAATACAGTGGGTGGATGTTGATTGTTTTTCTAAATTATGAATATTTATATTTTCTCTCATTCCTCTGAACAGAGTTGGTGCGTCCATAAATCTGCAACAGAGTGTATATATGTAGATTATAACTCTTCAACTATTTCGAATCGGTATATCTCAGAAACGGTGGCTTTTTAGAGAAAAGTATTAAGGCAATTATTACGTATAATTATGTGATCTACAATTTTTTTAACTCTTTGTTTTTTATATGATATTGTTTATCTGATCGATGGCAATTTTGTATTCGTAATTTATCGCAGTCTACTTACATTCCGTTATCGATTATTCGTGTCAACAGTTAAATTTAAATGTTTTATTTTTTTGGTGAAATGGAAAGAAATAATGTTTTAAAATGGAACGATTTCTGCTACGAACGAAACTATGCATTGAAGATGACGGAAAAATTGACAAGGAATGACGGAAAATCATTCCATTTTAAAACAACTTACCACCTTGTCGGAAGATCAAAACAACAAAAGGAAAGAAATAATGTGTAAACGTTACTACCTTTTACTGTGTCATACATTTTGGTTGAAAAAGGAATATAAAAATATTGACTGCAAATTTTGTACATAAATATTTTTATTTAAAAATAAATATGCATTAAAAATTGTTTGCTAATGAAATAAGTGTTGATTGAATTTTATTTAAATATCATTAAAAAAATTTTGTTGACATTTTATCTTCATTCTATTTTATGTACGTACGAGTAAAATCCCAGTACCCAAAAATTCAGTTGGTAAATTTTAAATTTTACAATTTCGCTGCATGCGCAGAAGGATACCTTTTTCCCTCCAATTTATTTTTGCAACAAAATATCTCTGCCCTGTCATTAGATTGTTAAAATTGTCATGAGCATTAATGAAGACTGTAGCAATGATGTAAAAAAGTGAAATATTGCTGAAAGCGTGGAAATTGTCGAAAAATGTTATGAAAATCATCCATTAGTTGCGCCGTGGCGCATTAAAGCTACCTTGGGAACTAGAGCAATAGTACTTACTTACTTACCTACATATATACATACTTTATGTTATGTATCTTTTTCCTGTTTTGCACCACGCCACAGCATTCTATAGGGGTACTAGAAAAATTGTTAAATGCTTCCGTTGCAGAGATTCATCAAAAGCAGTAGTAGCAGTAGAAGCAGCATGGACAACAGATAGGACAGATGAGGTAAAATGATAACAACAAACTGATCGAAAATGAGATATTTTATGGAGTTTGTGTGATTTAAATGCATCAAAGAGATAGACGAAAAATTTGTTTCCGGAAATTCAACGAAAGGAAACAAATAGAAGTAGGTGAATGGGTGTGAGATGCAATGAGATACAGTCTTGCTTTACTTTGGTTGGTTGGTTTATCAGCGGTTAGTGTAGTTCTTAGTGTACTTTTAACTCAAAATAGCTTTTTGCATATACTCGTACATATATACATATATTTAAATTGTAAAGTGTAACAAACAACTTGGTGGTTGTACATTTTATTTCTTTCTTATATTCTGACATAATTTTATTGTCATTTTAAGAAAGTGGCAACTACTCTATCCTAAAAACCCCAAATATAAATACCAAATTCGCATTTATCAATCTAAACGTTAAGATTTATTAGCGGATAGGAATAACAAAAGATTTTCAAATTTGTTCTAGGGATGCTAGAGCGGTAGATAAAGTAATTCCTTAAACGACTAAATCTTTTTTTGGTACCCATCCGTCGCTGAATTTGTCGTCTTCCATTAAGCGTCAGCTGTTTTCGGGTAGTTGTTGTGGACAAAATATTAGTTTTGGTAAGGGTTCAACTACTATTTTTTATTGTTTGCATCTTCTTCGCCTTTCGTGTCCGATTCTTTTGCTATAAGTGTAAATTGAAGTGGCAAATATTTTGTTTACTTGGCAGAGATGCTTATCTATAATGATGACTGCTAGTTCCAAAATAAACTCGTCTGTTTTAGCGACGTCTCTGAGAATCTTTCTTCATTGTGTTTAATACCAGTGATAACAACACTCAACATTGGGCCATAAGTTTAAAAGAAATAGAATAACAACAAACTCAACTGGATATGTGGTTTTGGTTTGTTTGCATTAGAAACGTGTCACAGGCACAAAGTAAAAGTACTAGATTTTTTTTTTATATTTGTTAAAAAAATAATAAATTTTTTAGTTGATTTAATTCTTTTATTTTTTATAATTTTTTTTTTTTTTATTATAAAGGGTGTTTTTTATAGAGGTATAGAACTTTAAGTTGGCATTAGTTTTCAAGATGGCGACCGATTTAACAGCTGTCAAGTGATTTATTCTCAGTTTGGTTTGGCAATTCATCATGAATAGACTCACGCCTGAACAACGCTTGCAAATAGTGCAATTTTATTTCGATAATAATGGTTCTGTGCGGAAAACGTATCGCGCACTACGTATCGCCAAAATCGTCCATCAGATTAGTTAATTAACCATGGAACGTTTTTGCACCACGTTTACTCTTATTGATAACTCGCATCCCCAGAGACGCCGTACGGTGCGTACAGAAGAAGCTATTGCTGCTGTAGAGCGTAGCATTGAGGAAGACCCTAATGAGTCCATCCGCCATTGGATCTGTGTCCATCCACTTTATGGAAGATTTTGCGGAAGGATCTTGGTTTGCGTGCTTACAAAATCCAACTCGTGCAAGAATTGAAGCCAAACGATCATCAACTAAGGCGTAGATTCGTCGAATGTGCCCAAAACGAGATTACCATTGTTGCCGATTTTCATAAGCGAATTTTGTTTAGCGATGAGGCGCACTTCTGGTTGAATGGCTACGTCAACAAACAAAACTGCCGCATTTGGAGTGAAAGTAATCCTCAAGTGTATGTTGAAACACCGTTACATCCAGAAAAACTGACTGTTTGGTGCGCTTTATGGGCTGGTGGAATCATTGGTCCGTACTTATTCAAAAACGATGATGGCCAGAACGTTACAGTTAATGGTGATCGGTATAGAGCCATGATTACTAACTTTTTCATTCCTGAATTGAATAACCATGATGTCCAGGAGATGTGGTTTCAACAAGACGGCGCAACATGTCACACAGCTCGTGCCACAATAGATTTATTGAAAGACGCGTTTGGTGACCGCCTAATTTCACGTTTTGGACCTGTAAACTGGCTTTCAAGATCTTGTGATTTAACACCGCTAGACTACTTTCTGTGGGACTATGTAAAGTCATTGGTCTATGTGGATAAGCCACAAACGCTTGACGATTTGGAAGACAACATTCGCCGTGTTACTGCCGATATACGGCCACAAATGTTGGAAAAAGTCATCGAAAATTGGACGTCCAGATTGGAATACATCCGCGCCAGCCGTGGCGGTCTAATGCCAGAAATCATATTTAAAATGTAATGCCACAAGATTATCTTTCGGATAAATAAAATTCATGTCAATCGAATAATCCATCGTTGTTTTATTGCAACTTAAAGTTCTATACCTCTATAAAAAAAAACCTTTATATTATTTAAGTTAATATAATTTTTTTATTTTAATTTATATAATTTAATTTAAGTTTTTTTATTCAATTGTATTTAATTAAATTTAATTTTTTTCTGTATATCCATTTTATATTATTTATTTTATTTTATTTTACTTTATTTTATATATTATTATTTTATTTTATTTAACTTATTTTATTTTATTTTATTTTAATCATTTCATTTTATTTAATATTATTTTAATTTTTTTATTATTATTATTTTTTTCTTAGTTTTAATTTTATTTTATCATACTTCCAAGTACATGAAATGGCACATTAACTTTGGTCCTTAGTATGTTAGTATCAGAATCAGAAGAGATAGGGCCACCGAAATTTATACAGGTCGTCGTTCCTCCGTTCATCTGTCCGTCTGTCTGAACGCAAACTAGACCCTCAATTTTTTAGCTATTTCAACTATACTTAGTAGGAGCATGCACCTATACGTTTAAACGATCGTTTGTAGGAACAAGCTGGATCGGGCCACTAAAGCACGTATACTACCGATTTTTCAGATTTCAAATTTTGGGTCATAAATCAAAAAAGTACTTAAGGAACTGAAAGTTGGTACACGTACAATGAATTTCACATTGGACTTCTATATCATATAGCCGCCATACAACCGATTTGTTCAGATATGAGGTTTTGGGTAAGAAAATCCACAAAAGGGCATCTAAGAGCGTGATATTTAGTATTCTACGGAAGTCAATTCATGTTGATATTGACACTGAAAATTATGAAATAAAATTTTGCAATTGGCAATAAATTTGATATTTTCATGACAGACTTTGGCAAGGCCGTAGATAGCCGTTCTTTCTTCTTTTATTTTATTTTATTTTATTTTGGAATTAATTAAATTTTTTATTATTTATTTTATTTTGTTTTATGTTATTTTATTGTATTATGTTTAAGTTTACTCTTTTAATTTTATTTATATAAGGTTATATTTGTTAAAAAAAAATATAATTTTTTGTTTGTTTATTTTCTTGTTTTATCTTTTATAATTTTCTTAATTTGTTTCTATAATTAGTCATTTTATTTTATTTGATTTTGATCATTTTATTTTATGTAAGTTTTTTCTAATTTATATTATGTTATTTAAATAAATTTAGTTGAGTTTAATATAATAATAATTTATTCTATTTAAATTTATTTTATTTGTTTTATTTTATTTTATATTATTTTATTTTATTTTTGCTTCGTTTCTCATTTCGTTTTTCCTTTTCCTTTTTTTTAATTTCATTTAAATATTTTTGATAAATTTGTTTGATTATAATTTAAGTTATTTAACTAATTATTTTTTTTTTTTTTTGTATTATGTACTTTATTTTAGTTTTAGTACTTTTTCAATGGACTTTTTTGCTACTCCAGAAAAGTGTATTTATATGCTTTGACACACTCACTTATCAATTTCGCGGGGAATTTGTTATCTCCCTTTATGAAAAGCACGAACCCTTTAGTTTAATATAATGCAAAGATAGGGGGTAGTTTATAACACTTAAAATTGCTGATTTATTTTTCCCACGGCTAAAGTGATTTTTTGCTTTTGTAGCAAACACTACAGAGATACGGGTATAAAACAATTTACCTCATTACATTACTATTGTTTGGCTCTGTCGAATGTCTATCCATTACTAATGTGAAGATTTTAGTTTCATTTTCTTACGGAAGTCCCTATTTATTTGAATGTGGTTTGACAAACTAATGGTTTCGAAAAATTAAAAGCAACATTACGTACTTTAATAGCTTTCAATTCTATGTACCCTTACTTAGTAATACCAATATCAAAAAAAAAAAAAAAAATAACATGAATGCTCACATCAGAAGAAAAGACGTGACGGAAATCTCTCAAGTGGTTATTTCATATACACATTTAAGAAAACTTAACCAAATATGTAGCTTTCATATTTTATTTAACCCAATTTTGTAACAGCAATGATTATTCAAAATACTGCTGAATTCCGTATACATTTTTAAAATACTTAATTTTTTGTTAATCTAAAGCATAAGCACTTGTTATAGGTATGGTTTGCTGTTTGGCGAAGGTTGTTTGTCTGTCGCTATGGAAATTGCAAAAATTTTCTTTTAAGGTAGTAAATTCGATTCTGACTTGATCTCATCAATTGTAGCAAAACGCTTTCCTTTCATTGGTTTATTTAGTTTTGAGAATAGGAAAAAGTCACAGGGAGCCGAACGTGGCGAATACTTAATTTTTTGTTAATCTAAAGCATAAGCACTTGTTATAGGTATGGTTTGCTGTTTGGCGAAGGTTGTTTGTCTGTCGCTATGGAAATTGCAAAAATTTTCTTTTAAGGTAGTAAATTCGATTCTGACTTGATCTCATCAATTGTAGCAAAACGCTTTCCTTTCATTGGTTTCTTTAGTTTTGAGAATAGGAAAAAGTCACAGGGAGCCGAACGTGGCGAATACGGTGGTTAAGGCATGATTACGGTTTTGTTTTTTGCCAAAAAATCACGAATAAGCATTGATGTGTGAGCTGGTAATGCAAAATCCACGATTTGTTTGTCCACAATTCCGGTCGTTTGAGCCGTATTGCTTCACACAAACGATGCATAACTTCCTTGTATTATTCCCTATTAACTGTAAGACCTTTTGGCAGGAACTCTCATGATGCACCACACCATTGTAATCAAAGAAATTTGCAAAAAAATAGTCGTACATAACAATATAAATGATGATCCAAATAGAGGTACTCTTTCAATAGCCTTTTTTTGACACGTGAAGCTGTCATGTTATTTTTGTTCAGTATAGTTTGGCATTTCATCATAAAAAGACCTACGCCTGAACAACATTAACAAATTTTTCAACTTTATTACGAAAATTCAATTTCTGTAAAGAATGTGTTTCGGTCAACATAATCGGCCCATCTTGAGACCCAGCATTCATTATTATTTATAATATTCGACCGTATATACCAAATCCAGAACGCAGTGAAGAAAATATAGCGGCCGTAGCTGAGAGTGTACACGCAGACCGTAGAGAGTCGATTCGGCGCCGTTTGCAGCAACTCGGACTGACGTATGGAACAACTTGGCGCATTTTACGTCGATACCTTAAATTGAAAGCGTACAAAATATAGTTTCTTCAAGAATGGAAGCCGCTCGACCTTCCCAAGCGACATCGCTTCACTCTATGGACTCTTGAAAAGTTCCAAGAAGATCCGACGGCTTCAATCCAAATTTTGGTGGTGATGATTTTTTGTTTTACATATAGTCGTTTATATTGATTGCGTGTGTTATAATGAGTCAAGTAATCAACATTAATGATTTTTTAATAACAACGAACAATTAAATTCGATAGAAATTACAAAATAATTGGCATAAATTATGTATTTGGCAAAATTTGTTAAGCAAAGGTGCTTAGTATTAAATAAGAATTTTAAAAAAATTCTAAAAGAAAATATAGCAAAATGAATCAAGAAAATAATATTTTTACAATAAGTTTTAGCCTGTCAGCTTAGTATCACACTGATCTGATCTCTTTTTAAATTTGGTTTTGCCTAAAACCTTCATTTACTTTTCACCATAGTCACTCTGATTTGTAAATTAACTAGTCCATGATAAATTAGATATTTTGCGTGTTCAATATCGCGCATAAAATGTGTATGTTCAAAAGCATTCAAATTTTTCTTCCATTTAAAATTATATAAGATTCTAAATGGGAAGAGATTCATCAAAAACAATGTTAGATCCATTAGAAGAAGTGCTCGTATACACAAAGTATACAGATTAAAAATAATCATTACATTTGATCTTTGTTCAACATTTCTGAATTTCTCTGTTTCATTGACATCAATACAATCGTGCAAGGTAGTAAACTTTATTTTTTGTTCAGTCCTCTCCAGGATACAACGTTAAATTAAAAAAGAATATTTATGGCTTGCTCACCTTTATTTTTTTATTGGTTTTTATTATTTATATTATTAACCTGAATCTCTATTTTATCTTCAAGTTTTAGTTTTATGAAGTCTTTTCTGTTCGATACTCCCTGATATAAGTTCAATATTATAGGCTTCATGCAGAAGACACCACTTTTGGTGCATCCACTTCTATGGACCTGGGTTAGACATCTTCAATTTTTGAATTTTTGGAATTGATGCTACACAAATAAAAAAAAATAATAACAATAAAAATTGAAAATAAAAGACTTTAACGTCTGCATCACCGATGGTGCCGTTTTATTGACTATTATCGCATAAAATAATTCGTTACTGTTAACATTCAGGTTAATTTCTATGACTTCAGTTTTTTGCACCACTACTTACCATTCCAAATTTCTCTTCTTATTTCGCTTAACTTAAAAATACACACTTATTTAAATCTTCTTAGAAGTGTTCAATAACGTATTTAAAAAACACAAATCGAGTGGACATGAATAAAAATGTCTTATAAACGGATTTATGATGAGGTAAGCACAATTCAGACTGCACTGGTTCAATTTTTCATTATTAAGAAGACAATGATATTATTCAATACACATTTTACTTGGACTTTTATATGCTGGTAAAAGTTTTTCCTCAAAAGCAAGAAAAATGGCTTTGCTTTTCTGTTTTGACCTGATCGGAAATTCCCGATCATTGCGCACTAACCGTTTACTAGGTTAGTTTTTATTTTTGTCAATATATATATAGTCGCGCCTGGTGGCGCCTATAATTTATTTAAACTAAGAGAGTAACGCAGTCATTGAGGTACGCTTTGATATTCCGCCTGTAGGCAGGTGTAGCAAACTTTGCTAGTCTAAGGATTAACCTTTCATTAACTTATCAAATTTTTTACAAAATGCAAAATTCGATTTCGATAACTTTCAGTTTCAATAATTTTTTGAATATTCGTATGTGGTAAACAAAATTTCAGGTCCTAAGATAATTTATCACGGGTTTTTGACCCAAAACTTGAAATCTGAACGAATTGGTTGAATGGGAGCTGTACTATATAATCTTCTGATTTCGATGATTTTCAGTAACAATATTTAGATCATTTATTATGCGTGTATTATCATGTTCTTAAACGCTTTATTAAAGTATTTATGATTCAAAAATCATATACCTGAATAAATCAACCTTCCTGGTTCCGTCAAATGCTGAGGTTAGTTTGCGTTCAAATAATTTTTTTTTCATACTTTGTACATGAAAAGCATAAAAAGAATTAGAAGTCGGGTCAGATTAAGAAAAAAGTTACCTTTCACTTTGAATCTTTTTCTCAAGACAAGATATAAAAAAAGAACCGTTGGACGAATTATAGCAATTCTTTTCGATTTTATTGCTGGATTTATTTTAAAACAACATTTAACATTGTGTTTTATGAAAATTTAATTTTTTTTCCGCCAAACACATAGTGTGCGTCGTTGAATAAAATATATTTGTGTAATTTGACTTTATCCCAAATATTAAATAATATTTAAAAACTGAAGAAAAAAGCCCTAAACTTAAAAAAGTCGAAATTAGTTGTAAACCTTTTTTGCTGCCATAATAATATAAGATAAAATCTTATAGAAGTGGTCACTCACTTACGATGCAATCTTCTACCCTCGTCGGAGAAAGTTGTGGTCAACCATCACAACCAGTTGCACGCAACTGTTGACTCAGCTATCATAACAAACAAGCCAATCTGAACTATTACCACCCCTCCCATATTATGTTGGAAATGTTTTAATCATTATTGTTTATCCTTGAAAACAAATATCGTTTACGAGATTGAAGTTCGAATTCGCAACACGCATGTGCTTCACCCACTGTTGGATTTGTGGTGTGGTGAATATCTTCAATAAATATATTTCAATTCACCTGAAAGTATTGCTCGTGGGTGAGGGCAATATTTTTGTTATATACGCACGTGCTTGTCTACTACTGTCCATCAGTGTTCTTCACTATCTGTATTATACCTTCCATGAATGCGGATCGAAATTATAACTTTAGTAAAAATAACAAAAATATTTGACTCTATGAGGTATTTCTGTCATAAAAGTAGTTATTAATAAAACTGATTGTTCAGTATTCCTTAATAATCTGATGCAAGATATATAAGTATATGAATTTATATTTTTGATTTTAAACGAATAGAGCATGAATCGAAGCTCATGCAAAAATCAAACATCTTAAATTATTTATCTTAGTATATATTGGAACATTGGGCCATACGTAGAAGTTTGCGCAAGTGAGGAAAGTTTTTGACTGAGATTCACCTGGAAGGGGCCAGAGATGATTATTTTATATATTGTTTATGCCCAAGCTCACGACTTTCAGCTTTAGACCAAGTATCAACCCTTTGGCGGCAAACGAAAATGAGAAGGCAAACTCCCAGCGGTTGTGTGTAGTGTTTGGGACCCACTACATAAAAAATATACTCCAATAGAAAATTAATGAGAGCCTTGCTTATCTATCTATCACGGAGCAGATTTATTTAGGGACCAAGGAGATAGTTTGGTGAGAACTGTCCAGAGCAAACTTAGTGTAAGGAGGGAACACTTCGCCAGCCAACTGAATGACAGCGAAAGCGAAGCACCCGGAGATGGTGAACCGGTCACCTCAATCGATGACGATGGTATAGACTTTCCATCACCAGACTAACAAGCAGTTCGAATAGCCATTTCCCACTTAAAAAATAACAAAGCGCCGAAAGCCAACTGCTTATCGGAACAGCTATTCAAATATGGCGGCGAAGAACTAACAAGCTATATGCATCAGCTTCTTTGCAGAATATGGTCGAACGAAAGCATGCCCGACGAATGAAATCTAGACACTCCCAATCCAAAATAAAAGGGACACCACGGATAGTCATTTCTTTGATATTGTGGAATCAGTATCAGCAACACCAACAATGTCTGTCTGGAAATCCAATGCAAATGAATAGATGAAAGCCCTCCAGCTTTAACAGTTTTCTAGGCAGTATCCGCTGGTGGAAGAGGATGAAGAAGACCACCACAAGGTTGGAAAGATCAGGTGGAGTGCTTGGTATTTCTAATTGATGTCAAATGGTGAGGAATATAAACGAATAGCGTTCTAGCAATGTTTCAGCTCATTGTGCGTAATACGACATTTTTTCTTGCATAATTTTTTAAAGTTTCATAAAAAGTCATAATTTTTAATAAATCTCGCCGAAAGATATATTAAGAACGGTCCAAACATCTAAAATTTAGATGTTGTTTAAATGTATGACTGGATAAAAATTTGGTATTCTTTTGTTTTCGATTGGCATAGAAATAGCAGTATTGCTTTCATGCCTGGACCCGGTTTTACATTCAAGAGCAGTTTCCTGTTTCCGATGAATTATTTTGAGTCCATCAAGAAAATAATCAAATAAATTTAAAGTTTTTTATAGGTTTTACTATATTGTTCTTTCGAATTTGCAAATCAATATCCTCTGGTTTGTATTTATCATATCAAAGTAGTAGAACAACCCGTGATAGAGATGTAGCCGAGAAATTGATCCACCTCTGAACAGTTCTGAGAACGACTGCAAAAAAAAAACACTCGAAGAAGGCTAGATGTCGATAAGCTGCTATCACAACAGTCAACCGACCTGTTTTCTGCTCGACTTCCACCTCTGCTATCTGAGAGCACTCCTCAATAATTCGGTATAAGTACTGTAATTGGTAGCAGAAGGAAAGGAAGACCAGATAGAGAATATTGTGTTTGGAGTTTTGTACAATAATTTGCTTAGAATATAATTACAATAATTTTATTTACTTACCTTATTTTTCCATATTATTATACTTTTCATGAACATGAATTGATATAATAATTTTAATTTTGTATATATAATTAACTGCATATTGGTACTGAAAATCATCGAAATAGAAAAACTGTGTCCTACAGCCTTTATACGGCCGATTTGATTTTTTCATCTAAGATATTTTCTCATTAATTCAGTTAAATATTGGCATTGAAAATTCTCCTATAATTCATTTGATATATTCATGTATAAAGATATAAAGGCAATATCTAGGCGATTATAGCCGAGTTAACAACGGCGCTCTATTCCTTCCTTGTTTTCGCTGTTTTGCACCAATTAGAATTTCCAAGTGCAGCTAGATCTTTCCCTATCTGGTATTTACAAAGTAATTGGGGCTTCATTTTCCTCTGCTTTCCATTAGTGGAAGTTTGTAAGAGTATTTTCTTTAATGTCAGAAATACACTGACAGGTACCGCCGAGAGGAGACCGCTTTTAGATAAGACTGTCAAATATTTTTTACATGTTGATAAAGCCTAGACCAGAAATTACGATCCTCCGGGTAGAAGCACACACTACTGTAAATTTCAATATCTATATATATATATATATATATATATATCAATATTTAATTTCAATTTAAAAATTGCTGAAATGGCTAAAACTAATTTAGCTCCACCAGCTATAACAAACAAATGTTAATATATTCCCCGCTATTGGTTAAAAAAATACAAGAAATATGTAAAATAACTCTAATATAACTAAAAGCATGTGTGACATGAACAAAATCAAAAGTCTTTTAAACCAAATGATATGTGTAAAAAAAAATACCTGAGAAATTCCTAGTATGTCTTTAAAATATATTTACCAAAGTACGAAAGCCCTAGAGTGAATATATTTACTACTACTATTACTTACTATTGAGCAATTTTTCTTATCTTGGCTTCCATTCTTTAATTTTTTATATTACGAAACTATAAGTAAATGGCACTCTCTCACTATTTGATTTTACCAAAATTTTTAAAAACTATTAGGAAATCATCATCCCAAATTAAGTAAAAAAAAAGTCCATCCAGACCAGTATATGTATAATCATTAAAACTCGCCCGCTCCTCCACAAGTAACTACCGACATACCAGTTCGAAAAATTAGCGTCACTCATACGCCACGCCAGTCTTGTCAAAACTATCAAAAATGCTTGTAAGCCCAAACAAAAATGTGGATATGACTTTGAAAACATTTCATATCTGTTAAAGTCACAGGTGAAAATAAACGGATAACCGTTAGACATATATGAGAATATCGCATTCCAAATGAGTACAAGATTTTTTGCTTGCTTCATTAAATTTTCATCTTCTGCTTTAGTGTAGAACGAATATGAAAACGACTAAAACGTATACACTCTTTTTATAACGCACCGCTCATACATCTATATCAAATTTCATGGTATGTCGTAAATTTGGTAAGCATATTTTCTTAGACATTTTGTGAGGAAACATCCAACAGATGGCAAGTTATAGCAACTCGGATTGCCATAAATATACGTTGAAGCACGAACTTTAACACATAAGGTCCTTAAAAAAAGTTTATACATGTCGCAGACATACTCTTAAACACATCGTCTCGTATTAGTTTATATAGTTTACATTGAATGAATATTTGATGGACATTTTAAATTTGTTGCACAAAGATGTATAGGTAAGCTGTTACTTGTGCTTATATGTATGTATGTATATTGTAAATTTTTTCAATCCAAATTTGCATTTGCTAGATTTTTAAATTTATATGGTAAATTTGACACAGATATGGGAAAAACTTCAACCCCAAGGCTATATTTATGAACAAGTCTTTGACTTTCCTTTTGCTAATTTTATCTTCTACTTCTATTTTTCGGGACAAAAATTTGTCTGCAATGTGTCATTATTTTCGTTCGTCTTACAAAAGCTGCACTATGTTTATGCATTGTAAAAGTTAATGAAGTGTAATATAACGGTGAAAATTGAAATTTACTTTAGCGTACATTGAATATTGGCATATTGAATCAAAGAAACTTTTCTTCGCATTTTGATTTTCAAACCAAAGTTCCAAATTTTTTGTAGCATTTATATTTTTCATTTGCCTTAATTTTGGCTCAATAATAATAGAATTCCATAATAATTTATAAGGTAGTCTCATTTCGAAAATTTTGACACTAAACAAGTGTGTTGCCACAGTCAAAAATTTACTCTTAGGATTTATTTTTTAGTTTTTGTTTTTGTTATTCTTTTATCAAAGATTAAATACTTATTTTTATATTTGTTTTTTATGGTAAATACATACATATGTTGACAACACATATTTCAGATTGATTGATTTCTCCTTTTTCAATAATAATTTTTTGATATACTTACTTTTCAAATAAAGTCATATGAAATAAAATGCATAAATCTTGGATTATTTCTTTAAGTCGATTTCTTTTTGTAATAACGAAAAACAACAGTATGAAAACAATATTTAACATATTTATTTTACAGTCTTTCTAAATTTTTTTTTTCAAATATAATTTTGTTTTCTTTTAAAACTATATTTAGGTACCTTCTTCTTTTTGAAGTATTTTAATTTTTCTTCTGTTATCGTCCGTACACGGTCTGTAATTACAGATACCTATGAAGTAGACCGCGAAGATAGAAGGAAACTGCCTTTAAATTTGTTTATCATGCTCTCCACCGCTTTTTCAATTTTATTCTGTCAGGAGCATGCCCGTGCCCAAGAGGATTAAAAACAAAATAGTGAAAGACTATTCGGTACCAAACAAGGTTGCAGAGAAGATGACACTATTATTTGTTACTTCCTAAATTGAATGTTAAGGAAAACAATACGAGTACTAATTTACTAAAAGGTTTAATATCATCGGCATCAAGAGCCGCAGGGTCAGCGAAATCGAGTCTATGCTATTAAGTCTATATAAAAACCTGATTCTCTTAATTCAACACACTCTTGTCAGCATAGGCTATTTTTGATAGAGCAGGCAAAAAAAGACAAACTCAACATTCTCGTCCAGATGTAATTAAGAGGTTTGAATGATGGCAAAAGCCGATGAGTTTTCAAGAGAAAAGTTTTGCGGGTCATTGATGTAGTAGTGGCAGCGAATACTGCAGACCATGTATATATAAATCGACATTTACTTTCAATGAACTTCGCGACAGAAGCTGCCATATCATGTCTTGTTGTTCGAATGGAAGCAAGCCAGAGTACAATATGATTTAACTAGTGAAATATGCGGTTAAAGGAGACCTCCGCTTGTTGGAAAAAAAGTGACTAGTTAAGAAGATTATTTTTGTTAACTTCAGGCTTATAATATTTCATTCACTCATAAATTAAAATTTATGATGTATTAGAATGTCATTATAATATCATTATGAAATTACCTTAACTAATATAAAAGATATTTCATGATTTAGCTTATGACTATTTTTTACTACATTTGATGAGATGTCAGCTATTTCCGCACACGCGGAAAGACTGAAGATTGAAGTATATTTACATTGATTTAAATTTCTATATATATAAATATGTATGAAATGTATTGATTTTAAATAATCTTTGAATCTATTTTTTCACAAATACACGAGGGATTATGTGCAAAGCAATGGGATTAAAGTTTTTCTTACATCTGCATATACTCGTACGTAGTCAGATGGAGAATGTCGACTGTGTCATATAGGTGGTAAATATTCATATTTTATGTACGTATATTTACATATATTTTTATAATATTACCATGACATGTGCTAGATATTTTTCAATTTACTTATACCTTTTCTTTTGCACTTTGATTATCAGCAAATGTTCAAATCATATCCTTTTTACTCCTCGACATATTTGATATCTTTTTCTAAAACAAATTCATTTTGATACATGTACATACTTTTACACGTATAATGTAAATTTAATTCTCCAATATCTGAACGCACACTTACCTATACACAAATATACACAATGGTCACAACAGTATCTCGTCTCTATTTTCTAAACACCCAAGAGACGTCAAAAGTACGGCCAACTAAAATTGCATTTAATATTTTTACCGTATTACTTCTTTTACAGCTTCTTTAACCCTTTATTTATTCATTGAAGTTTTTTGAGTCAAAAAATTTTCTTATAAAAATACACTATCGAAGGAGGAGTCTGACTATAATGCTATTGATAGGAAGAATAATATATTTGTTCACCTCAAAATGGTCCAAAAACTTTTTTTTTTTTTTTGATACATACATGTCTATAAAGAATACTTTATGAAACAAAAACGTGCTAAGATACCCTACGGTTGCATGTTAACTTCTAAAAAAAAGTAGAAAGAAATCATAATAGGGGGATTCGCTATGTCTAGGAAATGCATACTATGCAAATATTTCCTATGGAATTGTGCTAGAGATCGAGAACATCCCCGTTGCAAAATTGTGACATATTCACGTGAAATAATAACAACCACACAGGCAGAGGTTTGCTTTATCCTTCTTGCTATCTGTGGGAAATAAATATACACAGGTTTTGGTATAAGATATTTTTCCTTTCGTAGCACTTTTTTTTGCATGTGTATTGTTGTTGTGCCATTGCACGGAAAAATTTCCTATCCATGTACCGTAGCATGCATTTCCTAGACTTTGAAAATGCCCCTAATAATTTTCTTTTTCGTGTTTGATACACATATACGTAAGGAGGGAGTTAGTTGCTAAACAGTAGTAATTATTTTATTTTGTTTTGTTCCATTTAGTTTCATTCAATTAGCATCTTATTTCCTTTATTTCATTTTATTTTATTTTTTATTTCATTTCGTTTAATTAAATTTAATCTTTTTTACATTATTATTTTTTAATTCTATTTTAATTTTTTAATTTAAAAAAAAATATTTTTCATTTCCCTTTTTTATTCATTTTTTTTTTACTTCATTTTATTTTATATCGTTTTAATCCGTTGTAACGGAAATCCCGGAAAAGGAGGGGCAGCAACTGCCACAGGCAGGCGAGTAGAAAACGCAGTGACGTTAACATTGGATAAAGCTGTGTGTTTAACAGAGAATAAACGGCGTGCAGCTGAAAATAATTGTGTGTTATAAATTTGTAATTAATTGTAAAATAAACCATTGAGTAAAGTGAATTGTAATTATTGAGGAGTGAATAAACGTTGAGTGAATGACAATTAAAAAGCCGAAAGAACAAATCTTGTGACTTTTATTTAGCAATCCAGTGAGCTAACTCGAAGGATTTGGGAAATCATCGAGGTTAGTTACGGAAATCGTTGCACTCTTTTCTTTTATTTTATTTTTATATTTTATTTTTTCAATTTAACTTAATTTAATTTAATTTTACTTAATTTTTTATTTCCTATTTTTATAAAATTTAATATATATTTATATTATTTTATTTTTAATTTTTTATTAAGTTTATTTAATTTTATTTTAATTTATTTTATTTCATATTTTTAATTTTTTTATTTTTATTTTTTATTTTTTTATTTCATTTGATTTTGTTTATTTTTTTACTTCCTTTTTTATTTCATTCTATAATATTATATTTTATTACAATTTAATTTAATTTAATTTAATTTAGTTAAGTTTATTTTATTTTATTTAACTTTTTTATTTTTATTTTATATTAATTTAATATCATTTATTTTAGTTTAATTAATTTGATTTTATATTTCGTTTTATTTTTCAATCTACTTTAATTTTATTTTATTTCATTTTATTTTATTTTCCTTTTTTTATTTTTTTTATTTATTTTATTTTATACCATTTTCATTTTCATTTCAATTTATTTTTTAAATTTTATTTAATTGTATATAATTTTAGTTTATTAATTTCTTTTAATGCCATTTCTATTGTTAGTTAATTTAATTTAATTTCATTTTTTATTGACGGGATTGCAGAGATAATTTAGTATTTATTTAGAGATAAACTACAAGTTGATATTCACTCCATGAGGTTTTAATCCAGAAGAAAGTTTAATGTTACAAAAAGAATAAATGAATAAAGCATAGACTGATAATTATACATGTGTGTAAATGACAGTATGTAAAGAATAGAATGGCATGCATAGTGTTAGGTAAACGAATATATTCAACACGCCCTCTCAATATGCACGTCATTAGGTAGATGAGCCGAGTCCAATAAGACATCTCTCGTGATTTGCTCGCACCAATGGTTTCGTCATCACATCTGCAATCATCTCCTGACTAGGTACGTGCTTCAATGAAAATAACCCTGCGCTAATGCACTCTCTCACAAAGTAATGTTTGATATCAATATGCTTGGTACGCGCGTGAAAAATGGGATCATTAGCCAAACACTGCGCACCTCTGTTGTCCACATAAATTGTTATATCGGCGAGTTTTTGTAGACCAATCTCATTTAAGAGACTACGTAAATACACTGCCAAACTCACATATTCAGCTTCTGTAGACGAAAGAGCGACTGTGCGTTGTTTTTGTGACTTCCAGCTTATCACAGCACCGCTGAGGAAGAAAGCATAGCCCGTGTAGGAACGACGATCAGTTTTGCAGTCTCCCCAATCAGCATCGGCGTACCCTATTAGCGGTAAATCAGATTTTCGGTACTGCAAGCCTCTATTGACAGTACCGGCAACACGTTTGGCAGCATTCCAATGACATTTCGATGGATTCGTGACAAACTGTGCTAGTCTTGACACGGTATTTGCTATATCCGGCCTTGCTGCGATGGACATATACATAAGAGATCCAATTAATTTTCGGTACGGACAGATTTCATCAATTGCATTATTCTTATCAAAATTCATATTTAACTCAGACACTGGCTCATTCCGAATTTCTTTAACAATGCTTGTGTGTAGCCACTTTGGCTTAAGGTAATCATACCATCCACTTGATGAATCTTTAGTCCGAGACAATAATTTGCTTTGCCAATGTCCTTAATATCAAAATATTTCAAAAGTTGTTGTTTTAAGTTTTTTATAGTTTTCACCTCACGTGACGCAATAAGTGGATCGTCTACATAACAAGCAGTAAAACTAAATTATTCTCAATATATCCATGAAATAAAAATGATTCATTTTCAGTGGGCTTTAACCCCATACTTATAAGCTTCAACTTAAGTTTGGCATACCACTGCCGACCAGCTTGCTTGAGGCCATACAAGGCTCTCTTAAGTCGACAAGCGTTACCACCTTCGTCTATTTCTTTCATCATTTTTGATGCTTTACTACCCACGTCACTATTTTTATCAAATTTCATTGCTATTCGTTGTAAAATATCATACAGCATATCTGGTACTCTCATGAACCCCTTTTCGCTCAACGTTCCATTTAGATATGGCTTACAACATCAAACTGCCATATAGTGAGATTAAAATGAACTGACAACGCAAGTAACAACCGAATCGATTCCAAACGTGCTACTGGACGTGTCAGTATAATATATTTGACCGCACCCTTTTGCTACAAGGCGTGCTTTGCGCTGCTCAATATTACCGTCGGACCCATACTTATTTGTCAAAACAAAACGGCATCCCCCTATATTTTTGTTGTTTCCGAATGGAACAATATCCCATGTATTATTTTTAATAATATTAATTACTTCACATTCCAATGCGTTGTGCCATTCGTCGCTCTCGGGTCCATTCAAAGCATCTTGCAAACTCACCTCAGTTATACCAACAAACACATTATCGTCACCTGCACTATCAATGTCGCTCTCTGGACATGCTATTTTATGTGATGGCTCTGAGTTAACACGACTACGAAACAATTTTCGTGGTCTTCCTCTATTCCCCATTCGCATCAACTTCGGCCTACCTGACGCTCTTCGAATTTCTTCTAATTTACAATCAGCAGTTTTTGTTGGTTCACTTGATCTTATATCACTACTAATATCTCACGACAATTGCTGTTATTTTCTTCAGAAATTCTAATCGGCATCAGCAGCTCATTGATAGCACTTGTTGGAATCGAAAATAGTTGCTGTTCGCTAACAAACCGTACATCACACGCAGATATTACTTTATGTGCTTTCGGTATCCACACACGATAACCTTTTGCTTCTCTTGGATATCCAACAAATATACCTTCATCACATCTAGGCGCCAGCTTATTTCTATCATGTATTTTATGAAGTACCATTACCTTTGGTCCAAACGATCTAAAGTGTTTAACATTTGGCTTTACCTCATACAGACATTCGTAAGGTGATTTCCCACCTAGCGTTCGTGATGGACATTTGTTTCTTATATAGCAAGCAGCGGCTACAGCTTCTGACCAAAAAGTATGAGTGAGGCCAGATTGCAACAACAAACACCTAGTCATATTTAGCAGTGTTCTATTCATTCGTTCTGCGACTCCATTATGTTCCGGCGTTCTGGGAACACTTAGTCGTCGAGCTATGCCAGAATCTGAAAGATACATATTAAAGTTATTATTTAAATACTCACGTCCATTGTCGGACTGTAGACATTTAATTTTTAACCCTGTCTGTCTTTCCATAAAACTCTGGTATAGCTTGAAAGCTTCGAAAACGTCAGACTTCTGCCGTAGTAAATATATTTCGCACCACCTTGTACAATCGTCTATGAAGGTGACGAAATATCGAGCTCGTCCAATAGATTCTTCTCTGAACGGCCCGACCACGTCGGAGAGAATAATCTTCAACGGTTCTGTAGACGGCAATCTACCTCTATGGAACGGTAGCGCAGACATTTTACCCAGTATACAAACTTCACACTGTACTAGTTGCTTCACGTCGCCAATATCAGAAGCGGGAACGATACCATCTTTAACCAATTTTGTTAAATCAGCCGCGTTTAGATGGCCCAACCGATAATGCCACTTCAACAGTTCGGAACACTTAGGCTGGACATAAGCACACTGCTTTCTCTGATGTAATATAAATCACCCTTACGGTCAGCAGTCAACATGATTTCTCCACTTTCATTAGATACAAACGCGCCATCTTTGGTAAACGTCACTTTGTGCCCTTTATTGGTAATCTTTCCAACCGAAATTAAATTTGTGCGAAGCTCTGGAAAAAAGAACGTATTTTGGAATTCAACTAGTCGCTGGCCACCTGTGCCTCTCACCGATAAATGCACCGCACCTTTGCCTTGAACAGCTGTACACGCCTATTGACTTGCCAAATTCAACTTAGCTTTGGGTGACTTGCTCATTACCTTAAACATGTACTTGTCACCACACAAATGAGCAGTACACCCACTATCCAATACCCACGACCGTCTTCCACGTACGTCACCAAGAAATTTTTCCTCTGCTGCAGAATGGTATGCTGCGTACGTCTCATCGGCGCAGTATGCCAAATGCTTGGAATTGTTGGAGTCTTTTCCATGAGCATCACTATCATTCCTAGCAGAACAAGAGCTCGCCTTGTGCCCTAATGCGCCACACTTAAAGCATCTGAATGCTCTTTTACTCTTTACAAATATCTTCCGATTCTGCTTATCTTGCAGTTGCTGGAAACGCATCGCATCTATTGCGCATCGAAAATTTTCATAAGTAGAGGGCAAACTATACAAGAGCATGATAGATAAAAGATCACCGTTGATCTTTACGTTCATACTCTCCAACTTATCTACCGCATCAAAGAATTTCGCTATATGCTCTTTCACGTCATCGCCTTCGTCCAACTTCTGCAACATCAACTGCTTAAGTAAAGTTGTTTTTCGGGCCGGACCTTTTGACGCATAAATCGATTCAAGTTTCAGACACACTTCACGCGAAGTCTCACATCCCCTTACTTGCTTTAATTCGGATGGCTGAATTGCTAAAATCAAATCTGCTTTAGCTTTCTTGTCAGCCCTCAACCAAGCGCTCCTCGCTGCAGTATCAGTTTCTGCCGGCATCAAATTAAAACCATTTACGTACTCCCACAAGTCGTTTTTAATAAGCAATGCTTCCACCTGCATGCTCCAAGTGTCGAAGTTGACTTAGTATTCACAGCCATTACTTCAGTTGTCTCACAGCACCTGCTAATTTGATCGGCTTCAATTTTCGGCAAACTTGCTTCTGAATCCTCAATAATATTCATTAGTCATGCAATATTTCAAAACTAATAAAAATTTGCAAATCTGGGCCCATAACCTGACGGGATTGCAGAGATAATTCAGTATTTATTTAGAGATAAACTACAAGTTGATCTTCACTCCAAGAGGTTTTAATCTAGAAGAAAGTTTAATGTTACAAAAAGAATAAATGAATAAAGCATAGACTAATAATTATACATGTGTGTAAATGACAGTATGTAAAGAATAGAATGGCATGCATAGTGTTAGGTAAACGAATATATTCAACATGTATTTATTTCATTTTAATTATCTTAATTTAATATAATTTTATTGTTTTCATTTAATTATATATTTTTCATTTAATTTTTTTGAATTTAATAGATTTTTTATATAAACAAATTTTATTTGTTTTAATTTACATTATATTAATATTTTTTTATTTCATTTGATTTTGTTTATTTTTTTACTTCCTTTTTTATTTCATTCTATAATATTATATTTTATTACAATTTAATTTAATTTAATTTAATTTAGTTAAGTTTATTTTATTTAATTTAACTTTTTTATTTTTATTTTATATTAATTTAGTATCATTTATTTTAGTTTAATTAATTTGATTTTATATTTCGTTTTATTTTTAAATCTACTTTAATTTTATTTTATGCCTCTTAATTTATTTTATTTTATTTCATTTTATTTTATTTTCCTTTTTTTATTTTTTTTTATTTATTTTATTTTATATCATTTTCATTTTCATTTCAATTTATTTTTTTAATTTATTTTAATTGTATATAATTTTAGTTTATTAATTTATTTTAATGCCATTTCTATTGTTAGTTAATTTAATTAAATTTCATTTTGTATTTATTTCATTTTAATTATTTTAATTTAATATAATTTTATTGTTTTCATTAAATTATATATTTTTCATTTAATTTTTTTAATTTAATAGATTTTTTATATAAACAAATTTTATTTGTTTTAATTTACATTATATTAATTATTTAGTTTTTGCTTTTCTAGATAAGAGTAAAAAAGATCAACTAAAATGGCTCTTGGCGAGGGATGCTAAAAGGATGGGTAGGGAAGTAACGGAGGGAATGAATATGTCACACACGAAAAAAGCGTATACAAACAACAACTAGCAAAAATGATCGGTTGCTTGGTCGGAGATGTGTACCCAACTCCAGTGCTCCTCCGGTAATGTGTCGTCCGACCCCGGTTCCACCACAAAAACAGTATTTTCCTGAAAATATTTAACTTTCAATCACACATACAAAAAAACCAAACTAAGTATATATTTTTTTAACCGTTCGACCGCATAAAAAGATGTCAACGTTTTCAAAGTTTGCGAGAATCTGCCTTTGGAGACTTATACCACTGGGTATGCACAACTAGGTGCCAACAGATATCACTGTCAACGCTTGGAGTGAGAGAAGTAAAAGGTAAAACAAAGGATATGAAGAAACAACGTTTTTGTTGCGGCCAGTACGCAACTTCTGTAAGTAGCCGCATCTTTTTCAAAAATTTTCGAGCATTACCTTTGTCGGCCAGCTTCACAAGCTTTTCATATTCGCACACTTCTGCCTCTTTCTTTTTTCGTCAGCAAATGCGTCTTACTTCTGTTCTCGGTATCTATCCCATCCGCATGTGTTGTAGTCTACCGCAAAATTATTGTGATTGCAGCTTCTCGAACCCGCCTTGTGCTTGTTGGCGGGCGTTCTTTGTGGCCGAGGCGGGTGCGTTTCTTTACTACTACAAGATCGTTATCCGATTCGATATTTGGTCCTCGGAATGTACGCACATCTAGAACACTGGATACATGTCTTCCGTCTATCACAACATGATTGATTAGCTTGATGAATTTTCGTGTGCTGGAATCTCTGAAGTCAATTAGCCTCAGCCCATTTGGGGATGTTCCGTCGTGAAGGTTAAATTTTCCAATTGTTGAGCCAAAAATCCCTTCTTTGCTCAGCATTGCGTTGAAATCGCCTAGCATAATTTTAATAACGTGGACAGCGCTCATAAATGCGTTCTAGACTCTCATACAAAGCATCTTTGGTCACATCATCCATCTCAACTTGGCTTTGATACGAATTGCGGCTAGACGATCATCCATCGGGGTGAATGCCAGGACTTGGCTACTGAGCCTCTCTGCCACCACAAACCTAACAACAAATTTGCGCTCCTTGAAGTGGTCGCTGTATTAGATTTCACAAGGACTCATTTTGTTCCGTCCTTGTCCCATCCACCGCATTTCTTGGACGGCGGTGATGTCAGCCTTTAGTCTTACGAGGATATCCAGCAGCTAGGTAGCGGCACCTTGCCAATTAAAGGACCGGACATTCTAAGTGCATGCCCTCAAATCTCGATGATTTAAACGTTTTCAAGGGTCTTCATCAAAAGGGAGATCTCTCATCCGAGGCATTTGTTGATTTTTCATTGGAGTATAGTTTTTATGTGGCGCAGTATAGTTTTTATGTGGCGCAGGGGACTCGCCTTCTCAATTTAGTTCGCCTCCAAACGGATGTTTGTTGGCTACCCAGAAAATACTTGGTCTAAGAAGGGAAGTAGTAAGCTTCTTGAACCGTATGTAAAATAATCGTTTCTGGCCACTCCCAGGTGAATGGCAATCAAAAACTTTCCTCACTTGCGTGAAGTTCTATGCATGGCCCAATCAAAACTATTTGAGTGATACAATGTTAAGTAGATTTTCGAGAAGCATTCAAATAAAAAACGCATGCTCGGCTATGTACATTCTATATAATTTTGCGTTAATTAATTAATCGTGGTAAATAATCAAGAATATTTATAGTTTTGAAATGCTTTTGTCGACCATACTGCCTATAAAAGGCATATTAGGTTTGTTCACCAAATAGGGCTAAATATGTATATATCAAGTTTCAAATAATGGCAAGACGAGTGGATTTAATCTGCCCATCCACTTCTCCGCTTACAAGAAGCTTTAAGGTTTTTTTTAATTATGGTATTTCGGAAAAAATTTGTTTTTTCCTAATATTTGTTTTTAGAAAAAGCAATACAAACAATACATAAAATTTTACTGGAAAATATTGTTTAAAAAAATACAAATTTGCTGCTTTCTGAAAAAAAAGTTCGGTTTTTCGAGAAAAATTTGTGTTTGAGTTGCATTTTTATTGCCATTTAGTGCCAAACTGTGATTCCGAATACCATTAACTTCAGATTTGATATAACAAAAGCTATAAATTATTATTGTTCACCTTTCAGTTTTTGCACGGTAAACTTTCTTTTCAGTATTTATTTTATAATTTATTATTTCTTTCAAACACGCACAATTCACAATAAACTTAGTTTTACCTCTTACGGTAAGAACTTCTGTTTTTATTTTTCAATATTATATGGGAACAAACTTGGAAATATATCCTTTATGTTAAAAGTTTTAACAATTGGACAACGTTCGAAATTATATTATTTATTGGTTTCTAAAGCGTAAAACTGTATTTTGACATCTATCATAATACCATGTTTTGTTTTAGTTAAAAGTCAGGAATTTATGAAAATGGATGGCTTAATAACCGCAAAACGCGTTAAAACTGTTGAAACCTACTACAAAAAATGGTGATTCACACGTGGCCATGTTTCGTGCTTTAACTACTCAAGCAATTGGAGAAATGTGAAAGAAATTTCATCTCAAATATCGTAAGTGGCAGTAGCTGTAAGTGAAAGTGTAGCCGAAGACCCGAATATGTCTTTTTCCGACGTTCTCTAAAGCTGCGACTTTCTTACTGCGTATTACAGTGGACTTACAATTAAATCCATATAATGGCTAGCTCACACAACAATAGAAGCTGATTGAAGGTGATCATTCAACGCCGTAGTTACGTCGATTGGGTGCTTGAACAATAATTTTTCAATTAATTGAATTATATTTTGCTTGAACAACGATTTTTCCAACAAAATTTCCTTCTCACTCGGTGGATACGTAAATAAAAAATAGTCGCATTTGGGGCTCCGAGAACCCTAAAGTAATTGAAGAGAGGCCATTACACTCGAAAAAAAAACTTACTTTGTTAAAGGACTTTATTCCTTTGAAAACGATAACGGCGAGACAGTCACTGTCAATTCTGCTGACTTTTTTGGCCTACAATTAAAAAACTTGACTTGGACAATATGTGATTCCAATATGGTGCACGAGGAAATACGGCTGTGTTGAGAGAGAAATTTTCCGGCCGCGTAGTCTCTCGTCTTGGCGATATAATTGGCCACTGAAATCATGCGATTTGACACTGTTCGACCATTTTAACCCTTGAGTATTTTAAAACCTACGTTCGTCAAATTATGGCTTATACACCGTCTAACATGTGCCGTGAGTCAAGTGGCCGAAAATTACGTCAAACGGATCGAAGTTTGCAAAAATTCACAAGGCGGTCATTTGAATTATGTAGTGTTTCACATATAACGCCAAGATTCAAACTTTATAATAAGAAATGAATTTCATGAGAAAAAAATATTTTTGAATTTTATTTACGTTTACTTTGGAAACCCCCAAAATGGATAGCCCTGTACGTTGAAATAAATAAATCATCCCCCTTTCGTACCTCTTTGTTAAAATTTTTTTTCTTCCACCGATGGTGCCAATTTCAAGTTATACCCCTACCAGTAAAAAAGAATTACTAAAATCCAATCTCTCTGTAAAAAGCTATAAGTAGCTATGTATAAAAAAAAATATATTCGCAACGCATTGAGAGCCTTCTTTTTCGCCGGCTAAAAATTATTGTCACATACGATGAAATCTAAAGTTAATTTTTAGGGTATCTATAAGGATTTCAGTATTATTCTTTTGTCAGAATATGCGCTATAGAGTGTCTAACAAAATTAATTTCGTAAAAAATGTAACATACGATAAAGGAGTGGATATATTGATTTCAAGAGGAACTCAATTGCTATCAAGTGCCTATGATTCCAATATACTTTGGCCGCGGCTACGCCTCAGATGGCCCATCCGTTGAGTCTAATTTTCGATGACTCGTTCGAGCATTTCGACTGGTAACTGGCGAATAACACGCGTGATGTTTTGCTCCAAAGCCTGAATTGAAGAAGGATTATCCGCGTAGACTTTAGGCTTTACATATCCCCATAGGAAAAGTCTCACGGTGTGATATCACACGATCTTGGTGGCCAATCGACCGGCTCAAAACGTGAAATTATCTGCTCACCGAAGTGTTCTATCAATAGATCTACTAATTGATGCGATGTGTGGGCAGTGGCGTCGTCTTGTTGAAACCAAATGTCGCGGAGATTCCGAGCTTCAATTTCAGGCATCAAATAGTCGGTTATGATGGCGCGATAACGGTCGCCATTGACAGTTACGTTCTCACCGGCATCATTTTTGAAGAAATATGGACCGATGATTCCACCGGCCCTCAAACCACACCAAACCGTTGTTTTTTCTAGATGAAATGGCAGCTCTTGAATCTCTTCAGGTTGCTCTTTGTTCCAAATGTATCAATTTTGCTTGTTTACATACCCACTGACACAGAAATGAGCCTCATCGCTGAACAAAATTTAGCTTGGAAACGTCGGATTTTCTTGGAACTTTTCACGAGCCCATAGAGCAAAGCGATGTCACATGGGACGGTCGAGTGGCTTTAGTTTTTGCACAAGCTCTATTTTGTACGTTTTAAATTTAAAATCTCGACATGTCGTTCCATACGTTAGTCCGAGTTGCTGCGAACGGCCCCAAATCGACTCTCCACGGTCTTCGTGTACACTCTCAGCTACGACCGCTATATTTTCTTCACTGCGTGCTGGACGTGGTCTATTCGGTCGAATATTATCCAATAATGAATGCTGGGTCTCAATGTGGGTGATGGTGTTGCGAACAGTACGCTGAGTAGGCCGATTATGTTGACCATAAGTTGATCGAAGCGCGCGATTCTTTACAGAACTGAATTTTCGTAATAAAGTTGAATGATTTATTAACGTTGTTTAGGCGTAAGTCTTTTCAAGAGGAAATTCTAAACAATACTGAACAAAAATAACATGACAGCTTGGCACGACTCACTCGTGATCTGTCAAAAAAAGGCTATTGAAGGAAGTACTTCTACTTGGATCACCCTTTATATTATTATGTACGACTATTCTTATGCAAAATCTCTGTAATGCTAATTCTTTAAATCGATAAATTAGGGTTAATTTATACCAGGTTTGTTCAAGTGAAAAGGTCAATTTTGTTTTCTTTGATTACAATGGTGTGGTGCATAATGAGTTCCTGCCCAAAGGTCGTACAGTTAATAAGGAATACTACAATAATGCACCAGATCACACATTAATGCTTATTCGTGATTTTTTTGGCCAAAAAGAAAACAGTAATCATGCCTCAACCACCGAATTCACCACATTTTTCTCCCTGCGACTTTTTCCTATTCCCAAAACTAAAGAAACCAATGAAAGGAAAGCGTTTTGCCACAATTGATGAGGTCAAGTCAGAATCGAAGAAAGAGCTGATGGTCATACCGAAAAGCGCATTTCAGAAGTGATTCGATGATTGGAAAAAACGTTGGCACAAGTGTATCATATCCGAGGGGGATTACTTTGAAGGGGACAAAATACATATTGATGAATAAATTAGTACTTTAAAAAAAAATTCAAAATTCATATTTTCCTTTGAAAACACCTCGTATTCTTATTAAAAGTAACTGCCAAGTAATAGTTTATGGTCAACATTGTTAACGTAAAAGATTTGTTCTAAATAGTGAATATGCAATATACAAGAACAGTTCGAACGTATTTCCATATTTCATTCGGTGTGTTTAACATTTGCGAAGCTGGCGGTTCTATTTTATGTACATTCGTCTGACAGTACTATCTTTTTTTTTTTTTTTTTTCTTTTGACTCGAGGTAATTCGTAGTCAATTTATGAAATTTGATTAAAACCAATATTACTGGTTCCATATAAATATGTGATAAATATCCGATGATTTGATCTAATATTTCCAACGCTTATATCCACTTAACTCTAAATATTGAACCACTTAACACTATGAAATTTAAAAGATGTAACTGCTATGTATAAGTATATGCCTCAGTTTCAACGATAACCTCTCCTTTCGAGCAAATTTTCTTAACAGTGAGAATTTTTTGAGGTCTGAAAACAGCCGAAGGATGTGTGAGCAATTTGTATTTTTGACATTGCTTTAATTGACTTGTGAAGGATGTTACTTACTGAAAAGGTGGTGAATGCAATAAAACCAACGTCATTTATCCACAAATTGCTTTATATACCTAAAATAAGGAAAATGTTTTAAGAATCTGATGGATAAACGAAAAGGAGATGTATTTATTCAACTTAAGCTTACGCATATAAGGATGTTATGTATGCATCTAAAACCAAACTATTTGCATGCTTTCTCATTTTAGCATCTACATATGCAATGTGTACTAAAATTTGCATTGACATGGAAAAATTTTAAGTTGCCTTGCAAATTTTGTTGGCAATTAGCTCGATGTTGCATGATAATTTAATTTGTGTTACACATGAGAGTTGCATCAGGTAAAAGGTAAATATTAGTCCTGTGCTTGCCGGCGTCCGTTGCTAGTCATGCAGGATTATTTTTAAATTTTGCACCACAAACCAAATAATTTCAATTTATACATTTAACAAGCATCTCCTGTCGGTGCCCATGCACCTAGGGACATGTGGGCACATTTAACAGTGCGTGTGGCCGGTATTTTTGCTATATGTCACACGCATGATAAACGAAAGGCTCCACATGGCAAAAGTCTACTATCAAGTAACAAGAAATCAAATTAAAGAGAAAAAACTGAAAACTTTTTTTCAAAAACGATAAGCTACATTCACAGCAAGGAAGTGAGTCCCTGCACTGTACACTTTACACTTCAAATTTCCAACTCCAACTGTGACTTAAAAGTATAATAAAAGCGAAAATTTTGAACATACCCCTGATTTTCATCCCCAGAAAAACAGGATATGAAGAGGAAGACATCTTTGAATGAACTGAAAATAATTTATAATAACTAATCTGTAATATCATATCACACCACGAGATAGTGCAACAAGTAATGAAAAAATAAGACACGTCGTGAAAAAGGGAGAGCTTACAGCAGGTTTGAAGAGGAACTTTATAAGTCGGATAGAATATTGTCAAATCAAATCACGTCCCACTATTGAAACGGGAATGTGTGTTTGTGTCGAAAAGTCATGTCCTATCTCGCATACTGTGTAAAAAAAATTATGCCAACCAGTCTGATGTCCAATCGACGCAGAGTTTCTTTAAACCTGATATATTCATCATTAACCATTTATTCAACATCCTTAAACCTAGGAAAACCTTCTGAGAAAAGGATCGGCGTACACCACCTCTCTGTCCTTTTCGATATAACAAAAGGAACTGACACTAAGCCACTATGTCTGACCTAGATTGTCATAGCCGCAAAACTCCTACGGCAATTTAAACTGAGCTCTGTTGCAATTGAGAAGGACCTCTCCGAGTCGTTGAAAACGAATTGAGTTTTCAGACAAGGTAACAATCATGTCACTTTGATAGCCTTCTATAAAAGGGCACATTGGTCTTAACAATTACGTCGTAGGTTCTGCTTTCTTCAGACTGGGCAAGGAATCTACCAGATTGTGTTTTGTAAGCAATTAAAACATATTGTATACCTTCTATGGCAACGATTTCAGGTCACATTGTCGTTTATTTATGGACCAGCATTAACACTAATAATAATGTCGTATTGTCAATTCAATTAGCTAATAAAATTTTCGATGTATATTATTACCCGCTGTTGAAAGTCATCTCCTACGTTGGAAAAATGAGATGGAACCTGTTTTCAATTCGATAAATTCTAAATACGATGATATAGAAAAACCTCTGGCTGTTATTGTTGATTCGACTATGATCGGGCACCGCTAATGCCAATTCACAAGAAGAAGGTCTAGTCCGACTATATTATGCATTGATTTTTGATTTTAATGGGAGTAGATATTATCTCTAGAGTGATTATTTCTGGTATACTCCTATTCACTTCTAATTTTCCACAATTTTCTGTTGAGTTAATTATTATGTAATTGGCACATTTGCAACAACTAAGCCATGCATACATCTCCTACACGATATTTCCGATAAAAATGGCTTGGGGTGTTCAATTTGTTCAGCAACAACAGTTCGACAGTTAGTACGTAAGTAGAATTCAAGAGCTATTGAAATTTAGATTTAACTTGAACTTATAATATGGAATCCACAAAGTGTTATTGCTAACTTGTAGTAAGTATAAATACATATATTAGGATAGCGTTTTCATTTAATTATAAATACCTTTCATGTACATGAAATGATATATATGAATTGCAAATCGGTTCTGAAAATCGGATGACTCCTATACAACGATTTGTGCAAATATGAGGTTTTGGGTAAAAAATCCGGAAACGTGAAATTTGGCATTTTACAGACGTAAATTCAAGTTTATATTGCCACTGAAAATCATCGAATTAAATTTTTGCAATGTGCAATAAATGTGATATGTTCATAAAAGATATATAGACTTCTGCATGGCCGAAGACAGCTGTTCCTTCTTGTTTTTCCTATAATTTTTAACTACGGTTCATACGGATACCAAATCAGCTCATTTAAAATAATTGAAAAATTAAACTTCTAATTGCAACAAATTGCTCATGAAAGTCTGTAAAGTCTTGAATGTTTATGTGTTCAAGCAAAAAAAAAACAGTGTTGTGGTAACAAATTTTCGGAAAAATCAAAGTTGCAAAAACTTAATGCGGGTGCTGGCAATGCTCGCTTTGTGGTAGAAACGAGCTTTAAAGTATTTCAAACAATTATTCTGCATTTTCCTCAAAAACCTGCACAAACTTGATTTTATGCATATAAATATATATATATATATGTATATATATATGTATATTTTTGCGCTTTGTAACCGCTAAAGTGATTTTCAGCCGAGCTCCTCCTACATTTTATGGTTTTCCGTCTCGATGTTTTTACCCGTTGGAAAAACACAATTTTTCAATTATGTAAAATAACAATATACTTTAACTTGGAAGTATATCCAAATCATTCCGAAATTGCTTTTCATAAGCAGAAAAAAGTAGTATACGTTGTCAATTACTAATTATGTCGCAAGTTTATTATTAATTATATATATTAATAGTGCAATGTGTGTGAAAACTTAAGGCGTTGATTAATTTAAGGCGTTAAACATATTTTCAAATAAACGTTTTCCCTTTGAATTTGCTTAAAATTCTGGAGCAATACCGACCGCAATAGCCGAGTTTTTAGCACTGCGTATTAACATTCGGGCGAACAGGGTTCGAGCCCTCGCTCAACTCACATCCAAAGTTATAAAAACAAGTTTCTCTAATTACTAATTTCCTCGGCAGACATTGCCTGCCCTACGAATGTATTTCTCACATAAAATAAAAGTTTCTCATAATAATACGTCGGCCGTTCGGAGGCGGCTTAGAATAAACTGTTTTTAGTTAAAAAAAAAAAGGAAAAGGAACTCGGCCGAAAATCACTTCAGCGGTGATAAAGCACCAATTATATATATTGCGACGAAAAACCGAAATACGAAGGACAAACAAAACTGTTGACAATGTAAATGCAATTTCCCGGAAGGACAGAAAATAAAGAAGCGGCCGTATAATGCAAATTACCCATACCAAGGACAAACAAAAGGGTAGACAGATTAAAGGAAATTCCACGTCGTTAAGGATGAACGGAGTAGCTGCAGCTACCACAGGCAAACGAATAATCAGCCTAACGTTAAGCGCGTGAACAGGTATAAAAAGAGCTGCAGCCGCTATCACAAGAGGAGACGAGTAGACAACTTAGTGGAGTTAACACTGCTGTGAGCTGTGTGTGTTTTAGAAACGGATGAGCTGAGTGAAGCAGATAATAAGTGTGTATCATAAAGAATTGTAAAATAAGCCGTTGGCTAAAGACGAAAATTGTACAAATAAATTTCTGACGGTTAAGAAGCCGAACAAACAAATTTTGGGAGTTTTGTTTAGCAATCCAGTGATCGGACTCGAAGGATTTGGAAAACCATCGAGGCGAACTTAGCAAATTCGTTACAATTTGTGTCAGAAGTGGGATTGCTAACTGAATTCCAAAAAAAAAAAAAAAAAAAAAAAAAATATTTGAAAATGGTCAAGATTCAAGATTTAACGATACTACCGCTCAAAAAGGAATTGGCGAAGAGAGGATTATCTTCAACCGGAATAAGGCTGAGCTACAATCACGGCTGCGAGAAGCTATGGAAGCAGAAGACATAGATTTGAGCAAATATGAATTCTGCCGTTAGGACGAGGAGACATCCTAGAAAGAAATGGATAAGGAAGAGGCTGTTGAGACTACGGAAGATTCAGAGCAGTCAGCAACTAAAGTTGAAGAAAATGCTCCTACCAACATGTCGCAAATGAATGCCAACATGTCACAAAAGTTGGATGCACAGGATGCCAAGATGTCGCAAATGAATACCAACATTTCAGTGAAGTTGGATAAACAGGATGCCAACATGTCACAAATGAATGCCCACATTTCATCGCAAATGCAAGACCATGAAGCGCGTATTTCATCCCGGCTCATACAGCTTCAGGAGAGTGTTGTTAAAGAATGCACAGAACTCAAGGAGAGACAGGACAAAATTGAGGAGAGGCAAGACAGAATAGAGGAGTTGATTGAGATCAAAGTTAGCAAATTGGAAGGACGTGTCCACGAATTGCTTTCGAATCGTCCAAGCATTTCGAGGAGCACCCCTAGCATAAAAGCCCCATCCTTTGACGGCACCACCCATTTCTACATCTTTAAGCTTCAGTTCGAAAAGACGGCTAGAGCAAATAACTGGAGCATGGAGGAGAAGTCAGCTGCACTATTCATGGCATTGAAGGGACCTGCAACGGAAATCTTGCAAATAATTCCTGCATACGAAAGAGATGACTATGAGGCACTATGCGAGGCGTGGAAAGACGCTATGGTAGCGAACATAGAAGACAAATCTATCAGATGGAATTAGAGAACCGCTATCAGAAGTCCAATGAGACCCTGCAGGAATTTGCTTGTGAGATTGAGAGGCTAGCTCATTTGGGTTATGGAGATAGTCTTGGAGAATACCTCGAGAGGATAAAAATTCAGAGGTTTATCAGCGGAATAAGGAACAATTATAGCAGGCGAGAGGCGTATGCGAATCCAAAGCCAACATTTGCCGAGACTGTCTTGTATGCTCAGATAAAGGAAGCGGCTGAGCTTTTGTGCAGACCAGCGTACAAAGCGAACTGTGCGAAGTTGGAAAGCCCAGATGTGATGAAAGGAATCAGAGAAACGTCGAAAACCGCCAACCTGATGAGAACCAGGATTTGCTACAACTGTAGAAGGCCTGGACACCTCGCTCGCGATTGTAATATGGGTTCTACGAGACAAATCGATAACAAGGCGAGCAACGTTACTATCAGCGGATATGTGGATGGACATGAGCGAGAACTAACTGTGGACACGGGCGCGTCAAACTCCATCATTCGATCCGATTTGATCACCAAGGAAATAAGTCCATTGCATGGAGCTAAGTTGAAAACATTAACTGGCGAGGGCGCCAGGGTTCTGAGAAAAGCCACGTGTAAAGTCACCATCGGGAATATGACAGTGTTGCATGATTTCCTAGTAGCGGAAATCTTAGATGAAGTCATAGTTGGTGTGGACTTTCTCCTTGGTCAAGGAATGAAGATCGGCCTAAAGAAAAGAGTGATGGAATATGGAAATATGCAGTTACCACTAAGTATTGGCCATGATCATGCGTACAACAGAAATGATGTGCCCCTGGTAAAGAACGAGCAGCAGAAGGGAAATACGTACGGAAATGGCAAGATGTCTCGTGCCCTAATGAAGAAATTGAGAGAGGTACGCAAAACTGTTGAGCAACGCCCTAAGGTTATGAACAATAAGGTAGAAGGATGTATTAAGGCGAGGAATCCTGAAAGCTTTGAAAAAGGAGATTTGGTAATGCTGCACGATTCTCCACGGAAGGAAATCTTGCACAGCAAGCGGGAAGGTCCATACAAAGTAATTGGACGAATAAATAGTACGGACTATCGAATTCAGAACGTTGGAAAACCAAGAGCCAAAATAAAAGTGGTTCACTTAGAAAGGCTCGCGGCGTTTGGAACAGATGGTATGTCTGATCGGATCAGACTTAGGTGGAGGGCAGTGTGACGAAAATCCGAAATACGAAGGACAAACAAAACTGTTGACAATGTAAATGCAATTTCCCGGAAGGACAGAAAATAAAGAAGCGGCCGTATAATGCAAATTACCCATACCAAGGGCAAACAAAAGGGTAGACAGTTAAGGAAATTCCACGTCGTTAAGGATGAACGGAGTAGCTGCAGCTACCGCAGGCAAACGAATAATCAGCCTATCCTTAAGCGCGTGAACAGAATGGTTGGGTCATCCATAGGTATAAAAAGAGAGGCAGCCGCTATCACAAGAAGAGACGAGTAGTCAACTTAGTGGAGTTAACACTTAGTGAGCTGTGTGTGTTTAAAAGCGGATGAGCTGAGTGAAGCAGATAATAAGTGTGTATCATAAAGAATTGTAAAATAAGCCGTTGGCTAAAGACAAAAATTGAACAAATAAATTCCTGACGGTTAAGAAGCCGAACAAACAAAGTTTGGGAGTTTTGTTTAGCAATCCAGTGATCGGACTCGAAGGATTTGGAAAATTATCGAGGCGAACTTAGCTGAAGACCATTGAGATCAGACTACTGGTCATATAATATATATCTATCTATCTATATATATATATGTATATGAACCCATATATATATGGGTTCATTTATCAAATGTAGTTTATTCAATTCATTTTTACATTATATTATATTAAATTAGATTCTGTTTCAGTTTTACATTAGAATTATTTTTATACTTTACATATTTCGTTAAATATAGTTTTAAAATATCTCTACACTGCGCGTGTCAGTTCTCTTTGGTCTTCGTCAAAATCAAAAATTGCTTTTCAGTTTGTCTGTCTGTGGGTTGCCTATGTTTTTTACGACAGAGTCGCATTTATTTGTATGTTCTATTTATATGGTACGGTTGCATTTTTCAGTAAGTGCTACCGGATCTAGTGTTTCGCCTTGTTTCATGTAACGATACATATATATTTGGTGGTTTGTAACCGCTGAAGCGGCTTTTGGCCGCGCTTCTCCTCCAATTTGGGTTTTTGCGTCTTGACGCTTTTACCAACCGATGGCCGATGAATTAGAAAAATTAATTTTCTATAATTTTGGATGTTGCTCGAATCTTGACTCGAATTCAGACCTTCCAAATCGTAGTACGCAATGTTAAACACTCGACTACTGAGGCCGATTATATATAATATTTATATATAATATATATATACAACGCCAGCAGATCCTGACAGAATAATAACAAATTTCTTGCAGTTTTGTAGACTTTGCGCAGATGAAAAAAAGAAGTATACTCAAAATTTTACTGTTCTGCATATAGTATATTCGGATATAGCTAAATTACAACGAAAACGTATGATTATCTGGAAACTAATAAAAAGCGTAGAACTTTAATTAAACCTGTTTACAAGCAACTATTATACCTTGTTGATTTCAAATCAGTTAGTAAACAAAATAATTTGAAGTTTTTGGTCAGATTAGTTTTTTTCTTGTCATAATATTGTCGAGAATAATAAAATATTAAAACTAAGCTTATTTACTTTCACCTAACTATTCCAATGAAATACGAATTAATTACAACTTATAACTATAAGATTAGTGATAATTTTTTAAATCATATTATGTTTCTCATTTAAATTACAAAATCCCTTGACGACCCACAAGATTACCCTAATGCGGTGAAAAAAATTGTTTTGAAAAGTTAAGTATTGGCAAATAAATTAAAACTGGATTTTCATAATAATTAATATATAACATATAATTGGCGCTTTGTAATCGCTAAAGAAATTTTCGGCCGAGTTCCTCCTAAAATTTGTGGTGTGCGTCTTGATGTTTTTTCCAACGAATGGAGGGGCCTACAGTTTATTTTAAACTCCTCAAAACAGCCGAAGGATTTTTACGAGGAGCTTTTATTTGATATCAGAAATACTTTCGAAGGGCATTGCTAAATTAGAAAAATTAATATTCTAAAGGGTGTTTTTTATAGAGGTATAGAACTTTAAGTTGGCGTTACTTTTCAAGTTGGCGACCGATTTAACAGCTGTCAAGTGATTTATTCTCAGTTTGGTTTGGCAATTCATCATGAATAGACTCACGCCTGAACAACGCTTGCAAATAGTGCAATTTTATTTCGAAAATAATGGTTGTGTGCGGAAAACGTATCGCGCACTACGTCGATTTTATCGTCGACAAAATCGTCCATCAGAGCAGTTAATTCGATTAACCATGGAACGTTTTCGCACCACGTTTACTCTTATTGATACCGTACGGTGCGTACAGAAGAAGCTATTGCTGCTGTAGAGCGTAGCATTGAGGAAGACCCTAATGAGTCCATCCGCCATTGGATCTGTGTCCATCCACTTTATGGAAGATTTTGCGGAAGGATCTTGGTTTGCATGATTACAAAATCCAACTCGTGCAAGAATTAAAGCCAAACGATCATCAAGTAAGGCGTAGATTCGTCGAATGTGCCCAAAACGAGATTACCGTTGTTGCCGATTTTCATAAGCGAATTTTGTTTAGCGATGAGGCGCACTTCTGGTTGAATGGCTACGTCAACAAACAAAACTGCCGCATTTGCAGTGAAGGTAATCCTCAAGTGTATGTTGAAACACCGTTACATCCAGAAAAACTGACCGTTTGGTGCGCTTTATGGGCTGGTGGAATCATTGGTCCGTACTTTTTCAAAAACGATGGTGGCCAGAACGTTACAGTCAATGGTGATCGGTATAGAGCCATGATTACTAACTTTTTCATTACTGAATTGAATAACCATGATGTCCAGGAGATGAGTTTTCAACAAGACGGCGCAACATGTCACACAGCTCGTGCCACAATAGATTTATTGAAAGACACGTTTGGTGACCGCCTAATTTCACGTTTTGGACCTGTGAATTGGCTTTCAAGATCTTGTGATTTAACACCGCTAGACTACTTTCCGTGGGGCTATGTAAAGTCATTGGTCTATGCGGATAAGCCACAAACGCTTGACCACTTGGAAGACAACATTCGCCGTGTTATTGCCGATATACGGTCACAAATGCTGGAAAAAGTCATCGAAAATTGGATCGAAGGTTGGACTACATCCGCGCCAGCCGTGGCGGTCATATGCCAGAAATCATATCTAAAATGTAATGCCACAGGATTATCTTTCGGATAAATAAAATTCATGTCAATCGAATAATCCACCGTTGTTTTATTGCAACTTAAAGTTCTATATCTCTATAAAAAACACCCTTTATAAATTTGGATGTTATTCAGCTAGGAGTCGAACTATGGCTTTCCGAATTCCAGTACACTGCCAACCACTCGGCAATTGCGTCCGCCTAATTAAATGAAATAAATGGATTTATAAAAAATCTGTTAAGCTGTAACATCACATCTGTTGGTTGTTAAAAATTGAGAATAAGATAAAAGGCAAAACCAAATCTAATGCTGCTTCTAATAAATTTGCAAGAAAAAAATAAAATCAAATGTCTAGTGAAGGGAAATACCAAATGAGTGGAGGGCTGGAGTCAGTGATATTGACTTTTTGAATTCATTGATTCAGTCCGATGGCTGCAACCCTAAATTCTCGTCAGAATTATAATCTCCGTTATGTTTGACACTGAATGCTTTTCCCATGACAGTTTTTACGTACCCATATGAAAAAGAGCAATATTGAATAATATTTGCTTTTGTATTGTTGCAATTGTGGTTTTATTATCTAACTTTTAGGTTTTTTAGTTAACCAAGCGATTGATCTCTTTCATGCCGACAAGCAAATGGAGGTGGATAAATGTGAATATCTGTGTGACACTTTACAACTTTATTGGCATGTCCAATAATCCCTCAGGTATCCCATAAAAAGAGGCATTCGAATATATTTGACCAAATACGCTGCTGTTTAAACCAATAATAATTTGCAAAGAGTGTGTTTTGAGTAAAATGTTTAAAATTAAACTAATTTACTGTTAAGAATTTTCAATTTCATGAAATTATAAAGAACAACTTTATTTTTTTCTTAATTAAAAAAGTCAAACTACATCTATCGTCAATTTGTATCTTACTAAACCTTGAGCGTTGAAAGGATTATCAATCTAACAATACTGATTACTGAAGTTTTGGTTAAATTGAAGGTTAAATTTGAAGAGTTTGGTGTAAGGTGGTTAATTAATAAGAGTAGAACTCATAATTGCCCATTTCCCAGGTTATAGCAGCTCATAATGAACAATTCCCTTTCAATCCCACCCTGCACTCAGCATCATCTTGTTTGTCATCAATTCAGGCTTTAAAGTCATTTAATGAGGGCCATTGGTTCGTTTTTTGCTTTTCTTTTTATATTCTCGTATTTTACCCATTTTTCATTTCAGCTTTTGAACGCGTCATAAAGTGAAATTGGTCTTGCCTGTGAAGACTTAATCAATATGTACATAAATATGTGCCTATATTTTTTTGAGTCAACACATTATTTTCATTTGCTGTTTGAATTAAGCATAGAAAATCCTATAACCAAAGGTAGCAAAGCCTACAACTATTCTTTTAACAGCCTTTTTCTGTTTTTCATTTGGTAACGTCACCCACAAATGTCGTTTTAAAGCTTATGTTATCGGATTTGTATCAAACCATTCCTTCCGTAGCGATATAAAATAATCGGTATAGATACGGAGTTCCGTATATTTAACAAACTTCATGCAGTGGTAAGATGAAGTGTTGCAATAAATTCAAATTTTTTTTATTTAATTTGAAGTACAATCGGTACAATTAAGTTCTGAATATAACATCATTCAAATCACCTCCACGACTTCTTTTGCAGGAACGAATTCGATGAACCCAATTTCTGAGCACTTTTTCCACTAAATCAAATCGTATGTCATGAATAGCACATTCAATATTGACTTTTAAAGCTTGAAGAGAGTCTGGTTTATTGCTAAAGACCAATGACTTCAAATAACCCCACGAGAAGTAGTCTAATGGTGTTAAATCACAACTTCTTGGAGGCCATTCAATGTCACAATTTCTTGAAATAATCGAATCTCCAAACCTTTCTCGCAATAATTCGGTTGTTTCACGTGCTGTGCGACACGTAGCCCCGTCTTGCTGAAACCAGATGTTGTTAAGATCAACTTCTTCCAATTGTGGGCATAAAAAGCTGGTTATCATTGATCTATACCGCTCTCCATTGGCAGTAACGGTGCTACCAGCTTGATTTCGAAAGAAGTACGGACCGATGATTCCACCAGAACAAAACCATACCAAACTGTCAATTTAGATGAATATAATGGTTGTTCATGAATAATTTGTGGATTTTCTTCGCACCAGAATCGACAATTTTGTATATTTACCGCACCACTAAGATGGAAGTTAGCCTCATCGGAGAAGATTATTTTCTAAAAAAAAGTCGTTATCGTTTTCAAATTGTTGAAAGGCAAAATCGGCAACGTAGTTCTTGTCACGATGAAATTGTAAACATTACTGAATGTGATGAAAAAATGCAAGATCATGATATATTAAAGGGACCAAAACGACACCTAGAAATCATATCATCCCTATTGGAAACCCCTTTATATTTCATGAACAGGAAATAGTATATTAACTTTGGTCCGAGGTATATCATGTAGCCCCCAAAAAACGGATTTGTGCAAATATGAAGTTTTGGGTCAAAAATCCACCAAAAAAGCATCTAGGAACTTGAAATTCGGTATTAGGTTAAATATCCATTAAAAAAGTATCTAGGTGCGTGAAATTTGGTATTCTACAGACATGAATTGAAGTTTATATTGACTATCATCGAAATCGAATTTTGCAAATTGCAATAAATTTGATATGTGCATGAAAAGTTGAAGACTTCGGCATGATCATTCTTTATTGTTTTATCTAAAAATGCGTCTTGCTTCGCTTTTGAGCTCTCGATATCTATCCCACTCCCCAGTTGCGGTCGATGGCAACGTTGCGACATTCCTTACCGTAGGCATCTCTTTTTCTAACTTTGTTAAAAACGATTGGTTTTCGAAGTGGTGGTACGTAGGAAGTTCGCTATATCGTTCAATATATATATATACATATATATTTGGCGCTTTGTAACCGCTGAAGCGATTTTCGGCCGAGCTCCTCTTCCAATTTGTGGTTTTGCGTCTTGATGTTTTTACCAAAAAATGAAGGAACCTACAGTTTATTCTAAGCCGCCTCCGAACTGCTGATGGATTTTTATGAGGAGCTTATATTTCATGTCAGAAATACACTCGGAGGGCTTGACATTCCCTGCCGAGGGGCGACCGCAATTAGAAAAATTTATTTTCTATAATTTTTGATGTTGCTCGAACCTGGGCTCGAACCCTGGCCTTCCGAATGGCAGTACGCAATGCTAACCACTCGCGGCCGCCAATAGCTCCCTTATATCGAGTTGCTGATGAGAGCAGTTGTGTAAGCCGAATAGAAAACATGCAGGCTATCTGCTGTGATTGCAGCTTTTCGACGGCGTTCTTTGGTGCACAGAGGTGGGAGCGTCTCTTTGCTGCTACAAGATAGTGATTCGGATCGATATTTGGCCCTCAAAACGTACGCACATTTAGAACACTGGATTCATGTATCTCGTCCATCACAACATGATCGATTTGGTTTCGCGTTTTTCGATCCGGTGACAGCCATTAAGCTTGAATTTCGTGTGCTGGAATCTGGTGCTACAGACGACCATATTTCGGTCCCCGGCGAAATTAATCAGCCTCAGCCTATTTGGTGATGTTTCGTCCTGAAGGCTGAATTTTCAGACTTTTTTTCCGAAAATACCTTTTTTATGCCCACCCGTGCGTAGAAATCGCCTAGCACAATTTTGACATTTTGGCGGAGGCAGTGGTCATAGGTGCGTTCTATGCTCTCATAGAAAGCATCTTTGGTCACATCGTCCTTCTCTTCCGTCGGGGAGTAGACGTAAATCAGCCAAATGTTGAAGAATTTCGCTTTGATGCGAATTGTGGTCAGACGTTCATCCATCGGGGCGAATGCCATTACGCGGTGACGGAATATTATAAAATAATACTTACTGTTTATATATTGGTTAACATACTGAGGAAGAATATATATATAAAGGCTGTTTTTTATAGAGGTATAGAACTTTAAGTTGGCGTTACTTTTCAAGATGGCGACCGAATTAACAGCTGTCAAGTGATTTATTCTCAGCTTGGTTTGGCAATTCATCATGAATAGACTCACGCCTAAACAACGCTTGCAAATAGTGCAATTTTATTTCGAAAATAATGGTTCTGTGCGGAAAACGTATCGCGCACTACGTCCATTAGCGATGAAGCGCACTTCTGGTTGAATGGCTACGTCAACAAACAAAACTGCCGCATTTGCAGTGAAGGTAATCCTCAAGTGTATGTTGAAACACCGTTACATCCAGAAAAACTGACCGTTTGGTGCGCTTTATGGGCTGGTGGAATCATTGGTCCGTACTTTTTCAAAAACGATGGTGGCCAGAACGTTACAGTCAATGATGATCAGTATAGAACCATGATTACTAACTTTTTCATTCCTGAATTGAATAACCATGATGTCCAGGAGATGTGGTCGGTCACAAATGTTGGAAAAAGTCGTCGAAAATTGGATCGAAGATTGAACTACATCCGCGCCAGCCGTGGCGGTCATATGCCAGAAATCATATTTAAAATGTAATGCCACAAGATTATCTTTCGGATAAATAAAATTCATGTCAATCGAATAATCCATCGTTGTTTTATTGCAACTTAAAGGTCTATACCTCTATTAAAACACCCTTTATAAATGCTAATAAATAAAATAAATAAATAAATGAATATTGAGGTTTTTATGATGGACAGTTGTAGAATAAAATTTTTTTGAAAATATCTTTAATTCCCAATGGTTTTAAAATATCTAAAAGTGTATTAACTCGCTTATACGGTTTTAATTGTTTAAGAAAAACACGAAAAACTTTGCAAAACTTTTTGCTGATATCAAGTATACATACAAATAAGCGGTCTTTGATATTGAATAAATCAATAGAAAAAGAATAGAAAGGGATTTTTTTTATTTCCTTTATCCACTTTCATGCCAATCATGTTGCTTTATTTTTGTTGAATTTGTTGGTTTGTTGCGGTTGCATTAAGAGTTTGTAATTTTTCATTTCTTGCCGCTAAAATAATCAAAAAGCTAGATTTATATCGGAACGAATTTTCGTTATCCCTTGTAAATTTTGGTTTTGTAACAAACCGGTTTCGGCGAACCGCCATCTTCAGTGCTTGAACGAAATCAGAAATCAGGTGTGTAGATGTTGTTTCCGAACGGAAGATGATTTTTATGAGAACATTTTTATTTCATCCTATGACCCTCCGAATGGTAGCATGCTCTGCTTACTATTCGGCTGCGAGCTATAGGGATATCGTAATGTTATTCTGGGACATGCATGATAAAATATGTGATATTGTTTTACACAGTGTTTATTTACTGCTTAGCGACGTCACTTATACGCTATATAGCACCTGATATAATTTCGATTACATGTGTACGAATATTGCATATATCTGCCAATAATTATTCAAATGACCGCCTCGTGAATTTTTACAAATTCCGATCCGTTTGAGGTAATTTTCGACAACTTTTTGGCACGTATTTTCTGGTATATAAGCCATAACTTGACGAATGTTGGTTTTCAAGTGGTCAAGAGTTAAAGGTTTATCCGCATAAACGCAGCCATTTTCATAGCCCCGCAAAAAAAGTACAACGGTGTCAAGTCGGTGGCTAATTGAATCTCTTGTTTTAAGCGTTCCATTTTCATAAATGTCTGACTTTTAACTAAAACAAAACATAATCTTCTGTGAGTATTCTGGCCATTAGCTTGCGACAAATATGAAGCTGGTAAAAAGTAATCCTCGAATAGAATAAATGAAGTGTAATATTACTATTATTAAGAGAATTGGGAGGATTCCTGACGTACCTATTAAAAATATTTTATATATAATTTATTATATTATTATTGTCTGCATATAATACATACTTGATTAAGAACTTTTTTTTCATTTACACACTAAATAATTATTATTTTTTCATTTCTTTTTTATCCATAGTGGGAATGAGCATCAGCTGCTAGAAATATTATTGCACCTCAAGAGTACTATACTGAACAGCAGCAAAAATCACATTACAAATTGAGCATAGAATGTTATATATCAAAGTTATGAATGTGTGATCGTATTATTTTGATGTTCAGGATATGTATTTCTAATATGTTTCTTCTTTCAGCTGATCTACTGATTCTCATAAAAACGACAAAAGTGAAATTGTTGCAGCACTAAAAGACTTCATCATCCATAAACTACTAACATACGAGGTGTGTTTAAAGGAAAAGGTTAATTTTGAATTTTTTTGAAAAGTACTTATTAATTTATCAATATCTATTTTGTCCCCTTCAAAGTAATCCCCCTCGGATATGATACACTTGTGCCAACGCTTTTTCCAATACTCGAAGCACTTCTGAAATGCGCTTTTCGGTATGGCCATCAGCTCTGTCTTCGATTCTGACTTGATCTCATCAATTGTGGCAAAACGCTTTCCTTTCATTAGTTTCTTTAGTTTTGGGAAAAGGAAAAAGTCGCTGGGAGCCAAATCTGGTGAATACGGTGGTTCAGGCATGATTACGGTTTTGTTTTTGGCCAAAATATCAAGAATAAGCATTGATGTACGAGCTGGTGCATTATCGTGATGCAAAATCCACGATTTGTTTTTCCCCAGTTCCGATTGTTTGAGTGGTATTGCTTCTCGCAAACGTTGCATAACTTCCTTGTAGTATTCCTTATTAACTGCACGACCTTTTGGCAGGAACTCATAATGCACCACACCATTGTAATCACAGAAAATAGTGAGCAAAACCTTTAACTTTTCATTTAAATTTCTTTTTTAATTTCAAATGAAAATTCGTAAGTAAATGCATTGGACCCAAGCAATCAATTGGTAACCAAAATACTAACCTTTCGAATGACGCAAAATAACAAATCAATTAATTTTAAGTAACCAAAGGAGAACTTAAAAAAAACAACCAATCAATCAGTTTTCTGTAATGAATGGATATAACATACATAAAATATATCATCCAACAGTGTATACAACCATAACGACAACATGTGGTATAAGCGCTGCAAAGGAATCTGTTAACCAAATAGTAACAGATATCAAGCCAAAATATTCGAAACTTAGAGTAAAATTTAAATATATATATATATATATATATATATTATATGCAGGAAAAGTAATGAGATAGAGTGAGTAAGAGAATCACACGGCATGCGGCGAAGTAGGAGAAATGGTTATTTCATTTCTCGACACTAGAACAAAAGTAACGAATTTGCTAACAAATGCATAAGTTAGAAGTAACTGATACTCAAGTTAAGTATATTTTACTTATTTTGTAGGGATTATCTTTACATATATAATATCAATACTCCAAGCACTCTGCCGTTTATGGTGATGGCACGCCATAAACCAGCAAATCGTTTATCAATTAATATGTGTCACAAAAATATGAGGAAGAGAAAAAAAGAAACACTGATAATAAGTCTATACATATATGCAATATAAAGCTTGAACGAAAAATTGAGAAATCAAGATAAAACATCCGTATCTTATAAAGCAGCAACAACAATATCCAAACAGTAAAATAAAAAGTACAATGCGATAAACGTCGAGAAAAATCAGAGAAAGTTGAGGAAAATCAAAGTAGCACAAAGTGTAACAAGCGCTGAACATGATTCAGCGATAGCAGCGATGGAGATGACACCAAAATTTTTGAAATTTCAATATTCAATTCATACCAACAGCAAAATATGTCATTTCTACCCCTACAGCCTGCTAGTACTTGACTAAGCACTCAAAAGCCAAAAAAAGCAAAGACTTGAAAGGCAATAATCTTCAGTTTCGAGTCTTTGAAATTCCTTTGGTATGCACATTCAAAAACATATAAAACACGTACATGTTAATTGTGTTAGTACATGTAATTGAAGGTTGCAGACAAGGTCATGAAGTAGGTATTCAGAAAGCATACAAGAAGAGAGCGCATAAAAGAGCCAACTTAAGTCATATGCCAGTAAAGAAAAAAAAACATAATTAAACTTATTTGGAGGCATGTTGGCCACAATATGAAGGGAGAAAACAGTCAAGAGAGAAAATCTTTTAACGGCAAAATTTTTTTACCACTTTGCCACCGTTTTAAATGATAAATGATGTTTTATTGGTTTTTATAATTTGTTTAAGAATATTGACCATATTTTTCAATTTTGGTTAGCTATGAGGCCTATTTCTATCTCAAAGGGTATGTTAACAAGCAGAATTGCCATATTTGGGACGAAGAGCAACCTGAAGAGATTCAAGAGCTGCCATTTCATGAAGAAAAAACAACGGTTTGGTGCGGCTTGTGGGCCGGTGCAATCGTCGGTCCATATTTCTTCAAAAATGATGCCGGTGAGAACGTAACCGTCAATGGCGACCGTTATCGCGCCATGTTAACCGACTATTTGATGCCTGAAATTGAAGCTCGTGATCTCCGCGACATTTGGTTTCAACAAGACGGCGCCACTTCCTACACATCGCATCAGTCAATGGATTTATTGAGAGAACACTTCGTTGAGCAGATTATTTCACGTTTTGGGCCGGTCGATTAGCCACCAAGATTGTGTGATAGCAGACCGTTAGACTTTTTCCTGTGGGGATATGTATAGTCTAAAGTTTATATGGATAATCCCGCTTGATAATGATTCGAATGATAATAAGTACTCCCCACTAAATTTTAATTTTCTGTATTTTTTTCTTTAAAAAAGTAGAGAACCCTTAAATGTATCACCCTTTACTTCTTAGTTACTGGGTTTCCTACTTATAGATTCAACTACAATGAAGACGAGTTCATGTAATCGGAAATTAATCCGAACCAATTTTTTTAATTCTTTCCGATATCACTGATACATCAAAAATGATAGTAAGCATACATTTTTGTCGGCAATCATAACTTATTTGACTCGCTCAGTTTGAAATCAGTCCAAACTAAAAAAAAGTCTCTTTGGGTGGAAAACCCCCAATATGTGCAGTTTTCTAAAGGATAAATTATTTAATTTTTTTAATACATTTTGTGCGTTTTTTTAGCAGATCATACCTCTCGATCTTGTAATTATCTGTGAGTTTAGAAAATATATATTTCGAGTAGAGCTGAAGTTAAATTGCACATTGTGTCGAAACGCATCGAACTAAACATAACACGAAAATGTAATAAAATGGTATACTTAAAGAAATTTTCAGAATTTCAGATTAGAATAATTTTAACGTTCTTGGTAGGAACTAAATAAGTTCGAATTAAATTCATTTGAAAAATCCACATATTTGCCTTTTTTATGTGAATATTGAATATATTTTGATATGCTTCTTCATGTTTTAATGAATTCTTTATACATAGTGTTTTGATTTCGATATTTTAATACAAGGTGGTGTCCAAAACAAATTTGCTAATACATAAAATATCAGTTCTGCTATCGTATTATAAATTAGAATTTCATCAAAAAACCTTAAAGTTGAAGGCTAGTTTGCCATTTGATGTGAACAGGAATCTTTCAAACGAAACATAAATGCTTCGTATATGTAAAAACTCCGAATTGGGGTTCATCGTTTAAGTGTTGCCATGAGTACATAGACCTCTTAACAAAGCGAAGGCTAGTTTGACTGAATAACTTCATTCAGTCCTTTTAATTTTAAGAGCCTGTAGGCATACCAAAAAAAATTTGAAAAATTCCCTCAGTATCTGTAAAGCGCTAATTGTGTATATTTGGAATTTGCTTATTATATATATATTTCACATATCTCTACTTTAATATTACGAAAATTTAAGAATATACTGTTAGCCTAACTATGAGTATTTACAAAATATATCTCTCTTTACAAGTATTATCGTATATCGAGATATACGTAACAGCAATCTGACGTGCAGCTGTTGTGAAAAGATGGCATGGGCGAGGCTTTTAAAAGAATTAGCAGATGACAAGCGACTTGAAAAATAGGTTGCTTATTCAGAAATAATCATTTGCTTGAACAGCTGGGGTGGTGTATTATGAGTCAATGGCACATGCTCTGTCTGTGGATAGCCTCAAAAGACGAACAGTTATTCAGACGTGGAATGCCTAGCCTGTCATAAAGATGGAGAAAAGCAGTTGCTAATGATGATAATACTATCGTTATCTCAAAATAAATAATATTTCTTAGCAAAAAACTGCGGTGCCGATACGCGATATTAAAATAACTTATTCTAGGTTAATTGCGAGAAGGCTCACGCTGAAAGTTTATCTTAACCGAAACATACATGCTTTTTTCTAAATATTTATTCTTCATCAACCTTTTCAATATTACGAAAGCTTTCCATCTTTGGTCTTACTCAGAGAAAGCTTATGGCTACATAAACTGGAATTCAAAATTTAAAAAAAAACGAAGTTATTTCTTTCAACACTATCCCAATAAGAGAAAAAAGTCATATAAGCTCTAGTGATACAGCTATGAACTGAAGAACTTAAGAAACAACCCAATAAATTCTTATTATTGCAGCTAGGTATTTACTTAGGCAGCTTCCGTTGTTTCTAACAAGAGTATGAGTAAAAAAAAAACCTTTGCTGACAGTATTTCACTCAGTTTTAGTTTCAATTTATATTATTACCTTCGGCTCATTTTCATTAGAAGTGCAAAACACTTGGGCACGTAGAGCTCCCAAAGGGGGTAACAGGAATGCCGAAAATATTGCACTGCCATGTTTCCAGTAGAAACATTTTAGTCACAAAAAGTGTTTTTTCCTAAGAGCTTTTCAGAAATTTACTTCAACACACAAGTAATCGTATGTTTATAATGAGGAAAGTATTTGGCAATATGAAATGTTAAAAAATGTTAGAAATAAAAACGTGTGATAACAAAAATAGAAGAAAAAAATAAATGAGAAACAGAAAATTTACACTTTATAATAAGTGAAAGTACATATGTATAAGTGAAATAACGTTGGAAATCTTTCTACTAAACGGTTAGAAAAGGTCATGGGTTTATAATGAAATCCCATAATACAAAATTCCGAAAGATATAATCCAGGCATGACCAAATCGAAATCAGGCATATTCCAGACGCAACGGCATACGTGCATAATAGTATCCAGATGTCAGACAACCCAACCACACCAAATCCCTGCAAAAATTAAAATTATGCCGCGCGATTTTAACATATTTCCCAAATTCTTCGAGTTCGATCACTAGATTTTTAAATAAAACTCGCCAAATATGCTTGCAGCTTATTAATTATAGAGAATTTACTCAACATTACTCAATAAATAAAATTCGTTCCACTATTTTCTTCACTACTTCACTATTTAGAGCGACTTATTTTACAACTCTCATAGTCTACTATTTTTACTAGTGATATCACCAACAAGTTCGCTATGATACTGACTTGCCAGTCCTGTGTAAATACTACACAGATTTCTAGTATTAACACCTGGAGGATCAAGATGATCTTGATATTGAACATTCGATTCTCGCGCCCCAGAAGAAAACATTATTTTGATTTTTTTCCAAGTAATTAATGGTAATTTTTGAATAAACACGCAAAGTAACTTATTTTGTCTTGTCTTAATATTGTGTTATCTGTATTTTGCCTGGTCGGGACTTCGTTATGCCTGTTTTATGTAGTGTCGGGATTGTATCTTATCTTAATTTTTTAAATTGTCTGGATTATGTACTGTCTCGATTTTAAAAGTGTGGGTTGTGGAGTGCTCCCACATTTCCTTTCTAAATCTAATGAAATATCAGAGTTTTTTTCTTTATTGCTGAGCCCAGCTAAATAACGAAGTGTCAACAATTTGCGAAATTCATTCCTTTTTAAATTAATCACTTCGTATATACAAACACAATATACTTCACTTTATAAAGGATTAGATTCATGAGATTCTTCAGAATATTAAGATTATGTTCAAAATGCCTCAATCATAATTTTTGCTCAGTTATGAACCTTTTTTAATTATTATTTTACCTTACGAAAAAATTTGCCAAATTCGGAATTTTTTTTCAAAACTATTTGAAAAAAAAAACTATTTTTTTGTCTAAAAATCTAACTTTTCTTTATTTCAACCTTGAAACCAAAAATAAAAAACTTAATCCATTTCTGTAAAAAAAAACAAGAAATTTTTAGAAAAACATTTAAAAAATGTATAACAAAAAACCACTCTGACAAATTCTAATTACTTTACAACATGTATGGTATGATTAACATTAGAGCATTAAAGCATTTACTGCGCAAATTGGATATATTCTCCAAAGGTGGACACCGATCAAAAATACCTAACACAGATTGAAAATTTTAACCACCTCCTTATTTTTGCTATGCTCATTTATTTACAATTAGCAAGGAGCATTAAATACTCGCACATTAAATGGTCTAAACTGGCCTAATTTAAAAGATACACTCACCTTAAAGTATGTGTACCCAGCAATCTACTTATTTTTTCTTATTTCCAATTTTCTGTTTGCATTAAATTTGAGTACAATTTTTTTGGGGTTCGTTGCCAAGTGTTGAACTTTATGGCACTTGAATATCAGATGCTACAGAAAAGTTAAGACATTCATACGAGTATATAAATAAGCTAAAACATGGACACTTTCGTTATACGTATTGTTGTTAACTGACTTTCTATTGTGTACAGTGTTATCAGAGTTGCAGCAATTTACTGCTAAAGTTTTATATATATTATTTATTTGTAGTTGTTGAAAATCCTAAATTCACTTAACAATGATAGTCCGTACTACGCCATGGAACAAGCGTAGGCAAATGAATTTTCAATGAATAATAAAACGACGAATTCGATTGAGATCGAAAAATATCATGAAAAATATAATCGGTTTTTGATGTTTTTCTACAAACAAAGAGGCATATGAAGCGCGTAAGCGATTATATCCAAAAAAAAAACAATAGCGTATTAGCCATTTCTTCATATAATAATTCAGGTTCAATTGAAGACAACAGGTGAAGTCCTGTCCTTCTTCACCTGATACTGCTGCGGATCGTGGCATCATCCCTATCTAGAGGACCATATATATTCCCCAAAACGAATATTCGGACGGGAATGATTACTGAATTGAATGAATTACTTCACTCTTTATTTTGGCTATTCAGTTCTAGGTAGTACCGGTTGAAAAGAGTAATTCTGCTTTGGATTTCCAGGCTGATATTGTTATTGGTGCTTATTCTCGTCCTTAGACAGACGAAATCGTCTACAAACCAAAATTTGTATGTTACTTTTTTAAAACCTCGTTTGCTACTGAGTCACTTTCCAATTCAGACAAAGTTTTCGTTGTGGATTAGCGTTAGTTTGCACCACCGTATAGGTTTCTTCAGGGATATTAAGTTCACATATGGCAGTTAGAAAATTAGCATGGACGTAGTGTTTTTCAATCCCTTCTCTTTATGGTCTTTCTCATAGTGGTCCCACTGAAGCTTCCCATTCTTTTAGCAGTAACTCAAGGCTCCACCCGATTTGATTACCCTATTTTGCATAAGGGTTGCTTATATTTTCAATGTGCGTAAATTGAGCATTGAAGTAGGAATTGAGTATAGCCTGCGACCGTAACTGCACACCTTGAAGTTTAACTACACTCCATTACAGCCAGTCAGAAAATTTGTATTTAAAATTCTATAATACTATAATATAACCACTAAAAATTTCGTGCCTAAAACCCAACCACTCTTTATAGTTTTTAGACTATAAGTCAGCGTATAAAAAACTGTTACTATGGACAACAGCCTCAACTAGTTGAACATAACTGTTGACTCTGAAATGTTGCTGGTGTTGACTGAGTCATTCTCCTTTCACGTTAACTTTTCTCTACTTTTCTTTTCCGCTGTGAATGTTTTTATACTTTGACATTTCCTTGGAAGTTAATATCGTAAACGAGATTTAAGTTCGAAGAGGTAACGCGCAAGCGCTGTATGGTTTTAGTTGTGATGAGCGGTTTATAATTTATTTCGAAAATTTTCATGCTCAACCGAATGTATTTGCTCTGTTATATGTGATGTTTTGATTGTATGCGCACGTGGTCTTTTGAAGAATATTTAATTTCTCTCTTTGTTATTTTGGCTCCTAATGCAACTCACCAATAAAATAATGCTAGTAATGTTTCAGCCGTTATTCTTACTGTCATTCCATCTTAGGACCAAATGTATGTAACACATGTTCGTTTAATGTGGATATCTAGAATCACACTTACGTTTTTTCGTTTCTTATTTATAAAGTAAGATTCTTAATAGCATTTGCACTCTGTTGCAGATTGTACATTTCTTTCTGATCTCATTACAATTTATGGTTTGAGTGTTTTTTTTTCAAATTATATCAAATAATTGCCCATTTAATATATTGTCTTTGGGTCAGAATTCAGAAATGGAGGACACGACTGGAAATTCAATGACGAAAGTTGAAAAAACATAATGCATAATTAAACTTTGAGTGGCAAATAAAGCTAAGAGTCTGAGGAACATCAAATCTTCAAATTTTAATTTTAACAAGCTAAGGTATCGATCGATTAATGTAATTAGCTATTGAATCAACCAGCTGTTACAAAAAAAAAATATTTAAAAATGATGACTAGTATGGTCATTCAGAAGGTATGATTTAGGCCTCTTTGTATGAGTAATTATTCACAATTATTTTGAGGTTTTAATTTTTAAAATTTCATACTATAATTTTTGATATTTGTATAAATTGTTCATCGAATTGATCAAACAATCTCACTGAAGAAATGAATATTTCTTTCTAATTTTACAATTCATAAAGGGAAAGCAAAATTATTTTTTAATTCACAGGATATTAGATAACCTTAAATTATAAACAATTAAAAATTCATATTGTAACGGAAATCCAAAATACGAAGGAAAGAAGAAAGGAGTAGCAGTGTGATGAGATAAAAGAAGGGGCAAAACCAAGGACAAACAAACTTAAGGGTCGACAGTGTAAAGAAAATTCCCCATCGTTAAGGATAAACAGAGCGACTGCTGCTACCGCAGGCAAACGAATGAACAGAATGTTTGGGTCATCTTCAGGTATAAGAAGAACAGTAGCCGCTATCACAGGAGAGACGAGTAGAAGACGCAGTGGAGTTAACATTGCTGTGAGCTGTGTGTTTTAGAAACGGATAAGCTGTGCGAAGCAGAGAATATTTGTGTGCCATAAAGAATTGTAAAATAAGACACTGAGTATAGCAAATAATAAAAATAATTATTGTATAACAAAATAAACGTTGAGTAAATTCATGACGATTAAGAGGCCAAACGAACAAATCTTAAGAGTTTTATTTAGCAATATAGTGATCGGACTCGAAGGATTGGGGAAATCATCGAGGGTAGCCACGAAAAACGTTACAATATATAAAAATAAATAGGAAATATTTATATATATTTACACTAAATTTACAGATTTTATTTTGCGCTTCATCGCTAAACATCGCTAAAATGGACATAGTGCGCGATACCTTTTCCGCACAGAACCATTATTTTCGAAATAAAATTGCACTATTTGCAAGCGTTGTTCAGGCGTGAGTCTATTCATGATGAATTGCCAAACTAAACTGAGAATAAATCACTTGACAGCTGTTAAATCGGTCGCCATCTTGAAAAGTAATGCCAACTTTAAGTTCTATACCTCTATAAAAAAACACCCTATATATATCAAAATAAATAAATTGTTGAAAATAGGCATATGTACAAATCTGTTTAATAATTTACTTACAAACAGACTTTCGGAACGTGCATCTATGTACGAGTACTTCTGATTCATTAAATTTGTTTAACTTCTTTTTTTTTATAGTAGATTTCAGTGTAGGTAAAAATAAAATAAAAAAATAAATTTGTGCATAGATATGCACTAAAATAATGTATTGTTTTATGTTTTATCGTTCGTATTGAATTTTGGCAAATATATATAAATTTTTTTCCAAATTGAAAACATGTATGGAAGTGCGAAAGTGAAATCAGAAATCCACAAATTTATAAATTACAAAACGTATTTAACTTTCTCTTCTATTTTAATTTAAGCTTTAGGGTATATAAAAACACCTTGTATATGTTAACAACCTGACTTATTTACAGCTGAACTCACCATTAAACTTGAGCCTTGTAAAACACAATATTTGTATACACACATTGTTGAATAACAGAATGCATTACATATAAGCATTATTTCTAAGTATGTATGTAGTTCCGCGAAACACTTGAAAATAAAATACTTATATATGTACATCCATTCCTTCCATACAAATTTTGCACACGTTTAACACCTATTTGTTGACAAACACATGTTCTTACAAGCTTAATGGACTAAGTAACGGGATTAGAATTGCTCTGTATGCAGATCCATATGAATATTTGTAAATACGATGCTGTGAAAAGATAGACTGGTTGCGAAAATTCTAGTCAAATAGTGTTTTTTTATATATAATTTAGCACACATATGACAGACGTCGCCATGTTAAAATCACCAGTATCTAATATGGTAAAGGATTGTCGTATTATTTATTGTTAGTCAATTATTTGTAGTAAGTGTAAAAATACAAACTAGTTGGATTCCAGTTAATAACTAGTATTTTTCCATATATACATATATACATAGATGCATGTGTACAAGAAAAGCTTAACCCACATGTTAATATTTGCAAGCATATACGTATGTTGGTATTATTACTTAGTGGATTTTGCACACACGATTTTCAATTGAATCACCTTGAAACTGTAGAATTCTTCATTTTAATGCATCCGTCACTTTAAGCGTTGTAATATTTACATTCATATATATTGTACCAGAATAACAATATTGAGGTTATTTCATTTTTTTTAACGTTAACGTTTAACGTTCAGTAAATTTAAGAAAAAATTTTGAAAGATGTTCTACTGTTATTATAAGTTTACGTTAAAAATTTCTTTAGAGGGGCCTACAGTTTACACTAAGCTGCCTTCGAACGGTTGATGGGTTCTAGAGGAAGAAACTTTCATTTCATGGTAAATATACAATTGAAGAGGACTGTACCGAATCCCTAAAAATATTATAGAAGGCTTACGGTGAATCATTTTATCAAAAAGACCTCTGAAACACACCACACATCATTCAAAAGAGATCAAGATGTGGTGGAAAATTAAAGGTAACATTTTTAAAGTAAAATAAATGGGAATTGTAATGTAATAATTTTAATTAATAATAAGCATTTTGACAGAATGTATTTTGTCTTGTCGTCATTTTCTATCTAATCCTAAGCGAATTCAACAAGGTGTAGTTACTATATGTTGAAACCAAAGGCTTTCAAGTTTTGAGAACCACTGAATCATTATCAGAGCTGCCATTTACCGGTGTGTCTCTTTTTTTATTCGTAAACATTTTTAAGGAGAAAAGGCAAAAATTTCCGTAAGTTAATATTCTAAAGTTTTAGTATTAAGTTTCGCTTGCGCGCATCATTATCTACAGTTTTTTCCACTTGAAGTCGCTTTCGCGAATATTCTTCAAGTTTAAGTCAAAGGCAGTGATTTTCATCACAAATACAATTGTCAGAGGTAACACATTAGTTTAAAATTCAATAAAAGTTAGTTCTTCCACTAAGACCTTTTTTATTTATTCATTACTTTTATTTTGGATTTGAGTTGCGAATTCGCACCGGCGTTTCAATTGTTGAGTGTCCCCATTTCAATACTATGTATCTTTCATGCATTCATCACCAAGTTTGGCAAAATAATTTTTCTATATGTGATTTGCTTCCTTAAATGTGATTTGATTTCATATTGTGATTTGATTTCATGATTGTGCGAAAAAAGTGAAACAGAGAGTACAGTTTTAGCAGCCAAAAATCTTCTTTGATTTTGATTTATAAATTCGCCTTGATCCGATCTATTCGCTTAGCTTCGATACAGTTTGGAGAAATTATTTGCATATATATTTGCACATGTAATATATTTCTAGATGTAATTTCTAAATCTAGAAAATCCTCCTAGATCACAGAGCTTGTGATATTTCAGCTTCATTCTTATATTTCGACATTTTTTCCTGTTACTATATTTAAGAAGTCTAAGTTGTGCATCTTATAACATCAATCGACAAATGTTATCGTTCACTTACTATAATTCTGCTTTTATTTAAAACATAACGTGATAAAAATCAAGCTTCCGCTTGGCAATGACGCAAGGGAAGCATACAAGAAGATGTTGATTGAGAGAATTTCTACTTAACGCTCAAATATTTATAAATGTCGCTTTATTAAGTATTTTTAGAATTCCTTCGAGTTGGAATATTCATACAAACGCATTTATTGAAACTGATTTATAGAAACAGTTCCTTAGTAAATATGATAAGTGAAGAAATTTTTTGTGGATTCAAGTATATTGAAATTCAATTTTTTTAAATGTAATGTTATGAGTAAATTAGTACTTATCTCTTGTAGTGATATAGTTGTAATAAAATATATTTGTGTTCATTTTAGTCAATATCTACCGAGGAATGAAAGCAATTAGAAAATATTAAATTAATTTATATTCTCTCATTTTTTGATATTTATCAGACCAGGAGTAAAAATATAAGTTTATGGTCAAACAGCGCTCCAGCCCAAAGCACTGAAGTGAAGATACTAGATTCTATAAAATGCTCACACACACCAGCATAAATGAATTCGTTCTTGGCTTTCAATTCGTAATTGGTGGGCTTAGTTTTATTTATAAAATTTTATATAAAATAATTTGAATAGATAAATGTAGAACAAGGACACTGCTCAATGCGTAAACACAAGACCAAACCACAAATACAGATGAAAATTGTTTAATTAACCGTAATAAAGTTTGGACGATGGTACTTCAACATTTGTATGTAAGGCAGTTTTCCTCTACTCACTATAAAATGAACAAAAACTTCAAATTCAGGCAAACGTAAATATACAAAATTACAAAAATAAAAGAAAAATATTGTCGAATGCCAAGGTGATTAACTTTGTGAAAATTCTTCATAAACTGGACGAAAAGATTAAATTCTTAAATTCGAACTTTCATTTTTTATATCATTTTATTTTAATTTTATTATTTTATTTTGTTTGATTTTTATTTTTTCATTTATTTATTTCATTTGATTTTATTAAATTTTATTATAAAACAGTATTACTTCTTTAAAAAAATTGAAATCAAAAGATTTTAATAAAACACCCATATAATTAATTCAGCCAAGAAACATTTCGGGGCATTGTCACCGACGATGTTTCGTAAATATGCTTATACGGTACTCAGGCTTTATGACGTAATGTAATTGGGATAAGCATAAACAGTAATAAATAAAGTATGAAAGCATGTATAAATAAAAAATTCCGATACGAGTAAGTATCGAGTTCTTATTCCCGATACTTTGGTGACATCGATAATTTTTTTCGATTTTCTTAGAGAGTACTGACATCGAGTACATGGCGGTATCAGAACAACACTATCTAGTATACATATATATCATTAATTGGACATCGTTTTATTTCATTTTATTTTATTTAACCGAATTTATATATTATTGTGACGGAAATTCCAAATACGAAGAACAGATTGAATGAGCAGCAGTGTAAAGGCAATTCCCCGAAAAGGACAGAAAATAAAGAAGCGGCAGTAAGATGCAAATTACCCTTACCAAGGACAAACAAAAGGGTAGACAGTGTAAAAGAAATTCCACGTGGTTAAGGATAAACGGAGCAGCTGCAGCTACCGCAGGCAAACGAATAATCAGCCTATCCTTAAGCGCGTGAACAGAATGTTTGGGTCATCTACAGGTATAAAAAGAACGGCTGCCGCTATCACAAGAAGAGACGAGTAGACAACTTAGTGGAGTTAACATTGCTGTGAGCTGTGTTTGTTTTAGAAACGGATAAGCTGAGTGAAGCAGATAATAATTGTGTATCATAAAGAATTGTAAAATAAGCCATTGGCTATAGTAAAGAATTGTAATTATCAAAGACTTAATAAACGTTGAGTTAATTCCTGGCGGTTAAGAGGCCAAACGAACAAATTTTGAGAGTTTTATTTAGCAATCTAGTGATCGGACTCGAAGGATTTGGGAAATCATCGAGGTAGCAACGAAAAACCTTACAATATTTATATATTTTTGGTGCTTTGTAACTGCTGAAGCGATTTTTGGCCGAGATCTTCCTCCAATTTGTTTGGGACCCGCAGTTTATTCTAAGCAGCCTATGCCCTATGGATTTTCATGAGGAGCTTTTATTTCATGTCAGAAATACACTCGTAGGGCTTAACACTCCCTGCGGAGGGGCGAAAGCGATTAGTAAAAATTAATCGAATTTAATTCAATTTTTTTATGTTATTTTAGTTTATTTAATTAAATTTTGTTCTATATTATATTATTTTAATTTATTTTAATTTTAAAATAGCATCCTAGAAACATTTGAATTTGAAATTTGATTTCAACACACATAACTTCAAGTAAATATTGGTACTGAAGATCATCGAAATCAGACGAATGTAACATATTACCCCATATTTGTTCAAATAGCTGTTGTTGCGTAAAAAAAAAACCATCAAGAAAGTATCTAGTGGTGAGATATATCTTGAATTATTCAATTAAATGGAATATTTTTGGAATACAGAAAAATCGTGAAAGGTATAAAGATTTCGGCGTGGTTGAGAACAGGTCTTATTTCTTGTTTTATTTTACTTTATACTTATTTGACTTTATTCTGTTTTATTTTATTTTTTTCTATAAATTATATTTTTTGTATATTTTTTTATATATTTTATTTACTTTATTTTATTTCGTTTTAATTTATCTTAGCTGTGCAATTTAGCATATGCTGTTTATAAAATTCCTTTGGATATAAAAAGAGAAGATACAAAGTGAATTGCAGTTGCTCTAATCACACGTTCTCTTACTAAAGAAGAAATTAAATTAAGTTTTTAATAAATGAGAGCCAATTTATCAAGAGAGGAAATTGTTTGGAAAACGCAATAACCAATTTACCTTTGCTCAATTCATTGTTGAATTTTTCCTGGCGGGTTTTTTTTGTGACCGGTTTTAATATTTTTTATCTTGAACTCTCCTGCCATGGTAAAGGCCTATTCTATGAAATAAGCGAATCGATCCCAAAAACCAGTTATCCCTAATATTTCTGTAACTTCGACACTTTGAACTCATTTGAAGATGGTATCGTGCATAGACTCCTGTTTCGACACAAGTTTAAAAATCATGCATAGATGTGGCTTTTTCCATGCTTATCAAGGGATTTTATTATGGCGTCGAAGTCGATTTTCTTCATAGTCTCTGCTTATATTCTGGATTAAAAATTAGACGAATATTGCTTTAGCTTGTGCTAAAGGCGAATTGCCAATTGGCATTCCACGAACTTTTGATAAGGTAACGTTCTGTGCTGCAATCTTCAGTCAAACAGCAGTCACACTCAGAGCTTATTGAGTGTGACGCATTTAGCTTTTTGCAACGGAAGTTACAACATTTATAGAATAAAATGCGTTAAAAATAAAAAGTTTAAGTTTAATTTCTCCTTTCAACAGATTTACGTAAACGGAAACAAATAATAAATATTATAATAAAATTCACTACTAAATGTTGTTAAATGGAAAATCGAAGTTAAGCTCTATACAAGCGAAGATAAACTTGAAGTTAAATTTATCTGTTATTAAATAAAATACACAAATTGACAATCAATTTTACCTTTTCCGCAGCCAATATTGCCCTTGTTTTAAATCTGCGGATCTTGTTTACTACTTGTACAATCGCCACTGTTAACCGTTGACGTGTTTCTACCGCCTTCAACTCCTTGCATAAACTTGTTGCGTAGTACAGTTTCCATCAATATCATATTATTGGCGCATTTTTTATACGCAATGTCGTTGTGGTTTTTTGTTGCTAGAATTTTCGTAGTAATGTTACAATGCAAAGAGCGGGTAAAATAAAAAGGGAGAAATGTGCATTTATGCTCGGAAATTTCATTCGTCATTGAGGTTATAGGTGCTCATCAGTAGAAATTGAAATTAAAGGAATTTTATCAATAGCTTTAAAAATTTTCAAAGAAAAACCGACTGTAAAGTAAAAAGTCCGGTATATGCGAAAAAGTTGTTGCCCATTCGCTACCATATTTATTTTGTGATCATGTGCTATACCATGGGAATTATAATTATAAAATTTTATCGAATTCTGCCAAATGGTTTCTGAGATAGACAGACTGATAGTCGAACTAACCATTTTATATACCTCCCAGCCATACCACCTGACTAGAAGAAGGAACTGTTGTCAATAGTTATTGAACTTGCTTGCTACAGCGAAATGTTGTTAGCTGCCAGTATGCATGTATACTTTTAAGCAAATTTATAATTTTCGTCAATAAATTTCAGAATTTTCATGTCATCAAGTATGCATTGGTTGTTTTTGGGCCGAATTACAATCCAAACTTGTACGTGAATGTATAACTCGTCACGTAAAATAAAATACGTGGACAACATCCATGAACATAGCCTACGTCATGTAATTTGGGATTATAACAAACGTGAACTATTAACTAAACGTACTCGTATTTCAAACATTCATCTGTTAACAAACTTGTATTCGAATATGTTGATGTTGAGTCCAGTTGTAGCCAAAAAGATGTCAGCAGTTGCTCCCTAGAAAACAATGCTGAGAAAGCTTCGAAAAGAAATAAGATAAAAACTCTGTTGTAAACTATATTTTCGTTAATTTCAGCCTGATAAAATTTGCAATAGAATATTTTGTATCTTTAATTTTTCCAGAAATATTACACAAGTATTTTAAAGCTTGATATTCAAGTACTACAAACATTATGTATGTCATGATTTCGTTGAATACAAATCGCACATTTCACATGATAATGACTATTTTCCCTGGAGAGATGATTGTGAAAAAGAAATGAAGGAATAAGTATGATTTGCTGAAGCGAAAGTATTAAGCCTAAGCCTCAACATGTTGTAAATATATATGTAAGTGTATTTACTAGCCTGTGTATAAACACTCTCATCCGGATTCCTCCAAAAGAAATTGCTACTCGCTTTCACTTTTTGGTACATTTATGAATATGCTAGATACAGTTATAAATAGAATAAAAAATAATTCTCTAAGGTACATTTTAACAAAAAATATCGTAACAAAAATTTCATTAATTTTTTATTTATTGCTCAGTTTTTAATAATACGTAATGTAACGCTTATTGTTTGGTTTGATGTTTCAGGAAATGAGCTTTTCAGCAAACAGGTGTGAATATATTACAAATCCATTTGAATAAATAAATATTTTTTGTATATGCTAATATAAATTTAAACCGAAGCTAAATGTTCAAAATTAGGTAAAGAAGCAGAAAATTTCTTACATTTGAGGAGGAAAACAAACTTTATGTTGTAAACGAAGTAAACTCATATTTCATGTTAATTCTAATAAAACCAACAAAAAACAGTAAATTTGTAAAATTCGTTTAACTTCTCCCACCTTCTTACTATACTTTTCGCTTGGTGGTGTAAGCTCACCTATGTGTGGTAAGATTTACAGTTTCAGATTACTTAAATGGTGTGACATACGCGTGAATGTGCCCTATAGGAGAAGCTACTGGTTTGCAATATTTACTATCAGCCATATTTGCCAGCGACTGGTATTTCGAAAACGAAATATCCTACGAAATCTGAATTCTATAACCATATATGGTCGACATACCAGTAAAATACTAGCTCATTAATTCATACTGAATTACTAATTAGTAGAAGTAAATATGACTCTCCATAAAATAACACCAAAAACCACTACATACAACAAAACACCTCTGAAAATAATTATAACAGACCAATGTAAGGAAAAGCAAAAGAAATACATCAATGGTGTAGAGGTAATGACTGATATTTTTCCCAAATGGTATAACTCAATTTTTAATATTATTTCAAGAATATAAACTCATCCTGCCGTGTTAAAAGTATGGAGAAATTATTATTAAATGCTAGTAATTTAAAGGGTAAATCATACCCGATTACTATATAATGACAAACGACTTTTTTCACCAGTATTATTCAATAATTTCTACCACCAAGGTATTTTATGTTAATTTTTAGCACGCAACGAATATGTTATATTTTCTGTTATGTTCTGCGCTGTATATCATTACTGTCATCAGCCGGGTGGTTAGCGATTATAACTATCGTGCCTGAAATTCAAGATTCAAACCCCGCTCCAGGCAAGTTTATTTTAATTTTCATTTTTGGTGAAGTAGAAATACAACGTGTATACGAGTAAATGAACTAGTATTGAAATAGTACAAAACTGATGCATAAACGGATAATTGGCAGTTCGTAGGACTTTGCTGTGGTAAAAATATCTGTTGTTAACATGGGAAAATATGGAAGATAAACTACTGAGAATAAAAATACAAACTAGTTGGATTCTGGATAGCAACTAGTAATTTTCCCTGCTGGGTATCTAGATTCACACATAAATATATATGTATATGTCTTTATATAGACTCCGCTCGATACGCTACTCTTACGTTAACGCCCGATGATAAGCTGAAAACTCTGGTAATGAGTGGTGTAATTAAAACACAAAAATCCAGAATGCAAAAACTGGTAAGCTTAGTATAAGCCAAAGGCTTTTATCGATTTAAACTTAGTTATATACATATTATATATCATATTTCAGTTCAAAAACCACATCGCACGTACGAATTTTTAATTGGGTATTTTGTGAACTAGTACTAATACAGAGAGGTAGTACTTGATCACAAGATAATAATATTAAAACTTTTGTTATAGTGCATATATACATGTATTAGTACACTGGCGCATTCACGATTAGGTACACATGTACACAACACAGTCGATGATAACAAATAGCTGAATTATAACGGACTCAAAAAAAAATTTCAAATTTAGAAAAAAAAAGGAAAAAGCTTGTTTCTGTTTGTCGGTAAGTATTCCGTTTTATTGTAAGCCTCAGGAAACAATATAAATACTACAGCCATAAATATATTTTTCCTTTTTCATTTGGAAGGTAGTTGGAAAAATCGGAGTGACATTAAAAGGATATTGTTATCATTAATTCGGTATGTTGTCAAAAGAAGGCTCGAACTGCAAGTTGTGGCCGAACTTTGAAGCGATTACCTGTTTCATTGTAAAGGTTTTATATCTGCCAACAATAATTAGTGAGCATCAGCGTCTATTTCTGACTACAATATTGTCTTTTGCCTCTTTGAAAATTTTCGGATTTGTGTTAAATAATCAGCATTTGCGGAAAATTTAGGTTTTCTCTTTTAATTGGAAGAAAAAAGTTCATGAATCCCATTGCGGAAGTTTATGGCAAATCTGTGCCGATCGATAAGTCATGCAGAGAGTGGTTTTGACGATTCAAAAGTGGTGATTTTAGCGTCGAAAACAAAGAGTGTTCTAGCCAATCCAAAAAGTTCGGAGATAAGAAATTTTAGGGCTTTGCTGGATCAATATCCGTGCAAAAGGCAAACTGTACTCACTATCGACTACAATTAATGTACTGCGCGAAAATGGCCAGAAGCGACCGAAAGGCATGACAAGGAGATTTTGAAACACAACAACGCTCGACCCCACGAGTGTGTAACCGTCAAGAACTACCTGAAAACCCCGCCGTATTCTCCAATCTTGCTCATTCCGGCTTTTTAAACGGATGCAAAACGATTTGAGTGTCATCGGTTCGAGTCGTTTGAAGAAATCGAAGAATGGTTCAATTATTGGATCGAAGACAGGAGTAATAATTTTTTAGAGATGGTATTCGAAATGACTAGAGAGATAGAGAAAAGTAATCGCTTCTGGCAGACAATACTTGAATGAAGTATTTTTTTTTTTACTTTTTCAGTAAAAAAACAAAAACGGACTGATGTAATTTGTACACCCAATAATATTTGTATATCTGAATTATTAAGCTTCGCTATTATTATATTATTTTTATTCCCACTGTACTGTATCGTTATTAGTTTGATATATTTTAGTAAAATCGTCTGAATATTCATCTTTTCACTTTTATATTTACTCATTTTTATTTTAATGCTAGCTCATTAGCTAATTAGATGTTAAGTATAGTATTGTGTCTCCTGGTTGTGATAAAATGCCGGAAACTTCACGTAAAACTTCAACGAATGCAAAATAATTATTTCCAATTTAATTTTATTTTGATGCATTTTGTAGAGGTTTTACAATTATATAAGCACATATCTGCGGTAAATTTCACTAAGTTTAGTTCTTCAAGATTGACAGCCAAAATGCTATCCACTTATCAGGCTCAATGGCGAAATTTCAGGTCATATGTTAAGTAGGCAGTAGCAATAACCGAGTGGTTACAATGTGTACTACCATTCGGATGGCTATGGTTCGAGTCCAGGTTCGACCAACATCCAAAATTAAAAAAAATTAATTTTTCTAATTGCTGTCGCTCCTTGGCAGAAAATGGCATACCCTCCGAGTGTATCTCTGACGTGAAATAAAAGCTCTTCATAAAAATCCAACCGCCGTTCGTAGGTTGCTTAGAATAAACTATAGATCCTTTATTTTTTATTACTCAGTAACTAACAATTTTTTTTATCACTTTTATTACAATTATCACTTTTATTACTCAGTAACTAACAATTTAATTCCCAATTCACTTCACTATTTACAATCCCTTGTATTACAACTTTCACAATGTACTGTTTTTATTACTTCACTGTAGTGTAATCACAAACGCGTTCGCTCTACGACTGAATTAGACTTGCAGAAGTGTGTCGCCCTTATATACCAGTCGACTGTTTGCAACGAAAGCCTGGAATAATCGAATTGTTCTCGATAACGAAGGTTCTCGTTTTACGCTCTAGAACATGCAAGTTATTGGCTTCTCTCTTTCATCTGACATTCGCTTTTCATTTTCGCCACAATATATATAATTACAACATAGTAAATGAACAAATGAAAGCAGTTAGGGACGGAAAACTTGGAAAAGAACATATAATCAAATTGAATGGAAATTATATTGACAGCATTTCATTTTTAATAAAAAAAAATTTTGTGTAGTTTGGAAAATTAAATTGGATTCCTTTAATGGAAAGAAACATATGCTATTTTCTTTTCATGAAAATTTCATCTTACAAAACTTTCTATTAATATTGTGATATATATAAATGTGAGAAAAAGTTAACGGCTACATTAAAAATTAATCGAGTTTATACATACACAGTATTTGAATAGGATAAGCAGTAAACTAACTGATGTGTTTCTCTACACCAAATCAAATATTGAAAATTGAAAGATCCTGGTTTTTTTATATTAACATTTTAATCAATGGCCCTATTTCAAAAGTTTTAAGGGAATATTTGTCTAAATTCTCTTGTTCTATACCAATGCATTATCGAATGGTTCAACAGCTCTAAGAAAACATTCATCAGGAACTTGGAACGATATTGTTTGTTCCATTCACTCATCAGCATTTTGGAAGCTTCAGATCAGCATTTGCAGTGCTTTTGGTTTCAAATTAAATTTTTCAAGCATTTGGCAAGATTAATCAAAAATATATGTAGCTTTGAAACTGGATGAGCCGTATGTATTAAATTTTTTAACATATTTCAACTCTCTTCAAACTCTTTTTGAGATCTCAATATGTTGGTACCCATACTATTTTATTTAATTTGCGAAATCAATATTTTAAATTGAAACTTTCAGACAGGTGGGAACGTCTTCAAAACTATTTTCGCATTAAGTGCTTCTTAAGCATCTTCAATTTTTTACTTATTTGTATCGTCATTAAAATTTTAAGAAAATAGAATCCCTGAAAAACTTTTTGCTCTATAAAATTTCTTCCACTATTAAGCTTTAGAAATCTCTTTGTTTCTATACCCATATAGTAATGTATAATATATAATGTATTTGATTAATTATTTTATATTACATTTTGTTGAAACAGTTGGAAATACTGCTCAAAAATATTTTCATCAAACCAATATTTTCATCACTTCAATTTGATACCCATATGTGATATTTTGCTTTAAAAACACTGCACATTAGTACTTAAAATCATCGAAATCGTAACTATATCATTAAACCCATATAATCGATTTGTTAAGATATGAGGATCTAAGAGCGTGAAATTTGGCGTTCTGCTGACATGAACTTATGTTAAGTTAATATTGGAACTGAAAATCATTGAAATCGATATTTGATACCGTTAGTTGCAATTTGATATGTTCATGAAAGGTATAAAGACTTTGGCATGGCCGAAGACAGCTTCGACTTTGTCATATTTTAATCAACAAAACGTCAATTTTTCCTTTTCTTTCCTTATATTCAGTCGCCCGATATGGATAGTTCAATAGAATATAATATGTTACTTCTCTAAACTTTCCATCTACATATATGAGATTGTATTCTACATATATGAGTTTGTATTCAAAATTACGGGTTTCCAACTTTTACAAACATAAAAAGGTTTGTAATTTATCACACCTCATATTTCTTCTAAACTGAACCACTGAGTAATGTCCTTGATTCAATTTCGACCTTTTAATTCCGTACAAGCTTATTATGTCGAAAATGTACTATCGCTATTTAGTGGTGAGTGAAAATGCTCAACCGATAATGTTGCGCCTTGCAGCTTTTATTGATGTCATTGCCAAGGGTAATGTGTTTATTGTTGTGAAAACAAAAACAAATAATATATTTTGAAAAGTAGCTCATACGTAACCTTGTTGAGATTAGGGCACATTCTGTATTTGATACCGTTAGTTGCTAGTGTGTGTAATGCGTTCCTCTACTTTTATCATTGATTTCTTTAGGCTTAACAGAGCACAGCTTTTTCACTCGTTTGCTTGTTCACAATTTGTATGATCAAAATTACTGTAATTTCATCCTCCAAATGTTCATTTTTTTACAGTTATTTGCTTGAGCAGTTTGTGTAGAAACGAATATTTCATGTTATTATTATTTTTTGAACGCAGCAAGCGAGTGGAAAATGCGCTTTGCGTTAATTTGTATGCCTCATATTACGCTCTTTCGATTTTTTTTTTCGTTTTAACATATTTTTAACATCTGTTTCAATGACTAGGAATATGAATAGTTTAGCAAAGGATAAAATTATCCCATTTTTTCTTTAACTTTACTCAACGGTTCGGTATGCGTTGCATACTCATCAGTAGTAGTCTCTGATTGATATACAGCCATTCGATAATAAATGTTAGAAAAATGCTGATGTTCTTGTTGCGGGTCTTCGTTTTGATTGAAGCTCGAAAAATATATTAATTTCTCATCATAACTGACAGAAATGGCCTGAAATGCCGAATTTCATACAAATTGAAGACAATCAAACTTCTGGAAAACATAGTTGTTATATGATTATGAATTATATGTATAACCAAAATCAATGGACACGGTCTCAATATAAGTCTACAAGACTTCATACGTAAACTTTAAGTTTAAATACCGGCCCTTAAAGGAAACTGAAAATTAAGGAAACATAAAAAATTCTTACTCAAAGGTGCGGTCAAAGGTCTAGCTTATTTGATGCTGTCAAATTTTTATAAATTTATAGATGTCCGGGCTGCTGAATAGACTCTTTATGTACTATAGCTTAATATTCTTTGCGTCATTTAAGTTGAATCCCAACACCTTGATAAATTATAGAGATGTTCTTGCAAGAGTTCTCTCTTAACTATATACATATGTTCTTGATGGATATATAAAACTGTAGAAAATTAATATTACTGCCTTACTTTCATTTCTTCCTAATAATAGCTGGTCGTAGTCTACCTTACAAATTGCAAATTGCAGCATTACCTTACCCTCATTGAGGCGTTCAGTGGAGAATTCCGCATACAATAAATATAACAATGATCTTCGAATTAAAGTTTGCTAATGCGAATATTTTCTTGACATGACTTAAAGCAAGATGATCAATAAAAATTTCCATCTCCTGATGTGCTCTCACTCTCGTCAATTTTTCCTGCACTACTGCAAATGTTTTTATGAAAATATACAATCAAATAAAATGAATGTTATATTGTATTAAGATTATTTTCATATTAAAAAACTATTAGTGAAAATTTTACTTAGTGATATATATATACATAATACTGAAATACGTAAAAACTAGGTATTTTTAAAATTCCTTCAAAACAATTAAAATTAAATATAAGTCAAAATACTATAAGCATATAAACACCAAAGATCAACCCACAACCTTAATGTTTACAATAATTTGCAAATTAATTTATTTCTTAATTAGAAATCCCTTTCAAGCATGCAAATAAAATTCATAAGAAACAAATTCTCAATAATTTCTCAAAACAGCTACAGAAGTCAACTTTTTTATTATTTTCTTTTTCAGCCTCGTGGAGGCGGCTTAGATTAAACTGTAAAAACATCAAGACAGAAATATACAGTGGCGGACAAAAGTCTACATACACCGCCTGTATTCGTTGCATAGAAAGTACCATCACTTTGCTGAAAAATGTAGGTATACAGTTTTATTTTAAATCCTTTTCTAATCACATGTATTAAAACAAATCCATTCTCTAACATAAAATAAAACAATTATGGTGAAAAAACGCAAAAATGTCCATGACAAAAGTCTACATACATCACAGGTTTACTAGCAGTTATGTCGATATGATGTGTTTTTATGGCGGTTAGGTACCCTTTTTTGCTTGTTGTTAATTTATGTTTTTTTAATTTGCTAGTATTGAATTTAGTTATAGTTTAAACGCATTAGCATCAACAATGGCTTCGCGAAAAGAAATTTCCATTGACGTACGAGTCTTGGTTATTCAGCACAGAAAAGAGAAGAAATCGTATGGTGAAATTTAAAAATTTTTAATCTTAAGTCCACCAAAGATACAGACCATTATAAATATCTTTGAAAAAAATGGATCCACCGAAAAAAAGCTGCGTGTTGGCCGCCCGAAGAAACTAACTCGTAGAGACATCAGCTTTAAGGAAGTGAATGATGATCCTAAAGTTACTGCTCCAAAATTAGTCGAAAACATCGTCTTCCACAGTAGAATGTCACGTAGAAAGGTTCTTATTTCTAAAAAAAATCGTAGACTTCGCTTGGCGTTCGCCAAAAAGTTCAATATATTCGCCAGCGATGGAAGAACAAAAATTTGGAGAAACGAAAGCACTGCACTTAACCCCAAAAATATAGTACCAACATTATGGCGGCAACGCAATAGTTTGGAGAGTGATTGCGGCATCTGGAGTTGGAAAGCTTACTTTTATTGAGGGTAATGTGGATCGGTTGGACCGGTTGTTGGAAGCTATTCTGAACCCTTCGGTGGGCAGTTAGGAGCTTGGGGCAGGCTGAATCTTTGAAAAGGATAACGATCCAAAGCATACGGTCCATATTGTTAAGGATTGGTTGCTTTATCATGCTCCAAGGCACACACACACCACCTGAAAGCCCAGATTTGAATGCTATTGAATATGTCTGGGAAATTTTTGAGCGAAAAATTAGAAAAAATCAGAATTCCAGCTCAGCATTACGCAAAGAACATCTTATTGAAGTTTGGGACAGTATTACTCCCTCAGAAATGATAAATTTGGTAGCTTCGATGCCACGATGGCTTCAAGCCGTTATTAATGCGAACGGTGGACCAACTAAATACTTAAAAGATCAGGTTACCTGGTATTAATCGAAGTATTTGTGCTAAGATAAGTTATGTATGTACTGTATGTAGACTTTTGTCACTGTTGGATTTACCCTTTTTTTTGTCATAGCTTTACTATTTTATGTTAAAAAATTATTTTTGTTGGTTTTTTATGATAAGGGAAAATAGTTGAACAGTATATTTCAACTATTTTCGTTAAATTTTCCAATAAACCTTTTGGACTTTCAATTCAACGAAAACAGGGAGTGTATGTAGACTTTTGTCCGCCACTGCATTTATATATTGTGACAGAAATCCCAAGTACAAAGGAGAGATAAAAGGAGTGGCAGCAACTATCACAGGCAGAGAACTTAGCTGGAAGGCAGTGTTACGGAAATCCCAAGTGCAACAGCTACCGTAGACAGAGGAATTGTCAGCATGTCCTAAGACAATATGAACGGAATGTTTGTGACATCGTCTGGTATAAGAGGGGCGGCAGCAGCTATCGCAGGTAGGCGAGTAGGAAACTCAGTAACGTGAACATTGGAGTAAGCTGTGTGTTTAAGAAAATAATAAACTGCGTGCAGCTGAAAATAATTGTGTGTTATAAAGAAATGTAAAATAAACCATTGAGTTTATTGAATATAATTGTAATTATTCCGGAATAAAAAAACATTCTGAAAATTTCTGGCAATTAAAAAGCCGAATGAACAACATCTTGGACTTTTTTTTTTAGAACCGGACAGAATATATACAATCAATTTTTCAGATTTGAGATTTTGGTTCATAAATCCATCAAAGACGTACTTAAGAAAAACGTACATGAAATTTTGTATACTATGCAAATATAATGAATTGCATATTGGTTCTGAAAATCATTGAAATTGGAATACTGTATCATGTAGCCCCTATACAACCGATTTGTTCAGATATGAGGTTTAGCGCCAAAAAATCATCTAAGAGCATGAAATTTGGTATTCTACAGACGTAAGTTCAAGTATTCAATAAATTTGATATGTTGATGAAAGGTATAAAGACTTCAACATGGCCGAAGATAGCCCTTCTTTCTTGTTTTCTCTCCGTTTATCATTATTCAAACGTCACTTTATTTAATGAACGAGCGACTAATTTCCAATTTTATTTTCTATTTAACAGTCAACAGATTGAAATGAAATGTTGTTGGCGAAAGTATGACATGACAAATTAGAATGTTAAGAAAAAGAAGAGGGAATAATTAAATTGCTGTAGTCATAAAAAACTGTGTGATTACGCTAACTTCATGGCTTCAGCTATAGCGTGCTCGCAGTTGTTTGCAACGATTTCCACTGAAAGGACTATGCCGTGTGTATGTTACTTTCACGTTTTAGAATTTTTCGCTTTTTATGATTTTGCTTTATTATGCTTAAACTTTGCAGGCAAGTGTTGTCGTTTTTTCGTTGTCTTTTGCTATAACTTTTAATAACGCAAGCAAGTTTTTATGTTTTGTCCTTTTTACATTAATGTTCTATTTTGCTTGTTTTCATTCAAGTTGCTAAACTTCATTTCATTAAGTGAGTGTTGACAACATCAATTAGCGGGCAGTCTGTCACTCGATTAGAATAGAAATTAGCGTGAAAGAAATAATTTAATTTGAAACTTTACATTATTAAAACTATTTTTCTAGCCTTTTTTAACTGAGGCATAATAATAATTTTAAAATAATTTAAAGCGGTCAATACAAAGTATTGTTGTATAAATTCGAGGTCTGCTCAAAAATAAGACACTATTTTCAATTTTCACGAGCTACTTATACTACGACTACACTCGTTTCACCATTGAGCGTGTTTATAAGAGGTATGGCGGAATTCCTTTTTTTTTTGTGATTTTCTTCTGTGATTTTCTTCTGTCGAAGGAAGTGGTTCAAAAATGATGCATGAACCTATGAAAAAATAAGGGGTAAGTTCTGACAAATACCTTCAGTATTGACAGTGGCATACGGCGTACAGCATACAACGGCCAAATAAGGTGTACAAGTGGTAGTAGCAGTTTACAGAAGATCGAGAAGTATTGAACGACAACACTCGCCCTGAATGCCCCAGTAACCGATAAAATTGCTGAGATATTAAAGAAATTTATTATGAAAAAAAAAACAGAGGATGTCGATTGGCTCAAGCTATGAAATTTTCCCACATAGTTTAGATATGAAGCGTATTACAACCAAAATTTTTGGATTTGTACCAAAAGGACAACCGTAGTATGAGCTTAGATCAGAAATTATTGAATGAAATCCTAATTTTTTTTAAAGGGTCGCAACTTGTATCAATATCAATGAAGATGACCAAAAAAGTCAGTACCAAAAAGAGTGCGGGAAGTTTGACCTTCGACAATCATGGTCTATTACATTAGTGGTTATTATGACAGTTTCGTACGACTAATAAGAGTTATTATCGTGCGAAATAAAAACAGTTCATTCCTTTTGCATTACGATAAATCATAATGATATTTAGTGGTGATTGGACGTGATTAGTAGTGCTCTGATCCCAAGTTGTTTTAAATGAGTAAATTTGAAAAAAATATTCTTAAATTGGTCAAATACCTAATCGAAAGGATGCAGTTGAAATATTTTCACTTAACAGCAATTATTAAAATTCAAAAAGTAATACAAATCCGTAACGAAGTAATTTGCATTGAATGGAGGTATGCTTCAAGCGCCATAAAGGTGTGCGTGTGTGGGTATAGATGATTATTGCATACAAAGCATGGTAGATTGCAACTTCTTAAGATTCATGTGTGATGATTGTGTTTTGTACATATCGAATTTTGATGAAGCTTTAAGGTAAATAATTTCGACTGGGAATAGCAATGAAGAGAATAAATCAGAGATTGAAAAGCTCTTAAGTAAACACTACAAAGAGATTACTTATTAGCAAGCAATGAAAATGGAATAAAGAAGGTAATAGAATGGATTAAAAAGGCATATAAAGAAAAAGACTAACTAATGAAGAAACAAAGATAGCTGCGAAAGTCAGCTTAGAGCTTCACAAAACAAAATGAATAAATAATAAATGGAGTGAGAAAATTCGATGTTAGCAATAAAAACGTTGATAGAAATAAATTATCTCATGCTGCTGCTCTACAGAGGTTTCCACTAATTATTTTTAAACCAAAAACAAAGCATAACGAAGAAAGATCTAAATAAAATAGATTCTAAAGATTTAAAAATAATCAATCTAACCATAAAAACAATGGTTCTGTTGTTATTAAGGCTAAAGACAATTGTGAAAATGACAAAATAAAAACTGCATTACGAAATTTTAGATACAATTATAATTATATGAAATCAAACAAACTTTAATACTTAGACCAAAAATATAAATAACAAACTGCAGTGAAGAGCATAGTGATGAAGAAATAATTAATAAATTGCAACTACAAAACGAGTATTTGAAAAATGCAAGTGTTTTAAAGTACATAAAGTTAGAAGAAATTGTAGATCAGCAACTTTTAACGCAATTATAGAAATCGGCCTCGAGAGAGTGATCAAACGATCGAAACTTAACATTGGATATGATCAATATGTAGTTTATGATAAATAAAATGTAAAGGTGTGTTAAAAGTGCTTAGGACTTAATCACAATACTAATACTTACCCAAAAAGGAGCAGATGTGGGCGATGTCTAGGAGAGCATAAAACCGATAAATGTAAAACTATATTAGTTAATCTAGTGAGTAGCAACTGTGACGACGCAAATAAGGACCTTCGGTTCAAAGTAAATACAGATCCTAGCATCTTTAGCAAAGAATGCCCTGTGTATTAGAAAAAATAAAAGTTACAAAAGGTTCTGATTGTTTTCTAGCAACCAATGATAGAAAGTGTTAATGCAACAAAAGCTAAAGATATAAAACTAATTTCTTTAAATACAAATAGTCTATTATATAACAAACCTGATATAGATAGGTTTATGGAAGTAATTAATCCGGCAATCATACTCTGTAGAGAAACAAGTATATCGAATGATATAACAGAATCGGAAATAAGTTTAGCTTAATTTAAAACAGTGCGATGTGATTCCCACAGCATTCCATTAATGGAAACTGTAAAGTTGCAAAACATTGAAGTGAAATGGCAAAAAGAAGTGCTTTATCACTTCCCGAGTACGAGCGATTCGGAATTTATTGCATATTTAAATGGTATACTCACATAAAATGTGATAAAACATTTAATAATATGATTGTAGGAGGCTTCAATATTAATATGAGAATCAAAATATAGTGTGAAACTTAATGAGAGTTTCAGTTCGATTCCCATGTACCAAATAATAGACTTGAATACACGACAGAAGCCACACAAACGAAAATTGATATTTTATACTCCAGCGATAAAAATATGATGAACAAGAAACTCGATGATCATAAAATATCAGATCAGGAAATAATAATGTTCAACGTCATGTTTAAAAATCAAATCTCTTCAAAATGGGCAAAAAAAATAGTAGCATGGAATCGTTACAGCAGTGAGTCTTTTATACATGCTAAGAAACTATAGTTTCTAAATATCTCAAGATGTGGAATTAAAGAATATAAAAATAAATGGTACGACAATGAACTAGTTCAATTAAATAAAAATAAAGTGACAGCGTATAAATTAGCTAAATACAAGGGTGAGTGGTCAATATATTATAATATTAAAAAATCTTACAAAAAACTAATAACAGTGCAGAAGACAGTTCTGACAGTAAAACAATGTGAAAATATCTAAAGCAAACAGTGTATTATGAAGAATAAAAAGACACCATATCGTCGATAATTCATAAAATTCAATTCAAGTAATAAATAAAAGTATTGAGACTAATGAAATTAATGAGTAATTAATCTATAAGACAGATTCAAAAAAAAATTAAAAAATATAAAATTTCAAATAAATACAAAATTGAAGTCAAAAAATTACTGACAGACAGAGGTGTAATTTAAGATTCACTGTCATATTTAGGACTCTTCTGCTCAGTTGTAACAAGCAAAAGTTTAGAAAGAGGAATCGTGCCAAATGGGTGGAACATTTCTACAGTGGTTCCAGTAGAGATTGAGGTAAAATAGCAACTGAATGATTACATCGATACCAATAATATATTAGCTAGTGAACAATCAGGGTTTCGATAGAAACGCTCATGTGAAACTGTCCCTAATTGGGTTATTTCAGACTGGAAGGAAGAAATGAGAAAGAAAAAAAATACTTGCAGTTTTCTTAGACTTAAAACGGGTTTTCGAAACAAATTATACAGAATCGTTATAAAAGACGCCAAACTATAATGGTTTGAGGGCTTTCTAATAGATAGAAAGCAGCACCCAAGAATTAGGAGATTGGAGATGCAGTATCGGAAGACATATCTGTCAACATAGGACTTCCACAGGGATAAATACTGGCCTCAATACTCTTCAATATCGTAACAAATTATACAGAATCGTTAAAAAAGACGCCAAACTATAATAGTTTGAGGGCTTTCTAATAGATAGAAAGCAGCACCCAAGAATTAGGAGATTGGAGATGCAGTATCGGAAGACATATCTGTCAACATAGGACTTACACAGGGATAAATACTGGCCTCAATACTCTTCAATATATTATACTTCAGCAATTAAATTCTGCAAAGTCAGACCTTTTGCGATGATGCACTTCTATTTATAAGTGAAGAAAAATTAAACATAGAATTCGAAACAATGCAGTATGACTTAGTTTCACTATACAATAACCATATGTATAGTGAAACTAAGTACTAACTAAGTACTAAGTACTAACATGGGGCCTTTTTTTGTCAAAACGAAAAGATCGAAGCTATAAATAAAATTAAATGCTTGGGAATTATAATTGACCACAAAAAATAAAGTTCTACGATCATATCGAGAGCAATGTAAAATAGACTGGAAAAATTGGATTGGATTCATGAAAAGGGCATGTTATCATCTAAGCAGAAAATTTAAAATTAAAATTTATAAATCAGTTATAGAACCATTTTGTTTGTATTGTCCTACATTCTATTCTGTATTAATGTATAGCAGTGATACTCGCATTTGCGAAACGAATTAAAGGCATAATTTTAAGCCCCCATTATGTCAAAAAGAAAAACTAAAACAAAATATGTTCCTAAAATGTTTAAAGTTGTATAATTAAATAACAACTACAATAAGAAACTTTAAAAGTTTACGTATTTGTTACAACACATATGTACCTAATATAATATAATTTATTTTAATTGTTAAACAATTGTGAATCTAAATTAAATTAACAAACAGACACACTTTCATAAATATTCATCAGTGGTTGTTGTAAGCAGGCATTGTATTTTATTGGCATGCGGCGGCGGCTGACCGCCTGCACTAATCAATCAACTGCTGCTGTGATGATCCAACACTTCGCTTAAATACTTTTTCTTCACGCGGACGCTTCGAGTTAGCCGAAGTAAAATCGTGCGCTCGATGTACCCGAAAGGGTCGTCGCTAAAAAAGTACTTAAGCGCGCATAGTTTTAAGGTCAGGGAAGCAGTGTAAGTAGTGTAAGCAGTGTAATTAGTGAATAATGATTTAAATAAATAAAAGTGTCTAAAATTGTCAAAAAATAAAGTGTTTTATTCGGCGGCAGTCCCAAAGTGGAAAACTATCCAAGAAGATCAAAAAATTGTCATATTAAACAAAGAGATTAAAAAAGAAAAACTAAATCCCTTTGGGACTGCCTTGAAATAACTGGCGCCCAACTCAAGTGGCTTAAGTGACCCAACAAACAAATTGTGTGCGTGCTAAACGATTGGAACGATGCTTATTTCAATAAGCAAGAAACTGCAAAGAAGAAAAGCGCGTAACAAAAACATTACATTTTTTTACGAACAAAAAGTAAATGAGTGAATTATTTAAAGCAATCTTAAAAAAACTTACCAAACAATATTTGATTAGCGTAAATAAAACGCAATAAACAGTTATGTTATCACAAAACAAATTTTACGAACAAAAATCGTCGAATTATTCACTATGAAGTGAATGAGTGAATTATTTAAAGCAATCTTAAAAAAAACTTACCAAAAAATATTTGATTAGCGAAAAAAAAACGCAAAAACAATTTATTACTGCAAGAGAACGAAAGGTGGAAATTCTATAAACACAACAACAACGAAGAACACAAATTTTTATCACGAAAAGTGTGAACATCAACGTTAAAACATTTAAGTCAAATGAATTTACCACGTATCGACGACTTCCGTCTAAACACTGCACGTGGAAAAATTAGCAATACGGAACTTCAATACACAGAGTGGACTTACCACTGAAAAATCACCTTTAACCAAAATTTACCAACGCAACATCATCAGAACCTATGAGAAGCTAAACATTACCTTATCCAAAAATTTCGCAGAGCTGAAATACGATAGACAAACGCAACAACACAGAAAAGATCACCATAGTTAGCAAGTCGTAAGTTACTTTAAACCCACATCAAATGTTAATAATTCCGACATACGTATACGCTACTCTAGCCTTATAAAAGAAAAGTTTTAAATATCGAACCAATTAAATTGATTTTTATTAATCCTTTTTCACAAAGACCAACAAAAAATTGTCTGTGTTGAATTTTGTTTTCGAATTATAAACACGTTTTCACTTAACTTAACAAAATGGAACGCAATGCAGTGTTATCCTTAGTAGAGTCAGTCGTAGACATCTTTAAAACTGAACTATACGACAAAATAAAAGATTTAGTTAGAGCTTTTGAAAACATTTCCCCACCAAAGGTCGATACTTATCCACCCGTGACAATAGTCCCTGGTGTGCAAAGCACACATACAGATCTCAACCTTATAAAGTCATTGCCAGAATTCAAAGGCAACATAAGGGAATACCCAGCATGGAGAACGGCTGCAAAATTTGCGATAGATTTTTACGTCGAAGGGTCCGAGGCATACAACGTTGCCATTGGAATTCTTCGTAATAAAATTACCCAGACGGCCAATGAAAACTTAAGTTCATTTAACACACCTCTCAACTTCAAGGCAATAATTTTTAGATTAGACCAATTGTATGCTGACAAACGGCCCCTCTACATTTTAGAAAACGAACTAAACACTCTACGACAGGGACGTTTGACCATAGACGAATATTACGCAGCAGTAGACAAACAATTGACTTTAATGATTAACAAAAATATAATGACAAACAGCGGTAACGAAACATTGACCTCAGCATTTAATGAACGAGCTAGGGAGAACGCTCTCCGAGTATTTATTTCTGGCTTGCGACACCCGCTTTGTGATACTCTGTTTTCCGCTAATCCCCCAGATCTACCCTCTGCGCTTGCTATAGCACAAGAGTTACAACACAATCGAACCAGGTATGAGTTCGCCCAAACATACGCGTCAGCTAGTCGGTACACTAACAACCAAACTACACCCAACACACAGCCATCGAACTATACCAAATACTCACAACCGACACGAACATTTCAACCCAAACCAATACCAATGGATGTAGACTATGGCAGCTCGCGTTTTAGAAAACAGTCTAATTTCCAAAATAAACCGGCAAATCAATTTGATCAACAAGAGCCCAGGAATATCCCAAACCAGTCTCAACAGGTTAGATACGCACATACCGGCAATACCTCTACCCAGTTACCATATAATAAAATACAACGAGGAAATGCAATGGATAACGGGTCATATTATTCCGAAAACTTTGAAAGTCAGTCAGTTGAGGAAGTTAATTTTTTAGAGTAAATTCGAACTTGCCATTTCTCAAACATACACTCTCGGATGGGCGAGTTCTTCAATTTCTCATAGATACGGGCGCCTCTAAAAATTACGTAAACAAACTAAACTTCTTCAAAGGTATAACAAAAATAGATAAACCGTTCCAAGTTGGGTCCATAAACGGGGTAAATAAAGTAGACGAAAAATTCCAGGTTTTTATATTAGGAGAAAAAACAACTTTTTATATTTTACCCCAGCTAAAAAGTTTCGACGGAATCATCGGATATGATATTCTAAGAGAAATTGAAGCCCATATAGACACAAGGGAGAGGATTCTTTTCCACAAAAAGGGAAAAGAAAAACTTCATCCCTTTTGCTGTCAAGAAGTAAATATTATAATACCCAATAGAAAGGACATGCCTAGTAATATTGAAGACCTAATTAAATATAATTTTAAAACATTTGCCAATCCAAGCAGAGCGCTTCCTTTCAACACGCGTGTAGTAGCAGCCATAGAAACAACAACTGAGGCACCTATCTATTCACGAAGCTATCCATATCCCATCTCTGTAGCAGCTTTCGTGAATAAAGAGATATCAGATTTACTTAGAGATGGTATTATTCAACCATCTCATTCGTCATATAATTCACCAATACACGTAGTTAAAAAAAAATGGATTAGATAACGAGGGCAACCAGCAGTTAAGGTTGGTAATAGATTTTAGAAAACTAAACGAAAAAACGTCATCTGATAAGTACCCGATTCCGGATACTTCAGTAATCCTTGCAAACTTGAGCAAATCAAAAATCTTTACCACACTCGACCTTAAGTCAGGCTTTCACCAAATTCTGAGCAAATCAAAAATCTTTACCACACTCGACCTTAAGTCAGGCTTTCACCAAATTCTTCTCGCAGAAAAAGACAGATGCAAGACAGCATTTAGCGTGAATAACGGGAAGTATGAGTTTTGCCGACTACCCTTCGGGCTTAAGAATGCACCTAGCATTTTCCAGAGGGCAATCGATGATATATTAAGAGAATACGTTGGCAAAATATGCCACGTGTACGTGGATGATATAATCATCTTCTCCCCTGACGAGACATCACATTTTGAACATGTTGACCTAATATTAAAAAAAATAGGAGAAGCAGGCATGTGCATTTCTCCCCAGAAATCCAAATTCTTTAAAACGAAGTGGAGTTTCTTGGGTTTGTGGTATCAGCAAAGGGAATAAGTACATGCCGTGACAAAATCGAAGCAATTGCAAACTATCAGGAGCCCAAGTCCCTCAGAGCATTGCGGTTTTTCCTTGGCCTTTCCGGCTACTACAGAAGGTTCATTAAAGATTACGACCAAATTTCAAAGACACTTTCCAAATATTTGAGGGGTGAAAACGGTCATGTTAAAAGCAAACATTCGAAACATATTTCAATTTCATTCGACAATGATGCAAAGCAGGCTTTTCAAAAATTGAAAAACATCTTGTCATCCGAAGATGTTCTTCTCCAACACCCGGATTATTCCAAACCCTTCGAAATTACAACAGACGCTTCATCCGTGGCTTTAGGTGCCGTACTGTCACAAGGTGGTAAGCCAATAACGATGATTTCGCGCACACTTTCAAAAACTGAAGAACATTGCGCTACTAATGAGCGAGAATTACTTGCCATAGTACGGACTTTCCAAAAGCTGAGACACTACCTTCCTAACATGCATCTGCAAATTTTCCAAATAAAAGCAAACATTCGAAACATATTTCAATTTCATTCGACAATGATGCAAAGCAGGCTTTTCAAAAATTGAAAAACATCTTGTCATCCGAAGATGTTCTTCTCCAACACCCGGATTATTCCAAACCCTTCGAAATTACAACAGACGCTTCATCCGTGGCTTTAGGTGCCGTACTGTCACAAGGTGGTAAGCCAATAACGATGATTTCGCGCACACTTTCAAAAACTGAAGAACATTGCGCTACTAATGAGCGAGAATTACTTGCCATAGTACGGGCTTTCCAAAAGCTGAGACACTACCTTTACGGTGTAAAGGATATTTATATCTATACAGACCATCAACCATTGACATATGCATTATCCGAAAAAAATCCAAATTCGAAGCTGAAGTGATGGACTGCCTTTATCGATTCTTATTCTCCTAGGTACTTTTATAAACTAGGCAAAGAAAATATTGTAGTTGATGCTTTGTCACGACAATACATGCGCAACCTCTCGGACGATACAGCCCATAGCGAAATATGTTCTAGCGATGCTATAAAAACAGTTAAGTGTCCAGTAAATCAGTTTAAAACACAGCTCTTACTTTCTCAATCCGATTTCAATAGTAAAACCACAAAAATTTTATTCAAAAAATTTCTCCGACATACAATTAGGTTCATTTCCCCAGAATATCTTTTACAAACGCTTCGTAGCTGTATAAACCCGGATAGCGTTAATGGACTTTTTTGTGAATTTGAAGTACTAGGAAAAATCCAATCCTTAATACTATCCAACTTCCCCGGCATTAAATTTTTACATACAGAAAAATTAGCAATTGATCTAGTCAATAAGGACGACCAAATAGACGTCGCAACAACCGAGCACAATAGGGCACACCGTTCAATATCTGAAAATTACAAGCAAATTACAAATGAATATTACTTCCCTTAAATAAGGAAAACTCTAATGACGATATCCAAAAATTGCAAAATCTGTTTGGAAAATAAATATAAACGACACCCACCGAGACCGGAAATTGGAAAAACTCCCATCCCAGAATTTCCAGGCGAAATCCTGCATATCTATATATTTTCAGTTGACAAACATCATTTCCTAACATGCATCTGCAAATTTTACAAATTTGCAATAACTCTTCCAATACAATCAAGGTCAACCATAGACATAAAAAATGCACTATTAATTTTACTCAACAAATTTAAAAAAACTAGAATTCTGGTATCGGACAGCGAAAAATCTTTTCAATCAAAAACAATATCCCATATGCTTAGAGATTATTTTAAAATAGACCAGTTTTTCGTACCGCCTTTGCACAGCAAAAGCAATGGACATATATAACTTTTTCATTCCACCGTAACAGAAATAGCACGCTGCATAAAATCCGGACAAAACCTAACTGACATTACCAAACTTATACTACTTGCAACATACAAATATAACAACACAATACATTCCACCATTGAAGCCAAACCAATAGATATAATTAACGATTTTTCTGCATTACATTTAAACCAAATTAAATCAAAACTAATTTCAGTCCAAGATAAAATTCTAAAATGCTGTGGCAATGATAAACGAGTTTTCAAAGAAGGTGAGGTAAATTTTGTCCGACGTAATAAACGATTAGGAAATAAACTAAATAAAGTTTACATTCAAAACACCGTTCAAAAAGATTTGGGTACGACCGTAATGATAAACGGTAAACAAATACACAAAGATAACATACGCTAGCTATATATTACCTTAGTTGAAAAAGGATTAACAAAATTCATTGAAATTTTGAACGCATTACCAAAATGAAAATTTAAAAAATACCTGTTAATTATTGTAACAAAAAGTACCACAAGTGTTAAAAAAATACACATATAAATTAATAAATAATGTTGAACCTTTGCCTAAGACAAGTACATATAATGTATAGGCGGTATTTCACAAAAAAATTTGCAATAATTGTATAAAATAATAACATAATCATATAATATTTTTCTTGTAACAATACTTAAAACACAAACGTAAAATATAACTTTTGCCTAAAATGAATAATCTATCTTACAATACTTTTCACATAATTTTCCGAAAAACATATCTTTTGCCTAAAACAAATACATATGATGTATACTGTAAAAAATTTTTTGACTAATTTATAATACTCATGTGACAACAATAAAAAGTCCAAATGATTTCCGTAATAGCACAAACAATTTTGCAGGACATATCCAACCTCTGCCGAAGGCAGAAATGTATTTATAATGTTTAAGTAATTTAAAAAAAAAAAACAGCAAACTACAAAATGTTTAAATTAAATAATTTTTTCTTACGATTTAATAAAATTTATAATTACTTTTTCAATATAGCGAAAATGCAAAACCATATTTACGTAAATAAAAATAAAAAATACTTAGTTGTAAACACACACGCGAGCTACAATCCCTACTGTAACATTCCCAACAACAACAACATCAAAAGCACCAGTAAAACTACCTAGATTATCAAAATAAGCCAACAAGTCATCGACACCGGATGCACCGACCAAAAGCTAGAAGTCAACAACATCATCATGCTGAATTTGCATCTTATTGAACTCATTACATAAATATTGCCAATTTTGCATTACCTTAATATTGCCAATTCTGCATTACCTTAATATTTTATCGAACTTTAAATTAATTACATAAATATTGCCTATGTTGCATTAATATTGTCAATCTTGAATTGCTCTAAATATTGCTCAACAATTTATTGAACTTTGTTTTTCATTAATTGCAATTATATTTATTTAATTTTATTGATGACTTAGCATTAAGAAATAATATAAATGTAAGAAATTGGAAAAGAAATTTAATTAGTAAAACTGAACCAAAACCTTAACAACGTCTTTTTTACTAGTTCCTAGTGCAGGAATTTCTTAAAATTCATTTTTTTTAATGAAGTAACGACTAGAGTTATAACTGGCGCAGTCGAAGTAGGCTCCGTGAACGGTTAACCAAGTGCAATAAAAAAAAAAATAAAAAAAAACCGTATGAAAAACTGTGACGGTATAAACGGGTAAAGCAGAAAAGTGAAACTGTGGAGGCATATGACAGGAATCCGGAAAAAAACTGATCTTAACGACCATCAGCAAATTGGAAAACAGGAGAGTATCAACTCGTAACCACGGAATAGACATCTCCCGAACGATTTGGACAGCTTGTAAGTAGGTACTGATGCATAACATAAAACCATAATTAAAATAAATAAAAAGAGGGTGAATAAATATAGTGAAAAAAAATAATAATAATATTACTGGAATTATTGAAAGAAAAGACAACTTCTATGGTAAAACAGTGAAATTTTTTTTAAGGAACAACTGACGGTATATCAGTCGTTGCATAAATTGATGGTATATCCAATTACAAAAAAAAATCACTGCAGAAAAAAAAAACAGTAATAAAAAAAAATAAAAAATAAAAAAAATATAAATATATTATTCGAAAGTTTCAAAACAAAGCAAAGTTTTTACAATTGATGGCATATCAATAAAACTTCTTTATTATAACAAGGATACAAAACTATATATATATATATAAATACATATATAAAAAAAAAACAAAAGAATTATAAAATAAACTAAAAATATAACGCGACATATATGAATCTTATATCAGGAAAAAATACTAGTCAGTTCACAAATCCTCTAGGAAGATTGTTTAGAAACCACAGTTTACATACGATTCCAGAAAATTCAGAATTAGAAATAGCAACAATGTCAAGCCCATCAAACACAGAAGCAAGTAATTCAGGAAACTTCACACCCTTCGAAACACTCCGGACTATAAGAAATAAGGTCGTAGGACTCGCTAGACGAAGTTCTAAACATGTATGGAACACCGCTCAATTGGGACATAATTAAACGGAACCTTATCTTATACTATTCCGACAAAAGAACGGAAACCTCTCTCCTCAGGGACCTTCACAACCTCCGCCAAAATCCAACAACGTTGAAAATTTTTACAGTGAAGTGATTGAACTACAATCAGCTCTTTTCAGCCACGTGAGCATTCATGAGCAAGATGACAAAGTCATCAAAGCAAAAAAGGATATTTTTGCTGACATGTGTTTGGATAGCTTTTTGATAGGGCTCAGAGAACCTCTGACTACAGTAGTAAGAGCTTCCAGACCAAATACTTTGGTAGAAGCATTTTCATTGTGCGTCAAGGAGCAGAACATACAGTACATGCGAGTAAATCCAAATAGATTCAATCCGAAATGGCAATCTAGAACCAACAATTATGCACCATACAACAAAAATAGAGATTACACTAATAATTACACCACTCGTCAACATAATACCCATAACACCCAACCACCACAATATAACACAACTTTTTCCAACAACTCGTTGAAAAAATATAACACGTTCAACCAGCAAAACAGCATAGAACCCAGAGACACAACCTCCAATTATGTAAAGCCTAGGGCCCCAACCACTATGCAGAGGTCCTTCAGAACGAACCAAACAGCGCACAATAATAAACAAGAAATAACTCATTCAAGCAGGAAGATTTGTTTAACCTACAACAAAACAACCACTTAGAAGCACTACCATTTAACAGGGACTTCCAGACAACACTAAATAATTATCAAGAGACACAAGAGGATGATGTCAATATCGAAGATAGGCAGAATTTTCGCGGCTTTGCCTCGAAACACCCACGGGGTACCTAGATATCAACAAACATGGATTTGAGCTAGGCTACATAAATATCTCTTCCCCATTCGGCAAACCACTCAAATTTCTAATAGATACCGGAGCCTCATCGTCTTTTATCAGTCCAAAATATATAGCACCCCAAGATAGGTCCAAATGTAAATCAACTATAATAACAACCACCTTAAACAGATACGAGCTAAACGTAGAAATTACACTCCCAATTTTTATAGAATTCAATCAACCGGGCAATCTCAGATTTTTAATTTTCGAGTTTCATAACTACTATGACGGCCTAATCGGCCTCGATATTCTTACCCAATTATAAGCCAAAATAGACCTATCCAACAAATGTATTGAAACAAGAAATGTCAAGATACCCTTAAGATTTAAACCAAATTTCACTTCAGGAAAACATACTATACCGCCGAACACAAAAACAATCGTAAAAATACCACTAGATATCCAAAACGGAGATATCTACCTAAAAACAGCATATATCGACAAATCACTTTACGTACCAGAAGGCATATACCACGCAAAAGACTGGTACGGATTTCTGGAAGTCATAAACACGTCAGAGACAAGTCAACCTCTATTCATAGAACAACCACTAAAAGTCACGAAATATAACTCAATAGAATTCATAGAAACCTACAATTTAGAAACAACACCAACAATGAACCACGAAAACATCGACATCTCAAAATCGTTAAGAGTCGAGCATCTTAATAAGGAGAAAGACAGGACTTAATGAAACTTTATAGAAAATACACAGACATATTTTTTAAAGAAAACGAGAAACTTACTTTTACAAATGAAGTAAAACATAAGATCACAACAACGGACGACGTCCCTATACATACCCAGTCTTACCGTTATCCATATGTACATAAAGCTGAAGTCCAACGTCAAATAACTGACATGTTAAGGCAATGAATTATCCGTCCAAGCTACTCTCCATGGAGTGCTCCAGTATGGATAGTACCAAAAAAAGCAGATGCCAGCGGAAAACAGAAATGGCGTCTAGTGATAGACTATAGAAAACTAAATAAAAAAACTATATCAGATAGGTACCCCCTACCTAATATTAGCGAAATTTTAGACAAATTAGGAAGATGCATGTACTTCACGACACTTGATCTAGCAAGTGGTTTTCATCAGATAGAAATGCATCCAAAAGATATTTCAAAGACGGCATTCACTGTAGAAGGAGGACACTACGAATATGTAAGAATGCCCTTCGGACTTAAAAATGCTTCATCCACCTTTCAACGTGTGATGGATAATGTCTTAAGAGAATTTGTGGGAAAAATATGCCTTGTCTACGTAGATGACATTATTATCTATTCCACATCCCCCCAAGAACACATCAACAGTCTCCAAATGGTTTTCGATAAACTACGATTTCCAATTTCAAAATTCAACCAGACAAACCGGAATTTCTCCATAAAGAAACAAACTTCTTTGGACACATCATTTCCACAGACGGAATTAAACCCAATCCTGCAAAAATCGATGCAATAAAAAATTTCCCGATACCCTGAACCCCAAGACAAATCAAAAGTTTCCTTGGTCTTGTAGGGTACTACAGAAAATTTCATCAAAGATTTTTCTAAACTCACTAAACCATTGACAGAGTGCTTAAAAAAAGGAAAAATAATATTACTTAATGACAAGTACAGAAATGCTTTCGAAACATGTAAAACCATCCTAACTAATGACCCAATACTACAATACCCCTACTTTTCAAAACCTTTTGTTTTAACTACAGATGCGAGCAATTTTGCTCTGGGAGCAATACTATCTCAGAGACGCATAGGCTATGACAAGCCAATCTGTTATGCTAGTCGCACACTCTCCGAGTCCGTATGTAATTATTCAACAATAGAAAAGGAGCTGTTAGCCATAGTATGGCCCACTAAATACTTCCGGCCCTACTTGTTTGGAAGAAAATTCTCAATAGTAACAGATCATAGGCCTCTCACCTGGCTTATGAGCCTAAAAGAGCCCAACTCTAAATTAATCAGGTGGCGTTTGAAACTCGAAGAATTCGACTACGAGATAGTCTATAAACAAGGGCAACTAAATACCAACGCCGACGCTCTCAGTAGAGTTAAGATAGACCCACCCACGGCATTGTACATAAACGTAAACGATGCGGCATCGAATCAGAGTACTTCTGGTAGTACTATACATTCCGCACAGGAGAACCTTAATGATGGTATCCATATTTCTAAGAAACCACTAAATGACTTCAATCTACAATTAGTCTTTGAACGGTCTTCAGATACTCCGAAAATGACGACAGAAATATTATTTAAAAATAAACAGCGTCGCATATTTAGGGAACTAGTATACACAGAAGATATCCCAACCATTATTTTTAAAAAATTCTTAAACCCAAATAGATTATCAGCCATTTTTGCCGACGAAGATACCTTCCATATTATACAATCAGTCTATTCGAAATTCGACTAATAAGATGCAAAGAAAAGTTAAAAGATATAACAGAGAGGGAAAAACAAGAAAATCTCATAAGAGACTACCATAAAAATAATAACCACAGGGGTATAAACGAAACACTTCTTCATCTCAAAAGAGAATTCTATTTCCCATTTATGAAAAATAAAATAACCCAAACCATTAACAATTGCGACAAATGTCAAACTCTAAAATACGATAGAAACCCGCGAAAACCTATATTTCAAAAACCGGAAACTCCCGGAAAACCACTAGATATCCTCCATTTGGATATTTACAGCATAAATCATAAACAGGTACTTACAATTATTGACATATTCTCGAAATTTGCAGCAGGATGCACTTTACCTACTAGTATCTCTATATTAAAATCCCCTTAAGAGTTTCATAAATCTCTACGGCATCCCAAAGAAAATAGTTACGAACCAGGGTGCCGAGTTCACAGCCAATATTTTCAAAGACTTTTGTAGACAATTTCAAATCAACCTACACATAACTTCTTTCCAACAGAGTACAAGTAACGCTCCCGTTGAAAGGCTTCATTCAACACTTACAGAAATATACAGAATTGTGGCAACAACCAGAAAAGAAAACCACTTAAGCGAGGATCATGACGAAATACTCACAGAATCCCTTATCACCTACAATAACTCGATACATTCCGCTACCAGGTTAACACCCTTTGAATTATTTTTCGGTAGAACTTACAAGTTCAACAATACAACCACATTTAACAATGCACATGAATACCTTAAAAAATTAAATAAATTCAGAGAAATCCTATACCCAATGATTAAAGAAAAAATGGAAAAGGACACCGATAGAAGACTAGACAAACTGAACACAAACAGAAATGAGCCAGAAAACTTAGAAAATCAGACCATCTTTAGAAAAGAAGCCAGACGAAACAAAATGACACCCAGATTTTCTAAACACATGGTGAAACAAAACAATAGATAGAAAATAACCACTACTAAAGATAGTAAATTTCACAAAGCAAAAATAAAAAAATTGCACAAGAAACCAAACACAGCTCACTAAATTCTCACCTCTATCTTTAGGCTGCAAATAATCGACATTCGAGATATCGACAGACATCAAAAGATAGTTAAATTTCAGCTAGGACCTGCAAGAATAATTACAAGCTACACTAACCTCATTCACATTATCAACCTTGAGGAATACACAAACAATATCAACAACATACACAATACAATCAATACATTCGACAAACACCACAAATCCACAAGCCTCACCACAATAACGAGGCTAAAACTGAAAGAATCAGAAAATAAATTACAAACACTTACACCATTCAGAAGATCCAGACGCGACGGTCTGGGCACCGCCATCAAATTTATAACAGGCAACATGGACACTGACGATGCATTCTTTATAAACAAACAAATACACGAAATACAAACAAACACAGAGAGCATAAAGAGAACGGTGTCAAACCAAAACCAATTAAATCTACTAATGTAAGAAAGACTACAGAATGTCACAAACCACATCAATATAGAACAAAATAGAATAGAAACCTACATCAATAAAATGGCAAATAACATACTGAAAGAGGACAATGACTTTATAGAACTACAGTACATAAATCAAATAAATTATAACATAGATTTTTTAAACAATCATTTGGCTAGTATCGCTAAGGCAATTATCTTGGCAAAACTGAATATTATATCTAAATTCATATTAAGCAACACAGAGTTAAACGAAATCCATAAACAAATGGATGATCAATCAATAACAATAAATTCAAAAGAACATATATACGAACTGCTTGGCTTACAAGCCTATTACAATAATTCCAATATTATTTTCAATATCCAGATACCAAATGTATCACCAGAAATTTACCAACTACTCCACATAATTCCCCTCCCTATAAACAATACTAAACAAATAAAGACAAAACCATTTGTGGCATATCACAAAAACAGCATTCAGTTTTTCGACACAGCTTGCGCAAAAATAGAAAATTCCTATTTTTGCCCCAGATCACAATACCAGGCACACATCACAAATTCTACCTGCATGCGCCAAATAATCAAGAGCAAAGAAGCTCTTTGCGACTTGGAAGATATTGGCGAGGTTTACTCAATAACCCAACCTGAGCCAAATTTCATTCTTCTTATCAACACAAATAATACTTTAATCAGAACTAATTGCAGCGAAAATCAATACGAAGTCAAAGACACCGCTCTTATGGAGCATCAACATAAATGGAGCATCTCCGAAGACAGACCATCGATTTATTGGGACGAGGTCCACATATCACCAGCCACCCACTCTGAAATAAAACCGAAGACAATCACGGAAATCGAAAGCAACAAAGCTATGTCTCAGAAGAGCAACACTATCTGCATACTTATCGTGACACTTACGATCGTATTTCTCGCAGCAACAATATATGTGTACATCGCAAGAAGACCAAGAATCAGATACACACCGAATCCTGAACACAACCCTCCAGCCCCTACGTTGTCCTTGTGGCCCTCGCTTTATACCAAGAGGGAGGAGTTACAATCCCTACTGTAACATCCCCAACAACAACAACATCAAAAGCACCAGTAAAACCACCTAGATTATCAAAATAAGCCAACAAGTCATCGACACCGGATGCACCGACCAAAAGCTAGAAGTTAATAACATCATCATGCTGAATTTGGATCTTATTGAACTCATTACATAAATATTGCCAATTTTGCATTACCTTAATATTGCCAATTCTGCATTACCTTAATATTTTATCGAACTTTAAATTAATTACATAAATATTGCCTATGTTGCATTAATATTGTCAATCTTGAATTGCTCTAAATATTGCTCAACAATTTATTGAACTTTGTTTTTCATTAATTGCAATTATATTCATTTAATTTTATTGATGACTTAGCATTAAGAAATAATATAAATGTAAGAAATTGGAAAAGAAATTTAATTAGTAAAACTGAACCAAAACCTTAACAACGTCTTTTTTTACTAGTTCCTAGTGCAGGAACTTCTTAAAATCCATTTTTTTTAACGAAGTCACGACTAGAGTTATAACTCGCGCGAGTTACACATAGTGTAACTGCACCGCCGCCGATCATGCCGCTGGAGCATGACGTATCAACCACAGATGCCCCAACAAGAAAAGTCAGCATTTTCTAATGCTAGCAGTCGGTACGTGATGGAATGTGCCGGTCATAAGTTTTGTGCAACGATCGTAGTGCTGGCTACGAATAGAATTATAAGTAGCAGTTAAGAGTAGTCTTGAATCATCTCTCAATAAAGATACAACGAAAGAACAAAACGGTGTCTCGCTATTAATAACTATAACTGGCGCAGTCGACGACCCTACACTGGAATAGCAGTTTGCGAAAAGAAAAAATCCACATTTGCAGTTGGCCAGAATTGATGAAGAATTTAACAAACTTCTGTCTGGGGTACCTATAGCAAATGGAATAACTCAAGCAAACGGAATTCAACTACCAACAACAACAAAAGCAAAAAAAAAAAAATAATCAACAAGTCAAAAGACTATACTTAAACAACGTGGTTATCACCAAAGTCAAGAATTGCAGTTAGAATTGCAGCAGCAGCAGCAACCGCCGTGGAGCCACATTCCTATAAAATACGAACGCCGTTGGAGCACCACTGGAGTAGCAGCGGTAGCATAAAATAAAATATCCAACACCAATCAACTAACAAAAAAAAGGAAGGAAATCGTAAGACTAAATTTCAATTATCAATATATTATAATCCGTATAATATTATAATAACTACATAAGAAGAATAAGAAAAAAAAAATCCAGTGCATCAAAAATTTTTAATTAGCAAATACAAACACCAAATTAGAGATCTACAGTTTGAGAATCTTGTAAAATAACATATAAATAAATAACTGTAGCATACCGCTAGGAGGCAGGTAAAGAATATACAATTAAAGTGGAAGTATTATACTATTTGAAACAAACTTAAGTTAAAAAAAAAAAAAGCTCCCAGATGGCAGAGGCACAACAACAACAATTGCAAGTGATGCAAAACTGTTTAGTAGCAATCACACAGCTGCTACGGCAAAATGCCGAACAGCAACAGACGACCACTCGACAGAGAGTAGAAAGAGACCTTAAATATTTAAAACCTTTTGAAGGCAGTCCATAAAACCTACCAGCGTTTATATCGGCTGTAGAGAGTTCTGATGGACTACATAGGAAGGAAACATGTAGTGTTTCAAGTAATCTATGACATGAAAATACTAGCGGCTGCAAAGAATTTTTTGCAGATAGACCCACCCCTAGGATGGTAAGACTGTAAGAGCAAACTGAAACGCCACTACAGGCCATCAAAAGATCAACTGACGATCACACAAGGATTATCGTCAATAAGAGTTGGAAGCATTAGCGAATTAAGTACAAAAGTCAAGAATGCGATCGACAATATTACAGCGTATTGTGCGCTAATGGATAACGGAGAAGCCATGAAAGAAATATTCTCTGGTATACTCCTCCAACGAATAAAGCAGCTGTCAGCAGAGGTATTTGCACATACTTGCATTATTAAGTTACCTCGCTGAGCGAAGCAGCAAACAAAATTTACGAATTCATTGGGTTAGATGACGGGAATCTAAGCCCTACTTTCTTTAAAACGAAATAATTCCGAAAGAAACACACAGTACAGACAACAAACTCAGAACGGATACGACCAAAGGACAACCGGGTCAGAGTTACCAGAATAATGGGGTCAATTATAATAATCAAAATAGGAATTCCAATGGTAGCAATCAAGATAGAATCCAAAGAAACGAAAGACAAAATAGCAGCTCAAATCAAAATCAATCTTTTCAAAGCCAAAATAGTCAACGAAGTCATGGGAATACACAAAATAATCAAAACCAAGAAAGCAGTGGTAGGTACTCGTACCAAAACAACAGTAGAAATAGAAATTTCTATAGCAACAGTAATGATTATAGACAAGGTTATAATACTTCAAAAAACATTAGATCTAATCGCACTACGCAAAGTGCTATACCTATGGAAGTAGACAGAATGAGTCAGACCGAGGAAACTAACAGTGTTACCGACAATAGGGATTTTTTTATCAATTAGCCTCGGACGATAAAAAAAAAAATTTTGATTACTCTGACATTATTTAACAAAGAATGGTATACATTGGACCCAGGTTCAACTATAAGCATAATGAAAAGAAAAATGTTCGAAAAATATAAATTACCTGTCGTAGAAAATAATAAGACCATTATTAGCACCCTAAATGGTGATATAAATAAACCAAACAAAAAAGTTGCAACTCCTTGCCCATCCGAATTTAATTATCCTGTAGAAGCTAAAATGAAATGGCTAGCATCAGATTTCGAAAAACCATACGACCTTCTAATAGGAAACGACTTTATATTCAAAAATGTAAAAGTTTTAGACATAGAAAACAAAGAAATGATACTACAAAACGGTGTTAAAATCCCGTTTCACACAAAAGTAGTGGAAGAGCAAGTTTATTCATTGAAAGTAAGTGAAGTCGGAGATATAAAAGTAGATCACCTATAATCAGGGGAAAAAATAATGATGATCAAATTATTAAACAAATTTGAAAAATTAATTTATAAGGAGGGGGATAATCTAACGACCACAAGAGCGGTGGTGCATGAAATTAGAACGATAACCGACCAACAAATAAATTCTAAAATTTATAAGCTACCGCCGAAGCATGAGGAAGAAGTCCGGAGACAGATTAGCGAACTTGAAAGTCAAGGTATTATTAGAAAAAGCAGAAGTAAATATAGTTCCCCCATCATTGTGCCAAAGAAAATGGATAGTTCAGGTATTAAAAAATATAGGTTAGTGGTTGATTACAGGAGGTTGAATCAAATAACTGTGGACGATAAATATCCACTGCCGAATATTGATGGAATCCTAGATAAATTGGGCAAAGCACAGTACTTAAGCACCTTAGATCTAGCGAAAGGTTACCATCAGATTTTAATGGCAGAAAAAGATATTGAGAAAACAGCTTTTGTGTCTCCGGCAGGTCTGTACGAATACGTCAGAATGCCTCTTGGGTTGAAAAACGCGCCCCAGCCACTTTCCAAAGAATGATGAACGAGATTTTGAGGGACTATATAAATAAAATCTGTGTCGTCTACCTCGATGACATCCTTGTTTTTTCCACATCACTTGAAGAACATAAAATTTCACTAGGAAAAATTTTTTCAAGACTTCAAGAACATAATTTAAAAATTCAAGCCAATAAATGTAGTTTCTTAAAAAGGGGTACAGAATTTTTGGGCCGTGTTTTAACAAAAGACGGCATTAATCCCAACTCGGAAAAAATTTCAGCCATACAAAAATTACTGATTCCAAAAACAGAAAGGCAAAAAGGGTTTTTAGGAACCACAGGCTATTATCGGAAATTTATTAAGGACTATTCAAGAATAGCCTATCCGATGATAAAGTATTTAAAAAAAGGCAATAAAATAAATCCGAAAGACCCACAGTATATAGCCAGTTTTGAAAATCTAAAAACACTTATCTCGTCACACCCAATTCTAAAATATCCTGAGTAAGATAAACAATTTACAATTACCACGGATGCAAGCGATTATGCTATTGGAGCTGTGCCTTCACAGCAAGGCCAACCAGTATGCTATATTTCAAGAACATTAAATAACCATGAGCAAAAATATGCGACAACGGACAAGGAATTTCTTGCAATTATTTATGCAGTAACTTATTTCAGGTCATACATTTATGGAACAAAATTCAAAATAATAACTGATCACTGCCCGATTAAATATTTAAATAGCAAGTATAAAGGGAAAGAATTTTCACCACGCCATCAAAGGTCGCTCCTAAAACTTCAAGAGTATAATTATGAGATTGAATATGTCAATGGTAAAGATAATGTAGTAGCAGATTTCCTAAGTCGAATTGAGAATTCGCCAAAAATAACAGAAGGTAATGCCAGTCCATTCTGAAGAATAATTATTAGAACACTTTGTTATAAAAGAAGAGATTGTGAATAAATATAAAACTCAAATCATAATAACCTACAGTCCGCAAACTGAAATGCAAATCATACATAACAGACAAATAATACAAATTAATCCAATGGAAAATTAGAATACAATCAAAGCAATTTTAGAAAGATACATTAAAGGAGGCCGACGAATCCGGCTACCACAAAGTTCAACTTTTGCTAATATCTATGTTTTCTGGCAATAGTAAACTACAGTTTGTAAAGTGTACAAAAAGAGCAACAGACATACTACAAGAAGAAGAGCTGCATAAGCAAATCGCACTATACCACAATAACGAATCGATGCATAGCAGAATAAACGAGACCTATAATTCACTTAAGGATAAAATATTTTATCCAAAATTCAAGGAACACATACAATTAAATTAAATAACTGCCAAAAATGCCAACAGATTAAATATGATAGGAAACCAATCAGACCGAAATTCCATTTAACCGAAACACCCACCGATAAAAATGAAGTGCTCCATATTGACATCTTTTATTTTAACAAGCATTCGTTCGTTACGGTAATTGATAAATTAACGAAATTTGCAGCAGCATACAATATAACTGACAGGAATTGGAAATCAAAGAAAGCCATCATAGTTGAGCATTTTGCTAAATTTGGTAAACCAAAAAAAGTTATAATGGATAACGAATTTCGAGCGGAGCAATTGATCGAGTTTCTCAATAAAGAAAACGTTGAAGTTCATCTAACTAAACCAAACAACCACACAGGAAACGCCGATATTGAAAGACTTCACTCAACCTTGTTGGAGAAACTAACTAGTATTGATGATTCAAGTCTTTCAACGGAAATGAGGATACAAGTTGTCATAGGTAACTATAACAACCGCTATCAATCAACCATTAAATGTTCACCCAGATCTGCAAAAGAAAACATTGACCCATCCATTTTACAAGGCAGAATTAACCAAACCAAACAACACATAATAACCAATAGAAATAAAGATAGAGAACAATACGTAGAACAAAGAGAAACGGGACCGATTAAAAACTATAAAAGAGTACGGCATAAGGATCAACCTTATTTCCGAATCAACCCCCTGCAAAACGTTCATATAGCAAACATAAAGAGGCCAGTTAAATTCGCTAGAGTTGAGCAGGTAAATAATGAAGGGGGCTAGCATAATAGCACATCCACGTTATGTATATATATATATAGAAAAAAAATATTTTTTGTTGTCACTCCAACTAACAGTTCAACGTCAACATATTTCAGACTATGTGGACAATAATGGTTTTGGTGACCGCAATGAAATTGGTCACAGCGTTCCTACAAGTATCATCGATAGCTGAAGAGGCAGGGTACACCATGATCCAACTCAACGAAGTAGAAATTGTCAACGAAGTAAATACAATACTGCACATCATACATCAAGAATTAACAGACTTGGTAGAAGAAATTCAGGAGGCAGAAATAGGTAACAAACGGCTGCTGTTTAATGAAATTAAAATAATCAAAGCAAAAATCAGATCGATTACACCCAGGGAAGAGGGAAGAAAGAAGAGAGGTTTGATTAACTTGGGCGGCACAATGTACAAATGGTTGTTCGGGGTAATGGACGATGAGGACAGACAGGATATAATTAATCACTTAAAAGTAATAGAAGAAAATAATCACAACGCCATAACGAACGTAAATAAGCAAATCATTATAAATAAACACTTTAATAATTCAATTAACTTAATGAAAACAATAATAGAAAATGACAGGGCCAAAATTTTAGAAGGACTAAATAAAATACAGAAGGAAGATAGAAAGTTAGCCAAATTGGTTCTATACAATGATCAAATGAACAAATTAAGGTATATTGAAAGAAAAATCCATGAAATTCAGGATAATATAGCCGCCGCTAAAAATAATTTAATACACCCGGGCATGTTAACAAAAGAAGAAATAGATGGTTTTGAAATAGACTTTTATAAATTAAAACTGGCCAAAATAGGAGTTGTGGCAATCAAAAATGAAGCAATTATTTGCAATACAAATTCCAAAAAGTTTTTTTAAGAACATGTAATATTAATTACGCCTTTGCCATATAAAGAAAAATTGCAAATAGATCAGGAAGATCAATTAATTGTAACAATAAATAAAGAACATTTTGTATATAAGGAAAATACTGTATTTAAAAAATTAAAGCTAAGCAAGAATTGTATCTTTTCTAATAATTGTGAATTTAAGCACAACAACAAAACAATAATCCAGGAAATAGATGATGACACCTTACTAGTAAAAAATGCCTATAACGAATGTCTACTTTAGAATCTTGATGGAAGAAATTTCGTATTACAAAATAATTATATTATAAAGTTTGCAAATTGTAAAGTACAAATAAAACAAGAAATTTTTAGTAACAACAAAACAGAATTTATTGACAAACTTGTACATCCGGTAAAAATGTTAAACCAATCTTATGAGACAAAAGTAAATTTTGATAATATTGTGTTAAATAATTTTGAAAATCTAAAAGAAATCAAAGAATTGAAGTATCATAAAAATGTTTCATATGGCCTTAACATTACCTTATTAATTATACTGTTAGTAGCAATAATTATGATTGTAAGAGTATGGAGACAAAAATATGTACGAATTAAAATTTTAAATAAAAGGATTAAGGAGAATCCTTACACAAACCCCGGAGGAGTTACATATAGTGTAAATGCACCGCCGCCGATCATGCCGCTGGAGCATGCCGTATCAACAACAGATGCCCCAACAAGAAAAGTCAGAATTTTCTAATGCTAGCAGTCGGTACGTGATGGAATGTGCCGGTCATAAGTTTTGTGCAACGATCGTAGTGCTGGCTACGAATAGAATTATAAGTGGCAGTTAAGAGTAGTCTTGAATCATCTCTCAATAAAGATACAACGAAAGAACAAAACGGTGTCTCGCTATTAATAACTATAACTCGCGTATGCACGTATCTATGCATTTCGCATTAATTAAATTTTCTATAGAAAAGTCCGAATGACTTTCTTTAACCAACTACTATGTAACTATAAGTATCAAATTGAATTAATATTTTTAGTTTTTAAATAAAAAATATGTCGGATCAGGGACGCTCCGAGCTTAAGAAAGGGGGGAGTTAACACAGCAGTAGAAGTATACCAGCATTAAGTGTAAATATTGTATGTATGCCTGTATGTAATCCCAATAACAAACAGCCATACTTACATAAATATTTATCAGTGGTTGTTGTAAGCAGGCATTGCATTTTATTGGCATGCGGCGGTGGCTGACCGCCTGCACTAATCAATCAACTGCTGCTGTGATGATCCAACACTTCGCTTAAATACTTTTTCTTCATGCGGACGCTTCGAGTTAGCCGAAGTAAAATCGTGCGCTCGATGTACCCGAAAGGGTCGTCGCTAAAAAAGTACTTAAACGCGCATAGTTTTAAGGTCAGGGAAGCAGTGTAAGTAGTGTAAGCAGTGTAATTAGTGAATAATGATTTAAATAAATAAAAGTGCCTAAAATTGTCAAAAAATAAAGTGTTTTATTCGGCGGCAGACCCAAAGTGGAAAATTATCCAAGAAGATCAAAAAATTGTCATATTAAACAAAGAGATAAAAAAAAACTAAATCCCTTTGGGAAATAACTTACATAAAATGGTATATTAACTTTGGCCCGAAGTATATAAGTACCAGAAGGAGGAGAGATAGACTCAACGAAATCTATACCGATCGTACCAGAATCACGAGCTGAATTGATTTAGTCATGTTCATCTGTCCGTCTGTCTGTTTCAACACAAACTTGTCCCTCAATTTCTGGGATATTTTAAGGTACTTGGAAGGAATTCGCCATTCTGGTCCGATCGGTATAAGTTATGGGTGGGTCTATCACTTCTTCTTCTGGTACTTATATAATCGGATCAAAGTTAATATACCATTTCATGTACATGAAAGCTAAAAAAATTATTGAATGCAAATATTTCAACATGAAAACCACCATTTGAAAGGCAAATTAATCTGTTTTCCGTTAAAATTAACCGCTGAAAGTATTTAAGTTCCATTTCGCAGACTTTTACATATTTCTAAATGCAGTCAAAAACGACTTACATTTTTGGTCGAGTTCTTGATCTAAAAAATTTTTTTTTGTTTAATATATATATGAAAATTGATAAAATCTACCTCAAATTACTTATAAAATTCCAGCAAAACATGTGCACCTCAATAACATACAAATGTCACGTTCTTGACAATGGAAATGCTCATAACTTGTACTAAACGAATTTAAAATACAATCTAAATCAGATCTCTATTTTAAATCATTTTTGGTGAAATATTAAATACAGATTTCAAAGTTGTGAAAACTAAGTGAGCTTTTCTAAAACCAAAAATTTGGAGTATTTCTACATTTAATTTCCATGAAGCTATTAACGTTTTAATGAAACATACGCGAATGTTCTTAAATTTGCATGTAGGAATTATTTGACAGCTTTCCCTCACATTTCGCACAATCATTTCCTTCGAATTTTTTAGATGGAAGTTCATTTCCACAAATAAAAGTAGGTAAAATTGTTGACAGTTTTATTAATATATTTTATTATTATTCACTTTTCTTCCCACTTTTCTTTAAAAAAAAATTACTTCGTACCTTTATTTAAGCTCATATTTTGCTTGCTAGCTTCCAGTGTTTGTGATTGTCAAAAGCATGGAAAATTCTTTGGCATTTAAAACTGCGAAAACTCTGTTTTACACTCTTTTTTCGCACAAATTAGGATTACAAAATCACAATTCTCAAGATTTTCGCATTTTCAAATAGAAAATTGTATGAAATTCAAGCAAACAAAACATAAACTGAAACCTAATTTTGACAATCTCGATGTTCAATGAATGAAGAAAATTGAATTCGCTGTCACAGTAACTTCACCTGGTTAAATTCGATTTGCTAGTTTCTTAAATAAACTGTTTTGAAAATGGTAAATAAAAATAAAAGTATAGGAGACGGCAACAATATATTATAATTGCTCATGTATGTTGGTAATTTTAAATGCCTACGAGTCTATACTTTTAGTCTTTAGTACGTACATATATACGTTTCTACCACTTAAGACTTTTGTCGTCACATGTGTTTTTAAATTTTAAGAGATTTAATTACATTACGCTTCCCAGACTTTTCCAAACCTTCGCGAATCTTGTTGAAAAGAAAGGGATAAGATTTAAAAAGCTTTCGCTTTAGAAATTCATAACCGACGGCTTCGGAAAGAACAATGGCCAGAGGAAAGTTCAATATAAAGTGGCTCTCAAAAGTATTTTTAATATGGTATAATATGTACAGATTTCCAATTACAACAACATATACCAATCACAAAAACATTAAGTCGGCTAAAAATTGTTCTTGCCTAAGTATTATTTTGATTAATATATATAATATTTGAAAACTGGTTCTAAACAAAAAAAATTGTTGATTTACTAGTTTTTTCGCAGCAGATGGCAATAATTGTGTATTACGAAACAAAAAATTTGACTTTGACAGTAGTTAATAGTGACGAAAGCAAGTAAATAATTTTTGAATCAAATGGCCGGCTTATGATATGGAGAAAGAGATATAAAGCACATTAAAACATTGAATAAACTGAAATAAATGGGGACGGTTCCGACATTGTAAGGGATTGAATATCTGTTCAAAAAGTTGAAAAGGAACAATATATGAGAATATTTATATGTCCATTCTTCAGAACATTTTTCTAAAGCTTATAAAAACTATCCCAAATATTTATTTAGTGGAAATTACATTTATAAGAATATGAAGAAAAATTACAAATAAGCTAATTGTTTCTTTAATCGTTCGCGAATGTAAAATACTTCTGTTAATCACTGTTCCTATATATATTATTAATTTAAGATATATTAAGCTGCAGACAAATGTAAATATGTATATGTTCAAGCTTTAGAGTAGGATTAGGTAGACAAATTAATAGTTTCCGAACAACAAACAAACAAAAGCGGGTGTGAGAACGATAAAATCATAACCAACAGATTGTTCATCAGCTTAGGAATGAAATATGCATATGTATGTATATGTAAAGTGTTGGAAGATTATTAAGGCATTATGAAAATCAATTTTTTATAACAAAGCATTTTTTGTTAAGGGTATTATATGTGGTATATGAAATATTTAAATTGAAAAACCACAAAACCGTTATATTACTCTTGTAAAGGCTAAAACAAAACACCTATTGAAAACAACCCCTTTCCTTTCTTGATGAGCTTGACCATTTGTGACACTTAGTGGATATTTTGCTTTTTTTTTTTTTTACTTTATCATGTTTTTTGTCATAAACAATTAGATGTTTCAATATGTTCTTATAATATATATCCTTCTCATTTACTTGTCACTGTAATGAATTAAATGTTATCATAGCAATAAGTTTTATTTTGATTAGTTCATAAATGCTTAATACTGCATCAGCTGAATATTAAATATCTGTTATTTTGCACGCACCCTTTATCGCGTTATATCAATATTCGATGGCTTTCCACTTTATATGACTACATAGTATAGGCTTATGCCTGCCTTCTAAAGGGTGTTTTTTATAGAGGTATAGAACTTTAAGTTGCAATAAAACAACGATGGATTATTCGATTGACATGAATTTTATTTATCCGAAAGATAATCTTGTGGCATTACATTTTAGATATGATTTCTGGCATATGACCGCCACGGCTGGCGCGGATGTAGTCCAATCTGGACGTCCAATTTTCGATGACTTTTTCATATAACTAAAATATAGCTCAATTTAAAAAAATAAAAAACCTAACCGTTCTGTTTCTAATTCAGCCTTCGAACCTCACCACGCTTAAGTTGTCATTCAAATATTTTTAAAAGGATATGTTGTGTAACACTGTCTCATTGTCACCCATTCACCTTTAATATTTATTTAAACAATATATAATTTTAACGGTACATAATGTATATGGGCACTACAAACTTAGACATAAATCAGAGAAATGTGCAAAATAATTACATGTATTGCAAATTTTGTGGAAAAACAACTTCTTCAGTAAACCCATCAAATCATCAGTGGACACTAATTAGGGCCAAGTAAGTTCCACTCTGGTCGAATTTCACAAAAAAGTTCTCAAAAACTTAATTGTCAAAGGGGTACGTTCTTTACAAGTAGAGACAGGAAATATAATAAATGTTCTATTTAAATAAAATATTTGGGAAAAGTTCACTCTGACACTCGTTTAGAGCTTCTAGTGCGTTTGTTGGATTACTAATAAGGTCTTGCTGAATCAAGGTTATTAACAAAATCAATAAATGGAATATTTCTGCTTTATTTTTACATATGTTTATTTAACAATATTTAGTTTTGAAATTATTCATAGTTTTACATTAAAATTAAGTTTTAAGTTGATTAATTTAAATGCGCGCCCATTTTGGTTGAAATCCGTTTTCAACTGTGCCGATTCATTCGTAGGGTCAGATAAGCTTTACGTTTCATCTCGTTTTGTTTGCAGGCTTGCATTTTGTACCTTAACCCATTTACATCGCTTAATCCACTCTCTTGCCTTGACCCATTCCCACATTCGGCTGTCATGCCAAGGCATTCGACCCGAATGCTGTGTCAATTTTTTTAATTTTTTTATTTTCAGCTATGGCATAGCTTCTAAGTGGCCCCTCGGTGTCGCCAACTTTTTCAACTGAGTACCAGTCATACTTTAATTTTTCAATGATTTTATAGGGCCCAAGAATTTGTTTGTTTTTAACTTTAATCCTTAGCCGAACTGAATCCTTTTTACCGCCACTAACTCTCCCGGCGAATAAGTTATTTCAGCTATTCTCTTTTTGCTGAAAGATTTTCTATTCTCAACTTAAATTTCCTCAATGCTTTCCTTAGCTCCTTCACAAATTTTATCTCCCTTCTCAGCTAATTCTTGAATGTTGTTTTCCTCAATAATTCGTCTGATATCAGGCCCGTCTTTTGTTGGCCCCTCTTTACCTGTGAGTAATCTAAAAGGTGTGAAGTTGATACTGCGGGGTAGTATGTTATTAATAGACAACTGTACATGATCGGCATACTTGTACCACGCCTTTGGGTCCGCGAAACACAACTTTGTTAGCATTGGTACTAAGATCTTATGTATACTTTCTACTTGCCAGCTTCCGCGTGGTAGCCCCGTTGCAATCAAGAGGTGTTGAATCATCTCTTCCTTACAATACTCTCTGTCTGTTATTATTCTCCCGGGTTTTCCAAAAATAACTACCATTTTCTTTAACTTGTCGACTATTTCGGCTGCCACTGTACTCTTCGTTGGATAAAGACAGACAAATTTCGAGAAAACATCTACAATAACCAGTATGTTACCTTTTTTGAGTCTGTTGCATAGACCTTACGTGATCTATGTGGTACGTATTTAGCGCTCTCTCAGTTTTATCAATGTTATTGTTAGCTTGCGCAACAATACACTGCACACAATCCTTTACTACTTTGCTTACTTTATCATTCAAGCCAGGAATATATACTTTTTTCTACCATATCCTGCGTTTTCTTTGTCCCGAAATCACATTGACGATGCTAATCGTAATGTAATGATGTAATCGAAATTCCGTAAGAACATTGCCCATCTAGAAACTCTCAAAGATACATCTTCTTTTCGCATCGTCATATCGAACGTATTGCAGTCCGTTGAACTTTGTCCACAATCTTGAACTTTGTCCCCAATACGTACACTCTCCACCTCTTCAAGGCTTCGATAACTGCTAGTATATCTCGCTCATACGAATAATAATTTTGCTCACTTTTAGATCTTATATACACCCTCATGTCCGTCCTTCTACAATTACCTGATCTGAGATAGGCAATCTTCTAGGACGACTATACTGTGGAACCTCATCTGTCAAAAGAATTTTCATTTCCACCGGAGAAAAGACACTTTTTTTTTTGGTCTATAACGTCTGATCACCTTTTCTAATTCATCCCTGTATTCATTATTAAGATGACCTAAATAGTAATCTGGTTGTTTGCCCCATTCCTCAGTTTGATTTGATAATCAGATTTGCTAAAACTCCTGTGTTAGTTTACAAATGCCTTCACAAATCTTGCTTTTCTTGTGACTCTGGACTGACTCAATCCTTGAAATTTCTTCTACAACTTTGAATTTAGGTTGAAGTTTTTCCCTATCTTAACCTATGAGAACCTTGACAAGCTCCAATATAATGAGGACACTATTTCCGAAAATAAGGGAAGTGAAATAACAAAAATTAAGATTTTATCTAATAATACTAATACTGTTAATAACATAGAAAATGGTGATGAATAAATTGCTACATCTCTTCAGCTGAAGAAGATTTAGGTGGGAATTTTTACATTAAGGATGAAATAGTCAACAAATATAAATCGCAAATTACATTAACAAATGAAAAGACTAGGGAAATGAAAATGATAATGGAAGAGAATAATTTTTGTATCATAAAACGATTTCAATACAATGGGTGAGATCTTTAGGAAATATATATCAATAGGAAAGATAGGAATATTTTTAGATATATCAGAAAGGAAATATAATGTGGTTCAGGAAAAACGGTATATTATGTCAGAGAAAGTACGCATTCGGGAATACAAGAAATCTTCAATCAATTAAAAATTAAAATCTATTATCCGGGATTATTAGAAATGATACATTTAGTTTTAAACCAATGCGAAATATGTCAGGAAGTCAAATATGATAGGAAAACAATCAGAGCGAAATTTTTATATACGGAGACACCATCAAAAAAGAACGAAATAATTCACATTGATACATATATAATAGACCGTTTCCATTTTCTTACATTTATAGATAAATTTTCAAAGTATGGCTTAGCATATCCAATAAATGATAGAAATCAAATTACTATTATAGAACAGTTAAAAGACTATCTTACAAAAATAGGTAGACCAAAGAAAACAATAGCTGACAACGAATTTAAGGCAATAAGAATAACAGAATTTTTAGTAAATGAAAATGTAGAACCACATTTAACCATGCCGAACAATCACACCAGAAATACAAATTGGGGAAAGGTTTATCCATTAAACAATTAATTCAAAAAGTTATTAGAAATTACAATCACAGATTCCACTCAACAATAAAGTGTACCTCTTATGAAGTACATAATAACAAAGTTAGCCAAGAGTTACTTAAAATGAAAAATAAAATGTTCACAAAACTGAACGAAAACAGAAAACAGAAAGGAGGGTTTTATAAAAAATTATAAGGCACCTAGACATGAGGAACAAAAAATATATAGAAAAGAGAAGCTAGAAAATATACTTCCTTGAAATATTAAAAAATCCTTAAAATATATGGCTGTTGCTGATAATAATAACAATAATAGGAGGGATCAATTTGACGATAGGCACAATGACTAGAACTTAGGACATTGTAAGAGAAACGGACATTCTGATACATGTAATTAATGTAAAAAAAATAGAAATTATGGCCGATAATGATATTGATGAAAATAAAAAAAAGCCTTACTGCAAAACGAATAAACTGATAGCATTGATAACAGATCAAAACGAGGACTAGCAAATGCAATAGGTAGCATGTCGAAATCGTTTTTCGGAAAAATGGACATTTCAGACAGACAATATATTCATAGTCACGTCTTAAAAGTTAATGAAATGAAACAATTAATAATTAATGACTATTTTAATACAGCTTTTGAACAATTAGAAAACATTATAAAAATGATAGAAAAAATTTAAAGGGAATATAATTCAATAAGTAAAATTTTAGATGCCGAATACGAAGAAAATGTATACTTAACTGAAGTGACAAAAATAAACTTGTTAAAAAATAAATTAGAACATTTACAAGACAACATTGTATCTGCTAAATATGAAATAATACACCCTAGTATTTTAACAAGTAATGAAATTATAAAGTACAATATTGATTTTAATAAATTAAAATATTTGCAACTTGGAACAGCAACATTTAACAATACTTGTTTAATATTTGGAATTAAAGTACCAAAATCTTTTGTATACGTAAAACTTAGATGTTTATAACCAATACCCAATAAAGAACATGAGGAAGTAGATGCTAAAGAGCAAATATTCAAATATAAAAATAAAGAATATAAGTTTGAAGAAAATAAGCATTTAAGAGAATTAAAACCAAGTAATGATTGTGTAATAAAAAGAATTTCTAATAGCGCGCCACTCGTTACTTCTGTTCGGCGCCAGTTAGAAATACCAAGTGACAGCAGGTCGCTCTCCACCTGATCTTTCCAACGGAGTGGAGGTCTCTCTCTTCCTCTGCTTCCACCAGCGGGTACTCCATCGAATACTTTCAAAGCTGAAGCGCTTTCATCCATTCGGACGACATGACCTAGCCATCGTAGCCGCTGTCTCTTTATTCGCTGAGCTATGTCATCGTTCCATCGTCTGCGGTATTCGCCGTTGCCAACGCGCAAAGGACCATATATCTTCCGCAAAACTTTTCTCTCGAAAACTCCTGAAGCCGAGTCATCGAATGTAGACATCGTTCAGGCTTCTACACCATATGTCAGGACGGGAATGATGAGCGACTTGTAGAGTTTGGTTTTCGTTCGTCGAGAGAGGACTTTACTTTTCAATTGCCTACTCAGTCCAAAGTAGCACCTGTTGGCAAGAGTGATTTTGCGTTGGATTTCAAGGCTGACTTTGTTGGTGTTGTTGATGCTGGTTCCCAGATACACGAAATTATCTACGACTTCGAAGTTGTCACTGTCAACAGTGACGTGGGAGCCAAGTCGCGAATGCGCTGACTGTTTATTTGATGACAGATGGCAGAGAACGCAGAACTTACATTGCTGGTGTTATGACCAATTATATCAATATCATCGGCATGCGCCAGCAATTGCACACTCTTGTAGAATATTGTGCCTGGTCTGTTTAGCTCTGCAGCTCGTATAATTTTCTCCAGCATCAAATTAAAAAAATCACACGATAAACAGTCTCCTTGGCTGAAACCTCGTTTGGTATCGAATGGCTCGGAGAGATCCTTCCCAATTCTGACCGCGCTTCTGGTATTATCCAGGGTCAGTTTACAAAGCCGTATGCGTTTCGTGGGGATATCAAATTCAGACATAGCGGTGTAGAGGCATTTCCTTATCGTGCTGTCGAAGGCAGCTTTAAAATCAATAAAAAGGTGGTGCGTATCGATTCTTTTCTCTCGGGTCTTCTCCAAGATTTGGCGCATAGTAAATATCTGGTCTAAAGCAACACTGATAAGGTCCAATCAGTTTGTTGACAGTGGGCTCTAGTCTTTCACACAGTACGCTAGATAAGACCTTATATGCGATATTAAGGAGACTTATCCCACGATAATTGGCGCAGACCGTGGAGTCTCCCCTTTTTGGATTGGGCAGAGCACACTTAGGTTCCATTCGTCAGGCATGCTTTCTTCCGACCATATTTTGCAGAGAAGCTGATGCATGCTCCTTGTCAGCTCTTCGCCGCCGTATTTGAATAGTTCTGCCGGTAAGCCATCGGCTCCCGCCGCTTTGTTATTTTTTAAGCGGGCAATCGTTATCCGAACTTCTTCATAGTTGGGTGATTGCACTTCTATACCAACGTCATCGATTAGGGTTTCGGGTTCGCCATCTCCGGGGTTTTCATTTTCACTGCCATTGAGCAGGTTGGAGAAGTGTTCCCTCCATACACTAAGTATACTCTGGACATCTGTCACCAGATTACCTCCATTGTCCCTACATGAGTTTGCTCCGGTCATGAAACCTTTTGTAAGTCGCCGCATCTCTCAGAATTTTCGAGCATTACCCTTGTCGGCCAGCTTCTCAAGCTCTTCTTCAAGCATTTCGGCCTCTTTCTTTTTTCGTCTGCAAATGCGTCTCTCTTCCCTCTTCAGCTCTCGGTATCTATCCCACCCCTCACGTGTTGTGGTCGATCGCAAAGTTGCGAGGTAGGCAGAATGTGTTCTCTCCACTGCATTTCGACATTCCTCATCGTACCAGTTGTTTTTCTGGTATTGCTGAAAACCAATTGTTTCCGAAGCAGCGGTATGCAAGGAATTTGATACTTCGTTCCACAGCTCCCTTATACCAAGTCGCTGATGAGTGCTCCCAGAAAACAGGTGTGCAAGCCGAGTAGAAAACTTGCTAGCTGTGATTGCAGCTTTTCGACGTCAAACCTTCCTTGTGTTTGTTGGCGTTCCTTGCCACACAGAGGCGGGTGCGTATTTTTGCTGTTAAAAGATAATGATACGAGTCGATATTTGGCCCTCGGAACGTACGCACGTCTAGAACACTGGATACATGTCTTCCGTCTATCACAACGTGATCGCTTTGGTTGCGTGTTTTACGACCTGGCGACAGCCATGTTGCTTGATGAATTTTCGTATGCTGGAATCTGGTACTACAGACAACCATATTTCGGGCCCCTGCAAAGTCAATCAGCCTCAGCCCGTTTGAGGATGTTTCGTCGTGCAGGCTGAATTTTCCGATTGCTGCGCCAAAAATGCCTTCTTTGCCCACCCTGGCGTTGAAATCGCCTAGCACAATTTTGACATCGTGGAGGGGGCAGCGCTCATAAGCACGTTCTAGGCTCTCATAGAAAGCATCTTTGGTCATATCATCCTTCTCTTCTGTCAGGGCGTGGGCGCAAATCAACGATATGTTAAAGAACTTCGCTTTGATGCGAATTGCGGCTAGACGTTCATCCACCGGGGTGAATGCCAGGACTCGACGACGGAGCCTCTCTCCCACCATAAACCCAACACCAAATTTGCGTTCCTTTAAATGGCCGCTGTAATATATTTCACAAGGACCCACCTTTTTCCGTCCTTTTCCCGTACATCGCATTTCTTGGACGGCGGTGATGTCAGCCTTCCAATTCCCAATTAAGGGACTGGACATTCCAGGTGCATGCCCTCAAATCATGATCCTTAAAACGTTTGCGGGGGTCGTCATCAAAAGGGGGTCCCTAATCCGAGGCAATTGCTGATTTTTCATTGGAGTATAGTTTTTATATAGAGGATACTTGGTCTAAAACCGGAAGTCGTGAGCTGCTTGAACCATATGTAAAAGAATCGTTTCTGGCCACTCCCAGGTGAATGGCAGTCAGAAACTTTCCTCACTTGCGTGAACTTCTACATATGGTCCCATCCTCCCCTCAAATAATACTAATTTGCATTATTTTCACTAAACGCAAATCCATTAAAATTAAATTAAATTAAATAATTCAGGAGAATTCTAATCTAAAGGAGGGGATAGTTACATATACAACTTTTAGCAACTCAGCAATTGACACCATCAATATTGTAAATATAAGGTAAACTGAAAAAAAATTTCACCCTATTTTAAAATTGTCAAAAAATAATATAAAACAAAATTTAAGAATTGACTAATTTCGACGAAGTTATTTATTGTATGAGCAGAAAATAAATAAAGTGTTAAATGAGCACTCTTATATTAATTAAGTAAAAATGTCAAATAAACAATAATCAAGTGAAATATTAAAGTAAAAAGCTAAGCATTTTTTATAATTATAATAACTTTGAGTATTTTTGAAATATTAAAATAAAGTTAGTCGTAATTTTGCACTTAAGCTGATTGCTGGCCTTTGTCAATAATTATCTGTAATTTTCTTTTTTAACTTCCCTCTCGATCTCTAAAAGGAATCACGCATGCTTTTGGAACAGGTTTTCAATTTTTTTTTTTTTTTTTTTAATTTGGACGACTACAACCTGCCAGATTTGCATTCGATGATATTTTCTCTTATTATTTTAAATTTTTGTTAGTCTTTAGACTTTTTAGCCAACTTCTTCTTCGCAGTTTTTACATCTAATATATCATTTATTTAATGTTTAACGTAAAAAAAAATAACTTCACGTACACGCACGATTTTCGGACATCTCACATACAAAACTTTACTACGTTAGCTTAAAAGCACTAAAAGACTTCTTATTGTAAATTTTGAAAACTTTCAACTTTTCACTGCCACTGTTCAATACCGACGAGCCACCACTTTATAAAACTTCAGCAACTCATTTCAAAAATGATTCACTAAAGCAGGATGTAGTTGAAAGCTGCCAGTGCATGGGAAATTGTGTATTCACGTGGTAGATCATGGGATATATAGTGTTGCTTCTAATCAGCATAGATGAATGCACTGCAACTAGTCTAGCTATGTCTATTATTTTCTAGTATATTGTATGTTATGCATTATGTTTTCTCTTGCGTGTTTTACATATGCAAGTATGAATAACTGTATAATCGTTTCAGTAATAGAGCAATGTTGGTGGTATACTACACACACCTCATAATTATTTTAAATTTTTAGCAAAAGCATTTTTTTTTCAACTATAGATTGATTTTTTTGCAATAGATAAAAATTAGAAAATTTTCTTACGTAATATTTACCACCTTCACTCATAATTTGTCTCACTGTCTAGACACCACATACATACGTACGCACGGACAGTCTCACATCTAATGAAATAAATGTAAGAAATATTAAATAATATGAAATAAAATAAGTTAAAATGAAATAAAATAGAGTACATAATCAAAAAAAAGATAACACTAATTAAAATAAAATAAAATAAAGAAAAATAAATAAGCCCGAATGAAATAAAATGAAAAAAAAAATTAAATTAAATAAACAAAATAAAAATAAAATAAAGTACAATAAAATAAAATAAAATAATATAATTTAAAATAAAATGAAATGAAATAAAATAAAATAAAATAAAATAAAATGAAATAAAATAAAATACAATAAAGTAAAATAAAATAAAATAAATAAAATAAAATAAAATAAAATAAAATAAAATAAAAACAAAGTCCTGCTAATAGACATACGATTGCCAAACACAAACAACCTGCAAGAATGCAGGTAGGAGAAGTGTAGAAAATACCACAATTTACCGCATGAAGTTAAGGAAATGTGGAGACTGGATAGCGTCGATATAACTCCAATTATCGTATCATCTACGAGAGTTATTTGAAAAATTTAAACAAAAGTTTAGATAAATGAAAAATGGTCGAAAAGAGACGCCTGATGCAGAAGGCTGTTATACTTTCCGCTACTTCAATAGTTTGAAAATTTTTAAACATAGAATAATTAAAAAAATAACATACTTGTAATTAAGTCATTGCATCCTTCAAACATATGCTTATTGTTACTCATAACCAATACATAGTATATAATATATAATGTATAGCAATAGTATATAGTACTTTGTTGTAAAACGACCAATACTTGTTGTACCATTGAGAAAAAAGTAAAAAAATAAAATTAAATAAAATAATAAAATAAAATAAAGTAAAATAAAATAAAATAAAATAAAAAAAGTAAAATAAAATAAAATAATATATAATAATATATAATAATTTAAAATGAAATAAAATTAAATTAAATTAAACAAAATAAAATAAAATAATACAAAATAAAACAATAATAAAAATGATATGAAATGAACTGAAATAAAGTGAAATAAAAACCAAATAAAAATTAAATAAAATAAAATTTAAAAAATTAAATAAAATTTTATAAAATAAAATAAAACGAACTAAAATAAAATAAGATCAAATAAAATAAAATAAAATGAAATAACAAATTTAATATAAAATAAAATAACAAAGAATAAAATAAAATAAAATAAACAGAAAAAAAATTTGAGGAAAAGATAATAAACTAAACTAAAATAAAATTTAGTAAAATAGAATTAAAAAATAAAACAAAGTTAAAAATAAAAAATTTAAAAAAATTAAATAAAATTTAATTTAACAAATTAAATAAATAAAGTGAAAAGTATAAAACCAAATAAAACAAAATAAAATAAAATAAAATAAAATAAATTAAATTAAATAAATATAATAAAATAAAATAACAAAAAATAAAATAAAATAGAATAAAATAAAATAAAATAAAATAAAATAAAATAAAATAAAATAAAATAAAATAAATAAAATAAGCAGAATAAAAAAAGAGGAAAGGGAATAAACTAAACTAATTTAAAATTTAGTAAAATAGAATTAAAAAAATAAAACAAAGCTACAAATAATAATTAAAATTAAAATGAAATAAAAATAATATAAAAGCATAAAAAATTAAAAAAATTAAATAAAATTTAATTAAAGAAATTAACTTAAATAAAGTAAAAACAATAAAACAAAATAAAATAAAGCAGATGAAATAAAATCATATTAAATTTAATTGAAATAAATATAAATTAAATTAAATTAATTAAATCAATATAAATTAGTTTAAATATAACAAATTAAAGAAATAAAACTAAATAGAATAATATTAATATAGTCAAATATTTAATAGCTCATCATAGCAAAAATTCTCCTCATATATGGTTAAATAAATACATATATACACATTATATTTATTCAATATATATTCTTTATGTCTAATTTGCCTCGAATTTTTGAGGTACATTTCTGCACACCTGGAATGCGATTGTAATTATACAAATGTATATATTATTTGTAGTTGCATCAGGTATTTACAATTCATTCATTTTTTATTTGAAAATTCCGGAAAATGTAATGTAATTAACGAATATGATTTACGGTTAGCACAAATCTGAGTTTCTAATGCAAGTATTACATAAATATGCTTAAAATTATTTCATTTTTAAAATATTATATTTTTTAAATTGTTTACGAGACATACTATCAACTTTTTGCTAAAAAATTATAAGCCAATTACTTTGCAATTTCGGGAACTCTGAATTAAAATGTGTTCAAAATAAATTTCATAAATATATGATTATTGTGGAATTATTTGCAATTATTTATTGTGTATTTATGCCATACCCGTCGTATTGCAATTGCTGTTGTTGTGTCTGCCTGGATTACGCATTTTGCTTAGAGATAAAATGTACAGCTTGACGGGCGAATCATTTACTAAGACATTATTCATTGAGAAGTATAAATAAATTAAGAAGTAAAGGGTGTTTTTATAGAGAGAAGTTGCAATAAAACAACGGTGGATTATTCGATTGACATGAATTTTATTTATCAGAAAGATAATCTTGTGGCATTACATTTTAGATATGATTTCTGGCTATGACCGCCACGGCTGGCGCGGATTTAGTCCAATCTTCGATCCAATTTTCGATGACTTTTTCCAACATTTGTGGCCGTATATCGGCAATAACACGGCGAATGTTGTCTTCCAAATGGTCAAGCGTTTGTGGCTTATCCGCATAGACCAATGGCTTTACATAGCCCCACAGAAAGTAGTCTAGCGGTGTTAAATCACAAGATCTTGGAGGCCAATTCACAGGTCCAAAACGTGAAATTAGGCGGTCACCAAACGTGTCTTTCAATAAATCTATTGTGGCACGAGCTGTGTGACATGTTGCGCCGTCTTGTTGAAACCACATCTCCTGGACATCATGGTTATTCAATTCAGGAATGAAAAAGTTAGTAATCATGGCTCTATACCGATCACCATTGACTTTAACGTTCTGGCCACCATCGTTTTTGAAAAAGTACGGACCAATGATTCCACCAGCCCATAAAGCGCACCAAACAGTCAGTTTTTCTGGATGTAACGGTGCTTCAACATACACCTGAGGATTACCTTCACTCCAAATGCGGCAGTTTTGTTTGTTGACGTAGCCATTCAACCAGAAGTGCGCTTCATCGCCAAGCACCGCTAAAATGGACGTAGTGCGCGATACGTTTTCCGCACAGAACCATTATTTTCGAAATAAAATTGCACTATTTGCAAGCGTTGTTCAGGCGTGAGTCTATTCATGATGAATTGCCAAACCTAGCTGAGAATAAATCACTTGACAGGTGTTAAATTGGTCGCCATCTTGAAAAGTAATGCCAACTTAAAGTTCTATACCTCTATAAAAAACACCCTTTATATATAAATACTGTTAATACTATCATTACTGAAAATCACAATTGCTAATAGATCTTTTAACTAACATCTCAAATTACAATAAATGTAATGTAAATCGGATCATACCTATGATTAGAGCGGTTCCAGGTATACTCCTGTGAAAAATAGTTTCGAAGGAAAACAAATCCAAAAACATAAAAAACATAAAATTATAAAGCCAGTCTTGAGTTGTTTTTAGTTAGATGCTGTCGCATCCATACCAACTGCAATCTATGCCATTACCGTTATTATACGTAAACGTAAACCCGTAGTACTAACATTTCCTCGAAATCTGGCGAGCGTATATTCATATTTTAATTTTTGGAAAACTTTCAATAGCAAAAATCAGTTTATTGCATATCTATAATACACACCCCTTAAGTAGGTTGAGCCATTGTCCACATTAATAAAAATACTTAAGTCCAGCTAAATTAAGATCTCTAGTTTGACATCCACCAAACTTAACTGTCAAGCTAAACATGTTTTGTTTTAGTAAAAAGTCAGACATTTATGAAAATAGATTGCTTAATAACCGCCCAACGCATTAAAATTGTTTAGGGGATTATGGTGCACATAATCGCCCTTCTACTCAAGCAATTGGTGAAATTTTAAAGAAATTTGAAAAGCCTGGATCGGTTACAAATATTGTAATGCTCGTTTCAGTCCGCTGCTATAAGTGAAAATGTAGCCGAAAACTCGAAGACTATTTCTCAATGTTCTCAAGAGCTGAGACTTTCTCACGACACATTATGGCGTACTTTGTACTTGGACTTACACCTAAATCCATATACAGACCAATCGCAATGCCGGAGTTATGTTGATTGGGTAATTGAACAACAAGCAGTGGACCGCGATTTTTCCAACAGAATTTTCTTCAGCGGTGAGACACATATCTCACTCGGTGGATACGTAAATAAGCAAAATTGTCGCATTTGGGGCTCAGAGAATCCTTCCCGGAGGTGTGATTGGACCTTACTTCTTTGAAAATGATAATGGCGGGACTTGAATGATATAGTGCTTCACACATTTCACAATTCCCAAGCTCAAACTTTATAATAAAAAAGAAATTTCATAAGAAAAAAAATTTTTAACGCTTTTTATTTACGTTTATTTTAGAAACTGCAAAATGGATAAACCTGTATATTACAAAACAAACCATTATAATTTCATCAATCTAACTAAACATACTTGGTACAATAAACTTAAACTATTATTGTTTTAACACCTGTTTTATTTAGTACGCGTTTATTTGGTTTATTTTTTTCTAAAATTACGTAACACACTTCTTAGCATAGGTAAGACACCGTTTCGTGCAACAATCGGCAGCCAAACTGCAATATCCTCCCAACTTTACGCATTCACTATTAAACGACGGAAACTAAGGAAGAGAAGACAGTTACGTAAAACAGTTATTCAATAAACTATAAATAATAGGAAAAATATAAAACAAAATCTTTTGTATAATTTTTCTGAACCAATGGAGTTATGTTAGCGGAAACGAATAGCCAATATTAAGTCACCAATATAAGAAATAAGGGCAATAAGAAAAAATTTCAAGTAATTTTTAGCAGTAATTAAATGAAACCCAGGCAAATTGACAATCAATTTTACCTCATCCGCTGACGATATCGGCATTAACCGCACCGCATCAACCACAACAGCTGCTTCAGCTGGAGGCGGCTTTCTATCCTCGTTCACCACAGCTACTGCGGATGCCCGTTGGGGTGGTTCTAGCGCTTGTTGCATTGCCACCGATTCCCTGGGTAAACTAGTTGCACGCTACAGCGTCCACGAACGTCATATTACCGTCACATTTTCATTGTCGTCATTTTGTTGTGGTTTTATGTTGTTGTTATTGTTGTAAGGTTTGTCCATACACGCCCATTGTTTCAATTTAATAACATCATTCATTAAATGCGTGTTGCATCGCACAAAGAGAATGGTAAACGGGAGAAAAAAATAAAAATTACGTTTATTTTCAGCACTTTATATTGACGTGAATTCAGGGACTATACATATGAATACCTATATTTTGTATAAAAATAAATTATAAAATATGGAGAATGTAGGCATTATTTGAACACATCAAGCTTTTTACTCATAAGCTTTGGCGCCTAACAGAATTTGATTTGTTCAAACTTAAAGGAGGGCTTTCTGTGAAGTTTTTTCCGGGAAGTAGACTTGGGGCCGATCTATACTAAGAAGACTTATTTATTGTTCGATTTACTTGAAATTCGGATCTGGGACAGATCTATCACAACAAATCTTAATTAGTTTAATTACATGAAATTTGGTGCACAGGTATCTTTTTGCCTAAATTATGATGAGAAACACTTTTTTTTAAGGACCAGCTTTTCTTCCGGGAAGTGGGCCTGGGAACGATCAATCCCAAGACGTCTTATTTATGCTTTGTTTTACGTGAAATTTGATATTATTGAGACAAATATTTTTATGGTTCGATTTTGTTGAATTTTTGTTCGACGGTATATTTTTGTCTTGATAAACGAATCTCGAAAATGTTCGGGGGAGCAAGGTCCGATTTTCTTGAAATTTAGTACGCTGATATGTTTTTTTCTGGAACAACATATGCAATACTTTTATTCCGGGAAGGAGATCAAGGATCAACAGCACGGCGAAAATATGCATGATTTGGGTAAAAATATAGATATTTTGTAGATCGCTGCGTCATGTTAGTATACAATCTGTTTTGAGGTTACAATTCGGTTACATCCATATCATCATTTATCGAAATTAAAAAAGGGCAAATTATGTTCAGCTGACCACTAATTGCTGAAAACAGCAAATACACTAGTCTGTAATGAAATTATAATGCCCTAAATATATTGTCATTCGCCGTTTTTTTTTTTAACACAAAAAAATAAATAGAATTAAGAATAAAATTGTGTATCCGAAAAGCTCATCGGCAAAAGATCAATTTCTATGGAGCGGATGCACTTTGCTTCTAATTTTGCCAAAGCAAATAACAAGAAGATGGGAAGTAAAAATCCTATTGTCTTACAGACCTAATTATATTTTAATTATACCTTCTTTATCTTCTTATACTTAATTTGGATCCATAAATCCTGAAAAAACACAACAACAAGTTTAAGTCGAACAGAGGTCTTTTTTTCGCTTTTGCTAAGGAAATTTCTACTGGTCTTAAATGCTTTAAAGCCTTTCGTGTTGGTTATGAAATTTCTTGCTATGTATGCAAAAATAAATTTCATAAAATCTGTGCTAAAGTTGATTGTATGAGCTTCCTGCTAATCATTTAAAAATTGTGTTCATTTGTGATTTTTGCCTACATAATTCATCAAATTTGGCGAGATCAATAGCTTGTCTGACCAAGGATGTCAATAACTTAAAGGTTTTATTGTAATATTACAGGAAATGATTCTAACTCTTCTACTGCTAACGATGGTTCGGCTGAGCCTAACAGTGAGCCTGTTCTTGTTGCTGATAATATCGTTGAGTGTGGAAAACCGAAAGCTTTCATCTTCATTGCTTTCTCGTTCAGCTGTTGTTGGAAACTCTGGATCTGCATCTTCTTCTGCTATTGCTTTTCTGGTTTGCCGCCCATGCGCACTTTTGCCCCAGAGGAGATTACGTCGATGCCTTCGGCTACTCTGGCAGACACAGCATTAAACATTGTTGCCAATGCCGAGGGTATGTGATCTTCTAGAATATCTAGTATGAATTCTTGCTCGCCTTTATCACATTCACGTAAAAATGTTGGTGAAAATAATGAATACTCTTCGCGATCTTCTGCTATTGCTGCTGCTTCAACTGCTGCTAGTGTACCGTTTTTGAGCACTGCTGTTGATCAATCTAGGCATGAGATTATCTTTATCGGTTCCATGCTAACAATATAACATCATTAGGGAAAAATAAGTTAGGCGATAACCAGAAATGTATTCTGAGTGACTTTAATTTAAGTAAATGTGAATTGATGTGGTCGTTTTTCGAACTCGGGTCTCACTCCATTGAATGTTAATGCAACTCATGGATCATATTTTATCGATAGTCTTTTAAGTCTTAATTTAATACAAATTAACATTTATGTAAGTAAGCAAGTTGCATAAAATTCTTGATCTTATCTTTAGTAGTGATAATTTGAGTTATAATATTTCGGAATGTTTTCCTTCAATAACTATTTGAGATAAGCATCATGTACCTATAAATTTCAATTTGAGTTATAATATTTCGGAATGTTTTCCTTCAATAACTATTTGAGATAAGCATCATGTACCTATAAATTTCAATTTGAAGTTTTATGATTTTTCTTCGACTGCGCCGGATGATTGATTGTGTTTTAAAGTGTTACAAGGTGTTACTGCATATTTAAATCTTTAATGTTTGAGTTTTGCTTAAAAACATTTCTCTTTTAATAGGCATATTAGCTTTATTATTTCGAAAGCTTACTCGGTACTAAGGTTTGTAAGGTGAAATAGCATAAAATTTACCGACACTGCTCTCGTTTGTTCAAATTTGGAATATGCTGCTTTCATCTGGATACCAAGGATTGAAAGAGAGCGAAAGATATTTCTTAAATATGCTTTACGATCATTGGGATTTGATGATCCCTCTCTTACGAATATATCTTGCTCCTAATCAATTTAAAATATTTGAAAGCAAGAATATCGCTAATCTCACTTTCTTTTGTTTATCAAGTCATCTGAGGTGACCTTGACTGCTCTTATCTTTTGAATAGATTCAATTTTAGTTTTCCTTTACGTAATCTTCGCAGATCTTTCCCCATTTATGTTCGAGCCTTAAATGAATTTAATTTAATCCCGAGTTCTATTCTTGATTTTCCACTTTCCAAGAGCATATTTTAAATATGGCATTTTAATTTATCTTAGGCGGCCGCGATAGCCGAATGATTAGCATTTCCTACTACAATTCGGAAGGCCTGGGTTCGAGTCCAGGTTCGAGCAACATTCAAAATGATAGAAAAATCGGCAGAAAATGTCAAGCTCTCCGAGTGTATTTCTGACATGAAATAAAAGTTCCTCATAAAATTCCATCAGCCGTTCGGAGACGGCTTAGAATAAACTGTAGGGCCCTCCATATGTTGGTAAAACGTCAAGACGCAAAACCACAAATTGGAGGAGAAGGTTGTCCAAAAATCGCTTCAGGGGTTACAAGCGTCAAATATATATATATATATATATATATATATATATATATATATAGTTATCAATTTATCAATTTCTTTGTTATTAATTAAGTAAATAGTCTGTAAGAAACAATTGTTATTTTCATAGACTAATAAGCAAATAAATAAAAATAACCTTATTTACTTAAACAATATAATTTGAATGATATTGTTAGAAACTTGAGTTATCAAATCAATCAGCATTATCCCAGTATAATTTCCTACAAAAGGGTACTACAGTTTCGTTTTCGCTTTTTTTTCGTTTATGAGTTACTTTTCCAAATAAAATATGGTATGCTAATAATTTGTAACAATTCTAAAAGACTGTTTCCAGAACTAAGTAATCAAAAAAGTGCTGAAGAGTAAGAAGTGGAAGCAATTTTACTACACATCACACCGATCAGTTTCATAAGCATGTGAGATAAACGCAAAGGAAAACTATAAATACTTAAATGGAGTTAATATTTGAATAAATAAAATATTCTTAATATGGAATTTGATATTTACAACTGATTTAAGAGTCGTCGTAATATATAAACTGTTATTGTACTCTTTATTAAATTTACTTTTACTTTTTAGTAATTAAGCAATAAAACGTCTTTGGAAAAGAAACCCAATAAAATTGGTTAGTTCTTGAAAATTATTATAGTGACCGCCTTCTAAGAGTATATTTGAGTAAAAAAAGATGGAGTTTGCCTGCCTTGAATTTTTCTTAGAAAGTATTTTTTATGTTCTGAATTACTTTATTTTTATTATAATCTAAAGAGCTTTGATGAATTAAAGGCATTTTTTTTTGCATTCGTATGGTCTAAGCTTGTTCATTGTCTACTGTAAGAGTCTCATTGGTATCTTCATTAGCAGTTGGGTAAAAATTTATGCTTAAAAAGTTTATTATATTGACTTGTGCTCCATTAACACATACCATACAAAAAAAAGTCAGTCATGCATTTGATCTTAACATAGTTAGAGTAAATTAATGCTTCGATGGTGGTAAAACCAAAAGTAATTAATGTGAAGAGATTTTATTCCCTCTAAGAGATATTTAATTCTACATAATTTATTATTTAAGATCTGTCTTAAAAACCACTTATGATTTAATATTTTCCCTAGCAACTGGACATAAGGCTTCGGATGAAGATTAGATTAAGATTTATTAACAAAAATTTCACTTTTGAAATAATGACAAGTAAATTCGTATTTGGCAGAAATAGGTGGGATTTTTCAATCAGTTATTTTTAAACCAAATGTTGTCTAGAAATAATAAAAGATACAAGAGAAGTGATAGACATAAAAATGCTTTATGCTGCTTTAAAAAATATATAATATTGCAAACTTATTTCTAAGGTATATTATTTAACTCAGCAACATCATAAATATTGTAACTGCATAACCCTTAGCAAAATAAATTCAGAAAATTAAATAATTTTCCAATAAATTTGACCACATACCATTGCAAACAATGTGATCAACAACAACTGCGGCAAAATACGTTTCATTGCATTTCTAAATTTGAGATAATAAAACTTTTCTTTTAATAAATTAGCGCTTTTATTGGTAGTCAGTTAATTAATAATTTCCCGTTTTTTTAACACTTTCAATTTCAGCCATCTTAATTATTTATGGATTCCCAAGTGAAAATACACATCTTATAAAGCAATTAATTAATTATATTCAACAGCGGATGTTAACGAGGCACTTATCATTTTATTATCATAAATACATATTTTTATTAATGATAAGAAGATATGTAAGTTTATCGCTGTGACATACATTTATAAGTTTTTATCTAAAAAAAATTGCGAAATTTACCATTTTTTAATTTAGCTTACCTGAGGTCGCTGATGCCTGTTTACTTGAATTGAAGTTTTTAAATATTGTCTTATCTTTTTTTACCTCAGAAATCACACAAGGAATGTTAATTTACAGTGGCTTTGGCATTTAAGTAAACAAAAAGCAATACACCTAATTACCATATAAGCGTACCGTGCAGAGATTTATAAGCGTGTCGAAACTTCGTTCAAATATTTCACTACCGATAGTAACCCTAGTATAGCAGTAAGAACTAACAGCTGAGGTTAAATCTACTAGAGAAAACAATAGATGAGGCATAAGGTGTTTTAAATTATTTTTACTTAATTAATTTTTTTTCTATAATTTTAATTTAGTTTAATTTTATTTTTCAATTTTGTTTTATTTTATTTCATTTTATTAATTTTTTGTTTGAGTTCTTTTATTTTACTTTACATTTATTTCACACATCGGTTGTTTACAGTAACACATATAAAACTATTGCTAATTTAGATACAGATATTTAATAAAAGTGCTTTTTGTGTATTTAAAAACTTGTCACTTCATTGGAGGTCCTCCAGCATCTTCAGTAAGATAATGATTGACACAATTGTAACCTTTTCCAAGTGCCACATCTGCTTCACTTCTAACGCCAGCTGCTGGTATTTCCTTCTCTTTCCACGATAGCAATTAGGTATACCAACATCAATAAAAAGAGCTCGCTTTTCCTTCTTCTCGACAAGAATAACGTCTGGCCACTTATTTTGGATGCTTCTATCCGTCAGTATCGTGCGATTCCAGTAGATTGTATACTCTTCGTTCTCTAAAACTCCAACAGGCTTATAATTGTAGTAAGGCATTTCTTTCTCCAATAATGTAGTACGTATATCAAGGCTCTGGTGTATAATTTTTGCTATGTTGTTATGTCGCGTCAAGTTCTCAGTGGCCGCTAACATAACTGTGACCCCTGTGATATGCTGTATAGCTTCTGTTTGTTGCTGACATTGTCATTGCTAATTTGTTAACGAGCAATATATTTTAAATAATTTCTGGTTACAATGACTTGGTCTTGAATTGCAATTATAGGTCCTTCAGTTTCTAGGTAAATGCCCGCATGTTGCAGCCATAAGTTTGAGGCGCAAGCGTCGATTTAAGATTGGCTCAGTATATGCGGATGCCTACCATGTAATGTTTTCAGCTTCCAATAATTTAGCAACTTTTCGATTTGTAATGCATCTGTTATTTCATCAGGTTGTATGTTTCTGAGATCCAAAGGTGTATATCTATCATCCGCTTTGCATATTGCTATGAGAAGGGTCGTCTTCTGTTGCGAAAAGTATCGACGTAAATTGGAGACTTGCTTTTTACATAGAGGCATGACATCAATAAGTCCTTGCCCGCCTAATCTTCTAACCAAGTTTATTCGCTCAATTGTTAATTTAGGGTGATGGGCTCCGTATTTCGTTAGCAACGTGCGTGCTTTTTTACGTATCAGACTACTTTAGTATGTCAAAACTATATGCTTGTATAGGTACCGCGAATGTGTTAATAGTTTAAAAAAAAATTAAACTCCGTTAAGACAAGATTTTATAAGACACTTTTTTCTGTGATTATAACTGCCGGTGATACTTCGTATCATAATATTATGATGAGATATTCTTGTTTGCATTATACCTAGATATTTGTAGGTATCATCAGGGCCCAACGCCTCAATCCTTTTACTGTATGTTAGTGGGAAATTTCCTGCCTGATACCACCCTGTCAATTTCCACGCTGAGTTTTTTACACTTGTATAGGTCAAAGGACATAAAGGGTTTTGCAATAGGGCTGGTATGATTTCTAAGTGTCGTTTTGACCATTTTTAATATGTTTTTCATTGTATTCAGTAATGTTTACAATTTCATCATAAACCACCATAAACGACGTGAATTTGCTAATTTGCGACGTAATTATGCTTTGGAGCAACTTGAAAACGATAACGATTTTTTTAAGAAAATCATGATTCTGGTGCGAAGAAAATCCACAAATTATTCATGAACAATCATTACATTCATTTAAATTTACAGTTTGGTTTGGCTTTCGAAATGAAGCTGGTAACACCGTTAATGTCAATGGAGAGCGATGTAGATCGATTATAACCAACTTTTAGCAACATCTGGTTCTAAAAAGACGGGGGGGAGGGGGGTCACATAGCACGTGCACCAACCGAATTATTACGAGGAAGGTTTGGAGATTCGATTATTTCAAGAAATTGTGACATTGAATGGCCTCCAAGAAGTTGTGATTTGACACCATTAGACTACTTCTCCTTGCTTGAACGTGCTTTTCATGACATTTGACTTGATTTAGTGAAAAGAATGTTTAAAAAATTGTGTTCATCGAATTCGTTCCTGCAAAAGAAGTCGTGGAGGTAATTTTAATGATGTTATATTCAGAACTTAATTGTATCGATTGTAGTTCACATAAATTAAAAAACATTTGAATTTCCTTAACAATTTGAGGTTTTTTTCTATAACACTTCAAGAGCCAAGAATGTGGTACTATCGTAAGCTTTTTGGTAATCAATATGTGCTGTATATACATATATATCTTTGTTTGTGCTATGCCTACTCCATTATGATGGCGTCAATTACAAGTTGCTCCTTACATCCCTGTGAGTATTTTACTCTGCTTTTTGCTCGATAGAAAGAAATTTTCATCCAGAAAGTGGTGATAAAGTTTGTTTGCTATTCAGGCAGTTAATAATTTATACAAAGTACATAAACATGTAAATTGACCGGTACTTAGCAGGGTTTTTGGTGTCATTTTTATCCTTCGCCATCAGGTATGTTTGTCCTTTAGTTAAAAATTTTGGTATTTTTGTGGTATCCTCGAGAAAAGATGTATAAAATTATACAATGAATACATTTATACTGGAAAATTTCTTAATCCAGAAGTTTTGGATATTGTCATGTCCTGTTGCCTTCCAGTCTTCATTTGTTTGATGGCGTGGATTATATCTTTTTCTATGATCGTAATATTATACATTTCTTTAACAGTTTCATATTCATTCCTTATCCATATTGCACTGACATTGTGGGTTTTATCCTGTGGCAATATTACTAATCAGAACTTTTCAAAGTCACTGAATTTAGACAATTCATTTGCGGCTGCTGAATCGTCGTTCTGAATGCGTCTATGAAAATTTTTTAGCTTCACTGAAAACTTGAGTTTGCTTCTTTGCGCTTTTCTGACAATGTATATCTGCGTAAACGATTTGCTTTCAATGCAAGCTTTTGACACTGGGTATCCCGCAATAGCTCAGCCGTACTGTTCGGCTGATCATGTCTTTAATGAGCTTTGTGGGTTTTCATAATTTTTCCAAACGATTTCAATATTTTTGGACTTGTATTTCCTGTTATGTATTGAGTCACATGACCAAGTTGAGCTCGTAGATCTTCAACATGCCACTCAGCAGAGTTATACTTATTCCTTGGTCTAATTTTTCAGCAAGTGAGCACCTATTCTACTGTTCATACAATTTACTAATAAATTTTCTAGTCAAATTTTTTTTTTGAATAGTTGATCGCATGAGATGGTCAGTTCCAGCAAATTCTGTTATTGCTGCTTGAAATTCGAAATTTTAGTTTATGTACAGCTCATCGGTGTTACTCTGGTCAATTTACAATGGCAGAATATCCATTACTTGACTTGTATGTTAATTTGTTATGATTAGTGCTGAAATAACACTAAGGTTGTTGTTGCAGTTACCATTTTCTTGTCGGGCTTCATGTATGACCTCTAATTCCCTAGCGACTTCTTGCATTAGCTCTACTTTACTATTACACTTCTTTGGTCGCCTATTCGTTGGACATTGGCCGGCATACTTGGGAATGCTTGTTGGAAGGCGGTGCGAATATAGACCCGTTCGTTTTTGTATCATTGTAGGTTATTTTGTAATAGCTAAGCATAATAAACTCGTTCATTTCTACAGTCCACTCCATGATCGCGAGGGAGATACAGCTCTGGTGGTTATTGGTTCAACTAATAAAGCACTCGTAGCTGCTTGGGAGTTTGCCGAAGTAGTTGCAGTTTCGTTAACCAGTTGATCAACTTTAATGTCCCGCGTCGTCCCTGATCGTTACGACGCTCGTCCGAGGCATCCTGTGATATACTAGGAACCATTGTGCACCCACGGGGTGGTTAGCCCTTCGTGGGGTTCAGCGTGATTCGCTACGCACGTAAAGTGTAACCACTTCTTACTGCGATTTTCCAGTTTTGATCCGCGAGTGGTATTTTACCCTCTATATCTACCGAGCCTTCCCCTATCCGCTACCTGGAGACGCGTCCGATGGAAGACTGAAAACTCCGCACGGAGTTATTTTATTTTATTTTATTTATTTTATTTTATTTTATTTCATTTTATTTTGTTTTATTTTATTTTATTTTATTTTATTTTATTTTATTTTATTTTATTTTTTTTATTTTATTTTTTTTATTTTTTTATAAGTTCATAAGTGCGATAATTTTTGGTCGACATGTGGACTCAGCAAATCTTTCCGATATACGCCGTGGACTAGCATTTCAGACCATTTCTGCAGTTTTTCATTAGCTGATATCGTGTTTCTGTGTTCATAAGGTTGGTTCATTCGCAGTGGAGTATAGTTATCACCAGCGGATTCTACAGCCTGATGATTTTCAGACTGTGGTGACTTTTGACGGAAATACGCTATAAAATTTAAAATTAGTTTGTCATGCAACGCCCAGATATCAATCTGACCCCTTCCATCTTCTTTCCTGGACAACGTCGTTCGAAAGACGAATGCCTTGGGATGATGAGATTGTCTTTGTAAGATTTCAGCGATTTTGGCATGAGAACACGAAAATTGTTTGAACCAGTAAGCATGTATTTTGTCATATCCCGGGCATTTCCATTTGTGAAGCTTCCTTATACCGTTGTTGATTTGCTAAAAGCTGATTGGTGAGAAATCGGTGGCTGTAATACTAGAAAAATTTACATTGAGACCAAATGGACTACCAATAGACTGTAAAATCTTCACTCGATGGTCGCTCTGTTAGTGTTTGGGCGTTCGCGTTGGATTTTAGCTTCCTTAAAAACAGTTTTTGATTGTTTTGAAACAAGGGGTTGTGTTCACGTCGGTTCAAGGAAAGGCTATATTTCTCTCTTCTGCTACACAAGGTTCTCAATTTTTGTTTTAACGTATCCGGTGTTCGCATGGGCAACTCTTCATCAGTTTCAAATCTGGAGTGTAAGTTAAAGCTCTTGCAGATTTTTGAATCTTGATTTCTGAGGCGTCTCGAGGCACTACCATTCACAAATGTCGTTACCTTTTCTATTTTCTTGCGATGGTCTTTTATGTTCTTATCTAGCCTTTACAACCACATCGGCCTACCACTTTTATGCTTGCGATTTCGGCGACTGCTGTTTATGACGCTATTGCAGATTTTCAATGAATTTATTAGTAATTATTTCAGCTACTATCTTTGCCGTGCAATATATAAGAATTACCCACTCGCCTAGGTGAACATCTTGGTTGATCATTTCTGGCAGAATTACCTCGTTGAAATGAGACACTAACTTGCCAAACTTTGCGGAGGTATGGAGTTAGGCTAAGTGAGGTAAATTTATTACAGACATTCCTCTGTATATTAATGAAATTTGCAATATGCATTTTGTGTGTCTATTGGATAACCAGTTTCACTAGCAAGGTCAGTACTGGCGCCAGCAGTTTGCTGATTTGTTAAATTTTCTGTACTAGATTCCAGCACATCTGTGTCTTGGTGACACAGTCGGGCTGGTCGCTGCATTTGATGCTAGTGAAGCATTTCCCGGCTGCAAAAGGCTTGTACTATTATCCCCAGAGTTGTTGCTAATATCTAGAGTATGGTCAGTCTGAAGTCGAGCTGAACCATATTCCAGAAAAATATGATTGGAATGATTATTTAAGTTATCCAAGGTTTGATCTATTCTTCACATTTTTGTGTGTGGTTTCATTTTATACCTTCTGACAGGTTTTAATACAATCGCTTCTCACATGAAAGACAGACGCGATCGGATTTGATTTGCAGTTTTGGTCCGCGAGCGGTATTTTATTTTCCACCTACCCGATATATTTACCGAGCGTTCCCCGCTTCGCCGCCTGGGGACGCGTCCGATGGGAGACTGGAAACTCCTCATTTATTTTATTTTATTTTATTTTATTTTATTTTATTTTATTTTATTTTATTTTATTTTAATTTATTTTATTTTATTTTATTTTATTTTAGTTTAGTTTAGTTTATTTATTTTATATTTTTTTGTTTTGTTTTATTTTTTTATTTTATTTTCGACCAACATACAAAAAAATACAAAATTTATTATCCTGGTTGACTTCGCTCCTCGGCGGGGAATGTCAAGACCTTTGATTAAGTTTCTGATATGAACTAAAAGTTCCTCTTTAAAAATCATTCGGCCGTTAGAATAAGCTGTATGTCCCTCAATTTGTTATAAAAAACCTTAAGATACACACCTTTAATTCGAGGAGGGCGAAAATCTCTTCAGTGGTTACAAAGCGCTAATTGTACGAGTATATGTATGATATTAATATTTAAATATTTATCCAAAAAAACTTCAATATAATAAATGAGTCCGTTGAGAAATCACGATTTTATCATTGTTGGAAATTATATGGCAAATTAATTAATTATGGTATTTATATATATAAATAATATTAATATAAATATAAATATAAATATATATATATATAAATAATATTAAATAGTATATATATAAGTAAAATTTAGTCATTAAATGGAAATATTTTTTCTTTTATTTTTATTTGTTTGCTTATCAAAGAGTACTTAGTAGTATAATACAATACTTTGCATATTCATACGAAATGTTTTTCTGTTCGTATAATTACTATAATTTTTAATGCCCACAATCGATAAGTACACGAAGATTGCTGAAATCCTCCGACTTTATTTTTATGTAACACATTGATGTAAAAAGCCATGACAACGTTCGGTGCAGCATTCTTCGTGGCGATAACACTGCATTTAAGAATTAAAAACAATTATGGAAATAAAAAGTAAATTTTTTAATTTTCTTATATGTTTATGTACATACATATATATGTATGTACTTGCAGACTGATATTAGCATACCTTCTCGCCAATTGATTTGCACTGACGAGCTGTTGCTTGCTTAATCTCAATTTCAGTTGCAGCTTCTTCACCATCTTTTACTTTCTCAATTCCTTGAACATCAGTTGACTTCTCTTCTGCCGATTTTGTTTGGTCTTGTGCCAATTGTTTTGGTTGTCGCGGTATGTCTTGTGGTTGAAAAACAAGGAAGATGAACTCACGCGCATTTGTGGTTTCTTCTTTTCTGTTGCCGTCTTCAATGCCGCCAAAACGTTCTTGTAAAACTGGTCCTGCTGCTGCTACTCCCTCCAACTCATCACTGGCACCTAGCAAATTTTTCAATGTTAATTCAGATTTTCCTGGTTGCCCTCTTTGTGGCTGGCTATTGAATGTTGTAGCTGGAATCATGTTGAACTCAGCAATGCTCTCTAAGAGCTCATCAAATGTCATGGCCGGTGGTGCGACAATGGGGCCGGGATGCCTCTTTCCAATGCAACGGTACGAGTAGGTTAAACAGGTATTAGAACAGCATTCCCAATGTTCTTGACACTGAAATAAATTATTAAATTTTTTTGTTAAAACAAAAAAAAGTTATGGCTTAATCAACTTCAAACTCAAACTTAATTTCCCACTTACATATTCATTGTATTCGGCGCATTTCCGCTCTGCACCTGCTGCGATATCACAAATCACGAAACATAAAATTGCAAAGAGCAGAAAGTGTATGGTGTTTCTCAATATAAACATGTTCACTGTAGTAAATCTTGATTTCAACTGATGTGTTGGAGCTCAGTTTAAGTGTGAATATCTGAGCTGATAATTTTAGCTGGTGGTGCCATATTTTTGTTGTAATAGCGGTATTTTTAATAAAGCTTAAATTGTACTTTACATCTACTTAAAAGATCCAATTATTCTTATAATATGAAATATTCGATAAATTTAAAACTTGAGGCAATGAATTAAAGGCTTTTGTAAGCTTGAGATGATTTTTCAAGAAAAAATTTTAATTTCAATCACAAATACCAGAATCGGTCATTAAAAACGAAATAAACTTAGCTCATAATTCTGATATGATCGGTATAAATTTTTCTATTTCTTCTCCTTCTGGTACTTACATTCTTCGGACAAAAGTTAATACACCATTTCATACAAGTAAACATTAAAGGTATAATACAAAATAAATAAGTTAAAATTTATAATTTAATTTTCTTATAGAAAGCTTCAATCTTTTGGTATGATTTCTAACAAAAAAAAGTATATAAGAATAACGGTTGCATCTTATGTAAATTTTTATTACGATAAAGTCAAAATAAAACAATGTGTCGAAAACTTTTATGTTTACCTTACACACGAGTATTTATACAACAACTTTTTGTAGGAGCTACCGAATTATTCAAAATTACATTGAACACCATTATGATAATTTAGGAAATAGTTATATCCATAGAAATTATATACAAATGTATTTCAATATTTTTTAGCGGACAGGGCTAACGTTGTAAAAATTAAATCAGTTGACCAAAATCTCTTACTAAATTCTCAAAAAGAGAAATTATCTATCAGCCCACTGATTAGCAATGGAACGAAAACAAAATAAATTAATGAAGCAAACAAATAAATAAATTGGTTTTGCATGTTATTCATTGATTTTTTGTGTGCCTCTTCGCGATTATTGCATTTCTTTTATTCTCTACATGTTTGTTTTTCTTAAATGCATGCATGTACATATTCCTACAAAAGCTATTATAATAAATAAATGCTAAAAAAATATTGAAACGCACGAAAGCGATTAAATAAATTAAGAGTTATATTTATCTTTTTTAATTGGTCGTATGTTACTAGGTATGTATATTTTATTTTTTATCGTTTTTTTCAACGCAAGGTATAAGTTTGTAAATTTTATAAACTGTAAATTAGCGTGGTAGGAAATATTCTAATGTTAGTGCGTATTACAATTATTTTAAAAAATGATTTTTTAGTACATTCCCCTAAAGTTTATATTAGAAAAGGTAATTTATTTTGAGAATAAACAAAATGACTACAATCACAGTTGCGTGAATTAAAATTGTAATTTGAATTTGAACAGTTATTTAAAAACAGATTTAAGAATTATTACATAAAGGTTTGTATTTTTGTAAAAAGAGTAAAATTATTATTTTTTTATTGTATTTGTATTATTTATCTATAATCCGTTAAAAAAATTCATCTTTTTTCGAAAGGGGTTTTTTTGACAATTTTGAAAAACTCATTTATCATTTTTGATAATTTCACAGAAAATAAAAATAATTTTACCAAAGGTTTAATAAATAAATTTTTTTATAATTAAACACTATGCCAAATACGTAAGTATGAATAAATTCAAAGCATATAACTGCTTTATACTTTACCATTCAGCGTTGCTTAAGCTAGCTATAAAAATTCATCTGAAGAAAAACCTAGAAAAGAATCGATGATTCGATTCCTAGCAAAAGAAGTCTGATGAGGAGATGTGGTGATATCCGAAACATCTTTCACTTTTACAAATTTTTCTTTGTTGTATAACAAAATATTCAATTAAAAAAATTCTAACAAAATAGGCCTTTTGAAAAAAATCATTCACTTATAACCACAAACAATTATAGGCCGCACTAAACAATTAAGAATCCAATAAATTTTCATGGAACCAAAATATTTAAAAAAAAAAAATTAAATACATAAAAAGTCGAAATGAAGAATTTTTCACCAATACGACAGGTGTGATAGGTAGTTTTATCTCAAGTTAACTGGTTCCAAAAGCCAGCGTTCTAAAATATCGTATTCATTGTGTAATTTACTTGAAAGTTGGCATGTAAGTAGTTTTAAGCTTAGGTTAACATGCCCAACTCTTTTTCTTTGAGGAGGTTTGTCTGAAGCGGGTGTATAATGAAATCCTGATACTCAAATTCCTGAAATACGAAATTTCGAAGAGCAAAATCCAAACACGACACAATTCAGACAAAACATCCCGACAAATATCCCGTCAAAAATTAATGTAATAAAAAAAATTGATGACAGTAGTTTGGTAGTACGCCCTATATTGGAAATGCTCACGTCCTCGAGAGTTCATCTAGGATAAATTATTTTTGACAAAATTTGAAGTCACTGAGAATAACTTCTCTCTCTCTATTTTTAGTAAATGTCAAAACGTCAACATTTTCCCAATGTTTTTAAAATAGTTTATGTATTCCAATCAAACCTCTTATTCAGCTTCTACTTGCCTTTAATAATAGAATTTCACATGCTTGGATACAGCGATTCCGCCAGAAAAAAATGAACAAATAAGGGCCATTATTCATCAACCAAATTGCAATCAAAAAATCTTCCTAATATATTTCCTCTGCTAAGGCAAGGTAAAATTCGGTAAACCATATTAGGTTTATTTCTTGAAATTGAAAATAGAGTAGACCAGATAAAGTTCGTGCATAACAGAGCAGCTGCCAGAAAACAATAGAGCAAGTTAGAGCAACTCGGAACAGCAATCTCATGAAACACTTTTCGGGCAAAAATTTCCAAATTTTAGCATTTCTTTATTTTTTATATTAGTTTTTAAAATGAATATTTTTGTTTTCCCTTTTATTTATTTTCTGTTTTATTTTCGTTCTCTACTCGCGTCGGTCTCTAAGTTTTATTACTTGCTCTAAATTACTCTACCAAAAAAGTTAGAGCAGAATCGGCTCTTTTTCTGCTAAGAGCAGACTCATAAAACAAAAGACATAGTAAAGTACAGCAAACAAATTTTCATGAAACCAATTTTTTTTTAAATAGAGTATCTAGGAGGAATCTATTTTTTATTGATTTTGGAAACCATTTTAAATTACCAAGAATATAACTTTAATTCATTTTGCAACTACTAAACAAAGTTCATTACGACAACATGTAGCTTTAAAGTTAAAGTTAAAAAAGTTAAAAAAATTAAAATTTTTAAAATAATTCCGTAAACCTGGAATAAATTAATTTAAAAAAAGACTGAGTTTAAGAAATTATGTTATTTAAAAACGTACACATAAAAAATTATAATTCAAAAGCAATATGTTCTCGGTACTGCCATCACTTGTATGTAGACAATATTTGTAGAAGCCGACGTAATAATTTTTAAAAGAATTTAATTATTCAAGCAAATCTATAGAAGATTAACTCAGGTAAGAATAATTTCAATTTAAAGTGTTGTTTCTTATATGAAAACATGATTACAATATGCAAATCCTCATACCTATGTTATATATTATAATTAAAAATTTTAATTCAAAATAAATAAAACAAATTTCAAAGTCAAAATTTTATTACATAAGATATAAGTGTACTTGTAATGTCAGATTTTAATTCTTATAAACGGACACAAAATGTACCAATACGTATGTTCTTATGCGAGTAAAAGTATATACATATGTATTTTCACTACCGAAAGTAATGTGTCATCAATGCATCATTGACTAATTTGCGTAATTTTGAAAATTTTTACAAATTCAAACGAGTAATTACCCTGCAAACATGTAGAGTACTCCATGCACGCGTGAAATATATAATCCACGCGGACAATAGAGTAATCCAAAACCTCCTACAATCCATGTCATTTTCATTGAAATAATAATAAATTCTGCACGCCTTTTCCGTATCAGCAGGGCTCAACAGCGAAACGAAACTGACTCAGTTTCATTTCTACACATTTTCTGTATACGAGTATAGAACTTATTGCGGAATTGTAATTTCGTGTAGTGATTGCGAATGGTCGTGACGCAAGTAAGTTCAGGTAAAAACATGAGTTGGTCCAAAATTTTCCACAGAGGAGCATATTGTAGGTACTCCAATGGACCATATCTTTGCAGTATAGGTGAAACATTCATACATATAAATATATATACAAGAATCTTACTCATCATTAATTGCAGTTTTTACGGTTGTGTAACATAACAAATACTGTGTGATAGCGAAGACTTACAATGACCGAATATACATAATTCGGCTTCAGGTCTTCATTATGATATTTCCCCGAGTCTTACACAAATATTATCCACGATATCAGATCTTGCAGGATTCACTACTTACGATGTTATATAGAGAGGAGGCACTCTTTGAGCTACGAGTACTTTAAATTTGCCATAGTTTCTCAGAGCCTTGATAGCCATGTGCTTTTCAGAATGATCATATCCTCTTACTGGATAAGCACACAAATGCGGTGAATAAATAAACTGTTTCCTAATGGATGTATGAACTTCGAATATATGTCCACTATGAGAACCATCACCTTAAAAAGTCCCTGCTGCTGAATTCCTGAAATTTTTATAATATTAAAGTTTTGCAAGGATTAAGACTACAAGTGGTTAAAGACACCATGCGGACTTTATACAGTTTTTCTTTTATTTTCCTTACATTTAGACCTGAAGTTAGTTGCTAAGTCTTTTTTAAAGAAACCATTCAACGAAAAATTGTTTGTACATCTGTATCAAATTTTAGGCACTGTGTAGTCTTGACTACAATCAAAATTTCTTTTATTTAGACCTAAAGTTAGTTGCTAAGTCTTTTTTAAAGAAACCATTCAACGAAAAATTGTTTGTACATCTGTATCAAATTTTAGGCACTGTGTAGTATTGACTAGCATCAAAATTGAGATACTCAAAAGTGCATTCCACACTCAAACACACACAGTATAGTACTCAACTCGATTGTGTTATCTTATCAGTGCCTTATGTTCATCCGTCTTTTTACAATATATATTTATATATTATATGCTGTCAAATGCGCTAACTGATATGAAATCTTGACATAGTGAGAGTGTCTGCGAGTCTAGACAAGACTATCAATATTTAGAATTGGTGGATCACTCAATTTTTATTTCAGTCGCGGTTTATAACTCAAGACGATTAGAAGTCTGAAACGCGGTAAAAAAAAGTTATTATTGATATTTAAAATTAAAGGCCAACGGATAAGTTATATATAAGAAAAGTTTTCACGTGCTAAAGTTAAAATATTTGAAATGTTGATATATATATGCGCTGATAAAACAATGTATCTTCATTATCTCAACAAACTCAATCTGGTTATATTTGTGCTGCTACTTTTCGGTTTAAGTTCCGCCAATGTCACCAAAACAGACACGGTTAGCGAACCATTTAAAGCCTCGGCCGTCCAAACAAATCAATTTTCACCAGTTAATATAACCACTGTAGCATCCAGATATAACCCCAACAAAATACCGCGTTCGGTGCGTCTTCCCAACACCACATATCCGCTGAATTATCATTTGCACATCGTTTCGAATATACACCGCGAAGAGTTCTGGTTCAATGGTAATATAACCATAGAAATCTCAATACTCGAGTCGACGAATGAGATTGTATTGCACTCGAAAAATCTCTCCGTAACCGCGTTGTCGATGAGTGAGCTAAACACACATGTAACATTAGACGATCTCACATATACATATAATAAGCGAGCAAGTTTTTTGATTATTCATCCGATTGAAAACTATCAAGCCTTTGAAGCGGGTCAACGTTATCGCTTAGAAATTCTATACAAGGGATTATTTAATGAGAACACTTTCGGCATTTACTGGATGGCATACAAAAATGAGAAAAATGGCACAGTGTGAGTAGAGCGGAAATTAAAATGTAACTGTAAAATGTGGAAATAACAGTAGCTAGCTTTGAGTTCGTATGTAAAAGAAAATCAATATTTCTCAAACATTAATTATCTTATTAACAGATTTGAGCAAGTTTACATTTGTGCATACGTAGATATTGTTGCAAAGATAATAAGAAAATGGCACAAAAATCGCGATAGTTTAAACGCGGTATTTAAGCAATGCGGTATTCGCAAATGCCCTGGTAAACCCATAGCTACACATCGGCTTTGGTTTATTATCAATTTAACCACATACATTTGTACACGTGTGTGTACACTAAAGCTTAATTGTATAAGGTGTTTCTAAGACATGTGGTTTTCAAGAAAAAATAAAACACATATAATTTAATGGTATAACCAAGAATTTAACTTTATTATAAAGATTAGGATTTGCAATAGGAATTTCAGCCGAGAGGCCCAATTTTCGAATACTTTTTCAACTAATTGGGCCGTATGCCAGCAAAAACTCGCCGAACATAGGTCAGTCTGTTCCTATGAACTGACAAATCAAACTGTGTAAAAATCAATTAAAAACTATCCAAAATACCAACACCGAAAAAAGTATTGCTTCATTGGATACCACACGTCTAAAAAAAACACCCTTTATGTAGAAGTTTATTCAAATTAATATACATAATTTTACATATAGTAACTTTTTTCTGTTTCTATAATACACGAACACTGAAATAAATGTGTATATTTACATATATTTCCAATATGTCTCATTGTTCAACGCTTATGAGTTGCCCCCAAAACAAACGAATGCACAGCATACGTTCATACATAAATACTCGTACATATGGCTGATAACGTTTATTGTCTATCAATGAAATTATTTTGTAATGAGAAGTCGTGCTGATAAGATTTTTTTTTTTTTTTTCAAATAAATACAAACCACTAATTAATTCTATAGACTTGAAATTGTAAAAATGTTATGTAAACAAAAACACTCACTAAATGCAATTATTGTGAAAACATGAAGAAGCGAGAATTATTGGTGTGTAAACAAAAATGTGCTAAATTCATTGCAAAATTGTTATGGGAATTATTATGAAATGTTAGTATTATTCATATCATTAGAAGCAGAGAATTGTTACAAATTAATTAAAAGGTATTGGAATGTCCTGCCGAAAATATGTCACATCAAAAAATATAAAGAAAATGCCTCCTAAAAAGGCGCACAACTAACCACTCAGCCACACAAACTGAATTCAAGAAAGATAAGCTTAATGCTGACCATATTTCTGTGTTATAGTTTAGACAGTCATCAAAGTTGACCGTACCAACTGCCCATTAAATCAAATTAAAACAAGAAAAAAGAGCTGTCTTCGGCATACCTTTCATGAACATATAAAATTTATTGTAAATTGCAAGATTCGATTTCGACGATTTTCGGTGTAAATATAAACTTGAACTTACGTCTGGAGAATACCAAATTTTACGCTCATAGATGATCTTTTTTTGGCGGATTTTTTATCCAAAACCTTATATCTCTACAAATCGGTTATATGGGGACTATACTTTGTAATATTCCGATTTCGATGGCTTTCAGTACCAAAATGCAATTCATAATATTTGCAGATAATACCGAATCTCATGCTCCTAAATTCTTTTTTGACTAAGTTTTGACCAAAGCCTCACTTCTGAAGAAATCTGTGTATGAGAACTATATATTATAGTTGTCCGATTTCGATGATTTTCAGAACCAATATCCAATTCATTTTGTATGTGTAGTATACCAAATTTCACATTTGAAAAATCGTATGTGTAGTATACCAAATTTCACATCTGAAAAATCGTATGTGTAGTATACCAAATATCATGGTTTAGGTACTTTTTGACAGATTTAGGGCCGGAAATTTCAAATCTGAAAAATCAGTCGTTTAGAATTCCAAATTTTACCGTTGTATGTGAGCTATATTTTATAAAGGATTTTCCAGTAGGGATGATAAGATTTCTAAGTGTCCTTTTGGCCCCTTTTAATAAGTCATGATCTGTCATATTTTTTTCATTGTATTCAGTAATGTTTACAATTTCATCATTGGACCACCATAAACGTCTTAAATTTGCACACTGCAAAACTGTCGATTCTGGTGCGAAGAAAATCCACAAATTATTCATGAACAATGATTACATTCACCTAAATTGACAGTTTGGTGTTGTTTTTGGTCTGGTGGAATCATCTGTCCATATTTCTTTCGAAATAAAGCTGGTAGCACCGTTAAGGTCAATGGAGACTAGTATAAATCTATAATAATCAACTTTTTATGGCCACAATTGGAAGAAGTTGATCTTAACAACATCTGGTACCAACTGGGCTATGTGTTACACAGCACGTGCAAAAACCGCATTATTGCGAGAAAGGTTTGGAGATTCGATTATTTCACAAAATTGTGACATTGAATGGCCTCCAAGAATTTGTGATTTAACACCATTAGACTACTTCTTGTGGGGTTATTTAAAGTCATTGGTCTTAAGCAATATACCAGACTCTCTTCAAGCTTTAAAATTCAATATTGGGGTTCATCGCATTCGTTCCTATAAAAGAAGTCGTGGAGGCCATTTGAATGATGTTATATTCAGAACTCAATTGGATCAATTGTACTTCACATTAAATAGAAAACATTTGAATTTCCTTAACAAATGCTGTGTTTTTTTTAAAGAAATCATATCACTCTTATTGGAAAACCCTATAGTTGTTCGATTTCGATGTTCTTCAGTCCAATGTCTAATTCGTTATATCTGTGTTTCATGTCCTTAGATGTGTTATTGAAGAATTTAAAACCCAAAACCACATATCTGAACAAATCGGTTGCATGGGAGCTATATGATATAGTCGACTGATCTGGCCATTCCGACAAGTGTTCAACACATTGCAAAAATACTTGTTAAAAGTGTATACATTTGGTATTGTGAATTATGATATGCATTAGCAGGACAAGAGTAGAAAAAAGAAAAAGCGCGAAAATTCAAACCATGTCATAACGTTAACAAATAGGTATAATAAAAAAAAATTAAATAAAAAACATAAAAATAAAAATAAAAAATAAAAAACTTTGGGCCCGTCCTTCAGGTAATCCCAAATTCCTAAACAATTTAATAATCGTAAAAAGGTTCCAATGAAAAATAACGATAAACAGCCATTGGAGTACATTTCATGAACTAATTGAAATAGATTTTAGTTCTGACAAATGCATACGTATATTTTTTGAAACGGTCACAAACAATACTCGTTTCAACTTGTTAAGTCAGATGAAAAGAATAATTTGTGTTTAGGCTTCTTATAATTAACTAGCAGACCCATCGGGAAATTCCTAAATAAGCTTTTATCTCTTTTGTAAATATTTAAATATTAATTTTATTAATTTGTGGTTTATTTGCGATTAGGAATTTATTTAGAATATGCAATGAATTTTTTTCTGATTTTCTATATTTCAAACAGTTGACTTTTTCATTTGATATCTATATTATTATACATACTTACCTTAAACCAGCTGTAGTATATGAATATTATAAGTTAATTATAATTGAGTTAACATTTCAAAATAAGTTTATGGTTTACATCCTGTTGTTGGATGCTACAAGAAACCCAGTTTTATAAAATCAAAATCGGCGTAATCGTTTGATCACATGAAATAATTTAAATTCCACATATATGTAAGATAATAAGGGTGTAGAAGATTGTCGTAATTGTTTTCTCCTTTCGCTTATATTGAATTTAACTGCACTACAGAAAACAAGCTCATAATTTGATTTCCACTTTCCTCTTTATCTCTTTGAACGCACACAAATTTTCTATGAATATAACAGATATGTAACCGCGACGCAATTCGAGCCAACAAGCGCCCGCTTGGCATTTCCCTGTTATGATGAGCCATCATTCAAAGCTAACTTCACAATCAGCCTCACGCACAGCAATTATTTCTCGGCCATCTCGAATATGATGGTACGTCAAATTGAACCGAATATTGACGCAAATGCTGAACTTGGTGACAAGTAAGTACAATGTACACAAACTCCTTTGTTGGCTGTCTGTGCCAAATCAGTAAACCGCAAATTCGCATGCTCTCAATATTGTGTTCATCCATTTTACTCATCTTCATACATGTCGATATTAAACACGATGTAACTATAGATGGATTTGTTCAATTTTTCCGCAGTGATGGATCAATGGTGACAACGACGTTCCACACAACACCTGCCATTTCTACTTACCTAGTCGCTTTTGTCATCTCAGATTTCGTCTACATTTCGGAGGAATACCGCGGTGTTTTGCAACGTATCTTCACCTCACCGCAAATTGCAGATAAGGGACGTAGAGTCTTAAAGAATGCCATACAAACGGTATCTATGTTTGAAGACTACTTTGGTATCGATTATGCTTTGGCCAAATTGGATCATGTACTGTTACAGCAAAACTATGGTTCAGCAATGGAAAACTGGGGTTTGATTACCTACAATGAAGATATGCTAGTGCATTGGGATGGTCCTGATTTGCACAAAAGACAAAATGGTATTCTAATACAAAATCACGAAATTGCCCATCAATGGTTCGGTAACTTGGTGTCACCTCAATGGTGGTCGTATGCTTGGCTGAATGAAGGATTTGCCTTCTACTTTAGTTACGTCGTAACAGATATGGTAGTTGAATTGAACATTCTACTTAATATAAATATAAGATTTGATGAAGTGTTAAAGTATTTTGTATTTTCCAGCTTTATCCTGATTTCAAAATTATGGAATTATTTTTGACTGACGTAGCTGAGCGCGCATACAGTTTAAACTACATTAAAGTACGTCCGATGACACACTACGTTGAGAACAATACGGAAATACTCTCCATTTTCGACATGATAACCTATCATAGAGGTGAGTTTCTTTTGTAAATTAGAAAACATTAAATCGATTTTCTTCGATTTGTGAATGGCGTCCTTATTACTTCTTTGCAAATGGAAACATCTACAGCTTTATTCTGCCTGATAGAATTTTTTTTTCATATCATAAATAAACTCGAAGGTATTGACATTCCTTCCGATGGCCGATTTCGTTGGGAAAAAACTTTCGATAGGTAGCTAGGTTACCCAACGAGATACTGCTGTTGATATTACAATATCACCAAAACCTATATTTAATAGAAAATTAAATCGCTTTAAATAATAGTATAAATAAAATTACCAGCTTCAAGCTTTCAAGGGGTACTGTGCTGAGTCAGATACAACATTTATCTTAACTACATATATTTCATAGAGGTTCATATAAGCAACGTTCTGTCTCTTTCAGTGCTTTTACTTTTAGCGCAATGTGCAGAACACTAAATTTCATATAAGCTGTTATGATCAGAAATATATGAAAAACTAAATTTGGTTCGAAGATTTTAATAATTGAGAATCGATTTTTTTCTTCTTAAATACATCTTATTTGCAATTTATTTGCCTTCAGTGAGGTAGATAATAAAATACCATATTGTCTTATTTTAAGAGTTAAAGAAATAATAATAATAATATTTATACACTTTATATCGTATCATACGTAATTTAATACTATGTGTTTAATTTTTAAATGGGAGATCTAGAACATGATATCTTTTGAGCCAAATATTTTAATTGTTTTCATCCAGTATCCAGTGGTATTACTGCCAAAGAGTTATCAAGATAGCTGACCTGAGTTAGTATGCATTTTGCAAGGGACAATTGAATCGCAAAGTTTTTGACTATTATCTTCGTAAGATTTCAATATTTGTGTTATTAGCAATGCCACAAAGTTGCGCACCTTAGGTACATTTGTATTGATTTATAAAATAGTAATTTTTTTAAAGATATAACTCCGATTCATATCGGGAAGCCAATAAAATTGATTCATTTTTAAATTTTTAGTCATTTGTCTTTATATAAAATAATCTCTCTGTTAAATAGAACTTAAAAGATATACTTGAGAAGAAATATTTAGAGCTGAACAGTATTCCTTAAGTTCGAAGAAGTATATAATGTAGTTAAATACAAGGTATCCCTGTTCAGGTGTGTCGTGCTATCGATCAAATCCAAATTTATGTTCAATTATCTTGTTATCTTTCAGTATTTGCAAAGTTATAGGCAAATATATTTTTTCAAATGTTTTGTTTGATCTATACGAAGTGATTTCCTTCTCGGGTTTAGCGGGTTTACGTACCATCATAACATCGGCACACTTCTACTGAGTAAAGAAATGGTTAAGTCTTAATATTGAACGATATATATGTAAGTGTTAGAAACATAATTCGTTTTTAGGTAAACACTTAACAACTTCGGCATCAATTTAGTCATATCCTAAGGATTTCTTGTTAGTTCATTTTCCGGTTTCGCTGTGTATTCGCAGGTCGCAGGTTCAATGGAACTTATTGATAAAGAAAGAAATAGAATGAGAAATTCAAATATTTCAGCATCGTTGTTGCTGCCGCTGCTAGTAAAAAGTGTAAACGTTGTTTCAAGGTATTTAGCATATGAATTTGCTTAAAATTTGTCTGTTCTACACGAACTTATAGGTATTTTTTAGGTCGTTTTAAATATTTTTAGTCTTCCATATCTTATGGTCTTCAACATTTCTGTAATTTAAACTCTCAATATATTCGAAAATCGATTTGTTTTTGAAATCATTCAATTTTTCAATTCAGAATAGTTCAAACCATATTAGTTTTGGATCCTTACTACTCTGGCCCGTTTTTCGTATACGTCTGCTACATTGGATTACTGCTCTGATTTCAACAGACATATGAATTAAGTTAAGAGGTGAGAACTTATTACACCTTTCATGAACACGAAATGGTATATTAACTGTGATCCGAAGTATGTAATTACCAAAAGAAGAAGAGGTAAACCCATTAAAATGTATACCAATCGGATCAGAACGGCGAGCTTAGTTGATTTAGCCATCACAGTCTGTTCCAACTCAAACTAACCCTTCAGTTTTTGAGATTAACGTTGTAGCTGGGCAAATTGGACCGTTACAACATATATTCTACCGATTTTTCAGATTTTGATTTTGGGTCAAAAATGAAATTCGGTTTCAATACACGTGATTTCAAATAAATTTACGGTACGGAAAATTATCGAAATCGGAAGACTAAATCATATTTCTAAACTACAACCGGTATTTCAGACAGGAGAATGAATATTTAATAGTTGAGTTGGAATATCTTTGTATATTATTTATAATACATTTATAAAGCTTATATATCTTATCTTTACGATCTTTATTATCTCTGGTTTGAAGTACGTGTATCCTTTAGGGTTGCTTAGCACTGTAATCACCTCGTACAAAGAATCTGTAACCAAGAGAGCTAAAAAAACATTCATTTTCAGAAGTTGTTATTCTATGTCTTGATGTTGAGTCAAGGGAATAGAGGTGTAAGTCGATACTGTTCCACGTTACTTTTTGTTCGAGCAGCTTGCATTTACCAATTTTATACAAGATTTAATTAAATCAGCACAGCTTGTAATGAGCTCTGTTATTTCGATGATTAGAGTCAAGTTAGAGATTAGATATGTATATCATAATTTGTTATTTTTAAAAATATTTTAACTATAAAGTATGTTTCTAACGCTAAACACTTAGGTTTGTTTACAGAGCTGCTCTAAGTTACGACAGGTTCCTCCATTTATAAGAATTATGTTTCTATTTGGTTTTAATAGCTCAACTTTTTGTACCATGAGTCTTCTCTAAGCAGAGATAGAGCAAGTTAGAGCACGATTATCTTCTTCAGCTGTTTTGGTAGAGTAACTTAGAGCTAGCAATAATTTTTTTTTTAACATTCATGATTAAAAAAGGAAAGAGGTCAATATATTACTATGGGATGTTCTCCGGCTACAGCAAACAACTTAAATCAAAGTGAAAAGAGAATTCATTTCATATAATTTGTTTTAATATTAAAAAAAAAATTTTAATTGAAGTGTCACACATTCACATTTGAATTTGCATTTTTTGGCCGAAAAGTGTTTCATAAGGTTACTGATCCGAATTGCATTAGAATAAAATTTCTTATTTGAGGTAACCCACTACATTAAATACTTTTCTTATTCCAGGACCTAGTTTTAGAACCTTAATAACTAATAAGTTACTGTTTTTATTCCATTAATAGTTATGGACGACAAGTAAAACGTTGTTCTTAAAAGGCACGAAGATTTCTATGTATATTTTCGTTGCGCATATACCACGGTGCACGGTGAGGTTCCGTAGCGTTTTTGGATTGGAATCGCTGTATTTTATGGATACTAGTTGCGGAGGCAGGGTGGCTGCAGTAGCCGAGTGGCTAGAGTTGCGTACTACTATTCGGAAGGCCTGCGTTCGAGACCAGGTTCGAGCAACATCCAAAATGATCGAAAATTAATTTTCCTAATTACCCCCCACCTTTAGAGAAAGTCAAGCCCTCCGAGTGTATTTCCGACATGAGGTAAAAGCCCTCATAAAAATCCATCGGCCATTCGGAGGCTGCTTAGAATAACTTGTAAGTCCCTCCAATTTGTTGGTAAAAATATACCGCAATACAACAAATTGAAGGAGGAGCTCGGCCTAAAATCGCTTCAGTGGTTACAAAGCGCCAAATATATATATAGTTACGCAGGCAAAGCCCCATAATTATATTTCATTCATACATATTGGCTGTATGACTGAATCATACATAAGGATAACCAATAACCAATTTAAGCTGGCGGTTTTAAGTCTGTGGATGCAAAGGTTTGTAAAGTATGACATGAAGATCTGATGGAGTTCTTCTTGCGAAAATCGGATATTATCAACGAAGCGTTTGAAGTCATTAAAAAAAGCAATAAAAAAAATTGTTTCATAATTGTGCCAGAATCATAACATTCTTAAAATTAAAATAACGGAAATTGTCAACCTCGTTCTTTCTTTTTTGAGAAATCTGTTGAACTTCTGTAGCTTTGAATTATTTTCGTAGACTACTAATCTAATCAAGGGCAGATGGAGAAACGATTCATAGGGAGTTAAACTAACTGTATACCTTAGATATCTCACCTCATTGTGGTTTTTCTACTATAGGATTAAGTGTGTTGGTCAGCTCTCACCTCAAATTTGGAGGTCTAGCAGGTTTTCTACTCGACTTGCATATGTGTTCTCTGAGTGCACTCATCAGCAGCTCGATATAAGATAGCTGTAAAACGGAAAATCAAACTCCCAATATATCGTCGATATGGAAACAATTGATTTTCAACAATATAAGAAAAATCGGTAGTACGATAAGGAATGTCGAAATACATTGGAAAAAATACGGACTTCCAACACTTGCGGGATGGGATAGATACCGAGAGCTGAAGAGGGAAGCGAGACGCTCTTCCCGAAAAAAAAGAAAGATACCGAAATGCGTGAAAGTGAAGAGTTTGAGAAGCTGACCGACAAGGGTAATGCTCGAAAATTCTGAGAAAAGATGCGGCGACTTACAGAAGGCTTCAAGGCCGGAGCATACCTAGACCTTATCTAAAGCCATACTAGATATGGTAAATCCACCATTGCCATATATTCACCATGCTTAAGTAAGTTCTGCTTTCTCCGGATTATATAAAGAAGCGAAGCGAATGGTTCTGGTAGTGAACAGGGCACGATGAATTATTTCCTGTTATCAAATAAGCAAGAGTCGCGTACTCGGCTCGGCTCCCACATCACTGTTGGCAATAACAACTTCGAAGCTGCAGACATTTTTGTTTATCGAGACAATTAAAAAGTATAGTCCTCTCGACTAATCAGAACCAAACTCTTTCTGATATATGGTGCGGAAACTTGGACGATGCCGACATCCTAGTTTTGCGGAAGATTTATGGTCCTTTCCGCGTTGGCAACGGAGAATACCGCTGATGGTGGAACGATGAACTCTACGAGATATTCGGCGACAGTGACATAGTTCAGGGAACCAAGAAGCAGTAATATTGTCCGAATGAATGAAAGTACTCAATGGTGTACCCGCTGGTGGAAGCAGAGGAAGAGGAATACCTCCGATCCTTTGAGAGCGACCTATTCTCATTTGATATTTCCAACTGACGCCAAACAGCGAAGAGACGGGAGCGGTGCCTATCCCAAAGACGAAAGAAGAAGTTATTCATAATAATAAATGGAACCAATTTTAAAAATAAAACAAAATGGAAGTACCTTATTGCAAATTAGAAAATTTGATTTCTTTGAATTCCAGACAAATCGTGTAAATGCAAATATACATCTTCGTACCAAGTCTGGTTGCAATATCACAAAAACTGAGGGACTAGTTTGCGTTTAAACAGACGGACATGGCTACAACAACTTTGTTATGATTCTGATACGATCGGGATACATTTTGGTGAATCTATCTCCACTCCTTCTGGTACTTACATGCTTTGGACCAAAGTTGATATACCATTTTATGCACATGAAAGGTGTAAAAATAGTCAAGACCTCATAGATGTAAATTAAAATAAACTAACGAAACTATTACAATATATTGAACAAAACGTTTCACCAAAAAGTTAATAAAAATTAAATTTGCCCATGAAAAGTATTATGATAAAAAATATTTTAAAATATAAATTTAACCGCATTCGTAAATATCTCTATACATTCTTACTATGTAATCCATGTTTTATTATATTTTTGCAGCTGCCTGCGTGATCAAGATGTTCCACCACGCTTTTAACCAAAAGACGTTTGTAAAAGGCATAACCCAGTATTTGCGAAAATAGTAAGTGGTTCTTCAATATTTTAAAGTCTTGAAAATCTTCATGCATGTAATTAGTTTGAACTGATCAATAACATTTAATATGAAGAAACTTTCTCCCCCCTCTTAGTCAGTACAGTGTAGCCAATGAATTAAATCTATTCGATGAACTTCAAAACGCAATCACTAGGGATAAGGCGTTCAGTCAAGACGCCCGGATACAAAACTCTGTACGCGATATTATGCTCTCTTGGACACATAGTAATGCAATACCGATAGTTAGTATTTCACGTGATTACGAACGTAATACCATCACAATAAAACAACGTTCTAAAGATCAACATACTCTTGAATATTGGTGGATACCGTTAAACTTTGCAAGTTCATCTACACCAGATTTCCAGCGAACAACGGTCGACTACTTTATGCCGCCCGTACCTGAGGTAACACTAAGTGCCAGTGAGTTGGGCATAGAGTTGCGCATCGACGATTGGCTCATCGTAAACAAAAAACAAACTGGCTTCTACCATGTTCTCTATAATGATGCAAATCTTTGGTTAATCGCTAAACAGTTGCACGATAACCACACATTAATACATCCACTCAATCGCGCCGCCATCTTCCAAGATCTGGGACATCTAATTCAAAACAATGACATACAATCAGTGGACGTAATATTTGAATTATTAAGTTATCTTCAATATGAAGAGGAGCTCTTGCCATGGAATCAAGTTGCTGACACAATTCTGTTTCTGGGCAAAAATCTTTATGGTACGCTTTCTTATGAAATGTTTAATAATTTTGTACGCCAGTTGATCAGACCAATATTTACTCAGCTCTTCGAAACGCCGCTGCATGGCAATCTCACAAACACAGAATTGTTGGCGAGACAAAAGATTATGGAAATGGCTTGTTTGGTCGATTTGCAGGAATGTCTAACCTATACCCATGATATGGCGCACGAGTATATATTTGGCAGTTTGAAAATTGCGAATGAAATGAGCTACTATGCTATGCATGAGACTATACTTTGCTTGGGCGTAAAATATCTAAGTGATGAGGAATTCAATGCAATATTGAATACATTCTCCAAAAATGGTCCTTGCTTTGATGATCTTATTTACGCTTTGCGTTGTACGCAGAGTCAGAGTCATTTACAGCAATATTTGAATCTCTTGTTGGGTGAGAATTCCACCAAAAGCATTATGGATGATATAGAATCTATGATGTATTTATTGTATTTGTTCAGAAGTAATCCCGCCGCACGCCCGGTGATGTGGCAGTTCTTTGAAGAAAATTATCGCATCCTTTGCCGTATTCCAAAGTTCGTCGAAAATTTTAATCTTATAGCGGAATACACACCTCGAATACATCATGAACAGGTAATTCTCTCAACACATATTTGAATATAAATATTAAAGTTTTCTAAATTTATGTAGAAAATTATACTAAATTTTTTTGCAGTTCATAGATTTACGTATGAAAATTGCTGAAGAACTTAGAAAGGTGGGCCAAGATGAAATTCTAATTGCTGCTGATTCGTCACACATTGGACAGAAAGCTAAAGTCAGCGACACTTTCAATGATAAATTCTACAATGAAACCTATGAATGGTTAAAGCGACATCAGCCGACCCCATATAAGGCGTCTTTGGGTGCCCGCAGCAGCGCTACACAAATAGGACACTTGTTCCGTGTTGCGGGGAAGTTTCTACGTAAAGTGGTTACTAAGAAAAGAAGTTGACTTTTCAGTTTATTTTGTACTTCTTTTATAAATTATAATTTAATAATAAATTTATGTTTAATATATATATATTGTACTTATTTGAATTCAACTCCCTGTAGGGAATGTTGGCCGCTTCGAGTGTATTTTGGACATGAAATAAATGCTCCTCATAAAATTCTCACTTGCGAGAACTTCTACACATGGCCCCATCCTCCTCAAATGCTTTCGAAAATTTAAATTTGGGGTTTTTGATGTATCATCGTTTATTTTTTAGCTACAGTTCTTCATTTTTAAAATTAAAACGAGAATAAAGTACCTTTGATGAAAAAATATTACTTAAATACTGGGCTTAAATATTAATATATTATAAATTGAATATTTTTACATCACAAATTAACTATTTATTTATTTAAATTTAGTAATTTAAATTTGCTCATTTAATTTTGAGAATTATTATAAGAAATTACATATTTGAACAATCAGTTGTATTAATGCGTTAAAAAAAGTATGTCAAAAACTCTGAGACTTTAGTGGGTCCACCACTTCAAGCTATTCCTAGTTAAAACAAAACTTTTGTAAACTAGCCTTGCCGGCGAAAGAACATGAAGACAATGTGGGCGACTTAGTTTCACTCCTATTTTTTGCCTAATTTGAATGTTTATCTTCAAAAAATCAACCTTTGATTTCGTAATACTTTCTGTAACTACACTGAAAATTTATTTACATACAACAGATATGTAATAGCAACGCAGTTCGAGCCAATCAGCGCCCGCTTAGCCTTCCCGTGTTAAGATGAGCTATCATCATTCAGAGCCAACTTCACTATCAGCATCACTGCAATTCTTACACAGCAATCTCGAATATGTTGCTGCGTCAAATTGAGCCGAACACTGACATGAATGCTGCTCTCGGTGACAAATATAAATACACACTTCAAAACACACATTCATACGAATCAAATACGATTTTGTTGTCTGTCTGTGAAAGCCAATTAAAAAACCGCAAACACGCCCTTGACATCTACTCGTCCGCTTCACATATCTTCTTTCATCTAGGTGGTACACCTTAGTGAACTGGATATATCCTTGTTCAATTTTCCCACAGTGATGAATCAATGGTGACAACAACATTCCACACAACACCAGTCATTTCTACTTACCTGGTAGCTTTTGCCTTCTCAGATTTCGTGTACATTTCGGAGGAATATCGCGGCGTTTGCAAAAACACCACCTCATCTCACCGCAAACTGCAGATAAGGGACATAAAGCTTTAAAGAATGCCGTTCGAAGACCACTTTGACATCGCTTAATCTTTGGCGACATTAAATCACGTTATGTTGAAGCGAAGTCGAGTGGTTTTTGAATTGGGATGACGTTGGTTCCAGAAAATTGCACATCAGTGGTTTAGTAGCTTTATGTCACCACCGTGGTGGTTACATGCTTGGCTGAATGAAGGATTTGCCACATACTTTAGTTATGTCGTGACCGATTTGGTAAGCTTAAATAATGAGAGTCCCCATATAACATAAATTTGGTGTGGTTCTTCCAATAAATGTTACAATATTATCCCGATTACGAAATTATGGACTATTTTTTGGTCGACATTGCTTATAAAGCTCCATGACTTATTACTTAGAGAATAGTAGTGAAATGCAGAAAATATTCGATTTTATAAATTATGATAGCGGTGTGTTTCACTTTTGTTTTGAACAAAATACGTCCAAATGACAGTTATTCATTATAACAGTGAGAACACCGCCTATTGAAAAAATCAATCGAAACACAGACCTTCTGCAGTCGATAGTAACAGAATAGGCGTACCACTCCTCTTCTGAATGTTTCATCGATACGAAAAGCAATAAATAATTGACAGAATCCTCCTCTCTCCTTAAATTTCAAATGGCTCATGCTATACTAGCAATTTTTATTTCTCTCAAAATTGCGATCGAACGAATTAAGTATTGTTAGAGAAACATAATTTCGAAAAATTGCCTTTCAAACTATCTTCCAGAAGTTCAAATTCAGTTTCCGTGAAAATTTGTATGCTACGTGTGCCTGTTGTTGAAATTAAAGTTCGAACTTATTCATTTTGATATGCAATTTGTAATTAATTAGTTGCTACGTCTGGCGGCTCCTTAAGACATGTAGACAAATTGCTTGTTAAAAATTTTTTTAATTAGAGGGTATTATTGAGGAAAAGGTGAAAAACTGTTTGCATAAAAAAAAACCAAACAAATAAGCGCGAGTTTACTTTTCCTTTAAAATGTTTGTTCATGCATTTTTGTTTAAAGGGATACCCCAACTATTAATAAAATTACATTTTCTAACTTATTTATTAGTACATCTTTCATACCTATATTACCTATATTATTTTCATTTTAAGTAAGATATGATTATATATCATACGATTGTCTTACTTCAAATTTTCTTAGCAAGAATTTACAAATTCTCCTCTAAATTAAATGTCAAAATTGTCCTTTCTCGTTCAGAGATAATTGCTAAAAATTGCTACCAATTGTACTGGTCAACAGTCCTGAAATCTAAATCGATGCGAAATCCATTCTGATCGGATTTCAGGATAGACCAGTATATGTCGAAGAGATCTCTTTCTTTTTTAGTTCTTTGTAATGCTTAATACTAACATATGGACTGAAAAGGCAGGCCTGGACAATGTTTTTTTTCTGTTTTTCTTAAAAACTGGCTTTGTTCATCAACGAAATCTCCAGGGAAACATGAGCGTAAATCTAACAATTTTATACCAGTTTGTTTGCAGAAAGATTGTTTTTAGGCTTCCGAACAGCCAGTATTTGCTGAACTGTTGATAGTATTTGCCATCTGAAGATAGTCATGCAAATACCAAAATAACTTGACCATGAATTTTCCAGCCGAATGATGTTTTTTCGGGACGGGGTTCCCCCTTGCTGTCCGAATTCGAAATGATCTATATTCCATCCATTGGCATATGCCATCTATGCGAATCATCAACACTTTGAAAATCATAGATAATAGACCTTCTCATTGATAAATCCGCATATGCATATGCACATATTTGCGATGTCAAACAAACCACTCGCTCCATTTTTCAATCATACAAAACAATATCCTGAATTTTTTTTCATTTTTTTTGTGACGATGTTTGGTGATACCGCCACATATGGCCGTCAATTGAGTTTATGCTCTGTACGGTCACGTTTGAAGTCAGAAATACAACGCTTTATTGTTATTTCTATCAAAGTTGAGTCCTTATAATCCATTGATATCTTAATTTTGATTTTTACTGTCTCCTAGCAGACATGTTCTACATAATGAGAGCAACCAAACCGATGACAAACAAAGTTACCTAAATTTTTCCAGTAGTATTTTATTTCGACATCGTTTTGTTGGATATATTGCAAGGTTTTCATAAAGTAAAACATATTTATCCTATCGTTCCAAATTTTGTAAACCAAATGCAAAGAAACTACCCATTTTGAATATTAAGACGGCACAAATGTCCCCTTACAGCCATAAAAGTGCTAGGGCAGCACCTTAAACTAATTGAAGATGAGTTAGCAAAGTGGCGAATAAAATTCAATGAAAATAAATGCAAACACATCACTTTTACATTAAAGCAAAAACTTCTCCTACTGTCAAGCTTAACAAAGTAACTTTTCTGCAAACTAACGAAAGTACATACCTCGGAATTCATCTAGACAGGCGCTTAACCTGGGGACGACACATCTTGGCTGAAAAAAATGCAGCTTAAACTTAAATATGACAGTCTGCATTGGCTTATAAGCAGTATATCTGGGCTCAGTCTGGACAACAAAGTCCTACTCCATGAAGCGATCATAAAGGTGATATGGATGTATGGAATCCAGATATGGGGTTCAGCTCGCGAGACAAATATTTTATTTTACAAAGATTCCTACCTAAACCTCTAAGAACTGTGACGGGCGCACCATGGTACATGCGTAATAAAAGTATTCACAAAGACCTAAACAAACGCACCATCAAAGAGGAAGTAGACATCGTTACACAAAAATATATAACAAAACTGCGTAATCATCCGAACCCTTTGGCTAACACATTGGCCTCCGCAACATTGAGACATTGATTCCTGTTAATGGGTTAGAATGTTTATTTTAGTTATAAGATTTTATTACTTATTTCGAGGCTTTCGAAGTGGAAGCAGATTCAGTAAATAAATAAAATGTTAATAAAAAAAATATTGTACTGTAATAAAATAAAGGTAAACTATGTTATATACAATAATGATGTATTTAGAAAATAACGTCTGGAATGCTTCTCAAATAATAAAAAAAATATCATTACAAATTAAAATTTTAGCCATATATATTGATCTTAAGTAAATCAAATACCAAGATCTGCGTTCAGATAGTCTTGCGCTGCTTGGTGGCAAATTATTCGTCAAAATTAAAGAAGCCAAGTCGGACTGATACGCTCCGAATATAGGGTTTTCCAATAAAAGTGATATGATTTCTTTAAAAAAAAAGCACACTAATTGTTAAAGAAATTGAAATGTTTTTTATTTAATGTAAAGTACAATCGATACAATTAAGTTCTTAATTTAACATCATTCAAATGGCCTCCACGACTTCTTTTACAGAAACGAATTCGATGATCCCAATTTTTTAAACACTTTTTCCACTAAATCAAGTCGTATGTCATGAATAGCACGGCCAATATTGACTTTTAAAGCTTGAAGAGAGTCTGGTTTATTGCTTAAAACCAATTCAATTAACCCCACAAAAAGTAGTATAATGGTGTTAAATCACAACTCCTTGGAAGCCATTCAATGTCACAATTTCTTAAAATACTCGAATTTTTTAAAAAAAATTTTCTTAAAAAAATCTAAAATGCAGATCGTTATTTTGATAATAATATTGAATAATTTGTAAACGTTGTTCTTGCTGAGTTGATTTGGTTTTGTGTTTTTCCGACAGGGTGGATACTAGATTTATATCGGAACGAATTTCCGTCATCCCTTGTCAATTTTGGTTTAGTAACACACCGGTTTCGGCAAACCGCCATCTTCAGTGTTTGGTTTCGTTGTTCTTGCGGTTATCTTGCCATGATAAAATTGTAAACATTACTCAATACATAAAAAAGACAGATCATGGCACATTAAAAATGGCCAAAACGACATTTAGAAATCATATCATCCCTATTGGAAAACCCTTTATTTCTGTAAATGAAATTGATGGCGAAATAAATTTCGTCATTCATTCTGAATCACACTGCCCAACTGCATTATTATGTCTTTGGAAATTGAAACATTAGTTAATTGAAAGGAATGTACTTTGCAAAGTAAATGGGGAATGGACGGAGGTCAGCAAACTTTAAACAAAAATGGAAAAGCACTAAAACTCAACCATCCACATCTGATCAAACAAAGTTTTAAATGATCAAGAAAAATTTGCGTATATCAATGTCTTTATTATAGGTTTGGTGCTCCTTCAAATTGTTTTTAATGAAAATAATAATAAGTTATGAGAAAATAATCGGCCACTATCAATACTTTTTTGCCGTCCGATAAAATTGGAAAAGAAGTTAAAATAAAATTTGAATTATATTGTACCATGAACGATGGAAAAGTTGGAATGTTTCGACAGGGCAAACGAATTAATCGTTCCTACTATGCGTCGGCCGTGTGTATACAGATAGGCAAATGACATGAAGCTAGGCTGTGTGATGCACAAATGATGTACTCTGTTTCCTTCTAAGGGTATAAGAATAACAACAATAAAGCAATTCGGAAAGTTTGTTTTGCTATTTTTTTATTTTATTTTATTCTCAACAAAATAAATAATAACAAAAAAAAAATCAAATTCTGAGAAATAAGCAAATAAAACGAAAACTACTGCTACTTAGTTTTGCACCTTTCAGCAACTGCACTGTTGGAGTACGTTTTCAATATTTAGTCTATAAAACTTTATAACATATAATATTTTTCATGCGTTTTGGCATACTTTCCACTGGATTTTGAATTATTTCAACGGTAATATTTTGTCATTCGCACTGTACACGCCGCCATAATTACTCTATGTTGGCCGGTGCTCTTTGATATTGTTCCAACCGTCTCTTTATGATTGACGACAAGTTTTCAATCGGATCGAGGTCAGGACTTTGAGAAGACCATTGCATCACCTTGAAATTTTGCCCAGCTGGCCATTCTTTCACGATTTTGGTCGCCATCTTGTTGAAATAGTATTTTCTCTTCAGGATAACCGGCTATGTCAACAAAATCGGGAAGATGGTTATGTAGAATATGTAAATAATCCTCCTTCCTCATAATTCCGTCAATTTTTCTCAATGGCACAACATGCCACCACGTGAAGCAGCCCCATACCAAGATATTCCCACCACCATGCTTCACCGTTTCTTTGACATGGTGCCTTTGTATGGTTTCTCCGGAACGGCGTCAGCAATACTGCTTACCGTCGGACTGAAAACGATTGAACTTAGGTTCATCTGACCAGAGTACTCGCTCATCTTCAGTCCATTTTTCGAGATCCCTTCAAACGAGCCTAATATTTTATTTCGACAATCCAGGTTTTGGTTTTCTTACAGCAGACACGTAGCCAATATTGCGAAGGGCTCTTCTTGGCGTAAACACTTATTCCTTTTCATCCGTGTCATCATAAGACGTGCATCTGAATCCGTTGAAAGCTTTCGGCGACCTCTAACTTGATTTTTAGAGGCTACATTTCTCCTTCTTTGGACTCTTATAACTACTGATTGGCTTATGTTCAACTGCTTAGCTATTACTCGAGTCCCAGAACCAGTTTTTGTTATGCATACAACACTGTCCTCAATGTCATGACACTTTTTACAATTAGTAATCTTAAAATTTTCATAGCTTTTCATAGCTAGAAATACTAACGGTAAATAGACTTTTACGCGGTAATGTTACTGTCAGCTTCTTCTCCTTCTTTGGCGTAGGCACCGCTTACGCGATTATAGCCTCGTCAACAATAGCGCGCCACTCGTCTCTTTTTCTTGCTGTTTGGCGCCAGTTAGAAATACCAAGTGCATGTAAAATTAACATTTATGCATTATCAATTTCACATTTCGGCGAAAAATGTCATCTTAACGTTGAAAATTATTGAAGCAGCAGGTTTCACGTTAAATTGATATGATAACTATTAAATCAACATTGTCATGTATTACATTGTCATATCAATTTTTCATGTTAATAATACATTTTGCCATTTAACATTTAAAATGATCAAAACAAGGGGTTTCACGTTATATTGATATGATAACTTTTAAATCAACATTGTCATGTATTACATTTTCATATCAATTTTCATGTTAATAAAACATTTCACCATCAAACATTGAAAATGATCAAAGTAACAGTTTTCACGTTAAATTGATATGAAAACTGTTAAATCATTATGTTTAAAACACTCTTCTGTTAAAATGACACTCATGTTCGCGCGTGCAAAGAATATTTATTAATAAACGATAGCTCCATAGAAAATCGCATTAAATCGTTGTGTACCCATTTTAAAAGTATAAAAAGTGAGAGTATTGATTAAAGAACAAAGTGAAGACATTAAATAAAAGTGAAAATGAGTGATAATTGCTTGTTACTTGGCGAAAACGTTTCGCTGTACACCTGTACAAATTGGTGAAAATGAACAGATTGTGACGCAAAGTGCTCTGTGTGGAAATTTACAACTGGTAAGAAGTGATTTTTTATAAACGACTTGTTTTTTATATGGTTAATTGGAAGGCCATCCATTGAAAATGCTATGCAATTCTCAAGCTTTTGCTCCTGCTCTGAACATGTATGGCGCATAGAGCAGAGCCGTGCATAATACATTGACAACATTCCTTACGCTCTGCTATGAACTACGTAGCGTTTTAGAGCGGGGCATATAGCAGAAAAAATGCAGAGCCTAAAAGTTCTATCACTTGTTTGTGCTACGGCTCTGCTCCTTACTCTGTTTATGGTCAGAGCCGGAGCAGTAGCAGGGCATATTTTTCGTTGGTATTGCTGCTCTGGAGTACCTTAAAGCTGTAACGACATTAACTGATCTAAATGCATATCATGATATTTTTTGCCTAGATTGTCCAAACTCAATCAGGAGAGGACCAGCGTTTAAAAAACTTATTGAAAGAGATGAATGTAGAAGCCGCTTACGACAAGTTTTATGGTAATCGTTTATCTTATTTATAATAAAAATCTCTTGTAACTAATCAAGTTTTAACTGACCCAAATAAAGCTTATGGAATCACATATGACCGGTTGAAGTACATAAACTGCGACGACTTGGTGTTGGCATTTCCAGGCAACGAAAATGTAGGTTATAGAGCTGAGCTTAGGGAAAAAATTATGCTTTGGAAACACAAGAACGTAATATATTTCTTTATGAAGTTTTAAATAGTACCTATATTTAAAAAAAAAACAGGCCATAATAGAAAAACAAAAATTAAAAATTTTCTGTTTTAGTTTCCAGAAGAATCTCTTTCGACTCTTAGTATGAACTCAAATGTACAAAATTGGCTTGAAAATTAGCCTCTTCACTCACCAGCTAGCAATTCCAATTCGGCGAAAGTTACGGTAAGGGTTGTTTGGAAGCTGTGGATATTCTTTAAACTTCATTTTCTTTCAGAATGTAATTGACATGGTGAAAAACTCAAAAAGCGGCCAATCTCTACTAAGCTTGTATCAAATGAAGAAAAAGTTGGATATGGATGATAGAAAAAGATTGCTTAACGTTATTGTGGAAAACTTCTTCGATTCTAATTCACGAAAGTACATATCATGTCCGTATCATATGAATAAATTGGCTGAAGAAGTTGTAGAAATTTTTCCGACAGAAAAAAAGGAAATATATTACATATCTCGCAAGGACGGACGGAGAAGCAATGCGTCTGGTATTTTATACAATCGCTTCAATAACTTGAATCGCTTCAATGTTGAATTTTTTACAAGTCCACCTATTCATTTGTACTACATTAACGAAGGAACCCCTGTCATAAGAAATAAGAATTTTTAGTTCCTGTTTATTCATTAAAAAAATATGTAAATAAGAGCCTATTTATTTAAAAAAAAATAATTTTATTGAACTGAAATATAATAATAAATATACTAAAAATAATTTCAATTTGATGTGGTTTTCATTTCAATTCAACAGTTTTTAAATGTAGACTTAACGTTACTTTCACGTAAGTATCATTTCCAATTAACATTTTTAAAATGTTGTTTCAACGTTGCTCTACGTGAGTATTACATAAATATCATGTTAATTATACATGAGTATCATATCAATAATACATGATCGTCATGTTAATTGTACGTGTTTCATATACATATACATATATAAATATCATGTTAATTATACATGAGTATCATATCAATAAAACATAACGGCCATGTTAATTTTACGTGTTTCATATTAATAAATTTCACGTTAAAATGACAGAGTCGAAATGATAAAAATAACACTTTTTCATTTCAGTTGAAAATTGTAAACAAAAAATGTTAACTTAACGTGTTTTTTAGTATTTTTTTGGTTCAGTGTGACACCAGGTCGCTCTCCACCTGATCTTTGCAACGGAGTGGAGGTCTCCCTCTTCCTCTGCTTCCACCATCGGGCACTCCATCGAATACTTTCAAAGCTGGAGCGCTTTAATCCATTCGGACGACATGACTAAGCCAGCGTAGCCGCTGTCTCTTTATTCGCTGAGCTATGTCAATGTCGTCGTATAGCTCGCACAGCTCATCGTTCCATCGTCTGCGGTATTCGCCGTTGCCAACACGCAAAGGATCATAAATCTTCCGCAGAACTTTTCTCTCGAAAACTCCTAAAGCCGACTCATCGGATGTAGACATCGTTCAGGCTTCTGCACCATATGTCAGGACGGGAATGACGAGCGACTTGTAGAGTTCGGTTTTGGTTCGTCGAGAGAGGACTTTACTTTTCAATTGCCTACTCAGTCCAAAGTAGCACCTGTTGGCTAGAGTGATTCTGCGTTGGATTTCAAGGCTGACATTGTTGGTGTTGTTAGTGCTGGTTTCCAGATACACAAAATTATCTACGACTTCGAAGTTGTGACTGTCAACAGTGACGTGGGAGCCAAGTCGCGAATGCGATGACTGTTTATTTGATGACAGGAGATATTTCGTCTTGCCCTCGTTCACTACCAGATATATTCGCTTCGCTTCTTTGTCTAATCTGGAGAACGCAGAACTTACATTACGGGTGTTATGACCAATTATATAAATATCATCGGCATACGCCAGTAATTTCACACTCTTCTAGAATATTGTGCCTGGTTTGTTTAGCTCTGCAGCTCGTATAATTTTCTCCAGCATCAAATTAAAAAATCACACGATAAAGAGTATCCTTGTCTGAAACCTCCCTTGGTATCGAATGGCTCGGAGAGGTCCTTCCCAATTCAGACCGCGCTTCTGGTATTATCCAGGGTCAGTTTACAAAGCCGTATGAGTTTCGTAAGGATATCAAATTCAGACATAGCGGTGTACAGGCATTTCCTTATCGTGCTGTCGAAGGCAGCTTTACAATCGATCAAAAGGTGGTGTGTATCGATTCTTTTCTCTCGGGTCTTCTCCAAGATTTGGCGCATGTTAAATATCTGGTCAATTGTGGATTTGCCAGGTCTAAAGCCACAATGATAAGGTCCGATCAGTTTGTTGACGGTGGACTTTAGTCTTTCACACAATACGCTAGATTGGACCTTATATGCGATATTAAGGAGACTTATCCCACGATAATTGGCGCAGACCGTGGAGTCTCCCTTTTTTTGGATTGGGCAGAGCACACTTAGGTTCCATTCGTCAAGCATGCGTTCTTCCAACCATATTTTGCAAAGAAGCTGATGAATGCTCCTTGTCAACTCTTCACCGCCGTATTTGAATAGTTCTGCCGGTAAGCCATCGGCTCCCGCCGCTTTGGTTTTTTTTTAGCGGGCAATCGCTATCCGAACTTCTTCATAGTCGGGTGATGCCATTGAGCAGGTTGGAGAAGTGTTCCCTCCATACACTAAGTATACTCTGGACATCTGTCACCAGATTATCTCCATTGTCCCTACATGAGTTTGCTCCGGTCTTGAAACGTTCTGTAAGTCGCCGCATCTTCTCATAGAATTTTCGAGCATTACCCTTGACGGCCAGCTTCTCAAGCTCTTCATACTCACGCATTTCGGCCTCTTTCTTTTTTCGTCTGCAAATGCGTCTCGCTTCCCTCTTCAACTCTCGGTATCTATCCCACCCCTCACGTGTTGTGGTCGATTGCAAAGTTGCGAGTCTGTTTTCTCTCTACTGCATTTCGACATTCCTCATCATACCAGTTGTTTTTCTGGTATTGCTGAAAACCAATTGTTTCCGAAGCAGCGGTACGCAAGGAATTTGCTATTTAGCTCCACAGCTCCCTTATATCGAGTCGCTGATGAGTGCTCCCAGAGAGCAGGTGTGCAAGCCGAGTAGAAAACTTGCTGGCTGTCTGATGTGATTGCAGCGTTTTAACGTCAAACCTTCCTTGTGTTTGTTGACGAGCATTCTTTGCCACTCAGAGGCGGGTGCGTATTTTTCCTGCTAAAAGATAATGATCCGAGTCGATATTTGGCCCTCGGAACGTACGCACGTCCAGAACACGGAATACATATCTTCCGTCTATCACAACGTGATCGATTTGGTTGCGTGTTTTACGACCTGGCGACAGCCATGTTGCTTGACGAATTTTCGTATGCTGGAATCTGGTACTACAGACAACCATATTTCGAGCCCCGGCAAAGTCAATCAGCCTCAGCCCGTTTGGGGATGTTTCGTCGTGTAGGCTGAATTTTCCGATTGTTGCGCCAAAAATGCCTTCTTTGCCCACCCTGGCGTTGAAATCGCCTAGCATAAATTTGACATCGTGGCGGGGGCAACGCTCATAAGCACGTTCTGGGCTCTCATAGAAAGCATCTTTGGTCACATCATCCTTCTCTTCTGTCGGGACGTTCATCCACCGGGGTGAATGCCAGGACTCGACGACGGAGCCTCTCTCCCACCACAAACCCAACACCAAATTTGCGCTCCTTTAAATGGCCGCTGTAATAGATTTCACATAGACCCACCTTCTTCCGTCCTTGTCCCGTCCATCGCATTTCTTGGACGGCGGTGATGTCAGCCTTTAGTCTTACGAGGACATCAACCAGCTGGGCAGCGGCACCTTCCCAATTAATAGACCGGACATTCCAGGTGCATGCCCTCAAATCATGATCCTTAAAACGTTTGCGGGGGTCGTCATCAAAAGGGTGGTCTCTCATCCGAGGCAATTGCTGATTTTTCATTGGAGTATAGTTATGTGGTGAGTTCCAAACCCTACGCACAACCGCGGGGGATTCGCCTTCTCACTTTAGCTCGCCTCCAAACGGACGTTTGTTGGATACCCAGAAGATACTTGATCTAAAACCGGAAGTCGTGAGCTGCTTGAACCATATGTAAAAGAATCGTATCTGGCCACTCCCAGGTGAATAGCAGTCAGAAACTTTCCTCACTTGCGTGAACTTCTACACATGGCCCCATCCTCCATTACTGTGAGCTTGCCTGTGCAAAATTGAGTACATAGCAGTAGTTTTCGTTAATTCGCTTATTTCTCAGAATTTGTTCTTCTATGCTTTGTGTTATTATTTACTTTGTTAAGAATTGAATAAAAATGTTTACTCTTATGCACTTATAAGAATACGGACTACAAACATTTACTCATTTTTGTACCCCAATGTATATACTATTCATTCTATATTAACGGTGCGGTGGTACTTTTCTTATCAATTGGCTAATTTGGGATCAACCAGAATTCAAATATTAGTAACAGTACACCTATGAAAAACACTCAAGATCCAGGAAAACGGCAACGTAGATTGCAAAGCTAAACTGCTTTTGATATAAATAAAAATCTTGATTTAATTAATACTGTTTTAGTTTTAATAAAACAATAATAAATTGTATTATATATTTAATTTAAAAAAGAACTTGCATTCTTGAGAAACAAGCAGAATAAAATTCAAAAGAACAATAGGTCGACAAGATAGAAAAATAAATATTTAAATTACTAAATAAGATACAGTGGCAGACAAAAGTCTACATACAGCCCCTGTTTTCGTTGAATTGAAAGTCCAAAAGGTGGTAATAAATGTAATCATAGAGTTTATTTCAATTACTTTCCCTTATCATAAAAAAAACAAAACAAAAATAATTTTTTAACATGAAATGGTAAAGCTATGAAAAAAAAACGTAAATCCAACATTGACAAAAGACTGCATACAGTACATACATAACTTATCTTAGCGCTAAAACTTTGGTTAATATGAGGTAACATGATCTTTTTAGTATTTAGTTGGTCCACCGTTCGCATCAATAACAACTTGAAGCCGTCGTGGTATCGAAGCTGCGAAATTTGTCAATTCTGTGGGAGTAATACTGTCCCAAGCTTCAACAAGACGTTCTCTGAGTAATGCTGAGCTGAAAATCTGATGTTTTCTAATTTTTCTCCCATATTTAAAAACATTCAAATCTGGGCTTTGAGGTGGTGTATGTAGTTGCCTTGGAGCATGATAAAGCAGCCAATCCTTAACAATATGGTCCGTATACTTTTGATCGTTATCCTGTTCAAAGATCCAGCCTGCACCAATCTCCCAACTGTCCACCAAATGCTTCAGATTAGCTTCCAACAATGACTTATATTTCAACCAATCCATATTACCCAAATTTTTGCTCCGCCATCGCTGCCGAATATATTGATCGAACTTTGATTTGTCGGTAAACAAGACTTTTTGCCAAAAATGCTTTCCCTTGTCTAAATATTCATTAGCGAACTCCAGAAATAAGATTCTTTTTACATTGCGTTCTACTTTGGAAGCCATTATCGTTCAGAACTTTTCGAATTGTTCTTAAATGGACACACTTTCTTGATGAGTTTACGATATTTTCGGCTAATTTTGTAACAGTAACTTTAGGATCATCATTTACTTCGTTCAGAATAAAGCTGATGTCTCTTCGAGTTAGTTTCTTCGGGTGACCAACACGCAGCTTTTTTCGGTGGATCCATTTTTACAAAGTTTTTTACAATGGTCTGTACCTTTGGTGAACTTAAGATTAAAATATTTTAAATTTCACCGTACGATTTCTTCTCTTTTCTGTGCTGAATAACCAAGATTCTTAAGTCAATGGATATTTATTTTCGCGGAGCCATTGTTGATGCTAATGTGTTTAAACCACGACTAAATTCAACGACATAACTGCTAGGAAACCCGTGGACATTTTTGCATTTTTTCACCATAATTGTTTTATTTTATGTAAGAGAATTGGTTTGCCTTAATACATGTGAATAGAAAAGATTTAAAATAAAACTGTATACCTACATTTTTCAGCAAATGTACACAAAGAATAAAAGTGGTGTTTGTAGAATTTGTTCCGCCACTGTATAATTATGGTGTTTTTTATAGAGGTATAGAACTTTAAGTTGGCATTATTTTTCAAGATGGCGACCGATTTAACAGCTTTCAAGTGATTTATTCTTAGTTTGGTTTGGCAATTCATCATGAATAGACTCACGCCTGAACAACGCTTGCACATAGTGCAATTTTATTTCGCACTACGTCCATTTTAGCGATGTTTAGAGATGAAGCGCACCTCTGGTTGAATGGCTACGTCAACAAACAAAACTGCCGCATTTGGAGTGAAGGTAATCCTCAAGTGTATGTTGAAACACCGTTACATCCAGAAAAACTGACTGTTTGGTGCGCTTTATGGGCTGGTGGAATCATTGGTCCGTATCATTGGACGTAGTGCGCGATACGTTTTCCGCATACAACCATTATTTTCGAAATAAAATTGCACTATGCAAGCGTTGTTCAGGCGTGAGTCTATTCATGATGAATTGCCAAACCAAACTGAGAATAAAGCACTTGACAGCTGTTAAATCGGTCGCCATCTTGAAAAGTAATGCCAACTTAAAGTTCTATACCTCTATAAAAACACCCTTTATAATCAAATCAAGCGAGCTTTCAGCGAATGTGTAGTTGCATCACACTGACTAAATAACTTCCATAACTTAGTGCGGCCGCTGGCAATCACGCCTTCAACATTTCCTTCCATGCAACCAATGGTCAAAATTTTACCAGAGAATCTTAATGTACATATATGTTATCAGAGAGAAATAATGTAAATTGTATAAACGTTTCTCTATACAGAATGTTAACTGCCACAGGGTGTCATGAGATTTAAAAAAATTGCTTAACGAATGCACATAAATGCTCGCATTAGAGCTTTTCGCCATAACTTATGATATTTATCTATAAATTATGGCATTCAGAAATCAAATTGTTTTTTTTTTTTTCATTATTTCGTAACGTTACAACATTTGAAGGCGCTGAGGTAGTTAATGGTGACAACCTCGCCAGTGGCGCTAAGCAAAACCCGTCTCAAAGGGTGAAAGAAAACGGTGGCATTTATTGTGTACTTGCAGATTTTAACGGCAAATTTTGTATTATAGCTACAAAAAAACTAAAAAATGAAATCTTGCTCTAATACAGCATGCTCTAATACATAAAACTTTTCAATTTTTCTACAAAAAGAAATAATAATTCTGTGAAAGGGTTCATTAGTCAAGCGGGATGCCTTCGCCCAGCTTCCTAGTTTTGGCCCGCGGGTGGTATTTATTTACCACTTACACGATATATCCATTAAACTTTCCCTTATCCGCCACCTAGGAACGCAACTCATGGGGGATTTCACAACCCCACAGGGTTATATTGCAATATTTATTGTATTAATTTAATTTAATTTTATTTATTTTTTTCAATTATTTTATTTTATTTAAAACGAAACAAATTATTACATTTCATTATATTGTTTTTCTTATATTAAATTTATTTTATTTTGCCTAATTTATTTTACATTATTTCATCTTTTACTCAAATATTAATTTTCAATGCAGTAAGAAATATGTATGTACAAAACATTAGACTTTAGTTTTATGCGGTTATCATTGACAAGTGAGTATAAATCGCTATTGGGGCACATGATATATCAAATTTAGATTATAAATGATTATGAATTGTAGATTATAATTTTTTATATATAAACTACTTATACCCCATCACGAAGTGAAAAATATTTAAAATGTTTAAAGTGTTTTACAATTGTCTTATTACATACAGCTTGATTAACATAAGATAATTTCTAATGTTTAGCAAGAATCTACTTGAATTCTAATTTGATTATATTTATTTCAAATATATCAGTATTGGTGTTATAAGAGGGAACATTTCACTCCAGAAAGTGGGCTAGGTGTTAATCGTAATAGTTTTATAATTCACGCCTTTAAAATTAGTCTTACCAACGACAACAGTTACCGTAACATTCAATTCGAAGGTAATAACGAAACACCTCCCCAGCGAAAGCCCACCTCCACATATATAAATCATAGAACACTTCACTTGGAAACACTGGCCAGTATAAATTTATGAAAATTGAACTGAAGTACCGAATAATTTGAACCCAACGTTGAATCCGAAACAAAAGTAATGAGGCGAAACCATAGTGCTTCTAACTTTCTTTATAAACTTGAACGACGAAACTTTGCTACTGAGGGGTTTAAGTTCAATGCAAACTTCAGAAAAGCCATACGCATGAACTCTCCTTTGCTTAACAATATCTATTTTTTATTTGGATGTTAAAATTATGGTAACAATAATAAGTCCATCTTTGACACTGACACTTTAATTTTTTTTAGTTATGATATGGATTCAGGTGCATACATATTCATGTAATAAAACAAGTATCTTACTGATACTAGCCGAATGCTATGCATCGTATTTATGGAAATTTAACAATTTATTATCAGCACTTTTGAAGTTAAACACATTATTTTATTTCTTAAATCGGTCATCAATATTCTCAAAAGATTGGGTGACAGCCAATAAAAACTAATAGGTAATCACATTGTACGTGACGATTAAAGGAAAATGATTAGATATCCTAATTAAATATAAACAGTCTACGCGACATGAAATACTACACATATGAGCAAGTGTATAAATTTAGACATTCTCAGAAGCTCGGTCGTACTAGCTGCCGTGTGACGTATTTATATCAACGGATTGATCGCAGTTTAGCCATAGCTAATATTAAGTAACATCTTACAACGATAATGATGCGATATAAAGAAGTTTTATGTCAAATATTTAGTCAATGGCGGAACTACTGGAGGAAATTTAAAATCTCTAGTTTTGTCGAAATTAATTCGATTTCAAGATTCTTTTATAATTAAGTGCATATGGACTGATATTCGAATGCATTGGTATTCTAATAATAAAGCTTGTATTCCAATAGTTCTTCGTCGACGCTTCTTCAAATATTAATCATCGGCTCCATAGCTACCAATTATCTGAGTAGGGCCGGAAAATTGTAGATTGTTCTCTGCCTCCATTTTACATTCTTAAGAGATAAATCATTTAAAATCTTCAATTAGCTTTCTAAGAATATCAAAATTTACAGTGCGAGACGTACGATTGCCAATTGGATACTCGATTCAAGAAGGGAATTTTTGAGTAGTCAGTGAAGTGTTCATGGCACAATAGTGAAACTTATAACTACAAGCGATAAAATATGATTTTTTTCGACCGAGAAGTAAAGACAAAATGTCACACTCAGATTGCGTCATTTCATTTCTTTGACCGTTTTCTACCATTCCTTACGTTCCTATTCACAGTGCCTAAATATTACAGTTTTTATATAACAGCGAGATTTCGTTAGGCACTACATCACTTTAACTTAGACTTTTACAGAAAAAGATTCTGTGCAATTAGTCTATCCTCTTTAGGGTGTCACTGTACAAACTAAATGCCAAGCCATAAAAAAATTTCATTGCAATGCAAAAAACTCACTATAGCTTAGTTTAAATTTCTCTTAAGAGGCCATCATAAAGATAGTGTATGCAAAATAAAAGTCCGGCGCCAATTTTACTGCAAGGTCCCCAATTCTAAAGGTAACAGATAAAACGCATAATAATCCATGAGCACAATAAATGGCGCATATCAATATTGCTGATAGCCAATCTCACATATTTGTATTTCGAATGGAAAACCTTTAAAAACACCTCCTAAATTATTAAGGAAGTATTTTATTTCTTGAACTACGGCCGTTTGGTTCTAGAAATGATTCGGAACAACTCGAAAGTTAACGCGCTGCGTTTGGCTACACTGACCATTTTCATTACCAGTTTGTCATTAGCCGAAGCGACAATAGGATATCTACCACCACAATTTGAAGAAGAAAGTAGCGCAAGAATTGCGGAAAAGGAATCGGGAATCGATTATAATATGCGCGCCGTTAATAACTATCGTTTACCGAACAATACCGAGCCCATACACTACGATATCGAGTTGGCAACTAATGTACATTCCGGTGAGACAAATTTTTCGGGAAAGGTGCAGATTTTACTCACCGCCACTGAAGATACAAGAACGATTGTTGTGCACGCTCGCCAGTTGTTCGGTTTTAAGGCTACCATTAAAAGTGCAACTCAAGTAAATGCTGTTTCCTATGATATGATTGATTCATATGAAGCGGGAAGAGAGTTTCTCATTCTGACGCCAAAAGACATTAACGTCAATTTTTATAAGGGCACTAATTGGACATTGACCATTACGTATAATGGTGAATTACGAACTGATAAATCAGGATTTCATAAAGCCACATATACTGATGCACAGAATAAACTGCAGTAAGTTTGTCGAAAAGATTGTGAATAACAAATTTGTTTTAGAAATATATTTCTTAAATCAAATAATTTATCGGTTTATATAGTTTTATGGCCACGACACAATTTGAATCAACAAATGCACGACATGCCTTTCCTTGTTATGATGAACCAGCCAAGCGAGCAACGTTCAACATTACAATCAAACACCATCCCTCCTACAGTGCTATATCTAATATGCCAAAGGACGAATCTGCTAGCAGGTAAGGAAGGCTCATTTGTCAACAGTGCAGGGTTGTCATATGTTACATAAGGCCAGGATTTTTCTTGTCTTCTGAAAATTTTTTATATGACAGTACTATCTCAAATATTAACTCTCTTTGCAGCAATTGCCAAATTTGACAAGCCAACCTAAGTCACTTACTTCACGAAAGTTTAGTGAAAATGTGTGATGCAAGATGTTTCATCCCAAATTACACAAAGTCTTCAGTCGAATTCACATAGAGCTTAGACTTTCAGATCATGACAAGGTTTTTAGTCGGAGATTATTGCTATTACAATTTCTGTGAAATAAGGAAGCATCTTGATCTTCCAATATCATACCTTTCATACACGGTGAGAGTTTTGACTTGACATTGCCCGATTGTTAGTGTGCAGTCAGATTTACGATCTTGCCGGATTCTTACTATCAAAGTTGTATCCTCCAGGAGATGGAATTCAAATTACTAATTCTTCTAAGCCATCCCCCGTTTACAAGATTTGCCCAACTCCGTAGAGTTATTAGTTATTGATATTTATGAAAAGTGGTCTAGTGTTAAAAAAAAAAAGTTTATATGGAATTACAAATAATGTTCTTAATCTGTCTATCAGGGGTCCATATTTGATAGGGCCGTCCAATCTCGATGCTTTAGTGTACCAATATGACATTCATAATATTTGCGTAGGAGATCAAATTTCATGATCATGTTTCAATGGAACAGTAAGTGCCCAAATTCTCACTCCACAACAGCCGGTAGTAGGGAAGATATGTTATGGTCCTTAAGGTCCTCAATCTCTCCTCTGGGGTGACCACGCTCTGGGCCACAGTCAAATCGTTGTCTAATTCGACGAGACGTGATGATCGGCTGGAAATTTCTTTCGGTAATCACGCCTCGTCGGACCCGAAGAGGTGCGCGAGCTATTTTAGCCGGCTTTTTACACTTCACTCTTCGGTCGACAAAACGAAACGACGAGTAACCCGCCGTCTGCGAAAATTGTCAAACACCAGCGCGACGCTTGATTTCTTCAGGGAAGAGGTTCAGGGGGTTATCGGGAAGGCGAAAGCCTCCAAATCCATCGGCCCCGACGGAATAAGTATGCTGATGTTAAAACATTTTGGCCCAGCGGGAGCAGAATATCTCACCAAGCTTCTCAATCTGTCCCTGACCACCCTAACTATACCCGACGTGTGGGAACTGGGTGCAGTGGTTCCGCTACTAAAGCCGGGGAAACCCGCAAATAAAGGAGAATCATATCGTCCGATATCTCTCCTTTCCCCAGTAGCGAAGATAATTGAGGCCTTGCTGCTCCCGTCTCTCACACACCATCTGAGCCCAGCTACACATCAGCATGGCTTCCGAAAAGTGCACAGCACCACAACTGCACTTAACGCCATAAACACTCAGATAATTCATGGCCTCAACAAAAATCGACCCTGTGCGCGAACGGTCTTAGTAGCACTGGACCTGTCGAATGATTTCAACAAGGTAAACCATTCAGTGCTACTATCGGACATTGAGGATTCCTCATTACCACCTAGGTTGAAGAGGTGGACCATGAATTACCTGAGAGGTCGACGATCATCGGTCGAGTTTCGAGGTCAAACATCTAAGCTACGGAAAATTAAACAAGGGGTTCCGCAGGATGGTGTCCCCTCCCTGATGCTGTTTAATTTCTACATCTCGAGGCTTCCTCCACCACCAGAGGGCGTCTCGCTGATCTCATACGCCGATGATAGCTCGATTTTGGCGTCTGGCCAGGATATTGATAGCCTATGTTCTTTAGTAAACTCCTACCTCGCCGACCTTTCCAACTTCTTCACTGCACGACATCTACATCTACAACCTACGAAATCTTCTGCCACCCTTTTCACCAGCTGGACGAAGGAGTACCGGCTAGAACTCGATGTGAAGGTCGATGACGTCAAAATTCCGACCACAGACAACCCAAAGTTACTGGGAGTAACATTCGATAGCCTGCACTCCTTCACTCCGCATACGACTGCAATTGCCACCAAAGTACAAAGCCGCAACAAAATCCTCAAATCGCTAGCCGGTAGCACCTGGGGGAAAGACAAAGAAACGTTGCTGGCAACGTACAAGGCAATTGGCCGGCCGGTTGTAAACTATGCTGCGCCAATTTGGACGCCGGGTACTACCGCGACGCAGTTGAAGAAGACCTGTCAAAATACCGCCCTTCGGACCGTGACGGGAAAACTCCTGATGACGCCGGAGTGTAAGTGATGACACAGTGAAACAGTTAAGGAGCATAATGTTATGCTGTGTAAACAGTACCTACTGGGATGCTACCGCATGGATCATCCCAATATGCACCTACTGGAATCCGAGCCACCACCTAGGTACATCAGGAAGGGAGTACTTGACTACCCGGACGACATACAGCACCACAGGCAAGACCCGCTGGACAGGACGGCGTATAGACAGGCCATCAGCACCATTCACCGAGAGTCCGTCAACACCTTCTTGAACTCTCTTCCAGTGAATGGTGTTCTCGGAGTCAAACCACCAACCATCGCAGAACAAGAGCTCGAGTTGTCTCGTGAGACCCGCGTAACCCTGGCACAATTAAGATCTGACATATCTAACATATGCCCCGCATGCAAAGAATCCCCGCACGACACTAACCACCTCTTTGCATGCCCACTTAACCCGACTCATCTAACACCCCTCTCCCTTTGGTCCGACCCCGTCGAAGCAGCACGTTTCCTGGGCCTCCCGTTAGATGACCTCGATGACTAAACTTGCCTGACCCTAAACGGGACTGGGCTTGCCGCTACAACAACAACAACAACAACAAGATATGTTATGTTATAGGCGTCCGGCATGTTTGGAATTAATAAATTGATGAAAGTAATAAAATACCAAGATCTAGGCAATAGTTCAAGTTGACAAAAATGGGCATGGTTAAATAAATTCACAGATCTAACCGAACTCCTTTAACCAATCACCTATTAACGTTCAAACTTTCAATTGAAAAATATTATAACATTCTTATGATTGGGTACAAATATTTGACATCCCTAGAATTGTGAAAAACTAATAACAAATATTTTTATTGAAAAAAAAATTCTATTCGCAGTGCCGGTGTTACAGTATTCCAAAAGACAATTGTTACAATTCCCACATATTTAGTTGCTTTCCATGTATCCGATTACGATTATACTGAAGGCTCATTGTACAAACTGCCACACCGGCTTTACTCGAAACCACAAAATGTTACCAATCATCATTTCGGTCTGGTTTCGGGTATATTGATTTTACAGAGCTTAGCCGATTACTACAATGTGCCGTTTGTATTACCACAAATGGTACAGGTGGCGGTGCCTGGAAAAAATGGCGCAATGGAAAATTGGGGTTTGGTTACATATGGTGAACAGTCTTTGCTCTACAACAAAACTACATCGACTACTAGCACGCAGTTTAACATTGCCAATATTATAGCACACGAGTTCACACATCAATGGTTTGGTAATCACGCAGCTGTTAGATGGTGGACATATTTGTGGCTGAAGGAGGGCTTTGCTACACTCTTTTCATATCAAGCGGTTGATGAAGTAATTATTTACGAGTTTTTGGGCTAATTTAGAATCTAAAATTCATATTTAATATTTATACTATTTAAACAGGTTTATCCAGATTGGGACGTCTATCAAACTATGCACACGAGTGACTACCAATCAGCGCTGTCGAATGATGGTAGGGGCATCGTGGTGCCAATGACACATTACGCACAAACACCAGCTGAGATATCCGCACGTTATGATACTTCATCATATGCAAAGCCTGCTTGTGTGTTACACATGTGGCAACATGCATTGGGTGATAAGATGTTCCGTGCAGGTTTAAACAAATACTTAACGAAAAAGTAAGTAACTATTTTTACTTGATTTTTACTTTTACAAAATTTTAATTAACTAAACTGAGTTCTACTACCCAAGCATTCATATCATCTTTAATGAGTAAACATGATTTTATCTTTTCGCCATAATTAACTTTTCTTTCCGCCCCAAATAGCGCATTCAATTCTGCCGAGGAGTGGCAACTATTCGAAGCACTGCAGAGCGCTGCTGATGAGCAAGGGGTATCTCTGCCAGCACGCATAGATGTAATGTTCCCCACATGGTCACAGCAATCTGGTTATCCGCTACTCACAGTCAAGCGTGACTATGCCGCAAATAAGTTCACTGTTACTCAAACTGCCTACCATGACAATACCACAATCAATTCTGGTAGAACCTACTACGTACCATTCAACTATGCATCACGATCCCAACCAGATTTTCGTGACACCAAAGCTACGAATTATTTGCTCAACATCAAGGAAATCAATATTACAGATGCTACTGTAGGCGCAGGTGATTGGCTGATTCTGAATAAACAATCTAGCGGTTATTATCGCATTAATTATGATGAGAAAAACTGGAATTTAATTGCTGAGGGACTTGTAGAGCGCCCACAAGCGATACACACACGTAACCGCGCTCAACTTCTATATGATGCTTACAAGTTCGTTTCCAACTCCCGTCTGCCGCACAATATACTTTTGAAATTGTTAACTTACTTGCCCGGCGAAGATCAATATGCACCTTGGTCGGCGGCCAGCGCTATTTTAAACAATTATAATGCATATTTAAGTGGCGATGCAGATTACGATAATTTCAAATATTTCGTTAAATCGTTAGTCAGTAATACTTACGAGCTGTTGGGCGTTAATGAATTGCATGGCGAGCAATTATTGCGCAAAATCACACGTAATATTGTCATCAATGCCGCATGTCTGTTTGGTGTTGAGAATTGCCTCACAGACGCCAATAACAAATTGAAAGCCCTCATCAGTAAAAATGTTGCAATCGAACCAAATCTTCGTTCACAAGCTTACTGTAATGGTCTTCGTCAGTCCAGCGATACAGAATACAATCACTTTCTCAATGAGTTATTTAAATCTAGCGACACAACCCATCGCATGAATTTGCTCAGAGATTTAGGTTGTTCTCATGACAGTAAACAATTGGAAACATATGTGAAATGTTCTATTGATCAGAGTAACTCCCTATCCAGCATAGAACGTACTACACTCTTGAATAGAGTTTACTCACGTGGCCCAACTGGGCTTTTGGTTAGTATTGAATTTCTCAGTAACAACTTTGAAGTATATGCTGGCCTTTCGGAAAGCACTGGCTCCGCTAACCCATTGAGCCGTGATATTGTGAGCATGAGCAATTTTGTGAACAACAGGAATCAAGAACAGAAGGTAAGAACTATAAAAATTAAACGAAACTAAAATAAATTAATTATTATAATTATTTATTATGCCTTAGCTCTTGGCGCTTGTAAACAAAGTGAAGACCAGCAACAAGGTTCAGGCAAATCTGGAGGAGACGGTTCGTACCAACATGAAAGCAAATTTCGACTGGTTGAGTAAAAATGGCAAACAGGTTATATCCTTCGTAAAAAGCTATCGCAACGGTGCCAATTCGACGCTAAGTGCTTCACTCTTGTCCGTGTTGGTAGCACTTCTTTTGACACTTTCACGATTTTTCTGAAATTTTTTCACCAACCAAATTCGAACTTACTGAAGTAATAAGCTATAGATATATGCAATTAAAATTGTATTAAGCTTTAGATAGAAAATAAATGTCAAATATGATTTACAGAAAATTAAAAAATAAATATTATTATTTCTGCCTATCAGTTTACTTTTCGCTGAGTCTACTATCCATTGGAGGCTTAGATACGCGAGTATAGAATAATGCGAGTAGTCAGATATTCGCGCAATACTGGTTCATTGCCGCACTGTGCATATGTTAAATTTTTTACTTTTGAGCTCTACATTGCATACACTTTTAACATATTCCATATTAACGTCTTTTATATTAAAATCTGAGCAATTTTTTGTGTGCCCGTGTCAAAATAAAAAGTCTTCAGGAATCGATCTTGAGCTAATACTTTTCCTTCCAAAATGTTCTCAACCCAAGATGTCAGTGGGATGGACTCATTAAACTATACATTTCGCGTGTGCTTTACTTGCCACGTTCGTTACCATTACTGGTGCTCATTAGGACTCATTAAACTATACATTTCGCGTGTGTGTTCCTTGCCTCGTTCGTTAGCAACACTGGTGCCAAATATACCTTAGCTCTGCCGCTCCTAGTTTCGGTATTAGGCTTTTCATAGCTGAAGATGCTTCAGAGTTGGGCAAATTTCCGAAAGCGAAATCACAGCAACGAGTTACTAGCGTTTGTGAGTTCTTCTGACAAATTACGCTTGGATTAGTTTTTTACAAAATTAACTAATCAACTATTTGTCACAGAGAATCTATGATATGACTAAAAATGGCTATATATGCTACAACATTGTTGAATTGTTTGTCCTTTATGTTCCATCATAGCTTTGTACCTAATAACACAGTAATCTGACTTCTACTATTCTCACCCTCCCTGAACTGGTGGCTCAGATCACACCACATCGCGCATTAATTGCCTTCCAACGCATTAAATCGGTTCGTGTCTGAATAAATTAGTTAATTAGGTCTTAACTTCTGAGATTGTCTTGATTTTAAGCAATATTAGCCACTGTTTTGGGTAATAATTTGCTGATCATTTGCCAAACTTGTTATCTCTATCTAGCCTAATAGCAACTGAATTGTTTGTTTGTTTTTGACTTTCTTACAATCGGATCATCTGTAGTTTTAACAACGGATTTTATCCACGTACCAAGATATAGCAAGTTTCATTTCGTCTCTTTCGATATTTTTTTATATGTAAATGCCCGTCATGCGGTTTAAAAAAAATTCATTCGGATTGCGAAAAAAAGTGTATCTCAAAAAAGATTCAAATTTTTCTTGCTGTTGAAGTTGTATATATTTGTGAAAGGAAAGAGCATCATTAAAGATAATGTTATATGAAGTCGTAGTAAGATTAAAAAAATATGAATCGCCATAAAATAAGAAAATAGGAAACAAAAATTTTTTTTCGTTCTATATTCCTGATAATGTCTGTTTCCATAACATCCTTACTGTTTGGTCATTTTGCATATTCCACCAGTCGTAGAAGGTAGCAAATTTTCCTCTTCGTTCCCTCCTTTAAATTCAACGTTATATTAGCAAATGTGTTTTGGCGTGCTCTCAAATTTGTTGTCCTTGATCTTATCATGACAGTATTAACCTAAATCTCAATTTATCTTTTAGTTTTCGTTCTATTAATTCTTTTCTGATCGAGACTCCTTATTTGGGTTACTTTTACTTTATTTCCCTTGCACAATAGCAAGAGTAGCCGTTTTCGTTGGATGAGTTACTATAACTAACTTTAGCGGTGCCTGCCTACTTAGACTTTTCCTGCCAGAAACTTACGTGGGCTGCCTCATGACAATTTTCTATTGACTCAGCAAATTCCCCCGAATGTCCATAGACCTTACCTGCCAGCAACTTACGTGGGACGCCTTACCTTCATCCCATAGCCATACTTACTTCGATATGTACGCGGAAGCCATAGGGGTAGCAGATCATGGCGAAAATTCCCTTACTTGTGACTCACTACTCGTATCCGAATCGACAAACTGTGCGTAACAAAAATATAGAAACGAAGTCAACCGAATTCAACCCAAGTCAATCTGGAATCTTGAGAGCAGGAAGTAGGAGAAAGTTTTACTAAATATGACTGAGGAAAATATTAAAAACGGAATTATTTTGTTTCTATTTTACTTTAACTCTTAAAATATCATCACTTATAAATAAATTGTCGTTGTTAAATGGCTTAATTATTTTATTGCTTTTCGATAAGATGAAAATATTGATTTACTTACCTTAATATGTCTACTAAATCAAAATATTGTATTTTTATTATTACTTTTATTATTTTTTATATAATTGGTGCTTTGTAACCGCAGAAGCGATTTTCGTCCAAGCTCTTCCTCCAATTTGTGGTGTGCGTCTTAATGTTTTCCCAACGAACGGAGAAACCTACAGTTTATATTGAACCGCCTTCGAACGTCGAATGGTTTTTTATGAAGAGCTGATATCATGTAAAAAATACACTCGGTTGACATTCCCTGCCGAGGGGCGATCGCAATTAGAAAAATTAACTCTTTTATTTACATAAATTTTCTATAATTTTCTATGTTTTCGAGTCCTGGATTGGCAATACGTACAGCTAACCCCGCAGCGATTGTATGTTTGTTTCCTTCTTCTTCTTCTTCTTTTTCTTCTTCTTTGGCATATGCACCGCTTAAGCTATTATAGCCGAACCAACAATAGTACGCCATTCGTTCCTTGTCTTCGCTGTTTGACGCCAATTGGAAATACCAAGTGAAAATAGGACACTCTCCTTCTGATTCTTCCAACACAGAAGAGTACCTTAGTTTTAAAAAACATACTCAGTCCTATTGGTAAGCGTCATTCTGCTAGCATTGTTGTTGGTGTTAAGGCCGGTTCCGAGAGTTGCGAATGCGATGACTTTTTGGTTGATGACAGGAGATATTTCGTCTTGTCCTCGTTCACTACTTTCATTACTTTAAATCATTTTATTTAGAAACCGATTATTACTTTTAGAACATATACTAGTACAGAATGCCTTCATTTTTTTTAAATGACAGGCACTGGTTCTGGTACACTTTTACCAAACGGTTTTCCAATAGGGATGATATGATTTCTAAGTGTCGTTTTGACCATTTTTATATGTCATGATCTGTCTTTTTTTCATTGTATTCAGTAATGATTACAATTTCATCCATGTACCACCATAAACGTCGTGAATTTGCTGATTTTGCCTTGGAACAACTTGAAAACGATAACGATTTTTTAAGGAAATCATCTTCTCCGATGAGGCTCACTTTCCTATCAGTGGTGCGGTAAATAAACAAAACTGTCGATTCTGGTGCGAAGAAAATCCACAAATTATTCATGAACAACCATTACATTCACCTAAATTGACAGTTTGGTGTGGTTTTTGGTCTGGTGGAATCATCGGTCCGTACTTCTTTCAAAATGAAGCTGGTAGCACCGTTAATGTCAATGGAGAGCGGTATAGATCGATGATAATCAACCTTTTATAGCAACAATTGGAAGAAGTTGATCTTAACAACATCTGGTTCCAAGAAAACGGGGCTACGTGTCACACAGCATGCGCAACCACCAAGTTATTGCGAGAAAGGTTTGGAGATTCGATTATTTCAAGGAATTTCGACATTGAATGGCCTCCAAGAAGTTGTGATTTAACACCATTAGACTACTTCTTGTGGAGTTATTTGAAGTTATTGGTCTTTAGCAATAAACCAGATTCTCTTCAAGCTTTAAAAGTCAATATTGATCGTGCTATTCATGACATACGACTTGATTTAGTGGAAAAGGTGCTAGACTACTTCTTGTGGAGTTATTTGAAGTTATTGGTCTTTAGCAATAAACCAGATTCTCTTCAAGCTTTAAAAGTCAATATTGATCGTGCTATTCATGACATACGACTTGATTTAGTGGAAAAGGTGCTAGAAAATTGGGTTCATCGAATCCGTTCCTGCAAAAGAAGTCGTGGAGGCCATTTGAATGATGTTATATTCAGAACTTAATTGTATCGATTGTACTTCACATTAAATAAAAAAATTCGAATTTCCTTAATTAATTAGTGTGTGTGTGTGTGTTTTTTTTTTAGAAATCATATCACTCTTTTTGGAAACCCATATATATAAATTGAATTGAGGTTTAAATTTTAAATTGGATTCCAGTATTTTTTTATTCTGTAAATTTTGCTTATATTGTAAATATGTATGTTCTAATTTTCGGATAATTTTTTTAATATTCTACATTATATAATTCTTACAAATTGTCTGGTAAATGGCTTAAAGATTCGATACTATATGCTATATGTGTACAATACATACACTCATATAATAACGTTTATAAGTATTTATAGACAAGTGGCTACTCGTGGACCTCTAAATACATAGTACACAATTTAATTCAAATTTCCTGCTTAAGTATACGTTATGCGCAAGCACACGTACCTCTTTCGGTCATATAAATAGCTGGTAATATAGTTTATTAACAGCAATAAAATGTCGCCGTACAAATAAAAATTAAAGCCGAAGCTAATTAATACGTATGTACCTACATAAGAATTTATTGGTGATAAGGCAAAGAGTAATAAATAAGAAAACCTTGAATATAACGTGTATAAAGTGTGTAAAGTTAACTACATGTATACATTTTCTGAAAATTATAATTGTTACTAAAATTGATTAGTGAATATAAAACGAGTATGTATGCTTTCTTTGAAAATATCTCAGAAAATATTTCTTTGTGTCTAAATATGTAGTGTCACTCACTACAACTTAGTGAATTGTAAAAAAATATAATTCTATTTCTTTTTCTCTTTTTAAAACATTTCCAAGTTTCTTTTTATTCAAGATAAAAATATTAATAGAGCATTCGTACAACTATATGTAATTAATCTGATATATCTATATATATTATGGAAGGACTCCATAAACCCGACTTTCGGAATACAGGCAGTACATAATCCAGACAATTTTTAAAAATCCAAACAAACACAATCCTCATACCACACTAAACAGACCTAACATAATCCTGACCAGACAAACCTAAATACTTTTCATAAAATAGGCAATTATGTACATTTTGACATTTTTTCTATGCATATTTTTGAGCAGAAAATGAAACAGGCAAGAAAATAATGAATTTTGTATTTCGGAGTTTTGTTTGTCGTGATTGCATTATACCCATATTTTATTGACTGATCTTATTTCAATAGCATCCCAAAGTGTGGGTGATTTAAAAAATTACATATTTTACGACCCTTTAATTTTATTTAGTTGGTAGATTGACTATACCGTGTACTTCTTTGGGTCTCGAGTACTACGTTTTACTGCTTCATATCATATGTTAGTTCTTCAAATAGCACAGCAAATACTTTACCTTAGCACAGGGTGGATTTGAAATGTGAAAATTATGAAAAGTTTGATCCAAGTGTGTTTGTAACTGGATCAAATCGGACTTCAAATACCCAAAAAGAGCATAATTGATCTAAAGTGTAATATTGGTTTATTTAGGGGCCTGTGATTTCCCCAATTTTTCTGTCTATGTATTTTTTTGTTGGTATATATGTTCATTGCTTCACTTTTATTTTCTTTATCTTGATATAACAATTTATTTATGAAAAAGATCTTAAATTACGTTTAAACTAGTTTCGCAATCTTTTATTTTCCGGTCAGTTGACTTTATTTTTAGCTTCTTAAACCTCCTCTGATAAATTTCATGTAGGGAGAGAGTTTAAGTTAATTAAAATTTTGAAAGTGTTTGGCAAAAGCTCATCCAGATTTGTTATCTGCCCAGCCGTATTCTTATTATTGCTATTACCGAAGTCAGGTTTCGGAAAGTTTGTTTTTAAATTAAATTATTTATAATTATTTATACTTCTTTTTTAGTTATGCAGTGGATCAGTCGAAATGAAAATTTCATAGTGGCTTGCATACAGAAAACCAATACATGCTTAAACAATTTATGTTTTAAGATTCCTAATTTTATACTTGACAATAATTAGGCGCTTAGTTCCACGAAATTGGTGCGTTGCCGATAATTATTATTTTAAATGGTTATTTTTATTAAAGAAATTTTAGTAGAAAAATTCATGATAAAGTAAAAAAATCAATGAAAATTGGTACTTTTTCATAAATTCATTAAAGTATTAAACACCCTGTAAATACAAATTATTTATTAGTCAAACAGCACAAAACGTAGACAAAAATAGTTTTCAATTAGCTTTATTTTAAAATTGTTTTGAATATATTCATACTAATGTTGTTCAAGGGCAAATATCTCAAAATTATATGAGATGGAATGGAAAAAATCATAAAAATAAAAATCAGAGACCGTGGTTTTACCATGAAACGAGCTCCAAGAGGCCTCAGAAAGTATACTGTTCTTCGTAGCCAAAGTCTCGGATATATTATATTTAAGGAGCACACACACATAGTTACATACATATATTGAAAAATTCGTAATTAATGAACTTTTCTGGCGCATAATTGTTAAAAATTCAATTTGTCAATTGAAGTATTTTTTCCAGATGTTTGCGCTATCTACCTCACCATATAAAGTTCGTTATTAGTGAGACAGTGTACAGTCGATTTATAGCGGTTTTTTTTATATTACACCTATCGATATCTATATTGATTGTATTAATACTGCCAGCTGCACCAAGCTAATCCTCATATTTCAACCTTATCAACACTCTTTTATTGGTGCATTTTCGTGAGAAGAATGAAACCAATGGAGCATTCAACTATTGAAGTACTCAGAAATACTATATTTTTAGTATCACAGCTATCACACACCAAACTATACAATCAGATGCGGACCAATTTCATTCATTTCTAAATATTACTTCAGGACACGAATCCCTGGTAGGAAAGAGTATAATAAAAATCACCACACTACTGGAGTATTCTCACAAGCAGCTGTAAAATAATAAGCCTTTTTTAAAACATTCTCGTCATTCTTCAACGCACACACCGTCTGTGAGTAAGCCTCTAAAATACCTATCTTACATTTAAGTTTGAAATGAAGTACAGGGATAAATAATTGTAAAGTAATGATTTTAAAAGATATAGCCTCCCGTAACTATTTTCAGTAACAACAATATTCAGGTTTCATATTCATCAAAAGTCGATTTAATTTTAATTTTTCATGCATCTTATGTATCAGATAGAATCAAACTATCAAACTGTATATTGATCACTTTAAACTGGATTAAAAAACGGAATAGTCAAACGTATTTTTTACCTTTATTTGGGTATCACAAAGATAGGTAGAGAATATAAATGCAGCAGAAGATATTTCTTTGATACTAAGAAAATAATTACTTAGTCGATGTTTACATTTGAATTGAATGTCTTCAAACAATCATATTCCTAAAGAAAACGTATGTACACAAAAGATTTACTGTATCGTTATTGCCCAAAGAAATCCCACGTACATTAATGAATTTATACTTACAAAAAATGTGCACACTGAATACCACACTAATGCAGACGACAATAAAGTGCGATATGAAAAAAAAGGTCAACATATATTCGATAATAAGCCGAACTCATTTGACAGATCACATCGATGCACAGTCTTTAAATTAATTCTTATACTAAGGTTATGTTATTCATCCTAAAGCCCAATTCACTACCTGGACGTCTGAAGATGGTTGAAGCAATGCGCGAAAATTCAATTTTTCATTGAGACTAAGTTCCACAAATGTAGATTAATATTCAAGGTTGCTTGGAAGAATGATATTGTACTACAATATGTTTTAATTTTGCGCAAACGTTAAACATGTTGACTTGATATTAAGTCTGTAGTTCACATTAGCACGAAAAACCAATTTTTTATTCAAAAAATCGTAACTCTGAAACAAAAAATTTTGGTCGAGAGAAATTTTTTTGATGAAATTTCAAAGTATCTGTTTGATGTAAAATAAAGTTTCGAAGAAAAAAAATACGCTTTTTGAGATATTGAAAATTTCAATTTTTGTTTATTGCAAAATAAAAAAGTATTACTAACTTTAGAGCAATTTTCAAACTTCTATCTGATATTGCGGATCATCACGAATGATTAGAAGTGAAAATCATTGAAATCGGTCAATTTTTGTCAAAAATATTCCCAATTGAAAAAAAGTCCGCGAATTACTGGAAAAATCGGTTTTTACCCAAAAAACGAAATTGCCGATAAATCTCGAAAAAAATATTTTTCGGGCCAGAAAAAAATACGTGTCCCTTTATTTTGACCAAAGCATAATATATTTAAATTTCGTTTAAAAATAAAATAGTGACCCGAATGGACCGGTTGAGTCGAGATGAAAATCATCTAAAACATTTTTAGGCTTTTATGAAGATAGTTTATGTAAAGTAGGCAAATTGGAAAAGGAGCGTGACACCTCTGTTCTTATATATAAAAATAAGTTAACGTTTTCGTTAATATCAATTCAAAAAAATTCTAAAAATATAACAAAATTTATAAAGGGTATTTATGCAAATGGTTTATATGTATTTGCCCGAATTGGGATAAGGGATCGTGGCACTTATATTTTTCTATATTTACAAATATTTTGTATGTGTATTTGTGACTAAATTGTTCCTAAACGGCTAAGACCACTTAGGTAAAATTTTGTGTGTGTATTGAAGAGAACTAAGGGATGGCACCATGTGTAGAAATTCACGCAAGCTAGCTAGGAAAGTTTTTGACTGTCATTTATCTGGGAGTGGCCAGACACGATTCTTCTACATATGATTCAAGCAGCTCACGACTTCCGGTCTTATACTAAGTTTTATTTGGATAGCCAACAATCAGCCGTTTGCGGTCGAGCTATAGTGAGAAAGCTAATCGCCTGCAGTTCTGTGAAAAATCAACAAATACCTCGGAAGATAGACCCCCTTTTTTGATGACAACCCCTGCATACGTTGAAATGATGATGGTTTGAGGACATGCACCTGGAATGTTCGGTTCCTTTATTTGAAGGTGCCACTGGCTTATGTTCTCATAAAAATAATTTCACAAGGACCTCCCCAAACGGCCATAAGCTGATATGGTTGTCTATAGAACTAGATTCCAAAAATTCATCAAGCTACATATCTGTAACCAGATCGTAAAACAAGCAACGAAATTGATTATGTTGTGATTGACGGAAGACACCAAAGATCCGCACCCGCCTCTGTACAGGAAGGAACGTCCATTAACAAACACAGGGATTGTTCGACGTCGGAAAACTGACAGCCAGCAGGTTTTCTACCCGGCTTGCACACCTTCTCTCTAAGAGCTGATGAGTGCTCTAGACTCAACTCGACTTAAGGGAGCTATAGTACGCAATATCAGAAAGTGTCAGAAAAATAGCTGGTACGATGAAGAATGTCAAACTGCAGTGGTGAAAAAATGGACTGCCTACCTCGCAATGTACCGGTCGACCACAACACGTACGGGGTATAGAGCGAAGCGAGACGTATTTGTGGGCAAAGCCAAAATGAGTACGTATGAAGAGTTTGAGAAGTTGGCCGACAAGGGTAATGAGAAGAGAATTATATGAAAATATATAGAAGGTTTCAATACCGGATAAAACACAGTAGGAACTAAGGAGGTGGATGGAATACTTCTCCAGCCAGCTGCATGGCAGTGAAAGTGAACCCCCGGAACCTGAACCCCCAATCGATGACGATGGTAAAGACGGTCCAATACCCTTCTAAGATGATGTTCGAATAGCAATTGACTGCTTTAAAACTGATAGATTATTGTCCAAATTATTAAAAACGGGGACGAAAAACTGACAAGGTGCATGCAGCAGCCTCTTTGCAGAATATGTTCGGATAAAAGCAAAAAAAGGAGTACCCACGGCCTGCGCCAATTAGCGTAGGATAAGGCACAATATCACATATATCTAGGGTAATGTGTGAAAGATTAAAGCACACCTTCGACAAAATGATTGGACCTTATCAGCGTGGCTTTAGACCTAGTGAAACCAACATTGGCCAGACATTCACCATGAGCCAAATCTTGGAAAAGAATCCGTACACACCACCTTTTCATATATTTTAAAGCTGCCTGCGAAAACATAATAAGGAGCTGCCTCTGCGCCGCTATATCTGAATTTTATGTTCCCACAAAACTCATACGGTTATGTAAACTGACCCTGGATAATACCAGAAGCGCAGTCAGATTTGGGAAGGATCTCTCCGAGTCGTTCGATACCAAACGGGATTTTAGATGGGGTGACACTTAAAAGTGTGATTTGCAGAGCTAAATAGACCAAGTACAATCTTTTACGAGAGTGTACACTTGATGGCGTATGGCGACGATACTGACGACAACATTTACATAGTTCAGTGAATCAAGAGACAGCGGCTTTTCTGGCTAGGTCAAGCCGTCCGAATGGAGTACTCGCTGGTGGAAGCAGAAGAAGAGAAAGACCTCCAATTCGTTGGGAGAATCAGATGGAGAGTGACCTGGTTTCACTTGTTATTTCCAACTGGTGCCAAACAGCGAGGATAAGGTAAAGCGCTATTTTTGATTCGCGTAATCGCGTAAGCGCGTTTCAGGAGAGTTGTCACCACATGTTTTGAAATTATTATTATCCATATAAAGATTTCTGTAAGTTTGTCTATGAACTCAAGCTAAACGTCAGAACTGAAATGTAAAAATTGTTTTTTGTGTTGAAGTCTACTCGAAAGTAATATGTATAATCAAATTGTTAAGATAATGAAGATACAATATGACTTTAAAATTGAAGATATTTAAGGTTCCCAACAGTCTGAAAGTTATATTTTAAAATATTGATATCACAAATTAAATATAACAAGATGCATATCATTATAGAGTGAGTTTTGAAGAGGGTAGCAAACTGTTTAAAATTTTCAATACAGATTACTCTTGAAGTTTCTTGCTGAAACATATTTTTGATTATTCTCACCGAAATTTTTAAAAAATTTAATTTAAACCCATGTGGAAGCACTACAAATAGAAATATGGAGCTGCTAAAATGCTGATGCCAAAAATTAAAAAACCATAATAATTGCTTGGGGTGAAATTACAATGATAGAGGTTTTCGTTATTGTTAAAAAAAAAACATTTTAGATAAATATTCCCTTAAAAAAAAATTATGAAATAAAACAAAAAAAATTTTAATATAAAAAAATAAGATTTTTCACTTTTTCAAAATTTTGTTTTTTTTTTTGTTTTAGAGAAACACACCCGGGTATGCGAGTTTTTTATAATTAAAAGTTATTGAACATCTAATATTTGCATTAGAGCGAGTGTCATATCAATAAAAAGTATGCCATATAGATAAAATACGCATCTGTAAATGTATATATGTGATTGGTGATTGAGTTGCGTCCCTCACTCCAATTTTTTCTATGATAAGTGTTTGTATATTGGTTGTTCACATGCACTTGTTGACTGTTTCGGACCGTTGTTAATAAGCTATTTCTCTTTCGATTTCTAATTGAATCGTGAGATTATCTTAAATGTGCCTTTATGTATGTACTATATATTTACATACATATGCCTTAATGTATGTATAAAAATTGTACATTGAATTATTGATATCTTGAAGCATTCATAATCAAATTTTTTTTCCAAAAACTGTACATATCTACAAATCTACTAACACTTTTTACTTGTTGATAACAAAATCCAACTCATCGATCTTTATAAGGCCCCTCCTTTTGCTGGATCTGACCATTTCGTCAATTGAACTGGGACCGCTAAGAACGTAAAATGTATGGCAATATAGTAAAAGTGTGTGCGGTCCTCTTGGTCGGATTGGCCATTATTGAAAACGGAGAGGCGGGTACACACAACATTCCTCCATTGTACGAGGAGAATCCTGCGGCGCGTTTAATTGATGGCAGAGTCGTTAATTACAGTCAATCGCGCGCAGTTTTGGACTATCGTCTACCTAACGCAACGGAACCCATCCACTACGACGTCGAATTGACTACGAATGTTCATAATGGCACTAAAAGATTTACAGGTACCGTCAAAATACAACTGAAAGTTGTAGAAGATACAAGGACAATAGTATTGCATACGCGTCAATTGACCGGATATAAGGCTACTATTAAAAGTACTGCGTCGGCTGAAGAAGTTTTAACAACATCATATGAAGATGAACGAGAATTTCTAAGCCTAACACCAATGAATCCATCATTAACCTTTAACAAAGGCAGCGAGTGGGTTCTAACTATTGATTATGAAGGAGAACTACGCACAGATAATGGTGGCTTTTACTTATCGACCTATGTAGATCAAACTGGCAAAAAGCAGTAAGAGCTAATTTTCATTGAATTAGCCAGTGTTGTGGGTATGAATTGATATTTACCACTATTTTTGTTCGATTTAGCTATTTGGCAACGACACAATTCGAGTCAACCAATGCCCGACATGCTTTCCCTTGCTACGATGAGCCAGCCAAACGTGCTACATTTAGTATTGCGATTAACCACGATGTGTCCTACAATGCCATATCTAATATGCCTCTGGATGAAAAAAACTCCAAGTAAGTGATAGCAATTACATGTATTTTCAAAAGTGGCCACTATTTGATATTTCACATCACAAGGCCTGGTTACTCCGTCTTCAATAAAACCGTCGTTATGTCTACTTATGTGGTAGCTTTTATTGTGTCCGATTTTGAGTATACTGAAGGTGTGCTAAATGGACGTCCACAACGTATCTACACCCGTCCGGGTACAGTTCAGGATCAAGAATTCTCTTTAATTTCCGGCTTACTCTTGTTGCAACGTCTGGAAGATTATTATGATGTGAGTTTTTCATTACCGAAAATCTATCAGGTCGGCGTGCCAGATTTCGCAGCTGGCGCCATGGAAAATTGGGGTTTAGTTACTTATCGTGAACAGTATATGTTGTACAATACTGAGAAATCAACGACCAGTACTCAAACCAACATCGCTAATACAATAGCTCACGAATACTGTCACCAGTGGTTTGGCAATTTGGTAGCAATTAAATGGTGGACGTACCTATGGCTTAAAGAAGGTTTCGCAACGCTATTCTCCTGGCAAGCAACTGATGCTGTAAGTATTTGTGTTTCATAACAAATTTTGACTGTAAATGAATTTTTAATTGAAATAATTTTTTTTCTTTCTTATTATTGTTTATGCTTTAGGCCTACCCCGAATGGGACGTCTATCAAATGTTCCTCACAAACGATTACCATCGTGCACTCACTGCTGATGGCAAAGGCCAAATGAATCCAATGACACATTACGTGCAAACACCATCGGAGATTTCGAATCGCTACGACTCGATTTCATATTCGAAGGCTGGATCCGTATTGTACATGTGGCAAAATGCCTTGACCGATAAAGTCTTCCGACAAGGCTTGAATCTTTATCTAACTTCAAAGTAAGTAAAAGCTGTGTATTTTGAAGCTGAACATTTATCATTGGTTACGTTAGATTAGATTGGAGGAAACTCATCGAGACTATTTTATGATATAAACTTTATTCCAAACATAAATCGACAAGATTCCCCAGGTACTTTAATATCCGAGAACTCATAGAGTTGGTTAAATGTATGATAGCCAATGTACTTACGTCTTAGTCTCGCTAATGCAGAGCAGTAAAGAACAAAGTGTCATTATGATTTAACCTCGCCATTACCCAATATGGGTCAGACTTGATTTTCATCCTGACTGAAAGTATGGCAATCAGACATTAACTAAATAGGTACACAATCAAAAGCAATAGGTGAGAGTTCGTGAGTGCTATAAAATCCTCCGGTCTCCATCGATCTTAGAAGAGAACCCAAGCCCCTACGAGAGATAACCTCATCTTTAGCCATATCTGCAAAAGATCTACATATCGCCAATAACAGTATTATTTTCTAGTAGCATCATATATATAATGTCGACGGGGTCAGCTTTTTATTATTGTTTTATTTTAAAATTTTGCGAGTTCAGTTAATTACTTCCAATTAACTTAACCTATTTTAAAATCTTCCAGCCAATTTAGCGTCGCTGAGGAGGCGAACCTTTTTGAATCTCTCGCTATCGCCGCTGGCGCTAACAACGTAGCAATTCCAGCTACCATGCAGAAAATGTTCTCAAGTTGGTCCCAACAGTCGGGTTATCCCTTATTAACAGTAACACGTAATTACAAGAAAAATTCATTCACCGTCAAACAAGAGGCTTTCTACGAGGACAAATCAAAGGCATCGGACAAAACTTGGTATATCCCCTTCAATTACGCACATAAATCAAAACCAGATCATCGAAATACCACCGCCTCACATTTTCTACTTAATGTCAATGAGATTGAACTCAGAGACGAGGATTTAGGCACTGACGATTGGCTACTACTCAACAAACAGTCCACCGGTTTTTATCGCATTAACTATGATGATCGCAATTGGGAACTTCTGGCTAGCGCATTGAAGACACAGCCATACAAGTTTCATCCACGTAATCGTGCCCAGCTTATTTTCGATGCTTACAAGTTCAGCACCACTGGACGTCTTAGCCACTCGGTGTTCTTGAATTTGTTGCAATATCTAACAAATGAAGAACAATATGCACCATGGACTACTGCCTACTCTGTCATTTCAGCATTCACCAATTATCTTAACGGTGATAGGGACTATGCAAAATTCCAACATTTTGTGGTCTCTCTTGTTTCAAACATCTACGAGAAGTTGGGCATTAACGATATTCACGGGGAACCACATCTTACGAAATACACACGTAATGTCGTCATTAATCTTGCCTGTTTAGCCGGCATTGAGAATTGTCTTCAGGAAACTAACGACAAGTTGAAAGCGCTCATTAGCAAGAATGTACCAATCGAGCCAAATCTACAGACTGTCATCTATTGCAACGGTCTAGTCCAATCAGGTGATGCTGAATTTAATTATGTCTACAATGAAATTATGGCATCTGATGATCAAGCCTTGCGACGTTCACTAGTATCTTCTTTGGGTTGTTCAAAGACTGAGTCACAATTGAAAAAGTTTGTGCAAAGCTCCATTGATCCGGCCGTCGAATGGCGTACACAAGAACGTATCACTTTGCTCAGTGCAGCATATTCCAGTAATAGTGTTGGCCTGCTGGTATGCATTGATTTCCTTAAGAAAAACTGGGAGGAATATAGTAAATTGACACCCGGCTTCGGTGCAGGAAATCCACTTAATGAAGATATGCTGGGTATGGCAAGTTATGTGATCAATAAAGAGCAAGAAACCAAGGTGAGTAGATATCAAATGGCATTTAGTTTACCAGCCACCCTATTTAAGTTAAAATACAAAATATACACCTGTGCCTAGCAGTCTAGTTTTAACATTGATCGAGGGAATTCTTCTTTTTAAGCCTTCTCCTGAAAGTTACAAAGTTGACTTTAAAAGCTGAAAAAAAATAAAAAAATACTCCTAATAGATGTTAACTGTGGTTGATATAATTCTAGTGCAACTCGAATTAGACGATTATTACTAGTACTCCTAAATAGATCTACTCCAAAGAACAATTTAAAGAAATATATATGTATTTTAATATAACTTAATATAATTCAAAGTTTGAATATTTACAGCATTAATCATCTTGAAGGATTGGAACTAGATATTTTATTTGAAAAAAAGGAGAACTAATATAACTTTTTTATATAAATTAGCTTTCACTTATATAAAGTATAATCATTTCCGGATATACCAAAAACAGAATTTGTTATTTTCAACATTTTTTTTACTGTCAATCTTTTTAGTATTTGGAATTGTTGGACATTGTAAAAGGCAGCGAAAAAGTACAATCCAATTTGGAGGAGGTCGTTAAGAGCTCTATTAAGAAGAACTTTGACTGGCTGAGAAATAATCGGGAACCGATCATGTCTTGGGTCAATAAATATGCTCAAGGAGGCAGTGCTGGACTCAGCTCCTCATTGACTGCGGTGTTCTCAGCGCTTGCAATTGTATTAGCGCGTTACTTTTAGTTTCTTAGCTTAATGAATATACAATGTTCTAAATATTTTTACATGTTTGTAGGGAATTATCAAAATAACAATGTAAAATTAAATTAAAAAAATTAAAATTTAAAAAATAATTAATAAAAGAAGAAATGAAAATAATTGAAAACAAAAAAATCGTTTTTATTTTTTAACTAAATACAAAAATATATATATTTTTTTATAAATTTTGTTCATAAGTTTGTACAATTTGACAGAAAATAGTACTGAATAGATTTCTCAAAATGGCAGATTGTTATTTTGTTGACGTATGTTTACGCGATGAGAGTAATTCCTTGCATAACTTTTGGCTCTGGCTTAATGCTTCCTGACTTTGGGGTTTTTGGCAAATATCTAAGAATGTATGTTTTTACATAAATCATATATGCTAGAATGCAATTCTCAAATCTCTGATCTATTACGCCTAGGAAACATATCAATTATGAATTGCCAGCCACTAAATAAGTACCCTATAAATTTATTAAACCTTGCTTACTATCAATCAATTAAATAACTTTAATACTTCGACATACAAAGCCAACAAGAAAATTAGTAGTGATCGCAATAGCCGAGTGAGTGAGAAGGGACAATCTTCTCCATCGTTATGCATGAACTCTCTGAAACATCCATGCCTCGTTATGAACAGCGTCGCCGAGTTTTCGTTCCCCACATGCTTGTACATTTTCAATTAATCTCTGTGTTGACGCATTTGCATGAATATGTGCAAAATGTACATTCATACACGCACATACATACATAAAGTTCTGTGGGCAAAAAAGTCATAAGAGCCATAATTTACGATTTTAGTTTTTTCATGGAAATCAATAATTTATTATCACAAGCATTAACACCCAAAGTTTCATATAAATTGTATACAAACATTTAAAAAAAAACATTATCTTGTAAAATTTACTTTTCACTCCTTTTTTGCGCATAGGGTTCCATATATTTGATATTTTATATATGCGCAATTTACACATGCATGCATGGAGATTTGAAAAGGTTATTTAGTAGCAAATAGCAATTTGGTTTTAAATTTAAATTGATAATGTTCTTCTCATACATAACTATAAGTATACAACGTACAATAAATATTAAACGCATATCATAAATATTGGCAATGATTATGGTCCCAATCAGAAAGATTTTAAATCAAATATTGAACTCGTAGCAATTGTAAACTAATAAACTATTTGCTATTTATTAATGTGTTTTAAGAAGAGAAAATGTAGCCTGTGCGATTGCAAACAATCTATGATTATTAGCCTAGGCTGGAATCCATGACTTTAGATATTTATTACAATTTCATGGTGATTAAAGATTACCTTTTCATCAATTACGTTCAATAATTGCAGAATTTTTCTTAATCGTATACTGTATCAAGTTCGATGCACAATCATGTATAGCACGACAACATTTGAAACAAGCTCTAAGGGTATGTATGTTACATGAATGGGATGTACAGCTCTCATAAACATGAAATTCTGTATATATTATGAGAAACGTTTGTATCATTATTAGAAATATGATTCAGTTTCGTCTTTATTTTCTTCTTATTTTTCTTAATTACTGTAGAGACTGCTTAAACAATTATAGCAGAATCAACAATAGATAAGTTATTTATTTTGATGCTGTTTAGCGCCATTTGGAAACAGCTGGCTTTCGCTTTTGACCTGATATTTTCAAAGCAGAGGATACCTTCCTCCTGCTCTGCTTCGACAAGCGAATACTACATCGAATCCTTTCAAACCTGTAATACTTTTATCCATCCAGACGTATTATATATATATTATGGTCCATTAAGAGAGTCTCTTGACAAAGCTGTTGTTTTAACCTTTCATGTACATAAAATGGAATTTTAACTTTGACCCGACGTATGTTAATACCTTCTGTCCGTCTGCTTGAACGCAAACTAGTGTTTCAGTTTTCGAGATATTTCAACCGAACTTGGTAGGCAGATGCACTGGTAATTTGATACGTAGATCTGTCTGAACCGGTCAGATTCGATCACTATAGCATATATACAACCGATTTTTCAGATTTGAACTTTATGCTATAAATCCGTCATAAAAGTATATAAGAGCGTAAAATTTGGTAATCTAGACATATTTCGCACAAGCAATGCCTACGCCAATGAAGTGGTAGTAGACATATTTGATGAATTACATATTGGTACTGAAAATCATCGAAAGCGGAGGACTTCGTTCAGAATCCGGTCAAATCTACGTCAAGAAAGTATCTACAAACGTGAAACTTGGTGTTATACAAAACACATTATAAACAGAACATTTGTACTGAAAATCATCGAAATCCGATTACTATATCATATAGCCCACATAAAAACGATTTCTTCAGATATATGTTTTTGTGTCAGAAATCTTTCAAAAAACTATCTAAGAACGTGAATGTTATTCTATATATACAGGTAAAGACCACACGCAGGCGTCTTCTATCAAAGGTATCTATTTTTCTCCATCGTAACAAATTAGTACCAGAAGACCAATTCGGTGGTTCTATGAAACAAGTTCACTGAAGTACTGATGAAATTAAGAAGGAATTCGAGGCATAATGCTATGCAACATTTCTTGACGCAACACAAGCGTTCGACAAAGATTGGCATAAAGGTCTATTTTACAAAATTTATAAAACTTTGCCTGTCGAGTTCTACAAATAGGGTTTTCATATAGTCTCATAAAGTTATAAATCGTACATGAAAATAATAAAACTGGAATGTTTATCTTACAAAACTGATGATAAAAGAATGCAACGAAGCGATATTCCAGCATTCTAAGGAGAGCTCCATAGTTCGAAAATGGCTGAAGGTTAACTCAGGGTTATCACGTTTTTAATCTAGTTTTAAGGATTGTGCACTTAATGTTTGGCTCAAGTAAGTTGAATCAGATTTAGCAATAAATGAATTCAGTAAATAATAATTTTAAAAAAAGTTAGTAAAAGGATGGCGCTAAAAAATCGAATCAATACCAATGAAATTGCTCTGGGTAAATACTGTTAAAGTCCTTGTGTCCAAAGTGCAATAGAGCAATGTTAAGAGATTTGTTATTATATGTGTTATTTATTTATGACTTGAAATCTTATTTATATTCTTAATTCTCAACTCTGTCGGAGTTATTTGATGGAAGACCTTATCTAACATTTAAAAAATATTTTTTTTTATTATTGTACAAACATTTTTTTATTTATTTTAAGCTTGCAACTCTTGCAAAATGTCTGTGCACTTTTTCGTACTAATCTATAAATACATAAATATATCCATACACACATATTCTGATTGTAATGAAGTACCATATATCTTAATAAGGTATAAAATACAGCAAAAAATTTAAATTGAGCTCTTTCTCTTTGCATTCGTTGATAAGCCGCGTGAGTTAACATAGAAGAAATCATTGTATAGCCTCCAAAGTAGGGAAACTCAGCGTATATTTCCGGTTTGAGCAAACAGCTGTGCTCAGCTAATCGTTTTCGTTCCTCATTTCAGTTGTCATTTGTAATTTCGAGCGCTGGATTGCATTACCATGTATTACATTGTAAGAAAAAAAGTAACCAAATGAAATAAAATGGTGCTAAAATTGGATATTATAATAATTTATTTCATTTCCATGTTTTTGGAAAATGTAAAAAGTTTTGCATGAAAATTTAATTCATTTATATTTGGATAGCTTTTTATACATTTAATAAATAATTGTAATATTGATTATTAACTTAGAGCAAGGTAAATATAGTTTTAGTTATTAAAACCACTTATTTACTAATAAACTTTTTGATTTATAGACAAAAGAATTGTTGTAGTACGTATGTACGTATACATAGGATTTATACCTTATGGTAACGTTGCTATCTGCAAATATTTTTGGCGCAGTGGCATGGATAAGGATGGCAAATTCTAATTGATTCTTGTTGAATCTGGAATCCATCGCTACAACAAGACCAAGAATATTCTGCCACCTATGTTAAAAGAGAATTTAAATCCAAGCACAGCTTCGGCTTTGGTTGCTCAAAAATATATTAGGATGTTAATATGCTTATGCATGATTCACAATTTAGTTTATTAAAATGAAATAAAATATGTAGGTGTGATTGTGATTCTTGTCCTAGAAAAAAATACTAGAAAGTACAGTTGTCAATGTGATTTGGGAATAGTTTGCTATAATGTTGATAGTGAACTTAATGCTTTAAATGTAAAATAAATACATGTTTGAAATCTAAACTACGATGTTTTTGTGCATTAAGACAAGCTTAATGCTACAAAAATTCTGAGCACTTGATCGTGAATATGTACAAGTAGAAAGAGGGAAAAGTGAAATACAACAATGAGTCAACCCGACAAACACATAGCCTAATGGTTTAACCATTGGCTTGTATTATGAACTTTCCAAGTTCGGATCCAATTCGAATAAGGGTGTCTGGAAAGAAGTCTGATGAGGAAACGTGGTAGTTTCCGAAATAGCTAAAATTTCTACCGCTCAGGCTGTTGTTGTAAAATTTCTTCACTCTCCCAAAAAAAAAATATGGCCTGATAAGCTCGAAAAACTAATTAATAAAAGCTAAATTATTTTATGTATATTCTCACATAGCAAATTCTTCTTTTGGATCTTATGAGGTCGTATGTAACATATATATACTTGTATGTATGTATAAGAAATGAAATGCGGAATGTAACCTTAGTAAAAAAATGCAACTAATTTTTTATGAAATTTGTTAGATTAAAAATTTTATAATACAAACAAATTTGTTAAATCCATATGCAAAAGAAATCAACAAACTATATATTATTAAATATTGTATAGTTTTATTAAATAAACCCATTTTAGCGAACATATTATATAACATACATATGTATAATGTACGATGGTCCTAATTACAACTACGCTTTATAGCATTTTTGTATATCTCTTCAGTTAAATACAATATATAAGTATTGTATTTGAAAACTTATTACTTTTACATACCACCACTGAGGTTGCAATAAAGGCGAGTCATCTCTAATCATCTTTCTCTAACCAAGAATGAGAGGTCAAGATGCAACCTGTTATGCATTTTTTTGAAGACATGCTTTACACTACACTGCACTGAAAATAAACTAAGAAATATATATATATATTTATACTTGTATATATATATATCTTCCTAAGCAAGAACTTTACCTTAAAATCTTTCCCGCATGCCAAGCTGAAAATTATATTTGCCCATAACTATGGAGAAAAACTTTCAAAATGAATTAAAAATAAGAAAACATAAACATAACTATTTATAGTTTGTTGTTCTTAAACAAAAATACTTGCAACGCAACAACCCTGTTTCACAACACCCTGCTTTTGACAACCGATAAAAGAAAGGTGGAAGCAAAATAAAAAGAAACTTAGGTTACTTTATAGTCTGTACAAAGGAAGGAATAAACTAAGTCCTAAATCTAGCTCAATGAGGTTGAACAATACATTAGTTATTATATATTTTGACCTTAAACTATCCTTAGAAATATGTAATGTTGTTTTGTTTTCTCATATGCGGTTTATAGTGACAGTCAGTTGTGGGAATGGTTTGAATACTCGTACATATGTTTAAAAATAGAATTTATTTGAGGTTATGTTATTGCGAGAAAGTAGAAACATATATTTCTGATTATTCAGTTCAAATACAATTTAATTTTATTAGAATAAAGTTGGCTGTAAATGTATTCTCCTCTTCTTCTTTGGCGTAGGCACCACTTACGCGATTATAGCCTCGTCAACAATAGCGCGCCCCTAGTTTCTTCTTTTTGCTGTTTGACGCCAGTTAGAAATACCAAGTGATACCAGGTCGCTCTCCACCTGATCTTTGAAACGGAGTGGAGGTCTTCCTCTTCCTCGGCTTTCGCCAGCGGGTCCTCCGTCGAATACTTTCAAAGCTGGAGCGCTTTCATCCATTCGGACAACATGACATAGGCAGCGTAGTGCTGCCTCTTGATTCGTTGAACTATGTCAATGTCGTCGTATAGCTCGTAAAGCTCATCGTGCGGTATTCGCCATTGCCAACGCGCAAAGGACCATAAATCTTCCGTAAACTTTTCAGGACGAGAATGATGAGCGACTTGCAGAGTTTATTTTTGGTTCGTCGAGAGAGGACTTTACTTTTCAATTGCCTACTCAGTCCAAAGTAGCACCTGTTGGCTAGAGTGATTCTGCGTTGTATTTCAAGGCTGACATTGTTGGTGTTGTTAATGCTAGTTCCCATATAGACGAAATTATCTACGGCTTCGAAGTTGTGACTGTCAACAGACACTTTCTGGGAGCCAAGTCGCGAATGCGATGACTGTTTATTAGATGACAGGAGATATTTCGTCTTGCCAAATTTAAGAACTCACACGATAAAGAGTCTCCTTGTCTGAAACCTCGTTTGGTATCGAATGGCTCGGAGAGGTCCTTCCCAATTCAGACCGCGCTTCTGGTATTATCCAGGGTCAGTTTACAAAGCCGTATGAGTTTCGTAAGGATATCAAATTCAGACATAGCGGTGTACAGGCATTTCCTTATCGTGCTGTCGAAGGCAGCTTTAAAATCTATAAAAAGGTGGTGTGTATCGATTCTTTTCTCTCGGGTCTTCTACAAGATTTGGCGCATGGTTAATATCTGGTCAATGGTGGATTTGCCAGGTCTAAAGCCACAATGATAAGGTCCGATCAGTTTGTTGACGGTGGACTTTAGCCTTTCACACAATACGCTAGATAGGACCTTATATGCGATATTAAGGAGACTTATCCCACGATAATTGGCGCAGACCGTGGGGTCTCCCTTTTTTTTGGATTGGGGAGGCATGTATGCTTTCGTCCGACCATATTCTGCAAAGAAGCTGATGCATGCTCCTTGCTAGCTCTTCGCCGCCGTATTTGAATAGTTCTGCCGGTACGCCATCGGCTCCCGCCGGTTTTTTATTTTTTAAGCGGGCAATCGCTTTTCGAACTTCTTTCGGGTTTCGGGCTCGCCATCTCCGGGGTTTTAATTTTCACTGCCATTGAGTAGGTTGCAGAAAAGTTCCCTTCATACCCTAAGTATACTCAGGACATCTGTCACCAGGTTACCTCCATTGTCCCTACATGAGTTTGCTACGGTCTTGAAACTTTCTGTAAGTCGCCGCATCTTTTCTCAGAATTTTCGAGTATTACCCTTGTCGGCCAGCTTCTCAAGCTCTTCATACTCACGCATTTCGGCCTCTTTCTTTTTTCGTCTGCAAATGCGTCTCGCTTCCCTCTTCAGCTCTCGATATCTATCCCACCCCGCACGTGTTGTAGTCGATCGCAAAGTTGCGAGGTAGGCAGTGTGTTTTCTCTCTACCGCAGTTGGACATTCCTAATCGTACCACCTGTTTTTCTGGTATTGTTGAAAACCAATGGTTTCCGAAGCAGCGGTACGCAAGGAATTTGCTACTTCGCTCCACAGCTCCCTTATATCGAGTCGCTGATGAGTGCTCCCAGAGAGCAGGTGTGCAAGCCGAGTAGAAAACTTGCTGGCTGTCTGATGTGATTGCAGCGTTTCAACGTCAAACCTTCCTTGTGTATGTTGACGGGCGTTCTTTGCCACAAAGAGACGGGTGCGTATTTTTGCTACTACAAGATAATGATCCGAGTCGTTATTTGGCCCTTGAAACGTACTCACGTCTATAACACTGGATACATGTCTTCCGTCTATCACAACGTGATCGATTTGGTTGCATGTTTTACGATCTGGCGACAGCCATGTAGCTTGATGAATTTTCGTATGCTGGAATCTGGTACTACAGACAACGATATTTCGGGCCCCGGCAAAGTCAATCAGCCTCAGCCTGTTTGAGGATCTTTCGTCGTGGAGGCTGCATTTTCTGATAGTTGCGCCAAAAATACCTTCTTTGTCCTTCCTGGCGTTGAAATCGCCTAGCACAATTTTGGCATCGTGGCGGGGACAGCGCTCACAAATACGTTCTAGGCTCTCATAGGAAGCATCTTTGATCACATCATCCTTCTCTTCTGTCGGGGCGTGGGCGCAAATCAACGATAAAGAACTTCGCTTTGATGCGAATTGCGGCTAGACGTTCATCCACCGGGGTGAATGCCAGGACTCGGCGACGGAGCCTCTCTCCCACCACAAACCCAACACCAAATTTGCGCTCCTTTAAATGGCTGTTGTAATAGATTTCACAAGGACCCACCTTCTTCCGTCCTTGTCCCATCCACCGCATTTCTTGGACGGCGGTGATATCAGCCTTTAGTCTTACGAGAACATCCACCAGCTAGGCAGCGGCACCTTCCCAATTAATAGACCGGACATTCTAAGTGCATGCTCTCAAATCTCGATGATTTAAACGTTTTCAAGGGTCGTCATCCGAGCCATATGTTGATTTTTCATTGGAGTATAGTTTTCAGGTGGGTTCCAAACCCTACGCACAACCACAGGGGATTCGCCTTCTCACTTTAGCTCGCCTCCAAACGGATGTTTGTTGGCTACCCAGAGGATACTTGGTCTAAAACTGCTTGAATCATATGAAAAGGAATCGTTTCTGGCCACTCTCAGGTGAATGGCAGTCAAAAGCTTTCCTCACTTGCCTGAACTTCTACACATGGCCCATCCTCCGCTGTAAATGTATAGAAAGAGTAATTTATATTATGGATGCATAATAATGAATGCATTCTGTTTGTTTCTTTATATCGGTTACAACAAAGGCTGTAATCATAATTCTTAGTGAATAACCTGCGAGAAAGGCGAAAGAGAAATGTGGGGCAAATTTGAAAATATATAAGTTCCAAGTAAGACCTATTTTAAGTCTACATATCAATATATCGCCCAGATCTACTGTATCAGTATTATGTCATCAACTGATAAATTTTATAGATACTCTTGTCGATTATTTATGACATTTGCTTTTCATAGTTTCATGAAATTCACTTAAACTTTGATCCATAAACTATTTAATCATATGTATTAACATCGATAAATGTATGTATAAGTATATGTATATTAAATATTTTAAGTAATCAAAAGCTGAAATAAAATATTAGTCTAAGAAAAATAAATAAATACAATACTTTATTTAATAGTTAGCAACGAAAAAATTTCAATCTGAATTAAAAGTAAAATTATTGTATAATAACAAAAAGTTTATTTATAATATTATACATATATCCTGAATTTCGGTTATCCTCAATTATTGTTATCAGTTATATATGTATATATATTATACCATTATATAACATACACATGATATTTTCATAAATCAATTTGAATCGAAAAACATGTCAATATAATTTGTTATTGGTTTATTGTTTAAGCATTTTAAAGATAAAAATATTTGGTTTGGCGTGTCAACAGCTTAGATAAACTAGTTAACGATAATAAATTAATCCAATATTTTTCATTATCAAAATATAAAATTTTATTTCAAATAAAAATTTTGCTGAAATTAAGACAGCATTTTTACAATATTTCCGCATGAACTTGTGTCTATTTATCTGACATAATTCATTCGAAAGAACATTCTTTGACATTTATTTTTTGAGGATCATCTCTCTCAAATGTTAGTCGCGGCTACGTCTCTGAAAGTCCATCCGTTTAGTCCAATTTTCGATGACTCGTTCGAGCATTTCGACTGGTAACTGGCGAATAGCACTCGTGATGTTTTGCTCCAAGGCCTAAACCAAAGCGAGATTGTCCGCTAATAGACTTTAGACTTTACATATCCCCACAGGAAAAAGTCTAACGGTGTGATATCACACGATCTTGGTGGCTAATCGACCGGCCCAAAACGGGAAATTATCTGCTCACCGGAGTGTTCTCTCAACAAATCCATTGATTGATGCGATGTGTAGGAAGTGGCCTCGTATTGTTGAAACCAAGATTTGGCTCGAAAACGTCGGATCTTCTTGGAACTTTTCAAGACCCCATAGAACGAAGCGATGTCGCTTTAGAAGGTCGAGCGGCTTCAGTTCTTGCACAAGCTGTATTTTGTACGCTTTCAATTTAAGATCTCGACGTAAAATGGGCCAAGCAGTTCCATACGTCAGTCCGAGTTGATGCGAACGGCGCCGAATCGACACTCCACGGTCTTCGTGTACACTCTCAGCTACGGCCGCTAAATTTTCTTCACTGCGTGCTGGACGCGGTCTATTCGGTCGAATATTATCCAATAATGAATGCTGGGTCTCAATATGGGTGATATTGTTTAAGTTAAGCGAAACACGGGAGACACATTCTTTACAGAACGTGAATTTTCGTAATAAAGTTGGATGATTTGTAAACGTTGTTCAGGCGTAAGTCTTTCAATTATGAAATGCCAAACAATACTGAACAAAAATAATATGACAGCTTGACAAGACTCAAGGCTATTGAAAAAGTACCTCTACTTGGATCAACCTTTATATATTTCAGTTTTTAGTTTAACTCTTTTATACAAGGATGGACAAATACTATTGATTAGTTTAGTAAATGCATAAAGTTTGGCATTTACAAATTATCTGAATTATTTTATTTCGTTATAGACAACCAATAGCTAAGAAACTTAAGCTTACATATCATATTATAAATTTCGTATTAGTGTCGTAAATTTTTTTGATAAAAAAAATTATAATCAGATCGAACTCAGCTGACGAAATTTATCTGAAGGAAAACGTCCTTAATATTACTCCAGATAAGACAAAATTATTCTTTTCATGATAATTATCGTGAATGAAAAATTATTTAAAACACTGCCAGACATTGCGGCGTTCGACTGTCATCTGTTCTGGTCAACATTTGCTGCCGAGTGGTGACCGCAGTCAGAAAAATTAATTTCTATAATTTTGGATGTTGGTCTGGCCTGGAACTTCCCCATGATAGCGCGCTCTGCTAACCACTCGACTCTACCGGTCGCCGTTATGAACGTTTATACATTTTTTAAATTGTTCAAATAATTTACACCAATACAAAATATTTTTTGGAAATGTAAATTTTTTTAAGAAATTTTCGATATGAAAGTCTTTTATAATTTTATTAATTTTTTCAAAAAAAAAGTATCCAGAAAAAAACTCATTTTAAAACATTTGGAACGCTAATTTCAGAACCTATTGCATTCAGTTGAATAGTGCGTCGTCAATCAAAACAATTTACAATTGTTAAATTCTATAAATTTATAAATAAAGGATATAAGATTACAAAGATTGAAACAAACAAGAAATGAAAAAAAAACTGTCAGACTATCTAACCTTGTAGGAATCATGGTTAGATTTTTTTTTCAGAAATAAAAATATTTCTGCTTTATAATTTATTCTTAAGTTTTATTTCATGTTGGAAAATAAGCATGAACTCCGAGCATAGCATCGTTTTCTTCTGGACGTCCAGACAGTACTTAAAAATATTTGTATATATCTCAAAAACTTTTCTTTTTCTGTGTTTCGCCTTGGACTAATTGATATCTTCAGTAGACAGTGGGGGACGGCAGGGTCCCTCGGTCCGAAATTTCAGAATTAGAAATTATTGGTGTACTTGAATGAAAATATCGATTAAAAATCATGAACTATTTTGATTAATGTTTTTGTTGATTGCAAAAATACTATGCGACAACTGGATGCATTACACTATTACAAAATTTCGAATGTCGCACCAACTACGAAAATCGATTTCTTATTTTCTGTATATAGCATCAGAGATCTGCGTTATTTAAATTGGAACAGCAGGGAAGAACTCAACTGTTATTCATACTAAAGTTGTACGACACTGAACTTCCGAAGTGCAACTCACTTCAGAGTCTGTAATACAGAATTTGACAGAAAGATTTCTCGAGATGAAACTGCACTACCAAACCTTCAATTGCTTTTTCCAGGATTTACAGCAGTAAATAAATCTGACGAGTTGAATAAGTTAGCACCATACTTCGAACATGCAATTACATCGTCCAGTGCAGAATACAGATGGTGGTGTGGGAAAATATCATATATCCGATGTTAAAACGAAGTTTTGAAACTATTGGAATATTGCAACGGAACGAATTTTCGAGTTATGAAACGACTTTTTACCATTTTGGCCACACTTATAGTAACGATAGCTAGTAAGAAGAAATAGTTTTCTAATATGAAGGGAATAAACACTCTACTCCGAAGTGTAAAGGCCATGATAGGCTCAGCTCACGGCCTATAATTCAATTAATTGGGATATTGATGTCGATCTAGATGAAGTCATCAACATTTTATCGATAAAAATTTGAAGAGCTTGTTTATTTAGTAAGTAAATACTAGATTTGCGGAATTTTAAGTTATCAACTATGTCCAATTAAAGCAATTTTTAAGAATTAACGAATTAATTTTGAAACTGAAATTAATTATAAATATTTTCTAAAATCTCAGATATTACTTGCATTTTCGATACATATGTTTCCATTAGAAAAAGAACGACGTCAAATTCGTTTCATTGAAGCAAGTAATAACGAGTCGAAATTTGATATTTTCTTAGCTGATCAATAATTAAGACATTATAGATAGATGAAAAATAATAACCGATATCACTTTAGAATTTGTGGGCCCCTTCCGAAACTAAATTCTGGCTACGGGCCTGGCTTTCAAACTATATTTACCCAGTTATATATGTATGTATATATGCATGTTTGTAGGTATTCAAATACATTCGAAAATAATATATTAATAAATTATATACAATATATACAATAAGTATATCACATACATATGTACTAAACTATATCGAGTGGCAATAATTGCTTTAAATATTGTAATATACAAAAAAACCCCTTGTCGTCAATATAGATAATTATCCTTATCATTGGTAATAAAGTTTGTTTAAGACGATAGATAAGCCAAGAAATTTATTAACTATAAAGGTCTTTGTTACTACGTTTAGACATTAGTTTAAGACATTTATTTAACCACTTCAAGTTGCTGTACGCAACTAGATTCATGGATTTATAAAAGCTTTTAAGGTTAGCATTTAAAAGGATAACTTTAACGCTGGTTTCAATTTGTGAAATTGTGTCTAGATTGTGTTGAGTAAAGGATACTTAATTAAAATATACGAAATAAATCAATAAAAAATAGTGTACGAGCACCGATACCCCCGTATATCAGGTTTCGTCACCAGAAACAAAAAGTGAAAATTTAAGAAGTTATTACAGTGAATTAAAATGGTTACTCTAGACATGAAATATAACCGAAAGTGAAATACTTATGAAAGTAATCTTAACAAATATCTTAAAACTTTCTCTATGCAGCAATCTTTGATAAAATAGATTTCCTGAAACAATATTTTCTTTCCCTGGAGTGAACGTCGACCTCTCCAGTGTATTGCTGGCATGGATTGATAAAAATTCAAAAAAATAATCAAGAAACACGCCACCAATCAAAGAAGAAGTTCAACCGAAGGGCTTGACATTCCCTGCCGGGGGGCGACCTCAATTTTTATTTCCTATAATTTTGGATGTTGCTCGAACCTGGGCTTGAACCTAACCACTCGGCTATCGCGGCCGCCCAATACATTTTCTATATAATCCATGCGTTCTTATTTCTATGTGAAAGTTTTATAGGTCTGCATAACTAGACACTAATTTTCTTCCGCATAATTACCTTTGGTTATCTTCCAGATTTTTTATAAATTTGTTTAAAAAAATTGGCATAGTGATTTAGGTAATTTTTATGTAAAAGACAATCTATAATTTCTAACGAGCTAAAATTCATTGTCTTCTTCTTTAGCGTAGGCACAGCCATTGCACGATTATAGCCGCATCGGATTTCAAGGCTAACATTGTTGGTGCTGTTAATGCTGGTTCCTAGACAGATGATATTATCTACGATTCGAAGTTATGACTGTCAACAGTGACGTGAGATTCAAGTCGCGAATGCGATGAATGTTTATTTGGTGACAGGAGATATTTCGTCTCTTTGTCTAATCTGAATAAAACTGGGCTTAGGTTGCGCTTGTTATGACCAATGATATCAATATCATCGGCATAAGCCAACAATTATACACTCTTGTAGAAGATTTTACCTAGTCTGTTTAGCTCTGCAGCTCGTATTATCTTCTTCGGCATCAAATTGGAAAAACCACACTACAAAGAGTCACCCTGTCTGAAACCTCATTTGGTATCGAAAGGCTTCCACCATTCTGACTACGCTTCTGGTATTATCCAAGGTCAGTTTACATAGCCGTACGAGTTTTGTAAGGATATAAAATTCAGACATAGCAGCGTAGAGGCATTACCTTAATGTGGTGTCGAAGGCAGCTTTAAAATCCATGAAAAGGTGGTGTGTATCGATTCTTTCCCCGCGGGTGTTTTCCAAGATTTGGCGCGTGGTAAATATCTAGTCAACGGTGGATTTGCCAGGTCTAAAACCACACTGATAAGGTCCGATTAGTTTGTTGACGGCGGTCTTTAATCTTTCTCACAATACGCTAGATAGGGCCTCATATAAGACATTGGGGAGGCTTATCCCACGATAATTGGCACAGACCGTGGGGTCTTCCTATTTTGGATTGGGCAGAGCTTACCTAGGTTCCCTTCGTCGGTCATGCTTTCGTCCGGCCATATTCTGCAAGGTTTCGGATTCGCCATCTTCGGGGTGTTTCACTTTCTCTACCATTCAGCAGGTTGGAGAAGTGTTCCCTCCATACACTAAGTATGTGCTGGAAATCTGTTACCAGATTACATTTTTGGTCCCTAAATAAGTATGCTACGGTCTTGAAACCTTCTGTAAGTCGCCGCATCTTTTCTCAGAATTTTCGTGCATTACCCTTGTCCCCCAGCTTCTCAAGCTCTTCATACTCACGTATTTCGGCCTCTTTGTGTTTTCATCTTCAAATGCGTCTCGCTCCCTCTTCAGGTCTCGGTATCTATCCCACACCGCACGTGTTGTAGTCGATCACAAAGTTGCGAGATAGGCAGCCTGCTTTCTCTCCACTGCAGTTCGACGTTCCTCATCGTACCAACTTTTTTTCTGACACTGTTGAAAACCAATTATTTCCGAAGCAATGTTACATAAAGAGTTGCTATTTTATACCACAGTTCTCTTATATCAACTTGCTGATTAGTGCTCTCACAGAGCAGTTGTGCAAGCCAAGTAAAACCCTGCTGGCTGTCTGCTGTGACTGCAGCTTTTCGACATCAAATCTTCCTTGTCTTTGTTGGTGGGAGTTCTTTGCTGCACAGAGGTGGGTGCGTAGCTTGATGAATTTTCGTGTCCAGGAACCTAGTACTACAGACAACCATATTTTGTGCTCCGGCGAAGTCCAGCACAATTTTGGCATGGTGTCGAAGGCAGCGCATAAGTGCGTTCTAAGCATTTGTGGTCGCATTATCCATTCCAGATGCATGTCCTTATATCATAGTCCCTATTACGTTTGAAGTTTTCGTTATCAAAAGTGGGGTCTCTCATCCGTTTCGTTGTTGAACTGTTCATTAGAAACCCAGCGGACAACCTCGCGAGTAGGTTTAAATTTTGCACACATTTCTATAAGGCTCGCAAACTCATCTCCGTTGAACAGACACAATTAACAACCCCTTAAATCGAATATGTCAGAGAGGCTCTACCGAAGTTTGTACATATACATATGTATATATCCTTTATTAATACGTACATACAATATACCTTATTAACTGAAAAAAAATCTATATTATATTCTCCTCAAAATTTAAAATTTTTTTTTTATTACAGCAAGTTTTAATCAAACAATTAACTTTTTCGCCTAAAATTTATTATAGAATGTCAAAACTATACATAGCTGCCTATTTGGTAGCATTTCTGAGCGTCAAGGTTCTTGCTTCTCCATTTGAGGAGTTTAATGAAATAGACGCCAGAGCAGATGTTGAAGACTATCGTCTACCACGTGAAATACGCCCATGGAATTACAATCTGAAACTGACGCCATATCTACTAGAAAGCGACGGTGTTAAACAATTTACATTTGATGGTGAAGTCACTATTCAAATAAATTCAACCATCAAAACAAGCACATTGATATTGCATTCGAAAAATCTGAAATACACAACTAGAGAATATTGGTCTGCAGATGCGCCAACCAACAAGATTAATTTGAGTCCAGGTACTTTGAATAATGTTACTGATAAAATGCAGTATGATTTGAGCACACCACTGGAGGCTGGCAAAACTTATTATTTACATTTTGTTTACAACGGCACAATGGATGATGATATGCATGGCTTTTACCGCAGTTCCTACTTGGATTCCAATAACAAGAGGCAGTAAGTGCAAACCGTTTTTAAATATATTTTATCATATATGTTTACTGAAGCTATAAATTGACCAGGATAGAACAGGAGTCAAAAAATTCTCCTGGCAACAATTCCATTTGCTATCTTTAATTTTAATACCTGATGTTCTATTACTAAATTTAATGTTTTTAGGTTAGCTAAAATTTAAATGGAATTATTTTTCAGAGATTCCTGTGAATCAGAGACAGTTTGTAATTTCTTTCTTTAAGTTAACAAACTCTACCAGAAATTTCAATATGTAGAAGAAAATTGTAATTTTTTGCTTAAAGCAGACACAATAGATTAATGCAATTTAAAAAATTTCCATGAAACACAATTATGAGCGATAGCATGTCCTAGATAATATTAAGGTAACTTATAAAATTCAGCTGTTGAAGTTTTTCATAAACCCAATAAATACAAAAAACGAGAAAAACTATGTATATCGAACTCAAGAAGGGGTCGCGAAAATGGATTTCTTGGACTAATTTGCAATTTAGAGCTCGACGTTTTCCGTTTCACATTATTTTACTTGAAGATTTTTCGACGACGAACCCGGCGATACCCAACGGTCCTAAAGATGCGCTTAATGGATAAAAAATAAACCCGGATTGACCTGAACCCGAAGCCGATCCCGAAGGCCACGGTTATACTAGACTCTTACAGTGAACAGGTACAGATTTGCTCATGATCTGCTATAGAGTAAATTGCTACTAAAAAAAAAAGTTGACCAGTAAAGATATCATTTATAAGTAAATATTTCTTGATGCAAAAAGTAAAGTAAAGTTTATTAGTAACTTTTAGTAAGTAAAACCATTATTGACGCTGGACGGAGGAATATGTTCTTCCAATAGTTTGTCCAATTTTTCGGAAACTTTCGCTATCTTTCCACAGTTTAATAATTATTTTTCTTTCTGACACTAATTTCTTTCCTTTTGGTTTCCATTTTTTCAAACTAATATTAAAACACGTCACGAACTCTTTAAATAATTAATTAGAATAAAATACAATAGAAAATATGCAAAAAAAACATCTTCATGAAGAGTAACGGTATTTCCAAATAAAGCAAAAGGAATGCAGACTGTGGTGCCTATGTTTAATTGTTGCTGCACTTATATACCGTTATCTCGAAAATGAAATTAGGAAAATAGGTTTTTGTTATTTGCATTTTGAACTGAGAAATATAATGAATAAATGCATGTAAAAAATTTGAACTTAATTAACTATTTCAGTTATGTTTTTGCTTTACTTCAAAAAATGTGTTGGGTGAACGCAGACTTTATGGTCTATGTGTAGCTACCAGATTTATGCAGGAGTAAAACATACGATTCTTTCCTTAGCGAGAGGAATATATTTTGCTTGAGGAAATCGGCACAGAATTAGTGACTTGAATTGATGATGAAGATGGGATAATATCTGGATCGCTTGTAAATGAACTTTTTAGGGTGTTAAGGTGGTAGTATAAAATATCAGCGGTAATACAAGGCACTTTTACGCAATTGAAGGAGGGTAATTTGTAAGTGTAATTACCAGAATATGTGGTTGTAATTGTACTCTGCACATAATTAGATTCGAAAAAGTCTGCGAATATATCTGCTATAATAATACCTAAAAATTTCATCATTTATTCTCATAGATGATGGAAACCCATAAGTCTTTCGCTTCGAATTACAAAACTATAGAATGCCCTCGTGTTTGTGGTGATATTATTTCGAATTATTGTCATATATTTTTAATAACTACTTTTATGATATGTCTAATTATGGAATAAGCACAATAGTCAGAAACTATACTGGACTTTTTGTAGAGCTTCAATAGTCTAGTCTTTTCATTTTTCAAGTATTTCAATTCTACATTGAAACATAAGGAGTATAGGATGTGAGTTGGTTTATTCAGTTTAGGTACACACTGTGCATAACACTTCTGAAGTGAGAAACACTTAGGCCAGGAAATCGCAGATAACACATTTCTAAGAATAATATAATTTGCTTTTTTAAATAAAACCACGAGTGCCTTTTCAGTTCACTGCTCAATCACATTAATTAGTTTTTCGAGCTGTATTAGACCATATTTTGTTTTTGGCGAAAGTGAAAAAATTACAACAACAGTCTGAGCGGTAGCTATTTCAGAAATCACCACGTTTTCACTTATTTTAAGCTTCTTATTGAGAATTTTAAAATCCTTTCTTTTGTCAAGAAAATTTTAGACCTTTGCCATCATTCTGTGTCACTTTTCAAATTACACTCTTACACAGAAATAGACTTACCGTGACGAAAAAATTAAATTTCTGATTTTAAATTTTTTTGAGAAATTCGAAAAACTTGTAATGTCTCGGTGAGTAAAAGCATGCATGCATCCATCCGCATGATCGTGTCGAATTTAAGGCGATTTGCTATATTTATTGAGAATTCATACGATTACTGCAAGTATAAGATTCAAGCAACTTACCTCTAGTTTTTGATCTTACTGATATCACATATAACAAATCTATCTATCATTTAAACATCTTGAAAATAGTTATAGTTAAAATAAAATAGTTATAGTTAATAATAAAAATATCTCTGGAGTTTATTATTTCAGAAAGGTGTGAACAAACATCTGGTTGCTTCATTAATATAGTTACAAAGCAGAATCACATGCTTAGTCATCCGAAATAGTTATTAACACATTTTAATTATTATAATTTTATTTTTAGATGGATAGGCTCCACACAATTCCAAACGCACCATGCCCGACGTGCTTTCCCCTCATTCGACGAACCATTATTTAAGGCTACCTTTGATGTGACTATTAAACGCCCCAAAAATTTTAAATCTTTCGGAAATACAAAAATTGCGAAAACAAATGATGTTGGGTAAGTGCAAAACTATTAAGAAATCATTAACATTTGTATACCTTTAATGTACATCAAATGGTTACTATATTAAATTTGGACAGAAGTATGTAAGTACCAAAAGGAGAAGAGATAGAGCCATCAAAATGTATACAGAATGACAAGCTGAGTTGATATTGCCATGTCCGTCTGCACACATAACTTCAAATAAATATTGGTGGTGAAAATCATCAACGACTTATTTCTTGTTAATTTGTATTTTTTAAATCAATTTAATTCAATTCAAATATAATTTCAAACATAATTTAATATGTACATAAATAAAATTAAATTTAATTTGTTTTGCTTCTTTTTATTTCACAGAAATTATCAGGAAGATGTATATCACCAGACACCCCACATGGCGACCTATATCCTAGCATTCCTTGTAGCTCAATTTGACCACCGCAAAGACAGTAATTTCGGTGTAATTGCTCGTCCAGAATATTATGATCAAACTGAATACAGTTTCGATGTTGGAAAAAAAATTCTATCGGCATTGGACAATTACTTTGGTATAAAATATTATGAAATGGGCAATGATAAAATGGATATGGCTGCCATACCAGACTTTTCTGCAGGTGCTATGGAAAATTGGGGTTTATTAACGTACCGTGAACGTGCATTACTTTACGACAAAAGCTCGACTACACTTAGTGCTAAGCAATCTATTGCTACTGTAGTGGCACACGAACAGACCCATATGTGGTTCGGTGACTTGGTTACATGCCAATGGTGGAGCTATACGTGGTTGAATGAGGGTTTCGCACGCTACTTCCAATACTTTGGTACAGCTATGGTTGAAACTGGGATGGCATTGGATCAACAATTCATAGTCGATCAAGTGCAATCAGTGATGAATATGGACTCTACTAACAGTACTAATCCTTTAAGCGACCCTAATACAAACACGCCATCTGATTTGTCGCGCATGTTTAACAATATATCGTATAATAAAGGCGCCAGTTTTATTCGCATGATTATGCATGCAATGGGTGAAGAAAATTTCAGAAAATCACTGAACGCTTATTTGAAAAAGAAGTAAGCATACGAGTAAAATTCGAATCAGCGATAAGAAAATTGCGATAAAAAAAATCTAAATTAAATTTTTTTTTAATAATGGAATCGGATTCGAACGATTCTGATCCTGATCATCAAACTAAAGGATCCGATGTGCGATTTCTGTTCAAAATTAATTTTTAGACCTAATTTTATTAGGTCATAGTACACCAGGTTTAAATTCTCCCTCTCTGAGAACAAAAAGTCTATTACCATTTTTATGACAAAACCACAACAAAATAAGAAACAAAATATTGTTCGTTATTTACTTTAATAATTATAATTTAATTGATTAATTGATCAAAATTTTACGCTTTCAACAAAATTGTTCCATAGCGCACCAATGCGCAATTTTTGGGTTTAAAAAAAATTAATTTCTCCTATTTGATTTTTCCAGTTCATATAACAACACCGTTCCTACTGACCTTCTGGACATCTGGCGGAGCTATTGGCCAAGTGCCACTAGGCAGTATGCCGATGCTGTATTTAAAGGTTTTACGGAACAAGTCGGTTATCCGCTCATCACAGTCGAAGTTTCCAACGACAAAAAGTCTTTCAGCGTTAAACAGGAACGTTTCCTACTAAAGGATCAGAGCACATCGAACACTGAATTGTTATACACCGTACCAATATCATATACAACTAGCGATAAGAAAAACTTTTCAGACACAACACCAAAATTTTATTTGGAAGCATTTGCCACGAAAGTATCAAAACAACTGGATAAAACTTTCGATTGGATTATTTTAAATGTGCAAGAATCTGGTTATTATCGCGTTAACTACGATGAAAAAACTTGGAATGCCATTCGTACGGCTCTACACTCAGATAAATGGGGTGATATACACGAATTGAATCGTGCCCAATTAGTGGACGATCTACTTAATTTCGCTCGTGCTGGTATTTTGTCATACGAGAAAGCGCTCGAGGTACTCGAGTATTTGAAGAGCGAAACAAATTATTTGCCGTGGTCATCGGCCTTCACTGGTTACTCATATATAAATATACGTCTTGGCAGTGAAACTAAACAATTTTCTGAGTATATTCTGGAACTAATTGAAAATGTATACAAAAAACTCGGTTTTGATGAAGGCTCAGCCGATACGGCTTTGGACATCTATAATCGTGCTAAAGTTTTGTCTTGGTCCTGTAAGTTCGGTAATGAACAGTGCAAGAGCAAAGTCAAGGAATATTTCTCAAATATTAACACGACACCAGTACCAGTAAATATTCGTTCAGTGGTTTACTGTAATGCTTTACGTTATGGCAGTGAAAGTGACTACGATCTCTTATTCAACAAATTTAATACGAGTAAATCTGCGACTGAACAAACCCTCATCCTTGGTTCATTGGGTTGTGTAAAAAATGAAAGACTTATTGAGAAATACTTTAATGCCATTTTAAGTGACGACATTCGACGACAAGATAAGTCAAGTGCACTTAGCTCACTTTATACTGAAAACAACGAAAATGTTGGCCCAGTCTTCAAATTGGTTACCGATAATGTTGACAAACTCATTGATGCGTAAGTTTAGTGAATGAAAATTAGTTTGCATATATTGCAATTATTATATTTTTCTTTTTCCAGTTTTGGCAGCTCCTCCTCTGTTGCTACTGTCATCTCCAACATTGCCGCGCGTTTCACAACAGAGGCCGAACAGAAGAGTCTGAAGGAATTCAATGAGAAGAACAAGAGCAAATTTGGTAGCTCGGAATCCACACTTTTGGCTGCCGAGAATGTGGTGGAAGAGAATCTAGCTTGGGCCGCCAGCAGATTAGTAAACTTTAAGAGCTACTTGAACAAGCGTAAGGATAATGGTGCTGCTACTAACACTGTCGCCGTACTAACTATGATTGTGTGTGCGGCTATTGGTCGTTTCCTGCAGTAAATATTTTCTTCTATTTACGTTACCTCAATATATATAGACATGCTTTTGTATGCTTGGCACATACATTTGTATTTGTAGTTATATATAGTAGATTTAAAAAAAAATTGTAAATAAAAATTAAACTGAAAAGCGTATTTATAAGAACTTAATTAAATTAAATATTTAAAGTACTTTAGTCCTTGTGAATGTAACAAATAAAATGTATAATACTATGTACATCCAATTAAAAGGATTATTTAGGCCATGCCATATTAGACATATAAGTATCCTCGTACATTTCATCGTTCCACCATATTTAAGAAAAGTCTACCTGCTTTATTTAACTCGGCAACTCATATAATTTTCTTCAGCATTACATGGAAGAAGTCCCACGAAAAGAAGTCATCTTATCTGAAAATAATTTGTTATCGAGAGAGTCCTTTGTAATTGTGACAATTCTTCTAGTGTTGTTCAATTCTTCTTGTTCATAAACTCAACAGTTGAGAGATCAGCTAGAACGGGAACACATAGTAAGTTGATTATCTCATCCCACGTATGAGCTCATGTCACAATCATAGAACCATGATTTGGGGTTTATACAGCAGCAGCGCCTTAGTAGAACACTAACGTGTTACACCGAACCATTGGCCAACTGCAGAGCGGTTATACATTACATCATCGACAAATCATTTAACGTACCCTGGACACGACGAGTACTCCCCATCAAATTATGTATTGTATGTATATTCTATAAAGTACTCGATGAAATTCAACAACCCATTGTGTATTCGAGGATTGATCAAAAGGTGTAGCAACGCGCACAGAGAGAGAGCTCTTTAGTGCCACAGTCATAGTATTCCTCAGACCTGTAATTTTTTTTTTCAAATCTGTAGAGGACCAAGAAAGGGCAATAAAAACTGCATCGAAGGAGGAGCTGAATAAGAACAAAATATTACTTTTTAAGTGCTTTGAGGAATTTAGAAAAAAATGCTGACTTATGTAAGCGCATTATATATGGGAACTACTTTAAAGAGGACAAAATAAATATTCAAAAAATAAACGCTTTTCAAAAAATACAAAATTTACTATTCTTTTGAACAAACCAATATAGTAAATAGAGTTATAACTTGTCTTTATGAAGTAAAATGAATGGGTGAAACAAGGAAGAAAGATTACACGTATGAGGGAAAGTGGGTAAAATCTGCACTCTCTTTAACAAATTGCCTATGGTGTTACCCAGTTTTTTATTCATTTTGGAACAAGCGTTTGCTCAAATTATCTAGTTTTTTTATCAAGGTTTGGCAGGCAGAGATGTACATTGAAAAAAATTATCCTTAATATATTTCAGTAAATTGAATGTTAAATCTGACTCTTCAAAAATTATCTAATAATTTCTTTTAAATACTGAAATTTTCAAATGAAATCTTTTAAAAGTTTTTTATAAAGATTTAAAGAATCAGTACGAAGTGCTTTTTGCTCATCACTGTAAGTATGTTTATATAAAAGTAAATCAAAAAAAAACTAACGTTACCGCGACAAATTGAAGAGTTGCTAGAACAAATACAACTACTACATTTATTGCTGTTTTCATGCATATGCAAAGTATTTTTAAAACAAATGCCCATGCCATGCAAAGCATTTATGCGTTTCGACCCTGCTTTACCAAAATAGTCAATGTATTTATAAAAATTTTATGAATGACTCTGTGCAGTTGTTCAATAACTCTTATTTAGATGAGTAATTTTTTTACCGCTCAAACGTTCACTTTTTATTCCTAAAAACAAAAATAAAGTTTAAAGCAGCCTATGTATATGAAGTAAACAAATATTGGCAATTAAAGCTAAATAAATTGAAGATAAAAATCTTTTAACACACTGTAATTACTACAACAGGTATTTTTACTTTACTTTACTTTACTTTTTACTTGTATCCTCTGCTGATTTAAGCGTATATTCGAGGTTCTCGTATTAACCAACCTATGTATGTTGATAGAAACTGTCGGTATCTACTCGATTTCAACTGAATTCTTTTTTTCCTTACTTGCTTATTATACAGTTTAATCAAAACATGACGGTATGTACATACATATGTATGTACATTTGAACGTATATATATATTTGAAACTGTCGTTTCTTCGCACCGAGCCACAGCACTTCATAAAAGCATGAAGCTTTTGCGAATATACATATTAGAACCGTTTCAACATTCCGGGCATACAGTTTGGCACGTGGGGAATTTTCTGCTTCTATTTTCTTTTTCTTTTTTTTAATACTTTGTTTATTTATTGCCTTCATAGTGCTCTATATTTTCGATAATATACTCGTAAAATAATGGGTTTTGTGTTGTGTATACATACATTAAGTGCAATGAATTTATCAATATCCACGCTTATACTACTAGTGGTTTGTTGCGCCATTTTCGGTACTAACGCCAACACCACGGTTACTGCGTCGTCGATTTATCGCCTAAAATCACATGTGCTGCCGATCTCTTATGACATTTGGCTAAAACCATATCTTTTAGCTTCGGATGCTGAGCGCAGATTTACCTTTGATGGTGAAGTCAATATAGGATTATACGCTGAGCAAGCTGATATGCGTCAAATCACTTTACATACGCATCTTCTTCATATTACCAGTACTGCGCTATACAACGGAAGTTACGAAGGAGAACTCCTGCAAACATTCACACACAATGACATGGTATATGATGAAGGCACACATCAGCTGACATTACATTTGAAAAATCAGCTGACGGTGAAAGACATATTTACATTGCGTTTTGTGTACAGAGGGCAAATACGAGATGGTCTGCGGGGATTTTTTCGCGCCAATTACACCGACCACGATGGCAAAGAAAAGTGCGTCACACCAAAGTGTTAACACAAAAAAGTGCGGAAACTCTTCTGATTTTCAGGAAGAGAAAAAAAAACGAATTTATATCATTTTTACCTTCTCAGCACATTATTTATTATATTATATTATATTATATTATATTATATTATATTATATTATATTATATTATATTAAAAGTGGTTTGGTTATATAGGGTGTTTTTTATAGAGGTATAGAACTTTAAGTTGGCGTTACTTTTCAAGATGGCAACTGATTTAACAGCTGTCAAGTGATTTATTCTCAGCTTGGTTTGGCAATTCATCATGAATAGACGCACGCCTGAACAACGCTTGCACATAGTGCAATTTTATTTCGAAAATAATGGTTGTGTGCGGAAAACGTATCGCGCACTACGTCCATTTTAGCGATGTTTAGCGATGAAGCGCACTTCTGGTTGAATGGCTACGTCAACAAACAAAACTGCCGCATTTGGAGTGAAGGTAATCCTCAAGTGTATGTTGAAACACCGTTACATCCAGAAAAACTGACTGTTTGGTGCGCTTTATGGGCTGGTGGAATCATTGGTCCGTATCATTGGACGTAGTGCGCGATACGTTTTCCGCACAGAACCATTATTTTCGAAATAAAATTGCACTATGCAAGCGTTGTTCAGGCGTGCGTCTATTCATGATGAATTGCCAAACCAAACTGAGAATAAATCACTTGACAGCTGTTAAATCGGTCGCCTATATAATTGGTACCGTATAACCCCTGAAGCGTTTTTGGACCAAACTTCTGCTCCAATTTGTGATGTGCGTACGATGTCAAATGAAGAAACCAAAAGCTTATTCAGTGAACGACTGATGCATTTTTATAAGAATCTTTTTATTTCATCTCAAAAATGCACTCGGAAAGGTTGATATCACCTACCAAGGAGCAATCTAAATTGAAAAACTATTATTTTTAATGTAGATATGACCATTGTTCCAACCCATAATAATAATATTGAAAATTTTCTTGAAATTAGCTACTCGAGTACCTACTGATGTATTTACTTATATTTTCTTAACTTTTTGAACTTGAACACAATGCTATTATTTAAGATAATAATAAAATCTTATTTATTCATAAATACGAATATAAAAAAAATTGCTATTGCTAAAAAAACACTGATATTGTTTTGCAATACAAAAAACATTAGGTTTAATTTTAAAGATAAACATAACAAAATTTTTAGAATATTATTATTTTGTCGAAATATGGCTACATGTCAGTATCCTGACATCCTTTTTAATTAAAATACTTTTTCTTAAATAAAGCAAAATTACTAAAAAAGTTTGCATGAGGAAATAAAATAATTTAATTTAATTATAGATGGATTGGCATAACACAATCGCAACGTATCGATGCTCGCACCATTTTCCCTTGTTTTGATGAACCCGCTTTTAAAGCTAAATTCAGCTTGCAATTAAGTCGACCGCATAATTATAAAACGATATTCAATACGGATTTGTTAGAAATTGTCCCGGATGGGTAAGCTCATTAGAAATTATCATTTTTATAACGTCTATACCAGTAATTCTCAACATTTTTTTTCGTCACGTCACACTTTAAAATTGGCGACTAACTACCAATTGCAAAAATTATAAAAACATAGGTAAACAACAAAACACATGCAAAAAAAATATTTCTATTTATTTCCCACAGATTTCAAGAAGAAAAAAGCAAGCCTGTGTCGGGTTGTTGTTATTGTTTGACTTGAATTTGTCACGATCCTCCAACGGCATGTTCTCGTGCTCTAGCAAAATTTCATAGCACAGCATGCATTTCATAAAGTATGCGAATCCTACTACTAAAATTTGTTAAGCGCTAGAATGGTCGAATGATCAATAACTGTTATATGAATTATTTTGTAACATTCTTTTGGAACAACTGATTCAAACTTCTCTACCTTCTCGTGCTTTATTCTTGAATAAAGATTTTAATTCTTTTCATACCCTTCATGTACATGAAATGGTCCAAAGCATGTAAGTACCAAAAGGAGAAGAGGTAGATCCACTGAAATTTGTACCGATCGTATCAGAATCACGAACTAAGTTGTTTAAGCCATGTCCGTCTGTCTGTCTGTTTGAACGTAAACTATTCCCTCAATTTTTGAGATATTTCAACCAAACTTGGTAGGCATATGCACCTTAAATGATCATTTGTTGGAACCAGTCGGATCGGACCGCAATGGCATATATACGACCGATTTTTCAGATTTGAAATTTTGGAACACATATCCGTCAACAAATGAGCTACGAACATGAAATTTATAATCGTAATACTATATCAACAGCCGATTTGTTCAGATATGGGGCTTTGAGTCAAAAATACGTTAAAAAAGCATATAGGAGCATGAAATTCGATGTCCTACACACATTTTATGAATTCCATATTGGTAGTGAAAAGCATCCAAATCGAAATACTGAATCAAATAGCCCTCAAACAGCCAATTTGTTCATATATGAGGATTTGTGTTAAAAATCCGCCAAAAAAGACATCTAAGAGCGTGAAATTGGGTATTCTACAGACGTAAATTCAAGCTCATTTTGACACTGAAAATTATCACAGTCGAGTTTTGCATTTTGCAATAAATTTGATATTTTCATGAAAGGACAGGCAAAGGCATGGCTGAAGATAGCTTTTGTTCCTTGTTTCGGATTTTTTTTTTTCAATCCAAAAAATTTATCAGTAGAGCATAAAATATTTTCCTGCGGTCTTTGCATACCTGTATCAAAATCATTATTATCTTTAAAGAAAATCCTTTATCTCGTTTATTAATACAAGCATGCGGGATAAGATTTTCCCTCTGGGCAATAATGGCTTAATTGACTAAATAGGGGACTTTTTAATGGTATTGATTTTAAATAATTATTTATTTTAGCTACTCCAATACCATTTTCTAATCCTAATGGTATTTTATTTACTCTTGTTTTTATTTTATTTTTTATTTTTTTAATGAGTATTTCCAGATGTAATGAGCAATATATTTGAATTTTTTCTTTTGCATATGCCACCAATCTTCTTATTGATCCGTTAATAGCTGGAGCAGTGTTTGTGAAAATGCTATTTCGTGAACTCCAAGAAATTTTGATATTCCTTAAGTAAGATTTTATAGCATTGAAAATTTAATATCCGTTGATTCATAGCCTTACAGGGCAAAATGTTAATGTACAAAAGTGTTAGTGGTATATTTTTCAATATTTCAACAAATCTTCGAAGAATTGTGACAATTTTACGACAAACAGGTAACATAACATCTTCAGCAAAATTATGAAATTTTAATTTGAGAGAAATTAGTTCAATAATTTCATGGGAAGACAGTTTGAAGCACACTAAATTCCCTTTAAAATATCCTTACTTTTTTAATCTTGAATATAATATTTGTTGAAAGAAACTTTTGTGCTTTGATAAAAGGAAAAACTGGTTAGTAGGCAAGTGACTTTTGGGTTTGCTCGGAACTATAGAACTGTTTCAGAAATTTACTACATCATACTAGGCACTCATTTTACAATGTAGATATAAATCCAATATTTAAAACATCGTCATTTTAATAGCGATTTTCATTTTACTAACACTATTATTTGCATCATTAAGCTTCCTTTTTTCAATTTATCCATTTTGGTATCCAAGTTAGGAATCTGTGAATCGAATGTTTGTTATAGAGAACATTTCGTATAATTAGGTAGGAAGTGGATTCTACAAACGTCTACCTCGCTGATTTGTCGTATGCATTTGTAAAATTTGGTGGCACACTTCAAGAATTTCGGGGCCGAAAAATTGCCGCGGCACAGTGGTTGGGAATCACTGGTCTAGACAATCATAAAAGCCCTTATCTTTTTAATTGTGTACCAATAAAATAAATTTCCTCGTATTTGTAGTGATGATCGCATGTTGGATCGCTTTGCAGCGACACCACCTATGTCCACTTATCTGGTCGCGTTCGTGGTTTCGGAATTTGAAAAATATGGCAGTGATGATCTGAAAATAATTACACGTGCCGAGTATCAAAATAAAACTCACTTCGCATATAAGGTAGCCGAACGTGCAATTGATGCTTATAGTAATTACACACAACAGCCCTATAAGAAGTTGGGTTTGTCTGTTATGCAAAAGGCAGGATCGCCGAAATTTCCACATAACGGTATGGAGAATTGGGGTTTGGTAATATATGCGTAAGTAAATTTTCCGATATACATATATTAATATATGTAATAACTATGACTATTACAATTTAATCTTAGTGAAGATGTCCTCGTTAACGAACCTGGTTACACCGATGGCTGGTCAAATAAGGAATACACACTGACCATAATAATACATGAAACGGCGCATATGTGGTTTGGTAATAGTGTCACATTTGCTTGGTGGAGCTATTTCTGGTTAAATGAGGCATTCGCGCGTTATTACCAATACTTCATGGCACACAAGGTAGTAATGAAGCATAATAAAGATTTTAATCAACTGATTACATTTTTATAGCTTATATTCAAGTTGTTTTGTGAATCCCCATAAGTTTCAATTTATTTGTCTATTATATGTATGTATATGTATATATTTTTTATGATTTTTATGCAGCTATATCCGGAATACCATTTAGATCAGCAATTTATAGTAAATCAAGTGCATTTGATATTTGGCATAGACGCTGTTAATAGTACACAGCCGATGACTAGTCCGGAAGAAAGAATAAATACTCCGATCGAAATTGGTTACAAATTTAGCAGTATTGCATATGCTAAGGGCGCCACAATTCTACGTATGATTGCCAATCTTATGGGTTTGAATAACTTCGATAACGCCATACGTGGGTATCTGAAAGAATAGTAAGTGTAAACAAAATATTATCATTTGTTTGTATATATTTATAAGTATATTAACGAAGTTTGCTTTTGTACACATCTTGTTGCAATTCTGTAAAATTCAAAATCCACTTGTTTAGTTTTTACAAATATTGTGAATAAAGTCATCCATGGTCTGTTAGGGGCTACTACGAAGCGTTTACCTTACTCCGTCGCTTTGATAATGTATAAAGTATACTCGTCGTGTTCAAGGTTCATTTTCAATAAATTTAGAGATTTGGGATTTTTAGCAAAATTAGTTTTTAGAATTTATTCATAAACCGTGTTGTCATATTTTACGCCTTTCCTCCCATCATGTGGCCTAACGTGGCCTTTCTATGACTCATCTCTCTGCTCCCCGAATAAACGTGGTTCTTTTTCCCACTACCTCACACTACTTTTATTTTTCTTTTGAAAAATATTTCATTTTAAATTATGGTCACGTGTTTATAGCGCAGCATTTAAACCGACCCGTCGCCCTATTTAGTTCTACCAAGCAGCGCAGAATGGTGTTTGGACTCCAAACGACATTCGCTGCCATCGATTATTAACACATCGCATTATTTTATTAGATGTACGGATGTTTCCATCTCCATGTTACAATACCGATAAATGTAGACGGAGCTGATGCTTAGTTTGAGCATGTGATATCAGAATCTGCAGTGTCCTGAAATAATTCTTGTAGCCGCCTATGGGTTGGTCGGCCTGTTTCATGCCCACTAACGTATAAAAATCTTATACTCTCTTATATATTTCTCTACTGACCTCAATTATTCTTTAATGGTATGGTACCCAATGGGAAAGAACAGTTCGGGTCCTATCGGCATAGTTACTGATGCGTCTTTTGCTAGTGCGCCTGCTATTTCGTTTCGTTGTGTACCTTTGGAACCCATAATAGTTGAACCTTGTTGTATTCATTTGACCGGTTCAGACTTATGACACATTCCCTATGTGTGATTTAATTTTACCTGATATAATTCCTTTAAATGTATATTGGCTGTCACATATTACTATTTGTTACTTTCTTATATTTAAATCAACACACAACCGTATTACATATATAAGAATTTATGCTTAGATATATTCCTTTTGGTATTAGAGAGCTGAGCTCTAGGGTCTGTGATGCCTGCTCCTATGCCTTCATTGCGGTCATCAGTGTACCGGACATGTGTTTGGGATTAAGTATATTATACATCTTTTCTTGACTCCAATAAGCTTTTTCTCCCATGTGGGTATTATATTGCTTTTCAAAACTAATTATTTTATGCCTGTCGTCTGCTGATTCTATCATGATACCATCTAAAGTTATTTTTCATTCCTTCTTCTGGTAGAAGGGATAATGGCCGTTTTGGTTGGATTGATATTAAGTCCATCAGAGCACCATCTCTTAGTTATTACTAATGCCCTCTGTACAATATCTCACAGTGTGTTATTTTAGTTCCCTAGAGTTATTGAGTATATAATCTGCATTTAGTGGTTTTTCTTTGAATAGTGCCGTTTCTAACTGTCGTTTCTGTCTGAAAATTTTGTTCATCAGCATGAAGTCCATCGATCTTGTTTTAGGCTCTTCTACTTTCCTTTTCCTTAGAGCTATGTTGATAGCTTTTCCTACGATGTGTTATAAAAGTGTTATGAAAAGCTCCTTACGCATTCACTAATTTCCTATCTGCAAAAGAACTCTGGTGTCAGTTACTTTCGTCATAACTTTAAAAAAGAGAATGTCATAATTCTTTGAGTACTGAAATTTGCGTAATCGATTTCATAGAAACTCTTTAGTTTTAAGCAAAGTTACCAGCTCTGTCAATACCAATATTAAATTAGCTACATTATTTTAAATATCTTATCTTTATTAAGCTATTTAAGAAATACCTATCCGGAAGATCTTTTTAAGCACTTGAAACAACACTGGCCGTCCGCTCCTGAAGTTGATTTGGATACGTTTCTCCATGACTGGACCGAACAGGTCGGTTATCCGGTGCTCTTCGTGAATATCAAGGATGAACGTGAAATTGAACTTACTCAAAAACGATTTTTACTTGGTCTTAACGATGGCAGTAACGACACACTCACTTATACTATTCCCATTACATATGCCACAGACGTGGAATCTGATTTTGATAATCTCGCCGCGCGTTTATATGTGCCAAATAATATGAATAGAACTTTCACTATAGAAAAGCCTTTCAAGTGGATCATTTTCAATCTACATCAATCCAATTACTATCGCGTCTTTTACGACAGAACTACATTGAAGCACATTAAAGCCGCACTCTTAACGAAACAACACGATGGCATTCCACCTACAAATCGTGCCCAGCTGATTGATGATTTATTTAACTTTGCACGCATTGCGATGATGGACTATGATGAGGTGTTCCAATTTTTGGAATATATAGAAAATGAAACGGATTATTTGCCTTGGTTTGCAACGTTTTCGAATATGCAACTCGTCGCACAGCGATTTACGCTGCAACAGCAGATACTATTTGTTAAATACTTGAACGACATTCTGGAAAAAATCTATACACATTTATTTTTCACCCGACTCAATGAAACGATACTCGATATTTATAATAGGAATAAAGTCATTAGTTGGGCTTGTAAGTATCATTTGTTCAATTGTGCTGTCGAAGCACAGAAGTTTTTTAAAACTTCCACAAAGCTTGACAACAAACTAGTACCAGATTTTCGTGAAACCGTCTATTGCAGTGCGACAAGAGATGGTGAGTTTTTCTATTACAAAAAGCTAAATGAGTGGTTTGAGAAAGAGAAGCTCGTTAGTGAAAAGAAGAAGCTTATAAGCGCAATGGGCTGTACACGATACTTTTACGAATATCATTATGCCAGGATACTAAATGGTAATATACCGAGTGAATATGCAACTGCAGGTATAACGCCAATGTATGCGGAAAATCCTGAAAATGTGGAAGCTGTATTCATTATGATAACCAATACCAGCGAGAGATTGTCTGAAAGGTAAATTAATTTAATTATCTATTAATTACTTTCATTTTCTCTTGGGATGATAAAAACAGAAAATCGTTATTTTCATTTCTTCAAAGTCGAACTCAAACAAACTATTGTAATGTTTGTGGCTCATACTGCTCAAATCTGGCCTTGTTTTATTTTTTATTTTTTTTAATCCTAACTAGTGGTGTGAGTTCTTCATAGAATGATGCTCTTCATAGCAATTTTCAATGAAAACACAAAGGAGGAAAACAGAAACGTAATCTCACTATTTCGATAGTGATGCTTAACAAGATGCAAAGTATCCTTGACATATTAGTCTCCACATATCGACTAGATTCTATAATTCCCCATGGGCTTCCCTCCTATATATGTACGATTACATATTTGTTTAATTCTTATATATAATTCTTATATATATTTTTCTAATTCTATGGAATTTAAAATTCCTTGCTATAGCCAAGAACAACGTTTATTTTCTATTTCACCATGAATTATACATACTTATATCCCTGTATATAACAATTATGTCTTATTCTATATTTTACAACAGAATTGGTGGATGGCCAATCGTTGCAAGTATCATTAAAGACATCGCAAATTATTTAACCACACCAAAACAAAAACAAATGCTTGATGTATTCATCACAGAGAAAGGTAAATTTTTCGGCAACTCAATTTCGGCACTTCAACTTGCTCTCGCTACTGTGGAATTGAATTTAGAGTGGTCAAAATTACGTTTGCCAAAACTTCTAAGCTACTTAGAAAATCGGAACTCAGCTGGAACTAAAAATATGGCAGTGATATTGTTGATTTTTGTATGTATTTTACAATGGTACCTGTAATTGTTTCGCTAAACATTCTAAAATTTAAATAAACACTTTTCATATCAAATATAAACGATTTTTCAGTCAATAATGAAAAGCTATTAAGAATTGGTCAGCTATAAATTTATAATAGCATGGCTAGCAAAAATCGTCGTTGTTTCCTTACAAGAATATTTCAAGAACGAAAATTTTCATAGTACAATCGAGAGATATCGTAATATATAAGTAAGTATGAAAACAAAATATTTTTCATACAGAAAATTTTATTTCATATAATATTGGAAAGAAAAATTAAAAATCTGGCTCTCACTATATGGCTTTAACAATCACATATTTCTTATACGATTGATTGCTCTACTTGTTACTTGATTATTGAGCAGATACTCGAAACTATCATACTATAACAGATCCGTGAACAGCTTCGTTGACCATTGCGGTTCCTCAAGCTTGATGCAATTTTTCAAAAATCTATATTATTTTCCAAAAATCCTGTTGATATCGAATAGTTGTCACTTTGTTTCTTATACCTTTTATGGCCAAATAAAAGCTTCTGATTTGAAGATATGTAGTAATAGTACTGACGACGACCATATTTGAGTAATCCTTATCTGAAGTAAAATTAGTAATGAATTATGAGATTCCACTCTAATGCTTTTATCGCAGCTCGGAAAACGGAACGAAGACGATAGTTTTAATACTGGAGTCGCATCACCTGAACTCAAAGGAATATTTAAAAATGATTTGTAAATTTTTTTTACAAAAAATATTGTTCTGAATGAACATGAAAAACAGCTGAGTCGTTTCGAGAGCAAGAACCTAATTGTATCAGGCTCTCTAGTTTACGATACGCTTTGAATAATCGCTTGCACACATTCTGGTGGTAGTAGAAGTAGAAGTTGTAGTAGAAGTGAGTAGCGCAAGCTGAAACGTTAATTTACGTTACCTCTCGAGTAATTGTACTGTTATTGCGCAGTTACATACATACTCGTATATCTAATTAAAAATTAAGCAAACAACATAGGATGTCTCTGTTCCTTACTTAAAATAAAATTCTGTTCATTATTATAACCTTACCCATGCGATGTCATGTATTTTCCAGAGGCAAAAACAAATAGATACACTTTTAAATTCACTTCTACTTTAACCAGCGTTACCGCTATCTCTTACACATCCGCATCTGTCGATAACGTCATATATACCCTACAACCCATCATTAAATTTCTTGTACTACCCGCCGTTGCCTTTCTCTCGAAAACTCCGACACCTTAAGCTCTCTACTTCTTTTAGCTTTATAGAAATGTTGTCTTATTTTTTTTATGAAAATTTTTCAAACAGGTGGCCAAATACCTCAAAAATATTCATATTTCAAAAAAGTTTTTATATTAAAATCTTTAAACTAATAATTTAGTTCTTAACATACATCCGACTTTTTAAGAGTTTTTCAACACTTATTTTCTGCAGTAAGTAGGAAAAAGTCGTTTCAGACATTTAGTTTTATTCTGGCCGTCTATCCGTGTTTTTAATTCAGAACTGCCGTTACAAGAAGTGTTCCAATGGGGAGGGGAGGGGGTATTTGAGTAAATTCCGAAAGTTCAATTAAAAAAATGTTATATCTTTTATATAAGGTGATGACCAATTCGTGTGGTCAGTTGCCGATATACACTTGACCCATGACTAGTACGGATTAGGAAATACAGTCCATTTGAAGGGACACTTGAAACACCACTGGACTGAACAGAACAGGTTCGATTTCCGGCGTGTCGGCGTTAAAGGCAAAATCAAACTTGTACAGAAATATTTTATGCTTGATTTAGGTGGTGGCAGCAATAATACCAATAGCCTATGCGACAGATGCGAAACCATATATTAACAATCTTTCATCATGTTTCTATTCTTCAAAAGCCATGAACATGACTTTCAACGTAGCGGATTATTTCAAGTGGATCATTTTCAGTGTGCAGCAATCAAATTCGCCGTGCTCGATATTTACAATCGCAATAAAGTTGTTAGCTGGGCATATATGTTAAATTTCTACAAATTTTTGGACTGTGATAAGCAAGCGCATGAGTTACGTCACCTGGCCATTCCACTCCAACAGAAAACCGAATTGAGGTTGACTGGTCAGCGTAACGCTACACCCAACAAAATACTTCAACGACACTTTTAGATTGCCAATAATTTCAATTGAACAATAAGCAAACCAATTTTGCTGACTTAGCTTAAATAGTTAATAAAATAGCTTGTAAGAATTTTTTGTATTCAGAAATGTAATTTCATTTACTCAGTAAAGAGCGCCTTGACGCTAATAAAATATATTTTTTTAATTTGCGACGCACTGCAAAACCTGTCTCATGAGCTGTTTCACAAATGAAAAATTGTTGAAAAAAACAAGCATCCGATTATTATATATAATTTGTTCGACGACGAAAAGGTAGGGAGTGGGAAGAAACTTATACATGATATAGCCTGTGCTCGACAGTAATTAAAATACTACTTTGACAAGATAGTAAATGGAAATATAACAACCTAATATGCCTTAATGGCATATAACACCATTTTCTGAGGAAACTGCTAAAAAATGCGATTGTCAGTTGAGAAAATCCAGTTAATTTGATTAGTTGTATTGCAAATTATTTTACCACACAGGAGCAAAGAAAACAAAAGACGGAAAATGGTTAATTGTTTGCTAACTCCATCCTAGTAATTCACCAAACCATCTACACCGTGGATTTGAATGTGAAGTGGTATCAGACATATTAGCAAAAATTGTTTATACACGTAGAAGCGTTGGCAGCCTAAACGTTGTTTTATTCGTTATTGAGAGTTTTATTATGTAAAATTTGATAAAGATTAGTATATATACATATATGACATATTGTTTAAATATATACATATTTGATCTTGTAATTGGATCTTTCATGTACATGATTTGGTTCCACCAAAATGTATACCGATCATATCAAAATGATGTGCTAGGGGATTTAGCCATGTGCGTCTACATGTCTGTGTGAACGCGAGCTAGTCTCTCAGTTTTTGAGATTATTTCACCCAAACTTGATACGCTGATACACTGTTACATTTATACGATAATTTCAGCCTATCAGATCTGACCACTAAAACATATAAACGATCGACTCTCCAGATTTGAAATTTGAGTCCATCAAAAAAGAATCTAAGGGCGTGAAATTTGGTATTCCACATATATAGTCTGAAGACTGTTTCATATAGGCTCCATACAACCGTTTTTTTTTTTTCAGATATAAGATTTTGCGTCAAAAATTTAACAAAAAAGCATCTAAGAGCGTGAAATTTCACATTCGACAGATGTGATTTAAAGTTAGTATTAACACTGAAAATCATCGAAATCCTCGTAGAACCGATTTTTCAGTTATGAGAACTAAAATTTAATCCTAAGTCTAAGTACTTTTTTCGTGTTATTTACTTACGAGCAAGCACAATAATATTTGAATGATGATGAATGATTTGAAACTAAGAAAATCTAAGTTGGCGGGAGTAGAAAATGTTTTATGTTGAAAGTATGAAGGTTCTATAGAGTCGTAAGTAATAAATACAAAATTGTGGGAAGGCTACGTACCATGAGTACTGTTTATCAATAGATCGTTACCTAGTACTTTCCGGAAAAGAGCATAGAAATAAAAATAGTTAACTTAAATAATGATTTGCCCAGGTATCTTACTGCATGCATATCAAGACGTAGGACGTATTTGAATACATCGGTCCCTGGTCCATTTTCTGAAAAGCGGATAGGAAATTTTATCGAAAACGGTTCGTAGTTTTGAAGTTTATCGCGCGCTAATAAATGTTTAACGACAAAAGATTTATATGTGCCTAAGTTTATCTATACTATATATTATCAAACATCAAGATAAATAATATCATCTCAGAAGGATCTACTAAGGCAAGTGTCCACTCAACATATAATTCACTAAAACGTATCAGGAAAACCAGGATCAGCATAACATATAAATGAATAATAACATGTTTTACATACAACAAGAATTATTTTTATTGTATAAACTCTTTATTTACGTGTGTATGGTGTGTATGTACAAATGTAAAAATTTTAAATTTTGACCAAAAATTCAAATATAAATACAATTAAATTGGCTTAATGTTTTGTGGCAGTGGTCTTGGAGTGAACTACACCGTTCTCGTCAATATAACCGCTGGTTGAAACTGTTTTGCCCACAGTTGCTGGCGGTGAGTCATCACCGAATCGACTGGCAAAGCTGTCAAGAAGAGAGTAAATTTTGATAGATTACGACACATGCATATGTATGTAGTTACAAATTGTTGCATACTTAACACCTGAAGTGGGAGTATGAGAAACAGATTGCTCAGTCTTAAAATACACGGGACCCCCGTTGGAAGATACCGAAGACATAGATGACGCTGAAGAACCACCAAATCTGTTGGCAAATTGTACCGGTGTGTGACCTGAACTTACATGACCACTATTTGAGTTTATACCGTAACCAGCATTGTTATTACCATGATAAAGGGCGTCATCATAGTCGTTACCGTTATTGTTGTCATAACCGCCACCATAGCCACTACCAACCCCTATCGAACTTCCAACTCCAGCTGAACCGCCCACACCCACACCCGATGAGCTGTGTGACGAAGAAGAGACTGAAGAGCCATCGTCTCCAAAGCGGCTAGCAAAACTGTTAGACGAAACATTTTGTTAATTAAATAACAGCATTGAATCATAATAAATTTATGTTTGTACAAATGGATGTATGTTAGGGTAAGTCATTTTATTCGTGTTTGAATTTTCTTTATCAAATTTTTACATAAATAAAAATATTAATTCACCTTACCTCACTGTTCCAGCTGGTGTATGTGATACGGTATTTTGAGTACTAAAATAGACAGGACCGCCATTACTAGACGAGGATGATGATGATGACGACGATGATGCCGAACTGTAAACTTGTCGACGCAGGCGGCGCAGATATTGAGCGGTCTGCGAATAGGAATAGAAAAATGTTATAAATAATATTATATATTGTATAAAAACTCGCTTAAATGTGTGTTGTAACATCACTTGAGAATGCTCAAACGATTACAATATTTTTCTTGTTTTATTTGATTTACTTTTGAGGAAAATGTTACATTGTATGATAGATTAGACGCTGATGAAAGTCGGAAAAAGCAATTCATAATTTTTCAATAAGTGCACTCAGTCATTTACTGATAAAAAAATCTTATTTTTCTTCTCATATGTTTCTCTTTCGGACTTTTCAGCCAATGCAATGATACCGACATCTTACAAAAGGATATTTTTAAAGAATGTTCACTAAGCTAAACTGTCAGTAAATGACAGTTTAAAATTTTAAATATATACAAACAAATATATATTTAATTTTATATTTTCAGTCGAACTGCTCCTCCAATTTTTAGTGTATTTCTTTCATTTCAACATATTAATATTTAACAACAACCGCTCATTCTAAGCCGCCTCTGAAAGGCTGATGGATTTTTTGTGGGAGCTTTTTATTTCATGCGAGATTAATATTACCTGCCTATGGGCAGCCGCAATTAAAACATTCACTTTTTTTAAATAAATTATTTTTCTAAATTAATTTTCGGTAATTGTGTCAGGGTTAAAATCCATGGTAGTCCGCACCACTTACCACTCGACTACTGCGGTCTTCTAGAAATATAACAAATTCGTATGCAATTCGAGAAAAATTCGGTTTCTTCGATAGAACCATCGGTACGAAGGTTCGCGACGATAGACCAGCGAATATGATTTAATATGAGATGTCTCAATCTTTACGAAATCGAATATTACTAATTTTTCGAATCATTAATAATTTGGGAAAATTTCGAGGTATTATATTGTAACTATTTTAATCGTATAATATATTCGAGAAACTTGTTTCGTTGTCTCGAATTCGACTTGATGCCGCACTGGCTTTTATATTTATTTATTGGATTATATGGGGTATAAGAGAAGAAAAATTAAGAAGAGAGGAGGGTTTCATTTTTTATGAAGGCTTGGAAAGCGAAAAATAATTTTGTATGAAATTTATAAGTATGTAATATATTAGTATGTCAATTTTACATATACATATATATTACTTTATATAGAATTTTATTATTAACTCTTTTATGAATATGAAATGATATATTAACTTCGGTCCCAAAAATGTAAATACCAGAAGGAGATGAGAGAGACGAACTAAGTTGATTTAGCCATGTCTGTCCGTCTGTTTCAACACAAACTTGTCCCTCAGCGTTTGAGATATTTCAACCAAACTTTGTGCACAGATGGACTTGTATATTTATACTGAATTGATGACCGGCCTTTATTGATCATTGATCGAATTCTCAAACAAAAGAACATCATAACGGGTTTCTGTTGTTTTTAGGAAACCAAAGGAGTCTCAGAAAGAGCTCACTTCAACCCATGCGAACTTCAAGTCAACATTTTCTGACAATATTTGCTACTTCTAAGTAAAAAATGGGATTTGTGTATACTCACATGTGGGCTCACTGGATGAGGCTTTGTTTTATGGCCCTCTGCATCGAGGGTGTAGAAAGCTTTCGGAATAAAAAAACCAGCATCTGAAAAAATAAAATAATAAAAATAGGACAAAATGGAATTAAACAATTCGATAAATTACAGAATTGTTTTACAATATAATGAAGGAAAATTATAAAGGGTGTTTTTTATAGAGGTACAGAACTTTAAGTTGGCATTACTTTTCAAGATGGCGACCGAGTTAACAGCTGTCAAGTGATTTATTCTCAGTTTGTTTTGGCAATTCATCATGAATAGACTCACGCCTGAACAACGCTTGCAAATAGTGCAATTTTATTTCGAAAATAATGGTTGTGTGCGGAAAACGTATCGCGCACTACGTCCATTTTAGCGATGCTTAGCGATGAAGCGCACTTCTGGTTGAATGGCTACGTCAACAAACAAAACTGCCACATTTGGAGTGAAGGTAATCCTCAAGTGTATGTTGAAACACCGTTACATCCAGAAAACTGACTGTTTTGTGCGCTTTATGGGCTGGTGGAATCATTGGTCCGTACTTTTTCAAAAACGATGGTGGCCAGAATGTTACAGTCAATGGTGATCGGTATAGAGCCATGATTACTAACTTTTTCATTCCTGAATTGAATAACCATGATGTCCAGGAGATGTGGTTTTAACAAGACGGCGCAACATATCACACAGCTCGTGCCACAATAGATTTATTGAAAGACGCGTTTGGTGACCGCCTAATTTCACGTTTTGGACCTGTGAATTGGCCTCCAAGATTTTGAGATTTAACACCGCTAGACTACTTTCTGTGGGGCTATGTAAAGTCATTGGTCTATGTGGATAAGCCACAAACGCTTGACCATTTGGAAGACAGCATTCGCCGTAATATTGCCGATATACGGCCACAAATGTTGGAAAAAGTCATCGAAAATTGGACGTCCAGATTGGACTACATCCGCGGCAGCCGTGGCGGTCATATGCCAGAAATCATATTTAAAATGTAATGCCACAAGATTATCTTTCGGATAAATAAAATTCATGTCAATCGAATAATCCATCGTTATTTTATTGCAACTTAAAGTTCTATACCTCTATAAAAAACACCCTTTACAACAAAAGTTATAATACAATGGAATTTTTGTTATATGGCGCAAGCAGTATTGATTGGTATTCTTTCAATCATAAATACACGCCCTTGCGATTTTTGTTCACATTTGTATATACGTATTTAATAATATTTTGTCTACTTTTTTATAACCTGCTGAAACCACTACCAGATAAGCGGCTTTCTCAGGCTGTTTACACGCGCGTGTATATAACTATGTATTTATATGTATATAAGTAAGTATATACATATGTATGGATGTTTATATCTACCAATATTTTATCTTAATTTTTTTAAGCCGATTTGGTTTGATTGCAATATTTTGCTTATATTTGTGCATATCTCTTTTTTTTGTTTTTTGTTAATTAATTCTATTTTATTTTGACAACAAAAAAAGAAAAGTTATTTGAAAAAAAAATCACGCAAAACAGAAAAAATTAGTATATTGAACACTTTAGTGGCGAAAGTATCCCAGCACAAAAGCGATCACTGAGACTTTTCTAACTTCTTTTTGTGCACTTTCTAATCTCTTGAATTTTTGTTTTCTTCTTTTGTTTTTGTTATTGTAAATCTATGTGCAGATATACAATTCTTCTTTTGTTTCTATTTTTATAGAAACTCCCCTTCCGTTGAGCATTAGAGGAGTAACTGCCTTAAGGATTCGTTGTATTGAAAAAAGTGCTCATATATCCCTACTTTTTCATATGTATATATAAATTCAACTATACCATTATGCACATATTTATAGATAGTACTTAAATTAGAAAAAACGAAAAAAAAATTTGATATCATTACATCTGCATCGGCTCCCATGTCATAACTTCGAAGTTCTTAATAATATCTAGAAACCAGCATTAACAAGACCTACAACTTCAAAATCACTCTTGCAAGTTGATACTTTGGGCCGACTATGTAATTGAAATTAACGTAACCTCTCAACGAACCAAAACCAAACTCTAGAAGTCGCTCATCGTTTTCTTCCTGGTTCACAAGCTTGGACGATGTCAACATCCAATGAGGCAGTTTTAGGAGTTTTCGAGAGAAACTTTTTTCGAAAGACTTATGCTGCTTTTCACATTGGCAACCGGTTTCGAATACCACAGAAGCTGGAACAATGAGCTGTAGAGTTATACGCCGATATTGATTTCGTTCAGCAAATCAAGAGGCAGCGGCTACACGGGTTAGGTCATGCCGTCGGAATGGATGAAAATACTCCAGCTTTGAAATTATTCGATTGAGTACCCGATGGTGGAAGCAGAGGAAGAATAAGAGCTCCATTCCGTTGGAAGTATCATTTGGAGTGCGACCTGGTTTCACTTGGTTTCCAACAGGTGTCAAAAAGCGAAAAGAGGTGTTTAAATTAATTCGGTCCATCTCTTTATGCTGGAAAAAGTATTTTTGATTGAAAAAATTAAGAAATACATCATTCAAAGTATTGTCCGAAACAACGAATTTTTCCCATCTCTCTGGTAATTTTCGAATACCGTCTTTAAAAAATCAATCGCTTCCAAGATCGGCCACAATTTGATGGAGTCATGGGCCAAATTAATATATTAACAACAAACATCAATTAATCTTAATCTTCCCGTCAGTCGAAATTTACGGTTCTTAGAACCGACAAACTAGTCTGTCTCATTTTCATCTGATCGGTAATAAGTGATATGTAAATAGTTTATTTCTAGAGATCACCTCAAAATAGGCTGTATCCTTGGAATCCCACCATAATCATTTATAATGAACATTAACTTTGGACTACGATTTTGAGTGCTAATTTTGCTTAGAGAACTACTATCATAAGAAGACCTGACATCCATCTATTAGAAAGCTTCGTACTTTAAATTCGGTACAAAGGTAGCTTTTTACTTAGATTATCATGAGGAAAATTTTTCCTTCGAGGAGTAGATCATAAAATCCGTATTTTTGATTCGATTTGCTTTAAAGAAAATCGGTATGCTATTGGTATACTATTGAAAAGTTAACGATATTAATAATAAATGACGCTGTGCTGTGAACAATGTCATAACCCTATGCACAATATTGCGAGTTTTCGCACACTTAGGCTGTGCAAAATTTAAGAAATTGTCTTTTCGCATTGAACAGTTGTATATAACTTTTTGTATTATATTATCATTCTGGAGTTTATCTGAAGGTATTAAATTGGAGCAAGAAGAAGTTCCCTCCGGCTCCACTAGTTTAGTTTATTTATACAGAATATACTACTCGGCTCTAATTAGAAGAGCTCTACAGAGTCCTTCAGTTCATATAGAATATTGATAGACATTTATACAAAAAGCTTGTAATAACATAACTTGAAAGTACTTTAATACATTTAACTTTAAGACATTGGGAGCCAAGACGTTTATGTTGGCACTATATTTATATTCAAATTTGTTAGAAACCTCTTTTGAGTATTATTTTTGATTAGGTCCAAGACGCTTTTACATTTGATAAAAAATAATAAGAGCGGTGAATATGCACGTTATGCACGAGCACGCTGTTAAAATTAGAATCAATTTCTACTCTAATTAATGTTTCCTTAAATAACTGATTTAACTGATTTTTCAAGTTTCCCTTTTGGGATATATGTACATTTATAATACTCTTAGCAGGCTGCAGAAGTATTGTAAGCATTTTATAGATTTAATTGTAAATTTTCATATTTTCGTTTTGAAATCATCATTAGTTTAAAATAAAATATTAATTTCTTTTGGTTTGAAGAATTTTTTTGTGTTTCAAAAATTTATAATTGTACAAAGAATGTAGACTTATTGCATTTTATTATTTCCACTAAGTATTATTATATTATGTGATAAGATTAATAATAAATATAAAATATAAAAAACATTTTCGGTGGAAAGTATAAAAATTTATTAATCATCAATAAGCAATAAAAGTAATATCTTTGTATATGGAAATTTTTATTTATATCTTTGGTTATTATTAATATTGTTATTAGATGTTTAAGTGCAATTTTCATAGAATTAATTATAAACTTGTTCACTGCCAACGTAAACAAGTTTTATTGAAATCCATCGAAACAGTGAGTAATCAGTAATAAATAAATCTTAATTAATTTAACGCTTTCTTGTTTTCGTTTTATTATTTTAAATACAATGCAGCAAGTTTGATTAATAGGACGTCCGACGGTAATATCAGAAATTTAAATTTGCCTTTTATTACATTTTTAAAATTGAATTAACTTATATATGTATATACATATGCATTTCGGAAATAACTCTTAAAGATAATTATACAGATGTATTGATATTACTCACCAGCTTCAGCTGATGCGGTGGCAAATACTGCCGCCATCATGACAATTGCGCATCCAACAAAATATTTCATATTTTCGGGTTTTCCCAAAAGTAAAGTAAATAAAAATCTATAAAAAATTACAAAAAAGTTCATTAACTCGACAATGACAATAATTTGCTTCTATTATATTTTGATTTATTTTCAGTATAAAAAAATTAGCACCCACTAGCACACAAACAAATTTAGTCAATATCTGCTGAACAAAAGATTTAAGTAACGAACTTGCTAATTATCACAGCACACAAATGTGATGGCAAAAACGACAGAACAACGACTAAACTGGCAAAACAGTGACCGAAGTGATTTTATATATGTTGAAAATAATGCTGAAGAAGCGGCTAGATGAGTTGAGATTTTTGTACGAAGACTTGAGTGATTATAATACGACTATATAATTGCCGAGCTATTTGGCAGAACAAATAGAAATCACTTAACCGAACAAACGCTTTCTAGTGCTAAGTTGACGATCATTTTTCATACCTACGTTTGCTCGAATACACTCGTGTAAGTACATATATACACTCGTACATTTACATATATATGTATATGCTCGTAGCTTGAGCGAAGAAGAGAAGTCCAAGTCGAAGTTTATGTGAGGAAAGCAAATTAAAAATAAATTTTAATAATTTAGAATTTCGTTTTAAGTATCTCGGCAACGATGAGTGATTTCTTATTTTATTTACTGGGATTACTAATTCACAAATGGTTATATATGTATATAACATCAGTTAGTTGTGTGAGTTACGTCAGTGCTGTGTATCTATTTCTTTGTTACATATGGATATAAGGAAATATACATGTATTGTATAGTCGGAATCCCCGAAATTCTAGTTTTATTTATCTACACATCACTCGTTTTAGTAAGCAATATTTTCTTCAACATTGTTAACTTTGAAAATTTCTACAATTCACGGCTTATGTGTAAGGAAAAAAATTTTTTTAATAGTTATTTATTACCTCACTTTTTTTATTGAAAATAATTATTTTTATATAACGGAATACACTAAAATACAAAATTTCTAATTTGGTTTTCCAATCATATCTTAATATCAAAATTATCCTTCTTAATTAATTCCATATAGACTAATTCAAGAAAAATTACATTTAAAAGTAATTAACTTTACAAAATCGCATGAAATACTACCATTTCTTGGGTTGTTTTTCGGCTTTCTTCGGTTTTTTTCGGCTCAGCTCGATTCTAGTCTTGGTTATTATGACATCTCTTATTTGAGTCTGCATTTATATATTCCAAAAATTACTACTCCTTAGTCGAAGTTTCATTCTTTGTTTCAGTCTCAGTTGCAAAGCAGAAAAATGGTCTCAGGACAAAAACACAAACGTAAAAGTAATACAAATTGAGACCACGATAATGAATAGTAAACTAAAATATTTGAAATATCCTGGGAAATGTAAATATTCTTGTTCTTAATTAGCGAGGGCACAGGTATCGAGTTAATACTCTACTTGTCTCGTTTTCTTGCTGATCGGCACTAACTGAACACACTAAGCGAAGTCGGGTCCTTCTCTACCTGATCGTTCCAACGGCTCTTCCTCCCTTCCATCAGTGGTTATTGCATTGAATACTTTCAATGTGGGAGTGTTTTCATCTTTGCATGACCGCTGTCTCTAAAGTCGTTTAACTACATATTTTAATTTCGCAGAATATCTCGTTTGTCTCATTGTTTCATCGTATGTTGTATTCGCCTTCGCCCGTACGGAGAAGACCATAAAGCTTTGTGGCATTTAGAGCCACAACCTACCTAAAACATCACGTTTAGTGAATTGCAGCAATTTTCTACTGTGCCTGATTTTATTGTGATAAATTCCAGGGTTCCATTAGACAAAGACTATTGACAGCTTCTTGTGTGCCCGAAATAACTTGCTAGTCCCAAGTTCCTTTGGGTAGATTTCACTACCGACCCAGTTGTCTACTTTTATCCATTTAATGTTAAGCAGTACTCCGTCCCTTCCGGTTTAGTTTCACCGCAGCACTCTCCTTTACAAATTTACATTTCCATGTGAATGCTGTCCTTTGCACCCTATTGAATTTATAGATGGTAATGTGTTGGTAACCGTACAACTACTCCGTAGAGATGTATAAGTCTAACCAGCAGATGCTTTACGCATCCTTTTCCCTAGGCCAGCTTCATTATCTTGATTTTCTATACGCCTTAGTCCTCCCTGCAAAATGTCACACAAAGTTTAAGGTGCACTACCATTCACTATAATGCCATAGTACGCATACACTATAGCTCCGCATCTCCCTCCTCTTCAAAGTTCTTCAGTAATTGGTTAATTGCCAATACCCATAGAAAAGGCGAAAGGACTACATCTTGTTTCGTTCCTCTTCTGACACACCTAACCGACGATATACCTTACAACCCTGTATCCAAGCAATTGTTGTATGAGAGAAAATATCCGAGAGTCGACACCCATAGAGTTCAGGTCAGATGGAACTGCAGTCGGCGGTATATTATTGAAGGCACCCTCAAAATCGAAAAATGCTATTAAACTGTATACTTTAACCGAAATAGATTTCTCGATTTGGGATACTACCATGTGAAACGCTCTCTTTTTTTGACCTGCCTTTCATATATAGGCGTGTTCATTTGTGGAGAATTTGTTACCCACGGTATCTTTAACATAAACATCAATCAATCGCTCAGCTACTTTAAGCAGAAATGGCATTCGACTTATTGGTCTGTAGTTCTTAGGTTTGCAGTGGAATAAATTTTCGCATTTGGGTATAAAAACAATTCTCGATTCCTTCCATAATTTCGATATGCAACTTAGTCTGAAGAATCCTTTTAATGTAACAACCGGCCAGTTAACATTGCTACTCTGAAGCTGCTGTAGCTAAATAGGCGGAATTTCGCCTGGTTTCAACGAACTCATTGCTCACTTAATATTTCTTCTATTAAAAGATCTTTCATTATGGGCTCTGTTACACTTCTTATTGTGTCTGACAACTTACTTATAGATGCATCAGGACAGTGATTTGTTACGATAATGTCACGGATTGATAGAACTTTGCTGAGCCTAATCCCCTTTGACTTTACTGCATATTTCTCTCCAAGAACTTCTCTCTGTCTAGATCCATTTTATAGAACTAACTTACTCGACTCAAATCCGAAACGAGCAAAAATGTGTACAATTATTTTCTCCAACTTGTCTCGAATCCAATATTATTTTATCCAATGACTTGATTTTATATTAAAGAGTTCATTCGAGGTTCCCTACCTTTTTAAAGAAAAAAGCACAGAAAATTGAAAATGAATACGGAATGTTTATTATCATTCGAAAGAATATTCTTTGGCATTTATTTTTTGAGGATTATCTCTTTCAAATGTTGGCCGCGGCTACGTTTCACACGGTTCATCCGTTGAGTCAATTGTCGATGACACGTTCGAGCATTTCGACTGGTAACTGGCGAATGACACTCGTGATGTTTTGCTCCAAGGCCTGAATCAAAGCGGGATTGTCCGCATAGAATTTAGACTTGGCATATCCCCACGGGAAAAAGTCTAACGGTGTGATATCCATTGATTGATTCGATGTGTGGGAAGTGGCGCCGTCTTGTTGAAACCAAATGTTGCTGAGTCACGAGCTTCAATTTCAGGCATAGTCGGTTATTATGGCGCGATACTAGTCGCCATTGACGGTTACGTTCTCATCGGCATCATTTTAAAAGAAATATGGACCGATGATTCCACCGGCCCATAAACCACGCCAAACCATTGTTTTTTCTGGATGAAATGGAAGAGATTCAAGACTTCAAGTTTGTCTTCGTCCCAAATGTGGCAATCTTTCTTGTTTACATACCCATTGAGCCAGAAAAGGGGGCTGTACTTTCCAAGTCGGTTCCAATGCTTATATTAGCCAAAATACTTCACTTATATTTATGAAACTTTCAAACGTGGTTACTATAGATGTTATTTATGTAAATTGAGTTTAGTTTTCATAATATTTTTATTTATTTGCGCATAATTTGTTGTTAAAAAATTTACTATTGTATTCCAAATTTTTCATATAACAGGCGCACAAATGTTTTATATATGGTGTAAGAAAGTTTCTTTGATGTTTTTATTCACTATTTCACAGATTATTACATTTATATATTATTTAATTAAATTAATAAAACCAATTTTAGTTATGTATAATATTTCTTTGACGAATTCATTGTACAGTTCTACAAGTAACAAAACTCATAATTTTCACACACACATACTCAGTTTTTTACCCACACACGTTTAACAGAACGCTGTGTGAAGAACAGAAATTGCAATAAGAATATAATGGAATGGAAAAGCGAATTTGAGGAATAGGCACCAACCGCAGGCACGAGCCGCGGGTTGCCTATCAACTATATTGCTAAATTTCCCTGAATTTTGAGCAAAACCGCTAGTTTTTAGTCGAGTGTGTTGTCGTGCTAAACATATCTTCGATAAAAGTTTTAAATTTGTTTACAGAGTTGACGCTAAGATTTAGAAGATTAAAATAAACAAACGAATTTATTGATGGAAATGTAATGCATGTATATATTCATTTTATTACTACGGCGGGTATAAATTAAAAATTTGTGAACGTTTTAGATATTTACATATGACTTAGTAGTTCGTGTAGAATGCATCTACCTGAATTATATGATATAATTCAAAATGGTTTGGTTTTTATTGAGTTTTTATACTTATTTAACTTTTTTGAGAAATGTTTCGTTTTGTTATTTTTGAATCGTGATATTTAGTTTAAGTTGTAAATTTTTCATTCATTTCAGTCATATTTATTACATCACTGAGTGAAAAAGTGGACTAATTCGATCAGGTGATCTCAGCTGTTTTTGGACCGTTTATCTACTTGTAGGTCTGTACGATGGACGAATTGCAATTGTAATGTTTCACACTGACAGTAAATGGGTATTGCCTTACGGCATTAATATAAAAATATTGTGCGATGCAGAGTTGCATGACCACACAAAAAATTAATAACATTTTATGGAAAAAATTTGGAATATTTTTGTTATTAACTTAATTCTATTGGAAATACTGTTCAAGACGAAGCCGGTGTTGCGTTATTTTCCCAAGTGCGGTCGAAGGCCGCTAATATGGTGCGGCCAAAGGCCGCCAATTTATAAAGAAAGTCCATATTAAGGAATAGGGAAGACCCCTTTAAAAAAATATTGGAAACAATAAAATACATTTATAAAGTGTAAAATTTGTGTTTTTATTGTTTTATAGGAACTTTTTTTTACAGGTGGCATCACCAAAATTTATGGTAGTTGCTTTTTTTTTGCAAATTTAACTTTAAATATCTCGAAAACTAAGGGTCACCAGTGGGTTTGGTTTTCAGTTTTAGAATGGGGAGAGGGACCCCTTCCATCCCCCATCATTCGTTTTCCCCATAGTATGGGACCGGAAAGGAATTGTTTTCCGAAATGGGACCCATCGCTGAACAAAATTTGGCTCGAAAACGTCGGATCTTCTTGGAACTTTTCAAGAACGCATAGAGCGAAATAACGTCGCTTGGGAAGGTCAAGTGGCTTGAGTTCTTGCACAACCTGTTTTTGTGCACTTTCAATTTAAGATCTCGACGTAAAATGCGCCAAGTCGTTCCATACATCAGTCCGAATTGCTGCGAACGGCTCCGTATCGATTCTCCACGGTCCTCGTGTACACTCTCAGCTACGGCCGCTATATTTTCTTCACTGTGTGCTGGACGTGGTATATTTGGTTGAATATTATCCAATAATGAATGCTGGGTCTCAAGATGGGTGATGGGATTGTGATTATGTTGACCATAAGTTGAGCGTAGCGCGCGAAACACATTCTTTACAGAACGTGAATTTTCGTAATAAAGTTGAAGAATTTGTAAACGTTGTTCAGGCGTAAGTCTTTCCATGATGAAATGTCAAACAATGCTGAACAAAAATAATATGACAGCTTGACACGACTCACGCGTGATCTGTCAAGAAAAGGCTATTGAGAAAAGAATACTGTCGCTATACTTAAATGAGCTCTCAAATGCAATCAATAGCACTTTATTATTAATATTTTCAATTCCAATTTTGGCTAAACAGAAAAATTGTATTAAATATATTTAGCTACAAATGGTATTCAATTTCACCTACTGCAATGCAATGCGACGGAAGTGATTATTCAATGGGCCCTCATCCGAATAGCCGGCAATCTCTTGGGGAATGATGCCAGACTCCTCAATGGAAGTGCACGGACGACACATACACTCCAGTGGTGCTTTCGTTAGTACTTTCTTGAATTTACGTTCACCATGTTTGGCTTTTGGGCAAAATAGTGAGACAGCAGCTTCGCGTTCACCCGACTCCTGACAGCACATGCACGAACGTTCCATTTGCCAAATTTTACTGCCAGATACCTTTATTGGAATATGAAGTAATTTTAATATAAAAATATATACATATGTATCGTCGCTTGGTGAGCAATACCGTGTATACTCAAGTTGCAATTCCGCGTATGTAACGCTCTCTAAATTTTATTAGAGAAGGAAAAACCTGAATTAGTTTATCAGATATATCTTAGACTAGCAATACACTAACAAAAGTGTTTTAATATATATGCGGTACTGCTGTTTTGACTGTAGCTAATTTAGGTTTTATACGTAATATTGTAAAAAATTATGTCCATAAAAGTAAGTTTATTTACAGAAATTATAATTTTATTTCATTTAAGTAAAATTGGCGTTCAGAAGTAGGTATAATGAAATAAAAAATAGTATAAAAGAAATAATAAGAGGTTTATTTCTTATGAGGTAAATTATATTGAAAACTTTGGGCCGTTATAAAATTCGTAAACTTTTGCATATATTCAAATTTGTTATTAGATATTTTCAAGTAAGATTTATTTTTAACTTTTTTTGGTTTGTTGAAGTAATATGATAAAATCATTTAACACTTTGTTTTGGATTGTACCGTCTTATGAGTATTTTAGAACTCACTTGTTATCTGTTCTTGCAGCAATTTTACACTCAATGTGGATATCATATTATTAGGCAGAAATATTTTTTGTCCTAAGACTAACGGAAGATTCGTTCACATTTTTTTGCTTTAAATATTGATTAATTTTCTTCAAAAAATTACAAAACAAAACAGAAAAAATTTAATATTTTTCTTAAAATAATTGGCTGAGACAACTCTTTGGTACTTATTTCTTATATTCTGTAAAGATGACTAAATAGTCAGGATTAAAATATACGCGGTATGGATTTTTATTAAAGTTTTGTTGGTAAAAATGTAAATTTTTTAACATAAACACGTTGCGGCCGATGTTTTCTATTCAGGGTTACTAAATCTCATTTTTAACCTTTTTGCATATACGCGGTATTGCACACCGAATGACGATATATGCATTAAATTTTTTTTAAATTCTAAAAATCTGAAGCATAATATCAAAAATTGTATGTAATTTTTTTCAACTATTGTTCGTATACTACTAATAATGGGGTAAGTTTCTCTAATAAGCGAAAATAACTCAACGAAATGATTTTACTCGCTTTGACGCCATGTTATTGAAACGAAATGAAATTATTACTTTTAAAACGGTATAAAATCAGCGTTAAATTAAGATTTCAATACCTCAACAAAACGAGCAAAGGTCTCTAAATGACTACATATTAAGACATTGTCAGCACACTTAGAATTAACAATAACAATTTAATTTTTTATTTTTTAGTGTTAACGTTTTAACGTCGTTTAAAAACAATATGAAGATTATTTTGATAACTGCTTCAGAGATAACATTGACTCCACACAGAGAAAGAGTTTCAGTATGCATTGCAAGAGTTCACCTCTTACTTCGACATCTCTAAACTATAATTGTACTATCTTTGAATAATTTTCTTTTATAAAAACGCTGCCTGCTGTTCAGATAAAAAAAATTAATATTCATTTTCACAAGGTTCAACTAAGCTATTAGAACCGAAATTTTGCAAATATTACTCTCTGAAATGGAAGAATACTTCGAAAGTAAAAGTAGTCCTAACAAATCATCGTATGATATCACAACATGGAGAATATTTGATATTTATTGCACATATTGCAGCAGGAGTCATTATGATTTAGAATATGTAATTTCTGATCTTCCATGTAGAATAGATAGTATATTGCACGATTTTACGACGATACATGGTCTTCCAAATGATAATGCAGGAACAGAAATAATGATATATTGTTGATAAAGTCTCATTTTACCTACTCCAAGTGGGCGCTCCCCTAAAATAACATTTCTGCCACGAGAACAACTCTTTTTGAAGGTAAGAGACGTGGCGAAGTGAGGTAAAGTTTCTTATAAAGTTGTTCTAGCTTCAACCCCGCATTAAAGTGGCAATACACTTAATATGCCGACTAAGTGCGAAACTAATGAATATACTCAAATGACCTATAAGTATACAAATTTTGTTCTGCATGTTTTCATCCATGCATTTATTTCATTTTAGTATGAAAAGGACCAGTTAAATAAATTTACTTCGAAATCTGATATCTGGATAGTTAAGAATTGAAGGATATCAATACCGATATATTTAAAAAGTAGTTTCACATTTTTTAGTATGCTTGCTCATAACTAAAACAAAATATGTATTTTTAAATGGAGATATCCCTTATGAATTCATTTCAAAATCATTATTAACAGCAATTATGAATAATTTTCTTTTAGTCAATTTCTTGGACCATAAATTCCGAATTTTTTAGTAACTTTTAACTTTTTCTTTAAATTCTACCGTCATTATTTTCTAAGACTTGTGGGCTATTACGGGCAAATCAGATGTGCACCTGCTTGACAAATAAAAAAAAGTTTGAAATATTCCTACTCTTAGAACGAAATTTGCTCTCCTTTAAAATATGAATTGAATTTTACTGCCAAAATCGACTTCAAACTGAAAATAAACTACGAGTATTTTATAAATGCAGATTATTAGAATTACTTGTATATAACTAGCGCAACGACCGACGCAGGCAAACGATGGTATGGGCTTCGGTACACAGCCAGGATATTGTAGAACATGAATTACCGGTGTTACTTGACAATCATCGCCAATGTGAGATATGTCTGTGGAAGAAATTAATTGACAATAGTTTCATTTATTCAATTTAGTTTTTAGTAGGACTGTTTTCAGTTATTTTACCGTTATCAACCGCTGCAATAGCCTCTTCAGCTTGGGCTGTACTCAGTCTTATGAATACGAAATAAATACAATAAAAAAGGACCAAAGCAACAAACCGACGATTGGATTTGGAGTATGCTCTGAGCGAGCCCGAACCATTACCACGCCTTAATCTGCGTAACATTTTCACTATTTTTTGATTTGACTATATTTTTTAAAAATTACTCAACTTTATTTTTTACTTGTCTACTAGCAGACACCGCTTCCGTATAAAGTATTGAGCAAATAAAGGCTTACTGTTGATGCCACACATCATTTTATACTCGAAACTAACAATATTTGTCAAATACGGAATTGGAAACTCCTGCAGAAAGTGTTGTACTTTATACATAATAGGTAATTTACCGTTGTTTTAGTATTCTATTATCCTGTTAATACCGTCATTAACAGTGTAAACACAAATAGAACTGACCGCGCGCCATAAGCAAGTAGCTTAGAGCTTAACTAAACCAAAACTCTTATTCTGAATCAGTAAATGATTTGTGTAGCATAATTGCGTACATGTATATTGCATTAACGATACAGAGTTGCGATATACCACCCGCAGTGCAAAGAACATGACTTATTCAAATACTTACATACATACATACTAATATAAGTACGCCAATATATACAAACAAATATTTCTTACTAAAAATGTAATAAGTAATTATCAAAAATCATTCAATAAATGAGTACAATGCCTTCTGGACAGGATATTTTTCAATACAAAAATATAGTAAAATGTCACTAAAGAAACTTTTGAAGAAGCGCCAGAAAGGAGTTAAAATTTTATGCCAAGGTCAGGTCAGATGTATTAAAGTGCGTTTGAAAATTGATTAGTGCGACTTAGGTCTCTTAATTTATAAGAACTTAAAAACAACTGCACTTCCAATAAAAGCAAAAGCTCTTTAAGCTGATATTTTACCACTTGTATGTACTTATATATATGGGAGGGAGGATGGGGCTATGTGTAAAAGTTCACGCAAGTGAGGAAAGTTTTTACCGCCATTCACCTGGGAATGGCCAGAAACGATTCTTTTACATATGGTTCACGTAGCTCACGGCTTCCGATCTTAGCCCAAGTATCTTCTGGGTAGCCAACAAACATCCGTTTGTAGGCGAGCTAAAGTGAGAAGGCGAATCTCCTACAGTCCAATGAAAAATCAACAAATGCCTCGGTTGAGAGACCCGCCTTGATGACGAAACCTAAAAGGATAACGATTCGAAGGCATGCACCTGAAATATCCAGTTGGTTGATGTCCTCGTAAGACTAAAGGCTGACATCAACGCCGTCCTATAAGTGCGAGGACGGGACAAGTACGAAAGAAAGTGGGTATTCGTGAAATCTACTACAGCGGCCATTTAAAGGAGCACAAATTTGGTGTTGGGTCGGTAGTGGGAGAGATACTCCGTCGCTGAGTCCTGGCATTCACCCCGGTGGATGAACGTCTAGCCAAAATCCGCTTCAAAGCGAAGTTATTCAACATATCGCTGATTTGCGATGATATCGACCAAAGATGCTTTCTTCTTCCTAGAACACACGCTGTCCCCGCCACGATGTCGAAATTGTGCTAGGCGATTTAAACGCCAGGGTGGACAAAGAAGGTAATTTTGACGCAACAGTTGGAGAATTCAGACCTCACAATGAAACATCCCCGAACGGGCTGAGGTTGATTAACTTAGACGGAGCCCGAAATATGGTTTTCGTTGTACCAGATTCCAGCCTAAGAAAATTCATCAAGCTACATAACTGTCGCCTAATCGCAAACAAAATCGATCATGTTGTGATAGACGGAAGACATATATCCTGTGTTCTACACGTGCGTACGTTCCGAGGTCCAAATATCGACTCGGATCACTATCATGTAGCAGCAAAGATACGCACCCGCCTCTGTGCAAAGAACGTCCATTAACAAACACAAGAAAGGTTCGACGTCGAAAAGCTGTAATCACAGCAGGCAGCCAACAGGTTTTCTTCTCGGCTTGCACACCTGCTCTCTGAGAGCACTCATCAGCAACTCGATGTATGGGAGCAGTGGAACAAAATAACAAACTCCTTATCTACCGCTGCGGTTACGGCCACGATAGCCAAGTAGTTAGCTTTGCGTTCTGCCATTCGGTGGCTTACCGACTGAGCTATTTAAATACGGGGGCGAAGAACTGACATCGTGCATGCATCAGCATCTTTGCAGAATATAATCGGACGAAAGCATGCCCGACGAATGGTACCTAAGTGTGCTCTGCCCATCCAAAAAAGGGAGACCACGCGGTCTACGCCATTTATCATGGAATAAGTCTCCTAAGTATCGTATTTAAGGTCCTATCTAGCGTATTGTGTGAAAGATTAATGCCCACCGTAAAAAAACCGATCGAACCTTATAAGTGTGGCTTTCTACCTGACAAATCCACCATTAACCAAATATTCACTATGCGTCAAGTCTCGGGAAAGACCCGCGTGAAAATAATTGATGCGCACCACCTTTTCATCGATTTTAAAGCGGCCTTCCACAGCACGATAAGGAATTGCCTCTACGCCGCTATGTCTGAATTTGATATCCCTACAAAGCAACGAGGTTTCAGACGGGATGAATCTTTATCGTGTGATTTCTTCAATTTGATGATGGAGAAAATAATAAGAACTCCTGAGCTAAGTAGACCAGATACGATCTTGTACAAAAGTTTATAATTGATGGCGTATGCCGGTGATATTGATATCATTGGTCATAAAAACCGCAACGTAAGTTCTGCCCTCTCCAGGTTAAACAAAGAAGCGAAGCGAATGGGTCTGGTATTGAACGAGGGCGAGACGAAATATCTCCTGTCATCAAATAAACAGTCATCACATTCGCGACTTGGCTCAAACGTCACTGTCAACAGTGACATAGCTCTGAAGTCGTAGATAATTTCGTCTATATGGGAACTAGCATTAACAACACCAACAATGTCAGCCTTTAAGTCCACCGCAGAATAACTCTTGCCAACAGGTGCTACTTTGGACTGAGTAGGTAATTGAAAAGTGAAGTTCTCTCGACGAACCAACACCAAACTTTATAAGTCGCTCATCATCCCCGATCTGATATATGAATCTGAAGCCAGGACGATGTCAACAGCCGATGAGTCGGCTTTGGGAGTTTTCAAGATAAAAGTTTTGCGAAAGATATGTGGTCTTGCGCATTGGCAACGACAAATCCGTAGACGGTGAAACGATGAGTTCTACGAGCTACGCGACGACATTGATATAGCTCAGCCAGGCTACGCTGGCTAGGTCATTTCGTCCGAAGGAATGAAGGGCGCTCAAGCTTGGAAAGTACTCAAAGGAATTCCCACTGGTGGAAGCAGAGAAAGAGGAAGGCGTCCACTTCGTTTGAAGGATCAGGTGGAGAGCGATCTGTTTTCTGGCAGTATCACCAACTCGCGCCAAACAGCGAAGAGAAGGAATGAGTTATTATTGATCCGGCTATAATCGCGTACCCCTCTGAATTTATTGTAGTACTCTCTCAACATTTATTCTTCTTAACTCAATTAAGCACCGTTTATCCCTTTAAACAGCAACAACGGCATATTTGTCATATCTTCATTGTAATGCCTGATGTTGATTCTGGACACTAAATGACGTCAAATCTCTCTCAACTTGGTGTTTTCACCGGAGTGGAGGCCGTCCTTTTTCATATCTTCTATCGGCATGTACAGTATCGAAAATTTTCAAAACTGCGAGTTTTTCCATCCGTACAACGTGACTTCGTAGCGTAGCAGCAACACTTCGTACCCCCGTGTATGGTATTCCTAAAACCTTTCTCCTGAAAACTCCTTGTGCAGGCTCATTGAATCCACTCGTCTTCATCACATAACAAGTCGCGCAGGATGACTTTATATTTATTTCTTTTAGGCCGCAATTTACACTGCAAGTGATTCGCCGACTGCGTGGACTGCCAAACAACAGCGGTTTATTTCTCAAGGGAAGGGGCTTAAGGGGTCATCTCACCAAGGTCATCAATCCGCTTTTGACCACTCTAATTATACCCGACATTTGGAAAATGGTTAGAGTGGTCCTGCTTTTAAGGCCGAGGAAACCCGCAAATAAAGGAGAGTCTTATAGACCTAAATCCCTCCTTTCCCCAGTACCGAAGACAACTGAGGGCTTGCTGCTCCCGTCCTTCTCACACCGTAAAATACACAGTACCACAGTACTACAATAGCACTTATGGCCATAAATACCCAGATAGTTTGTGGTCTGAACCAAAATCTGCCCTGCGCGTGAACTGTCTTAGTAGCAAAACCGGCTTTAAAATTTTTCGAAAACAAACATTCGAAACTAATGTCAAAACCTCCTAAACCATGTGTTGTCTTCTATCCATTTCACACCTTATATCACCTCAAAAATTCCTCATCTTGTTTTAAATAAAAGCGCCAATGTACAATACGGCAACATTTCTGCACACCGCTCTTCGTGAATCAGCTGATTATCGCCTTCTACATTATTTTGCGCCTGACCGCATGTTATCTGATAGAAGCAGCCATATTGTGTATTGTTTATTCGCACGGCCCAAGTAGAATTCCTATAACAAAACAACAAAGATAACTGGCATACAAAAAGCAGCTGTGATCAGAGAAAAACGTCAACAAAAGTAGAAAATAAGATTTAAATTTACTTGTAAAATTGGTAGTCTATTTAAAAGTTCATTAGCTTTGTGACAAAACTGTGTTTCGATACATTCAAGGAAGAGGAACGTATAAAAATTGAAAAATTAGCAATCGCGAGATATCGAACATCTTAGAAATTGAAGAGTAATTAATTTCGTTGCAACAAAAGGTCTACGTAATCTTAAATTATCATTATCACCATATTCGACAGGTTACTGCTGAGCCACTGAGTTTCAGTGTAAGCTAGTGCATAGCAGCAGTGATTTCTTGTGTTTACATATGTACATAGTACTAGTGTATATGCATGAACATAGGTATGTATATGCATACAACACCATATAAATTTTGCAATATATTGTTTACTTCTTCAAATACGCAAAAGGCTTGAGGTCAGGTAACTGCCTAAAATCCACAATCTGCGCATTTGAACATGAATATATACATATATATTAAATTTTTTATTCATAAACATATGTCGGTACCAATTGGCGTGTATGGCTGTACGTACATACATATGTATGTATTAATCAGTGATCACACAGATTATATTAACATTGAATATCTTAAATACCTTATAGACTCTTTGTTAGATCTCAAAGATCTGCACTTGCACTTTCTATATAAAAATAATGTATCTGTTTTTAACAGTACTCGTTCTTTTACAATAAAAATTACCTACTGAATAATTAAAAGAGAAGAATTAGAAAGTAGGAGAAAAGCAGACTCCAAGTCATGCACGAAATAATAATTCATCGATCAATTTAAACCAAAATGTTTAATGTTTTCTACCAGACAAATAGAAATACTATATATTTCCAACATGTGTTTTTGTTGTTGTTGTTGTAGCCACAGAAAATTCTCCAAATTGATCTTCGGGGAATATTGCGGGAATGACAGTCCTTGACCGGATAAAAATCCAGGTCGTTCCGATATTAAGAGAACTATTGGATTTTAGACGCATCTTACAACAGGCATACCTTACCGCAGGTGAATTCTAGAACCCCTAACCCGCAGGGGGGTTTCCAAAATGTGTACTTGCATATACTTGCATTACCAGTTTTTTTTTTTTTGTCAAATTTTAATATATTGCTACACTAAGATTGAAGTTTGCTGTTATTACTAAAAATAAATTTAAATTTAATATATATAATAATTCGAAATTACATACACTACCAAACAATATCATTAAAATTTTACAACAATATACTTAAGTAGATATCATAGTTTTTAAATTGACCAATCTTCCATAATTCAAGTGCACATTAATTTATTTCATTTTTAGCCGACACTTCAAACATCATGAGTTCAAGTTGAATGAATTGGATTTCAAATCTACATACAAATTTATATTAAATATTTACAACATTTAAATTGTGATGTACATACATATATGACAGACACTGCTGAAGTCAGTTGCTCTCAACGTTCGTTAGTAACAACATTGTGGCTATAAACTGTGTGTTTACGAGAGAATAAACTGTTTGTTTATAATTGTTGTTGTTGTTGCTCTAACCGCAAAAGTATTCCCCAATTTAGTCACAACCGGCTTGTCTTACCGCGGGTAATATCTTGAACACCCAACCCGCAAGGGTAAAATACAGGTGTATAATTAGTTGTTGTTTTTGTATCGGCTAGCTGAACCCCGCCTGAGAGCGGAAAGGAATAGTGTTCGAGTCGTCGAAGTCGGGGAAACGAGTTGTTTCGACGGGTTCGGACTAGAGGGAATTGGGTATTAGATGAGTTGGTTTTAGAGGGCAATCAAAGAGGTGGTTAGTATCGCACGGAGACTCATTACAACAAAATATAGTTGGGTATGTCGGGTTCAAGTCTGGATAGGTAGGAATTTAGTCTAATATAATATACAGACCAAGGCTTTCACCCGGTTCAATTTGTATGAATCGAATATAATATCCTGTGTAATGTTATTATTCGCATATTATGACAAAATCAAAAGATGCTTACTCAAGTTTGTATGCATATGTATATTACTTTTTTTTAATACATAAAAGGAAATAATAAACAAATTATATAACAAAATAACAATTTAACTTATATTATTGATCTCCAGTGAGGTCAATAATAAAACACAATATGGTGTTATTCCAAGCATAAAAAAATATAATAATTTTATTTGTCAATATTTTTAAACTCAATTTCTAAATGAGAGATCTAGAACATGATGTCTTTTGAGTCTAATAGTTTCATTGCTTTCATCCAGTAGCATTACTGCCAAAGGGTTATCGTGATAGCTGATCCTGCGTAAGTATGTTGTGCTAAATCTTTTAATTTCGGTTTTAACAAATAATATATTCAGATCTGAATGAATGGCTTTACTTATATTTGAGATGAACCAAGGGGCACTTGTAATTAGTCTCAGAGTTTTCGACTGGTATCTTTGTAAAATTTCAATATTTGAGTTACTAGCAGTCCCCCAAAGTTGCACACCGTAGGTCCATATGGGCTTTATTATGGCTTTATATAATAATAATTTATTTTCGAGATGTAACTGCGATTTATGTCCGAGTAGCCAGTAAAGTTGTTTAGTTTTTATTTTCAATTGTTTATTTTTAGCTGGTATGTGCTGTTTCCATGTTAATCGTTTGTCCAAATGCATGCCGAGGTGTTTAACGCTATCATGTTTAGGAATAACATTCCCATTAAAAACAACGGAGGGCTGTCGCTTCTTCTTAATGTAAATACAAGTAAAACGTGTACAGATTTATTTACATTTGCTCTCATTGTCCAGCAATCTATCCAAGTCTGTATCTTATTTAATTCTTGTTGGCTGAGTTAGTTGCTTCTATTGTTGTTTTCTGTTACAGGTATGTCAGATGTGTAAATGGTGTAAAGTAGAGGATCGAGCACGCTTTCCTGTGCTACTCCAGCATTCATATATGTTATGTCGGATGTTTCGTCATTTATCTTTACATAAAATGATCTTTCTGTTAAGTAGGATTTAAAAATTAGATATACTTGAGAAGAGAATATTTTATTTATTTATATAGTAGTCCATGGTGCCAAACTTTATCAAATGCTTTCTGTATGTCAAAGAATGCAGCTTACGTTCAAAGGAGTCTATAATGTAGTTAACTACACGGTGACATTGTTCAGGTGTACCGTGATATCGGCGAAATCCAAATTGATGTTCAGGTATAACCTTTTTGTCTTCCAGTAATGGCAAAATTCTACGCAAAAATATTTTTTCGAATATTTTTGAGAATAGAGTCAACAAACTGATTGGTCTATATGAAGCCATTTCGTTTTCTGGTTTAGATGGTTTGGGTATCATCACTACTACCGCACACTTACATTGAGTAGGGAAATAGTTAAGCCTTAATATTGAATTATATATAAGTGTTAAGGACATAATACCTTTTTTAGGTAGACACTTAGCAACTTTGGCATCAATTTTATCATATCCTGGAGACTTCTTGTTAGTCAATTTCTCGATTTCGATACGTATTTCCGCAGGTCTATTGGAACTCATTTGTAAAGATAGTTCACATGGTGCATCGAGAAATTCTAATATTTCAGCATCGTTGTTGCTGCCGCCGCTAGTAAAAGAAGTGAATGTTGCCTCGAGGTATTTAGCATATGCATTTGCTTTGCTTTTGTCTGTTCTACACCAAACATTATTACTGTCTTTTATAGGTGCATTTCTTTTTTTTTAGGCCGCTTTAGATATTTTGTAGCATTCCATATCTTATGGCCATCATTTTGTCGGTAATTTAAACTCTTAATATATTCCGAAATAGATTTGTTTCTAAACTCTTTCAATTTTTCTTTTAACTCCTTTGTAGCTTTATGTAGAGCAGTTTTATCTATAGGATTTCTACTAGTTTGCCATTTTTTTCGTATACGTCGTTTATATTGAATTAATGCTCTGATCTCAGCAGATACGTATATTAGGATACGAGGTGAGAACTCATTTATTCTTTGTGGAGTAGCAACAAAAGCTGCTTCGTGGATTAAGTTTGTAAAAGTATCTACTGCATTATCCATTTCACCTGAAGTTTTAACAGAGGTATTAAGTACCGCATTTTGGGTTATCCAATCTTGAAAAATACTAATTTCACTTTTGTTATTTAAAGTGAAATATTTACCTTGTTTGGTATTAATTAATGTGTTGTAACTAACTATGATTGGCGAGTGATCAAAGCTTAATTCTTCAGAGCTAGCAATATCTAATAGCTGTGTTGGAATACCTTTGTATACAGCGAAATCTAGAAGATCAGAAACTTTCAATGTATCACACGGCCAGTAGGTAGGTTCCCCACTTGACAAAGTTTTTAAATTATTTTTTATAATACATTTATAAAGCTCTCTTATCTTTGGGTTTGGGATACGTGATCCTCCCCCCACCAGGTATGCTTAGCATTGAAATCGCCTCGTACAAAGAATCTGGGACCGAGGGTGTAAAAGAAATTTTCATATTCAGAAGTTGTTATACTGTGCCTTGGTGGTGTATACAGAGCATATATGTATAGGTCGATATTGTTTGATTTAATTTTTATTCCTTCAGATTGTATTGATGGCATTTGAATTGGTTCGAGCGCATCATATTTGATACCAGATTTAATTAAAACAGCACAGCCAGCATGAGCCCTGTTGCTTGGGTGATTAGAAGCAATTATATCATAATTCTTATTTTAAAAAATGTTTTATTTGTAAAGTGTGTTTTTGACACTAACATTATATCAATATAATTCTCATTTAAAAATACTTCAATCTCTTGAGTGTGACGGGATAAGCCATTGGTATTCCATATTGCTAATCTTAAATTCACTTGCATAGCTTATTAATAAGAAGAGACATCATGTTAAGAAGTGTGTTTGTTAATTCTATTTGTTTTTCTAATAGCAGTTCGACTTTTTTCATCGTATTTTGTTCATTCACGACATTACCTTTCAAAACATTAGCGTAAAAATGCTCAGTACTACCATTTGTTTCATTGTTAGTGTAATTTAGTTGAGGTATACCATTGCCTAAGCTAGGGAAGTTTTATTGTTCTATATTTTTCTTCTCTTTTCTTATATTTGCAACATTTGGTTTATTTCTGATAATTTGTTGGTATACAGTGCATCCTTAATTAATTTGCAGTATGGCAAGCAATGCACACAGCTAGGTAAAGTGTCATTGGGTTTAGTACATTGAGCGGTTGGATGCATTGAATTACATTTTACGCATTTATATGGTTTTTTGCAGCAAGTTTTGGTATGGCCAAATTCCTGACATCTATAGCATTGCACAATGTCATTTGTTTGACGAGGAGGCTCTACCTTAATAATTGCATTGTTTAAATGCTTAAGCTCTTTCTTTGTTGTTGGCGCTGGGTTTCAAATCAACAAAAAACATTGACAATTCCGCTTTTAACATTGAATACGTTTCTCACTCCATGACCCAGTGATGATATATTTTGACTAATTTCTTCCAAAGAAGTGGAAAAGTGAATTATTTTTATCACTACTCTATATGGTCAGTCCTGTTTAAGTTGATTAGTTTGGAAACTCACCTTGCTAGTTTCTAAATGTTTTACAATTTTACGATATGAGTCTATGGTATTTATCATAAGTCGAATTTGTCCATCTCTCAACGATTTATAGCTGAATTCTCTTTTAGTAATTACACTTGAAATAGATTTTATCATTTCACTTATATTGTAAACTGCAGGTATGATTAAAGGTGGCGGCTTTGGAATAATCAACTCTTCTTCGTTCAATACCACGTTTTTATCCCCGCAAGCCTCCTGCAGGGCATCGTCATCATCACTTAGAATATCAAATCGATTTGGGTGTATAATAATTTGTCTTTTCTTTTGATGGAGTGTAGGAGATTCATTATTTGCTCGTTTTCCACTTTTTGCTGGAACATCTTGCCACTTATGATTTGTCTGTTCATTTTTTTCATTTTCTCCTGCTCCATTCATTTCAGAAGAATTGTTAGTCAGTATTTGTTAAATCAAATTATATGGTGTAATACACTAGCCGATAAAGCACGTCAGGAGCACGGTCAATTAAAGACTCAATGAAAAAAAGGTGGGAAAAAAATATTTTTTTCGTTTTACCAAAACAAAAACCGAAAATTCAAAATTTCAATTAGATTTTTTTGTATGTATATTACTTGATCTTTTAAAAATATTTGTACACAAAAGTCATATGGCAATTCACTGTAGTTGAACGGACTCAGAGATGTATTCGGAACCTCGTTTCAGGATTTAGACAATCCATACATGCTTACATGTATACATATATATAAATGTATATTCTTTAATACCACATTTAGTTTCGCGAATCTTCAAAAGATATACTCCATATTAAAAAAAAAAAAATTAAAAACTAATTTTTTACTATAAAAAGAAGGTGAAGTGGAATATTGATTTTTAAAAGTTCTTACCTAGAAAATATTTATGCAATGCAACATATTTAGAAACAAATAATTTTAATGTATCGATATGTACAGTGTTTAACCTATGATGCACACATTTCTAAAAAATAACGATATGTAACATTATATAACCTTAAAAATTTTATCAGACAAATAAAATAACCTTGTTATATTTTCTTCAAGTTTTTGAAGCTTTCTATCTTGACCTATTACGTTTGTAATATCACTTAGCATTTAATAGCGTCAGAAACAACCGTAAAACCTTGCCAAAAGATGTTTTTTGTTTGTTTGCAAAAACGTCCTTCCAGCATTATGATCAAGTAAGTGTACATAAACCATGTTCACAATTTTTTTTTCTGAGATAAGGTTGTTGCTGAGAAAGATTCAGCAAATAAATTACCAAGCCAAAGCTTTTAATAGTATAATATATACACACATTGCAATACATACATAAGCGTATGAAATTTTCCGGTTCTCTCAATGATCATTTGACGAGTGTGTTGCTTTAATTTACCAAACTAATTCGCAGATAATACAACAATTGATTTCAAGAAGAATATAGGCGTGAATTCCATTATATGCAATTTATTATCAACAAAAAAGAAATCAAAAAGCAAAAAATAAAAGCAATAACAGCAGCGCTTACAAATTTTATATTCTCAATTCATTAACGAGAACATTTTAAAGAGAGTTTTGAACTCATTGTTGTTGTTGACTATTTTTATAATTTTTGTTTTTATGAAAGATGTGTAGCTACAAGAACTTCAACGATCACGTGTACGTGAAATTTCAACAGACAGTCGGTGGCATTTTTCCCGCGGTATCCAATAAAAATAATAGTAAAAAAAAAACAATAATTAAAAAATTCATTTTCGTTTTTAATAAAATTAATAAAAAGGTGCTATATAATTGAAGCTTTATTATCTAATTAAAATTATATTCATTTATAATATTTAAAAAATGGACCGTTTTATTGTGTTCATGCAAACGTGTCAGTTTTGTTCTTTACTTGCTATTTGTTTAATGTATATCGAACGAATTGTTTATTTTGTTATTTTATATATTTACTCCTTGCTTTGTTTAATCAAGTGTTTTGCTTAACAGTTTATTACTTTATAAATTTGTATTTTCTTAAAAGTAAGAAAGTGAAATTATCAATGAGTGAGTTAAATTCTATTGATCCACAAAATCAAATCGTTATTTTACTAATCATCAAGTGTCGATTGAGAATTTATCTGCAACGTTTTTCATTGTTGCCCTTTGCGAAATATTTTTAATATACGAAATTATAAATGGACATTCATATACGTATATACCCATGGCAGAAAAAGTCTGTGTTCATCTAAGTAAATGTTGTTTAAACTATGAAAAGTCGAAAACAATAAATCATTCATAAATTTTTTTTACATTATTTTATTTAGTTCAATAAAAAGTAACTGTTACACAAACTCTGGTAACAATAATTAATATAAATTTAAAATGAGATCACATATAAACAAAAAGGTCACTCAAGCCAAACAGAAAAAGTCTGCGTTCACTTCAAGAATAAAGAAACCAAATGCAAAAAATTAAAAAATATATATTAAGTCAATAACTTGCTGGATATCCACATCTTTTGATGACTTCTAGAAGGCGGTTTTTCATTGACTCAACAAGTTTGGTTGTTATTTCTGGGCTTATAGCTTTCTATTCCTCTTCAAGCGCACTCCTAAGCATTTCTTTGCTGTTTATTGTACGCTGTCTAATTTTTTTTCTAGTACATTCCATAAGTGCTCAGTAGGTTAAGATCAGGCGATTGAGGGGGTGTACGCAGTTGTTTAGGAATAGTGTACAGTAACCAAAGCTTAACAATTTCTGCTGTGTGCTTCGGGTCGTTGTCCTGTTGGAAAATAAATTGCTCACCGAGTCGCAGCATTACTGCACTTTCATTTCACTTACTCTCATCTGAAAAAACTTTATTCCAAAACTCTAGAGGCTTATTTAAGAGCTCATTCGCAAAGGCCATTCGCTTGAGATGATTTACTCTTGATATGAAGGGCTTTCTTCGTGCGGTTCTGCCATGAAATGCGGTTCGTTTCAGAATTTTTCGTACCGTGTCTGGACATAATTTCTTTGGTACTTTAATTCAATTTCTTTTGAAAGTTGGCTTGCTGTTAGACATGGGTTAGACTTCGCAAGAATAGTTAAGTTGTACTCTTCTCTTTCCGTAAGTTTTCTTGGACGTCCAGAACGTGGCTTAGACTCAAATCAAATTTGTTTGTTTGAAGTTGTTTATTATTGTCTGGACAGAGGAGTACTGTCTCTCAACAGTTTTCGCGATTTCCCGATAACTTTTACTATTCTGCCAAAAACCAACAATAATTTTCCTTTCATCAATTTCTTATTTATTTTCGCTTTTGGTCCATAGTAAAAAAAATAATGAGTTTCTCCTATATTTATATACGCTTTAGCTTCTTCCTTATAGCGCTTGCTGTCGTGTATCATTTAAAATTAAATTTAACATAAATAATTTGTATTTTCAATGCAAGAAACAATCGCTTTTAAAAATGAACGCACACATTCTTCAAATAATTGTTTTCAAAAAAGTGAAAATAAAATAGTGATTGTTTTGAAATGCATAATTTTTTTTTAGTTTAATACTTTAATACAGTGAGTGAACGCAGACTTTCCGCCATGTGTACATATCATATTCGTTTATTTTACAGTTGAAAAGCAATCTATTTTGCATTCTCTATGCGATCAAAAATGCCCAATCATATATAGGTTTATATGTCGATCACTTTTTTCAAATTTTCGTAGAATTAGCAATTTTTAGAATTGTGTGGAAATACATAAATGCATATATACATACAATAGGGGGATTCTCGATGTCTAACAAATGCATGCTACGTTTTTCGTATCCGTGCAATGGCACAACAACAAAACACATGCAAAATAAAAATAAAATACGGTAGATAAAATATCGTATATCCAAACCTATGTATATTTATTTCCCACAGATATCAAGAAGGAAAAAGCAACCCTGTGCCGTGTTGTTGTTATTGTTTCTCTTGAATGTGTCATAATTTTACAACGGGGGTTCTCTCGATCTCGAGCACAATTCCATAGGAAAAATTAGCATAGTATGTATTTCCTAGACATAGAGAATCCCCGTAAGGTTTAGAAACAAACAAATTGTTTGTATGCGACTGTTTGTCTCAGAAAAAAGTATTTTTGTTACATGTAAAGTGCTTAAACATGGCTTTCGATATGAATATTAAACATACATATGTGATCCGCAGAACGTGCCCTAGATTAAACCAAACTATCGACAATTAGTGAAATTTATAGGCATAACATAGGTACCATTTACGTTAAATAATAGTGACCCGACATTAATTGTATTGCTGTAAATTAGTGACAGGAATCCATTTCACTTTCATACTGTTAAAATATTGAAAGTAAAGTTTTTTTTTAAATGTGCTAAAATTCGTTTTTAAAGAGTTCGAATAATTATGAATATTAGGGTTATTGAACCTTGGTTTTTGTTCATGCACACGGATCAGACTTTTATGGTATTTATTACATCCCCTTTCTGGGATAACCTTATAACTAAATTTTTTTCTAAATTAAGCACATTTCTTTTTGGCACTCCTATTACCGAAAACATAACTTTAAATGTTCATAATGATGATTTTTCTAGATGCTTTTGATTTTCTCCTATCTACGCGTATTTGAAAATCTTATACTGCCGTAAGCATCGGCATTGTAAATATATTTTGAAATAATTAAATATTAATTAAATGTTTTATAGCATTTTAAGTTAAGATCAAATGAAATTGTTTTAATTAATAAATATAAAATAATAATTAATTGAGAGTTTTGCATAATAAAATTCTTCTCCCATAATCTTATAGGAAATTTTTTTTCTGATTTTAAACCTCGTATCTACAAAAAAAAAGTTATCGGGGTATTTGACGCGAAAACTTGTATCTGCATAAAATTAACAATAACAATGAAGTACAGATAGCAAAGTCATGCTAAAGTATTTTAAGGTGATAAAATACAAAAATGAAGCAACAGTAAACGTGTTTATCGATTTTCCGAAAATTGAGGATACGAGGTTATTCCAGAAAGGAGACGATATGTACATACGTAAGTCGAATGAAGAAACTATCTAAGATTATCATGTTTCTCGCTACATATAAGAATCTTAACTTCTCTACAACAATATGACACATAATGTAGAAACTACATTCGTTTAGCTGATAAACATAATGCGTCAGCTCAAGAAATCAGTGTATCTGTTCAGAACAAAATAATACTATGTTATAAATATGTCAAGCTTAATTAAAGACAGTGATGGTTTTATACCTCGCGATCTTTTTAAATTTCTATATTATTATCATTATTATTATTAAATATAAGAAACATTATGTACTATGTTTATCACTGCTCACAAATTACCAAATATTGTCGCTGCTCAATTTCAACATTAGAAGAATAATCTTACAAAATAAATAAATTTATTTGCAGTACAATTACAAAAATAATAATTTTTAATCCGTTCCATTTGCTTTGTTAATGAACTTTATAATTTAAGGTATATTGATTTTTCATCCAGCTGTGTTGTGCTGTTAAGGAAGTATACTCGATGATATATAAGCACGTACGTACATACATATGTGTTTAGTGTATGTTTATCTTTGAAGAAAGCATTTTATCTTATCAATACCATTTGGTGGCACACTGATTCAATTGCTATTCAATTAACTATATTCAATTAACTATAACGCCTCAAACAAAACAGGACTAATATTTAATTATTTTTCGAAAAAGTCAGAACTATAAAAAAAATTAATTGACCGCATGCTCCTAATTTCAACTCTTTCACTTAACTTAGGTTATGTATTATATGTGTAAGTTTTGAGATGTAACATTTCTATTCTGATGTTTTCAAATACTTTAATTTTTCGTAAAATGCCCGATTTCAGTTTTATAGCGCAAATATTTACAATTTCAAAAAAGTGTGACAGGTAAGAAGATCAACGGAAATAGTCTGAACTGATTTTATTTTCTTTTTAAAAGTGAAATAAAGTTCGTTGACTTTATTGAGTTTTTTATAAGTTTTTTTAAGATTTTACAAGAACAAGCACGTTAAATAGCTTTAATTTCAATTTAAATTCAGAGCTAATAAATCGTTGTCGCTTTTACTATATTTTGGACACTATATTCAATGAAAATTTTTTGATAACGTGTCTAGGGGTGTAGTCGATGGGTTGTCATCATCTAGAAAATAAAAGCAATTGATGTGCAATAAAATTGAAAAAAAAATTAATTAGAGGAATTCTCTGCCCTTTCTGCGGACAAGTTGTTGGCAATGCAACAATATATATATATTGTGACGAAAAATCCCAAATACGAAGAACAGATTGAAATAAGTGACAATGTAAATGCAATTCCCCGAAAATAAAGCAGCGGCCGTATAATGCAAACCAAGGACAAACAAAACTGTTGACAATGTAAAGGGGATTCCCCGAAAAGGACCGAAAATAAAGCAGCGGCTGTATAATGCAAATTACCCTTACCAAGGACAAAGGAAAGGGTAGACAGCGTAAAGGAAATTACACGCGGTTCAGGACAAACGAATAATCAGCCTAAGCTTAAGCGCGTGAACAGGTATAAAAAGAGCTGTGTGTGTTTTAGAAACGGATGAGCTGAGTTAAGCATATAATAAGTGTGTATCATAAAGAATTGTAAAATAAGCCGTTGGCTAAAGACGAAAATTGTAATTACTGAACAAATAAATTCCTGACGGTTAAGAAGCCAAACAAATAAATCTTGGGAGTTTTGTTTAGCAATCCAGTGATCGGACTCGAAGGATTTGGAAAATCATCGAGGCGAACTTAGCAAATTCGTTACAATTGGTGTTCGAAGTGGGATTGCTAAATAAATTCCGGAAAAAAAAACAAACAAACAAATATTTGAAAATGGTCAAGATTCAAGATTTAACGATACTACCCCTCAAAAAGGAATTGGCGAAGAGAGGATTATCTTCAACCGGGAATAAAGCTGAACTACAATCACGGCTGCGAGAAGCTTTGGAAGCAGAAGGCATAGATTTGAGCGAATATGAATTCTGCCGTTAGAACGAGGAGACATCCAAGAAAGAAATAGAGAAGGAAGAGGCTGTTGAGACTACGGAAGATTCAGAGCAGTCAGCAACTAAAGTTGAAGAAAAGGCTCCTAGCTCATCTACGAGTATGGACATGAACATGTTGGCAGCAATTTCGCAAATGAATGCCAACATGTCACAAATGAATACTAACATTTCAGAGAAGTTGGATGAACAGGATGCCAAGATGTCACAAAAGTTCGATGAACAGGATGCAACATGTCACAAATGAATGCCCACATTTCATCGCAAATGCAAGACCAAGAAGCGCGTATTTCATCCCGGCTCATACAGCTTCAGGAGAGTTTTGTTAAAGAATGCGTAGAACTCAAGGAGAGACAGGACAAACTCGAGGAAAGGCAAAACAGGATAGAGGAGTTGATTGAGACCAAAGTCAACGAGTTAGAAGGTCGGCAAAGCAGAGTAGAGGAGCTAATTGCGACCAAAGTTAGCGAATTGGAAGGACGTGTCCACGAATTGCTTTCGATCGTCCAAGCATTTCGAGGAGCACCCCTAGCATAAAAGCACCATCCTTTGACGGCACCACCCCTTTCCATATCTTTAAGCTTCAGTTCGAAAAGACGGCTAGAGCAAATAACTAGCATGGAGGAGAAGTCAGCTGCACTATTCTTGGCATTGAAGGGACCTGCAATGGAAATTTTGCAAATAATTCCTGCATACGAGAGAGATGACTATGAGACACTAATGCGAGGCGTGGAAAGACGATATGGTAGCGAACATAGAAGACAAATCTATCAGATGGAATTAGAGAACCGCTATCAGAAGTCCAATGAGACCCTGCAGGAATTTGCTTGTGTGATTGAGAGGCTAGCTCATTTGGGTTATGGAGATAGTCTTGGAGAATACCTCGAGAGGATAAAAATTCAGAGGTTTATCAGCGGAATAAGGAACAATTATAGTAGGCGAGAGGCGTATGCGAATCCAAAGCCAACATTTGCCGAGACTGTCTTGTATGCTCAGATAAAGGAAGCGGCTGAGCTTTTGTGCAGACCAGCGTACAAAGCGAACTGTGCGAAGTTGGAAAGCCCAGATGTGATGAAAGGAATCAGGGAAACGTCGAAAACCGCCAACCTGATGAGAACCAGGATTTGCTACAACTGTAGAAGGCCTGGACACCTCGCTCGCGATTGTAATATGGGTTCTACGAGACAAATCGATAACAAGGCGAGCAACGTTACTATCAGCGGATATGTGGATGGACATGAGCGAGAACTAACTGTGGACGCGTCAAACTCCATCATTCGATCCGATTTGATCACCAAGGAAATAAGTCCATTGCATGGAGCTAAGTTGAAAACATTAACTGGTGAGGGCGCCAGGGTTCTGGTAAAAGCCACGTGTAAAGTCACCATCGGGAATATGACAGTGTTGCATGAGTTCCTAGTAGCGGAAATCTCAGATGAAGTCATAGTTGGTGTGGACTTTCTCCTTGGTCAAGGAATGAAGATCGACCTAAAGAAAAGAGTGATGGAGTATGGAAATATGCAGTTACCGCTAAGTATTGGCCATGATCATGCGTACAACAGAAATTATGTGCCCCTGGTAAAGAACGAGCAGCAGAAGGGAAATACGTACGGAAATGGCAAGATGTCTCGTGTCCTAATGAAGAAATTGAGAGAGGTACGCAAAACTGTTGGGCAACGCCATAAGGTTATGAACAATAAGGTAGAAGGATGTATTAAGGCGAGGAATCCTGAAAGCTTTGAAAAAGGAGATTTGGTAATGCTGCACGATTCTCCACGGAAGGAAATCTTGCACAGCAAGCGGGAAGGTCCATACAAAGTAATTAGACGAATAAATAGTACGGACTATCGAGTCCAGAACGTTGGAAAACCAAGAGCCAAAATAAAAGTGGTTCACTTAGAAAGGCTCGCGGCGTTTGGAACAGATGGTATGTCTGATCGGGATCAGACTTAGGTGGTGGGCAGTGTGACGAAAATCCGAAATACGAAGGACAAACAAAACTGTTGACAATGTAAATGCAATTTCCCGGAAGGACAGAAAATAAAGAAGCGGCCGTATAATGCAAATTACCCATACCAAGGACAAACAAAAGGGTAGACAGTTAAGGAAATTCCACGTCGTTAAGGATGAACGGAGTAGCTGCAGCTACCGCAGGCAAACGAATAATCAGCCTATCCTTGAGCGCGTGAACAGAATGGTTGGGTCATCCATAGGTATAAAAATAGAGGCAGCCGCTATCACAAGAAGAGACGAGTAGTCAACTTAGTGGAGTTAACACTTAGTGAGCTGTGTGTGTTTAAAAACGGATGAGCTGAGTGAAGCAGATAATAAGTGTGTATCATAAAGAATTGTAAAATAAGCCGTTGGCTAAAGACGAAAATTGTACAAATAAATTCCTGACGGTTAAGAAGCCGAACAAACAAATTTTGGGAGTTTTGTTTAGCAATACAGTGATCGGACTCGAAGGATTTGGAAAATCATCGAGGCGAACTTAGCTGAAGACCATTGAGATCAGACTACTCGTCATATAATATATATCTATATATATATATATATGAACCCATATATAATAGAAAGGCTCGCGGCGTTTGGAACAGATAGTGTGTCTGATCGGGACGATCGGACTTAAGTGGAGGGCAGTGTGACGAAAAATCCCAAATACGAAGAACAGATTGAAATAAGTGACAATGTAAATGCAATTCCCCGAAAAGGACCGAAAATAAAGCAGCCGCTGTATAATGCAAATTAGCCTTACCAAGGACAAAAAAAAGAGTAGACAGCGTAAAGGAAATTACTCGCGGTTAAGGATAAACGGAACAGCTGCAGCTACCAGTGGCAAACGAATAATCAGCCTAACCTTAAACGCGTGAACAGGTATAAAAAGAGCGGCAGCCGCTGTCACAAGAGGAGATGAGTAGACAAATTAGTGGAGTTAACATTGCTGTGAGCTATGTGTGTTTTAGAAACGGATGAGCTGAGTGAAGCAGATAATAAGTGCGTATCATAAAGAATTGTAAAATAAGCCGTTGGCTAAAGACCAAAATTGTAATTACTGAACAAATAAATTCCTGACGGTTAAGAAGCCAAAATAAATCTTGGGAGTTTTGTTTAGCAATCCAGTGATCGGACTCGAAGGATTTGGAAAATCATCGAGGCGAACTTAGCAAATTCGTTACAATGTATAAGTATATATATTTGGCGCTTTGTAACCGCTGAAGCGATTTTCGGCCGAGCTCCTCCTCCAATTTGTGGTTTTGCGTCTTGATGTTTTTACCAACAAATGGAGGGACCTACAGTTTATTCTAAGCCGCCTCCGAACGGCTGTTGGATTTTTATGAGGAGCTTTATTTCATGCCAGAAATACACTCGGAGGGCTTGACATTCCCTGCCGAGGAGCGACCGCAACTAGAAAAAAAAAATTTCTATCATTTTGGATGTTGCTCGAACCTGGGCTCGAACCCAAGCCTTCCGAATGTCAGTACGCAATGCAAACCACTCGGCTATCGCGGCCGCGATAAAAAGCCTTTATAAAAAGGTAAAATATACTTATGTGTGTAACACATATGTATACAAAAATTAAATTACCCAGTAGAAATTGTATGCATACAAAATCGATGTAAGATGCGTGAACTGAACTTCTATTTCTTTTTTACACGTGTTCTTAGGAGAACATGCATCCTTTTACCAATTAAAGGTAATAAAAGAGCATGCCTAGTAAAGTCAATTACTTTTATTTCGAATCAGTATCAGTAGATGTTGTTACCTGTCACCAAAAAAAGTTGTTGCAACTTGATTCAAAAATATTGTACGTTCAAGAAATGCAAAAAAATTTACACGTATTGTGGTTTGGCTTAGATCGTTAATCACATTAAGAACTAGAATCAGCTGTTACCCACGAGCACTAGTTTTTTAATAATTGAATTATTTTTCGAACTTATCCAAAAATGGTTGATAAAGATATGTTGTTGTTTGTAGAATCAAAATGTTTTGTTATTAATTAAAAAAATATTATAAAAATTAGACCGAATCAATTCTGACAAGACACAATCCCGACGCCACATTAAACAGATATAATGAAATCACGACCAGACAAAATAAAGATTACACAAAATCCGCACAAGACAAAATATAGAAAATATAAAATCATGACAACTCTTTATCTCGACAAATAAGTTACTTTTCGTTTTTATTCAAATTTTTCCATCAGCTACCAGCTTCATTTCGATGATTCCACCAGACCAAAAACCACACCAAACTGTCAATTTAGGTGAATGTAATGGTTGTTCATGAATAATTTGTGGATTTTCTTCTCACCAGAATCGACAGTTTCTTTTATTTACCGCACCACTCAAATGAATATATTCATGAAAGTTATATAGACTTCGACATGGCTGAAGACAGCCCTTTCTATTTTAGTTTATGTTTGGTTTGCTTACATTCCATTTTATTTGCTTTTGTAAAAGTTAAAATCTTCCAAATTGTGATGTTGTGGTTGTGGTTTTTCTAAAAAAAAAAAAAGAGTGGAACGGAGAGCTAATGCATTTAAGCAAGCCCTTTCCAGAGTTTTCGCAATCCCATCTCTAAAAGCGAAAAAAAATACACAGTAATTATTGCATTTGTTCTCCTGCCTATTACCTATTACCTTCATGAATTCGCCTTGATAAAAATATAACTTTTTTATATTTACGCAGTTCTCGTTGAATTTTTTTATCATTACGTTAGCTTTTTTAAACTCATACATATGCATATATTATATTTATATTATAGTGAACTCAAAAAGCTATCAAGGGATATTTTCACTGTCAATATTCTTATCATGTTATTCATACGAGTATGTGCAGAATAATAAATTTAACCATCTTCGAACTGATGTTATAATATATTTTGTTGATTCTGAAGCTAAACAATAAAACATATTGACAAAAATTAGAATGAATTACAAGTTGCTAACTGCTAGCATATTGTTAGTATTGAAATGGGTTTATGATATAAGCGTAAATGTATGTATATACATATGCATACTGAATTCACTGTTAATGCATATCTTATCTTAGTTAAACTTTTTTGTGAGCTTCAATTAATGCTTTGGATTTTATGAATAGTTTTTTCTTGTCAAGCAATTAATTAGCTTCCATAACTCATCTGCTTTCGATTGATTAAAAGAAGTCGACGAGCAAATTTTACAAAAAAAAATTTATGTTTTTATTGAAATTTTTTCAACTCATGATTTTTAAATATACATATGTATATATTTAATTGATTTTTTTTCTTTTTGCAGATTTTCGGAATTGTAATTAAATTCGTTCCAGTGTGCATATGGTTTAAATACCACCTTGAACTCCTATGAAATTAAGAGGTTAATGATCAATTATAGAATAAATAAAAGATTTCGAAGGACCGTTGACTAACAAGATAGAACATTAGCTACTTGGCAAATTTCGAATGTGATAGTTGCTTGTAAATATATTAAAGAAACCGTTCGACCAGCCTAATATGAATAGCACCGGCATATTTTTCGAAGAGCAATTTGCTCAAATTTATACACATTTAGTACAGAATTATATACCCGACTTTATACTAGAAGCAAGCAAACACTTTGTGTATACGCCCTGGGTATTCTCAATACTTGGGTCAGTGGTGATCGGCCTTGCTGGTATATTACCCCTGTTTATAATACCCTCAGAGGAAAAGCTCAACGAAGGCGGTTTCAAAGATCGTAAGTTAAATAAACGTATTTATTATAAATTATTTTATTTTTTTAGTTTGTTTTATTGAGTGTTTAACTAATTATAAAGCTGAATATTTAGGATATCAACACTAGCTGCTATGGCTATCGGCTGAGTTGTTACAATCAAAATTTTATACTATAAACGCTGATTGCTTCTAGGCATTTTTTGATAATGTTGATATGATGAGATGTAGGCGACTTTAGCATTTGGAATAAAGATGTGTGACGGATAACTTGGTCTAGCAGTGATGATAATTTTTTGGTTTTTAATATGGGAGATGAAGGCTGCATTTTGTATATTGAAATGTTGGTTTTTATTACGCCCTCCTAATCCGTATTTACGTATTTAAAAGCTAATATTACAATATAAAATCATAATTTAGCTAAGTAACCATAGCAACAATAGTCCTCAGGCTGAGTAAAATAAAAATAAAAATAAATTTAAATCGTGAAACAAACAGATATCAGAAATGCAAATTTCAATTTTACTTAATACCAAATATACAAAAATTCAATAAATTAAATTAAAACGAAAAATTTAAATATTATAGCAAAGTTTACTTTCGGATGGTAAATTTAAAGGATTTTTGTTGTTGAAAATATTTTTTCTTATATGAGAAAATTTATGGCAATTAAAAAATAAATTTTCAACTAAGGTTATATGAGAACAATTACAAAAGCCGCACAATTTTGAATAAGTATTATCCAACAAATGTTGATGGATCAGTCCAGTATGCCCAAGCCTTAGACGTAAATATTTCACTAAATCTAGTCTTTTAAGCTCTGATTGAGATAACAGTTTAATAAGAATACTATTTTGATTATAATTACTCCTTTGATACCGAGGAGAGGCTCTGCTAAAAATATTTTTGTAATCGCTAGCACAATAAGTTTTGATCTCTGTAATATTATTATTGCTAGTTGTTAGAAGTATCATCATGTCAGCTTCTTTTGCTACTTTGTCATCATACTCATTACCTGTTATATACACATGGCTAGGTACCCGAAGTAATATAATCTTTGGAAAGAAATTTATTAATAAATTTCTTCTTTGTGTAGGTTAAATACTTAATTATTTAAATTTTTATCGAATTAATTGCAGCAAAGGAATCAATGCAAATAAAAAATATCCCAATTCTATCCTTAATTAACAATAACGCCTCAAAAATTGCTATTATGCTGTAAAAACAGAGCTATGAGTAGGGAGTATATCAACTTTTAAGATAAAATATTTTGTTGTTATACTAAATGATGTATTTTCATTTCATTTGGAACCGTCTGGGAATATGAATGTGTAGTCATTGTGTAATGAATATGTATAAAGTTTAATTTATTTCAGTAGATTTCTGTAGAGGTGCAAGCTGGCTAAAGTTGTTATTAATACAACAAATATATAGTAAATAAGGTGGAATTTTTTCAGGAGAAGTTTTGAAATATGTGTAAGGTATATCCTTTATTTTGCATAATTGATACATTTTTATATTGCAGATTTATATTTACATAACCTGATGAATTATATATCGATTTTAAACTTTGCTTTAATTACTTTTAAAAGAATTAAAGGATTGCAGTTATAATTATTACTTGAAAGACATTTTATTACATTTGGCGCAGAAGTTAATTTATTTATAAATTGTAATTATGTAAAAGAGTTTATTGTAGGCTATTAAAAAGGGAACAACAGATAGAGGTGATTCGTGTGGAACATCATTATTAATATTAAACAACTTTATATTCAATTCCTACTTTCCATTTTATTAATTGATCAATTATTGCATGTAGACCAATTCTGTCAAAAGCTTTTCCAAAATCCATAGATCAAATGGAAATATGACTGAGTAGAAAGAGATTTTGTAACTAACATAGATAATAAATGTATAAAATGATTATGTGAAACTGAATGCCCGCTTTTGAACCCTGTTTGATATTTTTTGCTTTACAATTTATACATTTAGTTTCCATATTGCATTTTTCCTACGACTCTTTGTCATCATGAGAGGGATTGCCGTAGTTTTTGCAATTTTTTTTTTTGTTTTTGACAATATTTAGCAATTTGACCGATTATAATGGCGAACTGTTACTCCCTAATAACCAATGTTGATATGTGAAGGACAAAGACAAGTTTTATTTTTTATTTTTTGCACATCAATTATAAATCTGAATTTAAGTTCTTCAATTATTTCTTCTTCGTCAATGCCACGAAGGTCGTTTGAGTATATTACACTTTTTGTATTGTTAAACGTGGGATGTTCTAGTATTTCTACACATATGTATATTTTGTTTTTAATGTCGCTAACTCTTCAGCTTGTTTTTATTAGTCGCGTGCCACTATTCAGTTTTATGCACTAACTTCACTTCCACATGTAGAGTCAATGCATTTTCTTTTATCAAGAACGAAGAAACTTAATCTAAGTAAAAATCTTTGTCATTTTCATTCGAAATACTTATATCATTTTGTTGTTAGCGAGGAGTTGGTCTGTGATCTCTGAGAATGGTGATGTTTTAATATGGGTTATTGTAGGTTTGCTATTGTTGGTCGTCTGAGAGTGATTGTTAATAGATTGTTCTTTGTATTTGGTAGTGAGGAGATTTTTTGCTAATTTTTCTGGGTTGGTTATTTGGGGTGATGTGATGCTGGGCTCTGAAGTGGATTGGTTTTAATTGTTGTTGTAGCGGGATTAGTGGTAATTTGTGGTGATGAGATGTGGTTAATTGCGGTAGTTATATTGTTTCGATTATCAACTATTGGAATGTGCTTAAGAGCGTTGGCGTACGTGTTCTTCATTTGCTGGTTTGATTGAATTATATTTTTTGAGTGTTTTACCTAGCGAGCTTTTGTGAATGGTTTCTATTTGTAAAATGCTTTTCATTTGTTTGTATCGGAGCATCCTAGCAGTTTGTACATTGTTTACGAGTGCAGTCTGTTGGTGAATGTGGAGGTAAGTTGCATCATTCACAGGTTTTGTGTTTTACACATTGATTTTTTGTGTGTCCTAGACATTCGCAATTACGACATCGCATTGGGTTGGGAAAAATGGTTTCACTTTGACTTTGTACCAAGCAACATCCAGGATTTTCGATAAGGGATTGAGGTCAAAAGATATTATCATTTTACCTGTAGGTGTTGTTTTTCCATCTTGAGCAGTGGTGAATTTACAAAAAAAAATGTATGACTTGATTTTTTAATTCTTTGTCGACTTCTTTTTTATCAACTTTACTTAAGCAAGATGAGAACTGCTTTCCTTTAATGGTATTGAGGTTATCGTGTAATTTGACTGAAAAAAAAGTCCAGAAAGTGATTTGGTTTTTAGAAATTTGTCTGCGGTTTTTACATTACGCGATAACATAAATAGGGAACCACCTTTTAATTGTTTGATGTGGTCGACTTGTGTTGATATGATGTCAATGCACTTTTTCATCACAAATGGGTTAGCTTTAACGAGATTGTTGTCCGCTGAAGAGTTTGTGAAGTATTTGGATGTTTAACCACTGAAACGATGTAGTCTATATGATCACTTAATTGAGAAAATCTATTAGCACCTCTGTCCGGCGGATCAGAAAGAATTATGGTTTTTTCAATTCCGCTTCTGTTGTTTCGAGAAAATCGTATGTGATTATAGAAAGAAAGAAAATACGATAATAGGTAATTGTAAAGTTTAGTTTCACTAATCATTAAGAACGCTTTGAAAATACTTCTATCCACGCGTATTGTTAGTCGATTACTGTATATAAATATATATGCATATATTGTTTTTGTATTCTTTCAATTATGAGTGTTACATAATGATTTTTCTCCCTGTAGCTGGTGAATCAAAGTTCTTGAAAGTATTATTAAGTTTCGCTGTCGGTGGCCTGCTGGGTGACGTTTTCCTACACCTATTACCAGAAGCCTGGGAAGGTGAAAAACATTGTAAGTCGGGATAAATTTCGTAACTTATTGAATTCTTCACCCTAATATATATATCTACTCTTCTTAATTGCAGCCTCTTCTGAACATCCTTCTTTGACCTCAGGTCTTTGGGTGTTATCGGGTATACTCATCTTCACTATTGTAGAGAAAATATTCTCTGGCTACGCAAACGCCGATGAAGAAAATCCGCAACCAAAGTGTGTGGAAATCGCCAATTGTTTACTTCGAAGAACGGGTGGAAAAATACCAGAAGGACATAATAGTTCCGAGGGTTGTGCTGGATCTTGTGACATTGAAGAAATTCCTAATGGTTGTTTCTTACGAGAACGCGAGCAAAAACAGAAAGATCAACCTAAAAAAGTAGCAGGCTACTTAAATTTAATGGCGAATTCAATTGACAACTTCACACACGGATTGGCCGTTGCGGGTTCTTTTTTGGTCTCCTTTCGACACGGCGTGCTGGCAACATTTGCAATTTTGTGTAAGTGAAAATAGTATCCTAGATTTTTATATGTAAGCCAAATATTTTAAACCCATTTCAATAATGTAGTACATGAAATACCACATGAAGTTGGAGATTTTGCCATACTCTTACGTTCAGGTTTTAGCCGATGGGACGCTGCTCGTGCCCAGTTGTTGACAGCTGGTGCTGGTTTATTGGGTGCGCTAGTAGCGATTGGTGGCTCGGGTGTCACCTCCGCCATGGGTAGGTGCACAAACATACAATAGGTCAATATATATTTACTATACTTATTATGTATTTTTAATTTCAGAGGCCCGAACATCCTGGATTATGCCCTTTACGGCTGGAGGATTTTTACATATTGCTTTGGTCACAGTATTACCAGATCTCTTAAAAGAAGATGAAAAAATTGAGTCAATAAAACAATTGTTTGCCCTTATTTTTGGTATACTACTTATGGCTTTTATGACAGCGGTTTTTGAAGCGTGAGGAAAATTTTAAAGGAACTGGCCAAGAATTAGCGGTTGCACACACATAATACCAAGCAAAAAGTACAAAGGCACGCAAGTAATTACTTGGCAATATGTGACATATTCGATAACACTCATGTAAACAATTTTCTATTAGAAAGATATTAAACTAGTAATTATTTACTCTTCATACGTAGTATCCAAGTTGAAATTTTTTACTATTAGGAAGCCAAATTGCTTTGTAATGTAATTGTAAATGGTATTAAAAAAAATTTATTGTATATATTTAGAAATTTGCTACTTCAAGTACATATCTATATTATTATTGTATATTTGTAATACTTGCGCTACTTTCAATCAATACATTGTATAGTACGTATCCTTTTATAGAAAATAAATCGTTTTGGCTTTTTGTATTTTACAAAAATTAAGTTGAATATTTTTTAAATTTTTAATGAAATATTTAATTGTAGTATTATCTTTTAAGCGATAGTTTGAAGAACATGTAACTACAAATAATTATCAAATTTATTTGTGATACCAGTTAATATTATTTAAAAAAAATGCCATTAATTAGAAAATATAATAAGGTATTGAATGCTAAAGTAAAACAATATTTAAAATATTAGATATAATATATATAAAACTAGTATAATAAATGACTATTGAAGATATACAGCTTTTTTATTGCTGTTGCTTCGTATGGGATATGTAATCAATAGGATAATTTTTGTTTTCGTACAGTTACTCAGCCACCCATGTAGTTCATTTTGATTATCCTTGGTCTTGCTAGAGTTGTTTTCATAGCGCCTGAGAAAATGAAAGGGAACCATTCTTCATATATACAATAAATGACATCTGTAATTACAATATATTATTGATTTCTTTTTGGTGACTGATACCTGACAACTGTACATGTTGGATAAAAGGACCTTAATTTACAAATGTCAAATGAAAATAGTTAAAAACTATAGTCTGGTCAATACTGGCTTTCTGTTGGCATTAGCTCCCTGAATTCCTGTCTGAGAAAACCACGCCTTAATTTTTTTCATTCCTCTTCACAATTCATTATTGCTTATATACCTATATGGTGCGACATGGTCCTGACGAAGATGCTCTGATATTTTTTTAAACCTTTGCTTTTAACCTTGCATGGTTTCTAACCGCGTCTTAAGGACAGAGTTTTTGCATCAGTTGCCTAACGACCTGGAATTATTATACACAACACATTGTTTAAGTAAAGTAAAAACACAACTGAAATAGATAACTCAGTTAAAAATTTCTACATGAATTTATACATTATATATTTAAGTTTAAAATGCAAAAATTTATATTTCCATTTTCATTTTCATTACAACGGTATCTAAGTGTACCAACATGTAAACATAGGCATCACAAACTCTGCGTTCAGGTTTATAATTATTTACAAAAGCACTAAAAATTATAAAGAAAAATGAAATTTAATATTTTGTTGGATAACCACGTTGTTTTAATACCTCACCCAGTCGGTTTGGCATTGAATTTACCAACATATCTCTTTCCTCGGCTGTAATTCGGGACCATTCTGCCAGCATAACTCTTCGCAAAACCTCTTTACTTGTTTTTATATGCTGACGAATTCTTTTTCCTAATATATCCCAAAGGTGTTTTATAGGATTGAGATCAGGTGACTAAGGATGCGTTTTAAGCTGTCTAAGGGCATTGTACAAGAGCCAAAGTGGGACTATTTCAGCAGTACGTTTCAGATCGTTATCCCGTTGAAACCAAAACGTCGAAGATAAGGCTAGATTCTCTGCACTTCGTTTCAAGTTTTTTTTTTTTAATGTTTAAATATCCCCATTTATACATTGTCGATTCGATAAATTCAAGCCGCCATGCACCCCCACACCATAATTCCACCACCACCATGTTTCACTGTACCAACAAGATTTTATTTTCATGAGCAGTTCCTAATTCGCTCCACACAATTTGGCGACCTTTTATGCCGAAAATACAAAATTTTGCAGAATTCCGGAGACTTATTTATATAATTATGAGCAAATTCATTGCGCCTTCGTCTGTTGACAAGTGAGATATAAGGTTTTGTTTTGAGCGACTCTACCATAATATCCAGCTTTACGTAAAATTTTTCTAGCAGTTTCTGCACAAATTGCTTTTTTTAAACGTTTTATCTACGTTTTCAACTATATTTTACGTCAACAAATTCGCGGGTTAACTTTCACCAGATATATTATTTTGCGTTCTTCCCGTACTGTTAAAATTTTTGGACAACCAGATCGGGGTTTCGACGTTAAAATACCGGTTTGAAATTATTTACTACGCGCTGGACGAAGAAATACGTTCTTCCAATAGTATGTCCAATTTTTCGGAAACTTTCGCCACCTTTCCACAGTTTAATAATTATTTTTCTTTCTTAAACACTAATTTCTATTCTTTGGTTTTTTTCCATTTTTTCAAACTAATATTAAAACACGTCACGAACTCTTCAAATGATTAATTAAAATAAAAGACAATAGAAAATATGCAAAAAAGGAAACATCTTCATGAAAAATACCGGTATTCTCAAATCAAGCAAACTGAACGCAGACTGTGTGGTGCCTATGTTTACTTGTTGCTGCACTTAGATACCGTTATCTCGAAAATAAAAATAGTAATATAACCTATATTGTTTTTGCATTTCGAACTGAGAAATAATTTCGTTGAAACAATCTCTTGCCTTTCGTTATTCATTCTCATAGAATTTCTAAAATTACTAACTATGACCGTTTTTTATACCTTTCGTGTACATGAAATGTTATATTAACTTTGGTCCGAAATATGTAAGCACCAGAAGGAGAAGAGATAGACGAGATAGAAGGGGCATCGAAATTTATACCGATCGTATAAGAATCACGAGCTGAATTGATTTAGCCATATCCGTCTGTCCGTCGTTCCATCTTTCTGTTTGAAGGCAAGCTAGTTAGTGCCTCAATTTTTGAGATATTTCAACCAAACTAGATAGGAAGATGCACCTATACGTTTAAATGATCATTTGTCGGAACTGGCCAGACCGGACCACAATAGCATATATATACGACAGATTTTTCAGATTTGAAATTTTGGGGCATAAATTTGTCAAAAAATTAAATCTAAGAACGTGGTATATTTGGTATGCTACACATACTTAATGAATTGCATATTAATTCTGAAAATCATCGAAATAACATATAGCTCCCATACACCGATGTTTTCAGATATGATTTGGTCAAAATTCAGTCAAAAAAGGATTTAAGAGCACGATATTTGGTATTATCCACAAATATTATGAATTGCATATTGGTAGTGAAAATCATCGAAATCGGAATACTATAACATATATCTCCCATAGAATCGTTTCGATCAGATATGAGATTTAGAGAGAAAAATATGTTAAAAAAGAATCTTAGAGCGTGAAACTTGTATTCTACAAACGTAAATTCAAGTTCATATTGACACTTAAAGTTATCAAAATCAAATTTTGCAATTTGCAATAGTTCTTTCTTGTTTTTGTTTACAATTAACATTTATTTCCTGGACGTAATAAATATAAATATCTATTTACATATCGTGTTAGCGCTAAGACAGTTTTCTTATTATGGTACTAGAGTTCTTTGTCTGTTAGGTCAAGTTTGAGCCCACGTTAAATTTCAGGTGCTTATCAATAACTAATAAAAGTTCTGTTTCGGTATTTTATATTTTACTAAAATTAAGCTGTTTTTTTTATAAAGATAAAGAATTTAAGATATCTTTGTTCGAGAAAAATTAGTAAGATTAGCCAGTAACAAAATTTTTAGATTAAGATGTCTTACTATCCCAAAGTTCTGACAATTACATTTGAATTGATTCATATATACAGCTCATTGTCTTCTACCAAAATGATAGAAAAAGGGTTTTAAAGGAGTCTTCTTAATTAAAGATTAATAAGCATCTTTGGAAAGCATTTAAAACCAGAAAGTAAAACATTATTTCCCTAATCCAAATATGCCCACCTGTTCACTTGAAATACTTCTTATGTGGTAGCATAAGGTCCTTTTATCTAATATGTACAGTTATCATTAATCCGTCAACAACGGTTAGAAATCAAAACATTAGATTAATTAGACAGTACTCTAGAAGAGCCAGAGAAAATCAAAACGAACTACGTTGGTCGCTGAATATCTATTCGAAGACACAATTATCCGACTGATTAAATATATCAAACGAATAAACAACAATAAAAGCCTCTATTTTAGATAATCCCACTTTAGCACACAATATCTTATTACTTTTTCTAATTAATGATATTTTCTTAAATAATTTAATTTGTATCACAAATACAGTTCATATTTATTTATTTTGAATTACTCTTCAAAGTATCGTTTCCTGGGTAATAATACAATTAAATATTTCTTAATTGAAAAAAGAAGAACAAGAGCCCAACTCTGGTCCAACAGATTACATCTGCTACGTGTGCCAAAAACGACGGAAGATTTACGAGATAGTTGATTTCATGCGGCGGGAGTACCTACCAATAGTTGCAATCTAAGAAACCAAGGTAAACGGCCACTCAGATTTTCTGAGGTGAGCCTGTTATAATGTAATTCGTAATGATCGCGAGAGAGATTATAGTGGTGGATTCATTATTCACAACACTGTGCAACATCGTCTTATCAACGGCGATATCGACTACAGATATACTACCCAAGAATGTCAGGACATATTTACCGGTCAGGTAATGTATCGGCTCAACCTGCCAAATACCAGCGCAGCGCTTAACTTTGAAATTTAATTAATTAATTAATTAATTAAATTAATTAATTAACTTTTTCTTTGACACCGTCAATCATGAAGTGTTATAATCGGAAATTGAGGAATACTCATTACCGCCGGGTTGAAGAGGTGGACCATGAACTGAAACCTAAGTGGTCGGCAATCATCGGTAGACTTTTAAAGTCAAACATAAAAGCCGCGTAAAATTAAACAAAGGTTTCCTCAGGGTGGTCACCGCTCCCCACTGCTGTTTAATTTTTACATTGCAAAGCAACCACCTATTACACATCAGGAAGGGAATACTTGAATATAACTATTCCCTAAGCCCTAAAATAAGCCTTGGATAACAGCTGAGCTAAAAAACATAAAAGGAAACTGCCGACGAAGATCAACAAACCCTTTTACAGGTTAGGGGTTCAAGAATTTACACGCGGTAAGGCATGCCTATCATAAGAGGCGACTAAAATTCTTTAGTTAGCGGCTATCATTCCGAAACTACCATTACGTTTGGGTCAGTAAATGGCTCCGAAATTACAAATCCTGTATAACGGGCATCGCATTAAAATATCATAATAAGACCCATAAAAAATAGAGAATCTATACACTCTGTGTGTAACTTAACATAGTTGTATAAATAGCCCTGCAAGACGGCGGTAACATATACACAAATACATTTCAACTTTTTCAACTGTTCACTAACACAATCCCAACTACACTCAAAGGGCAACTAATAAAGCTAGAGGAGCCTTTCCTATCGATATTTGGACATCTATATGTAAGAAAGACACTGTCGTTTCCAATAGAACTTTTCGTGTATGAGGGTAAGTAATTTAAGAAGAAGATCAAGATGTATGTGAGGCGATGGAAGTTGAATATCTTGCTGTTGTTTGTTGTAGAAACCACAAGACTATTCCCCAATTGGTTTTCGGAGAATATTGCGAGAGTAATAGTCCTTTGCCGGATAAAAATCCGTGTCGTTCCGGTATAAAGACCCAACTGCCGCGGAAACTTCTGGATTTTAAGCGCCTTTTACGACAAGCATGCCTTGCCGTGGGTTGATTATTAAAACCCTAACCCACAGGGATGACTTGAATGTTATCTTTAAAGCCTTTGCAATAGCATGACTGAATTAATATGAATTGATGTTAGTAATACAAATGAAGAGAAAAATAATTTATTTACTTTCTTACCGTTTTCTTTTAATTTCCTTTAATTATTGTAACCTGCAACCTGCAAGTTTTGTTATGAACTATTATTTTTCCAATTTAATGAGAAATAGTTTAAAGTGAAACATGCTAAGGCAGCATTTGTAAACTATGAATAATGTCTCATGGTCTATTTGGGATTACTTTGGAAATAAAGATGTCGCATTATTCAAACCTAGTTATATCGCTTTTATAAGGATTTATTTATTGTTTATTACTTTTATTAACTGATAGTTCACAGTATATGAACATCAATTTGCATATACATATGTATGTATAAATAACACAACTGAATATATAAATAATATTTTATTGTATATATTTATATAGTCATAGGTTTTTATGTGTTTATATGTAAAATTAATGATAACGGTGAAAGATCGGGTAGCGAGACATTTGCTTACAATAACTAAGGTTAACAGGTCAGTTAACCAAAATATCCAAAAATTAGAATATATTGTTACGATCTTGCTGATTAACCTCGATGATTTCCTTAATCTTCCGGGTACGACCTCTGGATTGTTAAATAAAATCGCCAACTTAATTTGCAGTCTCTTTATTTATAAAGACTTAATCAATGTCCTTTTAATTATTCGGTAATTCACAATACAATTACAATTTACGTTACTATTTACAATCACTTGTATACAACTTTCACAATGTACTGTTTTTATTACTTTACTGTAATGTAATCTCCACTTAGAGAGAGCTTAATTCACAACTGATTACTCTTGCAGTCAAATGTCGTCCTTATATACTTGCTTGCTGCTTGAAAAACGAAACCCCTGGAATAATCGCGTCGTTTATGATAAACCTCTCGCTTACGATAATCCTCGTTTACGATAATCGCTTCGTTTACGATAAGCCTCGTTTACGCTCTAGAACGTGCCAGTTGTCGGCTCCTCTCTTTCATCTGTCATTCGCTTCGCATTTTCGCCACACTGCCCTCCACCTAAGTCTGATCGTCCCGATCAGACACATTCACTGTTCCAAACGCAGCAAGCTTCTCTAGGTGGACAACTTTCATCTTGTTTCTCGGCCTCCCCACAGTTTGTATTCGATACACTACGTCGTTTAGTCGTTTGATTATCTTGTATGGACCTTCCCAATTGCATTGAAGTTTTGGGGACAAACCTCTCTTTCGTTGTGGATTGTACAGCAACACCAAATCTCCATTTTGGAAGCCTTCGGAGTTCATCGCCTTGTCATACCTAGCCTTCATTTTGTCACTCATAATTTGAGTTCGCTTCCTCACAAGAGCATGTATCTCTCTTAACTCTTCCTCGAGAACAGTAGACGCTTCCTTTCCAATTCTTCTCGCATCACCAGTTATTCCAAATTTTAAATCGCTGGGCAACCGAAGTTCACTACCAAACAGTATCCTGGCAGGTGTTTGACCTGTTGTTTCATGCACTGCGGACCGATATCCCATAAGGAAAAGCGGTATGTGTACATCCCAATCATCTTGATTCTTATCCACTACTTTCCGCAAGTGCTCTTCCAGGGTCCGGTTGAATCGCTCTACCATGCCATCTGATTGAGGATGCAGGGCTGTCGTTCGGGTTTTGCGAATACCAAGTATCTGGCACATCTCCTGGAACACCGCCGATTCAAAGTTTCTTCCTTGGTCTGAGTGCAATTCTATAGGTGCACCGTATCTGGTAACCCAATTGTGAGTGAATGCATCCGCAACTGTTTTCGCTTCCTGGTTTGGAATTGGGTAGACCTCAGGCCATTTACTAAAGTAGTCCATAACCACAAGAACGTATTTCTTTCCTTGTCTGCTCATAGGGAATGGACCGGCTACATCCATGGCAACCCGCTCAAATGGTGCACCTGAGTTATACTGCTTCATCTGCCCATGACTTCGTGACTTTGGCCCTTTAGCTGCAATGCACTCCGTGCAATTAGCAATCCACTCAGCGACCGATTGACGACAGCCAACCCAATAGAACCGCTGCTTGATCTTCTCCAGCGTTTTTGTAATGCCTAGATGTCCTCCACTAGGACCATTATGGAATTCCTTAAGAACATCCGGAATTCTTAACCTCGGAACTACTATAAGCTTCCGAGAGCACTGGCCATCTTCACTTTCCCATACTCTATGCAAACAGCCAGATATCAATTCTAAACTGTTCCATTGTGCCCAGTATGCTTTCGCGATGGGACTTTCCGCTGCCATTTGTTCTTTACTTGGCCGTCTGTTCACCTCCAATCCGTTCATTACCAATTCCAAGTCCGGATCTTCTTGCTGACATTTCCTTAAGTGACTTGCCTCCCACTCTTCTGCTGATGTAACTGTCATTAGCCGGACGTCTATTATGTCTTCCTTACCCTCGGCTTTTGAGCAGTGCTTACATTCCAAACTACATGGTCGACGGGACATAGCGTCAGCATTTCCGTGCGTATTACCCTTGCGGTGCTCGATGGTGAAGTCATAACTTTGCAGCCTCTCAATCCAACGTGCAAGCTGCCCTTCGGGATTCTTGAACTGTAGTAGCCACTTCAGCGCTGCATGATCCGTTCTAACGCGGAAATGTTGACCATACAGATATTTGTGGAAGTGTTTAATGCAATCCACCAACGCTAATAGTTCTCTCCGCGTTACGCAGTAGTTCCGCTCTGGTTTCCCAATAGACCGGCTATAGTAGGCAACTATCTTCTCCTGCCCATCAATCACTTGCGAAAGTACCCCTCCTATGCCATAACCACTAGCATCTGTGTCCAGAATAAATGTTGCACCTGGAACCGGGTACGCTAGCATAGGTGCAGTGCATAGTCGTTCTTTTAAAGCTTGGAAAGCATCCTCTTGTTCAGTTTTCCTCTCGAAAGATTTATTTTTCCTTGTGAGTTCATGGAGACTATGAGCTACGCTGGCGAAATTCGGAACAAAGCGACGATAGTAAGTACACAGCCCAAGGAAACTTCTTAATTCATGCAAATTTCTGGGTCTCGGCCAATCCTTCACTGCTTCTATTTTTTCCTTCGAAGTACACACGCCCTTCGTGGTTACTTGATGACCTAAGTAATTCACCTCCTTCTTGAATAAAGAGCACTTCTTAGGACTTAGTTTAAGACCAGCGCCAGCTATTCTCTGGAAAACTTCTTCCAAATTACTCAGATGTTCGTCGAAGCTCTTTCCCAATACGATTATGTCATCCAGATACACCAAAAAGGTCTTCCAGTGTAGTCCTTTGAGCACATGGTCCATTAATCCTTCAAAAGAGGCAGGAGCGTTGCATAAACCAAATGGCATTACCGTAAATTGCCATAGACCGTTGCCAGCACTAAACGCTGTCTTTTCTTTATCTTCTTCACTCACTTCTACTTGCCAATACCCGCTCTTAAGGTCCAGTGTTGAGAACCATTCTGTGCAAGTTAACGAGTCTGGTGTATCATCGATCCTGGGCAAAGGATAGCTGTCTTTTCTTGTAACATCATTTAATCTCCGATAGTCCACGCAGAACCGCAACTGGCCATCTTTCTTCTTCTGTGTTCGCTACCATAGCGTCTTTCCAGGGCTCGCATCAATCCGTCGTAATCATTTCTCTCATAATCAGGTACAGTTTGCAAAAGTTCTGCCGCAGGTCCTTCCAACGCAACGAATAGTGCAGCAGATTTTTCCTCCATGCTCCATTTATTTGTTTCAGCCGTCTTCTCAAACTGGAGCTTGAAGACTTGGAAGGGAATTTTTCCGTCAAAAGATGGTGTTTTTACCTTGGGAGCATTCACTGAAGTGGTTGGACGATTTAACTGCAAATCCCGGAAACGACCTTCCAATGTGTTGACTTTGGTCTCAATTAGATCCTCTATTTTGTCTTGTCGCTCCTCGATTCGATCCTGTCTTTCCTTAAGTTCCGCAGTGTCTTTCACAAGATTTTGCTGTATTTGTGCGATTGTTCCTTCCAATCCATCGAATTTTTCCGACAGCCTAGCATCCTGTGCATCAAACTTTTGTGACATGTTGTCATTGATTTGTGAAATTGCAACCAGCAACATGTTCATGTCCATACCGGTAGATGAGCCTGGAGCATTTTCTTGAATCTTACTTTGTGGCTGCTTCAACTCCTTCGCAGAATCACTAGCCTCTTCCTTGTTAACATCCTTCAAAGATACATCTTCATCCTCGCGGCGGAATTCGTATTGGTTCAAGTCGATACCTTCGACTTCCATTGCTTCTCGCAGTCTCGATTGCAGCTCTGCCTTATTTCCTGTTGTAGACAATCCTCGCTTTGCCAACTCTTTCTTGAGAAGAGGTATCGTCAAATCTTGAATCTTCACCATTTTCGATTACTATCCTTTGGAATTTATTTAGCAATCCCACTTCTGACACCAATTGTTACGATCTTGCTGATTAACCTCGATGATTTCCTTAATCTTCCGGGTACGACCTCTGGATTGTTAAATAAAATCGCCAACTTAATTTGCAGTCTCTTTATTTATGAAGACTTAATTAATGTCCTTTTAATTATTCGGTAATTCACAATTCAATTACAATTTACGTTACTATTTACAATCACTTGTATACAACTTTCACAATGTACTGTTTTTATTACTTTACTGTAATGTAATCTCCACGAGCTTAATTCACAACTGATTACTCTTGCAGTTAAATGTCGTCCTTATATACTTGTTTGCTGCTTGAAAAACGAAACCCCTGGAATAATCGCGTCGTTTACGATAAACCTCTCGCTTACGATAAACCTCTCGCTTACGATAAACCTCTCGCTTACGATAATCCTCGTTTACGATAATCGCTTCGTTTACGATAAGCCTCGTTTACGCTCTAGAACGTGCCAGTTGTCGGCTCCTCTCTTTCATCTGTCATTCGCTTCGCATTTTCGCCACAATATAAATAATATAAATATTGTTACGATCTTGCTGATTAACCTCGATGATTTCCTTAATCTTTCGGGTACGACCTCTGGATTGTTAAATAAAATCGCCAATTTAATTTGCAGTCTCTTTATTTATAAAGACTTAATTAATGTCCTTTTTAATTATTCGATAATTCACAATTCAATTACAATTTACGTTACTATTTACAATCACTTGTATACAACTTTCACAATGTACTGTTTTTATTACTTTACTGCAATGTAATCTCCACGAGCTTAATTCACAACTGATTCACGACTGATTGCTGACTGACTGACTTGCAGTCGTATGTCGTCCTTATATACTTGTTTGCTACGTGAAAACGAAACCCCTGGAATTATTGCGTCGTTTACGATAATCGTCGTTTACGATAATCGCCTCTTACGTTCTAGAACGTGCCAGTTGTCGGCTCCTCTCTTTCATCTGTCATTCGCTTCGCATTTTCGCCACACTGCCCTCCACCTAAGTCTGATCGTCCCGATCAGACACATTCGCTGTTCCAAACGCAGCAAGCCTCTCTAGGTGGATCACTTTCATCTTGCTTCCTGGGCTCCCAACATTCTGGATTCGATACACTGCATCATTCAGCCGTTTGATTACCTTATATGGACCCTCCCAACCGCATTGAAGTTTTTGGGACAAACCTCTCTTCCGTTGTGGACTGCACAGCAACACCAAATCTCCACTTTGGAAGCCTTCAAAGTTCATTGCTTTGTCATACCTGGCCCTCAATTTGTAATGGTTTCGTGGTTTTGGCCCTTTAGTTGCTATGCACTTCTTGCAGTTAGCAACCCACTCAGCGATCGATTGACGACAACCAACCCAATAGAACCTCTGTTTGATCTTCTCCAGCATTTTCTTAATGCCTAGATGCTCTCCACTAGGACCATTGTGAAATTCCTTAAGAATATCCGGAATTCTTAACCTCGGAACTACTATAAGCTTCAGAGAGCACTGGCCATCTTCACTTTCCCATACTCTATGCAAACAGCCAGATATTAACTCTAAACTGTTCCATTGTGCCCAGTATGCCTTCGCGATGGAACTTCCCTTTGCCATTTGTTCCTTACTTGGCCGTCTGTTCACCTCCAATCCGCGCATTACCAATTCCAAGTCTGGGTCTTCTTGCTGACATTTTCTTAAGTGGCTTGCCTCCCACTTTCCTGCTCGTGTAATTGTTATTCGCTGGACGTCTATTATGCCCTCAGCTTTTGAGCATCGTTTGCGTCGTCTTTCCTCTCTGTTGGAGCCCGACTGGCATTCGCGTGCGAAGTGACCTGCTTCACCGCAACTGAAGCACTTTCCATCTTGATTCTTAACACCACAACGATTCATTCCTGCTATCGACTTCAGAGTTTTCAATATTTCAGTCCTCACATCTGGTGTTTCTACCTCCAAACGCTTCACTTTGTGGGCCGGCTTACATAGCAGTGCCGCTGCTTCACGTGTCTGAGCATACGCAACCGTCTCAGCGAATGTTAACTTCGGATTCGCATAAGTCTCTCGCTTGGTGTACACGTCTTTAATACCGCTGATGAACCTCTGGATTTTTAATCTTTCGAGATATTCAGCCGACGCGTGCCCTGTGGCTAAATGAGCCAATCTCTCGATCTCAAAAGCATATTCCTGTAGAGATTCATTCTGTTTTTGGTCACGCTGTTCCAGCTCCATCTGGTAAATTTGCCTTCTGTGTTCGCTACCAAAGCGTCTTTCCAGGGCTCGCATTACTGCGCCATAGTTATCCCTCTTACATTCGGGAATAGTCAGCAAAATATCCGCTGCAGGTCCTTTCAACGTAACAAATAGCGCAGCGGATTTTTCCTCGATGGTCCAATTATTTAACTCAGCCGTCTTCTCGAACTGGAGCTTGAAGATCTGGAATGGAGCTGTGCCGTCAAAGGATGGTGTTTCTACCCACGGGCCGTTCATCGATCTGGCTGGACGATGCAACTGCAAATCTCGGACACGTCGCTCGAGCTCGTTGATTTTGGCTTCAATTAATTCTTCTATTTTGTCTTGTCGCTCCTCGATTCGATCCTGTCTTTCCTTAAGTTCCGCATTGTCTTTCACAAGATTTTGCTGTATTTGTGCGATTGTTCCTTCTAATCCATCGAATTTTTCTGACATCTTGGCATCCTGTGCATCCATCTTTTGTGATATGCTGGCATCGATTTGTGACATGTTCGCGTTCATTACAGACATATTTTGTGAATTACGGGCATCCTGTGCATCCATCTTCTGTGACATGTTGTCATTGATTTGTGAAATTGCATTCAACAACATGTTCATGTCCATACCGGTAGATGAGCCAGGAGCAATTTCTTGAATCTTGCTTGAGGGCTGCTCCAACTCCTTCGCAGAATCACTAGCCTCTTCCTTGTTAACATCCTTCAAAGATACATCTTCATCCTCGCGGCGGAATTCGTATTGCTTCAAGTCGATACCTTCGACGCAGTCTCGATTGCAGCTCTGCCTTATTTCCTGTTGTAGACAATCCTCGCTTGGCCAACTCCTTCTTGAGAAGAGGTATCGTCAAATCCTGAATCTTCACCATTTTTCAGTTATTATCCTCTGGAATTTATTTAACAATCCCACTTCTGACACCAATTGTTATGATCTTGCTGATTAACCTCGATGATTTCCTTAATCTTTCGGGTACGACCTCTGGATTGTTAAATAAAATCGCCAATTTAATTTGCAGTCTCTTTATTTATGAAGACTTAATTAATGTCCTTTTTAATTATTCGATAATTCACAATTCAATTACAATTTACGTTACTATTTACAATCACTTGTATACAACTTTCACAATGTACTGTTTTTATTACTTTACTGCAATGTAATCTCCACGAGCTTAATTCACAACTGATTCACGACTGATTGCTGACTGACTGACTTGCAGTCGTATGTCGTCCTTATATACTTGTTTGCTACGTGAAAACGAAACCCCTGGAATTATTGCGTCGTTTACGATAATCGTCGTTTACGATTGCCACAATATTGTGGCGAAAATGCGAAGCGAATGACAGATGAAAGAGAGGAGCCGACAACTGGCATGTTCTAGAGCGTAAACGGGGCGATTATCGTAAACGACGATTATCGTAAACGAGGCGAGGCAAACAAGTATATAAGGACGACATACGACTGCAGAGGAGTCAGTCAGTAATCAGTCGTGAATTAAAAACGTAGGAGGTTACATTACATTGAAGTAATAAAAACAGTACATTGTGAAAGTTATATACAAGTGATTGTAAATCTTAAAGTAAATTGTAATTGAATTGTGAATTACTGAGTAATCAAAAGGACATTAATTAAATTCTTTATAAATAAAGAAACTGCAAATTAAGTTGGCGATTTTATTTAACAATCCAGAGGTCGTACCCGAAGGATTTGGGAAATCATCGAGGTTAATCAGCAAGATCGTAACAATATGATGTGCGTGAAGGAAAAACAAAATCACACGTACATGACGTACGTGAAAAAAGTCGTAGAAATGGGTTACTTTTTCCCAACGGCTAGAAGAGGAGTAACAACATATGTATAAGTGAAGAGTAACAAAAAGATAACATGTTAGCTAAAAGTTACCCGCCTTGCAGGGAAGTTGCTCTTAGTATAATGTTGCGAAAATGGAAAACGATTTAGTATATAATCGCGAAGCACAACTGCAGAGCAAATCAGTCGTAAAGTGAGCTCGTTGGTGATAACACTACTGTGGAGTAATAAGAAATAGTACATTAAGAAAGTTATAATACAAGTGATTGTAAATAGTGAAGTGAATTGTTAGTTATTAAGTAATAAATTAACACTGAGTAAATTCTTTTTAATTAAGAAACTGAAGGATTTACGAAGGATCTGTGAGAACATCGAGGTAATTTTGCGAAATCGTAGCAATAAATTTAAATGAAAGAGAGAAGCAGATATCTGGTATGTTCTAGAACGTGAATCGAGAACATTCGTTATCGAGACAATTCGATTATTCCAGACGGCAGTTGCGAACAATCGATTTAGTATTTAAGGGCGAAACACAACGGAAAGCTAATCAGTCGTAAAGTAAACGCGTTGGTGATTAAACTACTGTGAAGTAAAAAGAGAACATTGTGAAAGTTGTAATATAAGTGAATGCAGATAGTGAAGTGAATTGTTAGCTATTGAATAATAAAGATCATTAAGTGAATCCTTTATAGTCAAAAAACTGCAAACGTAGGGAAAAAACGCTGGCAACGAATACGCTTATCTTTTGACGTTTCATTTGTCTAAAGTTTATTCTGGTTTTCGTTTGTGTGTACTATCGTGTAGCAAAATTTGCAAAGGCCGAGAAATTTAATTAAATATTACCTAGAAACAAAATGCCGAAAAATAGAATCACAATAATTGAGCGCATAAATAATACGTTATGAAAGTGGTCCCCTAAATCTCAAACCCTCTTGGTATATTGAGTTCATACAAATTGGGAAAAAATTGTTACCCCAGCTCAGCTTTTTTTTGGTTCTGCTGCAGCTGTTGCTGCTACAATGAGTGTTGGAATGGGCCGCGTAAGAAATAAGAAAATATGGCTCTACTTTGATCGAATATCTGATTATGCAGCCCGGTGTAAGAATTGCAAACTGAATCTTTCTTGCAAACACACATCTGCAAATTTAGTTCGTCATCTGTATTACAAGTAGGTCGTTTCCATTCAATTATTTTCTGTTAATACTTCACCCATTGTTGGTGGAAATTTTTTCTACTTTGCAGGCATCATGTTGATGCGAGCTACTATGGTGCAGAACGAACTGGATTTCTAAGACACAAACGCGGAAGAATAAATCGGAGCTCAGGTATTGGAGTAAATTTGTCATCTCCATATCTACAGTCTGGTACAAATGCAAATGACTCGTTGGAAACACTCGAAGTAATAAAACAAGAGGTTGTACCCATGGGGCTTGTTCGTTGTAATAGATCTGATGAAGACGCAGATGGAGAAGATGATACGGTATTAATCATTTAATCTATAACTATAATAGGTTTGATTATAAAAATCTCTTATAGCATTCGACACATGAATACCACAGACCGATTGCGCCATTGGCGTCTCCACCACAGATCTCTCCTTTAATCGAGGAGGCGACTGCAGTGAACAATATTTATGATGTTGATATACAGCCCTTTAATAAACAAGACATTTTGAATACACAATTATATTTGAATAACCCACAGTTCAAAGAAAAACTTAAAGCAGAAACTCGTTACTTTAACGAAATGGCTGAGTTAGTGCGCGCCAAAAGAATTATGATTGAGCTGCAAAGTAAGAAACTCATGTTAGAAATGGAAACAATGCGAGCCAGTTAACAATCCTTAGTATTAAATGTGTTATTGTAATTATACACAGCTAGCATGAAAGCTATTTCAAGTTTATTTCTATTAATCGTTATTCAGTTTTTTACATCCCCCAATAAAGCTATGGAAATATCAATTAAAATTTAAGTTGAAAAGAACTGTTTTCAAAATGTGTTCAGAACATTTAAAAGTCTTTATTATGTTTTATTATTACATTATATTTGTGGAAGCTTCGACATTTGAAATATTTAAATCATCTTGATAAGACGTACCATTTGAGCTTGAGTTATGCATACGTTCTAATTCGATTCGAACTTTTTTGGCCTGCAAAGCTGTGAAATATTTTTGCATACGATAAAATCCTGCCTTTTCTCTAAAATATTCAGTTTCCATACGCAACCTTTCCTCATTTAACGCGCGCAATCTTTCAGTATTTGCTGGTCTATTTGCTATACAGTCCGGTGAACCTCCACGGCTTGAAGCAGGAGACAAAGGTTGCGCAACAGCATATGCATGCAACATCTATAATTTAAAATGCATATTAGCATCAAAACATTCAACATACAATAATATTTACATTAGGGTCGAAGGGATCTTCGTCGCAATTAATTTGCTCTTCTTGGTCTTCTTCTATTATATCATCGAAAGCTGGATGGTCCTTCTTAATTTTTTCATCACTAAAGTCTATTGTGGTATACTCGTTCTCTACTTCCCAATTATCGCCATATTTTTCGTCCTCATATTCATCTGATTCACAAGTGTCCTAACAAAAACGATTGCTTATGAAATACATATTAAACAAGATGTACGAATTAAATTTCAACCCGAATCAAAATGACAAAGTCAATACACTTTGGTTGAATTCATGATTACCTCTGAAATCACATTTCGCCTCCTTCGTCTGCGTATTTTCGTTGCCGCACCTGAGTGAATTGCGTGCGTTATTGTAAGATGTGCTCGAATTTTTGAAAATTCTTTCTCATTAAAGGTAGTATTGCACATAGTGCATTTTATTTTACCATTCTCTCTGCGCTCACAATGTTCCCAAAGAAAATTGTCATCGATCTCAGCTGAATCTCGATTCAATTCGCTGAATCCTCGCCCTTGTGTAACAATACCATGCATGCGATGCAAATGGCGTTGCAAGTTACTTGTACCTTGAAATGATAAATTCTTTTTGCAAAAACTGCAGCGAACAACATCTGGACCAAGCCGGGTACAATATTTCCAAACAATACTTGTACCCCCCGCAGGTCGCCTGCATCGATATACATTTATATCTGAACCTTCTTTTGAGTCTGGCATTGCATTATCGTCTTCAGTGATATCATTAAAAGTTGTCTATAAGTATTAATTATTCTAATAATGATACAATAGACGTATGCATATAAGAACTTACTGTTTCGTTGTCTACACGTCCAACTATATTATGGCGACGTTGTAGATGTGTTATTACATTCGCTGTACCATGAAAGCTCATTACTTTCTGACAAAGTTTACAACGGATTGTGTGTCTAGAGAGTTTTTGGCAATAGTTCCATACGTAACTACTACCTTTACGTTCCTTGCGTGACTGTTTACCATCATAAATATTTTCATCTTTTACTTTAATGAATTCTTCGTCGCAACTGTTAATTGCAGAGTCCATTGGATTTGATGATAAAACAGTGAGCAAATCTTCAGATTCCTCCATTTCTTTTGTATTTCCTTTCTCTTGAATTAGTTCAGAATGCTTACGTCGCAAATGCTTAGTTAAATTTGCGGTATTTCCGGAACCAAAATAGAGTAGTTTATCACATAAATGGCATCGTGCGTATCTACAATCTTCCTTTGTGCAATATTTCCATATAAAACTCCGACTTGGCCTACTAAGAACGATTTGAGCGTTATTTTTGTTGACCTGTTAAAAAAAATGTCAATTAAAAATAAACATTTGATTTTATTGATTGTGTTACCGTTTCACCCCCATGGGAGTTCTTGGTTATATTGTGTGCGGAAAACAAATGGCGGGCCAAGTTGCTAGTCTGATTGCTTACGCTGCTGGTACAAATGACACATTCTAGGGAACCTCCAAAATTATTTTCTACATAGCGAAAATAATGCCACACAAAGCTATATTTACGCACTTTATTAACGCTAGTATGCTCACGATCTTCAGCTGAAAATTCTTCAACCTGTTCCTCCGGAGATGATTTATTTAGACGTTCAATTACCTTTTCCTCAGCATATTCACTTTCCATTTGTTTATTTAAACATTCTAGCGCTTGATTTAATCATATACTGAATAGCAATTAAATCGCAACGTAGGGAAAAACACGAGAAAAATATACAAAATTTATTTTGAAATTTGTTACTAGAGGCGTGAAAAAATAATATCGATGTTTTTAATAGTCGAACGTTTATTAAAGTCGCACAACCTTTTTTTTCAAGAAAAGATGATATATAGTCGAACTTGCCATTTTACATACTTTCAAGCCGTAGCACCCGACTGGAACATGTTAGCTTTCTGTTACTCTTCTTTTATGCATAAATTATACCACTTGTTAATTTTGTTCTAGTCGTGGGAAAAAAAGTAACCAATATCATGACCTTAAGGTACGTGCGACTATTCTCTTTTCACTCATTCACATGATATTCATAGGTATGTGATATATGTTCGCCCCTTGCTATTTTTGGATATTTTGACTACCCGACCTCTCACCCTTTAGTTATTGTAAACAACTGTATTTGTTACCCCACCTGTTACCCTTATTTATTGTATATAAATGTATTTGTTACCAGATCTGTTACCCTTAAGTTATTGTAAGCAAATGGATGTGTTACCCGATCTGTTTTCATAAAAGTTAACAACTAGGGTATTCTCTGTGTCCAGGAAATGCTCCTTCTTGTTAATTCCGTTCCTCTTCGGCAGCAAGTTTTTTTCGTTTTTTCAAATGTTCTCTAATGTAGCGAGCATAAATGGTTGTCGCCCCATAGAAAAATTTGCTTGCAATTTGAAAGTGGCCAAGCAATCGATGATTGCCCACGGAGATGTGGAGTAAAGGTGAATTAAAATCTCATCACTAGTTTGTTTGATAATATTCATGTAAACACCGTTTATCAGCTGAGTAGAATATAACCACTAAAATTCTGTTTTCAATTATAAAAATATAATTAGTTTAATGTCAACCACAATGAGTGCAGAATATGAAGAACAACAAGTTGGTATTAGTTTAAGCGTAAGAAAAAAAGTAAGTATAGTGTGGCGCTACTTCGAAAAGTTGGACAGGCTACGAGTTCGATGTAGACTGTGTCACCACGAGCAGAACTATCAAGGCACAACTGGAAATATTTTACGACATTTAAAAAATAAGCATAATATTGATGCAACTCTTAAAGGCCAACAAGGTATCCATCGCCGGGTTACTAAATTTGATAATGAACTGGAACAAAAGACAAACAGTAGAGCTGTTGATCAGGTTAGTGGCTTCTTTCTCAATATTTCTTAGCGTTAAAGTACGAAAATTTAATATTGCAATTTACAGGATTGTGTCAGTAGTAAAAGTAGGCATTCAAATGATATTAAAGATGAAGAAAAAAATGAACAAGAACTTTTAGATCCATATACGGGCAATACACTGGTAAGTACTCTTGACTTTTGTTAATTTACATTCATATAGTTTTAATAATTTTTCTCTCAGTCTTACAATTACGTAGACGAGTTTTCAGATAAAAATAGCAAAGGCAACTCCCTGGACAAAATAAAATGTTCCCCTGAAGAAGAACGTGTAATGGCAGAAATAGATTACTTTCGTGAAAAAGCTGGTTACTATAGAATGCAAAAAAATCTTATTGCATTGCAAGCGAAAAAGATCAAATATGAACTTGAACGTTCATAACGATATTATTCTACTTGTTACTAAGATATTTAATAAAAATATTTTTAAGCTTTTATTTATTTAAACAATTTAAGTAGTAGAGATGCTGGCCAACAATTTATTTCACTAGGATTTGTAAAGTTTTATAAGAAAAATAACACAAACCAGAAATTGGAAACGGTTTAGTTAAGAAACTATTAAAAGATAGCTAATTTCAAATGACCATACATCTACCTCTGCCACAAAATTTCCCCGGAGACAACAAATCGTACTCATAAAAAGCGTGGCGAAATTAATAACTTAAAGTTTGAATAGATTAAAAAAAATAAAGAAATTTTAAGAAAAACTTAGAGGCTATGAGTATGTTGGCTATTGGCACACTTAAATCTTTTTTTGTTTGTTTTTCTTTGCACACTGCAACGATGAGTATATGTAAGTTAATATAATTAATTAAAACAAAAAAATAAAAATATAAATATTAATTCAAATCAAGTTCTTGTATTTTTCTTATTTGCAAGTTTTTACACATGGTAAAATAACCAGACCTTAATTGTGCCAATGCGGGATTCCTCGAGTCAAGAGAAGCCCTTGTTCTCCAACAGGTGGTGCTTGGATTACGAAAACGCCCTTCTGATATGTCTGGGAGGTTCGGCTTGCAGTAACATTATGCTCCTTAACTGGGAGCATAGATATTTCACTGTGTAAGTGATACGACGGTGCTATTCGGAGGTTTCCTGTCGCGATCCTTAGGGCGGTGTTCTGACAGGTTTGTAGCTTCTTCAACTGCGTCTCGTTTGATCCCGGCGTCCAGATCGGTGCAGCGTAGTTTACGACTGGCCGGAAAATTGCCTTGTAAGTTTCGAGCACCGTTGTTATGTCTTTTACCCAAGTGCTACTGGCTAGCAATTTGAAGATTTTGTTATGAATGCCAAAATGTGACTCCCAGTAACTTTCGTTTATCGTCGAAATTTTTACATCATCGAGTTCGAGTAGATACTCAGCTGGGGAAGATGATAGTCGAGGATTTCCAGTTTGAGTTTCGCGCAGTGAAGAAGTGGGAAAGGTCGGCGAAATAGCAGTTTACTTACGAACAAAGGCTATCAATATCTTGGCCAGACGCCAATATGGAGTAATCATCGTATATAATATCAAAGAGACGCCCTCTAGTGGTAGAGGATAACATCCTTCGGAGCTCCCTGATTGATAGATTGTCTCAGATGGTTTTTGAAAGACAGGAGCAGTAAGTGTTCAATTGTCTCCTCTACTGGGGAAAGGAGAGATGTCGGCATTTATCCTTTATTTTCAGGTTTCATCGGCTTTAGTAGCGGGACCACTCTGGGGCCGATTCTGTTCTTGTTATTTATTAACGATTTGTCTTCAGTTATAAAATATTCAAAGATTTTATTATATGCCGATGATGTAAAGCTTTTCCAATCTTATACCTCAATTAATGAAAGATCTTTATTACAAACCGATTTGAACAATTTAGTAACTTGGTGTAATAACAATGTTATGCCTCTTAACCTTAATAAATGTAAAGCCATGTTATTTACACGAAAATATGTTCAACCACCATCTTACACAATAAACAACTATAGTCTAGAGCAAGTATGTAATTTTGTTGATTTGGGTGTGTAACAATGGATACCAAACTCAACTTCAATCTTCATATTAATACAACTGTGTTGAAAGCTAAAGGTGTCCTTGCTTTGTGAAGCGGGGGTCTAAAGAATTTAGCGACCCTTATATTACGAAAATACTTTTTACGTCATTAGTAAGACCAATATTGGAGTACGGTTCGGTTGTGTGGAACCCTAATTATAAAATCCACTCTGATAAAATTGAGTCCGTGCAAAAACAGTTTCTGTTGTTTGCTTCGCGTCATTTGCACTGGGATTCCCGCCAAAATCTTCCTCCGTACACTAGTCGCTTAAAACTTATAAATTTACCCACACTTTCTAGCCGTAGAGAAATGTTAGGAATAAGTTTTTTAGTCAAGCTTCTAAATGGACTGATTTGCAGTTCTTTTCTCTTAGGTGAAGTGAATTTTAATGTCCCCATCCGACTATCACGAAAATTTAGACCAATATTCCTAAAATCTTGTAAAACAAACTTTGAACTATATGAACCATTTCGCCATTTATGTCAGGATTTCAATTGTTACTCCAGCATATTCGATATGACCGACTCACTTTTCGTAACAAATAATGCTATACTAACTTCTCTTAACAAGTAACCCACTAATTTTCTATTGTAGTATAAATAATCTTTTATTTCAGCTGATGAATTTGTTTTCTGTAGCTGAGCAGTTTTAAATCTCGACGCTTAACAAACTCTTGCTTTATTGACTCGGCATATTCCGTACGTTATGCGGATGGCGCCCCTCGTGTCGGTTGGGTGGGAGGAGGATAACCGTTGGGCTTAATTAATAATTAGACTGGTCAAAGACAAATTGAAAACCATGGTGAAGTAGTCTTCTCCCTCTACACCCAAATGTTTCAGCATCATTTGTTCGCCCTTGCGCCGCGCTGCCGGCCTAATTTTCGTTCACCATGGATGACGTTGGTTGAAGTGAGGAGGGCATTGAAGGCGGTCTCGGTAAATTCCGTGAAGCCGGGCTAGGTAGCTTTTTTAAAGTTAATAAAGATCCGGTGGTCGACGGAAACAAAGTCGGGAGGCCTGTCAATTGAGATTATTATGGGTAAGTGGTCCGATGCAGGATTCAGCATAGCTCGCCAATCTATGCTGTTTATCAGAACAGCGCTAGGTGCTAGGTCGTTCATGGTGCAGAATTTCGAATCGTTTATCTCCTCTGCCAACTCCAGTCCTTTGCCATCATTTTACATTCTAGAATCTCAAAGATCGTGATGCACATTAAAGTCGCCCAAAACCAAACGGTTTTAATATTTGAAAATCGCACTTATATCAGAACGGTATGCAATTGGGTAATAAGTAACAGGTGGAATGTATATATTAAATATTAAATATTTCGAGCTCGACATTTTATGGTAGTACCCCTGCGGTCGATAAGTCGATACTGCACGGTGTTGTGTAGTATGAACAATGCTTTTTATTGTTATTTCGTTTCTTGGATCGCAGCTATTGGCAGGGGCTCATAAAGTCGACTATCTCATCCATTTTTTCCTGGAGTACGCTGCTGTTCAATTGTATTAGTCGAGTGTTTCTCGGAGGAACGTTCGTAACTTGGAAAATGAGGAAAAGATGTGTGGGTCTTGATTGTTACTGCTGTTTAACCCGCTGGGTGGATTGCCGCACGTTGGTGGTGGTGTAGCATTTGAAAGCGGTGGCTTTCTTCTACAGCATCGAGCAACATAAGTATCACTCCACTCACGAGTGCTGCACAGGACAGAGCACGTCCGAAAACGGCTCCAGCCAGTGCAAGATTTGCATCTGACAGATGTCACGTTCCGACGGACTATGGTCTGACGCGCGGAACAAACAGTGTGGGGTACAAGGAGCTGCTGGATAACCCCCGGACGGGAGGTGGAGCTGGATAAGGGTGGGGTTGGAGAAGTTATACTGCGAGGAGCACCGTTGAGCCGAGCCGATCTGGGGGGTTGCCCAAAGTGGGTGCAAAGATACAGCCGTGAAGGCTTGAAGAGCAACTGGGCGCTGACAGCGTGGGGCCACGTAACGCGGTGTCCACTCCCTATGGTTCGTAAGGTCTGAACAGAGCTTCAGATGACTCCAGCCGTTGCACTGGTTGTATCTATCCGAGATGGAAGAATGGTGGAGTCGTCTTTGGCACACGCAGCAGAAATAATCCGTCGGCCCGGGGTTGGTTTCTACACTAGCTCTGATGAGGATTTGAAACAATCCTGCTGCAGGGTGTTGCTCCGTTGATGCACTTAGACTAGAATTACCTGATGAGCTAAACGGGGCTAGGTCGTCGAAATGATGGCCGTATAAAATCTGGGTCAACACCGCTGTCGTTAGAGTTGTCATTTTATTCACTAAACTATATCAATTGCGTCGAATAACTCTCACAGCTCATCGTTCCATCGTCTGTGATATTCGCCGTTGTGCAAAGAACCATAAGTCTTTCTATTATTCAGATATGAATTCGGCTTGAACCTGGCGTAACCTAGATCTGTTCAATAATTCCATAACATTATTAAAGAAGACAATATAACTTCCTTTAATGTGTTTTTTCTTTGTGGCTCGACAGTTATCTTTTTCGGATATTACTTACATACATACATATATTTCATTGTCATTGTATTCAATAGTATCTTCATTTCATCGAATTCAACCTGTAGTGAATTTTAATAAAAATTAAAAATAAAATTCTTTAAATTATCGATTCTAAAAAGAATCAGATCTCAAGTTTTATAATACATTAGATGCTTTTTCCTCCAAATCCGCTACATTCATATTTAAGTTTTTTTCCGAGGATACTCAAATGAATTTCATCTTCAGAATCCTATTGATTTTCCATACTTAAAACAATGTTCCGGTATTTGGATAACACGGAAGCATCTAACATACTTTACTCAATGTAGATTCTAAAGTAACAATAGCTTTCAAAAGTGTGATTTGCTTCAAAGACTCGAGCAAATCAAGCCACTTTGCAGCAACAGAAGCCAAAGTAAGTCCCTGATTGCTTTTTGATCTTTGGTTTATATAAAAGGGGGGACTTTTCGTGGGATAAAGTTTACTAAAATTCATTTGTCTTCACTTTAAATTCCATAAGCTAGTGGATGAGATGGAGCATTATCAATTAAGCTTTATATTATTATAGCTTCAATTGGTCGCCCTTTTTCTGTTAAAAGCTTTGTAACTTGCAAAAATTTTGGGTCGATAAATGTAATGTTGACGTAATTAGGAATATTACTTTAATTCCACATATTGTAGATTCGACCGTTATATGTACATTGTTATTTTAATAATAGCTGCTTTCCCAAATTAATTTAATTTTTGGGATTTTCATATATTAGGATGTTGATTTTATCGCGACTTCACAGTATTTCCGCTACGATTCACTAAATACTGTTACGATTTTGATAAATTACTTTATTTATTACTAATAAATGCATATCGAAAGAAAGAAATTTTCCCAAAACAAATTTTTTAAAATTCAGTGTACAATATTCGAAATAAAAATATTTTAAAGGAAATGTATCTCGGAATTTACATAAAATATAAAAGTGTTATAGCGTAGAGTCTACACCGTAGACTGAGTTATGTTGTATTAAATGACAAATTGCCAATACGATTTTTACTCCTAACAAACAGTGCTTATACGCACTTAGTTACCAGTTGATTTAACAAAAACTTTCAGCTCAAAATGGAAAGGAGGAAAAGAATACGATTAGCAGCCATTTTATTGGGAAAAATCATTACTTATTTAACAGAATACTTACATGAGGTGATTCCGCTGCGCCGGCCACGATGCCAAAATTATGTTAGGAGATTTTAAGTTCATGGAGGGAAAAGAAGTTGGTTGATCGAATTCGAAAGGATCAGAAATATGGTTGCCTGTAGTACTAGATCGCAACAAACGAGAATGCATCAAGCTAATGACTGTCGGCAGATCGAAAAACACATCTAGATGCCAACAGCTGAAGAGGGGAGCGAAAAGCATGCTAGCAAGCTATGAAAAGATGCGGTGACTTACAGAAGGTTTCAAGACCAGAGCATACTGATGTAGGTACCAAGTAGGTAATCTGGTGACAGATGTCCAGAGCATACTTAGTGCATGGAGGGAACACTTCTGCAGCCTGCTCAATGAAAGTGAAATATCCAGAGATGACGAACCGGAAACCCTAAGCTCCTGGCTATGATGAAGCTCGTATAGCGTTTGCCCAGCGATGTCTGAGCTATTCGAATAAACAGCGAACTGACAAGGTGCACGCATCAGCTTCTTTGCTGAGTATGGTCAGATGAAAGCATGGCCGACATTTGAAATCTAAATGTACTCTGCCCAATCCCATGGTCTGCCCCAATTATAGTGGGATAAGCCTTTTCAATATCGCATATAAGGTCATATCTAGATTAAACCAATCGTCAACAAACTAATTGTACTTTACAGATTGACCACATATTCGCAATGCAACAAATTTTGGAGAAACTCCGAGTGAAAAGAATTGATACATACCACTTCTTAATCGATTTTCGGCAACACCCTAAGGAGCTGCCTATACGCCTCTATGTCTGATAACTTCAATTTGATGCTGGAGAAAATAATACGAATCTTTAACAATAGTGTACAGCTGCTGGCTTTTGCCGATGATTTTGTTATCATTGGCCATTACAACTACACCGTACGTTCTGCTTTCTCCAGGTTAGGCAATTGAAAAGTAAAGTCCTCTCTCGATGAACCAAAACTCCTACCTACCCAGATCGACCCTGACATACCCAAAACATGTCCCCATGCAACGAATGTCCGCACGACATAAGCCACCACTTTGCTTGCCCACTCAAACCGGGTCATCTAACACCCCTCTCCCTTTGGTCCGAACCCGTCGAAATAGCACGTTTCCTGGGCCTTCCGTTAGATGACCTCGATGACTAAGACTGGACCTACCCGACCCCAGGCGGGGGCCGCTACAACAACAACAACAACATAAGTTGTACGAGTTATACGACGGCACCGACGTAATGCAGCGAATAAAGAAACAGCGGCCATGCTGGCTAAGTCAGGTCGGCTGAATGCACTTCAGTTTTGAAAGTATTCGTTGCAATATCCGCTGGTGGAAGCAGTTGAAGAGGAAAACCTCCACTCTGTTGGAAAGATCAAGGAACTAGTGGCCCGCTGTTGTGTCTTCGGCTATAATTTCGTAAGCGGTGCCCACGCCAAAAAAGAAGAGGACATACTCTTAATAGGCTTTATTATTAATGCGCTTTGAAAAAACTTTTACTTTTAATTAGTTATTGATTATTTGTTAAATACTATATAATTTTTTTTTTTTGAAGCTAATTTAATTAAATTAATTTTGCTCAGTTGATGTTACTCTCCCAATATTCTCATTACACAATTTTTCTACTTCCAACTCTAGCTTTTTCGCTTTCAGTAACAAAACGGCGCGTTCAATGTCAAGATTCTCCGTGTGCTTTTTAAAATAGGCAGTTTTCGCACGCATAAACTGTATTTCTACGCGGGTCCTTAGATCTTCTAATTTTTGGTTTTTTTGATATGCATTATCTCTTATACCAACTTTCGGGGGCCTTAGTTCAGTATGCCCAATTTCTTCAGTAGTGAAAGGATCCTTCACTAAATAGCCATCTACAAACTATAAAATTATTAATATAAGCCATTTCAAATATTTAAATACAATTTATACCTCAATTTGTTTTTCGTACAAGTTGCTTACGTCGCCATCAAAGCCTGTTGATGAATTAATACTTCGTGTTGGACTGAGAGGAGCTACTTTTCCGTTAATTATTTCATATTTTGGCTTAAGTGTAGGTACGTTAGTAATGTTCTAAAAAATTAATAAAATGTATAATTCACATTTTTATATAATTGTTGCCTTTTATCCATTTCTTAAAAATTGTTTTGCAAGAAAAAGAAAAGTTCAAAGAAAATTTTCGACTAAGAAACAGGAATTGAGGCGGAGTCGCAACTTATAAAATTATTACGTACTGATTGCTCCACTTTCAAATTCTGCTCACTTCGTGGATCTAGTTGTTCATCTTCTGGCATGCTTTCCTCATCGTCGTTTCCATTTGAGGTTTTATCATGCACAGGAATTAATGGATGTTGTAGTTTCAAATGGCGCCTTAAATTACCTATGGAGCTTCCGTTGAACGATATTTGGCTCCAGCAATGCTTACAAATAACACATTTCGTGTCTTTATTTTCGAAATGATTCCATATAAGACTCCTTTTCGCAGGCATCTGAAAACATATAAATATATGTAATACAATTAATAAGAGGATAGATAGCGAGCTACTCGTAGATATAGAAAATAATTACACAGCATTTCCTAACATTTGTCGCTAGTTAGATGATCTCTCTAATTTTGATCATCGAACAACAGAAGATAGGCCCATTATTTGCATGATCTCGGATTCTCTTAACTTTAGAGTTTAAGGCACCTCTCTGCTGTAAAAACAAAACGTTTCCCGTTGTTAGGAAGAGATGTATACTGAACAAACCCTAACGTGGTGACGATTGCCTGGACGAGCTCATTTCCTAAGTTCATTGCGCACAAGGTACCTCTTCGTCAAGTGCTCAGATATAGTCTGAAGTAGATATGGAGGCACCCGAAAGAACAATGTATTTTTATTTTTCAAAGCCGAAATCATTTCTCTGCTAACAATGAATGAGTCGTACTTGAGAGTGCATTGACAGTTATCTTTTATTTTGGTTTCAATTGTAAACCTAATATAAACTCATTTACCTTAACCGCTGGTCTGTTTGGTTTTTTTTCCAGTTCTATTTTGTGGTACTAAAAGTATATAATAAAAATATTATCAATTATCAGTTTTGTATATTTTTTCAGTATATTTAATATAAATATACCTTTAAATGGGTTAAAAGTCCTTTAGTGGATCCGAAGCAAGTCTTTAGAACTTTATTACACTTTTTGCATTGCGCCGTCGGGCCACCACAAGCAGAAACCAAAAAGTAATACCAAACCGAACTTTTATCATTAGCTTTTAGTTTATGCGGAATATATTTCACATCTTCTGTAAATTCTATAAACAAAATTTCATGAGAATTTTAAAGTTTTTAATAAAGAATTTATTTTTTACCCATATTTCACTGTAAGGGATACGCAACAAAAACTTGTGTAAAGGTAAATAAATATTGGATTACACATCCCTGACTTTTTATAAAGTACAGGGTGAAGATACGTTATTCACCTCCGTATAACAAAAAAAAAAAAACATTTTTAAGTGTTTTATATTTAAATTGTATATTATATTGTTATATTTAAATATATATATAATTAAATACTCAAGAAATGATTTTATTAAGCTCAGAATACTTCTCTTACAGGATACAGAAAGTTGCGGACTAATCTAAAAAATATTTAAGTTATACCATGATTAAATTTATTATATTATTCCAATCATAGATGTTAAGTAATGATTAGATAATGCTAATGATTGCTAATTAACCTTCTTTTGCGAAATTCTCTAATTCATTAAATAATTAGAATTAGTTCAACTAATTCCCATTAGATAATTGAAATTTTTATTCCAATGGTAAATCTAATTGCAATTAGTTGCCATTAGCAAAAAAATTGGGTTACCTTTACAATTAGAAATCTAATTGACTTCTGCTAATGCAATTAGATATTCAATTAGCTCGAATTAGAATCAATTATTTTGAATGATACTGATAAAACTTCAAATATATGGTGCAAATGTCCTACATTAAAGGAAATAGCACTGTTTTGCAACACACCGCTTACGTCTTCAAGCCCTGTGGAGCGACTATTTTCCTTTGCGGGCATTATTAATAGTCCAAGGCGGGGTCGCTTCACGGACTTTTCTTTCGAAAAGCTCGTATTGCTGAAAGCGAATATACCCGGTCGTTGTAGTTATTAAACAGTTAGTACGTACGTTAAATATGTCTGCATGTATGTAATATATGTACATAAGTAATAAATATGTGTGTGAAATTCATCGTATGAATATTTTAGTTTTTTTTTTGCTTTTGAAAATATGAAAATAATTGATTCTAATTCAAGCTAATTGAATATTAGATTTATATTCGAACGAATTTTCGTCATCCCTTGTCAATTTTGGTTTTGTAACAAACCGGTTTCGGCGAACCGCCATCTTAAGTGCTTGATTTCGTTCTCCGAGTATCCACCCTGTCGGAAAAACACAAAACCAAATCAACTAATTGAATATCTAATTGCATTAGCAGAAGTCAATTAGATTTCTAATTGTAAAGGTAACCCAATTTTTTTTTGTTAATGGCAAGTAATTGCAATTAGATTTACCATTGGAATAAAAATTTCAATTATCTAATGGGAATTAGTTGAACTATTTCTAATTGTTTAATGAATTACAGAATATAAACCAATTGCATCAACTGCTAATTCTAATTGGAATTTAACATGTATGATTCCAATATTAACTAAATAATTATAAACAAAAATAGCTGTGCTTTTTTGCACATATTTATGTGAGCTTAAAATTTATATGGAATGCTAAGCGCAAAGTAGAATTAGTGTTTCCAAGTTTTGATACATATTTTCCATTGATTTTTTGACAACTGACAAATAATTTTTAAATACAGAAAGAATGAAAAGTCGATGTGTGTTTTGTTTTTTACTTTTAAGGGCACAAATACACGGCTAATATAAATTACAACTATCAGCCCAGCGATTCAAGGACTTAAATAAGTCTGGTAATGCTAGTAATATGTTATGACCGTACTCTAACTGGCAATCATAGTACTCTCTCCTATAAATCTATCGCACAAAGTGTTTGAGTATAATAGCCACAGTTTTGATTAATTGGGCGAGAGGATGTGCACCAGAATTCCAGAATTGTTTAACACTCCATCCAAGAAAACTACTTTACTCATTTAAATAAGTATACTTTGATATTTTAGCTATCTTCTTTTTACTCTTTTTTTTTTTTTAATCATATACCTAATTTTGACAAAAGCGAAATGTATGAATTTGCTATGATTTTGACAATTACTACATTGAAAACAAAATACATGGTAATTTTTGTATTTTTTTCCGTGGGATAATTCTGTAAATTTTATCGATACGATTTGTCGAGTTGTTATCTAACGATTTTTATCGCTTGCACTAACGATTTGGTGACTCGGTAACTCAATTATAACTGTTGTTATTAGCTGACATTTCCTTTTTATTAAAATAGAGAAAAGGTGGTACCACTGTTTAACAAAACATCAAAATATGCGGAAAAAAATCAAAAAAAAAATATGGTTCCACTTTCCAAATTAGGCTGTATGACTCCTCGCACTGTATAGGAGCCACAAATAAATGAATCGTGCCATGCCCCTAGGTATTAAGCATTTACCGCCAAAATCTTGAGATTACGACAGATATTTATGCAAAAAATACATATATTGAATTGCGTTATTCAACAATTAAAAAAGAAATTCTCTTGCCATTTGCACATTGATAGAATGGTATCCTTGGTGATTTACATAGGCTTTTTCATGATTTCTGGAGCCCATGATTAAGATATGAGTGCAACTGAAAGCTCAATAGTACCTCCAACAAATGGTGAATTTGATGATTCGAAAATTCTCCTTGAATCTTACCGTTCTATTTGAGTCAAAGTAAATCTAATCTCTGGGGAAAATATCGAGCGGTTTATTGCCTCTATTACTGTATGTATACAGCGGCTTACGGACGTCTGGCTCATAGCTATCCCCCATTGCTCTCCAACAGGACATTGATAGCATCCAGTTGCGAAGAACCTTCAAGCAATTTAATAAACTTTAAAATTGAAAAACACCTGAAAGGTGCATTATTTACTTGTTTTTCTGTAGTTAATGCCGTTATCATTCTGTCTTTTAGTTGGCTATCAAGTTGAGAAATGATTTTTTCAACTAAATCTGGGGTTAATCGATATAACATTGGAAATTCTGTTCCACTCAAATTGAAAGCATTTTCCACTTCTCGTAGCATTCCCCATTTTTATTTTATTTTAACTTTTATACCATTTGTTTTAGCCTAAATAAAAATAAAATTCTTTCGTCAATGGCGCTAACAACTCGAAATTTTATGTCGTTTAACATTAACAACTAATCGTTATAATTGTCGCTTAGTATTTTTAACGATCCGAAAATCGTTATAATAGTATCCTGAATTGTACCACTACTTTCGTCTTTAAAGAAATTCACCCTGCAACCGAATGACAAAATCTGTAATTGCCGTGTATTTTGTTCTTCCCAAGGCGAATTTCCGTCCAATGATCGAAAAAAGTTTAATTCGCTTTTATCATTTCAAAAAATATAGCTTGCAAATAGCTAGCAGAGTAATGTTATGAGTAAAATGCGTTGGCATGATGAAGAAGTCTTTTGGCAAAAACCATAATGCATCCATTCATTTTGGTCTCAATGAATTAGGAATGTGGGTGGAAAACTCAGACAATTTCTTTCGTAAAGTTGTTACAGCTGGAGAGAGCGGTTTGGTCGCAGGCTTCTTTTATACCATATTTGAGACGATGAATTTGCGCATACGTACAGATATTACAAAACAGCACGATCAACGTAGAATGTACGTACACGAACATATTGTTACGTTTTTCGATGATTTCCCAAATTCTTCGAGTCCGATCATTGGATTGCTAAATAAAACTGCCAAGGACTTGTTAGTTTGGCCTCTTAATCGTCAGGAATTTACTCAACGTTGTTTTAGTCCTCAATAATTACAATTTCCTTCACTATACACAATGGCTTATTTTACAATTACTAATAATACACAATTATATTCCGCTTCACGCTGTTTATCCGTTTCTAAAACACAAAGCTCACGGCAATGTTAACGCCACTGCGTTTTCTACTCGTCTCTCTCGTGATAGCTGCTGCTGCTCTTTTTATACCTGAGGATAAATCAAACATTTCGTTCACGCGTCCAAGAATAGGCTGATTATTCGTTTGGCTGCGATAGCTGCTGCCACTCCGTTTATGCCTAACGATGGTCGAAACAGTCCGTTCAAGCGCTAACTCGTTTGCCTGAAGTAGTTTTTGCTGCTTTTTTCGTCTGTCCTTTGTACGGAAAATTTCCATCACACTATCACTTCTTTGTCTGTCTTTTGTACTGGGAACTTCCATCATACTGCCACTCCTTTTGCCTGTACTTTGTATTTGGGATTTCCGTCACAATATGTTTGTATGTACATATGCCCATGAAAATGTATTATATGCCACTAAATTATCATTCCAATTGACTATTAATAAGAGCGACCTATTTATGTATATCTATGCAGCCATTCGTCTGCTTTGAAGGGGATCATACATGTGTATAAAAATTGTGGATTACCAAAATTGTATACCTGCGCCCTTATATACTCAGTTCGTGGAATGCTCATATGTACATACATATGTCAATGGGACAGTTGGCTTTTTATGATCAGGTTATTATAGTTTAAAAATGGACACAAGAATTTCTTATGAAATTTTTAAAATTTTCATGTTAAAACTAAGAGAGATGTTTCTCAAAACTAAACGTGTTCTAGTTTCGATAATATCAGATGGGGTCACTACAATTATAATAACACCTATATTAGTGTCGTCAAATTGATGTTGTTGTTTTTGTTGTTGTAGCAGCTAGGCTAGTAACCGGAGGATAACTATGCCCTGACATTTTAGAGTAGTATCCTTGCGGTCGATGTCGCCGTCGATAAGACGATACTGCACGGTGTTGTGTAAAATGAACGCCAAGCCTCCACCATGATCTCGCTCGCAATCCTTTATTATCATATTATAGCCAGACCGGAAAGAGATCTGAGCGGGCGTTCAGGTTTGTTTCGCCGCTATTGGCTGGTGCTTCGGAGTCATGATGCGGAGCTCCGTTGTGCAGTGAAGATCTGGGGGGTTACCCAAAGTGGGTAGTTGCGCAGAAGGAACTGCCGTGAAAGCTTGAGACGCAGCTGGGCGCTGACAGCATAGGACCACGTATCACGTGGTCCACTCCCTGGGAGTCTTAAGGTCTGCAAATGTCTTAAGATAACTTCAACCATTGCACAGATTGCATTTAACCGAGATGGAATAATGGTGGAGTCGTCCTTGGCACACGCAGCAGATATAATCCATCGGACCAGGGTGAGTTTCAACACCAGCCCTGATAAGATTTTAGGGCAACCCTACTGCAGGGTGCTGCTCTGTTGGCGAACTTAGGCTAAGATTACCTGAGCACCTAAACGAGGTTAGGTCGCCGAAAGGGTGACAGCCCTTGGTCGGATGATATCGGGGTCAACTCCGATATGTAGAACCGGCTATCATGATAATCGTCAAATCGTCAAATGATCTCATCAAATTGATATTTATGGATGCTAAGGACGGTCAGTACAAGTGTAGTTTGGATGTCGTGTGTACACTTGTGCAATAATATGATTATATGGGCTTTTATCGCGGACTATTTGTGTCAATTTTTCGCATTGTTATACAATCTTACTTTTGTATTTTACGAATTGATACGATTATAATTTAACCTTTGTATTTAAGAATAATATAAATAAAAACGGGATAAAGAATTATTATTTATAACAAATAATTTTTTATCAGCGGCTGCTGGTCGTAACGTGTTGCACGACCACAGAATATGATTTCAGAGCATATAACAGGCCTGATATAACCAAATGGACTATACTGTTATAGGCGTCGGCATACATTTAGATATACCTATCACTATCCTAAGTCCCAGCATCCACTAGAACCTACTTATTGCAAAGAGCGACGACGAAAAAATTCCAATCAAAGTAGACAGGACTGAAGGCACATATTTATATTTTTTTTAAACCTGCAACTGCGGCGAACAAGGACCAGATCTGAGGATATTCACTTCAATGCCCAACTTAGTAAATAATAAGAATGAAGTATGATGGTATTTACATATGTATGTATATGTATAATATAAAGGAAATATAAAAACTTTCATAATTTATGCTTGATTACAAAGTTCTCTTGTGCATTAGCTATCCTAGCCAAGAGTGTCAAACGAAATTTTCTGTTTCTAAATATTTTAAGCAATATTTGTGAAAATAACAACTTTTTATGAGTGCAACTATTTTTATAGACATTTAATAGTAAATAATATATTTAATAAAGCCATAAAATGAACCACAATACTAAAAACTCTAATGAATTTGAAAATTTTCAAACGGAGGATAATATTAATATTGAAAATGTTTCCACTACCAACGACGTTTATGACAAATCTCAAACATTGATGGATATTGCTAACAACACATTCAAAGAATTATGCCGTACTCTAGAGAATGAGCAGTCTAAATTGATGGAACTAGAGGAACGCCGTAAAAAACTGCAAGAAGAAATGTTACGTTTAAAGCAAGAAATTGAAGAGGAGAAACATACTTACCGCCTAAATCTTGTGGAATCGTTAACAGAAAATGAGGAGGCGCTGAGCGCCAGAAATATGGAAAACATTGAAAATAATAATATGGAGGCGGACGAAGGTAAAAAATAGAAACAAATGATATATAAATAAAAAATTAATTTTTAATTTATAATAAAAATTCGTGTTCAGAGTTCAAAAATAAACTATATACATGTTATGAAGATGATGAAGTTGCTATTGGCGAAGAAGCGACGCCTGTTAACTATTCAGCTGAAGAAGATGAAAACACACATCCGAATGAGATTGCTTTTAGCATTCGGAAAAGGCTTCAGAGCGTAGTGGCCGAGTGCCTTATTGAACAGTGCAATTATAATGATCCGGATAAAGAGGTATTTACTTTTAATCCATTTAAAACAAAATGCATTATTTTCTTATTACATTTGTATTTTTAATATATGAATGTAGATGGGAGTGAATAAATCCTCGTCTTAAGCAAGTGCTCTTTATCATGTGATATGAAAATATGTGTCTGTAATTTTATACACTTAAAAATTTTGTTCAAGAATTTCAAATTTTATTTCATAAATGTTTAAAATAAACCATAAAACCTTATAATTTAATTTTGTAAAAATATTTTGTGGTTTAAAAGTTTTTCAATAGCTCTACACAGTTTTGTAAATGCTCCAGACTTCGGTGTGTAGGTTGAACATTGCAATTGATACTTAAATGTCTCCAAAAACGCCCGCGTCAACTAAAAATTAAAAACATATAATATTAATTTAATACAAGTAGTTTCCAATTTTACCTGTATAATCTCAATATTCATTTTATGTGAGGTTATGACTTCCATCAAAGTTGGGATAAATTTTTCAAAGAATGATATCAAATGAGGGCTGATTACTGGTAAATCAATTGGAGTTATACACACCAAATAACACTTATGTGTTTCCTTGAATAGTTTAAAAATGCATTGAGTTAACTACGAAATGAAGATACCAAATGCTACAATACCAATAAAAATTTCTGTGAAATTTCGTTTCCTTGCATAAGTTTATACGATTCCACAGTAAACATATTTAAAATGCTTTTAGCCCATCGAAAAATTGTATAAGAATTGTTTACACTGCAAATATTTCGCAACTTATCTAAACAAGTTGAATCTGTGTTGTCTGCTTTACAAAGAGTTTCAATTTCTTGCTTATATATTGCGAAGTATGACCCAATCTTGGTAACTATTTGTAAATGGTAAAGTGATATTATATTATCAGAAGCCATTGTTACATTTTTAATAGCTTTTTCCATCAATTCATCCAGATGGCTCCACTAAGAAAAAAGATTAATATTAATTACGTTAATCAATATTGTGCATAATTTACATTAAAACTGTCCAATTCTTCAAAAAAGTCCAAACATTTGTGTAAACATTCCCAAACCGCTGTGGCCGTTTCAATGGTGTCCACGAAATCAACGTCTCTCAATACTGAATCATAAATAACGCCATGTATGTTTTGCCCTTGAATATATTCAAAATTCTATACGCAATATTAAAATTAATTGAATTATTAACGATATTCCGTCTAATAACTTACACCACTCTTTAAAATAATTTTAAATATTGCTATCCCTATTAGCTTGCATGTCAACTCATGGCTTTGGCGCACTGTTGCTCCCACTGATAAACAGAAATTGACCCACTGTTGGTTAAGTGTCAGCGCACAATATTGCAACTATATATGTATGTATAATTGTATATTTTATTCTCTTAAATTGTGCTTAATATTTCCGATTTACCTGTAAAAACCTCGCAAACCCATGCAAAGACCCTATTTGCCTTTTCCAAGCTGTTTTACTAAGCCTTTCTTTATAAAACTTAAATATGATATGCTCCACGGCGGAGCTTTGAGTTGGTACTCTTTGTCTTAATATTCGGTCCGCGTTTTTATGGATACTTTCACAAGGCAACCGGTAAATGCTTGAAGTTGAAGTAATTTCGCACAACAAGACTACTAAGTCGGCGTAAACCTAGGTATATTTATACAACAAACAATATCTTTAAGATGAACAATTTTATAAATTGTTAATGTGTATACCTCATGAGCTTCTGGATAATTGCTTTCAAAGACCCAGTGCTGATTTATTTGCAACAAATTAAAGAGTATTGGAAGCTGCACTTCTGAGCACTTTCTGAATTCATCAAAATGTTCTTTTTGTAAAGGTGCATTATCGAAATCCTCTGTTAACACGGGTACGAAGCACGAAGAAATCAAATTCCTAAAACTATTCAAATTTTCGGGAGCGTGAAACATATTATTTTCTGGTTTGCGGCAATAGTAACGCTCCTTTCTTCAAGTTTCTTTTTTCAAAAACCAAATATGTTTAGATCAATTTGCTTTATTTACAAATTTTCATACAATTCCATTCAAATTTTTCGCAAAAGGAAAACATATTTATTAAATTTTTTCGTTTACACTACACCGTTTTTTTTCATCAGGTACGGTGTCAAGACCAGCTGATGAGGCTCTCAGAAAAAAACGTAATACTTATAGTGAAAGTACTCACCGACGTAGGAGGCTGATACAGGTTCTGGGTCATGTATACAAGTGTCTAAAGACTGAGTTGACACACGAATACTCTTGTTGCTTTTTATTGGCAATTTTTCTTTTGGTATTGCCCTTCACATTCACACGGAGCAGCTTTGTTCATTTCATTTTCGCAGTTTATTGCCCACTCCACCCCTTTACAAGTTTTTACATATTTTTTAAAATAAATTATATTGTAAAATTTTTCGTAGCTACCTCGATGATTTCCCAAATCCTTCGAGTCCGATCACTGGGTTGCTAAATAAAACTCCCAAGATTTGTTCTAACGTTTATGCCTAACTCGTCTGTCAGTACTGGGAATTTCGATCACACTATCATTCCTTTTGTCTGTCGCTTGTACTGGAATCTCCATCACACTACCACTCCTTTGACTGTCCTTTGCATTTGGGATTTCCACTACTATATGTATATATATACAAAAATATTTTTACATTTACATATACAAATTTAATTTTTAAATTTAGCAGACCACAACAGCAACCATTCCGAGAATGCAAATATAAATGTGAAAAGGAATGACAAAATACGATTACAGATTTAAATTAATTAATCCCGTAAGTTTGATTTTACATCCAAATACTTTTGATGACGGAAAGAGAGCAGCGTACTGTTTTCTCGCCACCTACACCTCTCCTACAAACTAAGAGTTGCCGCAACAAAAATATTCGGGTGTAAACTCAGTCTAAGGGAGCAAATAGCAATCGGCGCGCCCTGAACCTTCTCGTTCATATACGTTCCCTGCTGGTAACTTATACCTAAAGTTTATTGTACAGAATAGCTAAGTCAAAAAGTCAAGTATGTGGGTATATGTGTTCTAAGTTCGCATAACTGAGGCGTTAGTTTAATCGAGGAGAACTTTCGAAAGCTTTCAATTATACACTATAGCCAACCGGTAATTGTGGATCAGAAAAAATCCACATTTTGACTTGTGACATTTTTGTTATTGTAGTTGAGATGTATGTCGGAGTTGTCATATGATCAATTTTCATTTTCGGGCCAGGAATAAAAGAAATTATGCTGAGGCTTTGTGCAATTGTAATATACTGCTTTTTAGCAGGTGAGTAATCAGAAAATTATATTGATAATATTTATTTACAATCCAGAGAATATAAGTTGTTGGATTGTCTGCGATTAAAAGTGCAATGCTTAAATTTGATAGGTGTAGTGAAGGTGGTACATATTGATTTTGAGCTTAGTCAACAATCACAGAATGCGTCAAAATTGTATTCCTATGTATATTGAACAGAAATTAATACAAATTCTTATTTTTAGTTAATGCTGACGGTACATTCTATGTATTGAACACTCCCGACTCGCTGACCTTCCAGCGCATTCCTGCTGTTCTTCCAAGTGAACAAGTGGGTGATGTTATAAAAGCAGCAAAAGGTTTAGAAGCATCCGATACAGCCGATTTTTCTGGTCTCGTAATCAATGACCCGTTCGGTCTTCCCCAAAAGGCTTTCATTGTAGATGTTATTGGCTTGAACGATATACCTGTAGGTGACGACATAGTCAGCTATAAAGTTGAAGGTCAATCAGTATCCGCCTCCTTAGAAGATCTGAAATTGTCATCAACTGAAAATCAATCTGGTTGCGATATTAACATATCCAACTCTAAGGAAAACGTAAGTATTTAATACATAATAAAAAAATTGCCTTGAAAAAATAAATGCCTCGTTTTATATTAACAGCTGGTAGACTGTGTTGTAAAATCGAAAAACGAGTTCGTTTATGCAAAAATCGATGTATCTAACTTAGTAAAAAATGACGCAGAGAAAAAGAATACGATATCACTCTTGGTTAATGAAATTTATTCACTGCAAAACAAAATTGAAGACGAAACATCACAATCACTCTTGGTCGTAATTTTCGTACATGAAAATGAAAAAGATGCCACCGTTTCGCGTAAGAGACGCGAAGCAGTTCCTGGAGCAAAAACTGTGAGTATATAAATTAATAAGTTATAAATAAGTTAATTTTCTCTTTTAAGAATACGTACAACCTTGCTGCCTACTATGATCAAAACTACCCAGTAATCTTCAACATTATTCTTTGGTTCATGGTTGCATTGGGTCTATCGCTTTTGGCTGTTTGCTACGCAATTGCGGATATGGATCCCGGCAGAGATTCTATTATCTACAGAATGACTTCAACAAGAATGAAGAAAGATAACTAAGATGTTATTGTTTATATTTTAAGTTCAGTATATATCATTTTCAAAATCAACTCCGGAAATGCGGATTATATACATAATTGCATATATTAAAATCAAGTATTATAATAATGTTCCAAAGTGAATTTAAAGATAAAACAGTTCAATGTGAAGGTTTTAATAGCAGCCCTTGGAACATTCTGAATGTATAGAAACTCTTTTTATGATATTTTATTTGGTCTACCTCTACCTGTGTGTGTTGTTGACCTATTAAAAGCTCATCTGTAAGAATTAATAAGAAACTAGTGTTGAAATAGCATGAAATAAATAAAAAATGGTGGTTACTAAATAAATTCTTAAAAAGAAACACTATTTTATTTTATTTTAGTTGGTTCTGATAATAGAGTAGATCTTCTTAATCCTAATTAGATATTAATAAAAAAAGTTAAGATTTATAGAAGTGAAAAAATCCTTAGAGATTATAATTCGAAATTGCAGACAATAAATAGAAGATAAGCCTACATAAAATTAACAGGATAAAATAAAATTAAAATATAAATAAAAACATTCTTCTATATAAAATAACTAGCGGACCCAGCTTGCTTTGCTACACCTATAACAAAACTCAAAAAAATCTAACTGAAATTTTGAATTTTCGATTTTTTTTTTGGAAAAGAAAATGAAAAAAATTGATTCAAAATTTTTTTCCGAACTTTTTTAAAATTTTTTTTATCATTTAAAATTTATTGTCATTTTAATTTTTTCACTCTCTTTCAACACCATATACAACGTAAAGTACGCGTATTTTGGAATTTACATGTATTTGTTGTTGTTGTATGTATTTTGTATGGGCAGCGACCAATGTTCACTAAAATGGTCATACCTCTGTAACGGCTGCACCAATCTCATGAAAACTTCACATTAACCTTCTGCTAATATTCCTTTATAAATCCTAATCTGGTGGTTCTCAAGTTATAGGCGTTCATCAAAATTTGCATTGATTTTTATATAAATAAAATAAAATAAAATCATATTGAGATCGCAATAACTGAGTGGTACTACCATGCGGAAGGTCGATATCTCTCTTTTCCCAGCTACACATCAGCATGGCTTCCGGAAAGTGCACAGCACCACAACAGCACTTAACGCCGTAAACACCTGCTACTGTTGACTTGAGGTCAAACTTCAAAGCTATGGAAAATTAAAGGGCGTTCCGCAGGATGGTTTCCTATCCCCGATGCAGCTTAATTTCTATATTTCGAGACTTCCTCCAGAGAGCGTCTCTTTGATCTGATACGCCAATGGCTGTTCGATTTTGGCGTTTGACCAGGATACTGATAGCCTTTGTTCGAAAGTAAACTGCTATCTCGAACTTTCCAATTTCCTCACTGCACGATATCTTCACCTACAACCTCCTCTGTCCTTTTCACCAGCTGGACGAAGGAGTACCGGCTAGAACTCAATGTGAAAGTCGATGATGTAAAAATTCCGACCACAAATAACCCCAAGTTACTTGGAGTCACATTTAACAGCCTGCAATCCTTCACTCCACATACGACTGCGATTGCCACCAAAGTACAGAGCCGCAACAAAATCTTCAAATCGCTAGCCGGTAGCACCTAGGAAAAGACAAAGAAACACTGTTGTCAACGTGCAAGACAATTGGTCGGCCAGTCGTAAACTATGCTGCAGACATGTCAAAACACCGCCCTAAGGACGCAGTGAAACATCTACGCTCCCACTTAAGGAGCATAATGTTATGCTGTGTAAACAATATTTGCTGGGATGCTACCATCCGGGTCACCCAACAGACACTTATTGGAAGCTGAACTACTACCTAGGCACATCAAGAAGGGAGTACTCGACTACCGCGACTCCGTACAGTAATTCAGACAAGACCCGCTGGGCAGGACGGTGTACAGACAAGCCATAAACTCCATTCACCGAGAGTTCGTTAACACCTAACACCCCTCTCCCTCTGGTCCGAACTCGTCGAAACAGCACGTTTCCTGGGCCTCCTCGATAGCTAAGACTAGACCTACCTCACCCTAGACTAGACCTACCTGACCCTAGACCCTAGACTAGACCTGAAAGTCTAGCCACAATCCGCCTCAAAGCAATGTTCTTCAACCTATCGCTGATTAGCATCCATGCCCCTACGGAAGAGAGGGACGATGTGACCAAAGATGCTTTTTATGAGCGCCTAGAACAACTTATGAGCGATTGCCCCGCCACTAAGTCAAAACTGTGCTAGGTGATTTTAACGGCAGAGTGGGCAAAGAAGGTATTTTTGGCGCAACAGTCGGAAATTCAGCCTTCACGGCGAAAACGGGATGAGGCTGATCGATTTCGCCATGGACTGAAATATGGTTGTCTGCAGTACTAGATTCCAGCACACGAAAATTCATAAAGCTACGTGGCTGTCCGCGGATCAAAAATGCAACGAAATTGATCATGTCGTGATTGACTGTAACATGTATCCAGTGTTTTATTTTTGCGCACGTTCCGAGAACCCAACATCGACTCTGACCACTATCTTGTCCCAGAGAAGATACACACCTGCCTCTGTGCGAGGCTGCGGTCGACCACAACACGTGCGGAGTGGGATTTATAGAACTGAAGAAGGAAGCAAGTTGCATATGCAAGCCAAAAAAGAAAGAGACCGAGTTACGTGAGTATGAAGAGCTTGAGAAGCTGGCGGATAGGGGTAATGTTCACAAATTCTACGAAAAGGTGTGAGGACTTACAAAAGGTTTCAAGACCGGAGCAAACTCTTGTAGGACTCGAAAGAGGTTATTCTGACTTTATGGAGAAACAATTCTCCAACTTGATGAATTACAAGTGAAAGTGGATCGATGACGATGAAGAAGATGCTCCATTGCCCGACTATGTAGAAGTTTGAAGAGCAATTTACCGAACGAAGAACAACAAAGCGAGGACTACACAGTCTGTGCTACTTACCGTGGGATAAACCTCCCCAATATCGCATATTCTATCTAAAGTATTGTGTGAAAGATTAATTCCCAACGTCAACAAACTCATTGGACCTTGTCATAGCGACTTTGGACTTAGAAAATTTACAATTGACCAGATTCATCATATGCCAAATCTTGGACACCATCTATTTGTCGACCTTAAAGCAGCCTTCGACAGTTCGAAAAGGAGCTTCCGCTACACCGCTATGTATTTGGTATCCCCACAAAACTTATACGTCTGTGTAAACTGGCGTTAAGAAGCACCATTAGAATCTAGAATGACCAAACGAGGTTTCAGACAAGATGACTCCTTATGGTGTGACTTTCTTAATTTGTTGTTGGAACTGAACAGAGAAGGTACGATCTTCTATAAGAGTGTACAACTGCTGGCGTACGCCGATGATATTGATATCGTTATCCTCAAAAACCGTATAGTCAGTTCTGCTATTTCCAAACTGAATAAAGACGTGAATCGAATTGGTCTGGTAGTGAACGGGGGCAAGAAAAATTTATCCTGTCATCGAACAAACAGTTTTCGCATCTTTGCATTCACGACTGGACTCCCATGTCACTGTTGACAGTCATGACTTGTAGATAATTTCGACGCAGAATCACTCCAGCCAACAGGTGCCACTTTGGACTGAGTAGGTAATTGAAAAGTAAAGACTTCTCAGGACGAGCCAAACCAAAACTCAAGTCCGTCGTTATTCACGTTCTGCTATATGGTACGAAGGTATGGACAATGGCAATATCTCATAAGTCGGCATTAGGTAAGATTTGTATCACTTTGAGATTTTTCGAGAAATCGTGTCCACCGATTAAAAAATTGAGTTTTGAAATAAACGTGTTTAAGGTTCAAATTGACACAGACATGGCCTGATGGGCGAAACTTCCAAAGGGTCTATCTCTTAGAAATAACAGTCTACTAATTCTAGTGTCGGCTTCGCCCTTATATACTACACAGATTGCTCATATTAACGCCTGGAAAGAGATGTTCTTACGTTCAAAAAAATCCTGTTTCTTTCACCTGAAATTCGTTTCGTATTTTCGCCACAATAATATGGCACGGTTATTTGCCAACATAGTTTAGTTGTGCTATATCATAATTTTTGAGTTTTTAATGAACAAATCAATGGCCACATGTCGCATGAAAGTTTTCAGTGCATGTGGAGCATCGTACAGCCCTAGACCTGTACAATGATGTGGAGGCATATTTCTAGAGGTCCTTAGCGATTTTGCAGTGATTTCTAAAAATGTAATCAATATCTATAAAAATCAAAATTTATAATTAATTTAAATTTCTACTTATCGCTCAGAAAAACATAACAAACTTTTGTTGAAAAATCATTTTGTTTTAAACTATTGTTACGATCTTGCTGATTAACCTCGATGATTTCCTTAATCTTTCGGGTACGACCTCTGGATTGTTAAATAAAATCGCCAACTTAATTTGCAGTCTCTTTATTTATAAAGACTTAATCAATGTCCTTTTAATTATTCGGTAATTCACAATTCAATTACAATTTACGTTACTATTTACAATCACTTGTATACAACTTTCACAATGTACTGTTTTTATTACTTTACTGTAATGTAATCTCCACGAGTTTAATTCACAACTGAATCACGACTGATTGCTGACTGACTCTCTTGCAGTCGTATGTCGTCCTTATATACTTGTTTGCTACGTGAAAACGAAACCCCTGGAATTATTGCGTCGTTTACGATAATCGTCGTTTACGATAATCGCCTCTTACGTTCTAGAACGTGCCAGTTCATCTGTCATTCGCTTCGCATTTTCGCCACACTGCCCTCCACCTAAGTCTGATCGTCCCGATCAGACACATTCACTGTTCCAAACGCAGCAAGCCTCTCTAGGTGGATCACTTTCATCTTGCTTCCTGGGCTCCCAACATTCTGGATTCGATACACTGCATCATTCAGCCGTTTGATTACCTTATATGGACCCTCCCAAACGCATTGAAGTTTTTGGGACAAACCTCTCTTCCGTTGTGGACTGCACAGCAACACCAAATCTCCACTTTGGAAGCCTTCAGAGTTCATCGCTTTGTCATACCTGGCCCTCAATTTGTAATGGTTTCGTGGTTTTGGCCCTTTAGTTGCTATGCACTTCTTGCAGTTAGCAACCCACTCAGCAATCGATTGACGACAACCAACCCAATAGAACCTCTGCTTGATCTTCTCCAGCATTTTCCTAATGCTTAGATGCTCTCCACTAGGACCATTGTGAAATTTCCTAAAAATATCCGGAATTCTTAACCTCGGAACTACTATAAGCTTCCGAGAGCACTGGCCATCTTCACTTTCCCATACTCTATGCAAACAGCCCGATATCAATTCTAAACTGTTCCATTGTGCCCAGTATGCTTTCGCGATGGGACTTTCCGCTAGCATTTGTTCTTTACTTGGCCGTCGGTTCACCTCCAATCCGCGCATTACCAATTCCAAGTCTGGGTCTTCTTGCTGACATTTTCTTAAGTGGCTTGCCTCCCACTTTCCTGCTCGTGTAATTGTTATTCGCCGGACGTCTATTATGCCCTCAGCTTTTGAGCATCGTTTGCGTCGTCTTTCCTCTCTGTTGGAGCCCGACTGGCATTCGCGTGCGAAGTGACCTGCTTCACCGCAACTGAAGCACTTTCCATCTTGATTATTGACACCAGAACGATTCATTCCTTCTAACGACTTCAGAGTTCTCAATATTTCAGTCCTCACATCTGGTGTTTCTACCTCCAAACGCTTCACTTTGTGGGCCGGCTTACAAAGCAGTGCCGCTGCTTCACGTGTCTGAGCATACGCAACCGTCTCAGCGAATGTTAACTTTGGATTCGCATAAGTCTCTCGCTTGGTGTACACGTCTTTAATTCCGCTGATGAACCTCTGGATTTTTAATCTTTCGAGATATTCAGCCGACGCGTGCCCTGTGGCTAAATGAGCCAATCTCTCGATTTCAAAAGCATATTCCTGTAGAGATTCATTATGTTTTTGGTCACGCTGTTCCAGCTCCATCTGGTAAATTTGCCTTCTGTGTTCGCTACCAAAGCGTCTTTCCAGGGCTCGCATTACTGCGCCATAGTTCTCCCTCTTACATTCGGGAATAGTCAGCAAAATATCCGCTGCAGGTCCTTTCAACGTAACAAATAGCGCAGCGCATTTTTCCTCGATGGTCCAATTATTTAACTCAGCCGTCTTCTCGAACTGGAGCTTGAAGATCTGGAATGGAGCTGTGCCGTCAAAGGATGGTGCTTCTACCCACGGGCTGTTCATCGATATGGCTGGACGATGCAACTGCAAATCTCGGACACGTCGCTCGAGCTCGTTGATTTTGGCTTCAATTAATTCTTCTATTTTTTCTTGCCGACCGTGCAATTCGTTGACTTTGCTCTCAATTAGCTCCTCTATCTTGTCTTGTCGCTCCTCGATTAGATTCTGTCTTTCCTTAAGTTCTGCATTTTCGATCACCAGATTTTGCTGTATTTGTGCGATTGTTCCTTCTAATCCATCCAACTTTTGTGATATGCTGGCATCGATTTGTGATATGTTCGCGTTCTGTGCATCCATCTTTTGTGACATGTTCGCGTTCTGTGCATCCATCTTTTGTGACATGTTGTCATTGATTTGTGAAATTGCATTCAACAACATGTTCATGTCCATACCGGTAGATGAGCCAGGGGGATTTTCTTGAATCTTACCTGATGGCTGCTCCAACCCCTTCGCAGAATCAATAGCTTCTTCATTGTCAATGTCCTTCAAGGATACATCTTCATCCTCGCGACGGAATTCGTACTGGTTCAAGTCGATGCCTTCGGCTTCCATTGATTCTCGCAGTCTCGATTGCAGCTCTGCCTTATTTCCTGTTGTAGACAATCCTCGCTTGGCCAACTCCTTCTTGAGAAGAGGTATCGTCAAATCCTGAATCTTCACCATTTTTCAGTTATTATCCTCTGGAATTTATTTAACAATCCCACTTCTGACACCAATTGTTACGATCTTGCTGATTAACCTCGATGATTTCCTTAATCTTTCGGGTACGACCTCTGGATTGTTAAATAAAATCGCCAACTTAATTTGCAGTCTCTTTATTTATGAAGACTTAATTAATGTCCTTTTAATTATTCGGTAATTCACAATTCAATTACAATTTACGTTACTATTTACAATCACTGGTATACAACTTTCACAATGTACTGTTTTTATTACTCTACTGTAATGTAATCTCCACGAGTTTAATTCACAACTGATCCACGACTGATTGCTGACTGACTGACTTACAGTCGTATGTCGTCCTTATATACTTGTTTGCTACGTGAAAACGAAACCCCTGGAATTATTGCGTCGTTTACGATAATCGTCGTTTACGATAATCGCCTCTTACGTTCTAGAACGTGCCAGTTGTCGGCTCCTCTCTTTCATCTGTCATTCGCTTTGCATTTTCGCCACATTATATTGTTACGATCTTGCTGATTAACCTCGATGATTTCCTTAATCTTTCGGGTACGACCTCTGGATTGTTAAATAAAGTCGCCAACTTAATTTGCAATCTCTTTATTTATAAAGACTTAATTAATGTCCTTTTAATTATTCGGTAATTCACAATTCAATTACAATTTACGTTACTATTTACAATCACTTGTATACTACTTTCACAATGTACTGCTTTTATTACTTTACTGTAATGTAACCTCCATGAGTTTAATTCACAACTGATTCACGACTGATTGCTGACTGACTGACTTGCAGTCGAATGTCGTCCTTATATACTTGTTTGCTACGTGAAAACGAAACCCCTGGAATTATTGCGTCGTTTACGATAATCGTCGTTTACGATAAACGCCTTTTACGTTCTAGAACGTGCCAGTTGTCGGCTCCTCTCTTTCATCTGTCATTCGCTTCGCATTTTCGCCACAATATTAAACGATAAGCTCAAAATTTTATGTGCGTCTATGAAATAGGCACATATAGAATTAGTGCTACCAAGTTTTGTTACAATCTTTTCATTGACTTTTTGACAACTGCGAAATAATTTTTAAATAAGTAATGAATGAAATGACAAATGCGCTTAAAAAAACAAGGCTAATAATTATATTTCGGTGTTCAAGAAGAGTAAAATCAATAGTTTTAATCAGCTAAAACAAAATCAATTGTAAAATATATTTCTGTGTAGGAATGGAAATTTAAATTTTCTGTACCTAATGGGAAAGATAATTTTTACAAAAGCATACATGAAATTAAACATACATTTTGCTTATAACATATATGCAAAAAGCCGATTTTCATGTAATAGGCTAATAATCGTATTGCAGCTATACATAATAGTAATCCGATATTCATGATTAGGTATTCATGATCTGTAAAGCAAATATGAAATTGCAAGCCCATAGTTTTATAAACAATGAAGTTATATTGCAAAATGTTTCTCTAAATTCGATAAAATAACTTATGGAAGTATTCAAACATATGTATGTGTTAAAATTTGATAAAAATTTGAAGTTCATGCATTGGTTAGTTTAGAGCAAGAAGATTTTACTATCTAACATTTATTAAAAAGATGCTATGACGGCTTGGTTGTGATCAAAAAAAAATTTATTATTATTTAATTTTTGAATGAAAGAAATTACTCAGAAAACAGTTTTTAAGTTTGAACAGAAAAATAAAAGTCAAAACATAATTATTATTTTTGAAGAAATTTTTAAAACTCAAAATGTAATGAATATATTTAATGGAAAAATATAATTCGGAAAAAAGAAATTAAAGAAAACAATAATCATTTTTTGAGTGATATGATATGTCTGAAAAATTTTATTAAATCGAAAATTATTAGATCAGTGGTGGCATTCAGTAAGCTATAATAACGATTTTCGGATCATTAAAAATACTTAGCGACAATTTTAACGAATCGAGCATTCACTATGCATATTATAACGATATTCGATACAGTTATAGTAATTAGCGACAATTTTAGCGATTCGAGAATTTGCTAAGTATGTTATAACGATATTCACAATCGCTTGATCAGCTGTTGTCGTTAACTACATGATTAACAACTTATCAACAACAACAACTTAAACGACAAAAAATAGCGCCATCGACAAAAGATTTCATATTTTATTTAGGTTAAAATAAAAGTTGAAATGAAATACAAATGAAATACAAAAAAATGTTACTAAAATGTCTTTTAAATATTTGGCATACGCTTTGTCCCAAGATGAGGAAATAACGCACTGTTCGTTACTGGGTAGAAGTTTGCTTTCAACTTCAGTTAAACAGAATTTCGATAGTTATATTGATTAACCCCAGATTTAGTTGAAGAAATCATTTCTTAACTTGATAACCAACTAAAAGCAAGAGGATAAGGGCGATATCTACAGAAAAACAGAGAAATAATGCAACTTTCAATTGTTTTAATATATTTTAACTTTGTTAAATTGCTTGAAGGTTCTAACCGCTTTACGATTCTTTGCAACTGTTTTTCGCAAAGGTTAGCTTTCCCATGGCGCAAATAGAGCGACAAGTATCAAAAGAGATTTTTGTTTCATCAAACTCACCATTTGTTGGAGGCACTATCGGAGGCTATCGATTACACTCATGTATGTGTCAATCATGGGCCCCAAGAATTCATTCTATCAACGTGCAAATGGTAAGATAATTTCTTTTTTAATTTTTGAATAACGCAGTTCCATATATGTATGTATTTTGTGCATACAAGTAGATACAATGGCGTACAAAAGTCTATATATAGCGCCTGTATTCGTGCGTGGAAAGTACTAACACTTTGCTGAAAAAAGTAGGTATACAGTTTTATTTTAAATCCTTTTCTATTCACATGTATTAAAACAAACCAAATCTCTTACATAAAATAAAACAATTGTGGTGAAAAAACGCAAAAATGTCCTTGCAAAAATTGTGCTTGTCTACATACACCACAGGTTTACCAGCAGTTATGTCGATATGCTGTGCTGTTATGGCGGTTAGGTACCTTTTTCTTACTATTGTGGCGAAAATGCGAAGCGAATGACAGATGAAAGAGAGGAGCCGAAAACTGGCATTTTCTAGAGCGTAAAACGAGACGATTATCGTAACGAGACGCGATTATTCCGGGGGTTTCGTTTTCAAGCAGCAAACAAGTATATAAGGGCAACACTCGACTGCAGAGAGTCAGTCAGTAATCAGTCGTGAATTAAACTCGTTGGAGATTACATTACAGTAAAGTAATAAAAACAGTACATTATGAAAGTTGTATACAAGTGATTGTAAATAGTAACGTAAATTGTAATTGAATTGTGAATTACTGAATAATAAAAGGACATTAATTAAAGTCTTTATAAATAAAGAGACTGCAAATTAAGTTGGCGATCCAGAAATCGTACCCGAAGGATTTGGGAAATCATCGAGATGATTCAGAAAGATCGTAACAATTGGTGTCAGAAGTGGGATTGTTAAATAAATTCCAAAGGATAATTATTGAAAAATGGAGAAGATTCAAGATTTGACGATACCTCCTCTCAAGAAGCAGTTGGCAAAACGAGGATTGTCTACAACAGGAAATAAGGCAGAGCTTCAATCGAGACTGCGAGAAGCAATGGAAGTCGAAGGTATCTGCTTGAACCAATACGAATTCCGCCGCGAGGATGAAGATGTATCCTTGAAGGATGTTGACAAGGAAGAGGCTATTGATTCTGCGAAGGAGTTAGAGCAGCCATCAAGTAAGATTCAAGAAAAGGCTCCTAGCTCATCTGCGGGTATTGACATGAACATGTTATTGGCTGCAATTTCACAAAAATTGGATGCACAGGATGCCAAGATATCAGAAAAGATGGATACACAGAATGCCCGTAATTTACAAAATATGTCGGTAATGAACGCGCACATGTCACGAATCGATGCCAGCATATCACAAAAGATGGATGCAAAGTTTGATGGATTAGAAGGAACAATCGCACAAATACAGCAAAATCTGGTGATAGAAAATGCGGAACTTAAGGAAAGACAGGATCAAATCGAGGAGCGACAAGACAAAATAGAGGAGCTAATTGAGACCAAAGTGAACAAATTGGAAGGTCGGCAAGAAAAAATGGAAGAGTTAATTGAAGCCAAAGTCAACACAATGGAAGGTCGTTTCCGGGATTTGCGGTTAAATCGTCCAACCACTTCAGTGAACGCTCCTAAGGTAAAAACACCATCTTTTGACGGAAAAATTCCCTTCCAAGTCTTCAAGCTCCAGTTTGAGAAGACGGCTGAAACAAATAAATGGAGCATGGAGGAAAAATCTGCTGCACTATTCGTAGCGTTGGAAGGACCTGCGGCAGAACTTTTGCAAACTATACCTGATTATGAGAGAAATGATTACGACGGATTGACGCGAGCCCTGGAAAGACGCTATGGTAGCGAACACAGAAGACAAATTTACCAGATGGAGTTAGAAAAGCGCGACCAAAAACCCAACGAATCTCTACAGGAATATGCTTCGAAAGGGTGAAAATACAAAAATTCATCAGCGGCATAAAAGACGTTTACACCAAGCGAGAGACATATGCGAATCCAAAGTTAACATTCGCTGAAACAGTGGCGTATGCTCAAACACGTGAAACGGCGGCACTCATTAGCAGACCAGCATATAAAGTCAATAAAGTGGAAGTTGAAACAGCAGATGTGATGACCGAAATATTGAGAACTCTGAAGTCGTTAGAAGGAATGAATCGTTCTGGTGGCAAGAATCAGGTTGGGAAATGCTTTAAATGTGGAAAGCCTGGTCACTTCGCACGCGAATGCAAAACGAGTTCCAGCATGCAGGAAGGACAGCGCAAACGGAAGGCTGAGGAGGATAAACCATCAACTTCTCAGTCGTTAAACTAAAACGAGCCAGTCTAAAGGGGCGTATGCTGGTTCCTGAAATTGAATGCCCCATAATCTCTGTCTCGCAAATTGGCAGAAAAACGAGCAACATTACTATTGGTGGATATGTGGATGGACGAGCACGAATATTAACAGTGGATACGGGCGCATCACACTCCATCATTCGAACTGACCTGATCCCTAAAGAAGTGAGACCATTACCTGGAGCAATATTGAAAACGGAGACTGGTGAGGATACCCAAGTAGTGGGAGAAGTAACATGTGAGGTAACAATCGGGAATGTGACGGTGTTACACAGTTTTATAGTCGCGCAGATTGTGGATGAGGTAATCATAGGAGTGGACTTCTTGATGAATGAAGGTATCAAAATCGACCTGAATAACAAAATTATGGAGTATAAGAACATGGAGCTACCACTAAACATTGGCTATGATTTCACATACAGCAGCAAACAAGTGGTCTTAGAAGGCAGTGAACTGATTCCACAGAAGTCAGAAGCAGAAGAATGGAGATTGTGGGACAAACAAATTGTGGGTTGTCGAAGCAGCACAAAATTCTACACTGGACTTACTTATTGGAAAAACCCTGGCTAAGACACGAAAGAATGGACGCATCCCAGTGAGAGTATTAAATGACTTCAGATCATCAGTAAAAATTCGTAGTGGAACTGTATTAGGGCAATGTCAAGAGGTAGAAGCCATCATCAAATGCAATAATTCATCTGGAATCGACTCTATTGGCAGCAAGGAGATGGAAGAAGATATCAATGCATGGACGCAAGGGTTGGAAGACAAATACAAGCACAAGGCCAGCCAGATGATCCGTAAATACTCCAACATATTAGACAAGGGTGGCAACAAACCTGGCAGGACCAACGTAGTGAAACATTGCATTGATACTGGCAAGACCAATTCGTCAAGCTCCTCGAAGCGTTCCACTAGCCAAACGTGACGCTGTTGGCCACATAATTAGGGAAATGAGCGAAAGCGATGTTATCGAACCATCGGCAAGTCCATGGAGCTCTCCGGTGGTACTCGTGAAGAAGAATGATGGCCAGTTGCGGTTCTGCGTGGACTATCGGAGATTAAATGATGTTACAAAGAAAGACAGCTATCCTTTGCCCAGGATCGATGATACACTCGTTAACTGGCACAGAATGGTTCTCAACACTTGACCTTAAGAGCGGGTATTGGCAAGTAGAAGTGAGTGAAGAAGATAAAGAAAAGACAGCGTTTAGTGCTGGCAACGGTCTATGGCAATTTACGGTAATGCCATTTGGTTTATGCAACGCTCCTGCCACTTTTGAAAGATTAATGGACCATGTGCTCAAAGGACTACACTGGAAGACCCTTTTGGTGTATCTGGATGACATAATCGTATTGGGAAAGAGCTTCGACGAACATTTGAGTAATTTGGAAGAAGTTTTCCAGAGAATAGCTGGCGCTGGTCTTAAACTAAGTCCTAAGAAGTGCTCTTTATTCAAGAAGGAGGTTAATTACTTAGGTCATCAAGTAACCACGAAGGGCGTGTGTACTGCGAAGGAAAAAATAGAAGCAGTGAAGGATTGGCCGAGGCCCAGAAATTTGCATGAATTAAGAAGTTTCCTTGGGCTGTGTACTTACTATCGCCGCTTTGTTCCGAATTTCGCCAGTGTAGCTCACAGTCTCCATGAACTCACAAGGAAAAATAGATCTTTCGAGTGGAAAACTGAACAAGAGGAGGCTTTCCAAGCTTTAAAAGAACGACTATGCACTGCACCTATGCTAGCGTACCCGGTTCCAGGTGCAACATTTATTCTGGACACAGATGCTACTGGTTATGGCATAGGAGGGGTACTTTCGCAAGTGATTGATGGGCAGGAGAAGATAGTTGCCTACTATAGCCGGTCTATTGGGAAACCAGAGCGGAACTACTGCGTAACGCGGAGAGAACTATTAGCGTTGGTGGATTGCATTAAACACTTCCACAAATATCTGTATGGTCAACATTTCCGCGATAGAACGGATCAAGCAGCGCTGAAGTGGCTACTACAGTTCAAGAATCCCGAAGGGCAGCTTGCACGGTGGATTGAGAGGCTGCAAAGTTATGACTTCACCATCGAGCACCGCAAGGGTAATACGCACGGAAATGCTGACGCTATGTCCCGTCGACCATGTAGTTTGGAATGTAAGGACTGCTCAAAAGCCGAGGGTAAGGAAGACATAATAAACGTCCGGCTAATGACAGTTACATCAGCAGAAGAGTGGGAAAGTCACTTAAGGAAATGTCAGCAAGAAGATCCGGACTTGGAATTGGTAATGCACGGATTGGAGGTGAACAGACGGCCAAGTAAAGAACAAATGGCAGCGGAAAGTCCCATCGCGAAAGCATACTGGGCACAATGGAACAGTTTAGAATTGATATCGGGCTGTTTGCAGAGAGTATGGGAAAGTGAAGATGGCCAGTGCTCTCGGAAGCTTATAGTAGTTCCGAGGTTAAGAATTCCGGATGTTCTTAAGGAATTCCATAATGGTCCTAGTGGAGGGCACTTGGCATTACAAAAACGCTGGGAAGATCAAGCAGCGGTTCTATTGGGTTGGCTGTCGGAAATGTTGACCATACAGATATTTGTGGAAGTGTTTAATGCAATCCACCAACACGCAGTAGTTCCGCTCTGGTTTCCCAATAGACCGGCTATAGTAGGCAACTATCTTCTCCTGCCCATCAATCACTTGCGAAAGTACCCCTCCTATGCCATAACCACTAGCATCTGTGCATAGTCGTTCTTTTAAAGCTTGGAAAGCCTCCTCTTGTTCAGTTTTCCACTCGAAAGATCTATTTTTCCTTGTGAGTTCATGGACACTGCGAAACTTCTTAATTCATGCAAATTTCTGGGTCTCGGCCAATCCTTCACTGCTTCTATTTTTTCCTTCGCAGTACACACGTCCCTCGTGGTTACTTGATGACCTAAGTAATTCACCTCCTTCTTGAATAAAGAGCACTTCTTAGGACTTAGTTTAAGACCAGCGCCAGCTATTCTCTGGAAAACTTCTTCCAAATTACTTAGATGTTCGTCGAAGCTCTTTCCAAATACGATTATGTCATCCAGATAAACCAAACAGGTCTTCCAGTGTAGTCCTTTGAGCACATGGTCCATTAATCTTTCAAAAATGGCAGGAGCGTTGCATAAACCAAATGGCATTACCGTGAATTGCCATAGACCGTTGCCAACACTAAAGGCTGTCTTCTCTTTATCTTCTTCACTCACTTCTACTTGCCAATACCCGCTCTTAAGGTCAAGTGTTGAGAACCATTCTGTGCCAGTTAACGAGTCTATTGTATCATCGATCCAGGGCAAAGGATAGCTGTCTTTCTTTGTAACATCATTTAATCTCCGATAGTCCACGCAGAACCGCAACTGGCCATCTTTCTTCTTCACGAGTACCACCGGAGAGCTCCATGGACTTGCCGATGGTTCGATAACATCGCTTTCGCTCATTTCCCTAATTATGTGGCCAACAGCGTCACGTTTGGCTAGTGGAACGCTTCGAGGAGCTTGACGAATTGGTCTTGCCAGTATCAATGCAATGTTTCACTACGTTGGTCCTGCCTGGTTTGTTGCCATCCTTGTCGAATATGTTGGAGTATTTACGGATCATTTGGCTGGCCTTGTGCTTGTACTTGTCTTCCAACCCTTGTGTCCATGCATTCATTCGATTCCAGATGAATTATTGCATTTGATGATGGCTTCTACCTCTTGACATTGCCCTAATACAGTTCCACTACGAATTTTTACTGGTGATCTGAAGTCATTTAATACTCTCACTGGGATGCGTCCATTCTTTCGTGTCTTAGCCAGGGTTTTTCCAATAAGTAAGTCCAGTGTAGAATTTTGTGCTGCTTCGACAACCCACAATTTGTTTGTCCCACAATCTCCATTAATTTTCGCCCAAACAACTGCTTCTGACTTCTGTGGAATCAGTTCACTGCCTTCAAACACCACTTTTTTGCTGCTGTACTTGAAATTATAGCCAATGTTTAGTGGTACCTCCATGTTCTTATACTCCATAATTCTGTTATTCAAGTCGATTTTGATACCCTCATTCATCAAGAAGTCCACTCCTATGATTACCTCATCCACAATCTGCGCGACTATAAAACTGTGTAACACCGTCACATTCCCGATTGTTACCTCACATGTTACTTCTCCCACTACTTGGGTATCCTCACCAGTCTCCGTTTTCAATATTGCTCCAGGTAATGGTCTCACTTCTTTAGCGATCAGGTCAGTTCGAATGATGGAATGTGATTCGTCCGTATCCACTGTTAATATTCGCGCTCGTCCATCCACATATCCACCAATAGTAATGTTACTCGTTTTTCTGCCAATTTGCGAGACGGAGATTATGGGGCATTCAATTGCAGGAACCAGCATACGCCCCTTTAGACTGGATCGTTTTAGTTTAACGACTGAGAAGTTGATGGTTTATCCTCCTCAGCCTTCCGTTTGCGCTGTCCTTCCTGCATGCTGGAACCCGTTTTGCATTCGCGTGCGAAGTGACCAGGCTTTCCACATTTAAAGCATTTCCCAACCTGATTCTTGCCACCAGAACGATTCATTCCTTCTAACGACTTCAGAGTTCTCAATATTTCGGTCATCACATCTGCTGTTTCAACCTCCACTTTATTGACTTTGTATGCTGGTCTGCTTATGAGTGCCGCCGTTTCACGTGTTTGAGCATACGCCACTATTTCAGCGAATGTTAACTTTGGATTCGCATATGTCTCTCGCTTGGTGTAAGCGTCTTTTATGCCGCTGATGAATTTTTGTATTTTCACCCTTTCGAGATGCTCACCCGATGCGTCTCCGATGGCTAAATGAGCCAATCTCTCAATTTCCGAAGCATATTCCTGTAGAGATTCGTTGGGTTTTTGGTCATGCTTTTCTAACTCCATCTGGTAAATTTGTCTTCTGTGTTCGCTACCATAGCATCTTTTCAGGGCTCGCATCAATCCGTCGTAATCATTTCTCTCATAATCAGGTACAGTTTGCAAAAGTTCTGCCGCAGGTCCTTCCAAAGCAACGAATAGTGCAGCAGATTTTTCCTCCATGCTCCATTTATTGGTTTCAGCCGTCTTCTCAAACTGGAGCTTGAAGACTTGGAAGGGAATTTTTCCGTCAAAAGATGGTGTTTTTACCTTAGGAGCGTTCACTGAAGTGGTTGGACGATTTAACTGCAAATCCCGCACACGACCTTCCATTGTGTTGACTTTGGCTTCAATTAACTCTTCCATTTTTTCTTGCCGACCTTCCAATTTGTTCACTTTGGTCTCAATTAGCTCCTCTATTTTGTCTTGTCGCTCCTCGATTTGATCCTGTCTTTCCTTAAGTTCCGCATTTTCTATCACCAGATTTTGCTGTATTTGTGCGATTGTTCCTTCTAATCCATCAAACTTTGCATCCATCTTTTGTGATATGCTGGCATCGATTCGTGACATGTGCGCGTTCATTACCGACATATTTTGTAAATTACGGGCATTCTGTGTATCCATCTTTTCTGATATCTTGGCATCCTGTGCATCCAATTTTTGTGAAATTGCAGCCAATAACATGTTCATGTCAATACCCGCAGATGAGCTAGGAGCCTTTTCTTGAATCTTACTTGATGGCTGCTCTAACTCCTTCGCAGAATCAATAGCCTCTTCCTTGTCAACATCCTTCAAGGATACATCTTCATCCTCGCTACGGAATTCGTACTGGTTCAAGTCGAAGCCTTCGACTTCCATTGCTTCTCGCAGTCTTGATTGCAGCTCTGCCTTATTTCCTGTTGTAGACAATCCTCGCTTTGCCAACTCCTTCTTGAGAGGAGGTATCGTCAAATCCTGAATCTTCACCATTTTTCAATAATTATCCTTTGGAATTTATTTAACAATCCCACTTCTGACACCAATTGTTACGATCTTGCTGATTAACCTCGATGATTTCCTTAATCTTTCGGGTACGATCTCTGGATTGTTAAATAAAATCGCCAACTTAATTTGCAGTCTCTTTATTTATAAAGACTTAATTAATGTCCTTTTAATTATTCGGTAATTCACAATTCAATTACAATTTACTTTACTATTTACAATCACTTGTATACAACTTTCACAATGTACTGTTTTTATTACTTTACTGCAATGTAATATCCACAAGTTTAATTCACAACTGATTACTCTTGCAGTAGTATGTCGTCCTTATATACTTGTTTGCTGCTTGAAAACGAAACCCCCGGAATAATCTCGTCTTTACGATAATCGTCTCGGTTACGATAATCATTTCAGTTACGATAATCGTCTCGTACGCTCTAGAAGATGCCAGTTGTCGGCTCCTCTCTTTCATTTGTCATTCGCTTCGCATTTTCGCCACACTGCCCTCCACCTAAGTCTGATCGTCCCGATCAGACACATTCGCTGTTCCAAACGCAGCAAGCCTCTCTACGTGGACCACTTTCATCTTGTTTCTCGGCCTCCCCACAGTTTGTATTCGATACACTACGTCGTTTAGTCGTTTGATTATCTTGTATGGACCTTCCCAATTGCATTGAAGTTTTGGGGACAAACCTCTCTTTCGTTGTGGATTGTACAGCAACACCAAATCTCCATTTTGGAAGCCTTCGGAGTTCATCGCCTTATCATACCTAGCCTTCATTTTGTCACTCATAATTTGAGTTCGCTGCCTCACAAGAGCATGTATCTCACTTAACTCTTCCTCGAGAACAGTAGACGCTTCCTTCCCAATTCTTCTCGCATCACCAGTTATTCCAAATTTTAAATCGCTGGGCAACCGAAGTTCACTACCAAACAGTATCCTGGCAGGTTTTTGACCTGTTGTTTCAAGCACCGCGGACCGATATCCCGTCAGGAAAAGCGGTATGTGTACATGCCAATCATCTTGATTCTTGTCCACTACTTTCCGCAAGTGCTCTTCCAGGGTCCGGTTGAATCGCTCTACCATGCCATCTGATTGAGGATGCAGGGCTGTCGTTCGGGTTTTTCGAATACCAAGTATCTGGCACATCTCCTGGAACACCGCCGATTCAAAGTTTCTTCCTTGATCTGATTGCAATTCTATAGGCGCACCGTATCTGGTAACCCAATTGTGAGTGAATGCACCCGCAACTGTTTTCGCTTCCTGGTTTGGAATTGGGTAGACCTCAGGCCATTTACTAAAGTAGTCCATAACCACAAGACCGTATTTGTTTCCTTGTTTGCTCATAGGGAATGGATCAGCTACATCCGTGGCAACCCGCTGAAATGGTGCACCTGAGTTATACTGCTTCATCTGCCCATGACTTCGTGACTTTGGCCCTTTAGCTGCAATGCACTCCGTGCAATTAGCAATCCCACTTCTGACACCAATTGTTACGATATTGCTGATTAACCTCGATGATTTCCTTAATCTTTCGGGTACGACCTCTGGATTGTTAAATAAAATCGCCAACTTAATTTGCAGTCTCTTTATTTATAAAGACTTAATTAATGTCCTTTTAATTATTCGGTAATTCACAATTCAATTACAATTTACGTTACTTTTTACAATCACTTGTACACAACTTTCACAATGTACTGTTTTTAATACTTTACTGTAATGTAATCTCCACGAGTTTAATTCACAACTGATTACTCTTGCAGTCGTATGTCGTCCTTATATACTTGTTTGCTGCTTGAAAACGAAACCCCCGGAATAATCTCGTCTTTACGATAATCGTCTCGGTTACGATAATCGTTTCGGTTACGATAATCGTCTCGTACGCTCTAGAAGATGCCAGTTGGCGGCTCCTCTCTGTCATCTGTCATTCGCTTCGCATTTTCGCCGTAATATTAACCGGTGCATTGACTGTAATTCTAATAAAGTTTTTCGAAATATTGAAAATAAAAAACTTTGTTTTCTCTAAACCAGAGTATAACTTTATACTCTGTTCTAAACATTAAAAAGTAGAAAGTACCAGTCATGTCTATCGAAATTGAATCGGCTGAGTGAGTATTAAAATAGCTTTTAAATTCGTATGAAACATAAATTTTTGTAATTACTTTCAGTGTTATTCGATTAATTCAGCAATATTTAAAAGAATCTAATTTATTCAAAACATTACAAACACTCCAAGAAGAGACTGGTGTTTCACTGAATACAGTAGACAGTGTGGATGGATTCGTTCAGGATATTGTGAACGGACACTGGGATACGGTGCTGAAAGTGACTCAATCCCTTAAATTACCAGACAAAAAGCTACTCAATCTGTATGAACAAATCGTGCTTGAATTAATTGAGCTACGTGAGTTGGGAGCAGCTCGATCATTGCTTCGGCAAACAGATCCTATGATTATGCTGAAACAACATGAACCCGAACGTTATATTCATTTGGGTAAGTAAATTATAAAGCAAAGTTTACTTGTGCTTTCATTAAAATTGTATTATAGAAAATATGCTACAGCGTGCATATTTCGATCCGAGGGAAGCATATACAGAAGGTAGCAGCAAAGAAAAGCGGAGGGCAGTCATAGCACAAGAATTAAGTGGCGAAGTACATGTTGTACCGTCATCACGTCTGTTGGCATTGTTAGGTCAGGCATTAAAATGGCAACAGCATCAAGGGCTTTTGCCACCTGGTACTACGATTGATCTATTCCGAGGCAAAGCGGCAATGAAAGATCAAGAGGAGGAAATGTTTCCCACTCAAATGTTCAGGCAGATTAAATTTGGTCAAAAATCCCATGTTGAATGCGCACAGTTTTCCCCTGATGGTCAGTATCTAATTACTGGTAGTGTTGATGGATTCCTTGAGGTTTGGAATTTCACTACTGGTAAAATTCGAAAGGATCTCAAATATCAGGCACAAGATCAATTTATGATGATGGAGCAAGCTGTATTAGCTTTGTCATTTTCACGCGATTCTGAAATGGTAGCTTCCGGTGCTCAAGATGGACAAATTAAAGTTTGGCGTATTATAACTGGACAATGTTTGAGGAAATTCGAAAAGGCACACACTAAAGGCATTACCTGCTTGCAGTTCTCCCGTGATAATAGTCAAGTATTGAGCGCTTCCTTTGATTATAGTATACGATTACATGGTTTAAAATCAGGAAAAATGCTTAAGGAGTTCAAAGGCATGTGATAAATTATTATTGAAACTTACACGTACATTGGCCAATTCCATTTTTACCCTACAGGTCACACTTCATTTGTAAATGAAGCAACTTTCACACCTGATGGACATAACATACTAAGCGCTTCTTCAGATGGTACTGTGAAGGTTTGGTCCTTAAAAACTACCGAATGCATATCCACTTACAAACCTTTAGGCAATGAGTTGGCTGTTAATACCGTATTAATATTACCTAAAAATCCGGAACATTTTATTGTTTGTAATCGTTCAAATACTGTAGTTATCATGAATATGCAGGGTCAGATTGTGCGCTCATTCTCATCTGGTAAACGCGAAGGAGGCGCCTTCATTTCAGCGACTACATCACCACGTGGTGAATTTATTTATTGTGCTGGGGAAGATCAAGTACTGTACTGCTTTTCGGTTACATCTGGCAAGCTGGAACGTACGCTAAATGTAAGTACTCTACAAATTAAGAAATATTAAAGACGAACATTTATCACATCGCTAAATATTACGCTTTAACTACAGGTTCATGAGAAGGATGTAATTGGTTTATCTCATCACCCGCACCAAAATTTATTAGCCACGTATAGTGAAGACGGGCTACTGAAATTATGGAAGCCATAAATTTAATTAAATAAGTTAATTTTTAGATATTCTTATTATCTGCTATGCAAAGTAATATATTAATAATAAAAAAAATTGATGAAAAACGAAAGGAATGTAAGTAAGTAATACTAGAAGTAAACACATGAGGAACATAAGCGGTATATTACGATATAAATTGATTTTAATTAAGCGATATGCAAATTCATGTTGCTACTAATTTATCATATCAATTCAGTACATGCATACAATACACATGGATTATTTTAAAATCAAGTGTATGTAAATCTATGCATACATGTACATACATTTGAAGAACATAAGAAATATTCATTGGCTTAAGCTTTATAACGTTGATCTGAAATTGAATTAGATCAAAACAAGCAGTGGAATATGCACACTTTCATATTGACATTGCATTTGGTTAGTACGGAACCATGAAGAGCGAGCCAATTATCGAAAAGATACGCAATAAACTGGAAGATTCAGATCCTGATCGACGCACCGTTTTAAGTGTATTTCAATTTAATTTCACAGATGCCGATGGCAAGTTAATCAAAAGTACAGGTGAGTGTCAGGAGTTACAGTCCTGTTATTGATACATAAATTCCCATAGTACTGTAATTGTGACATATAAAGTGTTTAGTATTCGATTTTAAAGATTTAAATATCTATGATGGCACGACTGACGCAGCGGATGCTGAAATCACTATTTCCGATGAAGATTTCTATTTGGTAGGCACAAAGGAAATAACTTTTGATAGACTCTTAGCTGAGGTATATAAGAAATATAAATGAGATATTGTAATTTATTTATACAATTGTTTATAGAATAAGGTTTTAGTAAAGGGCGATATGGCAGCAATCGACAAGATACTTTCTAAGTTTCGTTCTGGAGCAGAGAAGTGATCACAAGTAAAGGCTGCCTGAGTATTCATTTAATAATGTGGGCCACAATTGCATATATATTTTTGTTCATGAAACAAATTCCTTTGTTATAAATATATGTAATATATCCATGCATATACATATGAGTCGTTCAGTGGATAAAGTGAATGAGTCCATTTTTGGCCTTTTTGAGATTTCGCGTGGATACACTTCCTTTTATGACTAACAATGTATGGTAAAAATTTTGTTTTCAAATTTCAACGGCAAACCTCTTAAAGACAAAACATTTTTTTGTACGAAACATAAAATTTTTATTTTCAGTGGAAAAAGGGAATAAGCACGTTTGCATTTATATTGCATTAATCACTTGTTAACTTTGCTTTTAATCACTCTTATTTGTTTCTATTTCTTGCCTCTCTTCGAGTTTTCGCTACCTGCCAGTTTTTTTGTGTTCTTCAAATTGTTGTTGTACTTAGTTAGGATTCATCGTCAAATAATGATGAACTGGCAACGATCTCAGTTGGGCAAAAACAACGACGAAATAGTATTGAATGGCGAAAAAGTGTAAGAAAGTTTCGTCGAATCAACGGTTTGCAATACACAAATAGCTCACAAAAACATTTGCGGATGTAGTTTGTCGATGCAAACGTAACTGCAATTCCAAAATTACAGTTGACCAAAGAAAAGCAGCGTTTACATCCTTTTTTAAGTTAAACTCCCATACACAACAAAATATTTTTATTAGAGGTTGTATTTCGTCGAAAATGGTTGAAAGAAAGCGTCCAAGAAATGATAATCCAAAGCCGAGATTCAATACTTTTTCATATTCTATTCGAATACCAGACCAAGGAAACATTCCTGTCTGCAAAAAGTATTTTTTGGACACATACCACATAAGCAACAAACGACTTTTTAATTGCGCTCAAAAAATCAGGTTTCGGAATTAATAGACCAGCGGGGAAAACATATTCGAACTAATAAAATTGATGATACACCCATCATTAATCATATAAACTCATTTCCGGCTTATACTAGTCATTACAGTAGATCGCATAATCCGCAGCGCAAGTATTTAAATTCCAGCTTGAAAATAAGAAAAATGTATGACCTTTATGTTGAGAAGTGTAAGTCGGACAGTCTTGAACCTGTAAAAGAAAAATTTTACTACCATATTTTTTCTACGAAATTCAACTTACATTTCAAACACCCATCCAAAGATACCTGTCAAACGTGCGATTTACTAGAAATGAGAATTTAGTCATCGGTTGACTATATTATCTCAATACAAGAAAAGGAGTGCCACTTATTAAAAGCTCAAACAGCCCGAAGCCAAATGGCAGCGGAAAGCTAACTGCTTCCGAAAGCACTTACGTGTTTTGTTTCGATTTGCAAAAAGCTTTAGCTTTTCCCAAGTTAACCACATCAAGCAGAGAACTTATAACAACGAGAAGGTGCAATTGACTTTTGGATTATAAGTTCGATTGAAGCTTGTGCAGAGTTAGAAAATCACGGGAAAGGGATTCACCACTCTGTTAAATTTTGCCTGTTAAACTAACAGAATTATGTAAACTGAATGTTTAATATAAGGAAAAAATGTAAAACCAATCAAAATATAATGAAAATCAAACTATTTATTATTTTTTTATTTCTTTTTCATAAAACATTTTGTTATTTTTTAATTAAAATGCAATAAAAAATAAAATCTTAAAATTTCAGAAACTATTTCAAAAACTATAATAAGTTTAAGTTTTTGTATTCAAGTAAAATGTAGTTTTTATGATTACAAAAAAAAATTAAATTAAAAAATAAATAAAATAATTATTTTGAATTATAATATAATATTCAATGAATAATGATAAAATATAAAATAAATAAAATAAAAATTAATAACATAATTATTTGGAATTATAATATGGCACGAGCGAAAAGAATTTGAACTTGCGCCAAAAGTAAAAACACCAAAAATTGGAAATAACACGCATGCTATACCAGCTGCGCCACCGTTGACTTAAAAAGACTTTTACATATTCGGCACTTGTACCCAAATACAGAATAGAACATTGATTCTTCTTCCTTGCTGATTAAGCATACGAAGGAATATATTCTCCCATCGCGGATGCTTCGTCTATAAACGACTTCGCTAATATACAAAATGCTTGTGGAAGAGCTGAGCGCGGGGAGAAGTATTGCTTGTCGTATGTGCTTTGTTGACGATGCGCTTGCGTTTATGTACATTAAGAATTTTTTCGCATGTTTTACTAGGAACCGTTGAGTATACGCACATGAATTGATATGTATGTACATACATACGTTTATTTGTTTATGCGTACACATCCAGCAGGAATATCATTACCATGACCGCTATTTTATTGGCCGCTAGTTAAAATTGCAAAAAATGCCCTTCTCATGAAAAAAAAACACCCATCATGTGCCTTCGGGCGTTTCTTCCACAAACCAAAATGCCAAAAATTAGAAATTGAAGAATTTTGTGTCTTCACTGGACAATTTTTAGCAATTTTGCCATCATCATCCTCGGCTTGTGAACAAAGGGCACGCGGGAAGGCAAGGAATTTCTTGCTGGGCAATATGAGGTAATAGGCGAACATTTTGTTCGCGACGATGACAAAAATCACAAAAATCAGAAAATCAAGTTGATCTGAAGTTGAACACACATACATTCAATGGTACTTGTATGTATACGAAAAACGCATACATACAAAAGGGCATGCCAACTTCTTTCCTCTGTTCCCCGTCATCCACAAGCATCCCTTGGCGACGATTGAAAAATCTGCAAATTTAATCAAATTTAAAATGCGAAAAAGGAAGAAGAAGAAGAACGAAGATAGATTTTGTATGATTTACTTCATTTCGGTGGTTGATTGAATTGTTTGTTGTTGTTGCTTCTGAATTATATTTCGCGACCATAATTTTTTGAATTTGTATTTTTTGTCACCGCCGCAAAGAAGCAACTTGAAGGCATGAGTATGCAGGGCATGCGTGCGGTGTTATTTATGAATAAACACACTTTGCTTTGTTGTACGTCGCTTGCGTCTATGAATGAAAATGTTATTGTTGTATTCGATTTGAGTTTTATACTTTTGTACGACAGAAGCAAAAAATAATTTCGAGGGACAGAGTAATGGAAGTATGTATGTATACGTTTACATGCAAATAATTTCATTAAAGCTACATAATATAATTAAAAGTATTATTTTTTGAATTTGAAAAATAATTTATTTTAGGAAAATATACATAAATATGTACATATGTATGTACATATGTGCCTCTAAATTAAAAACAAAAGCATGCATAAAGTCATTCAGGCAGAGTTAATAATCCATTATGCATTCATACTGCCATGTCACTAATGCGATCACTCATAAAACTTCTCTATTCCTTAAGCTATTTGTTATAAAAAGAAGAAGCATAAGGCAATAAAAACAACTACCGCACAAACCCTCCTTCCTTCTACACTTCATTCACAAACAGTTTCCTCAAGCGAAGTCAAACTGTGCCAAATATCAAAATTCTATGTTGAGCAAAATTCGCAAACACATACAATTAAAAGTACCTACATATGTGTATACAAAAAACAAATACACACAAAATATTGTGCGATCCCTTTTCCCTTACTCCCGCTACCAACGAGCCGTCTCGGTGATCAAAAATCCTAAAATCAGAAATTCAAGTTGATCTGATGTTAAATGCACATGCATTCAAAGACATCAATGTGTATACGAAAAACTTATACATGCCTACACAAATTGTCAATTCTCTTCCCTTGTACCCGCCATCCAGAAGCAATTTCACTGCTTCGGCAACTTACGATTTTTACAAACGACGGCAAGCTGAAAAATCTAAAAATTTTGTTCAGCGAAAAAATCTAGTGAAAGGAGCAAAACAAAACTTCTCATTTGCTGAGATTTGAACCCGAGACAACAAAATTAAATTCAGAGCATCATAACCATTACGCCACAGCCCACTTTAAAAATGCGCCATCTAAATAACTAATTGATGATGGCTTGACGGTAAAAACGGACAAATAGTCAATTTACAAAAGACTAATATACATATGTACGTACGTACAGAATTTACAAAATTTAGCAATAATATTCAAATCAAATAAATGACCCTCCTTTGATTAATTTTTAATATTATGTTATATATAAATTATATTTTATTTAAATTTTTTTTCTGTTTTTCTTTTTTTTTAAATTATATAAGTAAGATTTAAAACGAAAAAATAAAAAAAATTGTTATTTAAATTACTCTTCATGGCATCCGTATTCCTTTGGTTAAAATGCCAAAGCCCAGAAAAATATTAACATAAGGAAAATAATTGCATACGATTTCTTTGCTTTTAGCAGAAATTCAATTGACCATACTGTTGATAACATTTATTTTTTTCCGACGGCTGTTAAATTTGGGTGTGGTGAATCCCTTTCCCAAAGTTTTTCAGGACATGTATGATGTGGATCGAGGTTGCAACGAATTTGCACCTTCTCGTTGTTATAAGTTCTCTGATCAAGTGCTTATTACAAACGTAATTTGTACGTATATAACTTAGGATTCCATGAGTTTCAAAACAAGGCTAGATACATGTTCAGAGAACTTATAACAACGAGAAGGTGCAAATTCGTTGCAACCTCGATCCACATCATACATGTCCTGAAAAACTTTGGGAAAGGGATTCACCACACCCAAATTTAACAGCCGTCGGAAAAAAATAAATGTTATTAGCAGTATGGTCAACTGATTTTCTGCTAAACGCAAAGAAATCGCATGCAATTATTTTCTTTATGTTAATATTTTTCTGGGCTTTGGCATTTTAACCAAAGGATGGCCTGAAATTTAATTTAAATAAAAAAAATTTATTTTTTCATTTTAAATCTTACTTATATTATTAAAAAACAAACAAAAATTTTTTAAAACATAATATAATTTATATATAACATAATATTAAAAATAAATCAAATGAGGGTCATATATTTGATTTGAATATTATTGCGTATTTTGTAAATTCTGTAGGTACGTACATATATTAGGCTTTTGTAAATTGAAGATTTTTACCGTCAAGCCATCATCAATTAGCTATTTAGATAATGCGTTTTTGAAGTGGTCTGTGGCGTAGTGGTTATGCTGCTTTGAAATTAATTTTGTTGTCTCGGGTTCAAATCTCAGCAACCGAGAAGTTTTGTTTTGCTTCTTTCACTAGATTCTTTCGCTGAACATAATTTTTAGATTTTTCAGCTTGCCGTCGTTTGTAAAAATCGTAAGTTGCCGAAGCAGTGAAATTGCTTGTGGATGGCGGGTACAAGGGAAGAGAATTGACAATTTGTGTAGGCATGCATAAGTTTTTCGTATACAAATTGATGTCTTTGAATGTATGTGTCTTTAACTTCAAATCAACTTGAATTTCTGATTTCTGGATTTTTGGTCACCGAAACGGCTTGTGGGTAGCGGGAGTAAGGGAAAAGGGATCGCACAATATTTGGTGTGTATTTCCCTGCCAACCACGACTAACCACTTTCACCCACACATTCACACATTTTTATCTTCTCACGAACACATTTAAAAATTTTGTGATCGAATAGAGAAATAAATTTCCTTAACTTAGTCCTGCTAGAACAGTGAATCTAATAATAATTTGTATTTTATTAGGAACTGCGTGTGTTAGAGAAAGTAAAGAATAAACATAGGATTTTTCAAAGTTCTCACATGAAGCGAACTCATTTTCACAGTCATGGTTGCCGTTCGAACTATAATGTACCAATTTAATTGTTAATATGGTGTATTTAGTAAACATCTGTTAATATAAAATTTTAAAGACTTATCACTGTTTCTTAATTACTCTAGCAAAAAAACTGAAGAATTTTTCTACGAATAATTGCAGTATTTTAAAATCGAATTTTCATATAATTTTGTATATAATATTATATGAACCTCACAAATCCAAATAAACTTACTATTTTAAATGAAGAATTGCATATTGTGGCGGATATGCGAAGCGAATGTGAGATAAAAGACAAAAGCCGATAACTGAAATTAGAGCGTGAATCGAGAACATAGTGACTGCCGCTGTTTTTATACCTGAGGATGACCAAAACATTCTGTTCACGTGCTTCAGAATAAGCTGATTATTCGTTTGCCTGCCGTTGCTGCAGCTACTCCGTTTATCCTTAACGACGTGGAATTTTCTTTACACTGTGTACCCTTTTGTTTGTCCTTGGTAAGGGTAATTTGCATCTTACTGCCACTTCTTATACCTGCCCTTCGTATTTGGGATTTTCGTCACAGTATGTATATTTTTAGGAGCAAATATGTAATAATTTTGGTGCATTTTCGATGCTTGAGTGGCAACAGTGATCACAACCATCTTGAAAATTCACATGAAATGGTATTACTTCAAACGAATACATACCATTTTGCTGTGCTGAAGTAAGCGGTAAGAAATTCAAAGAAATTATTAAAATTATTTAAATTTTTATATCATTTTCATTTCAGATTTCCCAGGCGTTCAAATTCATAGAAAAGCCAACACAAGTAAGTATTATTATAAAAACTGTGATCTTAATGGCAATAATTTATGCTCATATACAATTTTTCTTTCATTGCAGATTTTTTTACCGCAGAATTCGAGGATTTTCAATTACGCATATACAGTGAGTAGTTGTTTTTAAAAATTATTATTATGTGACGGCGATAATGAGAACAGTGGCTTTTGTTTAAGTAATATGATGTGTATTTTTTTCAAAATAGTTTAAATAGTTGAAAAGTTATTAATATTTAAAGTTGTACTTTTTCATACATATGTACAGGGAGTCCTCCTATATATTGCCAACAAACAAACTACAAATGCTCGGCTTTATCGTGCTTCGTGAAATAATCTATAAAATAACAATAAACATGCAAGCAAATTATATAAATAAGTGTTGCGTGAATATACTATGCAAGTCAAAATCGGTGTTGGTCTGGCCCAGAGCCATTTTTTTTAAAGCACAGCAACTATCAATGAAATACACATCAATTACACTTATTTTGGAAAGGAACTCCAAACATTTTGAGTAATTTTAAACAAAAGCCGCTGCTATTCATAATTACTAAATTTATTTCCAGGTAAATAAATGCACTGTGTAAGCAAATTTAAAGTAAAAAGTGCAAGTTTCTTGGTATAATACACTCCTTTTTTCAGTGTTGAAATAAATTTTAATATATATCAAAATAAAGATAATACGATTATCTTTCTTTTGGTTATGAAATTGTAAAATTGTAAAAACTTTTTCTTAAAATTTTTTTCAGTTTTCAAATTCCTATAACCAAATTTTACGCTGTAACTAAATTTTTAATTTCTATTATTATTTTATGATTTTTTAATGTTACATTATTTTCTAATATCTGATTTCTTATATTTTCAGATCATGTTTGCGGAATTTAGAATTTAAGTTAATTTAAAATTTCGAAATTGTAATTTTTTATAAATCGATTAAAATATATAATTGTTAATTAGATATTTAAATATATGTAATCATATTTTTAAAATAAATATATTTATAAATAATTTTTTTTTAAATAGCAAACAACTGTTTTTAATTTTAAATATGGAACCGAATTATATGTAAGTATGAATTCGCCTTTAAAAAAAAATGCAACCCTGTGTCCATCTGACGAGAGAAATTAGAAAAGGACAGTTATATGGTTTCTTTATGGGCTAAACTGAATGGGTGAAACAGGACGGCAAGATCACATGTACACGGAAAAAGTGGGTAAAATCTGCACTCTCTTTAATAAAATGCCTATGCTGTTCCCCAGTTTTTTAACCACTATTCAGCAAAGGCTTGTTCAAATTATCTAGTTTTTTACTCAGTGCTGGTTGGCAGAGTTGTTTTTTGTATACACATGCATATGCAGGTACTTTTGAATGTATGAGTTTGCGACTTTTGCTCAACATAAAATATTGATATTTGGCAAAGTTTGACTTCGCTTGAGGAAACTGTTTGTGGATGAAGTGTAGAAGGAAGGAGGGTTTGTGCGGTAGTTGTTTTTATTGCCTTATGCTTCTTCTTTTTATAACAAATAGCTTAAGGAATAGAGAAGTTTTATGAGTGATCGCATTAGTGACCTGCCAGTATGAATGCATAATGGATTATTAACTCTGCCTGAATGACTTTATGCATGCTTTTGTTTTTAATTTAAAGGCACATACATATGTACATATTTATGTATATATATTTTCCTAAAATAAATTATTTTTCAAATTCAATTAATAATACTTTTACTTATATAATGAGCTTTAATGAAATTATTTGCATGTAAACGTATACATATGTACATATGTAGTTTCATTGCTCTACCCCTCGAAATTATTCTTTCCTTCTGTCGTACAAAAGTACAAACCTCAAATCGGATACAACAATAGCATAGCGTTGTCACGGTAATGATATTCTTGCTGGATGTGTACGCATAAACAAATAAACGTATGTATATATGTACATACATATTGTTACGATCTTGCTGATTAACTTTGATGATTTCCCAAATCCTTCAGGTACGATCTCTGGATTGTTAAATAAAATCGCCAACTTAATTTGCAGCTCCTTTATTTATAAAGAATTTAATTAATGTCCTTTTGATTACTCAGTAATTCACAATTCAGTTACAATTTAATTTACTATTTACAATCACTTGTATATAACTTTCACAATGTACTGTTTTTAATACTTCAATGTAATGTAACCTCCAACGTTTTTAATTCAAGACTGATTACTTTTGCAGTCGTATGTCGTCCTTATATACGTGTTTGCTGCTTGAAAACGAAACCCCTGGAATAATCGCGTCGTTTACGAGAATCGCCTCGTTTACGATAATCGTCGTTTACTATAATCGCCTCGTTTACGATCTAGAACATGCCAGTTGTCGGTTCCTCTCTTTCATCTGTCATTCGCTTTGCATTTTCGCCACAATATTGTGACCAAAAACACGACGAATCTCTGCAGGAATATGCTTTTGAAATCGAGAGATTGGCTCATTTAGCCACAGGGCACGCGTCGGCTGAATATCTCGAAAGATTAAAAATCCAGAGGTTCATCAGCGGAATTAAGGACGTGTACACCAAGCGAGAGACTTATGCGGCACTGCTATGTAAGCCGGCCCACAAAGTGAAGCGTTTGGAGGTAGAAACACCAGATGTGAGGACTGAAATATTGAAAACTCTGAAGTCGATAGCAGGAATGAATCGTTGTGGTGCTAAGAATCAAGATGGAAAGTGCTTCAGTTGCGGTGAAGCAGGTCACTTCGCACGCGAATGTCAGTCAGGCTCCAACAGAGAGGAAAGACGACGCAAACGATGCTCAAAAGCTGAGGGCATAATAGACGTCCGGCGAATAACAATTTCATGAGCAGGGGAAAGCAAGCCACTTAAGAAAATGTCAGCAAGAAGACCCAGACTTGGAATTGGTAATGCACGGATTGGAGGTGAACAGACGGCCAAGTAAGGAACAAATGGCAGAGGGAAGTCCCATCGCGAAGGCATACTGGGCCCAATGGAGCAGTTTAGAATTGATATCTGGCTGTTTGCATAGAATATGGGAAAGTGAAGATGGCCAGTGCTCTCGGAAGCTTATAGTAGTTCCGAGTTTAAGAATTCCGGATATTCTTAAGGAATTTCACAATGGTCCTAGTGGAGAGCATCTAGGCATTAAGAAAATGCTGGGGAAGATCAAGCAGAGGTTCTATTGGGTTGGTTGTCGTCAATCGATCGCTGAGTGGGTTGCTAACTGCAAGAAGTTCATAGAAACTAAAGGGCCAAAACCACGAAACCATTACAAATTGAGGGCCAGGTATGACAAAGCAATGAACTCTGAAGGCTTCCAAAGTGGAGATTTGGTGTTGCTGTGCAGTCCACAACGGAAGAGAGGTTTGTCCCAAAAACTTCAATGCGTTTGGGAGGGTCCATATAAGGTAATCAAACGGCTAAATGACGCAGTGTATCGAATCCAGAATGTTGGGAGCCCAGGAAGCAAGATGAGAGTGGTCCACCTAGAGAGGCTTGCTGCGTTTGGAACAGCGAATGTGTCTGATCGGGATGATCAGACTTAGGTGGAGGGCAGTGTGGCGAAAATGCGAAGCGAATGACAGATGAAAGAGAGGAGCCGACAACTGGCATTTTCTAGAGCGTAAAACGAGACGATTATCGTAACGAGACGCGATTATCGTAAAGACGCGATTATTCCGGGGGTTTCGTTTTCAAGCAGCAAACAAGTATATAAGGGCAACACTCGACTGCAGAGACTCAGTCAGTAATCAGTCGTGAATTAAACTCGTTTGAGATTACATTACAGTAAAGTAATAAAAACAGTACATTGTGAAAGTTGTATACAAGTGATTGTAAATAGTAAATTAAATTGTAATTGAATTGTGAATTACTGAATAATAAAAGGACATTAATTAAAGTCTTTATAAATAAAGAGACTGCAAATTAAGTTGGCGATTTTATTTAACAATCCAGAGATCGTACCCGAAATATTAAAGAAATCTTCGAGTTTAATCAGCAAGATCGTAACAATTGGTGTCAGAAGTGGGATTGTTAAATAAATTCCTAAGGATAATTATTGAAAAATGGTGAAGATTCAAGATTTGACGATACCTCCTCTCAAGAAGGAGTTGGCAAAGCGAGGATTGTCTACAACAGGAAATAAGGCAGAGCTTCAATCGAGACTGCGAGAAGCAATGGAAGTCGAAGGTATCAGCTTGAACCAATACGAATTCCGCCGCGAGGATGAAGATGTATCCTTGAAGGATGTTGACAAGGAAGAGGCTATTGATTCTGCGAAGGAGTTAGAGCAGCCATCACGTAAGATTATTGGCTGCAATTTCACAAAAATTGGATGCACAGGATGCCAAGATATCAGGAAAGATGGATACACAGGATACCCGTAATTTACAAAATATGTCGGTAATGAACGCGAACATGTCACAAATCGATGCCAGCATATCACAAAAGATGGATGCAAAGTTTGATGGATTAGAAGGAACAATCGCACAAATACAGCAAAATCTGGCGAGAGACAATGCGGAACTTAAGGAAAGACAGGATGAAATCGAGGAGCGACAAGACAAAATAGAGGAGCTAATTGAGACCAAAGTGAACAAATTGGAAGGTCGGCAAGAAAAAATGGAAGAGTTAATTAAGAGTTTCCGGGATTTGCATTTAAATCGTCCAACCACTTCAGTGAACGCTCCTAAGGTAAAAACACCATCTTTTGACGGAAAAATTCCCTTCCAAGTCTTCAAGCTCCAGTTTGAGAAGACGGCTGAAACAAATAAATGGAGCATGGAGGAAAAATCTGCTGCACTATTCGTTGCGTTGGAAGGACCTGCGGCAGAACTTTTGCAAACTGTACCTGATTATGAGAGAAATGATTACGACGGATTGATGCGAGCCCTGGAAAGACGCTATGGTAGCGAACACAGAAGACAAATTTACCAGATGGAGTTAGAAAAGCATGACCAAAAACCCAACGAATCTCGACAGGAATATGCTTCGGAAATTGAGAGATTGGCTCATTTAGCCATCGGAGACGCATCGGGTGAGCATCTCGAAAGGGTGAAAATACAAAAATTCATCAGCGGCATAAAAGACGTTTACACCTAGCGAGAGACATATGCGAATCCAAAGTTAACATTCGCTGAAACAGTGGCGTATGCTCAAACACGTGAAACGGCGGCACTCATTAGCAGACCAGCATATAAAGTCAATAAAGTGGAAGTTGAAACAGCAGATGTGATGACCGAAATATTGAGAACTCTGAAGTCCTTAGAAGGAATGAATCGTTCTGGTGGCAAGAATCAGGTTGGGAAATGCTTTAAATGTGGAAAGCCTGGTCACTTCGCACGCGAATGCAAAACGGGTTCCAGCATACAGGAAGGATAGCGCAAACGGAAGGCTGAGGAGGATAAACCATCAACTTCTCAGTCGTTAAACTAAAACGATCCAGTCTAAAGGGGCGTATGCTGGTTCCTGAAATTGAATGCCCCATAATCTCTGTCTCGCAAATTGGCAGAAAAACGAGCAACATTACTATTGGTGGATATGTGGATGGACGAGCACGAATATTAACAGTGGATACGGGCGCATCACACTCCATCATTCGAACTGACCTGATCCCTAAAGAAGTGAGACCATTACCTGGAGCAATATTGAAAACTGCGACTGGTGAGGATACCCAAGTAGTGGGAGAAGTAACATGTGAGGTAACAATCGGGAATGTGACGGTGTTACACAGTTTTATAGTCGCGCAGATTGTGGATGAGGTAATCATAGGAGTGGACTTCTTGATGAATGAGGGTATCAAAATCGACTTGAATAACAAAATTATGGAGTATAAGAATATGGTGGTACCACTAAACATTGGCTATGATTTCACATACAGCAGCAAACAAGTGGTCTTAGAAGGCAGTGAACTGATTCCACCGAAGTCAGAAGCAGTTGTTTGGGCGAAAATTAATGGAGATTGTGGGACAAACAAATTGTGGGTTGTCGAAGCAGCACAAAATTCTACCCTGGACTTATATATATATATATCTTTGGCGCTTTGTAACCGCTGAAGCGATTTTTGGCCGAGCTCCTCCTCCAATTTGTGGTTTTGCGTCTTGATGTTTTTACTAACAAATGGAGGGACCTACAGTTTATTCTAAGCCGCCTCCGAACGGCTGATGGATTTTTATGAGGAGCTTTATTTCATGCCAGAAATACACTCGGAGGGTTTGACATTCCCTGCCGAGGAGCGACCGCAACTAGAAAAAAAAATTTTCTATCATTTTTTGGATGTTGCTCGAACCTGGGCTCGAACCCAGGCCTTCCGAATGTCAGTACGCAATGCTTACCACTCGGCTATCGCGGTCGCCGGTCTACACTGGACTTACTTATTGGAAAAACCCTGGCTAAGACACGAAAGAATGGACGCATCCCAGTGAGAGTATTAAATGACTTCAGATCATCAGTAAAAATTCGTAGTGGAACTGTGTTATGACAATGTCAAGAGGTAGAAGCCATTATTAACAGCAATGATTCATCTGGAATCGACTCTATTGGCAGCAAGGAGATGGAAGAAGATATCAATGCATGGACGCAAGGGTTGGAAGACAAATACAAGCACAAGGCCAGCCAGATGATCCGTAAATACTCCAACATATTCGACAAGGATGGCAACAAACCAGGCAGGACCAACGTAGTGAAACATTGCATTGATACTGGTGACGCAAGACCAATTCGTCAAGCTCCTCGAACCGTTCCACTAGCCAAACGTGACGCTGTTGGCAAAATAATTAGGGAAATGAGCGAAAGCGATGTTATCGAACCATCGGCAAGTCCATGGAGCTCTCCGGTGGTACTCGTGAAGAAGAAAGATGGCCAGTTGCGGTTCTGCGTGGACTATCGGAGATTAAATGATGTTACAAAGAAAGACAGCTATCCTTTGCCCAGGATCGATGATACACTAGACTCGTTAACTGGCACAGAATAGTTCTCAACACTTGACCTTAAGAGCGGGTATTGGCAAGTAGAAGTGAGTGAAGAAGATAAAGAAAAGACAGCGTTTAGTGCTGGCAACGGTCTATGGCAATTTACGGTAATGCCATTTGGTTTATGCAACGCTCCTGCCACTTTTGAAAGATTAATGGACCATGTGCTCAAAGGACTACACTGGAAGACCTTTTTGGTGTATCTGGATGACATAATCGTATTGGGAAAGAGCTTCGACGAACATCTGAGTAATTTGGAAGAAGTTTTCCAGAGAATAGCTGGCGCTGGTCTTAAACTAAGTCCTAAGAAGTGCTCTTTATTCAAGAAGGAGGTGAATTACTTAGGTCATCAAGTAACCACGAAGGGCGTGTGTACTTCGAAGGAAAAAATAGAAGCAGTGAAGGATTGGCCGAGACCCAGAAATTTGCATGAATTAAGAAGTTTCCTTGGGCTGTGTACTTACTATCGCCGCTTTGTTCCGAATTTCGCCAGTGTAGCTCACAGTCTCCATGAACTCACAAGGAAAAATAGATCTTTCGAGTGGAAAACTGAACAAGAGGAGGCTTTCCAAGCTTTAAAAGAACGACTATGCACTGCACCTATGCTAGCGTTCCCGGTTCCAGGTGCAACATTTATTCTGGACACAGATGCTAGTGGTTATGGTATAGAAGGGGTACTTTCGCAAGTGATTGATGGGCAGGAGAAGATAGTTGCCTACTATAGCCGGTCTATTGGGAAACCAGAGCGGAACTACTGCGTAACGCGGAGAGAACTATTAGCGTTGGTGGATTGCATTAAACACTTCCACAAATATCTGTATGGTTAACATTTCCGCGTTAGAACGGATCATGCAGCGCTGAAGTGGCTACTACAGTTCAAGAATCCCGAAGGGCAGCTTGCACGGTGGATTGAGAGGCTGCAAAGTTATGACTTCACCATCGAGCACCGCAAGGGTAATACGCACGGAAATGCTGACGCTATGTACCGTCGACCATGTAGTTTGGAATGTAAGGACTGCTCAAAAGCCGAGGGTAAGGAAGACATAATAAACGTCCGGCTAATGACAGTTACATCAGCAGAAGAGTGGGAAAGTCACTTAAGGAAATGTCAGCAAGAAGATCCGGACTTGGAATTGGTAATGCACGGATTGGAGGTGAACAGACGGCCAAGTAAGGAACAAATGGCAGAGGGAAGTCCCATCGCGAAGGCATACTGGGCCCAATGGAGCAGTTTAGAATTGATATCTGGCTGTTTGCATAGAATATGGGAAAGTGAAGATGGCCAGTGCTCTCGGAAGCTTATAGTAGTTCCGAGGTTAAGAATTCCGGATATTCTTAAGGAATTTCACAATGGTCCTAGTGGAGAGCATCTAGGCATTAAGAAAATGCTGGAGAAGATCAAGCAGAGGTTCTATTGGGTTGGTTGTCGTCAATCGATCGCTGAGTGGGTTGCTAACTGCAAGAAGTGCATAGCAACTAAAGGGCCAAAACCACGAAACCATTACAAATTGAGGGCCAGGTATGACAAAGCAATGAACTCTGAAGGCTTCCAAAGTGGAGATTTGGTGTTGCTGTGCAGTCCACAACGGAAGAGAGGTTTGTCCCAAAAACTTCAATGCGTTTGGGAGGGTCCATATAAGGTAATCAAACGGCTAAATGACGCAGTGTATCGAATCCAGAATGTTGGGAGCCCAGGAAGCAAGATGAGAGTGGTCCACCTAGAGAGGCTTGCTGCGTTTGGAACAGCGAATGTGTCTGTTCGGGATGATCAGACTTAGGTGGAGGGCAGTGTGGCGAAAATGCGAAGCGAATGACAGGTGAAAGAGAGAAGCCGACAACTGGCATCTTCTAGAGCGTACGAGACGATTATCGTAACCGAAACGATTATCGTAACCGAGACGATTATCGTAAAGACGAGATTATTCCGGGGGTTTCGTTTTCAAGCAGCAAACAAGTATATAAGGACGACATACGACTGCAAGAGTAATCAGTTGTGAATTAAACTCGTGGAGATTACATTACAGTAAAGTAATAAAAACAGTACATTGTGAAAGTTGTATACAAGTGATTGTAAATAGTAACGTAAATTGTAATTGAATTGTAAATTACTGAATAATTAAACGGACATTAATTAAGTCTTTATAAATAAAGAGACTGCAAATTAAGTTGGCGATTTTATTTAACAATCCAGAGGTCGTACCCGAAAGATTAAGGAAATCATCGAGGTTAAACAGCAAGATCGTAACAATTGGTGTCAGAAGTGGGATTGTTAAATAAATTCCAAAGGATAGTAATCGAAAATGGTGAAGATTCAAGATTTGACGATACCTCTTCTCAAGAAGGAGTTGGCCAAGCGAGGATTGTCTACAACAGGAAATAAGGCAGAGCTGCAATCGAGATTGCGAGAAGCAATGGAAGTCGAAGGCACCGAATTGAACCAGTACGAATTCCGTCGCGACATTTTTTCCTTATATTAAACATTCAGTTTACATAATTCTGTTAGTTTAACAGGCAAAATTTAACAGAGTGGTGAATCCCTTTCCCGTGATTTTCTAACTCTGCACACGTTTCAATCGAACTTATAATCCAAAAGTCAATTGCACCTTCTCGTTGTTATAAGTTCTCTGACCACCGTTGTTAATTTACTTATTTGTCACTCCCCCACCCGAGGTAAGGGACAATAAGTAACATTTGGTCCATACGAGCCTTAGAATTGAGCTCAAGCGACAGTAAAAAATCGAAACGAAAAAGCCGTATTAGCAAATAAAACTATACACAATTAAAGGTTTTGCAATCCAAAGGAATAGAATCAGCTGTGAGTCGAGGCACAGCAAGGTCGACTGGGCGACCAAACCAATTTCCTCCAACGATTCCTTTGGAGAATAACAAATATCTAAAGTGAAGTGTTTTAGTGCTCAGTACTTATTTTTTAAATAGTGAAAAAAAAAATAAAGCAACATGGGGTTAAATAGAGGAAAACTTCTTGAAACCCAGATGGATATTGGCGAAAAGGTACTGCAAATATACAACTCAGTAGCAGGAAGAGTAGTAACTAGATCCAAGGCTGAAGAGAAGGTGAAATTGGTACACCAACTCCAAAAAGAATTAGACACCAACAGCGAGAAACTCTTGCTGGATGGTGTTGGCGATGAGGATTATATCACGCAAGACAAATACAGTGCCATAACAATACAGATGGACGAAGTAATTGAATCACAATCCCTTTGTGATGAAGTGTCATTTCAATCAAGAGAAATGCGTACCTTTTCAGCAGGTAACAACATGCCACCAAATTAAATATTTGGAAAGTTTATTTAGTGACATCAAAAATGCATACACAAATGAGTTTTAAAGATATCACAATGTTCAAATTGAAGATGCCTATGAAAAGGTAGTTGATGAATATTTTGAAAATTTGGGGCATTTGGAAAGATGTTTAGTGAAAGAAGAGCCAAAAGTAAATTATCGGCCTAATTTGGAATTAGAAAAATTAAAAATTCCAATATTTTGTGGCGAGATAAAAGAATGGGCTAATTTCTACAATGTGTTCCAGGATATGGTTCATAAAAATGAGCAATTATCAAGCTCAGAAAAAATGCTACGCCTTGGCCTTTGTTTGAAGGGCGAAGCTGCAAGGTTAATACAACATTTGCAAATATCAACCGAAAATTATGAAGCAATTGCTCGATACTACAAATGAGTGCCTTAACGCAATACAGTCATTAGGAATACAAATTGAAAACGCCGATGCATTTATTCCTCGAGTCATAGTTCGAAAACTGGACAAAGTTGGACTCAAATTATATGAGCAAACGGTTAAAAAAACCAGAGATGTGCAGACATTATCTGATATTAGAGATTTTCTGGATCAACACTTCCAAACATTTAAAGCTGTAGCTGAAAAGGAACAAGGTAACAAAATCCGAAAGCAGCAAATATTTAAAGCACACGTCGACCAATTCAAGAAAACCATACAGGCAGTGCACTTACTGCAAAATACCATATCATATCATAACGGAATGCAGAATTTTCAAGAGAGTATCATCGGATGAAAGACATAAATATGCCAAAAACAATAAAATTTGTTACAAGTGCCTACTTCACAAATTAGGAGAAACATGCACCAGCAATATGAAATGTAAAATATGCAACTTTAGCAGTCATCATGAGCTCCTGCATTTCGATAACGCTCAGAAGAAGGCGGCGATGTCCACAAAAGCATGTCATACAACAGTAATTCTGGCCACGGCCCAAGTGAGGGCAAAAGCTGCAAATGGTGAGCATATATTATTAAGGACTCTTATTGATCAAGGGTCGCAAATATCCTCAATTTTGGAAGAGGCAGCGCAGAAATTAGGTGTACCGAATAAAAAAGTGATGACAAAACTTCATGGTCTAGGAGATGTTGTGGTTGGTGAATCGAAGTTTACAGTTAAAGTGCAAATTACACCACGTTTTCTGCGCCAGCACGTTGAAGAAGTAGATGCCATAGTTTTTATCAACTCTTACAACGGCTCAACCTGATCAATCCTTCAGGTTCAATTTTAAAAAATGGGGAAACTACGCTCTTGCTGACCCATTATTCAACAAAGCTGATATAATTAACATGGTGATTGGTGGTGATATATTCGGCAAAATAATAGAAAAAGGTATAAAAAACACAATGCAGTTCTTGCACAAGCTACAAAGTTTGGCTGGATTTTGTCTGGAATAATTAATCAAAAGAAACCAGGCAGTTTTACATCGGCAGTGACCAACCTTGAGAGATTTTGGGAGCTAGAGGAAGAACAAGATGAAGAAACTAAAATGGAAGATGAAATATGTTTGAAAAAGTTCAAGGAAACCACTAAACAAGATACAGATGGCCGATTTATTGTGGAAATTCCAGTTAAAGACGACATGGAGCTGGGTGACTCTCGTAATCAAGCAGTTGCTCGGCTGCTATCCATGGAAGCTAAGTTCAAAAAGAGTGAAAAGCTTGGCAATGATTACAAAACATTCATTCACGAATACCAAAATCTTGGGCATATGATAAAGGCAAACGAGAAGGTAAATGGAAAATACTATTTGCCTCACCATGCTGTTGTACGCGAAGATAAATTAACTACAAAACTTCGTGTTGTTTTTGATGCGTTAGCAAAAACTTCAAATGGAAAATGCCTAAACAACATCATGTTGACAGGACCCAAACTTCAGAGGGTCGTGTTTGACATCATCCTCAAGTGGAGATTATGGAAAATAGTAATCACAGCTGATGTAGAAAAAATGTTCCGGCAGGTTAAAATTTCGGAAAAAGATCAAGTGTATCATCGAATTTTGTGGCGGGAACATCCTTCAAATAAAATAGAGGAATATGAGTTGACATGGTACCGCTTCAGCACTATATTTAGCAGTGCGGACACTATTTGAAATTGCTGACAAGTGCTCAAATGAAAACAACTGGTTACAAAAAATCATCAAGGATGATTTCTATATGTATGATCTTATGACTGGTGGGGATTCGGTTAATCAATGTATTATGATCCAAAAAGAAATCAGCTATCATCTTCAGTTGTTTGGATTTCAGTTGAGGAAATGGCTGTCAAATTGCAACAGTATATTATCAAAAATATCACCACCATAGGAGAAAATGAAATTATTCAAATTCAAGAAAATGAAGCAGTAAAAACACTTGGGCTATACTGGGATCCAAAGAATGATCAGTTCCAGTTCAAAATTAATTTATCAATGCCGAAGAAAATGACAAAAAGAAGTATTTTGTCACAAATCGCACAAATATTTGATCCGTTGGGTTGGTTGTCTCCGATAACTGTCGTTGCAAAATTATATATGCAAAAACTCTGGATTGAAAAGGCTGGATGGGATGAACAGCTTTCAGATGACCTACAAAAAGAATGGAAGCTATTTATTGATACGGTTGGCGTATTGGAAGAAGTACGTATTCCATGCTGGATTGATACGACCATGAAAAGTGAAGTAGAGATTCACGGATTCGGTGATGCTTCCGAAAACGCGTACGCTGCAGTAGTATACGTAAAAGTTGGGAATTCTGTAAAGCTGTTAACTGCAAAAACAAAGGTTAATCCACTTAAAAATCGGAAAACGTTACCTAAGCTGGAACTCTGTGCTGCTCATCAAAATTAATGAATAAAGTTTTCACTATTATTGCAAGGAATCATACGGCTTTTGCATGGAGTGATTCAACAATAACCCTGAGCTGGATTGAAAAGGATAAATTCATTAGAAATCGAGTGGAAGAAATTAAAAATCTTATACCACAGGCAACCTGGGGACACGTTAACACAAAAGATAATCCAGCAGATGTGGCATCAAGAGGTATTCCATCTCCCAAAATATTAAATACGGACATTTGGTGGAACAGACCCAAGTGGCTTTCCTCAACACAAGAACGAGAGTCATCAACAGTGAACGAATGCAACAAAGCAAAACGGTTTTATTAACATCGAGTCAGCAAGATTCTTTTATGGATAATTTAGTTAACAAATATTCAAGTTGACTAAAACTACAAAGAGTGGTAGCATACATTTTACGCTTTTGTAAAAAGAAGGAAACTCGTGAATTTCCACATCTATCGGCTGAGGAGCTTCAGACAGATAAATAGATCATCATCCGACAAACACAGAAGAAAATTTTTAGAGAAGAATTAAGCACACTTGTTGATGGAAAGGCAGTCAAAAGTTCCCGCAAAATAGCAAACCTCAATCCCTTTTTGGATAAAAATGGAGGCAGGCTTACAAATTCAGAGCTACCATATAATGAAAAGCATCCAATAATCTTACCAAAATCATAATTGGCGGCATTAATTAACAAAGATGCTCATCTCGGGACAATACATGGTGGGAATCGGTTAACAGAAGCAGTCATCAGGCGACAATACTGGATAGTTGGATTAAAAAATGCAGTGAAATATTGTATACGTATCTGTTCTAAATGCATACGATTCAAGCAAGCTGCTGCAACACAGCTCATGGGCGATCTTCCGTTAGTCAGAGTGTCGACATCAAGTCCCTTTACATATACTATGCCGGACCGAGGACGAAAATCTTTTAAAGGATACATCGCTATATTTGCCTTTCGACCAAGGCCATACATTTGGAAACAGTCAGCGATTTATCAACAGAAGCATTTCTAGCGGCACTAAGAAGATTTTTTGGCAGACGAGGAAAATCTCTACACATTTACTCCGACAATGGAACTAATTTCGTGGGTGCAAGCAGATGGCTCGACAAAGACTTTAAAAAAGCAGTAAAACAAAATTGTGAAGTTGCATCATTACTTGGCATTTTATTCCTCCGCCAAGCCCACATTTTGGTGAAATGTGGGAGGCTGGTGTGAAAGGAATGAAATTCCACTTAAGAAGGGCAATACGAGATACAAAACTAACTTTCGAGGAGATGGCAACCGTCCTAGCACAGATTGAGGCATCATTAAACTCTCGTCCATTATATGCCTTAAATGATGAAAACGGAGTAGATGTTTTAACTCCAGGCCATTTCCTTATTGGCAGACCACTGATATCCATACCAACTCCAGAATCGGACATCAATATATCCACCTTAAACAAATGGAAGTTAATACAAATAATCCAGCGTGAGTTTTGGAAACGTTGGAAGGAGGAGTACCTACACACACTTCTGCAAAGATACAAGTGGAGAACATCAGAGCAAAATAGAAAAGAGGGTGACGTTGTAATAGTAAAAGATGAAAATACTCAACCAGCTAAATGGCCGATTGGTAAAGTTATGGAATGTCATTCTGGACTAGATGGAAAGGTTCGTGTAGTAACGCTTAACCTACAGAATAGTGTGCTTAAACGACCAATCCATAAATTATGTCCCCTTGTCACATCGACGGGCAGCAATCAGGAAAAATCAGCGGATGAAACAAAAGCACGAGTATTGACTACGTTAAGGCCAACTAAATCGCCAAAACACATGGCAAATACAAAAATATTTGCACTAATATTCATACTCCTGTTATGCATAATATGAAAAAAAGAAGTCAAAGCAGTCGGTGGTTAAACAGGAAGCAATGGAATAGTAATTCAACTTTCAGATAACACAGCAATGTATTTGGATTCACTGGGAAAGATGGACGTCATAACTTCGAATTGGGACTTAGTAATATATTATGACCTCCACTCATATTTTGAGCAGATGAATATGATGCCAGGCTGTCTACATGGAATAAAAGATCATTGCAACCTGTTATCAGATTTCGAGGAAGCTTGCACAGTTATAGCGCTGTCACTAGGGAGGCGGTATGAAGCGAAAAAAAGTAGTCATGATTTGGCTCTATTTATAATATGCTCTTTGGGTTAATGGATGCTGACAGCGAAGAACAAATAGAATCCAACTTTAGATCATTGCTTAACAACCAACATAACATCAAAGAGAGACTAAAGGTTCAAGTTTCACTTATTAATTCCACGGCAAACATACATAATTAACAAAAATGTAAACGAAGTAAACAGGCAATTCACAAAAATTACCCGTCAAATCAACAAATTTCATTCCGAATTAATTGAAAACATTAACAGAGATAAAATGGCCACCCAGTTCCAAATGCTTGTAACCCAAGTCACCATTTTATTAAGCGAATGCGAGACTATTCAAAAGTCTATAATTGAGTTGTTGATAGGCTTGAACCATGGACGAATTAATCCAACTCTTATAACACCAACACAATTGAATAAGGAATTGTCACTGATTAGAGAAAAGCTGCCACCAAAACTTCAAATACCCGGACAGCAAGACAACAATCAACTACGCGATGTTTACAACCTTATGAGAGCAAATGGAGGACTCATAATCGACAAAAAGCTGGTAATTAAGGCAGAAATACCACTTGTGCACAGTGAATCGTCAGAAATATACAAACTGATAGCGATTCCAATTGAGTACAAAGGAAAAATCATAAAGATTAAACTAAAAAATGACTTCTTGGTGTACAACTTCGGTTTGCACTTATATTTTTTGATATCCCAATCACAGCTGAATAAATGTACCAGAGGTTTAAACAGCCATCTCATATGCAAAGGGATAATACCATGGCAATCTGCTCTGGATCAAACTTGCGAACTGTCACCACTCCTAAATGGGAGCCAAGCAGATTGTCAGTATGAGGAAAGAAAGAAAACTCCATTATGGGCAGAACTATACCAAGACAATAAGTGGATTCACAAAGTATAGGGTGTTTTTTTTTTATAGAGGTATAGAACTTTAAATTGGCATTACTTTTCAAGATGGCGACCGATTTAACAGCTGTCAAGTGGTTTATTCTCAGTTTGGTTTGGCAATTCATCATGAATAGACTCACGCCTGAATAACGCTTGCAAATAGTGCAATTTTATTTCGAAAATAATGGTTCTGTGCGGAAAACGTATCGCGCACTACGTCCAATGATACGGACCAATGATTCCACCAGCCCATAAAGCTCACCAAACAGTCAGTTTTTCTGAATGTAACGGTGTTTGAACACCGAGGATTACCTTCACTCCAAATGCGGCAGTTTTGTTTGTTGACGTAGCCATTCAACCAGAAGTGTGCTTCATCGCTAAACATCGCTAAAATGGACGTAGTGCGCAATACGTTTTCCGCACAGAACTATTATTTTCGAAATAAAATTACACTATTTGTAAGCGTTGTTCAGGCGTGAGTCTATTCATGATGAATTGCCAAACCAAACCATTGTACAGGTCTACAAGTAACAAAACTCATAATTTTCACACACACATTCTCAGTTTTTTACCTATACATGTTTAACAGAACGCTGTGTGAAGAACAGAAATTGCAATAAGAATATAATGGAATGAAAAAGCGAATTTGAGGAATAGGCACCAACCGCAGGCACGAGCCGCGGGTTGCCTATCAAATATTTTGCTAAATTTCCGTGAATTTTGAGCAAAACCGCTAGTTTTTAGTCGAGTGTGTTGCCGTGCTAAACATATCTTCGATAAAAGTTTTAAATTTGTTTACAGAGTCTACGCTAAGTTTTAGAAGATTAAATTAAACAAACGAATTTATTGATGGAAATGTAATGTATATATTCACTTTATTACCTCGGCGGGTATAAATTAAATATTTGTGAACGTTTTAGACATTTATATATGACTTAGTAGTTTGTTTAGAATGAATGTACCTGAATTATATGATATAATTCAAAATGGTTTGGTTTTTATTGAGTTTTTATACTTATTTAACTTTTTTGAGAAATGTTTTCGTTTTGTTATTTTTGAATCGTGGTATTTAGTTTAAGTTGTAAATTTATCATTCATTTCAGTCATATTTATTACATCACTGAGCGAAAAAGTGGACTATTTCGATCAGGTGATCTCAGCTGTTTTTTGACCGTATGATAGTTTATCTACTTGTAGGCCTGTACGATGAACCAAACTGAGAATAAAGCACTTGACAGCTGTTAAATCGGTCGCCATCTTGAAAAGTAATGCCAACTTAAAGTTCTATACCTCTATAAAAACACCATTTATTTAAAAATTCCACTTTGCATCTGGAGTGCGGTAACAGCAAAACCGAAATAATGGAAATCCCAGCACAAGGAATTCTTTCTATTAAATCCGGTTGCACTGCCAGGCACGAAGGTATAACGTTATCCGGTCTACAAATATTCAAAATGCAAGCGTTAATCAATCCATCACAAGATCCAATAGCCACAGCCATTGACGAAATTTCTGAGGACAAAATAGCGCCACTTCAAATAAATAACATCAGCAGCAGTGAGGAGTTGGATAAACTAAGAAGTAAGATTGAACATTTGACAAAAAACGAAATTGAGATAATTAATTTGAGTTTAAAAAATCATAGCGGACACTTGTCCCTAATTTTAATAGCTTGCCATATGTATCTTAGTATTTTATGTAATCTATAAATGTAAGTCTGAAGACAAAGCCACTATCAATTTTTCCGACCGCCCGCAAAATGTTCATGCAAGAACATAAGAAACTAAACACACACTCATACACACACACACATACATACAGTCCACTTGAAGAAAAGATAACAACAGATGGTTTCTTATCTTTTCGCACAGTTCAAACAATATACAGTGCAGTTGAACAGGCTAGACAACCGATCATTAAATCAGTGATTTATGGCATAGTAGCAAACAACACAATTTACTTAGGCTGATATTGAAATCAGACCTCTTTTTATTTACATATGTATGATTAGTTTTAGGAACGTATATTTAAGATTTTGTATAAAAGAACATGTAAAATAATTTAGAAATTTAGTAATAAAAATATTCTCAACCGAACACAACCACCGTTGTTAATTTACTTATTTGTCACTCCTGTCACTGTGACGAAATTTCTCCACATGCGTATATACTTATACATACATACATAGATTATTAATATATATTAAGTCTCTAAACCAAAATTTTTACACATGTGGTTATATCAAGTACATGTTTTCTATATCAAAAAAAAAGGAACAAGAATACAATTAAAATAATAAAATATTAATACTTTAAAATTGTATTTTTATATCATACTTTGTTATTGTCAACCTCTTGCGACTCAGCCCTTTGGGTTTATGAACGCCTCCCTTATATTCGCTACTCCCCGGAAGTTGACAGACGTTTAAGTAAAATAGTTAAAGAATATTTGAATCAGAATTGCTATTAATTATTATTATCTAATTATTATTATCTAATTGTACCTCGTAAAATTTTGTTGAATATTTTTAAGTTTGCCTGCTTATCATGTCGTCAACCGTCAATCCTAGTCAACCTGCTCCAGCAGATGAGGTCGCTGTATTTTCCGTACAATATGAGGTGAATACCCTGATATTATTTTCACCTTGTGCAAATAAGTTGTCTTTAACAAAATAAATAAATACATAAATATATAATAACAATTACACTTGATGTAGGAAATTAATCGACCATTTATTATTACAACTTGGGTATACTTGTGATAATTATCCATATTTTCCACTTCTATATTTGAAGTTTGCCAATTTGTATTTGTTTATTCCTTGTGGCGAAATGGTGGTCTAAAGGTCTTATATTTGAGATATTTTTAATATTTTTCTTAAGGTGATAATAATAAACACCAATATTTAAACTTTGTAGGTATATTTTGCAACTTATATTGAATACAAAAACATTTAAATAACAAAAAAAATATTTTAAATTTTTTTAAAATTGGTCCTGCAGCTGATTATCTCAAAAAATTAGATGTGGGTGGCGCAGAAAATTTTGGCTTTTGTACTTATTTGAAACACAAAAACCAAGAAGATTATTAATTTGTACAAGTGTAGCTATATCCGGTACCAAGGTTATACAATTTTTTGTTTGTTTGAAAAATAGTGAATTTTTGAATTTTGATAACCGAAACAGGTATATTTTTTGTCAGTTCTTGAGCTATAAAAGTAAGAAAATTATCAAGATAATAAAATTTTTATGCTACGGGAAATAGCTACTAGTGTACTGAATAACATATTCAAATTTCAGATCATTCGGTTAAATACCTTTTTACCTGCGCCGTGCAGAAAAAAGCTTTTCTGAGGAAAATGAGTTTAAAGTTTGAAGTGTATGAGGTCGAGCGGTCGGCCGCTACCTACTCAAAAACATGTAGAACCGAAAATACTGTAGATATCATTAAAAAAATATAACAGTATATTTAAATTGATTTTTTGAAAATTCTAGGCCACAATCTCCCATTATATAATTACACTAGAATATTTATGGCAGCACAATTTAACATTCGCAATTGTTTTAATTGTTTATATACAAAGTACGCAAGTGTAACTTACAAAATATGAAGATAAAATAGACAAAATGAGAAGAGAAACACACAAGACTTACTAAGTGTTGTCAGAAGGATAGTCATATTGACTGCTAGCAAGTTGATAGGCAAATTTGGCGATGCGGACATCATTGCACATTGGATCAAATGATCGCTTTTTCTGTGCAAAAGCGACAATAATCGAAGTGCCATTTTTCTTCTGTTGTTGTACTTTTTAACAGAAGATACTTTGAAACAAAAACACGTCATGTTTTTTTCGAAGAAAACAATTTCATTACACAGCTGCTCGTCAAAGGCGATCGATAAAAATTTCTTAATTATACTTCATCGAATTTGATTGCGTGTTTCTCTAATTTTGCTGCTACTAATTCATTTGTCTAAAATAGAAAATCAGGCGATACTTAATGTGTTTACATGTGTATGTTACATGTGTTTAACAAAAATGATTTTAAAATTAAAAGCTTACATAACCTTAAAAAAATCAGACTTAATTCCAAACTTTGAATTTCTGTTAAAAAAATTTTGACCCATTAGCTCATTTTTAAATTTAAATGAATAAACTTTTAAATAAAAAGCAAGTTATTTGCAATTTGTTTCATATAGCGTTCTGCAAGCAGTTCCTTCTTTGCTAGGTAATCTCTGTATTATAAAACGATTTGTTTGATATATGGTGAAAATAAAGCAAAAGAAAAGAAAAAAATTAATGTTCTTCGTAAAAACATAGTTGATAAAGTTGGAATGGATTCAATTTCGGATGATAAGGAAGATGTAAGCCAAACAATAAAGTTTTTTGCAAAAAATCAGCTCAGAGTAGGAAAAGTTTTACAGAAAGATATATGTCTTTATGGGCCGAAAACATGCGTAGCTAAACTCTGAATCATTGTACAGGTCTGTACGATGTTCTGAATTAAGTTTTGTGTTAGTACACATTTCAGCAAAACGAAACTCCTACCGTTGTTAAATGTCCACTTCTGTCATTCAGTGATAAACCAGAATATGTAAAAATAAAAGAAGAAGCCACAGAACTTGCAAATGTGGTAGCTGAAACAAATCTTCTCGTTCGTGCAGCTACAATTTCGGCTGGTAAACAAGGTGATGCTGAGTTGGCTGCAGTCCTTAAAGAGTGTGAAAAGCCAAAAGAGTCCCTAAAAGGATCTCAAAGTTTGTGATAAAGATTCTCAAACCCCCATTCATCGGAGGGGATGATGAGGGTTTAACTTTCACTCTTGAAAACAATTTAAAAAAAAAAAAACTTTTTTATTAATCGTTTCCCTTTTCCTCATCGTCTCAAAATTTTAGGCGTTTCAAAATATGCCAAAGTGCATGGCGAATTTACTTACAGGTGGGGAAGCAGGAGCAAAAATACGACAATTCTCGTGTATTTTTTTCGCTTTTGATTAGTGATTGTCAAAATTGTCAAATGGAAAATTCTTGGCCATTTAAAACTGCACAAGTTCTCTAATTGCGTAAAGCACAATCATATTATCACAATTTTAAAAAAATTTAACGTTTACAAATAAAAAATTCAATGAAATTCTAGCAAAGAAAACCAAGGCGTATTTTTTTTAAAGGTAAGAGTAGGCGAATAAATACAACAATTCTAATATATATATATTTTTTTACTTTTGAGTAGTGATTGTAAAAACCATGGAAAATTCTTTGGTTTTTAAAACTTCACAAGCTCTCTGATCCACACTTTTTTCGTGTAAAGCACAATTACAAAGTCACAATTAAAAAAATGTTTAAGTTTACAAATATAAAAACAAATGAAATCGAACACAACATATTAAATAATGATATTGATATGAATGAAAAAAGTTAAATGCGCTGCCATAGTAACTGCACCTTGTCAAACTCGCTTTCCTGAAGTGTAAATTTACATTTATACTTACACATCTCGCGTTAAAAATGGGAAAACATAATATTTTTCTTTGTATTTCAATAAAATTTTATTTCAACCGATTACAGTAAGACTTAAAATTAGGTTGACATATGTAGCTGCTAATGACATGAATACTTAGTTGACAACATTGAGCCATTGGTTATTAAGAAACAAATATTTGTAAATATTTTGAATTTACATATAAATAAGAGATTTAATATGTATAATAATAACATAAATATAACAAAAAGGATTTACGTATATACATACAAATGTATGTACATGTCAGTAATAAGATATAGTAATGAAATTTAAATAAAAACTAGAAACAAAAACTATTGAGAATAAAAAAAAATGTATATGTACATCATTAAATGTAAATATATTATTGTATAGTAATTAAAAAATAATAATATATTGTGATGATGGCATTACAAGCCGTTTATTATTGTGTATGTGTGTTCGTGTGTATATTCACGTATAAAATATGGAGTTGAATTGAAACTGCATATATTGTTAAATAATTAACTAAGCCAAACATATGTATATGTACATTTGTATATACATATGTACTTTTCTCATGTTTATTTTGCATTTATTAAGTTTTACATCATGGTATTGTGTCTGCTGCGTATATTGAACTTTATTTTTATATTGACTATTCTTATATTTCTTATTTTATTAATATTTTTGCTTGTTTGTCTAACTAAAAAAATTTGTTTAGTTTTATGTATATTTGTGTATGCAAATAAGCTGTTTATTGTTGTTGTCATTGTATGTATGTATACATAACATTAAAGGAAATATGTATAATTTAAATAAGGTAAATACAATAATGAGTGGTTAAAATTTAATATATAAGTAAGTGATAACTTTTCTATCGAATACACATAAATACCATAATAATTAATAACAAGACACAAAAGGGTTTCAGTTTTGTTGTTGGTTGTGCTTTTTCCTCCCTTGTGGGTTGGGAAATTTTCGCATCAATAATTTTCTAACTCTTGCCATTTTTTATTATTGCATTAGGTATTTTGCTGTTTTTCTTTTTTTGTTTGTTAATTTCTTTAAGTTAAACACACTAAAAATTACGCGTTCACTTACACAGTCTACATAATATTTGTTTACTTCTGTTGGTTTTAATTTAATATATATGCATTTTAAACAATTCAGTATTTTCCTTTTTAAATACTATTGTTATTTTTAGTTATACGATATATTCTTTGCTCGTTTATTTTTTACTCTGTTTTCCAATAGCTCGATTTTTACCGCTTTACTGATACACCACAATGTGTGAACTATCGAATAATTTTTATTATTTTCTATATTTTTACATTTCAATATTCTTCGTTTATGCATGTTGGCATATGCGAATTGTCATTTATATTTTATATAACGTTTTTATTAAATTTAATGTTAACATTCAATTGTTTACTTTCGGGAGTGTGTCATATTCCCTTTCGCTAATATTTTATTTTACTACTTTCAAAGCAAGTTTATATTGCACACTCTCTCTTAAGTTGCATTTTTTTTATTGCTTACATATGCATATTCATATACAATTATAAACATAATTTATTGGTTTAAACAATATTTTATTTAGTCTAATATTTTTGATTCTCAATCGTTAGGTTTCATTAAAAGTTTTAATGTATTTTTATTTTAACTGTACCCTTTAAAGTTCTTCTGATTTGATACTTTTAATAATCTTTTTATTTAGCTCGCTATTTTAACTTTTCATTTTATACACATATAAGTATATGTTATTCTAAATTGTATATTTCTTAAATATGTGGAAATGGTAAGACTTTTTGGGTTAACAATCTTTTTTAATTTTAATACCATCATTTCATCATAAATACACTTGTTGAAAAGGGATTCGGGTACTGCAAAAATAAAAAATAAATTTCTGAAACTTATTTAGTACGTAAATTAGTGAAGTTAGCCTTGAATACCAACAGCATTGAATATTAGCATTTTCTTACTATCTCCATACATATTTTGTTACATTTACTACATTTTTTTTAAATTAAATACGACCATTTAATTATAATTTTTCAATTTAGCTTAAATTTCGTTTCATTTAATACTTATTGATTTTTGTGGTTTTGTTGTAAAACGTACGTGCGCTATGAAACCAATACTTTTACCTATTTTTTATTATTCATAACTATATTATTTAGGTTTTTATTTTAACTTTTCAATTTATTCGCCGCCAAGTTTGTGTGTAACATAGTGTATGTCTGAGTTCATTTGTCTGTTGATGTGCTTCAAAAAGTACAAACGTAGCTTTTATAAAGGAAGTACATTCATTGAATTTACTTGTGTTTCTTTTTAATAATTTTCATAATTGGCGACACTATTGCGTGTTGGATTTTTCTTGTATTAAACCACAACAACAATCTAAGCAACAATCATATCCAACCATTGCTCTTGAAATAATAATCACATATGTAGCTTTTCTTAATTTTCCAGCAACCTCTAAGTGCGATATATTATTTCACGTTAAGAAAAATTTAAACGCGTGGCAAAGTCCATATGTTTTTTCAGATGCACTTCAAATTATCTTATTTAATAAAAATGTTGTTTGTAAACCTAATTTTTCGATGAACACTTACTGGATTAGTTAAGCGGTTTTATTTAATCCTGCGAATATTGCATCTATTCAAACTAATAATATTAATATCTGAATTCAAATTTATAAGTTTAAGGGTGAGAGTCCACCTTACTTCTCAAATTCTCAGCTCATTCTATCATTCTAATATAATTAACACATATATAGAACAGACCATGCTGGAAAACATTTCTTTTTTTACAGTTTGTTATTTTGTAAAAAAAAATCGTTTTACCTTTTATTCTTAGTAAGCGCTGGAAAAAGAAAAGAAAATGTTATAAATTTTTGTCAATTAGGTCATTTGCATTTTGTGTATGTGTGTGCGTAGATGTGCTGAGTTGGCTGACATTGTTTGCACTCAAATTTTCGGCAATTACTATAAATTACTTCGAATTTTTTCAACTTAAATTTTTATGTTTAACCTTTTTTTTTATTTATTTTTCTATTTATCTTTTTTTTAACGATGCTTTTGTGCATTTTAACATTTTAACTGCCTTAAATTATTTTGCAAGTTTTATTTTATAATCTATATTTTTTTAATGTTTTTTTTTTAATTGCTTGCCAACGTTTAATTAGTGGTTAATCTTAGGCCTAAGTGAAAGTAAACTTTCTTGACTGGCCTTTCTACAGAGCAATTATTTGTTTAAATTTATCCGTTTGTAGAACAAGGTATCATATGAAGTATCCAAATCCGATTTGAAATCATTTTGCATATGCAGCTCCGGATAGTTTACATAAGTGTGTGTTTTATAACTTCATTCATTGAGGATGAAAAATTACAGAAGGATTTTTGAAGAGTTTTCAAGAAACACTATTCTAATGTATAGCAAAGAAAAAATTTTGACTTTAAATATTTTTGCATTTCCTTTCACAAAATCATAAAAAAGTGATTTCAATTGTAAGAAGAGAAATTTTGCTTTGAAAAATCTGCGGTCTATTCCACCTTTCTCTAACGTTCACAAAAGCAAAAATTTCTGGCTTCTTCTTCATGGTTTTGGAATAGTTAATAAAGTGTCCGTTACTTGACTACTTTAGAGCTCTTTCTCCATTATAATTGTTATTCCCAACGTCCGCATGACGCATGTAACTTGTTTCGTTTTTCATTAATGCCGAGCTACGATAAGCAGGAGTTTCTTTAGTATCGAGAACTAAAAATGTAAAGCTACAGAACCCAAAATTTTATGCTGATTTTTAAAAATAAGTGAATTCAAATATAAAATGTTATTTAATAATTAGTTGGGTACCGACAACTCTTATTCTTATTCTTATTAATTCTTAGCACGAGAAAGGAAGTCCGACCTCAGCACAACTAGCAACGTATAAATATATATTCTTTTGTAAGTTGTGCATGATTTTCACATTGTTCACGGAGAAAAATTGATTAATATTATTTAATTTTTATTTATTTATTTTTCATTGTTATTGTTTATAATGACGTTTGTATTTATGTTATATGAGAACAATTGCCACAAAAGCTTTATGTATATATGTATATTTCCATCTTACAATCCCATACTCTTTGTATGATAGCCTATTCCTAACTTTCAAAAACGTACGAATGCCTGCTGTTGCACTGATAATAGTCGCTTTTATTAAATTGAATATTATATACCTACTACTAATGGTTTATTTGTTATTATTAATTTTGAATTAAATATTACATTCGTTATATAAATTTTATCTTTTTCATTTTAATTACGTACATAAGTATTTAATGTAATGGGTTCCATTATTTATTTTATATGTGCATATTACTTTTGTTATTTGTTTTGGAAGATGCGTTTTTGATAGTCACTAATTGATTATAATTTTTTATTATTTTTTGCGTCTTTTTTACGTACATACGTACATAAAAGGCAAGCAACAACTCGTTAGTTTGAAATTGTCGTCCCATTCGTAGTTTTGTTATCGTAATAAATACGTTACATAATATTGCCAAAAAAAAATGTATAATGGGTATATGTATGTGTTCACGTTATATCTCTGTGGCGTTGCTCTATCAAATACTCTTTTATTAATTTCTGTACATACATATTGCATGCATTTTATTATTATTTTTTTCGCATTAAGACTTTTGTACGTACATATTTGTTTTATTGTGTATATACTCGTACTAGCGTATTGAGTTCATTTTAGAATCGTTACTATTGATCTGACATCTTCTATTGTTTTCAATATTATTTTGTTTCGGTAAAATTATTTCAGTGGTTTAATGGTCAAAAATTAACGATTTGAGTGAGTTTTTTTTAAATATTTTTCGGGTGTAATTTTAAAAAAGGAAAATTTTAGTGCATACATATAATTTTTTCTCACGTACTATATATATATATATATATATATATATATATATATATATATATATATATATATATATTAATATTTATGTTTTGCTTTATGCATAAAGCATATCGACTTGTGTGGGAGAATTTGGTAATTTTCTGTTGTTCACATGTTAATGTGGTTTTTATGATCTTAAGAATATAAAACGTAGAATGCTTTTTAATCGTATCAAATATAAAAATTAACAATTATTATTATTATTTTTTACTTTGTTCTACCTTACAAGAGATTTGAATTTTTTAGTTCATTTTTACGTTTTTGCCGTTGGTGTATATATTTTTAATGTTTAATTTTTATTTATTTCTTTACATATTCATATTCTCAACACACTTTTCATTTTATGTTAATTCTTTTACGTTTACGGGGTTTCCTAAGCTTTGGTTTGCTCTATGTTGGTGCACTTGAATTAGCCTTATCAAACTGTTATTCCATTCTCTATCGTTATCGATATTGTTAACTTTATTCAAATAATATGGAAATTAGTATACAATAAAAAATTAAAGTGATCTTCTAAATATCGTGTATCGGTTCCCCTTTATACAAGTACATAATTTTTTAAATACTTACCTTTCTGTGAACATTAAATCGTCTTTCAAATTTGTAATTAAAATAATATAGGTAAATAAATTGTTTTTAATAAAAATCGCAAATTTTCACTCATTTTCATAAATTACTACGCCAATTACTACTTCCAACTTTTTTTTTTCTTTTACTTACATTACATTACTTTAGTTCCTCATTATGTCAGCTAATCAATTTACGATTTTATTTTGTTTAGGAATTTCATTTTAACAACATTGTCTGCTCTTTATTAATTATTTTCTTCACTTAACTACATATATATTCGCATAACTATATATTATGCATTTCTGTTATTTGCGCAATTTTTTTAGTTAATTTTTATTTTAGTATATTCAAATATTTATGTTTAAATTTTATATTTAAATCTGTTCCTATACTTGTAAATTTCTATAAAATGACGTATAATATTTTAACAATCGGTTAACGTGTTTCATTGCGTAAAATACTCCTTTCACCAATCGTTAAACATTTTCCAAATGATGCATTTGTTCTAAATGATTTTCATCATCATCAAATCGTACGTCGTTAATAAATATCTCATGGTGTATTTGATCGAGATCAACGTCATCGTCCTCGTCCAGACCATCGTCATCGTTTATTAGTATACCCGCACTTAGACCGTCGACCCCGGCAATGCATATGTGAGGTGGTGGTGGCACACTAGTGGGTGGCAGTGGAGCAGGTGGTATCATCATTGACCCACTATTAATGCCATGTAGACTACCCGATATGCTAGCGCCACCTTGTAAATGTCGCCGACTTGAACTTAATCCTTTTAAGATTGCATGAAATGAAAAATATATAATCGTTAATATACATATATATGTAGCAACTGATTAAATTTACTTTGGTTGGGATACTTTGTATAAGAAAATTGTTTAAAAGGGTCTAATAAGAAACTGAAAATAAAACTAGGTTCTTGAACTAGCCTAGAATCTAAATTAATGCAAGATTTGAGGCTGTCGCAAGTACCGAGTACTTTTCCTGACCGTCCTAAAAAGCTGATGCCGCCTCCACTGGTGTGATTTTCATGTCATTAGGTTCAATACTGACAGCTTCGTCATCGTCACTACACAATTTAAAGTTTTGGGTTCTGAAATAGGTTCTTTTATCTATTGCTCAATTTCAGCTCAGGTTTCGAGCCCTGGCCTGACCAACATTCAAAATTATGGAAAATAGTTTCAAAAACTAAGTTAAGTTTTCTAATTGCGCTCGCCCCTCGGCAGGGAAAATATCTGGACCCAAAACCACAAAATGGAGGAGAATTTCCTACGAAAATCGCTTCAGCGGTTACAAATCGCCAAATATATATATTTATATATATATAAGCTTGAAATCTTTTATCTAATGCATGGATTAATTTGCTTTTAATTTTTATTTAAAGCCTTTAATCCAATTTTCTTTAAGTTTTCCATATTTACCAAGCTCTTCTGTAGAAAAGAGCAGAATTGCAGGAGGGAGTGGCTTAAGGACAGAAAAATAAAATAATGGCTGAAGCGATATACTAAAAGTAGAAATTCATTCGAAGGCATATGAAAGTCCGATTTGTACTTCGGCATAAATGGCGTAGTTGGCCCAGATTCCCTGACCAACTATACTAAATTTATAATTTGAGCAATACTTATTTAAATAATATTGTAATGATATATTGAGTACAGGTACTAACTAACTGTGTGAAATTAGTTAAAATAATATTTAAAAAAATATAAGTTTTACCTTTTAATGTGTTAACGTTTCTGAATGAATATTGTGTTTAAAATAACTAACGTGCTCATAAAATCTAAAATTTTTTAAAAACTGAAAATAAAGAGTTTTTAAAATTATATTGAAATAAAAAAAGAGTATTTATTCTATATAAATTAACATCATTTTCCTCATTTACCAGTTGCGCTCGTTTGTGAATCGTAGTGAGCATTTCGGTGCAAACCCAGCTGCCGCATATGGGCTCTACGTTTTCTTCTGGAGTGATAGAGTGTGCATAGGAGACAAATTAGGAACGAGACGACGATTAGTATTATTATAATTAGAACGCCGTGATCCTCCTCGGGAGCTTGTGTGGTACCTTTTTGTATGTAGTTTTCACAACCACAAGACAAATAGTAAAGCAAAAATATACATTTTTTTTCCAAAAAAAGAATAGAGTAAAAAAGTTACTTATTAGTATACTATTATTATATGTAAGAATATAAATTTATAAGTAGTATATATTTAAATAACTTAAAAATTAATTAATTTTATATTTTTATTTGATTTTTTTAATTGCATAAATCAAAATGCACACATATGTACATACTTGTATGCATATATGTATGTGAGTACAAGTATATTGTTTTATTGTTTTTTATTAAAAGTATAAAACAAGCGATTTTAGATTTTTTTTTATATTTAGTATTATTTGTAATGGCATCCTAGTGTGAATGTCTGAACATGTGGTGAAGTATGCGAAGAAGCCTTAAATGAATGAAAAATTTTCGTCTATTATTTGAGTTTCTTAAGCTTAATTAACTGAATTGTTTTTCGTGAGTAAAAATGTAAGCGGAACAGATCGACTTTACTATTTCGCTAATTAATGTGCGTGCTGTGCAATTATTTGTGGCTTAACAAACATACATACTTCTTCTTTTAGTAAATGAAGGACATTATGTAGTTACCAAGATATTTTTTAAATTTGAGTGCATTGAATACAGTAGATATTTTTGCATTTCCGCAACCTAAACGCATGCTGGTTTTGGTGAAAACATTTAGAAAGTCCAATATAAATATAAGTAATAGTAAAATCCAAATATTTATAATTAATTGTAACCACCCTATGTAAATAAGAAATTATGAATAAAATGTAGAGTGCCTGAAACGATTAACTGTCTTTTTTAATTTATTTATTTGTCATTGTAATAGGCCTTACAATAGTTCTGAATGTGGAAGAAGGGATTTTGGAAATTAAATTAACAACGCTGTTGTTGTTCCTGTTGTAGCGGCTAGCTAATCCCGCCTAGGGTCAGGTAGATAGGTAGTCTTAGTCATTGAGGTCATCTAACGGGAGGCCCACGAAACGTGCTGTTTCGACGGGTTCGGACCAGAGCGAGAGGGGAACTAGATCAGCCGGGTGGAGTGGGCATGCAAAGAGGTGGTTAGAGTCGTATGGGGACTCATGGTATGCGGGACATGTGTTGGGTATGTCAGGGTCGAGTCTGGATAAGTAGGAGTTGAGGCTACTGCAATATCCAGACCTCATCCAGCTGTAAGTGCAGATGTCGTGCAGTGAAGAAATGGAAAAGGTCGGCGAAATAGCAGTTGACATTTGAACAAGGCTATCAATATTCTGGCCAGACGAAGAGTTATCGGCGTATGAGACCAAAGAGACGCCCTCCGGTGGTAGAGGGCCCTCGAAATATAAAAATTAAACACCATCGGGGAGAGGATACCACCCTGCGGAACCCTCTGTTTAATTTTTCATAGCTTTGATGTTTAACTTCGAAAGTCAAGTCTACTCAGTTTCTACATGTCGGATATAATTAGAGTGGTCAAAGACAAATTGATAACCTTGGTGAGGTAGTCTGCTCTCGCTGGACCCAAATTTTGTAGCATGCTTATTTCGTCGGGGCCAATGGATTTGGAGGCTTTCGCCTTCCCGAAAACCCACTGAACCTCTTCCCTTGAGAAATCAAGCGTCGCGTTGGTGTTTGGCAGTTTGCGCAGACGGCGGGTCACTAGTTTTTTTGTTCTGTCAACTGAAGGATGCAGTGTAAATAGCCGGCTAAAATAGCTCGCCTACCTCTTCAGGTCCGACGAGGTGTGATCACCAAATTAAATTTCCACCCGATCATCACGTTTCGTCGGATTAGACAATGATTTGATTGTGGCCCAGAGCTTGGTTACCCCAGAGGAGATATTGCAGGGCATCCAGTGCCACTCCCACCTGTTCCACTTGTAGATGTTTACGCCGCTTCAGTTGGAAAATGTGGGCGATTTCCGCGATTCTGCCAGCTCGTATGAAGCGGGCGGCAGCAGATACGACAATCTTGCGGAGTTTTTTCTCCATGGGTGACGTTGGTGGGAGCGGGGAGAGCACTGAAAGTATTCTCGGTAAATTCCGTGAAGCCGGGCCAGTTAGCTTATTTAAAGTTAACAAAGTTCCGGTGGTCCACGGAAACAAAGTCGGAAGGCCTGTCAATCGAGATGATTATATGCGAGCGTCAGCATAGGTCGCCAATCTATGCTGTATACCAGACCAGCGCTAGCTATTGTAATGTCAGCTGAACTATAGCAGTTGCCTACAATCCTGGTGGGGGCTTTATCGTTCATTGTGCAGAATGTCGAATCGTTTATCTGTTCCACTAGCTCCATTCTTCGAGGATCATTTGACAGGCAGGAGTACCAAAAATCGTGATGCGAGTTAAAGTCGCCCAAAATCTAACGGGTTTAGCCTCTGCGGTCGATATCGCCGTCGATAAGACGATACAGCACGGTGCTATGTAAAATTAACGCCAAGTCTCCACCATGTTCTCGCTCGCGATCCTTCCGTCCGAGTCCGTTGCAGTTAAATTGGAAAAGTCAGAGTGTCTCCGAAAGACGTTCGTAACACGGGGGGTGAGGGCATGATGCATAGATCTTGGTTGTTGCTGCTGTGTAACCCGCTGAGGTGGTTGCCGTGCGTTGGTGGTGCCAGTGCAAGAATAGCATTTGACTGATGTCGCATTCCGCCGTACTATGGTCTGACACACGGAACAGACTGTGCTGGGTGGTAGGAGCTGCTGGATAGCCCCCGCACGGGAAGTGGAGCTGGATGGGGATGAGCGGGCAGGTGAAGTAAGAGAGTTGGGAGTCATGATTCGGAGAGCTCAGTTGGCTGTGAAGGTCTGGGAAGAGTTAGCTAACTCGGGTAATTGTACTGAAGGCACTGCCGTGATGAATTGAGGCGCAACTTGGCGCTGGCAGCATGGGGCCACGTAACGCGCGGTCCACTTCCTGTGAGCCTTAAAGCCTGAACAGGTATTAAGATGACTTAACCGAGAAGGAAGAATGGTCTTTGTCACACGCAGCAGAAATAATCCGTCGGACCAGAGTTGGATTTGGAGCAACCCTGCAGCTGGGTGTTGCTCCGTTGACGAAATAGATTCCTTTAGGTACCATCAGACGTAGCAATTATTTATTTCCAGATTGAATGTCATAATAAGAAATTTTAGAAATTCAAGTTGAAATTCTGTCGTTTTAATAATGACACATGAACCGTGACCCATTTAAAAGGGTGCGAATATATAAGTTATCGAAAGGCACAATAGTAAAATGGACTGAGATTTTCCATTCAATTTTATTTGTGTATTTGCTGGAATGAAGCACTTGAACACTTTTTGAATTTTGTTATTTCTTGTGTCTTCGCACTGATAGATCTCGCTGAAGAAGTGTCTTTGTATATGTATGTATTTTGTGTTTTGTATATATGTAGCTACAGCCGTTCCTTAATAAAAATGAAATTAATGAATAAAAAATAATTTTTGCTGTCCTCAAAAAAAAAAAAAAAAAAAAACAGAAAAAGAAAAAAGATAAAATCACAATAAAATGTACACAAAATAATTTCACGTTTTCTTATTGTCCATGAATAACACAGCCTTCCCTCTGTTTTTCCTTTTCTTTCCTCTTTAGAGACATTATATTGTACGAAACAAAGCAACTGCATACAATTTTTCTGCATTGGCCATTTACTGACAAATTGTTAATTGTTTAGTGAGCATTCCGTTAAAGGTGTCCTTTAAGATATCTCGCAAAGAAAGATTACTGCGTTGTGCTCAACTAAATACCGAAAGAAAACATATTAGTATGAAAAGTAAAATGTTTTGCTCGTTAGTGATGCAGTAGATATCGAGTTTTTCTATTTTGATCATTCTTGGATCGGAAAAGTATGGTGCAAGTGTAAATAGTAATATATGTTGTTCCTCTAGGCTGGGATACGTTCGAAATAGTAAGAAAATCCATACTTATAAGTCTAGTCTAATATTGATGACCAACTCCTCCAACAGTTCAACTCCCAGTTGATATTAACCCTGATTGAGGTCCTAGCCAGGATTTAGTCTTGATTGTTATTTACTTTATATATTCTTATATAATAATATATAACCGCTGAAGCGATTTTCGGCCGAGCTCCTCTTTCAACTTTTGGCGTTCGTCTTGATATTTTTCCAGTAAAAGGAGAGACTTATAGTTTAATCTAAGCCTTACCCGAATGGCTAATGAATTTGTATGACGAGCTTTTATTTCATGTCAGAAATAGACTCGATATTAACATATCTCCGAGGGACGATCGCAGTTAGGAAAAATAAATGTTTAAATTAATTTTCTATAATTTTTGATCTAGGTCTGGCCAGGGCTCAAACCCATGACCTTCCACTTGGTAGTGCGCCCTGCTAACCACTCGGCTAATGAGACATCCTTTACTTTGATTACACCATAAGCCTCAAAATCTCGTGAAACAAAATGAGAATTAATTGGAAAGAGTGAGTTAACAAAATCCTCCTTGAAATAAATGATTCAAAATTTATCGGCTGTGAGATAAAATTGTGTTCAATTAAATATACGGTGCAACAGAATGGATTAGAAAATAACCCACAATTAATTTGTTTCTTTTATATGCGTATGTATGAAGGTATGTATGTTTTCTATATTAAGCATTTACATATGGAATAAGCTTTGGTAAAACCTCACTAAACCAGCTTACAATAACTATATATAAATGTATATTTAAAAATCCTCTACATGTTTTGGATTGGATGCGTGAGATAATGATGAGTGTATGATGTGGTGGGTGGTATAGTGGCATTTTTACTAACGGGATTAACACTATTATGTACGAGTTAAAGTATGCATATACGAATATTTGTATATTCAGTATAAAAATTCTTATGTTATCATGTTGGTATATAAATATACGAGTATATTGTTTGTGTGTAGAGAAAAATGGTTTAAACATTTGTTGTAAAGTTGTAAGTATTTGAATAGACTCACGTGTTTTTGAATCGAGGATGTCGTTTTTGTATACGTAAAATGTTTTAGTATTGGCTTTTGTAGTTCAACAAAGTTTTTCATTTGTTAAATTCAATGAGGCCAAGTGTAACTGTTATGATTCATTTTCGTGCTTTCACTTAAATTGGTTTAGCAATTTTAAATGAAAAAATAAAATAAATTAAATAATAATAACACAACATTCGTTAAAATGAATGAAAAAAGCTTTTCTTCATTGTGTAGCACTTTCACATATCTATGCCATCAATTAGTTAAAATTTTAAAAATCGCATCACACCAATTGCTAAACCAATAAGTTGCATTAATGATGGCATCAGGGGAGTGTTTCCGTCGCCTGGGAGTATGGCATATTAGTATGAGGAAGGCGTTAAAGAGAGAAAGAAATGTTAATAAAGAAGAGGAAGAAGAAGAAGTAGAGGCAAGTAGCACACAACAAACAATTGCAAATAAGGATTTTTTTATTATAATTTGGATTTTGGAAATTAGTAGGGCACATAAAGATGAGAAGAAAAGTTAAACGAATAATTAATGATTAATAAGAATAATGGCAATATAGAAAAATTTAGATTTTTGTATTATGAGTAACTTTTTTAGTAAAAAGTTTTCTGCAAATGGATTTTAACTTTAACCAATGCACAAAATTAATATGAAAAACCAAAAATTATTCGAATACTTATGCAATTTGTATAACCATTGCTGGGTTCATCGAAATATTGCATTGCTTAATAACCACTTATTTTTATAGATTTTTCAAAGCAAATTTATGTAACCATATTAACAATAAACATTAATAATATGCTGATTATTTTTTTACAACTATTACGATGGCACAAAACGCCTTCAAAGATCAGTTTTGAATGAAGACAATCTAAAGTGTTAACTTTAAAATAGAACAACATATTTGTAATAATGTTAGTCACATAGCGACATTAATTACCGACAACTATTACCGACCAAATACTAATATTTACACACAATAAATTACTGCTTCAGTTAAGCAGTTAAGGTAATGAGATTTGATATTCCACACACATATTATGTAGCGAATATCAACACTTGAAATCATCGAGAACATGAAAATTAAAACTAAATAAGCATCCTTTCCGGAACATATAAAGTCTTTGGTGCTGAAATTTAACTCTGAACCCTAAAAGAGATGTTAAATCGCGTATGTTAATTAAAAATGAAATTCTATAACAAAGCTTATTCAAGTCCGCACGAAAAGCAGAATAAATTAATAAAATAATTATTTATATTCCATTTAAATTAATAAATTTTGTAATTTTAAACTTTGCAATTCAGTTAGATAAAACATTTATATATGTATATATGTATATAAATCGAAATCGAGTGGTTTTATTTAAAAGGTTTAAGAAGAAAATATTTAACTCCGAACATATAAAGTGTCCTTGTAAAATAAAATGTGACTGCACGATCTCTATGCTGAAATGGGAACATAAATTAAAGTTTTTTATGTATTAGGCTCATCTGATCTGATTATTTTGCTAAAATAATTAGCTAAACCCCCGCAAACGTTTAAAGGATCATGATTTGAGGGCATGCACCTGGAATGTCCGGTCCCTTAACTGGGAAGGTGCCGCTGCCCAGCTGGTTGATGTCCTCGTAAGACTAAGGGCTAACATCACCGCCGTCCAGGAAATGCGATGGACGGGACAAGGACGGAAGAAGGAGGGTGAGTCCTGGCATTCACCCCGGTGGATGAACGCCTAGCCGCAATTCGCATCAAAGCGAAGTTCTTCAACTTATCGTTGATTTGCACCCACGCCCCGACAGAAGAGAAGGATGATGTGACCAAAGATGCTTTCTATGAGAGCCTAGCACGTACTTATGACCGCTTCCCCCGTCACGATGTCAAAATTGTGCTAGGCGATTTCAACGCCAGGGTGGGCAAATAAAGTATTTTTGGCGCAACCATTGGAAAATTCAGCCTCCACGACGAAACATCCTCAAACAGGCTGAGGCTGATTGACTTTGCCGTTGCCCGAAATATGGTTGTCTGTAGTACCAGATTCTAGCATACAAAAATTAATCAACCTACATGGCTGTCGCGAGATCGTAAAACACGCAACCAAATCGATCACGTTGTGATAGACGGAAGACATGTATCTAGTATTCTAGACGAGCGTACGTTCCGAGGGCCAAATATCGACTCGGATCATTATCTTGTAGCAGCAAAAATACGCACCCGCCTCTGTGTAGCAAAGAACTCCCGTCAACAAACACAAGGAAGGTTTGACGTTGAAAAGCGGCAATCACAGCAGACAGCCAGCAAGGTTGCTACTCGGCTGGCACACCTGCTCTCTGGGAGCACTCATCAGCGACTCGATATAAGGGAGCTGTAGAACGAAATAGCAAATTTCTTGCGTACCCCTGCTTCGGAAACCATTGGTTTTCAACAATACCAGAAAAATAGCTGGTACGATGAGGAATGTGGAACTGCAGTGGAGAGAAAGTAGACTGCCTACCTCGCGGCAAGCGAGACGCATTTGCAGACGAAAAAAGAAAGAGGTCGAAATGCGTTAGTATGAAGAGCTTGAGAAGCTGGCCGACAAGGGTAACGCTCGAAAATTCTATGGGAAGATGCGACTTACAGAATGCGACTTACAGAAGGTTTCAAGACCGGAGCAAACTCATGTAGGAGGTAACCTGGTGACAGATGTCCAGAGTATACTTTGTGTATGAAGGGAACACTTCTCCAACCTGCTCAATGGCAGTGAAAGTTCGCCCGGAGATGGCGAACCCGAAACCCCAATCGATGATGATGGTATAGAAGTTCCATCACCCGACTATGAAGAAGTTCGAATTGCCCGCTTAATAAATAACAAAGCGGCGGGAGCCGATGGCTTAGAGCATGGCAGAGCGATGGCAGAGCTAAACAGACCAGGCACAATATTCTATAAGCAATTATTGGCGATGATATTGATATAATTGGTCATAACACCCGCACCGTAAGTTCTGCGTTCTCCAGATTAGACAAAGAAGCGAAGCGAATGGGTCTGGTAGTGAACGAGGACAAGACGAAATATCTCCTTGGCTCGTAGATAATTTCGTGTATCTGGGAACTAGCATTAACAACATCAACAATGTCAGCCTTGATATCCAACGCAGAATCACTCTTGCCAACAGGTGCTACTTTGGACTGAGTAGGCAATTGAAAAGTAAAGTCCTCTCTCTACGAACCAAAACCAAACTCTACAAGTCGCTCATCATTCCCGTCCTGACATATGGTGCAGAAGCCTGACAATTTCTACATCCGATGAGTCGGCTTTAGGAGTTTTCGAGAGAAAAGTTTCGCGGAAGATTTATGGTCCTTTGCGCGTTGGCAACGGCGAATACCGCAGACGATGGAACGATGACCTGTACGAGCTATACGACGACATTGACATAGTTCAGCATATCAAGAGACAGCGGCTACGCTGGCTAGGTCACGTCGTCCGAATGCATGAAAGCGCTCCAGCTTTGAAGGTGTTCGACGGAGTACCCGGTGGCGGAAGCAGAGGAAAAGGAAGACCTCCACTTCGTTGGAAGGATCAGGTGGAGAGCGACCTGGTTTCACTTGGTATTTCTAACTGGCGTCAAACAGCAAAAAGAAAAAACTAGTGGCGTGCTATTATTGACGAGGCTATAATCGCGTAAGCGGTGCCTACGCCAAAGAAGAAGAATTAGCTAAACGTCGGGCAAGAAGGTGAAATAAACTTGTTATGTTTGTACTATAAATTAACTAGATTAGATTAACCTAATACATAAAAAACTATAATAAAATACGAGCTGGTCGTCCCCAAAATACATAAATTAAAGAGATTTGGAATTAAAATCTATCTAAAAACACAAAGTTTCGAAAATTCGTTGCAAAAGGGGATATGGAGCAAAATGATCAGAGAGGAATCAGCGAATGTGTTCGTTTACACAAAAAAAAATATTTTTAAATAAAATAAACCAATAGGTATAAACATATTAGATAATTTAGTAGAATAAAAAGGATTGATTAAAAATTAAATTTTTACTATCTACTTGTAATTATATACAATTGTTTTAAGTTAATTATATTTGTTTATATGACCTAGTACAGTTTTTAATTTTTTACTGAAATCAATATATTTAGTAATCACTGGTTAAAATATATCCGTACATATTTAAGTGAATAAAAACACCAAAACTGGAAACATGAAATTGTGAAGAATTTCTGGAATAGTGCAGGATAATTACATGATTTGAGTTTAATAAATTTTTATTTTTACTTATAACCTAAATTCAAGTTTAAAAGTTTAGCTTTTAAATGTAACAGTTGTTTGTATATTTTACTTAAAAAAATTGGATGCTTAGAATTGATTTTTTTTATAATAAGTCATCTTTAAGAGTATGTTGAAGGTATTATTTAGTTGGATAGTAGTACCAATAATCTTTTTATTCTTTTATTGCAAAAGCGTTGACTATAATATGTGATCAATCGTTTAAATATAAAATAATGAAGACTGCTTCCTGTGGTGTACAGGGGCGTTGCATAGTATGGCTTATGACATTCTTGTGTAAGACAAAGTTTGACAAAATAATTCATTATTGAAATGAATGGGAATGTTTAGATTCTTATTGTGTTTTCGCTTTTAGCAAGTAGACTCAATGTTATCGCTACCATATAGTAATAGCAGTTTTAAGGATGAATAGGATTCTCTTCACCTATCTGTTTTTATTTTACGTACACAAGGCTATTGTGCTGGCGATCTACGTACTATATGAACATTTTACAATTTATAAAAATAATCTATGTTTGATTTATTTGATCTGACCCTTTGCAATTTAGTTGGAATACCACCAGTGAAGTGGCTGCGTTTATTGGCTTCAGTAAAAAGAGCCCTTTTTGCAGCATTTTCCTATATTTTTCGAGAATACCAATCGGTATAGCGATGATTATGACACGAAAGTTTATTTTGTACTCATCAATAACACGATTGTTAAAAATTCACAACAATTTCCAAAACTTGTCTAACCAAGTGAATCGGTTCGTAAATGTCAAAGTTATTTAATGTTTACATACCACATACATACCAACAAACGCAGCTTATCGTTTTGGGACTAATTTCATAACCTTTATGATTCATTTTTTTGGGATTTATAGTACTTGTGCCTTTTTTTGTGGTAAACTTTTTTTGCAATCGGTAAAGATAAAATTAAATCTATGAATATGATTTCGAACGGGACAATTTCATAATGGTAGTTAAATCTATTTTTAAAAGAGTAATTATTGAAAAAATTCTTTGGGTATGAATTTGAGTAGCAGCTGTTGAATATAAACTTCAATTTGGTTTAATTTGTTTTTAAATTTTGTTTCTGTTTCTTTTAATTAACTTAGAAAATAAAAAAGGGGTAGTTTATATTTTATATATATTTAAAACTCATTAAGTTCTACCTTAAAATTATTTTTATTATTTTTTGTGTAGTCAATTTACAAGTAAATATGTACAAATGATTAAATAACATTTTTATAAATAACTTTTTAATAGAATTGTTTATTTAAAGAGAGAAATGTGTTTTAGATTATTTTAAAAAGTATCGTCAGGTTCAATTTTCTCAAAGAAAACCATAAAAAAACTGTAAAGTGAAAAATGAAGGTAACAATACACAAATGAAAATCAAAAGTATGTATTTTTACAAAAATTATGGAAAGTAAGTTAAAATAGTTTGATGGCAAAATATGACTTGAGTAAAATCCGATCTATTGCCAATCAACAATAATTAGATTATACTTTTTATTTAGAATTTCGTTTGATTTCTTAGGCATTCATACAATGTATTTATACATTACTGAATAAAAAATATCAATCACGTGAACATAAATTGGAAAGATTTCATTATTGGTATTAGCTTTGTTTATAGCATTTTTTTTTAAATATTTTTTTTAATGTTTTACTTTATTTTTAATGTGCATTGATGAGTATTATTACTAGTATAATTCATACTATACTATAGAAATGCAAACATTTGTATTTGGAATTGGATATATAAATATATATGTATGTTATATATATATAAATATATATCATCCATTAATATCCATCTGTCTTGAATACATGGAATCAAATCAATGGTCGGAAATCAACTGAAATTATAAACTTAAGAAGAAGAAAACTTAAAATTAAATAAAAGTAAATAAGAAAAGAAATGAACTGAACCGTTCAACTCACTCACGACTCACAGTGCAATTCGTCACTATCATCGCCGGGACCACAGTTTTTGACACCATCACAACGTAGTTTATCAGAAATGCAGTAGCCCACCTCGCATTGGAAGTGGTATGTTGATTCACATAGTAGTCCAATAGACGGTGGTCCTGGACCTGAGTCTTGTATTTCAGTCCATACAATGCGGAAGCCCTTTAAAAAGATTTAGATTATATATGTATATAAAGAGTTTTTATGATTTTAAATTAAATTTTTGTTACTCAAAGAAAATTATGTACATACATACATCTGTGTGTATAAGGACCGATTCGGAAAGTTTTGAAAATCATTAATGTATAAGTATTTCATATCAAACGCTGGAATGATATAAAACATACATACATACAAAAAGCAAAAAGTTTCAAAACAAAGAGAACAGAACGTAAAAAAAATTTCTCTTGCGCGGAAATTGTACGTAATTGACAAATAAAAACTGTTGTGTAGTTATGGGCGACAAAGCACAAATATGTGAAATTTGACTTAAGAAGTTTGTCTGTTCACATTTTTACTCAGTGCAGCCTGAAGAAGATATTTTAGTCAGAGAAAACCATGGAAAAGTTTACAAAAAAGATTTAATTTTGTTGATGCTTCAAAGGTATGAAATTCAGAACTACCTTTAGATTATGACAACAGTATACCATTTGAGCAAATATAGTAAAAGTTTATTGTGAAAATTTATGCGTAGCCCGTTACCTCTTTTTCAGCTATCACACGCTAAGAAAACAAATAGTTCGTTCACTTTGGTGGCTGTTATTTGACATATTCATCGACAAATATTTAAAATCGCACAACTATATCATTAGACGTATAAACACTTCGGGATGACCGAAGATAGTGATCTTTTCTTGTCCCTTTTTTTCTAATTTTACTTACCGGTGCACCAACGGTTTTATCGCTGGTTGTAAAACTGATACGGACAGTTTGTCCAGTGGAAATGTAATACCACTGCTCTATGAGAGGTTTTTCCCCACACAATTCCAACGGCGGTTGATCAGAATCAACATTAACCCAGAGGCGCAGCACAGCAGCAGGACAACCACGATCTGTACAATACAATAAAATTTATGAAGGGTATATGTGCCCATGACAATTTTCATATAACTGCATAAAATTTTTGTTCTACTCACTTGCTGGATCACCTTCGATAGAAAATTGTTCAAAGTTTATCGATAATTTATAACCTGAACGTGCTGTGATTATCCAATTGCATGCCATTGATGCCATACCGCGACTGGGTGCTTTGTAACCAGCTGGATAATTGGATGAGGTTATAATACCAGAATCTTGATTTGAGAAATTGCCACCACACTCCGCAACATCAGAACGAGGAGTTTCGAAGAAGTAACGAGCTTTGAAACCGCTTGCTACATTCTCTTGGTCCGTATGCAATGTGATACGCAGACCAACCGCACCCCTTGGGCTCTCAACGGGACCGGGTGATGTCAGACCACAGTAGCGACCAAGAAAACGATCATTGTTATCACGATAAACAACGTACATTTCCAACCAGTCTTCGAAACATGCGCTAGACCTGTGAAAGCATGGTGGGAGTGTTGAAAAATAATTAATTAATAAAAATTAAAATTTTTGTTGAAGTGGTCATTACCCATAAGCTCCGGCGGTTGCATTTGCATTGCCATCCGCTTTAATTTTAAAGTGATCGAAGACGATCGTGACCTGTTCATTTGTTTCGCCCAAAAACAGATACGAACAATTCGTATCAGATGGATAATTGGATGGATAGCGTGGACTATTCAGTTCGCCACGTTTTTTCGAACTACTCACATATGTAAAGCTACAGGTGCCATCAGGTGCAGCTGTACCGGGTATTTTGTATTCTGTTTCGAATGTATATTTACCCTTGAAACCACGTCCTTGCAGCTCACCTGAACTGAAAACCATTGCTAAACGTGGTCCATCGCTAAGAACTCGTTGTGTTTCATTGCCACATAATTCATAATCGAACTTATCATAGGCATCGGCAGTTTCTTGTCCTTTTAGGTAAATCTTAAGATATCCATCTGTGCAATTGGATCTGTTGAGTGTTATGGATCAAATAAAAATTGTATTTAAAAAAAAATTTTTTAACGCGATTTATTTATTACACTTACTCGCTTTTATCCTTGTGCTCCACCTTAGGTATGTTGAAAGCTGAGAATTCCAGACGTACGCGTTCCAGATGCTGAGCATCTTGCATACCGTAAATGAAGTACCTTTGAGTAGTGTAAAATAAAAATTTGAACTCACATATGAACTTAGATCTTTTAGGAAATTGTGCAGATAATTTACATAATTTAAGAACTAGAACTATAAATATTAGCCGAAAATAAATGAGAAGTTTAAATAATATAATAAAATAAGGGTTGACTTTAGAATTGTATCTCACTTTCACTGCCTATTGTATCTAAACGCGTGGACCGAATTAAATAATTTGTAAAAGCATTGATAGGAAAAGAATTAAACTTTTGTTAACTTTTTGTTTTATTTGTTTATGTGTTGTAGTTTTTCTAAAATGGTTTGACAAAATTTGCATACTTTCCTACTTTTGCTATTTACGTTGCACTTCCTTCACAAATTTTATCATATTAAGCGCATTTAATTAGAAAAATTTATGATGGATATTAAGCTTAATAAAACAAACTATCATTAAATAATTAAATTTTTATTTGTTGTTCATTTATAAATTTATAAATGTTTTTATCGATTTCAGCAAAAGAAAAGCAATATAACCCACTAAAACAACATGAATGGTGATATATTCATTTTCAACGCTCCCTGTGGATACAGTATACAGTCAGTTTTGGTCCCTTAAGGATTTTTTTATTTTATTTTTTTACAAATATTGTGCAAGGCGAAACTGGTGTTGGTCCGGTTCAGGGATATTTTTTTAAAGCGCCGGCTGTATATGTATAATTTCAAGTACAAAAAAATGTTATTTTTGCTGGTGTAATTGTTTAAATTTTTGCCAATTTTTTAATTTGTTATTCTTTTTTATGTTTTAAGCATTGAAAGAAATATATTAATTTTAATTTTGAGTACTTATTTTCATAAATAATCTTGTATTTAGGGCAAAATGTACCAAAAAATTGAAATTTTTCTCGATTTTCAAGATCTTTCTCAGAGCTTTTTAGTTTAGTGGGGGTAGAGTTGCATTAATCAAAAGTTTAATTTATTGGCTTTCGAATGATACTAATTAGAGGTGCCCCGACCCCTCCGTTTGCGCCCCACACTCCTTCAAACTGGGATACAATTGTAAAGATTTCCCTAAAATAAAATTTGAATGACAAAATTTTTTAAATAATTCTGGAAGAGGATGGTTAAAGGAGCTTAATTTAGTTATATATATAATACTATTTTTGTTCCATAAATTGTACTTACCTACAAACAGTTTTCGGTATATATGGATAAGGATAATTTGGTGAGAGCACAAAGCCCGTTGATTCTTTTCTCGATAATATCTTTTGATCGCATTCCGAGCCACGTATGTGAATGCCATCATTTTCACCTAATATATATATTAGCATTTACGAAAATGGTGTTTTCGTTATTGTGTGCCGATTATTTTGAATTTTTTAAGCGAAGCATTGTTGTTGCATTTCGGTATTTTTTTTAAAGGTTGAAAATTTATGATATTTAAGGAATAAAGGAAAAAATAGGTTATTTGGAAAAGTACATATAAACAAGAATTATGGTACCAATCTTAGGTTAAATTTTGGTTTAATAAATTTAAATGCATCAAAAATCTACGCTGCTTTTTTATGATCTACAATCATATACAGTTAGCTAAAAATGTGTTCATTTGCTGATTTACATCCGCGCCTAATGAAAGAAAAAGACGTGGTCACTTAGTATGAGCACTGAGGCAAAGACGTTGAAGTACTGTTTTCTTTAGGATGCTAAAAAATGTAACTGTCAGGGATGACAAAAAGATTTCTTTGGTAATAACGGTCCAGAATATTCATCAAGCTACTTGGCTGTTACCAGTTCGAAATAATTGCACATAAATTAACCATGTTCGGATAAGAGGACGAAATATCTCTGAGGTCTGCGTATCGGCTCCGCTCAGTATCATAATCCTGTTCTTAAATAACAGTGAATTGGAAAGGACTTTTCCAAGCCGATATATCAATCGCCAAAGGGATTTTCAGCCGAGCTCCTCCAATTTGAGGTGTGCGTCTCCAAAGCTGGATAGGTTTCACCATTCGGGCGATATTACCTAGCCAACGATGACACTGTTTCTTAATTCGCAATTTGAGTAGCGTAAATGAGTAACATTTTGTTATTCTCCATTCATTTCATAATTGGTTATCAATCACTAAATCTTAATACCACTGGTCTGCAATAAAGTCCTCATTTAAAAAATTATGCTATATATATGAAGATGTTAATGCTCGGAATCTATTCCCGCTGGCCGATTTTTTCTATCCCGTCTAAATTTTATGATATGTATTTTTTTTCAATTTCATAAATTTTTTTTTGTTTTAATTGTTTTTTGTGTGTCAACATCATATGTGAGTTTACAGTAGTTAATTGCAAACTGTTCTTTCAATTGTTTACATTCGATATAAAACATTTTGGTAAGTTTTGCATAAAGTTCATGTTCTCTTTATTTGTGTTGAGAATTTTATATATTTTGTTATAGATGGAGCCAATAAATATAAGAAAGAATTGGAAAACTGTACTAAATTTTTTAAAATTTAATTTAAGGTTGTAGAATGCCCCGAGCTTTAACAATTCTACAGATAGTTTTTGCTACATGTGTGGGGAGCTTACTCTAAAAGTAAAACGAAGTGCCATCATAGATCTTGTTAAAACAGCATATATGATTTTGGATTGTTGATCGATGAGAGAGATAAAAGGAGAGATAAGAGGCTGCCAAAAATATGCTGTAATAGTTTATAGAGAACATTAAGAGGTTGGCTTGAAGGAAGTCAAAAGTCTATGCCTTTTACAATGTCAATGATATGGAGTGAACCTCAAAATCGTGAAAATGATTATCATTTTAGCATGACATCAACACAAGAATTCTCGATCGCATCTGCAAAGAGGCCAATCCCTCGTGGTGAAAGCATTTTACCTCCAGTTCCACCAAAAATCAAGGAGATGAAAAATGAAAATTCTCCTGGTATACAGCCTCAATCGAGTTTTATTTCTACTGGTAGAACATCCTCATCTTCATACACTTTATCCGGATCTTCATATACATTAAAAGAACCTTATTTACTTAAGCAATGTGATGTGAATGATCTTGTTAGAGACTTGGGGCCTTTAAAATCTAAGGCACAATTACTCGGATCAAGATTAAAACAATGGAATTTTTTGGATCAAAATACGAGAGCCTCATATTTTCGCACAAGACAAGAAGATTTTATGACTTATTTCTCCAAAGAAGATGATTTGGTATATTGTGATGATGCTGCGGGGCTTCTTCAAGAATTAAGTTTCCCAGAAAATTCTAAGGGATGGCGACTTTCTATTGATGCGTCTAAGATAAGCTTAAAAGCCGTTTTACTTCATAATGGCAACAAATACCCATCACTCGATTCTCGATAACAATGGGATATATGTGCTGATTTAAAAGTTGTCGTTATACTTACTAGATTACAAGGAGGATACATCAAATTTTGCTGTTTTTTATGTGAGTGGGACGGTGGAGCAAGAGAATTCCATTACAAAGTGAAAAATTGGCCGCTCAGAAAAAGCTTGACTCCTGTACTTCAAAATGTATCTCAAAAACCTTTAGTACCAAGTGATAAAATTTTTCTGCCATCATTTCACATAAAGTTGGGACTGATGAAAAATTTTGTGAAAGCTATGAATAAGGAGGGTGCAGGCTTTCAATATCTCAAAACAAAATTTCCTCGAATCAGGGACGCGAAATTGAAAAAAGGAATGTTTGTTGGTCCACAGATACGCGAGCTTATGACAGATGAAGCATTTAATTCCAATTTAAACAAAGCAGAAAAAAGCTTGGGTGGCTTTTGTAAAAGTGTGTCATAATTTTCTCGGGAATACAAAAGCTGAAAACTATCGGCAAAGAGAGCTTCTTTCTGCTTATAAAGCTTTATGAAGCAATATGTCGCTCAAAATTAATTTTTTGGGCTCGCACATAGATTTATTTCTTGGAAATCTTGGTGCCTTATCAGATGATCATGGTGAATGGTTTCATCAGATATTATAAAAATTGAAAAACGCTACAATGGGAAATGGTCAGCAACAATGCTTGCTGATTTCTGTTGGCCAATTTACCCAGAAACTCCAAAGGAAACAATGAAAAGAAAAAAAAACGACAAAGTAACTTTAATCTTTTCAACATGATACAATAATTTACTGATATTTCTAGTATTTGCGAATGTAAAATTATCATTTTTCACTGTAAAACTTGGATCGTAATTATTTTTCAGGTATTTATTATTTTTGTTATTTTAATAATATCATTTTTTGATTAAATGGACTTTATTTAAAAAAAATCTAAGTGCTATATTTATTTCCATGTCTAATTACTTGTTTAGAGCACAAAATATGATAAACTCATGCATGAAAACAATAGGAGAATTTTTTTTTGAAGAAAAGTGTACTTAGTAAAATTTCGATCACTTCCAAGGGTAAGCCTACCTATTTTGTGAACTCTTTGGCAACTTTCGTATGTATATAATGAGTAAATTAGTATAAAAAATTTGACAAATATTACCAACTACTTACGTATAAAATCTAATTTAACAAAACTTTCGCTAAATTCATAAATTCCTTTAAAGCCACGATTTTGTGTATTTGCTGTTCTCGGCAATGTATAAAAATGAACAAAAAGGCTCGATTCGCTTGAATACAATACTAAATTCCTTTGCTGTCCGCAATATGTACCAATTAATGCTGACGAATTATCAGGACCATCATACACTTTGACATAGTCAAATGGGCAGCTGTTGAAAAGATATTTCAAATTAAAGTAACTCAATTCAATATACAAACATACATACATAAATATGCAGATAAGAGAATGTTCGTTGGTGAGTACTCGATATATCACATATTTACATTTACATTACGTAACAAAATAGCTGATTTTCTGCTCAATGGTTGAAACTCGCCATATGGTTTAATTTCATGCTAAAACAGAAATTGATCCGAAACATATGATTTTTTTTTTTGAAAAACAGCGAAAAATCAGAAGATAGACTTATGAAGAATGTCATACGTGGGTAAAAGTCAACCCACTTAGAAAAATTTGGTATTACTGGAAAGCTAATACATTAAAACTCTATACATGTTGCACCAAATTTAAAAACTTTATTAAAAATTATTTTTAAAAATAATTAGTTTTCTTTATTCATGAAATACGTTTCACATACCCAACAATTTTTTGACTGAACCATATTGAAAGAAAAAATTACACTTAATATTTCTCTGAGATGAAGTCTCAAAAGGTCAATAAGTTACGAACATTTGAAGTTATACTGGAAAATTTATTACTGAGTATATATTTTATCTGACCGAAGCCTGCATACTGGTTTAAAAAATGTATGATGGATTTTGAATAAATATATTTTATTTTCTCAAAGGACCGAGTATTCAACTAAAACACGAATGGTTGACTGTTCAACTATGTGAATCGGTTCAGAATTGATTCGCAAACAATTAACAGTAACAAAGTTCGGGATAATTTCATACATACTCATAACTCTCATAACATCCAGTGTTCAAATATATGTTTTATAAAAAATTTTTTGCTAAGTAAGCCTGTAAGCTTGAAATTTAAAACATTCTATTAATTAAACTTCAGAACTTACTGATGGCAATTGTACACTTCAGTACTTACTGATGGCAATTGTACAATACTTCTGTTGTGTTTAACTTAAAAGAGGTGAGAGGGAAGATTTAAGGAAATTCTGTTACATGATGTTTTATATTTATACATAATTGATCAATTCAAATTATTTGTTGAATATTGCTTGGTTAAAAAAAAATTGGGAATATGAAACGTATTTTTAAAAAAAGGAAGCAAAGTATTTTGAACAAATATTTTGTATGAAAACTGTTAGATCAGATACGACATATATATATGTTGTCCGATACATTAGCTTTCCTGCAATATAAAATTTTCTTAAGTCGGTTAACTGTTAACCAACTTATCATTTATTTTATAGGACTAGGACTGATTTTCTCATTTTATCCAACTTCTAGGAAAAAATTTAGGAAATGTTTGAGCTCAATTTCTTTCAGTTTAAGTATGCTGAAATTAAATCAAATCGAAGACCATCGCGCAGAAGCCTGTTGTGTTTTACATGGAATATCTATATATATATATATATATGAGCATTGTGTGTGATCATGATCATAGACACCTACTCTTTCGTTACATATTTTAATATCTACTGCACTTTCTTCTACATACGTACACATGTGTCTATGCATGTTTGTAATTGAATAAGTTTTATGTTCAGCATTCAGAGGTACTCACTGTGGTCCACCAAAAAATAGATCAAAATCACGAAATTCTAGTCTAACTCTTTGATTTGATTCGCCGAGAAATTGATATGTGCACGACATATCTTTTGGATAGGCACCCGGATAAGTTGGCGATATAAGTGCCCCAGTTTTATTGATACTCATGCTAGGCGTGATGGTGTAGGAACATGGTGAACCCGCTATTGGTATACCAATTTCATATTCAGCTGAGGGAATGATTTATTATTATAAATATATTTAGTTAAATTTTATATTTAATAACTATGTAAATTAACTTCTTTTTTGCCATTGGTTAGTACTTACATGCATTTATAAATCTATAAGTTCCTTCGAATAAATCGGGTGTGGATACATTTTTATTCGTAAAAAATGAAATGGCTATAGCGCGGTACATGGAAATTCGTCGCCGTGGCGGTATTGTACCACAATACCGTCCACCAAATGGTGAATTTATTAATTCAGCTGGATCTGATGATTGCACTTCGGAATATATATCCATGTACTCGTGAACACAGCTAAGTGGATAGAAATTAATTTTGAATAGATTTTGTGAAATCATCTTCTTTTTAGTTATTTTCATGAAGAAACTATTAAAAACTCTAAATTTGACTAGGAGTAAAGCCTTAAAAGAATAAGTTTTGACTGAGATGAAGAACGCTAAATGAGAAAATGGTTTGAAATTGAATTCCCTCATAAAAATTCATTCATTACATAAAATATTTCGGCGCTTAGTTTTTGTAAATTAATTTTTTTAAGGAAGCCCAAAATCGGAAAAACTGTTTTATCGAGGAATGTAATATATTTTAAAATGAAAACTTCGGAATTCTAGCCTTTTATGATGTTTGTTTCATGAATTTTCCTCTAAAATTTTTTTTTCGACGAGTTGTTACCTACCTCCCTCTCCCGTTCAGTAGACAGTTAAACAAAAATCAACGACTTTTGCACTGTCCTGGCTATTTTCTCTCATCAACTTAATTGGAAATAAGGCTCCAAGCTTATATATATGGGTTTGAAATGTAGGCAAGGAATATTCTTACTATTTGACCAGTGAATATTAATTATTATTAACACATGTAATAAGAATTGATTCCGAACAGTCCCAATGTACTTGATATTTGGATTCCTTACAGTAGAAAGTGAGAAAGTGGGGTATTGAAGTTTAGAATGTAAAGAATTTTGGAGAGATATCTTATATTAGAGATTTACCGAGCTTTACTAGTGTATTAGCGCGCATAGATATTAGCTAGATAATACAGCCTAAAGATGAAGATGTATATAATGATTTTAGGGTTAACATTTATTAAGAGTGAAACCACCATATAAAGAATTTTATCTCTCTTTAGTACATAACATATATATACATATGTTTATATTGAGTTGGAAGCCACGTAACCATTAGTGGGGTTCTTTAGTAACGTTAAACTTGCTAATTTTTATTTTAACATTTAAATATAAAAAAATGTAGTTTGTACTTACGCTGGTAATTCACCTACGGCGGAACCGCTGTATTGAAAATAATTAAATAAGAAATGCATTTCAATGTTATAGTTGAATTGCACCATGCAATATTTGTTTGTGTATATAATAGGGTTAGCCAAAAATTAACCTATTGCGTTTGTGGATTAAAATTAACCTGAGAAAACAAGGTCACCGCCAGAACTTTGTCCTCAATTTTAAAAGGTGTTGGTTAGCATTGAAAGTTTCCCATATAAATATTTTTTATTAAAATTATTGTAACTTCTCAACTGTAGAAGGCAAAGTTTATTTACAGTTTAGATTAGTGTAGAGCATAAAATGTGACTGTTTTTTATATCAATAATTCATATATTTAGAAGTTTTGAAAAAAGAAGAAAATACCAATTATGTGCTTTCTAACTTTTAAAGGCTTCTAAATATATGAATTATGCTTCAAAAAGATCATATCCAAATTCATATTTTCACGCCATGTTAAAACCTTTGTATTGAGCGGTTCGAAGAGCGGTTTTAATGCAATAATACTTTGAATGCTCACCGACACCTTTGAAAATTGAGCAAAAAATTCTGGCTTATATTCTCAGTAAATAGATTCATTTTAACACATACAAGCGATAGGTTAGTTTTGGCCCATCCTAATATACTCACTTCCATATGTTAATGCTACAGATGAAAATGAAGTCTGATTTCATATGACTTACTCTGGTGGACTTCCTCTTAAATTAAATGATGTAAATAGTACTTCGACACGTTGCCCGGGTCCTGCTAGGAAAGTGTACAAGCATTGACGTGAATGATTTTTGTGATTGTGCAGCAGCGGTGCAGAGAATGTGCCATTCTGCGGCCCACCAATGCGTGAAACAAATGTCTGGTCACATTCTGTGGAAAAAGAAAAATGCAAACGAAAGAAGAAACAAAAGATGTAAAATGTAAATCCAGATAAGAAAGTATATAAGTGTGAAATTCAAGCTAGGAAAATTGCAAATGCAGCAATTGAACTAGAGAATTTGTGTAAATTTCTTTTTAATGAAGACATAATGCAACAAAGAAATTGCTGATTGTAAACGAGCCAATCTAGATACATACATACTTCATTTCATGTGCAAGACTTTTTGTGAAAGTAGAGTTTAGTAATACGAGTAAATCTTTAAAACATTCAGACAATCGAGTGTTATCTTTAAAATGATTTAAACACCTCATAATATGTATGTATCAACAAAGTGGATTGCTAAGAATATTGCTCAAATTATTTTGTTATTTTTTAAAATAAAGAGGAGTGATTGTAGGTAGATAAAAAATTTTTTTGCTGTTATTTATTCCATGATCAAGTTAATGCAACGTAAAAACAATTTTATAAAACGATTGAAAATAGTTTTTAATATAGTAATTGGGCGAAAACAAACTTTTGCTATTGTCCGGATGAGAACACTCAAACTTTGAAAGTATTCGATGCAATATCGGCTGGTGGATATAGAGGAAAAGAAAAACTTCCGCTCGTTCGGAAAGATCAAGAGATCTCCAGTTGGTACCATTGGTGTTAGCATAAGGGTCGAACGTAATAATATTTGGAAGTAAATATCTTTTGGAAAGGTGATAATTCTTTATTTTGGATAAAGACTCGACGTCTCCGGAGACCTATTGAAAATTGTCATGCTTTTATAAGCGATTGAGAATATGTACTCATGTACCGATGTGGTAATTCCATAGACTAGAGAACGATCCGTAGCTTATCCTAAGAGCGCTAACTGTATTGCTATGAAATGTATGTGTGACCACATTTTAGGGTTCTAGGGATTTTGAAATTTAATTTCTTTAGAGAGGAGTTAACGATAAAAAATACTTATATAGCAGTGAGGAGTATTACTGTCTATTAAGAACTTACGCCCTTTTGATTATAATTAATTTTCACAAAAAAAAAAAAAAAAAAAAAAAATTTGTGGAATGATGATGAGTAAGCAACTTCACTTTTTAGGTATACCGATTGCAGTCAGATATTTAAAGGCAGTAAAAAATTCTTTTCCACTTTTATTTCAAGCAATATTTATGTAGATCCGTATATTTGGTCAGTTTTCTACTATGCAAAGTGAATGCACAAATGATATTTTAGTAAAATACATAATTTTGCAGTTTTTCCAAGTCACTTTCATTCGAACCTAAATAGCAAAAATTGGGCCATATATTTATATATCTTTCAAATCAAGCAGAGAATAACATGTACATATGTTTTTTCGTTTGAATTATGGTTATTTCAGAAAGCATTACGATAAAAAAGATTTTTTGTACAAGTTTTAGGTGTTTCATTTGTACGCAATAATATAGTACACAAAGTGTTTTACTGTTAGTTGGAATAACGAGAAGAGTTGAGTATCAACTAGAAGATTAAAGTATTAGTAAAGTGAAAAGGTTTATTTGGGTTTTTAACGATTTATATATATTTATTTCCACAGTTTAACTTAAATTATTTTAAATTTCCATCTATTATATTTTAACCATTATTATCTATGACTTTTTGCCTCTTTTCGGGTAGCTTCTTGAATCCACCTGTGTAGAACTTTTGTCGTTTATTACCGAAGAATTTTCCCAGTGCTTCTGCGGCCTCCCAATTTTTTTTTACTATTAAGAGAGTTTTACAGAGCCCGAAACAAATAGTAGCAAATCCATGGTACATAGTGCGTTATTTTCAAAAACCATCAGATAGTGTATTTCATCACAAATTTTATTAGTTTTCAAATCAAAATAACTTTTCACATGAATAACGATGTACAGAACTGTCTTTAAAAATATTTAGTATAGTTTGACACCATTTGGGGAGAATTTTTAAATATATTTTTTAAATATATTTTATATGTAGTACCGGTATTTTTTCAGAATCATTCGGGCGTAAAAATTAAAATTTTTTGGAATTCACTTGGATAAATCACTTTGAGATTAAGTGGAATATCTTTTGCTTCAGTGTAATATGTTTTTGTAAGTGCATTACCTACTAATGCTTTTAAATTCAAGTAAATTAAAATTTTTTCTTAGTATTATATAGATTGTAGCACTTTATATATATTATATATATTTCATATATATCTGCTGAAGCCTCCCTCCAATTTGTGGAAAAAATTTAAATATAATTCAATTGATTAAAACTCGAATGGTAGAGGTCTTGGGTATAATTTCTACACCATTTTTATTGTATATATTTTTGTAGTGCGTTTGGCATAAGAATGTTTGAAATTAGCATTTGAAACACACATATACTTAAGTACTTCTATTTAGCTATAGATTACTTTAAGCGCATGCAATTTTTGATTTCTATCGACATAAAATAATTATCGCATTTATAAACATATACTTTTATACACATACATACGGATATGTATAGAACACATATACTTATATAATTGGCATTTCAATGATAAAACGATAGAAACGTTTGTAAATGCAACTGAAAACTGAAAAACACAACCTACTTGGAGCTTTTGTAGGTCTCGGTGGTGTTTCCAAGTAAGCCACAATGGGTATCCATGGTTGTGCTGCTGGATTGGGCCCACCGTTTGCTCTTAATTTAGAGGCAGCATCGAGATTGTACGCCACTGCCGAGATAGATAAAAAGCAAATACAAACATACATACATACATATACACAAATTGGTACGAAATGTCAATAACATTAATTTTGATGAATGAAAGCTATTGCATAAAGTAATTTATATCATTTGTGTGTATGTGTATGTAAGAAATCGGAAACTGAAAAGTATTTACTACAGAATAAATTGTTTTGAATGATGAACTAAAAGGATATATTTTTTATAGAGAAAAACCCACCAAATTTTTCTAGAAGGTTTTTCAGTCATATTTGATCTAAATAAATTTTAGGTCTGCTCAAATTAGGCGTGCGAAGTGTCGAAAAAGAGCTTTTTTTTTAATTATTTAAAAAATATTAGGGTGAGCAAAAGTTGAAGTTTTCGCTAAGCGACTAAGAAAGACGAAATTTTTTGTTGAAATATCGGCGACAGGCAATAAGAACAACGGAAAGTGTCAATTGATTTTATTATCTTTGCAAAAGGGATATATAATCAATTTACTTATTCCAACAGCGACTTTGTTTATCTCTCCCGTCTATGGCCCTTCGTAATCACTTTTTAGGTAATGAAATACACTCGGGGGGCTTGACATTCATGTACATATTAAATTAATTGCGAATTGCAAAGTTCGCTTTCGAAGTGTGTCAATATAAACTTAAATTCACGTCTGTAGAGTACCAAATTTCACGCTCTGTGATGACTTTTTGGCAGATTTTAGACGTAAAACCTCATATATGTAAAAATCGATTCCATGGGGCTAAAACATATGATAAGGAAATCCGATTTCGATGATTTTCACTACCATTATGGAACTCATAATATGTGTGTATAATACCAAATTTTATATTTCTAGATCCTTTTTTGGCGGATTTTTGAACAAATCGGTTGTATGGAGGCTATATGATATAGTGTTCCGATTTCGGTGATTTTCATAACCAGTATACAATTCACTATGTACTTGTATAAGGAGTACCCGAAATTTCAAATTTGGAAAATCCGGTGCGATCTAGCCGGTTCCGACAAATGATCGTTTAATCGTATATGTGCATTTTTCTACCATGTTTGGTTGAAATATGTCTAAGAATTTAGGGACTAGTTTGCGTCAAATAGACAGACGGACAGAGCTAAATCAACTCAGCTCGTGATTCCGATACGATCGGCATAAATTTCGGTGGGCCTATTTTTTTTTCTTCTGGTACTTACGTACTTCGGACCATGATACAACAAGGAAAGGTAATATACGCAGTGACAGCTCGTTTTATTAATTACGGTCGCTTTTAGGGAAAACTTTCAATTTTTAGTTCTAATATTATCTGGATTACAATCAAAGGAAATAAGGCAGAGCTAGAGTTTATTTACCTTAATAATTAGTCGTCACGAAAATATATCAAGTATAAAGAGTAATGATACTAATTATAATTAATACTTAATGCACAATTTCTAATGTTTTTGAAATACACAATTAATTTAAGAAGTAAGCTTCAGAATTGCAAGAAAGGTTATTCCGAAAAACATTAGGACTTTTCCTATATTTAATTAACGATAATAAATTTAAGTCTGTATTTTATAATCAGTTTTACATTACCTCGGTCTATCACTTTATCCGTATTTCGTTCTAAATTTTTCTTCATAATCTGCACTTATACTGTATAGGGTGGAATTGTTATGTTGGTTAAATCGATGTGTTCAGTGTACTCTAAATCTTAAAGGAGTAATGGATTCGAACCCTGACCAGATCAAATATAAGATTATAGAAATTTTTTTAAAAACAAGAAAATTTATTGGAAAAACTTCAAGATGCAGATCATAAATTGCTGCAGAAGTTTTAGCGGTTAGTAAGCGCCAATTCTATATATTTTTAAATATCATCAATTCTATCCTCCAACCTTCCATTTCAAAGAAAGCAGAGAATGTCAGGTTATAGAGAAGGACCAGCGCGTGCCAATTGCCAAATCGTTCACACTTTTCCGTCCACCAGAATAACATTAGCGTATTTCACCTCAGAAATTTGTGAGCCAATTTCAACACAAATTAACAGTGAGCAGGCAGAAAACGCGCTCAAAATAGCAGAATGAGCAATATTCCATTTTAAATTAAAAAAATTCATGCAAATGAAATGTAAAATTGATAGAAACCTATGAAAAATAAATGATTTGCTTACATAGCATAGTAAGCAAATTGTTATTAGAAATTTCTGAACTTATCAACTTTTGTTTATTGACTTTTAGTAATTTTTAATTTTCTTTAAACTTTTCAATTTAGAAATCATATATTTTTTATATATGTACCTTTTTATTTTTTTATTAATATTTCTTAATGGTAAAATAAGTGATAATTAAGATACATTAATCGTAATAAATAATATCGTAATCTTTAATCAAATTCTATTAAAGGTTTATTTGCATAAATAGCTTTGGCATATATCAATAAAGTAAACAAATCACAAAACAAATCAGTTTATCATACATTTGTATACATTTATGAGCGTTCGGATACATAAATGTATTTTTATATAAGCGTAAAAAAAACAAGCACGGCCGCATATACATACATATTTACGCACATGAATTCATATTTATGTACGTGTATGTTTACACACAAAATCGTACACATCTATCAAAAAATACTACGCATTGCCATAGCAATACTATTTTAATGGCCGCTAGTCAACATTACAAAAAAATCCAACTCCCATCGCGTGTTTATTCTAAAGGGTGTTTTTTATAGAGGTATAGAACTTTAAGTTGCAATAAAACAACGATGGGTTATTCGATTGACATGAATTTTATTTATCCGAAAGATATGACCGCCACGGCTGGCGCGGATGTGGTCCAATCTGGACGTCCAATTTTCGATGACTTTTTCCAACATTTGTGGCCGTATATCGGCAATAACACGGCGAATGTTGTCTTCCAAATGGTCAAGCGTTTGTGGCTTATCCGCATAGACCAATGACTTTATATAGCCCCACAGAAAGTAGTCTAGCGGTGTTAAATCACAAGATCTTGGAGGCCAATTCACAGGTCCAAAACGTGAAATTAGGCGGTCACCAAACGTGTCTTTCAATAAATCTATTGTGGCACGAGCTGGGTGACATGTTGCGCCGTCTTGTTGAAACCACATCTCCTGGACATCATGGTTATTCAATTCAGGAATGAAAAAGTTGGTAATCATGGCTCTATACCGATCACCATTGACTGTAACGTTCTGGCCACCATCGTTTTTGAAAGAGTACGGACCAATGATTCCACCAGCCGATAAAGCGCACCAAACAGTCAGTTTTTCTGGATGTAACGGTGTTTCAACATACACTTGAGGATTACCTTCACTCCAAATGCGGCAGTTTTGTTTGTTGACGTAGCCATTCAACCAGAAGTGCGCTTCATCGCTAATGTGCGCGATACGTTTTCCGCACAGAACCATTATTTTCGAAATAAAATTGCATTATTTGCGAGCTTTGTTCAGGCGTGAGTCTATTCATGATGAATGTCAAACCAAACTGAGAATAAATCACTTGACAGCTGTTAAATTGGTCGCCATCTTGAAAAGTAATGCCAACTTAAAGTTCTATACCTCTATAAAAAACACCCTTTACAAACCAAACGCTAAAAATTATACATTGAATTAACCTAAACAATTGAATACGGCAGTAGCAACATAGGCCATCGTCTTCTGGTTTTACATAGAATCGTCTTAAAGTAGTAATTAATATAATTAATCGTCCCGATCAGACACACTATCTGTTCCAAACGCTGCAAGCCTTTTCAAGTGAACCACTTTTATTTTGGTTCCTGGTTTTCCAATGGTCTGGATTCGATACTCCGTGCTATTTATTCGTTCAATTACTTGGTACGGACCTTCCCGCTTACTGTGCAAGATTTTCTTCCGTGGAGAATCGTACAGCATTACCAAATCTCCTTTTTCAAAGCTTTCAGGATTCTTCGCCTTAATACATCCTTCTATCTTGTTGCTCATAAACTTAGGGCGTTGCTAAACAATTTTGCGTACCTCTCTCAACTTCTTCATTGGGACATGAGACATCTTGCCATTTCCGTACGTATTCCTCTTCTGCTGCTTGTTCTTTACCAGAGGCAAATCATTTCTGTTGTACGTATGATCGTGGCCAATACTTAGCGGTAACTGCATATTTCCATACTCCATCACTCTTTTCTTTAGGTCATCTTCATTCCTTGACCAAGGAGAAAGTCCACATCAACTATGACTTCATCTAAGATTTCCGCTACTAGGAACTCATGTAACACTGTCATATTCCCGATAGTGACTTTACACGTGGCTTTTCCCAGAAACCTAGCGTCCTCACCAGTTATTGCTTTAAACTTAGCTCCATTCAATGGACTTATTTCCTTGGTGATTAAGTCGGATCGAATGAAGGAGTTTGACGCGCCCGTGTCCACAGTTAGTACTCGCTCGTGTCCATCCACATATCCACTGATAATAACGTTGCTCGCCTTGTTATCGATTTGTCTCGTAGAACCCATATAACAATCGCGGGCGAAGTGTCCTGGCCTTCTACAGTTGTAACAAATCCTGGTTCTCCTCAGTTTGGCGATTTTCGACGTTTCCCAGATTCCTTTCATCACATCTGGGCTTTCCAACTTCGCACAGTTCGCTTTGTACGGTGGTCTGCACAACAGCGCGGCCGTTTCCTGTGTCTGAGCAAACGAGACAGTCTCAGCAAATGTTGGCTTTGGATTCGCATATGCCTATCGCCTGCTATAATTGTCCCTTATTCTTTTTCTTCTATGCTCGCTATCATAGCGTCTTTCCACGGCTCGCATTAGGGCCTCGTAGTCATCTCTCTCATATGCAGGAATTATCTGCAAAATTTCCGCTGCAGGTCCTTTCAAAGCCACGAATAGTGCAGCTGACTTTTCCTCCATTCTCCAGTTATTTGCTCTAATCGACGCCTTCTGCTTTCATAGCTTCTCGCAGCCGTGATTGTAGCTCGGCATTATTCCCGGTTGAAGACAGTCCTCGCTTCGCCAATTCCTTTTTAAGGGGCAGTATCGTCAAATCCTGAATCTTGACTTTTTTCGATTTTTGTCCGCAATTTATTAGCAATCCCACTTCTGACACCAATTGAAACGTTTTTCGGGCTACCCTCGATGATTTCCCAAATCCTTCGAGTCCAATCACTGGATTGCTAAATAAAACTCCCAAGATTTGTTCGTTTGGCCTCTTAATCGTCAGGAATTTACTCAACGTGTATTAAGTATTTAATAATTACAATTCTTTACTATACCCAAGGGCTTATTTACAATTCTTTATGGCACACAATTAGTCTCTGCTTCATACAGCTTATCCGTTTCTAAAACACACAGCTCACAGCAATGCTAACTTCACTGAGTTGTCTACTCGTCTCTTCTTGTGATAGCGGCTGCCGATCTTTTTATACCAGAAGATGACCCAAACATTCTGTTCACGCGCTTAAGAATAGGCTGATTATTCGTTTGCCTGCGGTAGCTGCAGCCGCTCCGTTTATCCTTAACACTGTCTACCTTTTTGTTTGTCCTTGGTAAGGGTAATTTACATCATACCGCCGCTTTTAAAGTTTGTTTGTCCTTGGTAAGGGTAATTTGCATCATAACGCCACTTCTTTGGTCTTTATTTGGAAATCTCGTCACACTGCTACTCCTTTTGTCTTTCCTTCGTATTTGGGATTTCCGTTACAATATGTGTGTGCGTGAGGCAAGTATGTCCTAATCGGAAGCGTGTATAGATAATTGAGTTTTTTCTTGATATTTGAATTGAAAAAGTAGGAGAGCAACGCATGGGGTTGATTAACTTGTAAGTGTGGGCGTAGTTTATCCAGAACTTCTTACGTACAGCATACTTGATATCTGCTCTGCTTAAGGTGCTGATTAGTTTGAGTTGAGAGAGTATTCCCAGCTTTGCTGCACTATCAGCGCGCGTATTTTTTGGTATTCCAATATGGCTAGGTACCCAAAGTAGTTGATGTTGAGGATTACGTGAAGTGATGACAGAGAATCAGAGCAAATTATATATTTTGTTTTGCTTGATTCAGCGATTTTGCAGGCCATAAGGATAGATTTTGCTTCAGCTGTGAAGACAGAAGCATTTGAAGTCAATATAGGTATGTATTTGCACTGATGGTTGAGTTGTCATCGACAACGCTGCATGCAGTAATTTCTTTGTGTTTAGAAGCGTCTGTGTATAATATTTTCCAATCGAGTTGAGTTTCGCAGATATTTAGAAATTCTTGAGTAGAGACTATGCTAGGTGTTTCCTCCTTTTTGTAATCTGTGAGCTTTAAGTTGACTGAGCTGCTACGAAGCATTCATGGTGGAGAGTGTATGCCGAACGATGAACCTGTGTTTATATTTATGCCGAGCTCTCTTGGTAAATTTATGAGAGTTTGGATAGTTGATGGCTTCTTATGTTGGCGTTTTCTTTTTAGTTGGTTTTTAACCAGCTTTTTTATGGGAGATTTGTCCGAGTCGATCAGTTTGGAGGTCATATTTCCAGTTATGTATTTAATTTTATCTTCGATCTGTGGAAGTCCAGCTTCCGTAAGAATATTTACAATTGGAGTTGTCCGGAAAGCTCCGATAGCTAATCTGGCTGCTGAGTGGTACACTGATGATAGTTTTGCAATATTGTTTTTTGTTGTAGATCCATAAATGGAAAGGCAGTAATCTATTTTTTATTGGAATATTGACCTGACTATTAGCACAAGGGAGTTTGTATTACACTTTAATATGGGATTGCTTAGGCATTTAATTATGTTTAGTCTACTATGAAGTTGCTTACATAAAGTTTTGATATGGTCGTTCCATGTGTATTTATTATTGAAGATCAATCCAAGAATTTTTAAACTTTTGACATTTAGTATAGATTGATTATTGATACTTATATCTAGGTTACTACAACTGTGTTTATGACAAATATATAAGTGTTTAAATTTTTTAAGCGATATTTTCGTTCCACTGGTTTTGCACCAGCTACAAATTTCATTGATTAATTTGTGAAGCTCGTTATAAAATTTATGATTGTTTCGTACTTTTGCAAATACATCGAAATAGGAGAATTTCGATTGTAAGAATTTCCTAAAGATCCATTGATTGTGGAATGTCAGAACTCTCTGTAGAAGTTGTTGATCAGAGAACGTATATACGTTCTAAAGGAACATTTATTTATGGTTTTGAATGTTAATATTGTAACGTTATGATGCCTTCCCTAATTTTCGATCAGCAATAATCCAAGTAGTTTTTGCGTGTCTCACGTTTTTTTTTATCCACAGGAAGTCGCCATTTTTCTTATTTCTTCCATTCTCCTTCTTTTCTCTTTTCTTTCCTCAAAAGTTGTCATATGTATAACTAGCGTACAAGGTTACCATACAACTAAATAAACTTATCCTTAGACGTACCCACATATCTTACAATATATCTGTTTTTTCGGTATGTAGAGCAGTCTTTGTTGTCGAAGCGGTGATCTTGTTTGCAGTTTATGTATTCTACTTTTATTCAAGGGGTTGGTTCGTTTATTCCAGGAGTGGTGTGTTAACAATTTTGCCGTCTATGTTTGTGCAATCAGTGACACCTTGATCGCGTAAAACCAGAGTATATGATACTTTTTACAGTGTTTAGTGTTGGGTATAGGGAAACTGTTATATCGCACAAGAAGGACAGTTTAGTAGCTTTAAAGAATTTTGCTGAAGATCTCCATCTCTATTAAATGAAATTGAAAGTGGTTGTTCCGTGGTTATGGATTCAAGAGATTTATGAATGAGGAAGATGTTAAAATCTTTTAATGGCTTATCACCTTTGTTTTTGATTGTCAAGAATTTGGGGCAGGAAACTGGCTTGGAACTTGCGGTATAAGAGATTTGTTTTAACTGAGGAAAGTCGCGGGGTTTTAAGGTTCACTGTTTTGCGTTTTACGAGGGGTTTCTTCCTCAATATTGCAAAATAATTTTGATCTGCACCTCTCGGATCGGAGGCCATTTTGAATCAAAAATTTAGTTATCACCTGTAATATTCACGTTATATATTTTAATAAATACAAGCACACGATGGTAGGGCAAATAAAGGGAAAGAAAAAAAAAAATCACTCACAATAACACTACTTTAGATAGCGAATTGAAAATTCAGAGAGCGCATAGCATGAAGATGTAAACTAATTAACAGTCAATTAATCACTGGAGGAATTACTTATACAAAAGTAATGTAGCTAGTTGTACATTTCAAATTAAAATTTGAAGGGAATATTCTATACTCCATAACTGTTTTTCTTTATGATTACCAAGCGAATAAATAATTAATACATATTTTAATAAGTATAGGAATATATTTCAAAAATGTTATTATTATGATTTTGAAATAAGCCTTGAATATAACAATCACTTTATAAACATCTATATGATAATTAATTTGCAATGAAATTATTCGTGGCACACAGGGTTTACTGTATATGAATTCATACACCAAAAAGCGAAAAAATATTAAATTGACTGCCTTGAATTGTAATCATCATGGGCAATGTGTCCATATTTCGCTTGCCAATTTTCTTTCCTGAAAATAATACAACATATTCTTAAATTTTAGAATTTTAGCATTTCGTTAATTCAGATTGTAGACAAATGCATGCGGGAAGGCAAAGAAATTCTCGCTGAAAAATATGAGCTAATAGGCAAAAAGCAAATTTGGCAACGTAATTGGTTTTTATTTCATTTTAGTAGACGATGATTGAATTTTAGAATTTTAGAATTTTTCAATTTTCGTCAGGCAGAATTTGAATTAATGCGTGCGGATGCCGTATGCGTGTTGCGGGTTGAAGGGAAAGGGGCAGCAAATGTATTTTGTTGTTGGGGGCCAGGTTCTTAAGGGAATATATATAAGTTGAGGAATAAAAGAATTAATAATTATTATTACAGTTTTTCCTTAAAATTACTTTTTCATAAAATATTGTTGTGAATATTTATAATAATTATTAATAAAATATTATTATTTATTAATAATATATTTCTCATGTGAAAACTTTCAATTTGAAGTAAAACTTCAATACAAATGATAAGGTTATAAAAGCAGTTCGATTACTTATGTACTTATTGGTAGGGCTAATTTATTATAAATATATTTTAATTTAAAGTTCTATAATTATTTAAAATAATTTTATTGTTGTTACTGTGTAATTTTAAATTATGAACTTTTAAAAAATTTTTTTTGTCGAAATCATTATTAAATTTGGCAAGAATTAAATTAATTCTTTAACCACATGTTCAGCCGTGAAAAAAGTGAAAAAGGCTATGAACCTCCAAACCCCTTGCCGCGTTCTTGCCTATTACTACACATATTTATTTAGCTTTCTTCGAGTTTTGTCAACAGCTTGTTGGCATGGTTATGCAGGGGGATGTGTGCGGTAATTTTTATGAATGAAGAGGTTATTGCTGTATTTTAATAGAATTTTAAACTTTTGTATGATAGAAGCCTTTTGGGGGATAGTGTAGGTGAAGCATGCGTGCATTTCATTTTTAGAACTTAACTTCCCACATATTTTAAGCTTTATAAGTTAATAAAATTATCATTTAAGGTTCAAATTTAACTATTATAAAAATATTCATGAATAAATAACCCTTCTTGTAGAATAATGTAATGCGAGATATCAAATGAAAAAGGATATTTTATACCTAGCTAGTAAAAATTTATTCTTCTCCTGTTCAATAAATTTATTAATATTTTCATTTATTTTCATAAAAAGCCTACAAAAATTCGTTATTTTAAGTCAACAATGTTATTTAGAGACGGATAATTACATTTCTGAGCGTATGTATAATAACTACGCTCAGCAATGTAAAAGCCAATTCTGTTAATTTTTGTGGCTGTTGTGAAACACGCTCATCGTGGCGATGTGGAGTTGACAACTTCCAACTTCCAATTGGTCCTTCCTTATAACTTGACATTCTCTGAAGAAATTTTTCGTAAAAGCTTTATTTCTTATTATGCCATCATTCTCTTATTCTCAGAAAAGTTTGACGTAAAAAATTAATATTTTTACTTTTTTAATTATTTTTAAAATGATTGAAATATGCATGATAATTTTTAGATGGTTTGCGAATAATAAGCGTGCTCCAAACCGCTCAAAATGCTAACTAGAAAGATTATAGGCTGTCTTTTGCTCTGAAATATACATCCGTTCTATGTGAGTTCTTTTCAAATCAAGGGCGCTTCTCGAAAATAATAAAATTTTCAATTCAAATTTATTTATATGCCAGGAAAGTGGAAGTAAATTGAGGTGGAACCGAGCATTTAATAGCCGATTGATATATGTATAAGTTTTTGAGTTTTATAACTATGGTAAGGAGCAATGCGAGCAACTCGTTGTTCAACTGCACAAAGGTTTGTTTAAAATTTTCTTATTATTGAACAGTTCGATCTGTATAAGAAAAATGTTCTATTTGATTTGTCAAAAACCAGATATAACATAGCTTATGTCGTTCAAATCCCTGTTGCTTTAAAAAAGTTCAAAATAAATCTTGAGTTCTATTAAGTATATGTGTTCGTTAGTAAGTTCAAAGCTGTAAAATTATTTGTTATCGAGCTCATACAAATGACAATTATATACAATAACAAACATTAGACAGGACTTTCCGAATCAGTTTCACCTTATTTCCAACCGTTTTTTTTTAAATGCCAATATACCTTTGAACGACGTATACCCTGCTACAAAATACTATCCAAAAATAAATAATATCAAACAAAATGAAACAGTGTTCTCGACTATTGATTTCTTCAACTTTTTACTATTGTTAAACAAAATCCCCCCAAATGTTTTTTGAAGTTGTAAAAGAAACGACATTAGGGGTATTCTGCAAGTCTAGGAAATGCCTATTCGTGCAATGGCACAACAACAAAACACATGCAAAAAAAATGCTACGATAGGATAAATATCCTACATCAAAACCTATGTATATTTATTTCCCACAGATAGCAAGAAGGAAAAACCAACCCTGTGAAGGAAAACGCAACCCTGTGCCTGTGTGGCTGTTATTGTTTCACTTGAATATGTCACAATTTTGCAACGGGGTGCTCTCGATCTCTAGCACAACTCCATAGGAAATATTTGCATAGTATGCATTTCCTAAGGTAGCCAAAATGGCAAAATTAGAGCGAGAAGCTGTCTACTTACTTCACCTTTCTTTGTTGCATCATGCTTCGGACCAAAGTTAATATACTAATTCATGTACATGAAAGATATAAAAATTAATTTTTTATAATTTTGGATGTTGGTCGGACCTGGACTCCAACCATGCCCTTCCGAATGGTAGTACGCAATGCTAATCTTTTGTTTTTTGCGGCCGGTATTACATGCATAAGAATATTTTACATTTTTATAAGAGATATGGAAAGTTTTTGCGTTGCATTGTTTGTCCGCAGAAAGGATAGTTTTTATTAACAGCATTTTGCCAAATTCTTAAAATGGCTGCTTGGAAATAATATTACATTGCGAAGGTTTTCGGACAAAGGATGGAATATAAAATTACGTTTTGTTTTCTAGATGATGACAAGCCATTGACTGTACGCCCAAACAAATTTTTTTTAAATAGATATCGAAAATTCTTCATTAATGATAGCTTTCAAAAATTTGTAAAAGCGACCATGATTTATATATACATATATTGAATTAAATTTAAATTAAAACTTTTCAATGTGCTAGAAAAGGCATTGCATTTGGTCTTTTCGTTTCATCGTAATTATTTCCTCAATGTGAAAGGGCTTGATGAAGAGGAGAGTAAAAAACTTCGATACCATTACTACAAAGATGCTAAGCTCTTTACTGTCTGTTATTTTTAAAATGTTCCGTCTTAACGCCGGCGTATAATGAATTCAGCTGCTAGTCAAATTCACAGCCGAAAATATGTTACCTAAAGTTTTTAGAAACGCTTGCTCAAAGTCAGTTTAGAAAGAAGTGATTTAGAACCAAAGCTCTAGATACCTGGGTATCGAGCAGTGTGAGCAGCTCGATGCTCGCTCGATAGTCATTGCCTTGCAGAAAAAATTCCAATTTTGTTTGTCGAAATTTCTTCTACGTTTTTATATTTTGTATATATAATTTTAAATTATGGAAAAAGGTGCTAAGAAAAAAGTCAAAGTTTTTGTCAAATTTCTGCAAAACAGCTTAAAAACGTTTGAGCACAGTCTTGAGCTCTACTTATAACTAAAAGAGATTATTTGCAATGAATTGAAAACGGTGCTCCTAAACGTGACGCTATTCACTTATCATTAATATGTAAAACAAATTTTTGTGAATGGGCATATCTTATACAATGTGATATTTCCATTTGAATTAGGGAGTAGCATCACTTAGTTCATATTCAAATTTTTGTTGAGGTAGTAGAATCAATAGATTTTATTTCGAATTAGAAGTAGTGTCATTTGACACTATTTCTGTTGATCTTGTTTTTTGCCACAGGTTTTCCCGGTACAGAGGTCTAAATTTATAAGCAAACGAAGTTAGCATTAAGCATCTTACTCCCTGTAAAATCTCATTTGGCCAAAAATTTATAGAAAAGTGAAAAATTAAGAGCTAGAGAAGAAAAAATATTATTGGCACAGTACACCGTACATAGTTTGTATGTTATACTCTAAAATATGTATGTAACTGGTAGATACATCCGAGATTGTGCTTTCCTTGTATGTTTTATATAAACTTTACCATAACGACATTCAAATATACATTTTTATTTTTCTTGGGGCAATTTAACGTTGACTTTGACAAAGCGAAAATAAATTTAATATACTACTACGTATGCACTTAGAAATTTAAATTTAATAAGTTGTTCTTCAGAAATAAATCGTAAACAATTTCATTGTTGTGAGGGAGAGTTTGTAAATATTGCAAACATTTTCTTCTAAAATACCATGTGTTCATGTAGGTATATCGGTAAAGACATCTTGAGAATATAATAAATAAATGCAAATTCTGTTTAACAAGTGTATATATGTATGTACGGATAACTCAAATAATAATTTTTGGAGCGCTTTTTTTTTAATTTGAATATTTAGGTTAAGATACATTGGTTTGCGTATACGTCGCACATGGACCTGTTCTTCTTTTGTAGTGCGAGATGGAGCTTCAATTTAATTCGAGATGTAGTATTCCTCATATAGGACGTGAACGCTTTCTGCGTTTAATAGCGGCCTGATATCTGATAGCCGAGATTGCGTGAGCAAAAATTTACTATATCCTTCTTGGCTGCTTTTACCCATATCGTAGGAGATCCTGCAGACCGTTAAGCTATTTAATCTCGCTCTGATACATCTTCTAGCTCTTTCGTCAAATTCCTTTTATGTGTGGAATTAGAGATTTAATTGCTGACAGGCTATCAATGTAAATTTTGGTGTTTATAATGCTAGTGTCTGTGATATTGGTTGATTTTCCTTTTTGAAGAAAAAATTTATTCTGAATTCGCCAGTACTCGAAATGACATTAATTTGTCTAAAAATCCTTATTTATTACATTTCACTAAAATGGCCCTTTAAACCAAAGCGCAATTTTTCCACATATAGCTGATATCCCCACATGCTCCGATAGAAGACAAGAACAATACGATTGAAAGTTACCTTCTATTTACGATTGGAAAATTCCTACGAACAGTAATAAATCGCAAGAACCGCGCATCAACAAACATAATGAAGATTCGTCGCCAACAGAAAAGCAATTATCCAACGTACGATTGGAACAACTACGACATCATCAACTGTTTTAACCAGAATTCTTACTGCGTGTATTGTACGCTTAACTTCTAAACCAGTTTTATAGCACCAAAATTAGAGAAAATATTTGTTGAAATAATTTTTCATATATATTTATTTCTAACGTAAATAACGTTTTAATATCGAATGGAAGTTAAAGAGCAACTGTATTTAACTGCAACGAGAAATTAGCAGTGCGTGCTACCATGGGGGATGTAATAATCTCGAATCCCAAATTATAAAAAAGGGGTTTTCTAAGTTCGGCTAATTTGAAGGGAAAGTTAGGCCCTCCGAATGTATTTCTGACATGATGAAAGCTACTCATAAAAAACCATTAGCCATTCGGAGGGAACTTAAAGTGTAGGTGAAAAGAAAGCAAATTAAAATTTATAAAAATTCACATGACTATCAATGATAAAGGTCGGTATGCAGCTCTAACGAAAAAAAAGAAATCATTGATTTCGTGCATGGAAAAATGTAGTGTATGTATGTATATTGTAACGATTTTCGTAATTAACCTCGATGATTCCCCAAAACCTTCGGTCCGATCACTGGATTGCTAAATAAAAGTTCCAATTTTTGCTCGTTCGGCTTCTTAATTGCAGAGGTTTACTCACTAACACATATAGAAAGCTGTATTCGATTATTGCCACAAAAATTTCTAAAAAAAGTCGAAATTAAGACACCGCTTTTGACATTGAAAACATGGAATAAATGGGTCATCTACTAGATTTATATCGGAACGAATTTTCGTCATCCCTTGTCTCATCTACCATCATTCCAAACATGCAATAGCCAAAATGCGTTTTTACTACCTATGATCATGACCAACGAGTTTTAAGATGTACGATGGAAAAACAGTTGTGAGTTCGAATCACATTTTGCGGAGAAACAAAACGGAGTGCTATAAATTTGCTACTCATGTTTCCGTGGATAATATTGCCGAAAGATATAAAGCCACATCTGAAAACAGAATACTTTTCTTTCTAGAAACTTAAGTAGCAACCCACGTATTGTTTATAGAAACATACTCTGATTGATTTGATGCATAAATTTAAAAATAGTTCATGAAAAGCGGCCCATTCCAAGAGGGCATAATATGTCTAATATTCCAACATCGACTCAAAGTCTTCCGAATCAAAATGAAACTCAAAAATTCTCGAAATCTTCAGAAGTTCTATTCCACAAACCTTTTCCTAATTTTCTTTTTGCCGTTTCTTCTTGTGGCGTCGTACGACACAAAGTACAAGAAACATTAGCCATTCGCTAGATGCTAAAACCGCATTCGAATATTCCGAAAGTATTAGGTCCTCATGGACTTCTAATATAGTAGAAATTCATTTCTGGAACTTATTTTTCTTAAAATTTTTTCCTCTTCAATATTTTTCAATTTAATAAACAAATTTTATAACTTGATGTTAATTTAAAATCAAAAGTTAGTAATGTCTGTGTAGATTTTCATAAAGAAATACTTAAACGGAGTACTTTTAGTACCATTTCCCCCTTTTTTTCAGTGAATTATATTAGAGTGAGCAACACTTCCAATGAGACTGCCAATTTTGTCAAAATTATGTGTTTGACGTTGCTATCGATCACACCTATTCTGATTCCACCATGTGCAAACGTAACTAAACAAAACGAAAACATCAATAGGGCAGTTTAAATATTTGTCGCTGATTACGTATACCAATGTTTTCCATGGCTAAAAATAAATAAAAGGCGTAAAAATTGACGGAAAAACTAAAAATATTACATAACTTGGTTTATGCCTTTGCTTTTCGTTCGAGGTGCACACTGTTTCGTAAAAAACTATTTCGAGCTTAGTTTTTGAGCACTTTTCTATATGCACTTTTTGGTGTTCGTTAGATCTGCATGCCTTTGGTCATAATATTCAAACATATATCTAGAAAGAACTCATCACATTTTTTCATTTTCTGTTTAGTATCATTAAAAAAATATTCTTACTTACAACGTTTTCAGCATCAACGTTTATAGGGAATTGAAGGTTTTTCAAAATGATCTCAACTAATATTTTCATTCATTTAACCGTTTAAAAGGTATTCCAAATCAAAGACTCTAGAGACAAAAAATTAAGTTTTTGAATAAATTTTTGTAGCTTGCTGAAAAATAAATAATTATTTTCAAATGAGATTTATTTATATCTGTAGGAAATTAAACATTCTACATAGAAGGTCATGGATGCTGAATTTTCCGACAGTTGTGCGGAAGATATATTCTTTGCCCATGCTGGCGCTTAAGTCGCTATTTATAAGCACAATTTTGACAACCAAGCGCTCATAAAAGGCATCCTTGATAATATCGTCTTTTTCTTCCCTCGGGGCGGATTATGGGAAGATGTTCATCCCCCGGGGTGAATGCCAAGACTCGACGATTGAGTGTTTCCACCACGAATCCGACGCCAAATTTGCACTGCTTTACATGGCCACTTTAGTAAATATCACAAGGACTTGTCTTCGTCATTGTCCCGTCCATCACACTTCTTATGATGTCAGCTTTTAGTCTTACAAAAATGAACCAGCTCGGCCGGCATCTTTCCAATTAAGGGACCGGACATTCCAAGTGCATGCCCTTAAAATATAGTTCTTAGTACGTTTGCTGTGGTCGTCCTCAAAAGGGGAGTCTCTCATTCGAGGCATTGTTAAACTTTTCATTGTAACTGCACGAACTCGCTAGGCGAGTAGGTATACATTTTGCACAGATTTAGAAATCGAGCCGCTTGCTTCAAGAACGACTCCTACTCGCATCTGTACCCCTGATGAAAAATGCTGTAATTAGACTTCAGCGAACTCTCAAACCGAATATGTCATAGTGGCTCCACTGAAGCGTTCTCTCTTTTATCCGTAACCATAGGAGCCACATGTGTTAGCTAAAGCATCTTGCACAAGGGTCGCTCACGTTACAGGGTGCGTGACGTGGACGCGAGAGTAAGAATGGAGTATAGCCCTGCCGGCTATAGACGACTATAACTGCATAGAGCAAGACAACACCCATCGTTACTTTTTATTCATTATAAATTTGATTCCCTTTCGTCTTGTTACATATTACTGAGTTTTGATTGTTCTATGTCCGTTGTTGTTGTGAAATAAATATGTAAGCTTACGGTTTGGTTGTAAAAATTCCTTTTTCCTACCTGGAAAGATAGAAAAAATAATGAATAAAGTTTTAGTCTAAAAATTCATATAAATCAATGTTAATAAGTTACTAAATCTATTACATATATACTTATAATACATACATATTAAAAAAATTTGGAAAATTGTAATATGAATTAACTAATATTTACGATTAGTTAACAGTGTTGGGATTAGTTAAATGTGAGTAGAATTTTAAAGGTAATTTCAGAAATTTATATATCATAGGCCGTAATCGAATTTTCTCTACTGAAGATACCCACTAAATATGTATAATTATTTGTATAATAATGTGCACCAAATCTTCTGTAAACATATTCCTTTATGGCTTGGCTATTATTGCCAATGAGGGAAACAGGGCTGTTTTTAGCGGCAGGAACCGATATAATTCGGTATCTATCTGCTTTCAGCAAGATTTGGCGCCAACAACTCGCATAACCAAATATGTGCACCATATGAAAATGGTCCAAATTGAGAACTGAGTAAGTGAGAATAGAAAGATAGATAGGATAGGTAGGACATTGATTCTCTTAAAGCCTCCATAAATCAAAGTGAAAAACTTATATAAGTGTCAGTCGTTTTTCTCGCCCTGAACTCTATGACTGAGGACTTCCCTTGTCCGAACGCTACAAGTGATAAATTCACATTGAAAATGTATGACTAATTCTTAAATTTTAAGGAAATGTGTGTGTGTGTGTTAAGAACACCAAACAGTGCCGAATGGTCCAAGAAAAAGATGAATCGCTTTAACTTGAGTTAATGCCAACTTTTGAAGGTTTTATACGGATTGATGACGACGTGGCCAATGCTGGACAATTCACTGAGGAAGATATCACTCAGAATTGTGTGACTAACAGGAATGAAACTAGATAGAGGGGTCGAAAAAATTTCAAAAGAGCAAAAAGTAGTTGGAGAGGTTCTATAAGTTTTGTTTTTTAATATTCAGCAGTTACTGATAAAACTATGTTTTTTTGTTTTTTTTTAAATGCTTATGAATTTACTAACTTACCTTGTTTATAAATAAGTAAGTGAGAAAGACTTCTACAGTAAATATATAAAATAGCAACTCATATTAATGAGGACATCACTGAACGAAAAAAAATCACGGTCGTATAACGTATCGCATCACGGTATAACGATACAAAATCCGTTTAATAATTTTAATAATCCAATAAATATTACTTATATTCAAGTTATTGTACAGTTTTTGAATGAAGTTTTCAATTTTCTAATTAGAGTACGTCAACATAATGCATGATTCAGTAATTCAAGGTTGGATAAAAACACAAGTTTCGACACTCCCAAAATTGCATTTTGGAAAGTAGTAGAAAAAGGGATAAAATATGTTCCGATTTGGAAAAAAAGTTGTTAAAATGTGGCCAAAAAGAGGAGAAAAGTAGGAGTAGTTCATTAAGTCGGTTATTATTATATATCGTCGATTTTACACAAATATTATATCCTCGTAGACCAAAAATGATTTTATAATTCAAATCTGGACTTATAACTGTACGCATTATTGGAAGATATAGCAGTGGTCTCTGGTAATAATCATAAGAATAAGTTCAAGTAAGGTTTTACATTCTTTGATGCAAATTAAGAGCAGAGCAAGAGCAATACCTCGATTCTTGAAAGGTTTTCCAGCTGACCAGTTATCCATTAATCAATGTTCTCTGAAGTTGAACTGTTAACAACTTAAGTCATTAGATATGCTTATACCCATTTCTTTATCACCTTAGTATGTTCAGCTTTAGCTTCCGGGATGCGAATTACCTTCACACACTAATTGATATTTATAAATAAATAAATACTCAAGGCTCGTTGGCCGATACACCAAGCAAAGTTTAGATTATAAATCAACTAAATTTAAACCCGATTGGAGGACAAATTTATCATACGTTTTTATCAGAAGGAATTGTCGTCCTTGTTATATTATTATATAAACTTACCAAAAATTCGACCAGATATAAAAAATATGTGCAAATAAAATAAATTTAAGTAATAAGAAAAAATTATATGTAAACAAACTCAACCAGCCAATAATAAAGGAGTATGTGATGCCTACCAAATGTTTCCTATGAAATTCAAAATTCTTTGCTATTTTTCAAAACTTTTTTAAGAAAAATCATGCGGTCTTTCATAAAGAAACATCATGAGTTTCTCCTAAGGGAGCCGACCTGCCAAGAGGGAGTGAAAAAACTGTCTACTTATCCAACCTTTTCATTATTGAATGATGAACATAATGTAAGGTTATTGAGTAGTCAAGCGTAGATTCATACAAGATTTATGTCGAATATTCAATAAATACTCGTAACATGCATTGTAATTGAATAATCAAGAGAAATGTAGATGAAAATATTATTCCTTAAGTTATATTCATAGAAATATATGTATATTTCGCTATATGCTCTAGCTCGTTTTTTTTACTATTTGTAAGAAAGCTATGTAACGTACATATATCATTTAAAATTAAATTGTTTGGCCTTTTGTGTCGGAATGCTTCATTTAGATAACTGTTTGTGATATATTTATTGGCTGGAGCACTCTCTGCTATGGACGCACAGTTATTAGACTTAAAACCTACAAGATTATTTGGTTTATTTTAGATAAAAATAAACCAAGCATTTGGTGCAAATCATCTATTTCTTAATTATTTATTTCAAATTTTCTAAGAAACGGTGTTAAAAAAGTATTTGCATTCAATTCATTAACTTTAAATTACATATATTATGAACAAATGACAATAAAATTATGACTACTTCACTTGAAATAATTTACTTCGAGTTTAATTTTAAGAGTAACTATTAACTTTGTAATTACAACCATAAATCTTAATGATGTTGAATTCATTCATTAAAGAAAAGTGTACCGCGTGTTCTTTTGACTGTAAATAAAGGTTATGTTACCTAATTACATCTTCATATTTAAATGCGAACGTTAATTAAGGTAATCCATCGATCTATATATTTTTTTGTTTGTTTAAAATTTGCTTTGAATATCAACGTAATTTATATCAAGAACCGCATACTCATTCCAGTGCCGTTTTAACATTCAATACCTTTTTCTATACGCATTGCATTTTTGTTCTTGTTTTTGAATGGTATTAATTTCCATCGATAAGCAGTGTAGAATTAAGCCACGATATTTTAATTTCGATCCATTATTTTGAAAGTAACAAAAGTGCTGAACAATATCTCACAAACTTATTATTGGAATAACATGAATAACAACTTTCTTTTGACGTTTAATGTGGCAATTAAACCACCGCCATCTTTGTTAGGCAGTCGTAACATAAGTGTGCTATTTATAATTTTTATGTACCGACGAAATTACTTTTCGAAGCAACCCTAACATTCCTATATAAGAGTATATATACGAATATATATATATACTTATATATATAAATTTCGGCCGAGCTCCTTCTCCAATTTGTGATAAGTGTCTTAATTTTTTTCCAACATATGGAGGGACCTATAGTTTATATTAAGCCGCCTCCGAATGCTGATGGATTTTTGTTATTAGTCTTAATTTAATGTCAGAAATACACACGGACGGCTTATCATTCTCCGCCAAGAGGCGACCACAATTAAGAAAATTAATTTAAATTTTTATTTATATTATTTTTCAATATTTTTAGATGTTAGTCAAACCAGGGCTCAAAACGTGTCATTCCGAATAGCAGTACGCACTGCTAACCATTCGGCCATTGTGGCCGTAGCATAAATATAAATCATGTATTTTAGTTACCTGCAAATATATAGATGTAAAAGGATGCAAACACTTGTATGAAGTGAACATTAGTATGCCCACCTCAACTAAAAGACCAAACAACGTTTGTGGCACACGGTTGGGTCGCCATAATATGCGGCGTTGTGAAGGAGTATGAATATGTGCTTGACGTTGTTGAGGGTCAACATACTTATCAAATACTATGTATTTGCATACGTAGTTATTTGTACATGTATAGTTTTTTTTTTTTTGAAACATCTTTGCTTTGCACTAATAGTCTAGCGTTATTTGCAGGTGACTGCCTTTTAAGTCGTTTGCTCCAGTCTCTCTAGAAACTAAGTGTCGTTAGATACTTTAAAATAAAGTACTATGCCAGCTTTTTTGAAGGCTTAAAATCTTAAATTCGAATGTGCCTGAAAACTATAAGAATAAAAGTTATTATTAATTAAATCATGAATATTGAATTAGTAGTAAATTTTGGCTGGTTCAAAATTATTGTATTCTTTTCATACTTATATAGGACAGTTGACGAATTGAATTTATATATATATATACATACATACATATATATATATATATATATATGTACCTGGCCTAACGAATGCTGACCATTCGGCTACTAAATTAATTTAGGAAATATAAAAGTAAATTATTAAAAAATTATTTCAGCAGAAAAAATATTTAAATCATCTATATATGTAAATTAAATGAACATATTATATGCAAGGAAAATATAACTAAAAAAATGAATGCAATAACAAAAGAAAGAAATACTTAGTTATTTTATATATTTTTTCCTTCTCGTGAGCTCTTTATTTTTTTAGTAGAAGTAAACACGCTTTCTTAATTTACTTTACCCTCGCTCCTCTCCTCTTTAATGACATCAATTTGGTGCGTTTGAAGTTGGTTGCCCAACTCTTACTCTGAATTCGTAACTTTCCATACTCGAGTACAATGTCAAGAGTCAAGTGTGCATAAAAATAATTGCATTTGCTTAGACCGTTTGACAGTTTCATACTGATATAGGAATAGGTAAGTGCTATGTTGAAATGCAGCTGAACATTAGACACATCTTAGTTATTTATTTTACAATTGAATGTAGTCTTTCAAAAGTAAGGAATTTGTGGTAATTGAATTTATTTGATAGTAAAATTATTCTAAACATATATATGTACATATATGTTATACTTGACATATACTAGACAAAAACTGGATATAACAAATTTTGCGAATTATTCCTTATGTATGTATATGAAATCGCTTTATTGCCCTCCAAATTTTGTAAATGATATTTTAATAATACTTACAGAACAATTCTTTACAATATTTTATTGGAAATATTTTCAATGTCATAAATATAGTAACAGTTAACTTGCATTTGGGAAAACATTTAAATGTGCAAAGTACAAGGATGTTAAGTATCTGTATAGCCACATATCCTTGGTGTTTAGTAAATAATATTTAGTCTCACTTCTGTCTCAAAAGTATACTTTTTAAGTTAGTTGGCGTTCATGTGCAGGGTCGAGACACTAGTTTTAAAAATAAGTATCAAATTTAAGGTCAGCTATTTAGCAGGTTATAATATAGTAATTTAAGCATTTTTTACTTATCAGTTTTATATATAATTAGTTCAAAACTTGAAGGAAAAAATAAAATAACACACAATTTTTAAAATTTATAATAATGTTTCAAATTCTTGCAATCAAACAATCTTTCATCAAAACATTTATTGTGAAAAAAATTTAAACAAAAATTTTGCAATTGATAAATTGCTTAAATTAATTTTATATTCAAATGAGACATTATAACAAATTTGAAAATCTGACATGTTCAATTACGGCTCTAAAATATATTTGAGAAAATTTAAATGTGAGTAGTGAACATTCACATTTTTTTTTAAATGTTTATGTGCATCTCTATCTGGATGTCGCTATGAGCTACGGTCTCTGTTAGTTTTTAGCCTTCAGTTTTTGATGCTCTGCGTTAGTGAATTGCAAAGTCTTATCTAGTATCAAAAATAGTCTATCTATTTTTAAGACTAGTAATTATACCAAAGTAATGAACCTCATGGAAATATTAAGAGCTTTTCATAATCAATCTCTTTATTCTCTAATTCGCTCACATAATTTTAAACGTTTTATAATTTTGATGCTCAAAATGGGCTCATTATCAACTCACACTCAAATCGTCAAATATGAATGTATGTATTTATGGTGTTTCTGAATTCAAGTGCCTGCAAATTTCAACCATTTCCCCCGAGTCATCATTAGCCTATTGCAATTGAGAGTTTAAATTTACCATGGTGCAAAGTCGTGTCAATACCGATATGATAATTAAATTTGCACAGCAGCTATGGATGTGACTCTTGAACAACTTTAAAATTGTTTATATTTTGCTATATTTACAAAAGCAACGTATTATAAGCACTGGTTGTGTATTAATTTTGATGCAAATCATCCAATCTATTTTATATACCAAAAATAAAAAAAATTGACTGATTTTTAATAAATAAAAATTGAATAATTTCCAAGGGGCACCCTAGTGTGTTGAAAAACGCAAATATATCGCCCCTATTTATCAATCACATATGAATGAATTGGCGTTCATAATTTAGCTTGGTGGTTGGTATGCTTAACATTATCACTTGCGGACTGTGAAAGATTTTATTGATTAATAAATACGGTTACTGTTGTAGTGTGTTATTGCGTTATTGTTGGCAATGATTTTGAATTCAACCTCTTATGTCATTTTGAATAAGATCACATAAACGTCTGTGCTCAAGTGGGCTTTAATGAATGAATCAATGAGCGTGACATAACGCACAAAATGTAGCACAGTAGTACTGATCTAACATATAGGAACACATTATCCTTGGGGCTAGTTGGGTGGACTCCAACTGTACCCACTTTCTCAATTTTTTATTTCAAACGTTTATTTTGATAGAAATGAAAATCTACGAAAATTTGGCGTGCATAAAGGATGTTTTTTATAGAGGTATAGAACTTTAAGTTGCAATAAAACAACGATGGATTATTCGATTGACATGAATTTTATTTATCCGAAAGATAATCTTGTAGCATTACATTTTAAATATGATTTCTGGCATATGACCGCCACGGCTGACGCGGATGTAGTCCAATCTGGACATCCAATTTTCGATGACTTTTTCCAACATTTGTGGCCGTATATCGGCAATAACACGGCGAATTTTGTGTTCCAAATGGTCAAGCGTTTGTGGCTTATCCGCATAGACCAATGACTTTACATAGCCCCACAGAAAGAAGTCTAGCGATGTTAAATAAAAAGATCTTGGAGGCCAATTCACAGGTCCAAAACGTGAAATTAGGCGGTCACCAAACGTGTCTTTCAATAAATCTATTGTGGCACGAGCTGTGTGACATGTTGCGCCGTCTTGTTGAAACCACATCTCCTGGACATCATGGTTATTCAATTCAGGAATGAAAAAGTTAGTAATAATGGTTCTATACCGATCACCATTGACTGCAACGTTCTGGCCACCATCGTTTTTGAAAAAGTACGGACCAAGGATTCCACCAGCCGATAAAGCGCACCAAACAGTCAGTTTTTCTGGATGTAACGGTGTTTCAACATACACTTGGATTACCTTCACTCCAAATGCGGCAGTTTTGTTTGTTGACGTAGCCATTCAACCAGAAGTGCGCTTCATCTCTAAACGACGATAAAATGGACGTAGTGCGCGATACGTTTTCCGCACAGAACCATTATTTTCGAAATAAAATTGCACTATTTGCAAGCGTTGTTCAGGCGTGAGTCTATTCATGATGAATTGCCAAACCAAACTGAGAATAACTCACTTGACAGCTGTTAAATCGGTCGCCATCTTGAAAAGTAATGCCAACTTAAAGTTCTATACGTCTATAAAAAACACCCTTTATATCCTATGACGAATATGAATACAATGTTATAAGTTCGAATCACATTTAAAGGACTACCTACTTCGGATATTTAGAATATATATGTAAATTTACAGGTTCCAAAAAGCACAAAATTTAATACTAATATTTATAAAGGGTGATCCAAGTAGAGGTACTTTTTTCAATAGCCTTTTTTTGACAGATCACGCGTGAGTCCTGTCAAGCTGTCATATTATTTTTGTTCAGTTTTGGTTGGCATTTTATCATAGAAAGGCTTACGCCTGAACAACGTTTACAAATCATTCATCTTTATTACGAAAGTTCACGGTCTGTGAAGAATGTGTTTCGCGCGCTTCGCTCAACTTATGGTCAACATAATCGGCCTACTGAGCGTACTATTCGCAAAACCATTATCCATCTTGAGACCCAGCATTCATTATAATATTCGACCGAATAGACCACGCCCAGTATGCATTGAAGAAAATATAGCGGCCGTAGCTGAGAGTGTACACAAAGACCGCGGAGAGTCAATTCGGCGCCGTTCGCAGCAACTCGGACTGACGGACTGACGTATGGAACGAATTGGTGCATTTTACGTCGAGATCTTAAATTGAAAGCACATAAAATAATGCTTGTGCAAGATTTGAAGCCGCTCGACCTTCCAAAGCGACATCGCTTCGCTGTAAGGGCTCTTGAAAGGTTCCAAGAAGATCCGACTTTTTCGAGCCAAATTTTGTTCAGCCATGAGGCCCATTTCTGGCTCAATGGATATGTAAACAAGCAAACTGAAGAAATTCAAGAACTGCCATTTCATCCAGAAAAAACAACGGTTTGGTGTAGTTTGTGGGTCGGTGGAATCATTGCTCCATATTTCTTCAAAAATAATGCCGGTGAGAATGTAACCGTCAATGGTGACCGTTATCTCGCCATGATAACCGACTATTTGATGCCTGTAACTGAAGCTCGTGATCTCCGCGGCATTTGGTTTCAACATGACGGCGCCACTTCCCACACATCGTATGAATCAATGAATTTATTGATAGAACACTTCAGTGAGCAGATAATTTGACGTTATGGGCCGTGATCGTGTGATATCACATCGTCAGACTTTTTCCTGTGGGAATATGTAAAGTCTAAAGTCTATGCGAACAATCCCGCTTCGATTCAGGCCTTGGAGCAAAACATCACGCGTGTCATTCACCGCTTACCAGTCGAAATGCTCGATCGAGTCATCGAAAAGTGAACTCAACGGATGGACCATCTGAGACGTAGCCGCGGCCAACATTTGAAAGAGATAATCTTCAAAAAATAAATGCCAAAGAATTTTCTTTCGAATGATAATAAACATTCCTCGTTTATTCAGTTTTAATTTAGTATATATCACAATATACGAGTAGGCACAATGAAATCGCCTCACGAAATTCTAAATTCAAATTTCAGTTACGTCGCAGGTAGACGCCTATGGCGCCAACGATTGCCAAGAGACAGTGGCGCGAATAACTGTATAACGGCTTATTTGAAAAAATTATAGGTTTAAAAAGATTTAGTTAATTCGCATTTGCATTTGGTTTCAAATACGGATACATGAACCTTCATTTTTTTGTCACATTGTTATTTATTATCATTGTATACTTTTGAAAAGGTTTAAGTCAATATATGAATACACTTTTACCATATATGTACTTTTTACCATTGCCAAATGAACTGTAAATGATTTAATAATATTTTGTATGTATGAATGCATGAATGCCACTGGCTATAAAACTGATATATATACATATCAAGATTTTACCTTTTGTTGAATCTCAATTTAACTGCACATAAATAAGGTTGTATACCTACATATATAACATAATAATATTTGGGTAGATATAATTCTGTGTGCAACGATGTTGCACTTTAATATAAAAGACTCATTTTTGAACACATAATAATAATGTAATGTAATAATAAATAAAACTCAAATAAGGAAAATTTTGGTGGCCAAAATTAACTTCAACATTGCTAGTACATTTTTTTTAAACTTAATTTAGAAGACCATGCCGTGGGTATTTCCACAAATGTCAACCACAGCTAAAAGATTCAAAGTCTTTGATAATACGAGTTTGCTGTTTTAACATTTTTCTATAGCAAATCTATGAAATTTAATTAAAGTAAAAAAGGGAGGATGGGGCCATGTGTAGAAGTTCACGCAAGTGAGGAAAGCTTCTGACTGCCATTCACCTGGGAGTGGCCAGAAACGATTCTTTTACATATGGTTCAAGCAGCCCACGACTTCCGGTTTTAGACCAAGTATCCTCTCGGTAGCCAACAAACATCCGTTTGGAGGCGAGCTAAAGTTAGAATCCGAATCCCCTGCGGTTGTGCGTAGGTTTTGGAATCCACCACATGAAAACTATACTCCAATGAAAAATCAACAAATGCCTCGGATGAGAGACCCCCCTTTTGATGACGACCCCCGCAAACGTTTAAAGGATCATGATTTGAGGGCATGCACCTGGAATGTCCGGTCCCTTAATTGGGAAGGTGCCGCTGCCCAGCTGGTTGATGTCCTCGTAAGACTAAGGGCTGACATCACCGCCGTCCAAGAAATGCGATGAACGTCTAGCCGCAATTCGCATCAAAGCGAAGTTCTTCAACTTATAGTTAATTTGCGCCCACGCCCCGACAGAAGAGAAGGATGATGTGACCAAAGATGCTTTCTATGAGTGCCTAGAACGTACTTATGAGCGCTGCCCCCGCCACGATGTCAAAATAGTGCTTGGCGATTTCAACGCCAGGGTGGGCAAAGAAGGTATTTTTGGCGCAACAATCGGAAAATTCTGCCTCCACGACGAAACATCCCCAAACATCCCCAAGCTACATGGCTGTCCCCAGATCGTAAAACACGCAACCAAATCGATCACGTTGTGATAGACGGAAGACATGTATCCAGTATTCTATACGTGCGTACGTTCCGAGGGCCAAATTTCGACTCGGACAATTATCTTGTAGCAGCAAAAATACGCACCCGCCTCTGTGTAGCAAAGAACTCCCGTCAACAAACACAAGGAAGGTTTGACGTTAAAAAGCTGCAATCACAGCAGACAGCCAGCAAGTTTTCTACTCGGCTGGCACACATGCTCTCTGGGAGCACTCATCAGCGACTCGATATAAGGGAGCTGTGGAGCGAAATAGCAAATTTCTGGCGTACCCCTGCTTCGGAAACCATTGGTTTTCAACAATACCAGAAAAACAGCTGGTACGATGAGGAATGTCGAACTGCAGTAGAGAGTAAACAGACTCCCCACCTCGCAACTATGCGATTGACTACAACACGTGCGGAGTGGGATAGATACCGAGAGCTGAAGAGGGAAGCGAGACGCATTTGCAGACGAAAAAAGAAAGAGGCCGAAATGCGTTAGTATGAATATGTATGTATGTTACAGAAAGTTTCAAGAACGGAGCAAACTCATGTAGGGACCATGGGGGTAACCTGGTGACAGATGTCCAGGGTATAGTTAGTGGAGGGAACACTTCACCAACCTGCTCAATGGCAATGAAAGTGAAAACCCCGCAGAGGGCGAACCCGAAACCACAATCGATGACGATGGTATAGAAGTGCCATCACCCGACTATGAAGAAGTTCGAATAGCGATTGCCCGCTTAATAAATAACAAAGCGGCGGGAGCCGATGGCTTACCGGCAGAACTATTCAAATACGGCGGCGGAGAGCTGACAAGGAGAATGCATCAGCTACTTTGCAGAATATGGTCGGACGAAAGCATGCTTGAACCAGATATTCACCATGCACCAAATCTTGCAGAAGACCCGAGAGAAAAGAATCGATACACACCACCTTTTTATCGATTTTAAAGCTGCCTTCGACAGCACGATAAAGAAATGCCGCTATGTCTGAATTTGACAAGGAGACTCTTTATCGTGTGATTTATTTAAATTGATGCTGGAGCAAATAATACGAGCTGCAGAGCTAAACAGACCAGGCACAATATTCTATAAGCAATTATTGGCGATGATATTGATATAATTGGTCATAACACCCGCACCGTAAGCTCTGCGTTCTCCAGGTTCGACAAAGAAGCGAGGCGAATCGGTCTGGTAGTGAACGAAGACAAGACGAAATATCTCCTGTCATCAAATAAACAGTCATCGCATTCGCGACTTGGCTCCCACGTCACTGTTGACAGTCACAACTTCGAAGTCGTAGATAATTTCGTCTATATGGGAACTACAACACCAACAATGTCAGACTTGAAACCCAACGCAGAATCTCTCTTGCCAACAGGTGCTACTTTGGACTGAGTAGGCAATTGAAAAGTAAAGTCCTCTCTCTACGAACCAAAACCAAACTCTACAAGTCACTCATCATTCCCGTCCTGATATATGGAATTTTGCGGAAGATTTATGGTCCTTTGCGCGTTGGCAACGGCGAATACCGCAGACGATGGAACGATGAGCTGTACGAGCTATACGACGACATTGACATAGTTCAGCGAATCAAGAGACAGCGGCTACGCTGGCTAGGTCATGCCGTCCGAATGGATGAAAGCGCTCCAGCTTTGAAAGTATTCGATGGAGTACCCGGTGGCGGAAGGAGAGGAAGAGGAAGACCTCCTCTCCGTTGGAAAGATCAGGTGTAGAGCGACCTAGTATCAGTTGGTATTTCTAACTGGCGCCAAACAGCAAAAATAAGAAACGGAAGGCGCGCTATTGTTGACGAGGCTATAATCGCGTAAGCGGTGCCTACGGCAAAGAAGAAGAAGAATAAGAAATTCAGTATTTATTCATAACCCATTTTACAATATTTCATTAAGAAGTCGAACAAATTAAAATGTGTAAAACTATCACTTATATTGCAAGCTTTGTTTTTATTAATGATTTTAATAAAAAATATTATGCATTGAAGCTCACCCTGTATGTAGAGATGTGAAAGGTAATATAAAATAAATAAAAATAAATATTTGCTTACGGTGTGACGCTCGAACATTTGTTATCAGTGAGTCGATGGTATTTGTACAATGATCATGAAATATTAACCATAAACAAATAATTTTATTGCAGATTTAATTAATAACAAAAATATATGAAGAATAGCTGACACTTTCCTCACGTTTCTTGTATAAAGTTTGTATCGTGCGACATCGTCAGTTTAAAATGTATGATTTCAAAATATATCTTTTTCTGAGATTAGTCGGAAGACAGTATCAAAAATAAATAGAACTCAAACTATTTCAAATAAATAAAAAATTTCTTAGAAATAAAATCATAACAATTCAAAAGTTTTGATTTGTTTACTTTAAAGGCAACTTCTGTTTTTGTTGCATGCGATTGCCTTTTTTTTGTAATTATCTTCTAATCGAACTATTAGCAAAATTAAATACCAATTATAGTGCTTGTCAAGACCTATAAGTTCCGTCTTTTGTCAAAACAAAATAATACCTTGTCATATATAAGTATTTTATTTCACCTTGAATACGTAAGAATGTCGCATTCGAAATTAAAGAAATATCCGCATAAAAATTTAAGTAAAAATTTACACTTATACAAGTATCTTTCATGAATATAGTAGTTCATAATGATTGGTTCCGACAATCAATTAATACATTAACACAAAAATACACTTAAATAGTACTAAACTTTCAAACAAATAGACGGACAGGCAGATAAACAAATGAGTATGGTTAGATCGTTTTGGTAAAATTAAAGTTGTGTAATTATCAAAAATTATTAAAAGAAAATAAAACACATATATTGATTTATTAAATACAAGGTAAATCTCAAAATATTCATCCAAGTTACTTTGGTTTTTTCCTAATAGTTGTGGTGGTTTTTCAAAGCTGAATCTAATTCGGACCAAAAATTAAATTAAAAATGTATCAAGTTTTGAAAAATCTTCTTATCTCAGCAGCTGTTGTATCTCTCATACCCACATTACTTAGAATTAATTTTATGTACTTATACAAAATTATATTTTTATATATTGATATTTATATTAAAATATTATTTAAGAAAAATATTTTTTTTAATTTTTTAAAATATTTTATTTTTATGACCACTTACTGACGTAATAACAGAAGTTGCAGAAGCCTTTCCACTATTTTAAAACTAAATTAAATATATAAAAAAAGGTATGGAAATAAAGCGTTAAAAACGCAGAAAAACTGTATAATTCGTCCGTTCTTGTGAACAGAAAATTTATCATCTCACAGTTGTGCGGATATGTATTATAAGCCTCACCGTTTCTGCAACCTCTTTTCCTCATTACCAATGCCAAAAATAGTGGAATCAGTGACTGCATAAAAAAATCCATTTACGAACGAAAAAATTTCTGCTTGCCAAGCACAACGTCAAAAGTCAAATGTGCATTAAAATAATTGCACTTGTTTAGTCGCACCTTGAGTGAGATTGTTGTTGGCGGTTGAATATAAAAGTAGAGATGTAAATTTGACTTAGAAATAATGCTTTAGAAATATACTTTTTATTTCATCTCACTTTATGCCGTAGACGCATTTTTTTGTAATTATTTTTGCTGATGAGCGCACTGTACCATGGCAATGACAACCGGTGACGGTTGCGACAGTTGCAACAACTGTAGCTGCTGTTATCGTTTGACTGCCTGAATTAGATTTTTAAATTTTTACAAAATGCAAATTGCGCGTTGAGGAACAGGTGAAAATTTCGGAGGTTAAAAAATAACAACAAAAAATAATGGATTTTTATATTGTTGAATGTGTATGCGTTAAATTTATTGAAATAATGTTGAAACACATTTCTTTTACTGCTGACAAGTAACATGTTTTCCCTGTTACTCTCAAGGTTTTAGATGTACTAATACCAGCAATGAAAATTGTTTCTAAAAATAATTTCCAGCATAACTATTTTACAGCAATTACTTAAAGTGGAGTGTAATTATTAAAATATATAATTATATGTATTAGAATTCGACAAATTTTTTAATCCTCCCTGGTCTAGAAAAGTAGTGGAATGAAAACAAAAAGTTGCCTTTTATCATACACAGTAAGAGGAATTTAAAGAAAATTTATTCATTTAAATGACATGAATTGAAATCTGTATTTTTTGTTGTTGTTTTAGCACTTTGTCGTACCTTATTTAGGTTGCAGATAAACCTAGTATACTTATTGTCATCAAGGTCATTTAATGGAAGCAAGGAAATGGTCTGTTTCCATAGGGATAGGCGTAAGATGAGTTGGTTTACGGCGGCAAAGAGGTGGTTAATGTCGATCGGGGACTGGAAGCGCATATCACACATCCGTTGAGCAGAGTTAAAGTTTATTGCGGGACATGTCTCAGTCCTTTTAAATTACATTTTAATTCTTGTTTAAAGGAACTCTTTATAGATAAAACTTATTTGCATAACTCAGCGGATATCTTTTCTTGAAAAGTACATTCTTTAGCTGAAAATTTGATTTCTTATATGCATATATACATATAAGTAATATCAAATGTAACAATATTGAAAATAAGTGCTAAATATTGAAGACACTGTTTTTCATAGGCACATATGTATGTTTCATATTGTTTTATTTACTGTATTATTCAGCTGTATTATTAAGCCTGGTTATTTTTGTTAAAGTTGTTCACTTATGCGGAAATTATCATTTATTTAAGTATGAGTTTGGAGAATCAAGATATAGTTACCAAATTTACGGTATTTGAGTAGATATTTAAGTACAATTTTATCAAAAGTAATACCAACCAGTATTTTAATTAAAATATTAGAATTTTGGTATTAAGAACTTACTGAATTTTCGTATCAAGCAAAAGCAACGAAATATAGCGTATCGTTCGTACTGAGTGAAAGGCTAAAGCCCAACGTCAGTGAACTGATTGAACCTTATCAGTGGAAAATCTACAATATAACAGATATTCACCAAAGCCAATTCTTGGAAAATACACCACCTCTTCTTCTTCTTTTTCTTTACTAGAGTATACGTCGTTTACGCGATTCTAAAAAAAAGACAGCTAACAAAAGCGCGCCATTACTCATACTTCATTTCGCTCCAAATTTATATATCAATGTCTTTTTCTACCTGAACTTTCCACCGGAGTGAAGGTTTCCCTCTTCCTTTACTTCAACGTGCGGATGCTGCATCGAAAACTTTCAAAGCTGAAGTGTCCTCATACATACGGACCACATGACCTAGCCAGAGTAGCCGCTAACTCTTAATTCGCTGAACCATTATATTTCAATTCGCAAAGGACCTTAAAACTTACGCGGAAAACCTTTCCCTGGTGTTGTCATCTTCCGTGCCTCCGCATCATACAGCAGAGCGGGAATGATGAGATACTGAACTTTTAAATTGTCTTCAGTCCAAAGTAGCGCCTGTTAGCAAATAGAGAATTTTCCATACTTCACTTTAAAGGTCTAATAATATTTTCCCAATTTTTTCCAAGCAGTGATTTAATATTTCAGCATTATTGATTCAAAATTATAAAAACTTTGAATATTAAAAATATTATTATGAACATTTACAAAAAAGCAATAAAAAACAAAACTTTTTCATGTATTCGTCCATATAATATAAATTATATATACATGCAGACGTTCTAAGGAGGGCTCACATCCACTGGTCGTAAACTTTATGAAGCCAATCATTGCTTTTAGCGCTTATGAACGCTCAGTCGCTGTGTGAATTCATATGACTGCATACGTACACGGTCGTAAAAGTATTGGAAACGCTTTCATAATTACTAAAAGTTTAGCGCATTTCAAGTCTCCCCTGCTAGAAGATTTCCCAAATCGGTACGCGCCTCATCGAAATTATGAACTTTTGCAAATTTCTATAAAAGCCATAGCGAAATAAACATAATCAGCCCAATGCAAATTAACTGCAATATGTATGCACGTTGACAGTGATAGTGATTTAATTATAGTGTTCACTTCTAAAAAATTTACACAATTTTTTATTTTTTACTCACATTTGGCATAGTAAAGTAAAGTTAATTTATTTTCTTAGTTTGAAAAGCATAAAATAAAAATAAATAAATGAAATAAAATTTAATACAAATTTATGTATTTATTCCTTTAATACTGTGATAGGTGGCAACGATATAATGAAATATATATCACAAATTTCAATGGAAATAATCGTCAAAATTCAGCCTAACTCGAAGGATATAGATTCTACTTTTACACGAATTGTTTGTACATAAGTCGTGTTAAATTAAATTTTTTGTTTCTTTTTACGAATGTTTTATTTTAAAAATTTAATTTCAGATATTTATTCCTCTACTTCAAAATATAATTTAATTTTTTCATAATATGTTTAATGAAGTAAATTAGCAAGAGTTTTTTTAGTATTGTTTACACCATCATAAATATACTCCTTAGGTAAAACCGCTGAAAACAACTTATAAAAATTATTGATTGTTAAAATTTCAATGCAATTTCAAAAATAAAAAAAATTTCGAAAAAGAATTCGTTTTGTGGTCAAACTATTGTAAATCATAAATTTATATGGTAGCCGTTGTGAACTACATAAGTGCAAAAAATCGTTTTCTATAGTGTACCTAAATGTCAACCAGAATATTGCACTCTTATAAAAAGTTTTAAATATATTTAATAGTTTATTAATTTAAAATTTGTTTTCTTTGACATTTCTTCATATATTAGCAAAGTTAAAAAAGCTGTAAACGTTTTGCCTTATAAATATTTTCATCAATATTTAAATATAATTCTCTTTTTACTTGACTTCTTGAACGTATTTATCATGCGACATGTAAATCCGGTCTACCTACTTTTTAGCGCATGCTAGAGAGGACCAATTAGTTTATTGGGTAGTTTATTATTGAAATTATATATACAGGCAAGTTTCGCATATCATATTTTCATATTTTAAAGTGCTTTTTACGTTTTTTAATATAAAAATGAATATTATTATTGAATTTTATTCTTTTAAATATATGTGCAAAAATTACCAGTAGTAAAAAACACTTGTATTAATATTGCGAGCTAGTCATACACGAATAGCTTTTATACCTTTCACGTACATGAAATGGTATATTAACTTTGGTCTGAAGTATGTGTATACTTGCATATGTCAGAAGTATAAGAGATAGACCCACCAAAATTTATATCGATGGAACCAGAGCGACGAGTAAAATTGATGTAGCTATGCCTAGCCATGTGTGTCCATTTGTCTATTTGAAGCTTGGTAGGCAGATGAATTTTTACATTAAAGCAATCATTTGTCAGAACTGGCCAGATTGGACCGCTATAACATATATATGCACGATTTTTCAAATAGAAAAATTCTGACTCTGAAAAAGAGTGTAAATTGTGTTGTAGAAGGTTGTCATCCGAAAAAATGTTTTAAGGCAATATCTTTTATTTAATATTTATTGTTATTTTAAATATTAATAATAAAAAACTATTGCGAAACCCCGCTTTCTGGCAATTTTAATGATGTTACTTATTTTGTTATTTAATAACTGAAAAGCGTTTGAAAAATTGCACTTCCTCTGTTTTATAATTAAAGTTTACTTGAAAACGAATCAATTGGTATGCTTTTTTTAAATAAAGTTTAATAATGTTTAAATAAAGCGGATATACTGAACAATTACCGATTCTTAATACAAGCCACAAAAGAAAGCAAATTTACTTAACATGCTACATATAATCTTAATCTATTCTAACAGAAATAAAAAAGTGTAATAATAAATCAGAACGAAAATAAAGTTTTAAATGAAGTCTATGGTTTTTGACACAAATTCGTTAGATAGTTAGGTATATCAATGTACACACAAATAACTAAAATAACTTGTATACATATACATTTGTATGTATGTAATTTCGTTTAGTTATTTTCTACTGGGCGAAAATTGAAAATAGTTTATTTACATTTTAACTTCGACTTACACACAAAGGAATACAAAAATATAGCTACTCATAAAACAACTAATACACACACGGATGAAAGCTCATTGATATGCAAATCACATTCCTAAATGTAGTTACATACATACGAATAGATATTACAATGTATACACTCATTTGAATCTATATAAGCTATTAGAGTATTTTGTGGGATATGAACGTTCACAATGTTAGCATCTGAGCCTGTTGCAAAAAGAACGAAATAACATTATTTAAATATTGTCTTTATTTTTCGTTGCTTGCGGTTCAATTTATTTATATTACACTGCAGATATTGTTTAAAGCTCAAATCTGGTTGGCTATTACTAAAACATAAAAGTAAATTTAAAACGTTAAATATTGATTTTATGTAAATGAAAAGGATGTATTTACTGAAATTTTCCATGTATTGTATATAATTTCTCTGCCAATTGGAGTGCAAGAAATATTTGATTATCATCTCGAAAAAATTTATAGTGAGTATTGGACATAAAACTGATGTCTGCTCTTAAAGAATAAATGTTATTAACACCATGTTTATTGTTAATAATAAACAACATATTTTAAACCGTTAAAGCTTAACAAGCTCTTCCCTAGAAGATCCTGAAGCCGAGCCGAGAACGAAGTTGATTCCGACCGGGCCTGATCTAAATTTCTTATAGCAGAGTGAATGCGGGAATCAGCATCAACTGAATTTGTCAGGTTTTAAATATTTTGCGTCAAGCTCTGCAGTCTATTTTTCTTAAATAAAATGTTTATAAATCATTCAATAAATTAATAAAGAAGTAAATTTGATGAATTTAATTATTTAAGTTAAATGAAGAGTTAAGAAAGGATCCAATAAGATTTTATAAAATTACGCCAATGAGATTTGGAACTTTTGATTGTATTCTTTGATTGATTCAATCAAGATTAACAAAAAAATCTATGTATTACTCAACCATATTGGAGCTGAGAGCATTCTATCATCTTATGTCGTTGTATTGGCAGCAGTGTGGGGTCGAAGAACATTCAATAGATGATGAGAAAAACGCAAAATAATTAATTGATATGCTCGCATTATATGATTCAATAAAAATATTTCAATGATATTTTTTCTGTTTTTCTGTTTGAACTTGTGAAACTTTTAATAACGTTTAGACATTTAAAGACGGTAAAAAAGTTTGTATCTTAGGCAGTTTGGATTTATGAAACATCAATCATATAATAAATATATAAATAATAACATACAACAAACAACCTTTAACTATAAACGAATTCCACCATCAATAATAACAATATCATTTATTAACCTGTTTGTACACAACCACTAGGTTTTAGGGTACAGAAATAAGTCAATTACTTCTAGGTTTATTGAAAATGATGGTGAATTGTGGTTTGGCTCGTTAATTATTAAATTTTGAACAAATTATACATTTTGTGGGTGCTGATATTTATGCAAAAGTCCCGAAGTGTGATTTAATTATATCAAATTTTTTACACATTACACAAAACTTGTATAATTTGTAAATATTTAAATAAATTGTACAGCAATAAATTTGTATTTGTTTTACCAACAACATAAAGAGATTAATGTTTGACATCTGACAGTTGCATAACCAGTAAATAGTACCAACATACACTCCTGCCATTAAAAATATGTCATGTTGGGTGGATTTTGTGGGTTTACGCTTCGGTGTTTGCGGAAAATAAATTTACACTTTAGCTGTTTAAGAAGCCTTATTTATTGCTTTATATGTGTGTATGTATAGGATATACATATGTCTGAGTGAATGGATATTTATATAATACGTGACTTTGGGCGCATTGTTACTCGCTGTAAATTTAGAGAACTTGAAAACCGCAACTACTTGTTAAGCGGAAACGGAAATTACATTTTGGTACCGATACCGCACGCTGTAGCAGGTTGGAGAGAGACCACAAGATGGTTTCCCCCGTTGATGATGTTTTCAAGCCAGCCTATGGATATGTAATTTTAGTTGCGTAAGTTAGTGAATATTGTTAGCTTTTATATATGCACTTTAAATCAAAATAACATGGATTTTTTTGATAGGATAACATTTTGGTATACTGTGACGATCAAGAAAAATAATTTTTAAAAATTGAAGTAAAAACAATAATTTTCCGAAGCAATATATAATATATATATATAATATATATATATATATATATATATATATATATATATATATATATATATATATATATATATATATATAACAATATATAATATATTATAAAATATTTACTTACATATATACATATAAATTTTTTTTTATATTTCTTATGGATATTGCTTTTATTATTGTAAGGTGAGTTTCTAAAAAAATTTTTTTGATTAATAATTTGGAATTCGCCCGTTGGAAAAAGTCTCGTAAATTTGTATTTTTAACCGAAGGACAACATAAATGTCTTATTTGAGTGAACATTTCTCAGTTTGATTTTAGTCTAGAGTCTGTTATCACCATATATATGTAGAATTTGCCTTACTAATATTTTATTATTACATTAACGATTACATATATATACTTGTGACTCCGTGTTAAATCTGTATTCAATGTCTGTATTCAAAAGCCGGTTGCCCATGTAGCGTTCGTTAAATATATACGTCAAGTTGTCAGAGTCGATAATGTACTATTTAGAAGGGCCGCAATAGCCGAGTATTTAGCATTGCATACTGTCATTTGGAAGAACAGGGTTCGAGCAACATCCAAATTTATAAAAAATTAATCTTTCTAATTGCGGTCGCCCCTCAGCAGGAAATGTCAAGTCCTCGGAGTGTATTTTTGAAATAAAATAAAAAGATCTTCATAGAAATTCATCGGCCGTTCGGAGGCGGCTTAGAATAAATTGTTGGACACTTTATTGGTAAAAATATAAAGACTCAAAACAACAAATTGAAGGAGAAGCTTTGCCGAAAATCGCTTCTTCAGAGGTTACAAAGCGCCAAATATAAATATATAAATATATAGTGTACATATCACGTTCTTTGTCCGACAGTTATTAATTAAGGTCACGTCTGCTGCCCACTACGGTGTTCTTGTCCTGATAAAATTTCATACGTCTTGGAATTTTCGTATTGTTGAATATCTTTCTTAGTGTAAGACGCATTCCAAAAATTAGGAAGGAGCTCTGCCGAAAATCGCTTCGCACAAAATACCATCCTATCTTGTTGTGATTCCTCAATGAATATTTAATTTTTTGTTTATCTATATATATATATATAAATCAATGCAAATTTTGATGAACGCCTATAACTTCAGAACTACCAAATCAAATTGCACCAAATTTTTAGGAGTTATAAAGGGATATTAGGAGAAGATGAAGTTTTCATGGGATTGCAAAATTCCAAAATACGCTTACATTACGTAGTATGTGGTGTTGAAAGAGAGAGAGAACGAGTGAAAATGAAAATAAATAAAAAAAATTTTTTTTAATCAATAGAAAAAAGTTTGGAATAAAAATTTTTAATAAATTTTTTTTGGAAAATTTTTGGAAAAAAAATTTTAAATAAATTTTTTTTCGTTTCCTTTTCTAAAAAATCGGATGTTCAAAATATCTGTCAGATTTTCTTGATTTTATTATAGGTGTAGTAAAGCACGCTGGAATCCGCTAGTATAATATAAAACTATTTCTCTGTTCTCTCTTTCGAAAGTAAGTTAGATGCTGAATGTTTTTAATAACAATACATTATTCTTCTGTATACTAGAGTGCCTAGAGAGAATAATTTTCTCTCTTTCCCTTTCTAAGTAAAATTAAGTATTCCATATTGTCTTTATACTTGATTATAGCCAAAAATTTTCAAATTATTTGGTATGTAGTCTCGAATTTTGACAGAATCTCATTCGAAGCGAGCCAGCAGTTTTTTTATCAACATGTAATATTTGCTATGATTGGCATATCCGAGTGTTGTACTCTATAAATTTGGAATCCTTGGTTCAAGCATACTACTTATTATAAAAACCATAAAAGTAACTGGTACCATAGTGGTTAACACTAAAAACAATTCTATTTGTGAAGAAAACTTCAGGTATTGCTCCATGATTTCATTAAGAGAACAATTAATATTGCTCAAACTTTAATACCATATTTTACTTCTTAATTAATATTGTTACATAATTACCTACTTAAACCGTTATAGGAGATCGTTCAGACAAATAACTGAAATTAAATAAAAATAAATAAAAAATAATTGCTTGTGATAATGCAGATATGAAGATTTGATCCTAGATAACTTATTTCATGGATATATTATTTCTTGAGTAAAAACTGAATAAATTTTGAATATTTAGTGCAACTTTACTTATTTCACTCTACTCGTTCCATCTTCGCATAATTAAAATTCTGTCAATCAAAGCATTCATATCTACATGATATGGATCATTTTATTAAAATTTTTCCAATGCCACTAATGTATATATATTCATATATACATACATATTTAACTCGCCTTTGTCATGGAAATCAGATCTTTGACATTGTGCATGTGAGCATTAAAATAACCATTTAAATACGACAACGACTTTATAGCAATTAAATTATTAATAACCTTCCATTAACACCCAACCACCCGCTTCACTTGCAAAGCAATGTATGGATGTAGATGAAGGTTTCGAGACTTTTCTTTTCAAAAAGTGCCTCAGCATTAGTTCTCACTGCTTACATGCATTTTCATTAATGAACGAACAGAAGATTATATCATTTGCCGGGAAGAAATTTCTTGTTGATTTAATTATATGCCACCCATCAACCACAGTCACCATTTAAAAAAAATTTCATCATCATCACTCATATCACCCTCACGCCCATCGTTTGACATAAGGGTCACACACGGTGTGACAGATATGCATTTTTATACCTTTCATGTACATGAAATGGTATATAACATTGCTCCGAATAATGTAAGAACCAAAACAAGATAGACCCACCACAATTCATACCGATCATATCAGAATGACGAGCTGAGTTGATTTAGCCATGTCCGTCTGTTTGAAATCATGATTGTATCTCAGTTTTTGAGATATTTGAACGAAACTTAATATGCGGGTGTATTTATGTAATGAACTAGTCATTTATCGGAGCCATTCTGACCGGTCAACTATATCATATAGCTCCCATACAACCGATTTAGTCAGATATGTGGTTTTGAGTGATATAACATATGATGATAAACATTCGTACTTAAAATCATCGACATAGGAAGGCTTTATGGTATAGCCTCATACAAACGATTTGTTCATATATGTGATTTTGGGCGATAAATACTTCAATAAAGCATCTAAGAACCGAAACTCGGTATCTACACTCATATTGTTGAAGCCAAAAGCCTTTAAGGTTTGAGAACCACTGTGTAACTGTAAGAACTGTCAAACAGCATATCTGATAATAACCGCTGTTCTTTTAATAAAAGTCATTAATAAGAATTCCACAACAGTTAGTATTTTATAGTTTTTGGACTTCGAAATCGAAAATTCGCTCGAATCGAAGCATCCCCAGTCAGCAGTTTCCGAATTTAAAAAAAATCAGACCTTACAGAGAAAATTTGCACATGCAGATAAATTATCTGAGTTATATTACATATTAAGTGGATCAATTCTTGATCCTAATATTTTACAAATTCGACCAATAGATGTCTTCATAGGGATGATGTTCCTGTGACAGTGGTGAATAGATTCCTTCTCTTAGAAATATGTGTTTCCTTCAACATTCATGAGCACGCTGAATAATACAAAAATCCAGGCGCACGGTTCCATAATGAGCGGCTTCCTGGTCAGCACACAACTTGGCGCACTGGGAGTCTCTGAAAGTCTTGACAGCGCCGTCTGCGTTGGTGAGATGGAAAGGTTGATGTGAGCTTGCTCTGCTGAGGTGCCATTCGAGAAGTGCATCAGCAAACAGCCACATCGGCCCTTGGCCAGGAAATGTGTATTGGACGCAGGAGTAGTAGCCGGCGTTGCGGCGTTACGTCCGTGTTTTCCGGGATTGGTAAAACGAAGGACAGTCCCCAAGGAGCTGGGTAGGAGCATTTTCTCCGAGGGTATACCCGTTCCTGTCTATTTCGGCCCGCCCCTCTATACACGATGGGGTGGAAGAAAAACACAGAATGGAGAATGAACAGAGAGCAATAGCACTCAAGCCCTGACAGTGCACCAAGACAGGTGAGATCCTAAAAAAGGTACTTACTGTGGAAAAGCCTGCGAGAGCGAGATCATCACCACTTGCGCTGCAAGATAGTACACCTCTTGCGGAAACGACAGAATCTGGTGATGATATCATGTCCGAGCTAGGAGAGACGATTAGGAAGTTGACCGAAGCAATGCGCCCGCCGCAACGATCAGTAAAAAACCAAATACGATATTTACTCAGCTGGGAGGCGAAACTTCACACACGCGCCTACATTGAGTACAACAAAATCAGGAAAAGTAGATGAAATGTCTTTCAAAGGCTCACAGGATGTGCAAAATATGGTCAATGCAAACAAGGAATATGAAAATAACATCCCGGTAAGAGAGGAGGATGATACGGAGAAGGAAAATGGTTGGACGCAGGTCAATAGAGAAACACACAAAAACAATAAGAAGGCAACATATATTCAACGTCCGAGACTGGATACAATAATCATGAAACGTATAGTGATATAATTAGGGCTGTCAAAAAGGAGGATGCCCTGAAGGAGCTTGGATAACGTGTTGCGAATTAGGAAGACGACAAAAGGCAAGATACTTTTACAAATGAAGAAGGCTCAGATGACGAACACGGGAGAATATGGAAAAGAGATATGCAAGGTGCTGGGTGAATAAGAGCGCTAATCCACAAGGTATGAGTTGAGATCCGCGACCTAGATGAAATAAACACCAAGGACCGAATCGAGGCAATCCAATCGCAAATTAAGGAGTTGAGCTCCCTCAGGCGGACATGCATGCGCGCTCAAGCAGCTTTGATCGGCCTTCCGGCCACGGACGCACAGCGACTGGTTGACGCTCATAAGATCAAAATTGGATGGGTGATAATAGGCATCTGGCGAAGCAGAGATTCTATGAAAAGAAGGCAGATGTGACGACAGTCTGTGGAATCTATTTCTACAGTTTTTATCTCCCCACGAGGTGCTCCAAATAGGCTACGAAAGGATCCTCGACGAACTAGTTCATGACGCCGTTACTGCCACGCCAAACGTGATTGCAGGCGATTTCAATGGGTAGTAGCTACACAAATAAGAAGAGGAATGCAGCTCAAAGAATTCTCTTTGTTAGACGCAGTGTTGCTCAATACCGGGAAAGAAATACTTTCAAGAAAAATGGTCCTGGGTCGATAGTGGGTATTATGTTCGCCAGAAGCACACTGGTTCGATAGGAAAACTGGAAAGTGTGTGACTTCTATACACATAGCGATCACCTCGCCATTATGTTAGAAAGCAAACACAAACTCGATTCAACTCCAAAAAGCCTCAGAAGAAAGGAAGGAAGGAGGAAGATATGGAAATCTTCGGTCTCATGGTGGGTGGAAACCCAGGTAGCTCGACTAACATTGGGCGACAAGCTGACATATTGGTAAAGCACATAAGAAAAGACTGCGACGTTGCGATGTCATGTGCCAAAACACAGCTCGAAATTTCGCACACTGGTCGAACGAAAAGATTAGCACGCTAAGAAGCCTATGCCATAAAGCGAGACGTCTCTCACAAAGAAGCCAAGGTATGCCATATTATATATGACTGCATGAATGCTTCAGGAAAAAACTTAAGGAGTTTAGGAAGATCAAAAAAAAACAAGTCCTCATGTTTCAAAGAACTATGTGAGAAGGTTCACGAGAATCCGTGGGGAGACGCGCATAAAATAGTCATGGCGTTTTCACCACTTTTCACCACTTCACCTTTTCCGTATCATCCTCCTACCAGGTTAGGGAGGTAGAAGCACCAACTTGTACTACCCCTCTAGAAAAAGTGGTGAAAACACTTTTCCCAATACAAGAGCCATAATCGGGCAGAAAGATACCCGAAGGAGTAGAGGTTTTAACAATCGAGGAGATAATTGAAGTGGCTGAGAGATTCGGCAACGCAAAGGCGCTTCGACTTGATGGCATCCCGAACAAGGACTTCGCCATAAAATCGCCATAAAACATAATAAGAGAGTTGTCCCGGAAAACTGGCGGACTAGCTAAAGTTGGTCAATCAGTACTAACGTTAGCGGCTCCTGTATGGGAGCAGCCCTGTGTCAAAAAATATGTGTCAATAAGGCAAGAGTAGTTTCCAGGCTAAGCGCCATTAGTGTAGCACGCGCATTTAGAACGGTGTCGCATGAAACGGCCAGTATCATATCTAGCCACATGTCCCCGGATATATTGGCTTCGGAGTTTGGCAGAGTCTATCAAAAAACATAATTGCGAGATTGAATGTTCCTCTGCAGTATTGCCGAAGAAAATATTGAGCATACTTTCTTCTCCTACTCGAGGTATGTAATAGAGAGAGCTACAACACAAACTCGATTTTTAGATTAACAAATCGAATAACAAAGAAAAGGATGACACCCGACCACATTGTGAGTCACATGCTGCAATTGAGGTTGCTCAGGGATCAAGTGAAGGAGTGTGCTGCGATAGCGCTCCAGGAGTGCAGGGTAAAAAGCAGGATAAAAGGCAGCAGAGGGACATTAGATCGGATGAATATCCCTTCAGTGAGTATGTGAAAAGGGACTTTGGCCCAGCTTGGCTCTGCGAAGTAGTGGTTAACGACGGTCCCACAGGCAGCTATAGCAGCCGGAGTTAAGGGCTTAGTATGTAGGCATGCTGTTTCGCAAGTCCAGCATAGTAAGATAATGCTCTTTTGGCGTGATCCCGACTGAGGTGTACCTTAATATGAATTGTGCATACTGCCAGTTTATTTTGGCAATATCTTGGAAAATTCCCCCTTTGGAAACAAAAAACAAAACAGGGTCTGACTAGGAAAGAGGATAGTTGTGTAGGTAGCCAGCCTAGTTCGGAAATTTTTGATTCCAAAAAGACATTTTTTCAAAATTGACGACGAAGATTTGTGAAAGGTTTCACAAGGGTACTTCAATTAAAAGTTCAAATTCTAGACATTTGATATCGTCACTCTATCCCACGGATATTACATTAAGATATTCAGGTCTTTATGCGTACGTCAACTCAAAAATATCGACACACAAATTCAACGAATTTGTAAATAAAATCCATATAAACATTAACTTCGGATAAAACTGAACTCTACTTTTTTTTAGTATTCCTTAAAAGATAAAGGAAACGGAAGGCTCGCAGTATATGGAAAGAAGGATACTTTAAGGAGGTTCATCAAAGCGTAAATATAAGTTCCGTCTAGGAGTTTCATCAGTCAGCGATGCATTGTATACGGGCTTTCTATAGTCCAAAATATAATATTCGGTTGGGTCCATCCAGGCCCACACACATTGGACTCTTTAATGAGATAAATTTTAAAACTTAAAAAAAAAACACATATAGAATGCACAATCCACAAGGTTAGACAAGCTCAACAGATTTTCACTCACTATTACCCATATATAGTTAGCCCAACCTTCAAAAGACGCGTGTATAAATTTACAACTGTCGGATCATTTGTTTGGGATGTATAGCATTTTGAGTGAAGCAACTTTTGTTATTGTGAAAAAAATTGATAAAAAGTAATTTTGAGTGTTGAAAAAATATTGCTTTTTGAAATGAAAAAAAAACAGTTAAGGCAAAAACTTGACTTGATAATGAGTTTCCGGACACTGCGTCAGGAAAATCAACCAAGAAGGATTGCTATGCAAAGTTTACTAGTTTTCCTTGAACCAAAAAATATTTCAACAATTTTTCTCTTAATTGCTCTTATAAAATTTTCATATCTTCACATATGAAAACTGGAGACATGTTTATTAATTATAAATCAGTCATAAATATTTAAAAAAAAATTATTTCGAACAAATAGTTTAAAAATAAGCGATATTTTGTTTCGCAAGACAAAAAATCGGCATATTTGTATTTGTGTAAAAATGATTAAGCAAAAACAATTATAAATATGCCATTTATTGAACTCTCGTAGTTTTCTAAAATTAAATTCCACAAGAGTAAACAAATCGAATTCAACAGGCAAGCAATTTCTGTATTCATATAACAAGAAGTCAATTAAATTTCGTAAATGCCCTGCAACAAATGTGCGACTAATTTCTAAAGAGAGTAATGCGATATTAATCGTTTTCAGGCATAATAGGGCATCAATTAGTCGCAACTAATCTCAAATGGGTATATATACCAGACAATGTGCTTTCACAATTTTGCCACACATGTTTTATTTTATATTTGTGATAGTTTTAATTCTGTATCAATTGAAAGATCACGTTTTCTAGAGCCAGGAACGTGGAATCACAAGGTAAAAAGACGACTGCGGAAACTGCACTATAATTTAACTTTAATTAAGTTTTTTCCATTTGCATTTAGTTTTACAAATCTCAATAATTCTGTGGAGCTGAGCGCTTTTGAGGTTTTATGCGGAACAATTCCTACCGCACCGGTGCATTCGTTATTGTCATACAATATAATATAACATACATAGAAGTAAAGTTGGTAGGTTGATGCAAAAGAGTTTTTAATTTAAACTATTTTACCATTTTGAGTTGCTAAAGGCATGGGGATCTGCGCTTTTATCTCAGCGCAGCTGATGTTCATCTGAACTAAATTACTTCACTAACAAATTTGAATCTAGTCGAGATACTTGAATTGTATATATTTTCCTTTCATATAAGCGTGCCTGGGCGAAATTCACAAATTTAAAAATATGGTTGATATATATGCAATTTTTTCTCTTCAATATGGGCACATTTTGCAGTCGTTTATGGTCTGCGATATTGGTGTATGGTGAGTTTGCGATCTTTTGATGAAAACTAAATATATATGTATTCTATATATCATACAAGATAGGTCACTTTTGCTGGGGAAGACCTCTTCGGATGACGATTATGTATTTTCCACTGCAGATAATGGGCCGAACACAGATACAGGCGGTTGTGGTGGTGATAATGGCACATGTTGCTCCGGCACTACCAGTCCTACAACTTCAACTGTAGTTATATGTATCGAATATTTACTCGGAAGTCATGAGATTGCTGAAAAGAATGCCACAGACAGTTCAATACATTAAATAAGCATCGATACAGCAACGACGGCGTCAACAGATCAATTTGAGTGAGTGTGCATGCTTTAACTGTTTTGAATAAATTTAAAATCTATTCATATTCTACTTTCACTTTTATTGTATAAAACCCTTGGCGGTTAATTGGGGCGCTGGTACTTCGCATCAAAATTGTTAATCCGTCATCGTATATTATCAAAGGCCTAAAATCATTTGAGTATGCCAACGATGCGGATGAAAATCAGTCATTGATATCATTGTATCAGAATTATTAAACTTTATCAGCGCCCCCTAATTTTTAAGTTTATAGCCTAAAAGACCTCTTAAGAACAAAATTAGCCTTGCCTTTTTGACGACGCATTTTCCATACAAATTAAATCGATTTTTTTTACATCTTACATTTACATATTTTTTTCTGGACAACTACAAAAAGTGCAAATATGTACATACATATATGTTCTTATAGAAAATTTAAAACATTCCAAAGATGCCTTAATAAATTCTTTGATGAATTTACTCTTTCAAAAGTTATAATAAATATATATACATTCCAGTAGTTATTTGTCAGGCCATGCAGCAAATGTTATATGTTATGACGTTTTTGTAGGGAGTTTATTTTTTATGAGAATATGTACTTACAATAGTCGTGTGTTCAGTTTTGTTCGAGATAATAAAAAGTGAAAATATTCCTTGTAATTTGTATGGAAAATGCGTCGTTTGAAAATCAAGTTTTAATATGAACATAAAACGCTGATTTTGTTCTTAAATTTTTTTAAGGCTGTATACTTACTTGATTAGAGGGCGCTGTCAGAAAATTTTCAATTTGGCAATTAACAGACATATCAGTTTTTATCCTTAAATTAAAAACCATGAATTTCATTTCTTTCCATTTTAAGAATATAAATACTATTGTACTAATGTAATGTTAATTTTTTATATTGATATTAAAATTATATAGAATTGATGCACTTAAAATACAGCAGATTTATTTGTCCAGGGGCAACAAAAAGCGACTAGTCTACTTTTAAAGCGTTTGGGTATATAAGGAGACTAATCTACCTCTATACCTCTTTTGCTGTAAAGAGGTACAATTAGTCTCTTCGTAGGACATGCCCGAACCAAAACGATCAATTTATTCCATACAAAGAGACGAAAAATAGTACTACTCGCATGTTCCACTGCAATTGATCCTGGACCCCCCCGGACCCGTCGCATTTTTTTGAATTGAATTCAATATGTATATATGCATAATAACAAATTCAGTTCTATAGTTTTAAACGTGCTTGTGTACAGTAATTACGAAAATAATTTTATTGTAATATGTTAAAATTTATACTGTTATTTTTATTTTCGACATATTTGATCAGGAAGTAAGATCAAATGAATGTTATTATGGTTATTTTAACTGAGATATGGTTAAATACTAATATTATTGTGTTGCTCTATATCGCACAACATATTTTTGTTGATCCTGAATTATGTTTAAAAGAGCTTTAAAAATAACTTTCATGCATAAATCGATTTCGATGATTTTCAATATTGTCAATATTAACTTGAATTTCACGCTCTTAGATGGTTTTTTGACGAATTTTGATTCAAACTCTCACTACAAAACTGAACAAATTGGATATATGGGGTCTATAACATATACATAATATTCAGATTCCAATGATTTACAGAGAGAATGTTTAAATCGTTTTATGTATGTAGAATACTTAGTTTCATGTTCTTAGATGTTTTATTGAAGTATTTGTGGTTCAAAATCACATATCTGAGAGCTATATGATAGAGTTAACCAATCAGCCCGGCATAGACATCAGTAAAATACATCCGCATATAAAGTTTCGTTCAAATATCTCAAAAAACTGAGAGACTGGCTTGCGTTCAAACAGACGGACGGAAATGGATACATCAACTTAGCTCATTATTGTAATACGAGCGGTATAAATATTAGTGAGTGTCTCTCTTCTTTTTCTCGTACTTATATACTTAGGATCAAAGTTAATATACCATTTTGTGTCCATGAAAGGTATATAAAGGGATTTAAGAATATATAAATATTAATCAAATAAATTTCCAATTTCTTTTGCCAAATAAATGAATAGAATAAAATGCTACGAAAACAGCAAAATTATGTGTTTAATTACGAAGTTGGTTCAGCTTTATGGGTTGACAAAAGTTTTAAAATAAGACTACATAATTAAACGGATATCATAAACTTTTATTCTATAAATCTTGGTCTAAATACATACATATATGCTTTTAGTTACACATGATATTTTAAATATTCAAATGTGTGAATATTATGTTGAGCAATCTTTACCAAAAATATTATTTTATTAAGCCGATTCTAGCTAAAGCTCTTGAAATACAAATATATAAAAATACATTAATAAAAAAAATCCATGTGACCGCGTATTTTAAATGCAGAGATGGCTAATAAATGTTTTTATCCAATGATATATTATTACCCGGACAACCTTTAGGAAGCTTTTTTTGAATTGTTCAAAAAATGATAAATAAATGAACTATAAAAGTGTTATAAAAAACAATTTTGTGTTAGTCAAAATTTCAAAGAAAATTTGCGTTTTTGCTTTGGCTGTGACGTCCTTAATGAGATGTAGTTTAAAAAGTATACAAATAATAGGTCCAATGAATTTATGTATTTTTTTACTTTCATGCAGGAGCCTTTATTCCAAATTTTGAAAAAGAAAAAAAATCCACTGCCTGTTCAGCGAAATCGTTAAAACGCATCCAAAAAATAAAAAATCAAACAGAAAACTTGTCTTCAATTTATTTTTCCTTTTTATTATACATTGTCATTCCTTTATACTACTCTTTTCGAAAGAGATTAATTAAAATAGATTGATTAAGCACTATCAAAGAATAATACTCTCTTTTCTGATGGTTTTCCAAATGCTAATGATTGTTTTGTGTACTCTTCATGAGCGCGAAAACTCTAAAAGAGGAGCACACCTTTTTTTGCACTTATGATTTGCTGAGTACCTCAAACGATGTTGACGTGTGTGGTGTGAACATCCTGATGCGAGTGTATGCAGGTGAAGTGGTCATTGTGATGTGGAATAACAAGATGTCACAGCTGTTCAAGTATAAGAAAGTAATTTTATTGCCCAGACTTTTGGGCTTAAGCCATAAAATAAAGAATTAGAAAGACAAAATATGAAAATTTAATTGTTCGTATTTTGTTGAAAGAAAATGGAATATAATGGATAATAATTCATTTGAGATGATATACAAAAAAAAAAAATACCTCCTCTATATGAAAAGCTTGCGAGTTGAAATTCTTAAGGTACATTTACATTGATGTGATATAGAAAATATATTGCATCCACAAGCATTCATTTATTCTGCACAACCGAGACAGTCTCTCCTGTTCCAATAAAATTTAGGTCTTCTTTACTTGTTTGTTACAATTTTTGTGCTTTACACGCTGCCATATTGCTTTTTTAAAAACACTCTTACTTCGTTTTTGCAAACAAGGATTTCGGAATATACCCGTAAAGCACTTGACGCTAATAATTACAAACACTTAGTAAGGAAAATAAAAAACTACAACTGCACACGCAATTTATCGATTTCCTAGTAATTTCCATATGCTTCATTTGGCTGAGAATTTAATTGCTGCGAAATTGTAAGAAGTTAGCGTGCGTCAATGTCAAAATGTTATCAAATATGACTTTGACAAAGCAAAAAGTTACTTTCAAAAGATTGTACAATTTGTTTATTTTATAGTAAAAATTTTAAAAACTTCTAAATCAGAAATAAATTACAATTTTAATGGAATAAAAGAAACGGGCCTTGAAAGCAGAATTGAAAAATACATAACATAAGTCATTGAATGTTATCTGTGTATATAAAAGTTTTAAAAAAAGGTTATAGCAATTTTTCAATTGAAAACGTCTGTACAGATTTGACTGAAATTTTTTCGGTTGTCCGCATTTACCAAGAGAGGATTTTTACGAAAAATTTCTTCCGGGAAATAGAGAAGTGAAAGATCTTTTTAAAGTAATATTATTTATGATTTCTATTATTTGACACTTAGTACTTAGGTAGTTTTTAACTAAGATTAACATGCGCAACACATTTCGTTCGAGGAAATGATCATGAACTGATATATTCTTAAAAATATAGAGAAGTAGGCCAGGGAATAATATGTTCTCAAAAATCTTACTTGTGGTTCGGGTTCCTTGAATTATTAATTATTATTTTTTTTTTCACCCATGCATTTGGATAATGATTTGTGCCGTCAAAATTTGTATTTCGAGCCTTCGTCTTGCTTAATAAACTATTATGAAAGCTCTGCAGTAATAAAATGATATAAAATGCACAAAAATTTAACTGTTTGTGTATGGTAGTAACCGAATGATGACTCACTTGCCCCAGGAAACTCAGTTATGTCAATCAGTACATAATAATAACTCAATCAGCATACCTTTCAGCCATCATTAGTGATGAAAGAGGTCGTAACATATGTAAATATGGATTTTTTGAATTGAGTAGAAGTGTCAAAACAACTTTTAGTAACAGAAATGAGAATAACTTTTCGCCAAATATTAATGTAGATATTTAAAAAGGTTCGCATAGCCTGAATTTATGTCTGAATATGCTTCATATGCTTATTTGAAATATAATTTTGTGAAAGTATAATAATTACAATTCTTATTAATGGTTTAAGAAACATCATTTATGGTGCACACTACTTCGTTGTAGAGTAGTAGTTATATATGTATTCTAACTGAATATAAATATTGCATTGTTTTCCTTTTTGAATTCATTGATCAGTAAAGACACTTGCATTTCGATTAGATATATGTATAAAGGTTTCATTCTGTTACCGAAGAACTCTTGTGAATCCTTTCGCCATTAAATTTGCAAATACATGTGCTTGAAAACATTTTATATACTTATTTTAATTACATGCACAGCTTAATTTGATGAATATGTTATGTTTGGGTGGAAAATAGCATACGTGAATGAATGAATATAGACATATACAAGTTTTTGGATACAAAATGTACTAATGTGTATATTACATCTCATAAAAACTATTCACTTTTTGACTTAAGCATCAATTATAACAAAGTTTCTTTGTTGGAAATAAGTGCGAACATAACGAGCCATATTTATTTCTATTTTTCTTCTTGAACAATACGCTCACTTCTCTTGTATACATATTGTACACCTACAAACAGAAGCTTTCTACATTCAAAAGCCAAATTTGTCTTCGTCTATTAGCTTTGAATAGTAATAGAAATGGTATTATTGAATAAATTTTAAAAACCATTAGTAAGCAAGCAATTTGATATTTCTGTCATATTTGAATTTCTACAACGAAAACACCACTTTATTCACCTATAATTACATATTATGTAGTCATATTTATATATATGAACTGCCTACTTTTACTTTATTTAATTTGAATGCTTCTTAGTACCTTTCTATAAATATATCGGTTTTGGTATCGCGAAGAAGTTATCTGAGTGAACCAAATGTGTTGTTACGATACCTTGGTGGAGAATATACAGGAAAAAGTTCAGGAAATCTATATCAGATTTCATGAAAAGTGCTTATTTTTTTACTTCAGTAGCAAATTGTAGACGAAAACAAGTCGTTGATACCTCAAATTGCTTGCAAAGTGTGCTATGAACACTTGAGATAGTGGGACAGTGGTAAAAGAGGCCACATCAGCTTTGGGTTGACTTTGGAATGGAAGAACAAATAATACATAAATTCCTGTTATTCCTGCTGTGTTGATTTTTGTGGTATTAATGTTAAGTAAATTATTTATACAGACTTTCCAGAAGAACTTTACCACATTCAGAGAAAACATCTGTTCCAACTATTTGTTCTACCCGTTAACCATCATTTGACCTGAAGTGAAGTGTTTAGCGATAGTGAAATTGAAGAAATATCGTCTACAGAGCCAAAACCTACCTTTACTTACAAAAGATAAAATTAAATAGCCACCTTTGCACATTAAATTAGGTATGGTGAAGCAATTTGTGAAGTTGTTAGTTAAAAATGGACAATGTTTTCTCTATATAACGAAAAAATTCTGTCATCTAAGCATAGAAAAAAAAACTGTAGCAATTTTGACGTAATTTTTATTTCGTTCCTGCATTTTGCTGTCAAATATTTTAATTTCATGTGCCACCCCTAAACAAATTTCTATACCAACTTGAACAATACGCTTATTTGGATTTTACTAAGCAAACACTACTTTATTAAACTATAATTATGTATATATTGTGGTGAATATGCAAAACGTATGTCAGATGAAAGAGAAAGGCTGATATCTGGCATGTTCTAGAGCATGAATCGGGAATATTCGTTATAGAGAACGTCTCGACTACTATAGGCATTAATTGTGAGCAAATCGATTACTATACAAGGGCAAAGCACAACTGCAGAGCTAATCAGTAAAGTGAACTCGTTGATGATAAAACTATTGTGATAATGCAAAAATAGTACATTGTAAATATAAAATTAGAATATCAATGCTATAACAGCACTTTTAAGACTTAACTAAACAAATATACAAAAAGACTTTAAAACTTATTGGAATCCTTTTTGTTGGCACTTGGTTTCCGTTAATGGTTTATAATTTTTCTACTAAATAATTCAGCTTGTATATGTAAGTATTTTTGGCTCATAAAGATAACATAGAAAAATGGTAAGTGCCTTGATAGAAGACATAAATATGAGATGCTGCATAAGTGGCATATGTCATAAATAAAGAAATTTGTATTAGGTATACAAATATATATATATATATATATATATATATATATATATATATATATATATATATATATATATACATACAACTTGATATAAAACCACATTTGAAGGACATCATTCAGTGGCTATTTTTAAAACTGCAAGTTAATATTGTCAGAAATAAAGAACAAAAATTGAATCATCAAATATTGATTGCAAGCTATTTGAAGTCATACATGGCTTTGTATGCAATGTTGTATGCTTTGTAAATGAGTTAGTTATATATATATACACACTATTTTGTTTGAAATTATGATAAAGAATTGTATATTACTATAAGAAGATGATTTTGTTCATTTTAAACGAACTTTTTCTGAATTCTTAATTTGAGACCATTTTTTGAGCTAATTTTTCTTTTTACTTGTTGTTGTCCAGTCATTAATTACTTAATTAGCGAAATATTACGAGGATAATCCATCTACAGGTATGCTGAAACTCCACAAATACTTAAATTTTCTGCGAAAACTTGTCTACTGTAACAGCCTCCATAGCACAGAGCTCAGCTGGCTACGATGAATTTTCTAAGCTCGAGGTTAATTAATTTTTGAAAGGATTAAAGTATACCTGGTTATGTAAATGAATGGGAATAATTTATTTCAGATGGTATTGCGAAAGTGGGATGGCTATATGTATAATGAAGTAGATTCTGTAGTTGGAAAATATGTTTTTTATTAATTGTAGATATTTCATTTGTTTTTAATTATAAAAGTTTTCTGGACATCATATTTATAAGACCCTCCTCATATATATATATATATGTTTAGTGCACTTTACTGGCATTTAGTTAATCAGCAATTGCCACGTTTTCAAACTTCCCTCTACATGCTTGTACCGATTAAAGTCTTTCTATAGCAGCCAAATAAAATTGGATAGTAAACTATCTTGATCTTTAAAATTTATATTAGATTAGAATTGTCGAAAATTATGTGTTATTTGACATAGCTTACTCAATTTACTTAATTAATTTAATTCAGTTTTTAACTTACAATACATGAAGACCAAAAATAATGAAAACTTTCATTTATTGAAGAAAATATTTATTTATTCGTCAACATTGATGTTTTCGCCTTCAAAATAGTACACATTACAAATTATGCGAATATTATCCGAATGTGGCATCGTTACAGTACTGTTTTTGGTAAAAGATTCACATACAAGGCGCTTTTGGATTGATTAACGCAAACGGCGTTGAACTTGTAGACATTACTAATTATTGACTGTTTGACCTGGTCTAAGGAAATCATAATGTACCATGTCATTAATATCGATGAACACAGTGAGCATAACCTTCACGTTCGACCGCACTTGTCGAGTCTTGGCCGGCCAGAGTACCCCCATTGCGGTGATTGAATCTTGATTTCTACGTCATATCTGTAAACCCATGTTTCGTCAGTTATTACGTTGTATTAATTCAGCATTCGCCATTTTTAACTTATTCCGATCTTCTTGGAAATGCTTATACCACTCGTATACCCTTTCTTTACTCATAACGGATTTCTCAAATAACCTTTTCTTATTGTGGCGAAAATGCGAAGGAAAGACAGGATCAAATCCAGGAGCGGCAGGACAATTGAGACCAAAGTGAACAAATTGGAGGTCGGCAAGAAAAATAGAAGAGTTAATTGAAGCCAAAGTCAACACATTGGAAGGTCGTTTCCGGGATTTGCAGTTAAATCGTCCAACCACTTCAGTGAACGCTCCCAAGGTAAAAACACCATCCTTTGACGGTAAAATTCCATTCCAAGTCTTTAAGCTCCAGTTTGAGAAGACGGCTGAAACAAATAACTGGAGCATATAAGAAAAATCTGCTGCACTATTCGTTGCGTTGGAATGACCTGCGGCAGAACTTTTGCAAACTATACCCGAATATGAGAGAAATGATTACGACGGATTGATGCGAGCCCTGATGGGGTTAGAAAAGCGCGACCAAAAACCCAACGAATCTATACAGGAATATGCTTCGGAAATTGAGAGATTGGCTCATTTAGCCATCGAAGACGCATCGGGTGAGCATCTCGAAAGGGTGAAAATACAAAGATTCATCAGAGGTATAAAAGACATTTACACCAAGCGAGAGACATATGCGAATCCAAAGTTGACATTCGCTGAAACTGTTGCGTATGCTCAAACACGTGAAACGGCGGCACTCATAAGCAGACCAGCATACAAAGTCAATAAAGTGGAGGTTGAAACACCAGATGTGATGACCGAAATATTGAGAACTCTGAAGTCGTTAGAAGGAATGAATGCTTTGTGCCGAATTTCGCCAGCGTAGCTCATAGTCTCCATGAGCTCACAAGAAAAAATAGATCTTTCGAGTGGAAAACTGAACAAAAGGAGGCTTTCCAAGCTTTAAAAGAACGACTATGCACTGCGCCTATGCTAGCGTACCCGGTTCCAGGTGTAATATTTATTCTGGACACAGATGGTAGTGGTTATGGCATAGGAGGTGTACTTTCACAAGTGATTAATGGGCAGGAGAAGATAGTTGCCTACTATAGACGGCCTATAGGGAAACCAGAGCGGAACTACTGCTTAACTCGGAGAGAACTATTAGCGTTGGTGGATTGCATTAAACACTTCCACAAATATCTGTATGGTCAACATTTCCGCGTCAGAACGGATCACGCAGCGCTGAAGTGGCTACTACAGTTCAAGAATCCCGAAGGGGAGCTAGCACGGTGGATTGAGAGACTGCAAAGTTATGACTTCACCATTGAGCACCGCAAGGGGAATACGAAATGCTGACGCTATGTCCCGTCGACCATTTAATTTGGAATGTAAGCACTGCTCAAAAGCCGAGGGGAAGGAAGACATAATAAACGTCCGGCTAATGACAGTTACATCAGCAGAAGAGTGGGAGGCAAGTCACTTAAGGAAATGTCAGCAAGAAGATCCGGACTTGGAATTATTAATGCACGGATTGGAGATAAATAGACGACCAATTAAGGAAGAAATGGTAGCGGAAAGTCCCATCGCGAAGGCATACTGGGCACAATGGAACAGTTTAGAGTTGATATCTGGCTGTTTGCATAGAGTATGGTAAAGTGAAGATGGCCAGTGCTCTTGAAAGCTTATAGTAGTTCCGAGGTTAAGAATTCCGGATGTTCTTAAGGAATTCCATAATGGTCCTAGTGGAGGGCACCTAGGCATTACAAAAACGCTGGAGAAGATCAAGCAGCGGTTCTATTGGGTTGGCTGTCGTCAGTCGATCGCTGAGTGGATTGCTAACTGCACGGAGTGCATAGCAGCTAAAGGGCCAAAGTCACGAAGTCATGGGCAGATGAAGCAGTATAACTCAGGTGCACCATTTCAGCGGGTTGCCATAGATGTAGCCGGTCCATTCCCCAAGAGCAATCAATGAAACAAATACGTTCTTGTGGTTATGGACTACTTTAGTAAATGGCATGAGGTCTACTCAATTCCAAACCAGGAAGCGAAAACAGTTGCGGATGCATTCACTCACAATTGGGTTACCAGATACGGTGCGCCTATAGAATTGCACTCAGATCAAGGAAGAAACTTTGAATCGGCGGTGCTCCAGGAGATGTGCTAACGAACGACAGCCCTGCATCCTCAATCAGATGGCATGGTAGAGCGATTCAATCGGACCCTGGAAGAGCACTTGCAGAAAGTAGTGGACAAGCATCAAGATGACTGGGATGTACACATACCGCTTTTCCTGATGGGATATCGGTCCGCAGTGCATGAAACAACAGGTCAAACACCTGCCAGGATACTGTTTGGTAGTGAACTTCGGTTGCCTAGCGATTTAAAATTTGGAATAACTGGTGATGCGAGAAGAATTGGGAAGAAAGCATCTACTGTTCTCGAGGAAGAGTTAAGAGAGATACATGCTCTTGTGAGGCAGCGAACCCAAATTATGAGTGACAAAATGAAGGCTAGATATGACAAGGCGATGAACTCCGAAGGCTTCCAAAATGGAGATAGTTGTTGCTGTACAATCCACAACGGAAGAGAGGTTTGTCCCCAAAACTTCAATGCAATTGGGAAGGTCCATACAAGATAATCAAACGACTAAACGACGTAGTGTATCGAATCCAAGCCGTTGGGAGGCCGAGAAACAAGATGAAAGTGGTCCACCTAGAGAGGCTTGCTGCGTTTGGAACAGCGAATGTTTCTGATTGGGACGATCAGACTTAGGTGGAGGGCAGTGTGGCGCAAATGCAAAGCGAATGTCAGATGAAAGAGAGGAGCCGACAATTGGCATTTTCTAGAGCGTAAAACGAGACGATTATCGTTACGACGCGATTATTCCAGGGTTTCGTTTTCAAGCAGCAAACAAGTATATAGGGGCGACACACTCCTGCAAAAATAATCAGTCGTAAAGTAAATGCGTTGCAGATTATATTACAGTAAAGTAATAAACAGTACATTGTGAAAGTTGTATATAGTAAAGTAAATTGTAATTGAATTGTGAATTACTGAGTAATAAAAGAACATTAAATAAATTCTTTATAAATAAAGAGACTGCAAATTAAGTTGGCGATTTTTATTTAAAAATCCAGAGATCGTACCCGAAGTATTTGGGAAATCATCGAGGTTGATTCAGCAAGATCGTAACATTATTATTTCAAATTATTACTTTAAGGACATGTGTACATAATAAAATCAAGAAAGAAGGGCATGAAATGTTATTGTATAGAATGCTTTTTTGACGATTTCGATTACGATGATTTTCTGTTTCAATATTTATTTGAATTTACGTAAATATGAATTAAGTTTGGTTGAAATATCTTAAACACTGAGAGAGAAGTTTGCGTTCAAACAGACGGACAGCTCTTCATTCTGGTCCAATCGGTATACATTATTATGGGTCTATCTGTTGTCCTTTTGATACATTCGGACCAATTTTAATATACCATTCCCAAGCCAGCGAAATTTAATAATTCTCCTTATTTTTTAACACACCTAGTTTATATTGGCACTTTAATTACTTATATTAAAGGGTAGGATAAAGAAAAACTGAGACCTTTCTGTATAAAAGAGATAAACTGTCTGAACTGAATAGGTTGTCAATTCAATAACAAAAAAGACTTGTGTATTCTTTAAGCTTAAATAATAAATTTTATAAAAATTAAACATAAAAAGATGGCTTTTCACATCTTAGTTATGAACACAAATTTGTAATATTATAAATTTTTTGTTATTTTTTTTTTCTTTAATAAAAATCTAGTTATATACTAATATATTGAGTTTCATTTTTGTGCAAATTTATATTTCTGTAATGTGATTTAAAATTAAGCTTACGATTTACAGTGAAATTTCGAATTTCATACCTGTAAATAAAATAAGAAAAGTTTTAATCATAGAATTTTATATTCAAAGAATACAAGTCTATGTATATCAAAAGACAATAGAAAGCATTATATTTCAAATTCACAATATGTTCATAAGCAATACCAATCGAAATACTAATTAACCTTTACACAAAAGTTATTTATTTATTTATTAGGATTATTATTTTTATTAAGTTTTAATTTTTTCTAATAAAAATTCCACTGAAGCCTACCCCGCTATTCTTAAATGAATTTTTTATAAAATTTGCGCATTATATATCTATTTTCCATTCGTTGACGGTGCTTTGTATTTTTAGTAAAATTGTCAGAAAATTATTTATCTTTGAAACGGTCTAATATACATATCGGTAATTATGGTTAAGATTTTTTTGCTGGTCAAATAAGCTTTTTATAACATTTTTAGCATTTAAAGCTACTTTTTCATGCCTCTATTACTACATATGTTAAGCATACATGGGATATAACAGTGACTAAGCAACTCTTTGGAATTTAACTGCTTAGAAAACAATTACTCATTAAACTTATAAAGAAAGATAATTAGAATTCGAACACTGATTTGATTACGTACTTGAATATTTTGATGAAAATTGTTTAAATGGAAATCAAATTATTGTCTTAGCATTTCTGTTTAATGTACGGAAGAGATGGAAGTACATGGAGTACATGGAATACCAGCTCTTTTTAATATGATTTCACAAATATGCATAAAGACATATGAATATTGAAGCACATACTCGTACATATGATTGATTATAAAGTGTGCTTATGAACACTTTTCCAAATGCAGAGATGCATCCTTGTGTGTATAGTTGCTAATCCTGCTACTGAAATATTTGTTATCAGTCTTTTCATTAGCAGCTTTTCGCCGCCGCGCCTCTGCTTACTACATTCATCATCATCTAACGTCTATGTGTCGATATAAAATCGATTTTCTATACCTGGATTTTCCAACAAATTTTATAATTTTGAGCAAACGATTACACAGCTGCAAAATAAATATTGTAGGATACACTCGTATATGTAAGATAAGCTGTATGTAAAGTGTTGTTGATTAAAGTTTAAATTGAACAATTTCCTGGCCTTAATGACTTGTTGACACTGCAAGGATGCAACTCAAATACCATCATTTACCTCTGTATGAATGTGCGTGAATAAAGGTACTTCAAAACACACTAAAAGTGGTTTATTCTCTAAAATTAATGCGAAAATAAATAGACTTAGAAAATATTTTTTCATCATTATACGCAGAGTACTCGAACGAGTTTATGTGGTCTTTTCTGTGAAACAGAAAATTATAAATTTCAATTGTTTATTGTTTATTGCGGTCTGTAATTGAATTCAGTTAGGTTATTCAGAAAAAAATGTGGTTTATTCCAACATAATTTCTTTTTACATGAGAATGTGAAAAATAAGTCCTAGCACACCTTCTTGATGTTCATTACGGGTACAAGTATCTCTGGCATATCAAGTTTTTCGAATATTTTAAACAAAATTATTCTGATTATTAGTACTTCTGCCAATTTAAGTCAAATGGAATTTATACAACAGAGAAATGCTACAAGCGACAGAAGCATTATGATTTTATGATTCTCTAATTTCATACATTTTTTTATACTCGGGTGTATGTACTCGTACTACGCACACAAATTATTTACATTATATAAGGTTTGCTCAGCTAATGGTTGTATGTAATGGAATAAAATAAGCGAGATAGATATGAATGTATACATGTACAACAAACTTCATCTGTAGCATACCATATTTCACGCCCTCAGATGCCTTTTTTGACGGATTTGTGGCCAAAATTTCAAATCATATGATATTGGTCCGATCTCGCCGATTCCAACAAATGCTCGTATAAATATATCAAGTTTTTTTTGAAATATCTCAAAAACTGAGGGACTATTTTGCGTTGAAATAGATGGACATAGCTAAATCAACTCAGCCCGTCATTATGATACGATCGGAAAGTTTTGGTAAGCATATCTTGGGGTACTTAAATACTCGGCTCAAAGTTAATATACCATTTCATGTATATCAAAGTTATAATGATTAAATGATTATTTTTCCAAAAAAAAAATGGAATCGCAATATATCAACTGCTGAATTTCAAGCCTTAAATATTTATTTCTTCTTGCTATTGTTTGAAGAAATCTAGTTTTACTACAGAATACTACAGTATATGTGTGTGCCAAAATGAATATTTTTTTATTATTGTGTATAATAAATTGAAAAAGTTTTCGTGATGAGCAATACGAAAATATTAAATCACTATCTTCTTGTTAAGTTTGAACAAATTATTAGATCTTTCGGTTAATTTTATTAAACTTTGTTGGAACTATAAATCTAAAAATTCTATTAATAATACATACATATCTACTGAATTTCAATATTGGCTTTTTGGTAGGCCTTATCTCCAATAATAATAATATCTACATCTTTTGAAAGAAGATATTACCTGAATTCTGGCAAAAATTATTAAAATTGGACATGAAAAAAATCATAATATTTTAAAGTACTAGTGTTCTCTTATTACTTGTCACAGATTAAATTGATATTTATACTCAAAAACTTAAGTGCTGCATATGAGTTTAAATTGAAAAGTAAATGAACAAGGGTTGTTTCACAAATTACAAAATTGTTCTAAAATAATAAAGGATTTTTTTTTTTAGAGAAATAGTCTCCTCTAACTTTAATTAACCAGATCTTCGAATTATTTTTTCTCCAATTATTTGCATTATGTTGTTTGACGACTAATGATCCATTTGGAAACCAGAGTCTACCATTTTAACGACAACTACATTTTATCGAACAGAGTCAGATGAGCTCAAGTGAAGTAGGTGAAAAAATTTCGTTTCTGAAAAAAAATTTTTTGTTTCATAGTATTTTGGCTTTTACGACGAAAATGAATGATATTAATGACGAAAAAATCCTTCATCAACGCGCAATAGAAACAAATACATTTTCAGTTTCTTTTTGGTTTCGCCATACAACTCTTTTTCGCACCGCGTTGTTGTTTAACATTTGATTTCAGGGCCATACGAAAGAAGTTATGACTTGTCCATTGTTAAAGTGGAATAATTGAAGTTTGAATCTTTTCAAACTTAGCAATATTAATAAAAGTTTTAGACAGATTCAATCAGATTTTCTTGCATATTATTAGAATGATCTGGATGTTCGTCGTCCTTTATGCTCACCATGGAAAGGCTTACGCACCAAAAGAAAAAATTTAAAAACTATCGAAAATTCGACTTGGAGTCAACCAAATGTATAAAATTTTGGCATCGTGTTGTATCTAACTACTGGAAAAGTAACAAGAAAAACAATGCCGCATGAGAACGCTTCCAAGTTCCGGTACCTACTACCTCCATTTTTTAATGTATTTTCTCGGTGACCATGGCGAAAAAAGCGTATTACTTAAAGTAAAAGTAATATGGATTTTCATCCATTTCGGAAACAGAAAAATTATGGTTTTGTCATCAACATGGTACAGCGCTGTGAAACTGTCGGAAACTCTTTGGATTTCTAATCATTAAAAGCTGATAAATTACACATATATACTTAATCATAAAATTCTCATTATATACAAACAGGAAAATTTAAAAATTCCAGTTCTCGAGATATCTTACATTTTAACTCTTATTTTTTCAGTTGTTCCAACTATAAACTACGGTTTAGCTCACGCTTTCGTGTATATTTTGTATAAATATAATTAAAAATATATCCTTAAGAGTGTGTCGTCGTTTTATTTATATGTATTAGTTACAATAAATTGCTGGCATTTTATTGGAAAAATTTTTGTTTTGAGAAAAAAATAGATTATAAAAAAAAAAAATAATTCAATAATAGTATTTTCAGTTTAAATTAAATATTAATTACATATATTTTATGTAATTTGTACTTTTAGAAGATGGGAAAACCACTATATCTTATTCTTTTAGAAGACAACAGAAAGTATGCACAATATTTATTTACGAGTATTTCTGTGTGAATATTTCAAAAGTGAAATTTTACTTTCCTTTTGAATTTTTGGTTCTGACTAAAATTAAAACATAAGCATGGCATAGTTTGATCTGTTACTAAATTTCGAATGTAAAACTTTTTATAAAAATCTATTTTGCAGTAGTTCCATGAATGTGATATTTTATGCATATGTTATGCACTGAAGCGGAAACCAAAGAAGCGAGTTAGCATTTTGCTCACACATAAATGAAATTGGGGCTATGCCAAAAATTAGATAGGAAAAAATTATAACTTGAAAATTAAATATTCGGCAGGATATTTGAATTTGTGATAAACTATGGCCACTTGAATGCTTTGATTAAATAGTTTAAAGTTTCTATAGTTAGTAGCCAACCACAAAAGTAAATTGCAATTTTTGGTACTTTTACAGCTCAACAGTAGCTTAGCGTAAATGAAATGTGTGGAGGGTCACCTACAGCTTTGAAAGTAATACAAAAGATAGAGATAATTTAATATATTTAAATAAACAAAAGTTCATTTATGCGCTTTAAATCTAATCAGTTTTTTTTAACATTACAAGAAAAAAACACGATAAAGCCGACTAGAGGTAAATATGCAACAATTCCATCAGCTTTTCGCACATAGCTTCTCTTTTAACGAAAACTGAAGCAGCCAATTAATTCAAGCGGATTTTCTTACGTTAAATGTTCGCCAGATGGTGGAAATAAATGACCAAAAATACAAGTAACATACATAAGAAAGTAAACAAAAATTATGCAATTTATTTTATATAATTTGTATAATATCAAACAAACATATCAATAATATTAAATCCTTAAAGAGAGATGAAAATATTTTTGTGGAGAGTTGTTGTTGTTGTCTCTTTATTAAAATATTAATTGAGTTTCAATTGCTTATGAAAGAGATTTATATAGAAAAGCAAAAAAAACAAGTATGCTCAACGATTGGAAACATGAGTGTGCTCTGCCCAATCCATAAAAGGAGTACTAGGCAATTCGCACCAATTCTCTTGGGATAAGCCTCCTCAAAATTGCATAAATTCTTCGTATTGTGTGAGAAATTGATTCTGACGTTGATTGGACTTATCAGTGTGGTTTCAGACCTGGAAAAATTTTCAATTGATCAAATGATATTCGCCATTCGTCAAATCCTGGAAAAAGCCTGTGACATATTTTTTTAAATCACTTTTAAAGCTGACTTCGACAACAGGAATAAAAACTGACAGTGTCTTGATGTTTTTCCCAACAAACGGAGAGACTTACAGTTTATTATACGAACGGCCGATGAATTTTTATGAGGAGCTTTTATTTCATGTCAGAAATACATTCGGATGGGTTACCATTCTCTGCCAACGGGCGACCGCAACTGGAAAAATTAACATAATTTTTTTATTTAAATTAACTTCTATAATTTTTAAAGTTGGTTGGACTAGAACTCGAACCATGCTAACCACTCGGCTGTGGCGGCCCCCGTAAACATATTGCGTACATATATATGCGCAATTTCCATTTACAGAGACGCATAGGAAGCGGGCTCAATTTCAATAAAAACTAATAATAAATATATAAAATAAATAATAAATACAATAAATAAATGCAGAAGATAATAAAAAAATATTTATTTTTCTGCTTTAGTATACTTAAACCAAATAAATTTATATTCAACCTATTAGGAGAAGGTTTACATATTATTCTGAATATGGACATACATTTTTGTATACTTCACTGATTTTCGGCTATACTGGCGTAAGCGGTGCCTACGTTAAATAAGAAGAAGAAAAGGATTTTACTACACGGCGTGATTTCCGGCGAATTTTACATGTTGTTGGCATGACCAAAATGTTTTTGCAGATTTTTGTCAACATTTGCTACCACAAAGCTTCTTGACAAGTCTTAAATGCCCTAAGCCATGACAATTAGCTGAATTTGTTATAAATGTTTGCTATAAACGACAAAAACATGCACACACGCGTAATGTGTAATTCTTAAGAGGTGGTGCCTGTTTTGTTGATTTTGATGTTGAGCGCAGCAGCAAAAACTCAGCTAAATTAAAACTTATGGTCAAAAAGCAGTTGAGACGTCATATTTGTTCTTTATATCTACTTAAGTGAGCACACGCATCATAAACACCCACTAGCCTGACACCAAATTTCACAAGATAAGTACATATGTGTATGTAAGCATATATAAGCAACACAAGATACCGAATCTGAAACTTAACACTCATATTTTAGTGTCAACACTTTACGCATCCAATGCAGATGTGAATGTATTTGACTAAACCCAAATACAAGTGTGCGATGGAAGGGAGTAGTGGCAGAAACAACATACTAACATATATATATCATATACATACCATACATACATTTCTTTCACCCTTGAAAAAACCAAATACGAAGTTTATTCGTTTATTCGAAATTCATCTATAAGTAGTACTACCTTTTAATGTATCTATTGAAATGATGATCCCTATAACATTGTATGTAAAATATGCTTCATGAGAACAGACACCCTGACGGTATGCGTAAGTTTAGCTGAAACATCAATTGGTATTTTAATAGATGGAAACCATGGCCTTCTTGAGCTCTTAAAGGAATTGTAGCTAACGACGATTCCGCCGAAGACAGTTTACCCCAGGGCTGGTTAGGAACGGAGGCCGAGATCGGGGGATGTTTTGCAAACTTCGGCAAATTTAAAATCCGAATATACCAACTCGGGATAGAAGGGAACTCCACATATCTAAGTTCACGAAGAAAGGTCAAAGTTATATCCTCCATATCAATAAGTAGGCTGAATACCTGCTTTACCAAGAGCATGTTAGAATGCCGTGGAACCAGGAGAAAACGAGAAGGACCTTCAGCGTATTAAGGTAGTTTTTCCGCGCGTTAGGGGAGGAGGCCTTTTACGCGACGAATGAATAAAAAGTAAAAAACACATTTTAGCCAGACATTAGTTTATTAAAAGGTATTGTGCAGTAAATCAACATTTAATTTTTAAAGTATTGCAGCAGTACGTACAAGATTTTTACTATGAAGGCTTAAATTTGAATTTGGGAAAATGGTGGAAGTACCACAAGCAAAAAAGCAAAGCCACAAAAATACGAAAAGTTAGAAAAGACTCACGAAACTTACATTTTTTATTTAAAATCCACAAAGTAGTATATTACATTGAAACCCCCTTTTAAGAATGAGTAAATTTCTGCTTGCCAAGCTGCCAACGTTAAAAGTCAAATGTACACTTGTTTATTCGCCGGCTAAGTGGAATTGTTGTTGGCTTCTGAACACAAAACGAAGAAAAGGATTTAAATATAACTTAAAAATGATGCTTTAGAATGTACATAGGTATATATGAGTGACTGCAGCAATGGAGAAAGCTGAAGAATCTTTTACATATATTATCTCGTGCCTTGCCGGGTGCACCATTTTTGCCAGCGAAAGCTGAGCAGCGGCAATAGCAATTGATGACAAATTGACGTTCGAAAATGTGTTTTTAAATTTTGCAGTATATATATATATATATATATATATATATATGATTTTTGTGTGCTTGTATTTGGAAGTAATGTAATTTATATATATAATATATATATATATATATATATATATATATATATATATATATATATATATATATATATATACGAAAGGAGTAGCAGTGTGACGAGACTTCCAAATAAAAAGTAAATTACCCTTACCAAGGACAAACAAACTTAAAAAGCGGCGGTATGATGTAAATTACCCTTACCAAGGACAAACAAAAAGGTCGACAGTGTTAAGGATTAACGGAGCGGCTGCAGCTACCGCAGGCAAACGAATAATCAGCCTATTCTTAAGCGCGTGAACAGAATGTTTGGGTCATCTACAGGTATAAAAAGATCGGCAGCCGCTATCACAAGAAGAGGCAAGTAGACAACTTAGTGTGTTTTAGAAACGGATAAGCTGAGTGAAGCAGATAATAATTGTGTATCATAAAGAATTGTAAAATAAGCCATTGGCTATAGTAAAGAATTGTAATTATCACAGACTTAATAAACATTGAGTTAATTCCTGACGGTTAAGAGGCCAAACTAACAAATCTTGGGAGTTTTATTTAGCAATTCAGTTTGGACTCGAAGGATTCGGAAGGTAGCAACGAAAAACGTTACAATATATATAAATATATAAATTACATTACTTCCAAATACAAACACACACAAAAATCATACAAACATATTTAAAAATTCAATAATCAAATAATCAGAGTTCAATTAAAATTCCTTTGTCTTTTTTTTTAATTTTGTTCCCATTTACAAGAATATGTATAAAGAAATTATTGTACATATTGGCATAATATTTGAAAGTACTTTCAGCTTATTTGCATACGTAATAGTCAAAACTAATTTCAAGCAAAATAAAACCAAACAGTATTATGAAAGAAAAATATAAAGTAAAATAAAATATATGAGAAAAGAAATAAAATAAAATAGAATAGAATAAAATAAAATAAAATAACAGTATAAAATAAAAGGAATTAAACAAGGTAAAATAAAATAAAATAAAGTAAAATAAAAAAATATATATAAAGGTAATAAAAAATAATAAAAATAATACAAAATAAAATAAAATACAAATAAAACATACAAAGTAAATTAAAATAAAGAATAAAATAAGTCTTTATACCTTCCATAAACATAACAAATTTATTGCAAATTGCAAAATTTGATTTTTATTAATTTCAGTGTCAATATAAACTTGAATTTACGTCTGTAGAATATCAAGTTTCAAGCAATTAGATGCATTTTTGGCAGAATTTCGACCCAAAACCTCATGTCAGAACCAATCGGTTGTATGAAGGCTATATGATATAGAATTGCGATTTCAATGATATTCAATACCAATATGCAATTCATAATGTAGGATACCGAATTTCATACTCCTAAATGCTTTTTTGACTGAGTTTTGAGTATATGTTATATTCTTATGATTGCAATGATTTTCAGAATTAATTTGCAATACATTATGTATGTATGTTTAGTATACCATATTTTGTTAGTAGAAATTTTTCTGACGGATTTATGACCCAAAATATGAAAAATCGGCCGTATATATGCTATATATGCTATAGTATAGTATCTTCCTCCCAAGTTTGGTTGAAATATCTCAAAAGTTGATGAACTAGTTTGCATTCACACAGACAGACGGATGGCTAAATGAACTCATCTCGTGATTCTGATACGACCGGTATAAAATTCGGTGGGTCTATTTCTTCTCCTTGCAATAGCATAATGTTATATTTGTTATTTTTATCAATGCTTTGTGATTAAGTACATATAATTTTCCAAGTATTTATCAAAATAATGAAAAACTCTTTCAATAGTAGGTGAAATACAACAATATGTTCACATCCCTCTAATCCCAGGGGACAGCCCCTTACTGACAAATCGTCAACCACCAGTAGTTTCCATCCAATCTACTCACAACGCTTTCGACCCAATTTTTAACATGGCGATAGGCCATCGCCACTGTAGCATTACAAGTAGATAGCAAAATTAATGCAAAGACAGATCGACACTTCTACATTATATTTCGCCTGCCATTCGTCAGATCTTTAGTACATGCCAGAAAAATAAAATCAGTGCAGACCACAAAATAAAATATTTACATTATGCAGCTTAATACACTGTATTTCTTTATTTATTAATTTATGAACTACGAAATGGGAATTGATTCTGAAAATAAAAAAATAAAAAAGTATGTAAATATTCAATAAATGTATATTCTTACCCAGAAGAACTCACTAAAAATTATCTTAAATTTGTATAGACTTTTTTCGCAATAAAATTACTTATTGATTAAAATACTTCGGGTTGGCTGGCTGCAAAATTATTTTAATCGTTTCTATTAACATAAATAGTTAGTTAACTACTTACATATGACAATCGATCAAAAGCCAACCTGACTTTTCTTGAAGCATATTCCAAACCGATATAACTCTTAATTCTTTTTTTCTAGAGGCTACAATTATTACCTGGAACATATCCAAAATTTAAACCAACCACCTCACAATCTCCTGAGACAAAAATATTTCTTGATATTGAGATATATGTGGTTACTTTATTTAAGAAAAGCCTTACAACTACTTACAAAAATGATCGGTATAATTAAAAATGAAATTGCTGATGAAGACGTGTGCTTCTTACAAAAGGCGGAAAGAAAAGGAAGCGAAATTCATTATTCTTGTTTTTGGCAACTGCCAATTATGCTATCAGCTGTTGAGTAGTGGTTGCCACAGTACTCCCCCCGTAGTATGAACGTAAATCGTTTCGTTAGAAATGCAGGTTTTAATCGATCAATTGATGCTTTCGTCTCTCTGCCCTTAACGTCGATTATGTAATATTTGGGAGTGCGTTTCACGACCTTATGAGGACCTGAGTATGGGGGCGAAAGTGATGGTCTTATTAGGTCGTCTCTGAGAAAAACATTTTCACAGGTTTGTAGATATGAATGAACAAACGGCTTCTTAACAGTGTGCCAGGCGGTGTCAACTGGTCGTAGGTCACGCATGGCGTCTCGAAGTTGCCGAGCAATCTCGGATTCTGTTCTTTTGTCACCGTTAACAAAAAATTCGGACGGTAACTTAACCGTCATACCATACACAAGTTCTGGAGCCGTGCAGTGCATGTCCTCTTTAAATGTGGAACTTAAACCCAGTAGTATTATTGGCAAGTACGATGTCCATCTTTGAGAGTCGTGGCACAAAATTGCTGTTTTTAAGGTGCGATGCCAGCGTTCGACTATCCCGTTTGCCTGCGTGCGGGTGATATGGAGTGGTGCGTAAATGACGGATTCCCAAAATATTCATCAGCTCTTGAAAAATTGAGCCAACAAACTGCCGTCCTAAATCTGACGTAACATCGATAGGTACACCAAACCTTGAAATCCTAATCAAGGCGCGCGCCACTGTATTAGCAGTTGAGCCGGCGATTGGGATGGCTTCTGGCCAACGGGTGAAGCGGTCGATTATGGTCAGACAATAACGACAACCATCTGCTAATGGAAACGGGCCTACAACGTCAATGTTAATGTGCGAAAACCTCTGCGATGGAAGGCTCCTTCTAACTAGTGGCGCAGTCGCATGACGGCTTATTTTGTTGCGTTGGCAATGTACACATGAGCGTGCGAACTCGATGCTGTCTTTTCGAATACCGGGCCATACAAAGCGGTCACATAAAAGCTTTGCAGTGCCCCTTGAACCAGGATGTGATAGGCCATGAGTAGAGCGTAGAACTTGCTTTCGAAACTTTTTAGTTATGAACGGTCGTATGCGATCATTGGAGACGTCGCAGTATACTAAGTTCTTGCTGAAAGGAAAAGCAAAACGTTTTAACTTTAAAGAACTAGTACTACCTTCCTCCATCAATGCTCGGAGCTCTTCATCGTGTGACTGATCTTCGGCTAGGTCGTCGTAATTTATTGGCAATGAAACTATTTGTTGGACTTGATTTTCATCTAGCGAAATATGGGTTAGTAGATCCACCTCTGTGTTAGAGTGCTCTGCCTTTGGGTTGATGCAGATTTGCTGTATCCGCGAGAGCAAGTCAGCAACGATGTTGTTTTGACCCTCTATAAAGCGTATGTCCGTTGTTAGTTGACCGATGAAATCGAGTTGGCGAGCCTGTCGATCTGACGCCTTTTCGAGCTTTTGCTTGAACGCAAAAGTCAAAGGCTTATGATCGGTGTAAATATGACAGCGCCTACCTTCGATGAGATAGCGAAAGTAGCGTGTCGCGGCGCACATGGCAGTTAACTCCCTATCGTAGGTGCTTTATCGCATCTCGGCGACCGAAAATTTTCGTGAGAAGAATCCCAGCGGTTGAACTTTGTTTTTTATGACCAGGTTGAGAACGGCACCAGCGGCGAAATTCGACGCGTCTACCCAAAGTGAAAGTTCGGCGTTCGGTGAAACGGCGTAGTTATCGCCATCTTGGCCACGTCGTCTGGATGTATGAGCACCTGGTGAAATGCTTTCTGGGGATCGATCTTGGAGAACTGTTTTTCCGAAGAGAGCGGCGGAAAAATCGTGCAAATACGGTAGTGGGTAACGATCCGGGACCGTGTTGGCCACAAGGTCTCCAAGATCCGTCTGCTTTTCTCACCATATGAAGTGGGCTGGCCCAGTTGCTGCATGACGGACGACAAATGCCCAGCTTCATAAGTGTCTCGCATTCTGCGCGAGCCGCGCTTAGTTTCTCTGTCGAGAGTCGACGTGGTTTAGCGAATACATTCTGCCCTGATGTTTCAATACGATGAGTAACCATCGCCTTCGATTTTATTTCAGGATTCGCAGTACGTGTTATTTCGGGGTACTGTTTTAAAATATTTGAGAATGGCGCCTCGGCATCAATAGTTTTCACTGATGATATGTTATGCGCCCGCGTTTTACAAACAATTTTAAGCGATGTTAATTCGTCATGTAAACATTTATTTTTTATATCGACTATTAGGCTAAAATTTGCCAAGAAATCTGCACCTATGATTGCATGGCTCACGTCTGCAATTAAAAAGTTCCAAATAAATTCACGGCGCAGACCTAAACTAAGTTTTAGCAGAACTTGGCCATAAACGTTTATGGCGGTGCCATTAGCGGCGAACAATTTTGTTGATGTAGGTGTAGCTCGAACTGAGTGCTGACTTTTTGGAACGACTGACACATCAGCGCCCGTATCTATTAAAAAGTTAATGTGGGTTGTTAAATCACGAACGCATAGCCGCGATGTATTCAGATTTACGGAGCATTCGCCTAACTCCGATACTTCAGCTGAGCTTACCTATTGTGACTTTTGGTTAGAAGTTGCCTTTCTACTGAAAGCACATGGTTCTCGGCAATTCTGTGCTTTGTTTTTATATGTGGCGTGATACCAGCACACATCGTCAGCGGAATGACGATCTTTAGATCGGGAACGTGAGTGGAGCGAGATGGCAAACGAGAGGGCGAACGTCGTTGGCGATTGTCTAAAAGTGTACGAACATCACGTGATATTGCTGATATTTCCTCTTGCATTTGCTTCATTTCGTTTAAAGTTGATGATACTGCTGCAACTTCGGTAGCAGAAGCATTCAAAGATTCTATTATTGAGTCTGCGATGCGTAATCTCTGCGCTATCTGAACTTCTGCCGCTATGATCGCAGCGCGTGCGTGCGGAGGTAGGCGTCCGATCCAAAGATTTAGCAACACATTGTCACTAAGCGAAGTGCCCGCTACGCGCTTCATTTCATTGTAAAGTTCGCTTGGTTTTTTGTTAGCGGGAGGCATCTCCGATAGGACTCTTTGCAAGTGCCGCTGTTCGCTGTCGGCACAATGATCAATCACTTTCTGCTTAATGTACTCATATTTCCCGGTAACAGGTGTTGTATCGATCGAAGGTCGTAGCTCAATTAATTTGTGTGGCGGAACGCTTGCCAATACGATGTTGTACTTGCGTGTATCACCAATAACCGTACACAAATCGAACCAGAACTCCAAGGAGTAGAAGTACGCCTCGATGTTGCTTTCTGTCAATGTGGGTAGAGGCAGCGATATTGAGTGTACGCCCAGCATATTGCGGGAATCTGGTGTTTGCGGTGTTGTAACGCTACCATCTACGTTTGCCATTCCGGATCACGTCGGGGTCACCAATTGTGGTTACTTTATTTAAGAAAAGCCTTACAACTACTTACAAAAATGATCGGTATAATTAAAAATGAAATTGCTGATGAAGACGTGTGCTTCTTACAAAAGGCGGAAAGAAAAGGAAGCGAAATTCATTATTCTTGTTTTACATTTTTGACAACTGCCAATTATACTATCAGCTGTTGAGTAGTGGTTGCCACATATGTATAATATATATATATATATATATATATATATATATATATATATATTTTTTTTTTTTGAAAACGATAATAAATAGATATCTTGACCAAAGTGTCTTATTCACTAAACTAATCATCCTAGGACCTTTTATTTAAAGTGGAAGGAAACAAAAATCACAAATTTATATATGTATTCGGTGCTTTGTAACCGCTGAAGCGATTTTTGGTCGAGCTCCTCCTCCAATTTGTGGTTTAGCGTCTTGATGATGGAGGAACCTAAAATTTATTCTAAGCCGCCTCCGAACATCTGATGGATTTTTATGAGGAACCCCAACGTCATGTCAGAAATACACTTGGAGGGCTTGACAATCTCTGCCAAGGGTCGACCGCAATTACAAAAATTAATTTTCTATAATTTTGGATGTTTCATAATCGAAATGAAAAATGCGCAATGAACAACAGACACCTAAAAAAATATCGGGACTTCAAATTTAGTAAAAACACCTCTTTTTTAGGTATTTTGCTATTTACAATGGGAATGTAGAAAGACAGATGAAATGCAATGTAGAGATGACGATTGTCTCTTTACATTAATTTTACTGTCTACTTGTAAAGCTGCGGTAGCCATTGATACCAACTCAAGCGAACTTCTATTTCAAGAGGCTAATATCTTTCACTCGTACTAGAAAGAAAGACGAAAGACGAAGGGATTGACAAATTGTAGACCAGAAGTAGCGATTGAGCCTGAAATATGTATAATTCTATATACAATCGCCACCGCGCCTGCTGAAAGACAAGATTAAAGAAATATCATAAATACAATCTAGTGAACTCTCTAATAATATGCTACCAATTTTTCTTTTTATTTTGCTTACGTCTTAAGAATTTTTTACATATGTGTGTATACTTATTTAAGTAAACATGGATTTTCACAATGACGTAGGTTATTATTTATACCAATAAAGGCACAGCTGCATTGAATTGAAATAAAACACATATTGAAATGCAAAATCACCTTCATAAAAGCTTAAGGGCAACAAGCGCCTATCCCATAGAAACCCAAAGGCAATATTTTACATATGAACATTTATAAACTAGCATATGCCTCGTAACTTGCTCAATGGCAAATAACATAGGGATACATACAAGCTTTTCAAGTGTTTTGGATAAATTATTAAATATTAGAAGCCAATGATAGGTATATTGAATCCTATACATACAATTGGTGCTCCTTCACCACCGGGCCCATTTGCTACGATTCTTTGTCTAGCCCGGAGCAGACAGAACTAACGGACAGGTTGTTAAGGCCAATGATATCAATAACATCGGCATAGGCCAGCGATCGAAAATTTTTGTAACATATTGTAGTTTGTCTTTTAGCTCTGCCGGTTTTATTAATTTCTTCAACAACAAGTTTACATAGTTTATAAGTTTTGCCGGGATACCATATTCAGACATAGCTGCAGCTGCTTTTCGTGCTGTCGAAGGCAGTTTTAAAATCGTTCAAAAGGTGGTGTGTGTCATTTCTTTTCTCTCTAGTATATTCAAACATTTGGCGCATTGCGAATGTCTGGTCAATAATTATGTCTAAGGTTCAATCAATTCGTTGACGGTAGGCTTTAATCTTTCTCACAATACCTTATCGCATATAAGGTCCTATAATATGCGATAATGAGGAGTTTTATCCCCAGATAATTGGCGCAGACTGTGTGAGTATATCTATTATGTATTGGTGAAATAAGCAACTAATCCTGTTATCGCTTACTGTCCACTTTTAGGTCAAGAGGCAAATTAAAGTAACCATCTAGCTTACTGAGTTCTTCGCTGGATAAAAATCCTTCAGTCGCATTAAGAAACTTTTCAACAGCAATAACTCATAAATTAAAATAAAAAAAAGATGACATAACAAAAACTTTTTGTCGGACGCGTTGAACACATGAATGCACTCAAATGTCCAAGCAAATGTGACATACACTCATGCCTCCATAGCACAGAATTCGCCTTTCATATGAATCCAGGTATAAGATTTTCACTTAATAACTGCTAAGACACCTTGCAGCTTCTGATGGATTTTTATAAGAAACTGTTATTAACATGTTAGAAAAACATTTTAAGGAGAGACCAAATTTTTTGAACGGAATCTAAACATTCGGTTTGTAGCGCACGCAGCGGCCGTCATCTGAGGTAATAGTTGTAAGTAATACTTATATTAATACATTAAAATTAATTTGAAAAGTAGGCTATAAGGAGTTTACGATTATGCTATTATAAGCCTTTCTGCACCATTGACTTTTATATTTTATTTTATTAAAAACGTCGCAATTAATTTTTATATGCGGGCATAAGGAAAGTAAGGTTAAAATGTTTATTTAGAAAAGCCTATATTTTAATAGGTTTAAATTTGAAAATATACACAGACCGTATGTACATACGCGTTTCTTTATTTGGAAATATGCCGATTCATTTCATTCATTAAATCTTCTTTTGTTTATTTTGTGGTCTACATTTTAAGGTTTTATTGTCGTTTATTAATGAGCTCTAGGTCAATTTAAATCAAAGGATCTAAATAAAAGATAAAATGCAATTTTTACATGCATAATTGCAGCTTTGTAGCCGTTAAAGCGATTTTCAGTAGAGCCCCTCCTCAATTTGAGGCATGTGTTTTGATCTTCATGTCAGCAATATACTCAGAGGGGATGACATTCCGTGCCGAGGGGCGACTGCAATTGAAAAAACTAATTTTCTATAATTTCGGATATTGGTGAGGCCAAAACTCGAACTCTGGTCTTCCGAATGGTAGTATGGATTGCTAACCACTTGGTTATTGCCGTCGCAATTTATTTATTCTGTAGAAATAGAATATTTGGCAGCTGTTTCATATATCAATGAATATCCTTATCCGACTTCTTATGCAGAAATGGAAGCACAGATATTGATTGTTTGGGAGAACTATAGAGTGTTTTTTATAGAGGTATAGAACTTTACACCCTAAGGAATTAATTTATATGCTTTACTTTGAACATAAATACTTAAATGGATTCATGGACAGATTTCTGGTTGTAATATATAGCTCAAATCTTTTTCGCGGTAACAGCTAAAATTAAATTTCTTTCAGCATAATTTTAATACATCTAAACTCATTTGATGATGAATTGGTATTTTATTTTTAATACATTTACATGTAGTGGGTGCTATGTGCATCGGTACCTACTAAAAGTACTAAAAGTTTTATTAAATTATAATATATTTTCCTGAAAAATACTTTATCGACAAATACTCCACAAAATTATATTGTGATAATAAACAACTGAGCGGGATACAATTTTAAAACCAAGTAGTGAACGAAGTAAATTTCCACAAACTCTGTCCGTTTTTAAAGTTTCATACGAACTTAAATCGTATTTAGTTGCTCTAAGTTATATTTTATTTTCCTAGGAGGGCTGCTTATGTGTTTATAAATATATTAACCAAGAAAAATAATTTTGAGCCTTTAAATTGCTAGCACATCAATTTCAATATACTGATTTTTTTCCTCTTCTGTTTATTGCCAACGTTGATATAGCATTTTTTGCGAGTTAATACGAGCGACCATAAAATTATACTAGAGAAAAATATAATATAGTTGCAATAAAGCTTTCAAATGAAGGAATATATCATAAATAATATCATTATCGTGAAAGTTTGATTTAAAATGAACGCCTAAACTTACTGAACTTTTTTAATGGAAAAAGCGCATATGAGCTTGAATTATAAAGCAATTTTGTCTACGCAAAAATGCGAAGCCATATACATATGAATGCATAGATATGTATGTTATGTATATTAAAATTTCCACATACATACATACTAAAGTGAGTCATAAATAAATTCTATTTCATTTGTTACGCATTTTTTGGACCTGCGTGACGAATACAGTCGTTTGCCAACAGTTCAGGTATTTACCTCCATCATTTTCTTTAATTTGCTTTCTACGGCAGCTTTTATATTTCTGTTATTTCATTTGTTTATATTTACGAATTCTTAGTTCGGCAACTTTGAGTTGTACTCTCACTCAAAGTCAAAGTAATTTGGGTAAAATTTCAAAAGAAGAATAATAATGGTTGCGTCATAAAAACGCCTCATCACAATGTATTTGCCGCTACAACAACAACAACAACATCACAATATATTTTAAGTATATTTTGGTCTCTGTGACGCTATACGAACTTTTTTCGAAGCTCTTTCGTCAATAACAAATGAAGAAAAAAGGAATGACACCAAAAGGATGGCAGCTCGGTTGACTTTGTATATAATACTTTTTTTATTTATATAAGTATATATAGTAAGGTATTTGACCTGATGATGCCAAAATTACTACCAAATTTTTTATGGTGGAGTTTTGTATAGCCAAAATTATATTAAAAAATGTGTGACAGACAAAAAAACAAAAAGTGTAAGTTCGGCAAAATTATTTGCTTAGCACAAAAAAAGGAAAGAATACTTAAGCGGAGTGGAACTCTATATTGAACAAAGAGCTTACACAACAAAAAAATATAACAAAAAATATAACGCCTATATAATTCAATTTCATTGATTTTCAGTTTTAATATTTATTTGAATATACTTGTGTGGAATATCTATTCAACTTCCCTCCCAGTGATGCTCTCGACACAAACCTCAGGGATTGAATGGGGATTCCGATTCTTCCGATTTTGATGACTTTCGGTTTCAATATTTATTTATTTATATAAGTGTAGAATACCAAATTTCCCCATTTTAGACGCTTTTTTGACGCATAAAAAATCGGTTTTAACTACAACGTCTACATGATATAATCTTCTGACTTCGATATTTTACAGTGGCAATATTAATTTGAAACTTTGGGAGTAAAATACCACATTTCACTCTTGTATTTGGGCTTAAAGTGGATGGATCGGGCCGGTTCCGACGAATGATCAATGTCTTATAAAAATGCCTCTGCAATCTAAGTTTAGTTAAAGTATTTCAAAAAAATGCTAACTAGTTTCTCAGTAGTTTGCATTCAAAGATACTAATAGACAGTAAGGGCTAAATAAACTCTTTCATCATCTCTTTTCATCAATCGATAATAATTTTGTTATGAACAGCTCTCAATACATTATATCTTATATTTATCAATTAAACAGTTTCATTGGATTTTAACTTAATATGTCAGAAATTGATTATTTCAAAATATATTTACAATTTATTACAATTTGTTCAAATTAACAGCTGCATAATCTAGAAAATAACTAAGAAAATCCGTCTACTTTAAATTCGACTTTCAATTGATCATAAAATTTGGGATAATCTTGGATAGTAATCTTTGTGGCATATTGTAAGTCATGAAATTTTCTTGTAGAAATCGAGTTTTCTTTTGCACAGTAATTATATTTTCTCGATTAAAAAATAAATAAATTTGTTTTCATTTAAAAGCCTTCAGTCATAAAATAGCAACGCCTTATTAATGGTTTCGGCGGTGCTTACGGCAGATACGAGGTTTTTAAATACGTGTAGATATGAGAAATTCAAAAGCCTCTAGAAAAAAATCATTATCTAACTATCATCATTATGAGCATTTTAGGTTATGTTTTACATAACAGAAATTATATAAATTATTAAAATTCCTTAAATTTTTGGTGTTAGCTTTAGTTTCTTCTTATATTGCGTAGCAAATTAGGCGTCAAAATAATTCTTTACGCATTGTGATCATATTGAAAATATTTATAAATGCCGAATTACGAGGAATGAATTGCAAGACCTAACGGTGGTCAGAACTGTCCCTATTTAAAATATTATTTCCCTTATTAATGTGATCGCCATCACCAAATACTTAAAAATTACTGTTCGAAAGATGTAGCCTTTTAACCTCTTTTTAATATCATCCTTATTTTCTAGAGTCTAAAAATTTCGACAAATATATCTAAGTTCTTTCTGTAAAGTTATTTTCACATTTGTTCAATGATTTTTTAATTTAAAAAAAATAAGATATCAAACTAGAGGAAAATTTCAGTGATGTAGCGATATTTTGCCATTGTCCAAGCGTGGCAGAAATTTAATTCCGGCCTTACAATGAAGCTCAATATGCCAATATATTTTATATCCCGATTGATTTATGCAAAGCTAAAAAAAATTGTCTTTTATTTTTGGTTTAAAAATAGTTACTTGTGAATTGATATTAACCTTGCACCTTTTTACAAACTTTTTAAACAACCTATAATACTTTATTTTGAAATCATATGGTTTCGATAATTTGAATATTCTTCCTGGAGATATTTGCGTGTTAAATATACAAAAATTTCAAGTCCTTAGCTAGTTCAATAAGAAGTGATGGCCAAAGTACAAAATTCTGAATTAAATTCGGTTTTACATTGAACCCAAAATATTTAGAACTAAACGTACGTATAACAAACCATTAAACTAAATTCGACAAAATTTGTATACATATCTTCTATTGTAAGCGAATATTATAACTACATTTCAAATACGCCGACAGTCTAGCGTTGCTACTAAAAGCAAGTATTTACAATATTAGGGAATAAACTTTAATAACATTTAGTGATTATATTTTTTCTAATATAATTAGAATAAATCACCTTGCAATGTGCAAAAAAATTGAAGAAATTTCTTCAAACGGTTTTTTATTAGATACTTCCCTGCCAACCACGACTACCAACCATCCCCTTAAAATGAAAAAATTTACAAACACATTCAAACATTTTTATTTTCTCACAAACACATTTACAAATTTTGTGATCGAATAGAGAAATAAATTTCCTTAACTTAGTCCTGCTAGAACAGCGAATCTAATAATTTGTATTCTATTAAGAACTACGTGTGTTAGAGAGAGCAAAGAATAAACATAGAATTTTTCAGAGTTCTCACATGAGGCGAATTCATTCTCACAGTCATGGTTGCCGTTCGAACTATCATGTACCAATTTAATTTTTAATATGGTGTATTTAGTAAACATCTGTTAATATAAAATTTTAAAGAATTATCACTGTTTCTTAATTACTCTAGCAAAAAAACTAAAGAATTTTTCTATAAATAATTGCAGTATTTTAAAATCGAGTTTTTTTTTATATAATATTATATGAATCTCACAAATGCAAATAAACTTACTATTTTAAATGCAGAATTGCATATTGTGGCGGATATGCGAAGCGAATGTCAGATAAAAGAGAAAAGCCGATAACTGAAATTATCTAGAGCGTGAATCGAGAACATAGCGACTGCCGTCTTTTTATACCTGTAGATGACCCAAACATTCTGTTCACGCGCTCAAGAATAGGCTGATTATTCGTTTGCCTGCGGTATCTGCAGCCGCTTCGTTTATCCTTAACGACGTGGAATTTCCTTTACACTGTCTACCCTTTTGTTTGTCCTTGGTACGGGTAATTTGCATCATACTGCCGCTTCTTTTGCCTGTCCTTCGTATTTGGGATTTCCGTCACAGTATGTATATTTTTAGGAACAAATATGTAATATTTTTTGTGCATTTTTGATGCGTGAGTGGCAACAGTGATCACAGCCATCTTCGAAATTCTAATGAAATGGTATTACTTCAAGCGAATACATACTATTGAATTCGTTGTGGCGCCACTTCTGTGAATTTTTCTAAAGTAAGCGGTAAGAAATTGGACCATTTCTTTAAATTATTTATATTATTTTCATTACAGATTTCCAAGGCGTTCCAAATTTATAGAGAAGCCATCACAAGTAAGTATTATTATAAAAACTGTGATCTTACTGGCAATAATTTATGCTTATATACAATTTTTCTTTCATTGCAGATTTGCTTACCGAAGAAATCGAAATTTTTCAATTAAGCATATACAGTGAGTAGTTATTTTTTAAAAATTATTACACTGTGACACAAAATGAGGGTTTATCTCTCCGTAATTGTTGAAGCCAAATGAAAATGAAACTTTATCCCTCCCATATCAAAACCTCATACTGGGTTTTTGGTCTATAGGTCTGGTTTCATTTTTATTTTTATTTAAAATTGGTAACCCTGTGTATGAGAAAAGTTGATTAAAACTTGATCAAATGAAGCAATTTTAGATGGGTTTTTTGTATATCGCTTTTTTTTTGGATCGAGGAACTCATTTTTGACATTAACTTTTACCTAAATCTTACGATAGGTGGCGCTGTAATACAATTTGTCTTATTTTTGATAGTTTTTCATGCAAAATAGTACTAATATATGTAGTTTTTTTTTACCAATCACAATTATTGTGAGTTTCGTGTCAGCTCTCTTGCAATACCACAACAAAATAAATTCTGAAGATTTTGGTAGCATAAGGCGTCTTATAAAATAAATTTAAAATGAATAAATGTTTTCGAAAGTTAGCGCTTTATTGCTATGTTTGCGGTAAATTCAGCATAGCAACCAATCTGATTGGTATAAGTGTTAGTGCGAAAGAGTGGTATGAACATTATTTTGGGATGCCGGTTGTTCAAGACGTAAATTGGGCTCCCAAAGATATATGTAGAGCCTGCTACGACGACTTACGTCTCTGGGTTAAAGGAATAAAAAAATCGCTGAAGTTTGGTGTTCCGATGAATTGGACTGATCCAGGTAAGTTTATTTTATTTAATGTGTTGAATCTATGTACTCATTCAGAATGGTTGTGCATTCAGTGAAGCGAGTTGTTATGTGTGTTTGATTGATGTAAATGGAAAAACTAAAAGATCGCGAAGATCAATGAAATATGTTGGAACAGATTATGTAAGCCTGCCATTATCGCATTCAGATGCTATTCCTGTACCATGGCCACCAAGCCCTACTACGATTTCTATATGGACTGCGAACTTGCAGAACCAGTTGCAGGATCCTGATTATGACATATCTGAAGCTTCCAAAAATATGATACCAATATCTCAAAATTGGATGGATGACGTGGTAAATGTTTTACCAATTTATCAAAACGTGATGCAGAGTATATATCACATAAGTTAAAACAAAATAATTTACTGACACCTGATGTTAAAGTTACTGGTTACCCTCATCGCCAAGCAAAATTTCAGCCATTTTTCTCTGCCAATGAAGAAAACACCTTCGTTTACTGTAACGATATTGAAAAACTTGTTGCAGAAATGGGTATGACTTATATTCCCCACGAATGGAGGTTATTTATTGATTCATCCAAAACTAGTATGAAAGCAGTTTTGCTGTACTATTACAAACAATTTGAACACTAAAGAAACGTACGAATCTGTGAGGCATCTACTAGAAGCAATAAACTGTGAAAGCCATAAATGGCGTATATGTTGCGATTTGAAAATGGTAGCTCTGCTTTGTGGATTACAAGGTGGATATACGAAGAATATGTGTTTTATATGTTTGTGGAATACACGTTATAAAGGGAACCAATACCAAAAACATGACTGGGAGAACAGAGAAGATTTAGTTGTTGGATCAGATAATGTAATACACACGTCCCTTGTTCCAATTGAAAGAGTGTTGCTACCTCCACTACATATCAAATTGGGTATTTTTAAAAATTTTGTAAAAGCACTTCCTGCAGATGGACCAGCTTTTATTACACTAAGGTCAATATTTCCACGACTTAGTGCAAGCAAAGTAAAAGAAGGTATTTTATATTTACATATAAAATAAGATTTTTTAAGATTTATGTAATTGCTATATCGTTTTACAGGTATGTTTAAGACATAAGAAAATTGATAAAAAAAAAATTGTAGGTTTGATAACACTTTAAATGAAAATGAGCTAAATGCCTGGAATGCCATAAACGACGTAATAGCTAATGTTCTCGGTAAACATCGTGCCACGAACATCAGAGATCATCTCATGAATATGTTTGAGAAGCTCGGTGTACATATGAGTTTGAAGGTACATTTTCTCCATCACCATATAGATTGGTTTGAACACCAAATCCCAACGGAATCGGATGAACAAGGCGAACGTTTTCACCAGGTGCTTTAACAATGGAGAAACGGTATAGGGAAAAAAAACTACTACCAATGTTAGCAGATCTATGCTGGTGGCTAATGAGAAATGAAGAAGACAATACCGACGAGGAAGAGGAGGAAGTAAACTTACCGCCTTCAAAAAGATCCAAGTTTTAGTTTTTAAGCACCGTTATTTTTGTAAGCTTTTTATGGCATATTTTTTCAAAATGTCAGAAAATAATTTAATTCTTAACAGAAATATTACTTTGTACGTATACTTAATTTTTTATATATATAGTGTAATGTTCCTTTCTATATGTATCATACACGATCCTGTATCATATAAAATAAAACTAAAAATATTATTTTTCATGAAAAATAAGACAAATTATATGACAGCGCCACCCGTCGTAAGATTTAGGTAAAAGTTAATGTCAAAAATGAGTTCCTCGATCCAAAAAAAAGCGATATACAAAAAACCCATCTAAACTTGCTTCATTTGATCAAGTTTTAATCAACTTTTCTCATACACAGGGTTGCCAAATTTAAATAAAAATAAAAATGAAACCAGACCTATAGGCCAAAAACCCAGTATGAGGTTTTGATATGAAAGGGATAGAGTTTCATCTCCAATTGGTTTCATCAATTACGTAGAATCTTGTTGCACAGTGTTATTAATTGATGATGAGAATAGTGGCTTTTGTTTAAAATTATCTAATATGATGGGTATTTTTTTCAAAATATTTTAAATAGTTGAAAAGTTATTAATATTTAAAGTTGTACTTTTTCATACATATGTACAGGAGTCCTCCTGTATATTGCTAACAAACAAACTACAAATGCTTGGCTTTGTCGTACTTCGTGAAATAATCTATAAAATAACAATAAATATGCAAGCAAATTATATAAATAAAAAGTGTTGCGTGAATATACCAAGTCAAAACCGGTGTTGGCCTGGCCCAGGATTTTTTTTCAACCATTGCAAGTTTCTGCTTTCCGCAACTTTCAATGAAATACACATCAATTACACTTATTTTGAAAAGGAACCCCAAACGTTTTGAGTAATTTTAAACAAAAGCCGCTGTTCTTCATAATTACTAAATTTATTTCCATGTAAATAAGTGCACTGTGTAAGCAAATTTAAAGTAAAAAGTGCAAATGTTTTAAAGAGTGATAAAATAATAATAATAATAATAATAAAGAGTTTTGCTGAATACCTAATACATCTGGATTATTTATGTTGTTTTTTTTACTGAACGTGCGGACGCTGCTTCCAGTAAATATTATTAATTAACATTTTAGAAGAGTAACAATAAATATTATTCTTGGTATAATAAACTCCTTTTTTCATAAGTGTTGAAATAAATTTTAATACATATCAAAATAAAGATAATACGATTATCTTTCTGTTGGTTATAAAATCGTGAAATGTTAAAAAAAAATTCTTACAAAATTTTCCAGTTTTGAACTTCCTACAACCAAGTTTTGCGTTGTAACTAAATTTTTATTTTTATTATTATTTTTTATGAGCTTTTAATGTTACGTTATTTTCTAATATCTCATTTTTTATATTTTCAGATCATGTTTGCGGAAATTAGAATTAATATATTTTAATAATTAGTTAAGTTAATTTAAAATTTCAATATTGTAATTTGTTAATACAACAAAATAATTAGTTATAATAATAAATTGTAAAATTTTAGATATTAGTCCATTACAATATATAATTTGTTAAATAGATATAAAAATAAATGTAAAATAATGTATAATCATATTTTTAAAGTAATTGAAATAATTTTAAATAAATTTTCTTTAAATGACAAAAACCTGTTTTAAATTTTAAATATGGGAGCGAATTATATGTAATTATGAATTCGTCTTTAAAAAAACGCAACGCTGTATCCATCTGACGAGAGAAATTAGAAAAGGACAGTTATATGTTTTCTTTATGTGGTAAACTGAATGGGTGAAACAAGAAAACAAGATCACATGTACACAGGAAAAGTGGGTAAAATCTGCACTCTCTTTAATAAAATGCCTGTTCTGTTACCCAGTTTTTTATCGAATTTTGAGCAAACGCTTGCTCAAATTATCTAGTTTTTTACCAAATGCTGGTTGGCAGGGTTGAGGTTAAATAACACGTACTATTACTAATCCAAATGCATATGTATGTATATTGCAAATTCACTGGAGAATACAGACATACTTTCGAAACGAAGACTTTCATAGTATGGTATTATTGTAAAGAACATCCCGTGAAGAAGAAAATTTAATATTTACATTTAGTTGTATAGGGAACAATAAGTTTAGTTTTATAGGGAACAATACGATATGACATACATACAAAATGTTTTGTATATATTTGAGTATGTAAATATCTGTGAGGAGCATTTCCAAATATAAACATGGTGATGTCACGTGTACCAAATAATACATATATATATAATACAGAATGCAACAAATATATACAATTATATAAAATATATGTACTTCTAAGCAAAAATGTATTTATAATGTATATCTGGATATACTTCTAACCATACACATTATCACTTTTATGGCTTGATATAGAAAAGGTGAAAATTGAAAACGGTTCGTTTACTTTTTTATACTTCAGTTTATTTACATAAGTAAACAAAATGAATTACCAAACACCTGACACCGAATAAAAGCTTATTCGCAAGCCGCGCGTAAGCTTCCTTACAAATGCCCACCATGTTAACATGTATGATTATCTTGTTTGACTTCACTCTTATGACCATCATCGAAATACAAGTTTAACGAAGTCCTTCAAATAGTTGTATAGATAAATAAGAGAATGTTGAAATTTGATGTACCAAGTTGATTTTTACTTTACTTTATTTGGTTTTATTTAATTTAATTTCAATTGTTTATTTTTTCTTGTAATTACTTTTGGTTATAAGTTAATGAGCTTTATAAGGCTTTCAAACTTTTGTTTATTTGAATTAAATATTTTTTTTCACCACAAAAATAATGATAGAAGTGACAGCTATGTCGGAAATTTCCACATCTCCTCATCAGACTTCTTTTGTCAGGGATCGAATCAACGGATCTTGACTTTACAGGTAAGTGATGTACCGCTGAGTCAACATAGGCCATGCATTTTTTATTAATTTACTTTTTATACCTTTCATGTATGTACATTAACTTTGGTCCGAAGTATGTTAGTACCAGAAGGAGAGGAGATAGACTCCCTCAAATTTATACCGATCGTATCAGAATGACTAACTGAATTGGTCCATGTCTGTCTGGCCGTTAGTCTGTTTGAACGCAAACTTTTACGATATTTTCAGGTGTGAGGTTTTGGTCAAAACTCAGTCAAAAAAATTTAAGGAGCCTGAAATTTGGTATTATCCACAAATATTTTGATTTGAATATTGGTACTTAAAAACCGTCGCAATCGGATTGTTATATCATATAGCCCCCATACAACCGATTTGTTCCGATATGAGGATTGGGGTCAAAAATCCCCTAAAAAAAAGCGTATAGAAGCATGAGAATTTAGTAATTTACAATAAATTTGATATGTTCATGAAAGTTATTAAGACTTCAGCCTGGCCAAAGACAGCCGTTCTTTCTTGTTTTTATTTTATTTTACTATTTTTAAGGGATTTATACACTATGTTATATATTATTGTTATACAAATTTCTACAATAAAAAAGGAAAATAGCATCATGGTTTCCATTTCTTTACTTAAATTATATTTTCTATTGGAATTTAATAATAGATCTTTGTTACTTATTTCATTTTTCGAATTTATTAATTTTTCCATTGATGTATCTAAGGATTCCAATTTTTTTTTTTTATTAAACTCTTAAATTCTAAATTCAACGATTACAAGATACCATACTTAAGTACGTAATACATAAATGCAAGCAAAATAATGCAATTGCTGTGAAAGCTTTTCTCTTTTATCTAATGTTTAACATATATAATGTACAAAAATGACAGCAAAGGAAGCCATTCAAAATGCCAGTAACTTCCTTAATTTGAACTAAGTGAATGAGCTTTTGTCAAATTTATGTTAATATTTAACAAGATGTAAGTGTATATAATCAATAAAGAAAATTCGATATTAAGGGCTCTTGAATTTTTAATAAAACCTTTGTTACATAAATAATTATGTTGTATTAAATAAAAACTAAAATTGTTATATGCAAATCCATTTAAAATAATTTTTTTTTCATGAAATTCTTTTTTCATTATAAAATTAGAACCTGTGCATTATATGGGAAACCCTACATCATTCAAATAACTGCCTCGTGAATTTTTGCAAACTTCGATCCGTTTGAGGTAATTTTCGAAACTTGCCATGAATGAGAAATGAGCCTCGTTGCTGAAGAAAATTTTGTTGGAAACTTAGCGGTCCACTTCTTGTTGTTCAATTTTTTGTAAATGGCCAGCTAGAATCAGTTGATGTATGAGGTTTAATTTATATGAATGTAGGTATAAGCCCAAAAATCAAAATACGCCATAATGTGTCGTAAGAAACTCCCAGCCCTTGAGAACGTCAAGAAATAGACACATTCGGGTCTTCGGCCTCACTTTCACTTACAGCAGCGATATTTGTGGTGGAACAAGCAAAACGATGATGCACAAGCCTTACAATATCTATAACCGATCCAGTCTATTCAAATTTCTTTAAAATTTTACCAATTGCTTGAGTAGTTGGACGATTATGTGCACCATAATCTCCTCTTAAAGCACCAAATGTGGCCACGTTCGCATTTTTGTAGTAGGTTTCAATAACTTTAACGCATTTTGCGGTTGTTAAACGAGATGATAAAATACAGCCCTGCACTTTCGAAACTAAATGGATAACCCTATATACTTTTCTGCTAACAACTCGGACGCGTCAACTATCTGACATTGTTTACATTAAAGGATGTTTTTTATAAAAAGGTTGAAGGTTGTGCTTTTAAATATATATCTATATGGCCAGAAATTAATGTGTGTATAGTTATCTGTAAATATAATTATTTTATTATACATATATATATCCTGCATATTTAAATAACAATGTAAACAATTTCAAACATGGAAATTCGGTTGAATTGTAAAAATATTTATATTTTCGTAATTTCTGAACGTTAAAAACTTTTTAGTATTTTTAATGCTGCAATGGTTGTATATATTTAATATTGCACACATTATTTTTCAGTGAACTATGCACATTACTTATAAATGAAACATTCGGCCGGATATGGAAATGGATGTCATAAGCACTTGAATAATCACTTGCTGCTTTGCTTGATTTTTTTAAACATAGGTCACGATGTCATGTGCCATTTTCACTGAAAATTATATTTGCCTATTATGTATATGTTCCAAGTAGAGGTACTTTTTTTGACAGATCACGCGTGACTCGTGTTAAGCTGTAATGTTATTTTTGTTCAGTAATGTTTGGCATTTCATCATGGAAAGACTTACACCTGAACAACTTTTACAAATCATTCAACTTTATTACGAAAATTCACGTTCTGTAAAGAATGTGTTTCACGCGCTTCGCTCAACATAATCGGCCTACTGAGCATACTATTCGCAACACTATCACCTATATTGAGACCCAGTATTTATTATTGGATAATATTCGACCGAATAGACCACGTCCAGCACGCAGTGAAGAAAATATAGCGGCCGTAGCTGAAAATGTACACGAAGACCGTGGAGAATCGATTCGGCGTCGTTCGCAGCAACTCGGCTTGACGTATGGAACGACTTGGCGCATTTTACGTCGAGATCTTAAATTAAAAGCGTACAAAATAATGCTTGTGCAAGAACTTAAGCCGTTCGACCTTACCAAGCGACATCTCTTCGCTCTATGGAATCTTGAAAAGTTGCAAGAAGATACGTTTTCGAGCCAAATTTTGTTAAACGATGAGGCCAATTCCTGGCTCAATAGGTATGTAAACAATAATCGGTCCATATTTTTTCAAAAATGATGCCGGTGAGAACGTAACCGTCAATGGCGACCGTTATCTCGCCATGATAACCAACTAGTTGATGCCTGGAATTGAAGCTCGTGATCTCCGCGACATTTGGTTTAAACATGACGGCGCCACTTCCCACACACCGTATGAATCAATGAATTTATTGATAGAACACTTCGATGAGCAGATAATTTCACGTTATGGGCCGGTCGATTGGCCACCAAGATCGTGTGATATCACACCGTCAGACTTTTTCCTGTGGGGATATGTAAAGTCTGAAGTCTATGCGGACGATGCCGCTTCGATTCAGGGCTTGGAGCGACACATCACGCGTGTCATTCGACAGTTATCAGTCGAAATGCTCGAACGAGTCATCGAAAATTTGACTCAACGGATGGACCATCTGAAACGTAGCCGCCGATTGTAATAAATATTCCCCATTAAATTTGAATTTTATGTTTTTTTTTTAAAGTAGGTAAACTCGAAATGGATCACCCGTTAGTTGACTGTGCTTATGATAGTAGAAAATGTAAAGAATTTTTACAGCGCTAAAAGCGCTCATTTGGATATACAAGCATCCAAAGTGCGACAAGTCAAAAAAAGCCAGCACAGCCAGAGATTTCAAGGTTCACTGTTATTTTGATTTGGCTATTTCTTTAAATTTAGGGTATTTTTGTGATCTTTATACATTAATTGTTAAGTGCCGACTGAAAATTTATAAATTCTATTTACATCAGTTTAAGAATGTATTTATTAAGGCTAAAGAAAAATTAATTTTTTTTGGCGGTTTCATATTTTTATAAAGCTTTTATTTTATATTTTTTGTGGCTCCAATCTACTAGTGACAACATACTTCATCTGTTATTAATATTTGCGTTGCACACAATTCACAATAAATAACCTATTTTTTAACCCGAACGATGAGAATTTTACGTGGGACCGAACTTCAAAGTTTTCTCTATTTATTAAAAGAAAAGTTATACCAATCAGACTACAAGGTAACGGGTTAATCGGAATTTTTTGTTGAAATCAATCAACTTTCTGTATGGCCAACTATTCAAATCAAAAATAATTATCAAAATCCGATCATTCTGTAAAAAGTTTTTCGTGGTCATACAAAAAAAATTGTGCGCGACGAATTGAGAATTTTTTTTCGTTGGTTAAAAAGCAGAATAAACTAGAAAAAAGTGCTGCCTTCGGCCATTTCGAAATCTTTATTCCTTTCATGTACCTATAAAATTTATTGCAAAATGCAAAATTCGATATCGATGAATGAATGAATTCGCTCCATTTTCAATTTATTTCAAATTTAAAATGGTAAATACCAAGACGAATGTAAAAAGATGAGAGCAGGAGAACAAATCAAATAATTAACAAAAATTTATATTTGGTTTTTAATAATAAGTTCATAAATATCTAAATATTTTCGCAAATTCTTCATTGTGTTCTCGAGGAATTTTTATAATCGATTTAATTTTAATATGAATCGGGAAATAATTATTTTTATCATTCTTGGCTTTATGGCATTGCAAAACTAAGGTCTTTATTATAATTTATTGATTTAATGATGAAAAAACTTATTTTAATAGTATTTAAAGAATATTTGATGAGGCCGAATTCTATTACTGTGTAATTTCCATATCATAAAGTGATGAATACCAACAAAATTCTATAACAAAAATTCGATAAAAATAAGAATGGGATTTTTTTAATGCAGAACAAATAATCACCCGAAAATTTTATAAAAAGATGAGGCGTTTTACGGAAGGTTTCAAGGATGAGTATACTCATGTAGGAATCAAGGAGGTAATCTGGTAACCGATGTCAAGGGCATACTGAGCTTTTGGAGCGAGCACTTCTCCTTCCTGCTGAATTGCAGTGAAAATGAGACACCCTGAGGTGCTGAAGAAGAACTGACAAGGTGCATGCATCAGCTTCTTTACAGAACATGGTCAGACGAACGCATGCCGCAGGCGATTAAAACCTCAGTGTGCTTTTTCTAATCCATAAAAAGAGGGGCCACACGGTGTTCGCCAATTTTCGTTGGGTAAGCCTCCAAAGCCCACCCTCAATGAACTGATTGAACCTTATCAGTGTGGCTTTAGACCTGATAAGTCCACCATTGACCAGATATTTACCATGCGCCAAATTTTGGAGAAGACATCTAAGAAAAAAATCGCTACACACAACTTTACATCGACAACAAAGCACATACTACGATGCGTCTACGATGCTGTATTTTGGTATCCATGCAAAACTTGTACGGTTATATAAACTGACACTGAACACTACCACATGCGTATTCTGAATTCCGTTCGTTAATGAGATTTCAAACAGGGCAACTCTTTATCGTGTGACTTCTTCAGCCTGATACTGGAAAAGATAATAAGAGTCGCATAACTAAATAGACAAGCTACAATATTTTGCAAAAGTGTACTATTGCTGACATATGCCGCTCCGTTAGTTCTGATAGCTACAGGTTAGACAAAGAATCACAGCAAATGGGCCGGTGGTGAACGAAGACAAGACGCAATATCTCCTGTCATCAAAGAATCTGTCAGCGCATTGGCGTCTTGACTCCCACGTCACTGTCGACAGTCATAATTTTGAAGTTGTAAATATTTTCGTCTATCTTTGAATTAATCTGAATCACTCTTTCCAACAGGTGCTACTTTAGACTGAATAGGTCATTGAAAAGAAAAGTCCTCTCTCGACGAATCAAAATCAAACCCAACTAGTCATTCATTATTCCCGTCCTGCTGTATGGCGCAGAAGCGTAGACACTGTCGACATCCAATGAGATGACACTAGGAGCTTCCGAAAGAAAGGTTTTGCGGAAGATTTATAGCCCTTTGTGTGTTTGGCAACAGCGAATACACCAGTTGATGAAACGATTAGTTGTACGAGTTATACGACAACATTGACTTAGTTCACTTAAAGATAGGTATGTCATCATCTCCTAATATCATTTATTTACTGCAAAGAATTTAATATTTGCCATTGAAAAAATATTTCACGTGGCAATCCATTCTTGGTTAGTTTGCTAACATATTTACAATACATCTCAACGTATATTTTATGCATAATTTTTGACTGGATAACAATAGAGATATAAAATCCAGACAAAGTATAAAAATAATAAAAGGAAATGCGCGATTTCTATCAATGGGCTATATCAATCAATAATGATCTTTTAAATGACTGTTGACTTCAAGGAATGATTCGTATTATATCTCTCTGAAGCAAAAGATCCAAACTTTGTTTATCAAATAAAATATTTATATTTTTAACATACCTGATAGTCATATACAATATATAATTCAAGGAGGAGAATTTAAAAACATACCTGAAAAAAAGGATTTATAATTAATAAAAATAAATACGAATAATAATTATATTGATAAATAAATTTTACTACAATATTTATTTTACTTGTATAATGTTATTGTACTTTTGATTTAGTTAAAGCGTCGCACTGGCTGCTTATAGCCAACTCCATAATTACTGCATGACAATGTCAAAGACAACAAAATTACCACTATTTCAATATAAATGTACACTTCTTTAGTCTTTTAAAAACTGGTTTCTCTTGTAAGACACCTAAGTGACCTATGTAACATTTATTAACACGTCCTTTAATAAAATTGCTTGGGTATTAGTAGGACCTTGTCTATGAAGTATATGTAGAACTTTACGTATGGATATTCCTAACATTGGTACTTTTTTTCAAATAATATATGCATATGTTTCATCAAGATAAGTTCGCATATGGTTCCTTCAAAAGTTCTTATAAGGGTCGATGTTATTTTTGGATATAATTCAAATTGAAATTACAGAGCTATTTAAATGCAAGCTCAGAAAATAGTTTCTATCATTAGTTAACTAATTGTACTACAGCAGTTTCTCAGTCCGTTCCTAATATGTCAGCAGTAATTAGCGATCGAATGTGCATCCAGAATAAAGAATTAAGGAAATTTGGCAAAGCTATACTAAAGTTATCAACAATATAACGAACCGAGGCATGATATTGTTTTTACAAAGTGTACATATTTAAGTTTATTTTATAAAAAAAATTTCGCACACAGTTTTTGCTTTTAATTTTAAATAAACTATATGTATTTTTTCAAATTTTCAAGAGACATTTTAATCATTACCATATTATATGGGCATAATGAGCATATTACCAAAAAAAGGGACGGGTACTTGTGAACTTGTGATTAAGTAATTTCATTTAAAAACTTTTCAATGTCATGATTTTATGTATTCACTTCTCTGTCTTTGACATTTTCAGCTACTTACTACTCACTACTTAATTTTCAAAGCGATAAATATGTCCTTTACAGCGTTTAATATTGTCTTTCGATTATGTCATTTGCTGTGGACAACCACTATGGCTAATATTTCTTGTCCCTTCAGATATTTATCTTATATTCATCATCTTTACAAAATTTCAACCATTTCCATTATGCCATCATTCTCTCATCATCATGCTGACATAATTGAGGCTTCATCACGCGCAAGGCTGCCTTTAATGCCCTATGTGAACAGCAATGTATATAGATATATTGTCCAAATTTACAGATTTGTTTTGCATGTGACATTCATTTGTGTGAGTATGTGCGTTTGTGGAACTGCAGTCTGAGCAAAGGCAAAGTATCATCATACTTGAGGGCAGTACATATGCAAGTTCATATGCACTACTACCTTTACTTTTCACCCACAAATGAATGAACTGGCATACATACATAATTCAACCCGGCTGTCAGTCTACTTTAGGTACTTGAAAACCCCATGTTTCAGCTGGAGGTTGCAGTGATGTTCTCTCTTGTTGACTGCCAAACGATTTTATTGATTAATTGGTAGGGTTGCTGTTGCTAATAGTGTATTGTTGTTGTTGTTGCCAATGATTTTAAACTCAGCCGCTATCAGTGCCATTTTAAAGTGGATCACGTCCGTGTCTGTGCTCAAGTGCCTACCTATGAATGAGCATGTTGCAGATTTTTATACGTCAGCATATAATGCAGCCTTTTAACCCTGATCTACTGCCCTTTTCGTTGGTAAATATTTTTTCCTTCTTTTCTCGGTTTGTTTTGTTTATTTCTCTCAGTTTTTTATGCAGTTATTTACGAGTATTATGGCATTGAAATGATTCACCACATATGGAAAAAATGCATATTTAATTCAAATAATATAGGGTGCTCTTTCAGACATGTGGATTTCAAGAATTAATAAAACGCATATAATTTAATAATTAAATAAACGCATAAAACACTAAGAATTTAGTTTTAAAAAATGATTTCGGGCAATTAATCGGCTGGCTCGAATAATTCCAGCCGATAAGCCAAATTTTGCAGCAATTGGGGCCGTATGCCAACGAATATAAGCCAGTATGCTCATTATGAAATGACAAATCAAACTGATAATTAATCACATGTTTAAAAAAACCACCCTTTACATGTTCGCGTACAAATAAATACATCTATGTATTAAGACTACATGAATAAATATGAGTGTATTAAATGAATTGAATCATGGATGGAAGTATTATACTCTTATTTATTAATTGTTGAAAAGTTATCATTGCAGCTTTTATCTGCTTAAAAAAATGTGTTAAAACGAATATATATGTACATCCGTAAAAAATTCACATGATATATTAAATAAATATGAGGTGAAAACAAAAACGAAAAAAAAAACGTTTGGCTAAAATTGAGAACTAAAAGAGAAAATGTAATGAATACATGATGAACAGAGGTTTATTAATTAAGTTTAACGTTGTCTGATATTCTTAGATGATTAATTTTAATAATTATCGCAAAATAACAGACGGACTAGACATGTATAGATCAATTTAGCTCACCACCCTGCTCATATTATTATAGATATTGAATTATATCACTAACAGCGTCCTCATTCTACGAAATTCTGTAAAACATAATTTTTGTGTGACATGATTGAAATATTTCTAGATTATGCCCTAATTCGATTTAATTTGCACACCAAAAGGGTGCTCTTTAGAATTACAAATTTTTTTAATTATTAAAATATATTAGGTTTCTTCAGATAAATGTTGTACGTAATGACATAAAGTTATCGGGATAGAAATAAACATACGAGTATATATATATCAAACAAAGACGAATCGACTTAGCTATGTCTGTCTGCCCGTCCGTCTATGTATACGATAAATCCAGTAGGATTGAGATATTGTAAAGAAATTAGGCTTACACATTCCTTCCATACAACGCCAATTTGTAAAATTACGTAAATCGTGTAAATTAAGTTATTCTTGTTAAAGTTCTACCGGGAATGGCCGGCATAGGACACAGACCCTTCTTCCATTTAAAAAAAAAACCTTCTATTTTTGATTTATCAAGAAAACTTGATTTCACTTAATTAATTTATCACGAAAACTTGATTTCACTTAATGGATATAGTAATGGAATTGTGAGTTCCAATCATCTGACAAAAAACACTATTGCAACGTAAGTCATTAAACAAGCATATAAATTATTAAACTATCCGAACTTGGGTTCAATTACTAGATTTTAGAATTTTTTTTTTACATTTTGCAGTTTTTATATATATTAACTCTATTTCAAAATATCAGTAATTACTATTTAAAAATGTACCTTGAAATTGGATATCACTTACTTAGTTATAAACTAGGGATTTTTTTTAATTTTCTGTGTAAATTTATAAACAAATAATAAAATTTTCCTGAATATATAATAACTACAAATGTAATATAATTATTATTAAATAACTATCTTTTATCACAAGTTTACTATCATTTAATATTTATGTATAAGCACATGAAAATCAGTTTTGCCAAGTTTTTAAATGAAAAGGTACAATAACCCTGGCTAACTCTTAAAAAAGCATCTTTCCGAAAAAGGCACCAAAATTGTATATGCATAACAAAGAAACAAGGCATTATAGTGAAGTACATTCAAAGGATTTGTAAGCAGTATTTTTAGTTGTAAAAAACTCAAAAAATGCATTCCACGCATTTTATATATTGAATAAATATCATTATTACCTTGGACTTATTCTGGGTATAAAATCGATTTGATGGCGAAGCCAGCGGCTTTTTAATATGGAAAACTGAATTAACGGAAAGCAATGACAGACAGTTATGATTTCATTCTTGAAATATATGCAAAATATGTATATATATTCTATCACTATTATAGCATGATTTTGTGTCCAGTGTTGTAAAACTGCTTACATAAAAATTTACTTTTTGAAGTTTACAGTAGAAAGCATTAAAATTTCGATATTTATTGAAAAAAGCACTAGTGTGAATATGTCTAAGTTGATATCATCCAAAAAATCTATATATACACTTTTCTATAATATACCTTTAAAACATGGCAAAGCGACTTACCTTTTCATTTCAGTTTTTCTAGTGATATTTTGTAAGCCTGCGTTTTAGCTGTATAATATTTATTATTCCTTTTTAAGTATTATATTATATTATTAGGTTATTTGATTCAAATATTGATATCTTTGCACACATACGTTCAAAACAACTTAATTTATTTGCCAATTTGTAATAGTTAGTTATACATAGCTTATTTTATTTATTTAAAGACCACAACACTAATGTTCGTACATACATAAAAACACCGATATATGTTATATTTGTGGTAACGAATGTTTTTATCCCATATACTAATACACACTTTACATGTCTACATCCAACTACATTTTACACTTGTAGTGAATTTTAGTTTAAAAAAACATAAATTTATGAATACATGTTTTTTAATTAGATTATTATCTTTTAAGATCTTTAATTAATTGTTAATCTATATTTATTATTTTAGAATATCTTTTAAACGTTTGAGTTGTCAAGTAAGCATGCTCATTATATTATTTATTTTATATTACTCATATATATATATATATATATGTAAGACTTTGGTGGACTGGTTTAATTTTAAAACATATACTGGTATATACATATGCATAACATATTAATATTTATGTGAAATATGTATACATAGGTATGTGTAGCTGAGCTTTGTAGTATATTTCAAATTTCTTTAAATATGTATATGTTTTTTTACGTTGTTTTTTTAAATAGTTTTTGTTTTTAATACAGTTTTAGGTAATTTATTTAACACAATTTTAATCCGACTTGGTAATTAAATTCTTTCTTATTACCTCTACTTTTTTATGAATATCTTGCATACCGGTATGCTAGGAAATATTTGTTTTGTTAATTTGCATTCACTTATTTAAAGACTTCTTAACACATTTGTTGTTGTAGAAAAGCTATAGTTGGTAAATATTTGAATTTATTATACTGAGAGTTACAAATACGCAATGGCGATTAACCAAACTTTAACAACGAACAGTATTATGACAAATCGAAACACTGAACTGCAACTCTTTACTGGTTTGGTTAACTGTAGTTAACTTAATGCTATTTGGCATGTTCATATGTAATACATATTTAAGTATCTTTCAATTATTGTTATTATTTTGTTACTTTTATTGTAAGTTTCTTATAGTTGTTTTTGTCTTAAAGTTTTGAAAACATATCAAAATTATTATAAAAAGTTATGTGTGTATATTTTGAAGTTTTTATTTATATATTTTTTGTATTTATTACTTCACCTGCATTTAACTTTATTTTTGAAAACCGAAATAACTGCTAACGTTAACAATTGGATTTATTATGAGTACTGGGTTTAAGTTATTGTAATTCTTTCTCTCTATTTTTTGTTACTGTGCTATCTATTACTATCATCCAACTGTATAGACTGAAAAATTTCGTTAAATAGTATTTACGGATAATTACTTTACTTATTTTCAATACATAATAAAAACTGAAACGTTCAGTACGGCTTGCTTTCTAAAAGTTTTATCCAATAATCTCGTTCTTGTTATTCTTTGTTGTGCAGAATATATTTGAATTGATTTTTTTTACGTTTCGTTTTATAATAGACAATATCAAGCTCGACATCGTGCACACGTGTCAGTCCCTTCATTTTAGCATTATTCTAAATATTGAGTCAGTATTCCCATATTCTTTGAGTTATATATACATAAGTGCAGACTGATGCACTTTCGTCGTTTTTTATAATTCTCAAGCGTAACTTATTGCTCATAAATAATTTCCAAATGTTGTTACTGATTCAGAAAATATTTCATCTCCTCGTAGAGTTTGCTTAACATTTTTGGACTTTAATTTATTTTTCTGTAACTGCAACATTCTGTTTACATATTAGAATGCTATATTAGAGTAATCAAATTCTGGTTTTTGGTGTATAATTTGTAAATAATCAAACTCTTTTTTCTGTGTATAATGATTTGTTTCCTTTTTTATTTAAAAACATCAAAATTTTAAACACTGTTATCAAAAACACTACACGTTTTTAATATACATATGGCTAATATACATATGGTTAATGCTTTTTTATTATTATTTAATTTATTTAAAATTGCTGATATTTTATTGTTACTATTTGATGTTGCTGTTGCATTTGTGACTAGTTTTACTTCTTATTCTGAATTTTTTTAATATGAAAGTCGATTTCCTGTAGTAATTTTAGTTTTCAAATCAAATTTTCAATCAATTTCAATTTTTACGAATTTTTGTTTAATCAACTATTCTTATTTTAATTTCTCAGATATTTTATATTTAGTTTTTATCGTCAAATCATTTAATACACGCAAGTGTCTCCTTATTTTCACATCACAGCCAATTTCATTTTTACTTTGTTTGACGTGGGACTCGATGGTATTTATGTGATGATGATATTTTTGTTGCTTTAATGATATTTAACTTCCCACAAATGCTGGCCATGATATCCAGTTTTTCAAGACCAAGTTGTTGTTGCTTACGGCGCTGACTGTTAAATGGGGGCATCAATGGCAATCGATCTTTTTCTCTGTGAAATGGAAATACAATATATGTACGTATATATATTCCGCGCTGGATGCTTCGACCAATAATAGTACATTTTTAATATTTGGTAACAACTAACAATTCATCGATGGCCTTTGTTATCCGTCTGGGAAATTTCCGGGTCCCAGTTGAAGTTTATCTCACTTAGGCTCACCCATCGTTTGACCAACGACTATGATGATCACAATGAAGACGGCCAGCAGGACCAGTATGCAACAAATGGCAACGGCAACCATGGCGCTGTTACTCATAAAACTGTTTTGACGCAGATGAATTATTAATGAAAGGGAATTGTTGCGCAGATAACGCTTATATAATGCTCAAAAGCTTAGGAAGATCTTCCAGATCAAAGGAAAACAACTTTTTTAACAAAATGGTTATCGAATTTGTAAGAATTTATTACTTCACCACTGTTAACTCTTTTTAATAATTCCAGTCACACTTTTGACACTACGGCTTTTAGTAAGCGATTACTGGGCACTTTCAGCTTTTCCACATATGTTGTGTTAATTTTCCCGTCTGAATTAAATTGTCACCTTTCCCTTTCGTATTTTTATTTATTAATTAAATTTTTTTGTCTTTTTAACAGTTATTTGTAGTCAGTATACTATAAGCGCAGCAGTAGTAATGTAGTGAGATCTCCTTCTATGCAAATTGCCGTGTTGAAAGTAATTTTTGTAATTTATCTCTGACTTTTTTGATATGTTTTGCTTTTTTTGTGCAAAGCTTCAAAATCCATGGATTTGCATAAATTATTTTTATTCTTTTTATTTTTTGGTTTTGTCTTATTACGCTATTACGTAGTAGAAATATATATGGGAAAATGGGTATTGTATTCTTTATGTCGATTTTGGAGTAAAATTTTCAAATGGCATCAAAAAAATTTTTCGACTGAATAAAAAGGCTTGACCTTTAAATGAAAAAATAGTAAAATCCAAATTAATGCTGACATGGATACCTAGTTGACCTTATTGATATTGAAACATAATGTGTAATAATAACTTTAAGCAAAAATATCTCTAAGGGGTGTTATTATGTATTTGCTAATATTTATTTTAAAAATTTTCCAAAATTAATTAACTTCTCTATGTATAATAAAAGATAATTTTAGTATTTGCTGAAGCTCCAAAGATGTTTATTTATATGTGTGGGTTCATATCCGCCCAGCTGAACACTGTTTACAAAGACCTATAATCAGCGTAAAACAAATGGAAACAGCCGTCTGCACTAATTCAACTTTCAATTGTTCTTAAAAATTGTGATATTCTTGGGACAGTAACCTTGTAATCTTAATTTTTCTTGCAGAAGTCAGTTTTTGTTCAGCAGAATAATAATATTTTTTTGATCAATATTTACTTTTTAAATACGAAATTATAGATGCGAGAAAATCAAAAGCTTATCCAAAAATTTCTATCATAATTATGAAAACATGCATATTTTATATTGCATTGAAAATCTCAATTTCGAAAAAACTGTAGTTACGAGATTATTGGTATATGATATAAGATTTTGTAAGCATATGTCTATTTAAAAAGATTTGAATTGATTAAATGCAAATTTAAGCTATGTGTCAGACCAACGTCCAAATTATAAAAAAAAATTTAAAATTAGTCGGCCCTCGGTAAGGAACGTCAACCGTTCGAAATGTATTTCTCACATGAAATAAAAAACTCCTCATGAAATCCATTAACCCTTCGGAAGCGCCTTAGAAAAAATTTTAATTCTTTCAATTCGATGGAAAAACGCATATTTCAAATTCGAGGCCAAAAATTTCTTTAGTGGTTATAAAAGCTCATTGTCCAAAAAATGTGTATCGTGAAAAATTCCAATGCAAGCGATGGAAATGAGTCTGTAAATATTACACGGTCACACAATATAATCGAGTGCGAAAAAATTAGAAAATATGTTGTAATTTTTATAATAGTATTACTCTTCGAAAATCAAGTTGAAGTAAAGTCTAATCTCTTTGGTTGTATTCTGAATAAATGTTTATTTGTATTTTTTTATTGTAAATAATTATCTAAAAGTAGCCCTTTTCATGCCAAGAATCAACCTTTATTTCAATATTAAATTAAGAATAAAAACTCAATTAATAAATATTTGTTCAAATTTACCACCAACTGAATTTTTTGTTTGCTGACAACCACACGAATAAAGCCTTTCATCACATATTTGGTTGCAGATACATTTTTACTAGGGTTGAAAATGAGCAAGGCAAGAGAACAACCAACTGAACAATGAAAAAGTAGTTTACCACGTCAAATTGGTGGCTTACTCATATATCTATATAAATATAAATAAAAACTCACTAAACTGGTACGCAATTGTCATAAGCACGAGCATGTATAGAAAACAGTAAGCAGATAACCTTAACCTTAACACCCATATATCGTTGACACTTTAGATACGCACAGCAAAATAATAGTGGTAGGTAAATGATAGAAAGTATGTCACCCACACTCTTATAAATGTTAATATATCTTCAACATGTAAGCCTACTTAACTGCTATATTTTTAAACACGCCAAAAATATGAAGTCAGTGTAGTGCTAAACTTTTCCTTCCATCAGTTGGATTTTACACTGGAAGGTAAATGTGGATCTTTTTCAATAATGGTACTGATCAAAGGTAGAGTATTTCAGATTATTAGAAAGCTCTATTTTTCACTTGAATACATAATTATTCATTTCAGGAATTTTCGCTTTTCTGAGCACAAATAAATATGGTTCTTACTAAACGTTCCACAGAAATTTTCATTTCAGTTTTATCATACAAATATATTTTCTTTTGTTATTCATTGGAAAATACATAGTTAAAAAACAAAAGTGAATCAAAATTACTTTTATTCGTATATTCTTTTGATATATCATGGCAAGAGCAAATTTTATCATTTGACTTTTCCAAAGCAAGACTGCTTTGAAGAAGAAAATTTTAAAAATCATAGCAATAGCAGAATAATAGATTTGCGCGGCGAACATACATACATATGCACGATCTATGCTTATATCTTTCGGTAATTCCTTACTCGGTCCCTGCAAGATTTCTGGGAAACAAAGCATTCCATTTAGGCACATCGTTTAAAAATTCAACCAAGTCGAATCATAAATTTACAAATTTCAATTAAATCGAACCGTAAATACGATTTTTTAGAATAAATTGGTCCATGGTACACCGTGACATGAGAATTTTATATTATTAGATGGATTTATAGTATGATATTAATAAAATAAAGCAGTTATGACTAGGGATATATTGGCTTTAGAAATCCAAAATTTAATCTATTTTATTAGGTCTTTTTACATTAGGTCAAAAATAAACTGTTAGAGGCTTAAATTTTTCTGAACTGAGATGACCTCAGTTAGAAAACAACTTATTTTATTTGAGATGTTGGTCTGGCCAGAACTCAAGCCTATGACTCCGCGTATATTAGCCACTCTTCTTCAGACTTCCCAAATCTTAAGATCGAAACAGTGGAATTTGTTGAATAAAACTACGAGTGTCTCAATTTTGTTGACCAAACAAGAAGCTTTTGCATGTTACTGAATAAGATGATTTATAATATAGTAGTCATGTTGCTGGATTTCTTTTATAATTGAGTTTTTCGGAATATTGTAAGGAAAAGATATTATTTATTGGAACCACAAGGCAAAGTTTGAGAATCTTTCTACTCCACAATTGTAATGGATGCTGTGGCTGTTAAACATAAAATGTATAATATGTAAAAGATAATGAGAAAGATAATAAAATTATTAGAGACAAATAATATAAAGTGAAAACTTTACTCTTCAACTTAAAAAACAAACACCTTCAGTGTCCAACTTCACATGCACATGGCATTCATGAAAAACTTTGTAAAAGTTATGAGTATACACTAACTTTCGATGTTAGGATAGATAAGAATAAAATTTTCTCGAATCGGTGTCGAGTAATCGAAAGTAGAAATATTTTTAGGGCCGTCTATGTTGAGAGCTAATGACAGTCGAACTTCTAATTCAAATCTGATAAGTTTTTAGGAATAAAACAGCAGTAAGTATTATTAAATCATGCACGAACATAATAAGGAAGAAAATTTTTGTTGCAGAACAGTTTAATAGAAGATGAGAAATAAAATTATTTTGTGACATACGTTTGTAAATATTTAAACTAAAAGCAATGACTTGGGGATCACTTTTATTTTTTTTTAAATTCCTAATATTCTCATATCCAAATTTTTTTTGCCAATTATTATTATATTGTATAATTAATCCATATTAAACTAATAATTATTATATTAATTTACAGTAAAAACATTAAGGCAACAACTCTTACGCCAATAAGAATTCTTAATGTAATAATATGCGCAGTATCTCATGGAACTCAATTTTAAATATGTTAAGTAGATAGCTAATGAAATTCTAAAAAAATTCAGTATTGATGTCATTCCCTGCCATTGGCTAAATTATTCCAATTAATGGAAATCATGTTGCTGAATACAAAATAGAATTTTTCCAAGTATTCGTCTATAAGCTATAAAATAAACATCAGCAGAAAAGTAAGTAATTAAAATGGAAATAAATCAAATACTTCACTGTACTTGTATGAAAATAAAATCGAAGATAGTGCATAAGAAAATTGTTTATATTGAAATAGTTAAAAATATACATTTGTGTTCAAACATATTTATATATACATATATATGTAAACAAGCAACCTTATAATTTTATAATATGATAAAATGTTTCATCAAGAGATTACAAAGACCAAACTTTGCAAGTCACTATTCCCATCTACATTGTGCTACATTGTGCGAAGGATTGAGCGATGACAACATTTGATGAGTCGGCGTTAAGAGTTTTCGAGAGGAATATTTTGCGTATGATCTATGGTCCTTAGCTAGCGCATTAGCAACTTTTCAGCCCATGAAACGATGAACTGCACGAGCTATACGGCGGCATTGACATAGTTTAGCGCATCAAAATAAAGCGGGTTCGCTGGCTTAGTCATGCGGTCCGAATAGATGGGAAGGTTTTCTATGCAGTATCCGTCGGTTGATTTGGTTGAAAAGTAAAGTGAAGACAGATCAATTTTATTTTTGGTGAATTGGAAATTCAACACCTATTTATTTGTATATAAAAGTTCGTATGACATAACCATGTTAAAAATACCAGTAAGCGCAAAAATGCACTAAAGAAGGAAGAAATAGCGCTCTGTTGTTGACTCGATTATAAGCGCATAAGCAGTGAGTACGTCAGTAGAGAAGAAGAAAACGTTTCATCAAATTTTGATTCCCTTCTTATGAAACTCAACTTCAACAAATCTTTGCCCGTAAGCTTCTTATAATTTTTTTAAGCGACGTTATCTTTTTAATTTTTATAGAAACCGTTTTTTAGAAAATTTTTGGCCTCAAATGTATGCTAATTGCATTTTAAAAGTTTTATAATCCTACAATGAGCTCTATGTTTCAGCTAGGAGCATTGAGAAAATACCTTCTGATATATTTTGTATCTGGACATCGAAAAAATTACCTCCAACCTTTAACTAAATAATTTAATTTTAAATTAACACCCTAAATTAAATCAAGGCCAATACTGGGTTTTGGAATGAAGGTTATATATTTAACCTGAAAAATCAACAAAATTGATGCCTAAAATGCAAAAGTAACTTCCGAAAGTGCGCATCATATAACCAAAGCGGAACAATTAAAATGATAATACGGTAAGTGAAGCTAACAAAAAAATATAACCTAATTACCGTTTTTAGCTAATGTTACACTTGTGCGACGCTTTATGCAATCATTAACCTGGCAAAAATATGTAAACTAAAAAAATTATAATATATTCAAACAAACCACCATGAATTTTTATAATTTGTCATAAAAGTTATGTAATAATAAACAGGAAAAATATGACTGAAAAAAATATTCACGAAATTTTAAGCAGGAAAAAGATGTTAATTGAGGGTCATTGTTTATGAAGGTGTTGATGCAGTAGTTAGTTGATTGTCTGCTATGAGTGATAGCCCGTGCCTTTGTTAACTCATTCATATTCATCAGTAAATATACATCACTTCATTCAATCATACAATCAGTAGGCCCTGCGGGTATGTGCAGGTCAGATCCGCACATCTCACTGCTTTAAATACATATACGTACTTATGTTATGTATATATGTATTTCTTTTTTTACGCACTCACACACTTCTACCTATGAACATATATGTACATATGAATGTATAATACATGTCGATAAAATTTCCTTTAAATTGCTTTTAAAGTATTTACTACTTTAGAGACATATTTAAAATTTCTTACACGTACTATGGTTTTTCTTCTTTTTATATTTGACGTCTACATAAAAAGCGCCGCAAACTGTACGTATCTGTATATTTATATTTGCGAATTTGGTTCTTTTGATATTTTAGTATTTTAGGTGGACGTGAAGTAAAAATTACTTTGTTCCAAAATTATTAATTTTTCTTTATAGCAAATACAACTTCGTTCTTTTAATAGTCGGATACAATAATGTACTTCAAATAGTAAAAAGAAAGAAAGATGTCGTTTTTTGCGCAGAATCCTCATATGGTATTGATTGATTATGGTTTTCTAGATAATTAAGAATAAAGATGCCAAATACGCATATGATCTTTTTGGAACCACTAAGTAAAAGCAATATAACATTTTAAAAATTTATATATTGTATTTAAATGCTCAGAATAATATGTGTACATAGATAATTTTAACAAAATTTTTTTTTTGCATTGATTTTTCGTGTATACATGAGTTCAAGAGGAGAACGTTGTCATCCTTCAACACTTTCTCTTTTTTGTTATTATTGCATTTCGGTCGCAATAGCCGAGTGGTTAGCAGCCCGTACTGCTATTTGAAAGTTTGAGTTCGAGCAACTTTCAAAAGTATATAAATTAATTTTCCGAATATTTCTGACATGAAATAAAAGCTCCTTTTAAAAATCCATCAGCCGTTCGGAGGCGGCGTCTCTCCATTTGTTAGAAAAAAAATCGAGACGAGCACCACAAATTGGAGGAGAAGTTCGACCAAAAAACCGCTTCAGCAATTACAAAAGTAAGTGCCTTATATATATCGGAATTTGACAACCCTAGTGTTGTAATATGGCAACTGATAACTTTATCGTAAAATTTGAAGTTTGTGTTGTTATATTTACATACTCATAACATTTTGACATACGAGCGCTATTTGTGTTGTTTACATAACTTAAAATATTTACTGCGACCAAAAAATTGAATTAAATCGCGAATATTATCGCGCGATTATATTTTATAATTTTCGACATGGATTAACTCAGCAACCGTACATCGATAAACTTAATTGAATATGTGGCGATGAAACTCCGTCAAAAATCAGTGATTATCGATGGTATGGTTAGTACAATCGAGGTCGTAGATCACTCTTAAACTAATTTCATGAAAATCACCCAGAAACAGTTGTTGCTCCGAAAACTATTGATGCTGTGCGTAAACTGATATTGCAAGATCGTTATGCGACCTATCAGGGAATTGAGATAACTATAGGCTTTAGTGGGACCAGCATACATTCAATATTGCATGAACATATGATTCAAAAAATATTTGTTCACATTGGATCCTACACAATTTGTCAACCGCTCAAAAAAAAAATATCGTGACAGGTTATGAATTGTAGACTTACGCGTATGAGCCCAAAGTAAACAACAGTCGACTGTTTGGATGTTTCAAGATTAGCCGAATCCAACCAAAGAAGTTCGAGCACGATGCATTTCCTAACAAATGGTTGCCTATTTTTTTGAAAAAAAACTGGACATGTCGCAACCGTACTTCTAGAATAACGTGAAACAATAATTTCTGAGTGGTGCACAACCGTTTATTGGCCGGTTGTCTTTCAAGAAATCGGTAAAACCAACTGCCGAGCTCTCACACATCGACTGAAACAACTGCATTTTTTGAGCACTCTAAACAAAATGACTTATTTTTATTCCCGTAGGAAAAAATAAACTGACAGTTCAACGTTTTCCGACAAAGCAAACTTTGGAGATACCTCAATCAGAGTGTCAAAAGTGCTTCGACAATTGTTTTAAATGCATGCAAAAGTGTATAGATCTTAATAGAGAATATTTTTAAAAACAACAAAGCGGTTTTTGATAATTAATATTCGTCTTTGTTCTCTAATAGCGAGATATATAAGTCAATTGTATATGGTTGTTTTTTGAATCCTATTCCCATATATTGCACAAATTGCACAAATAAACTAATTTTGAATACTGAAGAATCATTGCCTTTTACCTCTCGTAGGTTTTCAAAACTTAAATCCCAACTAACCTTTGAGCGAAAAACTCGCAAAACATCAATTGAGATAAATGCATAGTCAATGAGCGTGAACAAATATATGAATACTTAACAATAAATACATATTACAGATTCTGCCTTAAATCTATCACTGGGTATCATGTATGTAAGTGCTTTAGAAAGTGCACAGCTACGAAAATTTTTATTATAATACAGACTATGCAAAACTTGTATTTTAAGCAAATATCAAGCCAAAAGATGCTTGGTATGTGGATATGTACATATGTAACATATATACATATATAATTTAATCTTAACATAATCAGAACATTTCAGAATTGCACGTAAGAAAAAATTAAATACTATAGTTTCTTTCATTTCTAAGTATTGATATATGTATTTTAGTATTTTTTATGACGATTATGTTATTTTTATCGACAATATACACGTCTGCGTTGAATTCAAATAAAATGTAATATGGACTATAAAACCATATTCAAATAATCCAATTCCATAAACGAAAACAAAACGTAAATTTCGCGTAAACTAATAATACATTATGATAAAAGTTTTAAGTAAATATCTAAGTGTGTACTCATACTATTACTTTTGTAAATTTCTGTCTGGCCGATTTTCTATTAAATAATTCAATCTTTAACTAATAGAAATCCAGTATTAGAAAAGTCGTTATTTAAAAGTTAACATTCTGCGTAAAACGTACAGGGAATATATCGTTTAAATAGCCCGCTTATTAGGATTGTCAAAACTCCGTATGTCGTGAAGTTGTCATAGTTGTCCTTTTGCGATCTGTCATTTAGTTTATTTATCGTATAATCAGTGTTGTCAATCACCATCATTTCGCGCCGCAATTTTTCTTCAAAAAATTAATTCGAATAAATATGGGAAAATTTAAAATAATGGCCACCGTCGATAGCTTTTAGGCATTTAATTAAGATTTTCAAATTTAAAAAAAAAAACGTTAATTGTCTTTCTCCAATCGGCAAAAGTTGTTTCTATTAGAGTTTTAAAGGTTTTTCATAAGCTCTCCAAGCAGCTGTGAGCTGCCAAGTACAACATATGTTTCAGCAAGCCCTTTACCGAATTTTTACTTTGTTTTATGCATTGTTTTTGAATCGTTGTGAATTTTGTAAATCTTATTGTAGTAAAATTTTTGTTTTATATTATTATACATCGAAAAAAGGGGGAAAATTTTTTTTGTAAAAGTGTATGAGTAGCGTAAATATCATAATTTCTGGGTTCTATTGTATAAACCATTCACATTAATTTTTCAAACATTACTTTTTAGAATCATAGTCATAAAACGATAATGAGAAAAATTAAAAAATAGCATCAACACTATATTTCACATATTTGAATATTTGAATAAATGAATTTGAAAAAAATTGATTTTGAATGAGAAAAACTTGACATAGGAATTTAAATGTGTATTTGTTGAGCTGGTGTATTTCACACCAAGTATGCTATCTCAAATTTTCTGTATCACGACGCTTTTTTGATCTTATTTATTTTAGTTCTTAGTTCTTTACTAACAGCAGATTCATTAAGCAAAATTAGAGTAACTTTGATCATGATATTTTGCTTCAGCTTTAAAATTAAAAATTAAAAATATCATTCGAATATCTCAAAACCTGAGCGGATAGTAGAACGGCATAACTAAATTAACACAGTTATAGGGGAGACAGACTTCCTGAGTTATGTCGCATTAAGTGGCACAAATGAAAATTCGATTTTTACCCCTAACAAAAAGCGCTCTTCTTTTGACATTCACAATAGCAAAAGATGTCAAATATGGCGACATTACCATATTGATATTCTTAAAGCAGTTCAAATACTCGAAATTTTATTGTATTCATATCTCCATCTAAAAGAAGGTAATTCACGAGTTTAAGCCAATGAAGCCATCTCGTGTCGATATTACTTGTAAGTCAGCCTATGTACTATATCTATAAAACTTTTAACCTAAAAAAAAAAGGAAAGTATAAATAATAAAGATGATTCTCATTAAATAAATTTTCTTTCGAAGCATTTATTTAATTTTTAAATTGAAATGAATGATTCATATTAAATAAATGTTCTCCGTCTATTTAGGTTTTGCCATTTGAATATTTTACAGCAAAAATGAGAATAACTTAATTCCAAATTTTCTGTACTGGAAATTTTCAACACTAAATTGGTTGATTTGTGTATAAATAAATATTTGAAATATACTTGTACGAAAGCAAAACACACAATTTTATTTTGGTATTCACTGTGATTTTTCATGCGAACGAGTTATTTTTTCTTTAGACAGAATTGTTTTAAGTAAATAAATAACACTAACAACGAGATGCAAGAGTACACACAGATCAGCAAATCAAATTAAATCGATTACACAATTAACAAAATCAGCACACGGACCCGTTGCAAGGCAGGTGGCAAATGCAACGAAAATATCAGCGGTAAACAAAATATTTCCGTTAATATTTGTTAAATTCACCGGATACGCAGGCGGAAGTCGCGTTCCAAAACAAAGCAGCGAGAATAGAGCGGAAAAAAGTGAAGCGAGTAGATGATTTTCTAGAGAATTAAATATCCACCAAACTTCCGTATTACTGGCGATAGAGTTGAAGAGAAGCTTTGGCTAAAAAAAATACGAAGCGGTAAGTTACGCAGGCAAAAGCGACGGTAGCAGCGATAATTGTGATTTGAATTGAGTGATTTGAATATTCGCGCGCAAAATTTCTGTATGCGTTAAATTTCGATTTGATATTATAGCGATTGATTTATCTTATGGCTTAAAAACAACTGATGTGCACGGCCGACACGAATCGACTGATATGACAATCGGAAAATTGGCCAGGAAATACTAAATTGCCTTTGTGAAAAAGCACACAAATGTGTGTACCTTAAAAGCGGCTCTAGTAAATTCTTTGCATTTTCCAGTCGCCAGTAAACAGACATTTTGAGAATGAAAGCGCAGACTTAACATAAGAGAATAAGACTGGAAGTGTGCAGTTTTCATGTGGGAGAGCATGTGTTAATGTCAGGCGAAAAACTCTGTTATTAGCAAAGCCTCTTATTAAAGCAGCGTCGTAAAAAAATTTTCACTGTTATGATTATCTCAAACCACTATAGGCACCTAGAGATACATATATAGAATGTTATAACTGTATCAATAATAAAATAATATAATGCTTAAATTTTAAAATTGCTTGCAACATTCATCATTTTGGAATGGACCATATCATTTCTAATTAGTGCGTAAATATTTTAATATTTCGATACTTTTTGGTATTTACTTGGTACTTACAAAATTACACGAAATCACGATAGCACTTAGAATAGTTCAAATAAAATTTAGATATTTCTTACTCGGTACTCTGATCGTTCTATCCCTAAAATTTTTCTAATGTTTTCTCTCTTTACTCTGAAAATGATGCCCCAATCATTTCAATTGCTCTAAAAATAAAAGTTGGTTATACCAAACAAGGCATTTTAAAGAAAAAACAGATTTAAATTTCTTTGATCGATTTATAAATCTTGGTTTAATGCTATAAAATTAGAAGCGGTATTAGCTATTTTTGTTAGTTCTTTTAAAGAAGTAAACATATCCATAAAGTTCCGTTGAATTTTTTCAAAGTTCTAAATATTCGGTGTTAAGTGAACCAAGCCGTACAGATAAAAAAAAGCTCGCTTCAAGGTAATTATGATCTAATATTTTTTATGAACGGAGTAAATTCTGGTACAGAAGACGAGTTATCTCGTTACTTTCCCAGGATAGGAAGTATTGGGTATCCCCTTAACAAAAGAAAAAATAAATGTCGATCTTATGAGAGCATAAAAATTAGCCATATGCAATGTGTTATGTTTACATTATTAAAAACATGTTTTTAAACTCATCATTCCGCTTCACAACAATAAAAAAATTCAGTAGCATCTTAACAGCACTTTCTTCGTTGTGTTATTGAAGAACTCAATGGGATAGAACAGGGCTTAACACTATTTTCGAAAATACGAATTGTAAAAAACCGAGCATTAAGCACTGATTTCTCTCAAAGCTCAAACCAACAGCCTATAGAAAGCTTTGTTTGTAAACACATTTAAGATATCTCTGAAATAGAGCTTTTAGATATCAAATACAACATTTTCTACAGCTCTTCACACTGCTCCAAAGTCAGTAATTGTTACTCTCCATTTACAATGGATGAATGCGGGAGAACGATAAATTGATAAAGGTATGTATGTATATGAGAAGCTATGCTGGGTTCAAAGCAAAAACAACACACTTTCATTTATAAAGGGAATGTAAAAGTTATGTTATATATGTTATACATATATTTTTTATTACAATTTTATATTTTTTTTGGTAAGTATACATATAGATATCTACAATTATTTAACAGTTATCATCTTTGAATTTCATGTTTTAAAAAGTTTTAACTAGCAATTTATTCTGCTAGTTCTTATTTAATTTTGTTTGTTACATTTTTGTTGTAATGAAAAAGCTAATCCAAATTCACATTATTGTCAAGCAACTGAGAATGCTTCCTCTTGCCGAAAATAAATCGATACAGATAAAATCTGAACGTCAATTATAAATATATATATAAAACTTTTATTTGGCTTGATAATGTGAGCGACCTCAACGACAAATGGTTTTACTGACGCTTGCAGACAGGTAGATTTTATTATAATTTTATTTTCCCCATGCACTATACAAGTATGTATCTCTGGTCTCCTAAATACAAGCCTAAGCACTAGTTCACTAATCCCATCGTAGCCACATTTTCGGCAAATTTGTCTCGCCACGAGCTTACATACACTTGGTTGGTGGTAATGTAGTAATTTAAAGATATGAACTTTGCGAATAATGCTATTTGTGGTTTTGTATAGGCTTTCTGCTTATGGGTGCCTTGTTCTAGTTCACTGCCTGAACTTCAATTCAAATGAAAAATTAAGAAAAAATTTACAAATTTCATTAAATGTAAAAGCAAAATATAAAAGCTTACAACAAAAAAATTACGATGAGAAAGAAAAATGTTGAAAGATGTTTCGAGATGTAATTTTCAGGGCAGTTGAGATAATTTTCACCTTTTTTTCTTAAAATAAATTAGAAAATAGACTTAATTTATTAAAAATCATCAACCAATTATTTTAATATGTAATGTAATTGGCGCTTTATAGCCACTGAATCGATTTACGCCAGAGCCCCACCATCAATTTGTGGAGTACATCTTGATTTGTTTTCCAACAAAAGTAGGGACCTACACTTTATTCTAAGTCACCTCGAAACGACTGATGGATTTTTATGATGAGATTTTATTACATGTCGATGGCAACTGCAATAAGAAAAATTAATTTTCTATGACTTTGAACATTAATCGAGAATGTAACACTGACTTTCCAAATGACAGTACCTACTGATAACCACTTGGCTTGTGCAGTCGTCCTTGTTATATATTTATATATAATTCATGCTTTATGGCCGATGAAGCGATTTTTTGCTGAACTCCTCTATTCGAAGCCATCTCCGAACTGCTGATAAATTTTCATTTACATTATCTATTTTTAATTAACTTTCTATAACTTTGGGTACTACTGCAGGCGCCTATATTCTAACCTTCAGTTATTATTGAATGATCCAATTCATCGGACTCAAATCTAGAATTTTTTTAATATTTTATAAGTAATTAATTGATAAGTATTTCTGATCTTTATTTTTTCCATTACAAAACTATTACAATAAAATTTTATTATTTAGTCTTTCATATAACGCATCTCAGGCAGTGAAATGCTTATATATGTTTACTAACTAAAACTTTCTACTCAAAGCCATTATTTAATATGAAAAGCATCTGTAAACATTAATTTAACTCATCTCAGCGGAAATCATTTGTCAGTATTTGGCCATTCGAGAGCATGGCAACGTCAACAATCACGGTTAAATGTTAATTTTCCAAATCAATTCTATATTGACAGTTCACGTCAATTGTGATAAGAATCAACAAAACTTAAGACGATATATACAAACAAATACACATACCATATATATTTAACATCAATTCATCCCACACCTAATATTGGTGTTGGCGAATGATATTAACATTACTGCTCTACATCAAATTCTTTTAAGTACGAGGCATTAATCTTCTGGTAGCTTTGATTAAAATACAGAGTACATAGCTGTGTATATTTGTGGCGGTAAATGTGTAGCTTATTGATGTTACTTGAATTGTACAATGATACATAAATAAATTTCGCAAAAAAAACTTCAATTCGGTTGACCCATGTAGTAAAATGGGCCCGAAAAAAAGCTGTTTTGAAACTAGTATGCCGTAGAACCTCAACTAATCAACCAACCACCTCTTTTCCATATATTTAATACGGAGTGTATAAGTATTCAATAAAATACATTTTATTGATAAAACGTTTAAAACTTGCAAATGGTTAAAACGTGAACGCTTAATATCCAGCCATTAAAGCATTTTTTCTCCGAAAATTCCGAAAAATCCGTAGACAAAGGCATACATTTTGTTTGCTTTGAAGAATAAATTATCAAATATCAAAATAAAATAAAATGAAATGAAGCAAAATATAGTACCAAGCAATTTATTTAATTCATAAAAATAAAATAAAACAAAATAAATGAATAAAGCTCATTTACTTATAACCACAAACAATTGCAGGCCGCATTAAACAATTCAAAATAAAATTAATAAAATTAAATTAAATTAAATAAATTCTTTTTATTAACAATTCGAGCAGATTCAGATAATAAAATTGATAACAAAAATATAAATAAATCACTTGTTCGTTCATTCGTCTTTTTACTATACCTAATTCTTTTATTAAGAGTATAATTTTTAAATATTGAATAATATTATAAGAAATCAAAACATAATAATCGTTTCTAAATATAAATATAGCATAACCGATAGTACTAGATGGTAGTGTTTTATGTTTATAATAATTTGAAGTAGTATAATAAATTCTGTATATACATATAAAATTAAGTTGATAAATGAATAAATCATCACGTGTTTTCTTTTATACCAATTTGGTACTTTTGAGAGTAATAAAATTTCAGTAAGAAAATTCCTTGATTACTTTAATTTTTCACTACTGGGAATATATAGCGTTTGCCAATAAGAATGATATGATTTCTTTAAAAAAACACACACTAATTGTTAAAGAAATTCAAATGTTTTTTATTTAATGTGGAGTACAACCGATACAATTAAGTTCTGAATATAACATCATTCAAATGGCCTTCACAATTACTTTTGCAGGAACGAATTCGATTAACCAAATTTTTGAGCACTTTTTCCACTAAGTCAAGTCGTATGTCATGAATAGCACGTTCAATATTGACTTTTAAAGCTTGAAGAGATTCTGGTTTATTGCTAAAGTCCAATGACTTCAAATAGCCCCACACGAAGTAGTCCAAAAACTTTCTCGCAATAACTCGGTTGTTGCACGTGATGTGTGACACGTAGCCCTGTCTTGTTGGAAGCAGATGTTGTTAAGATCAACTTCTTCCAATTTTGGCCATGGAAAGTTGGTTATCATCGATCTATACCTTTCTCCATTGACAGTAACGGTGCTACCAGCTTCATTTCGAAAGAAGTACGGACCGATGATTCCACCAGACCAAAAACCACACCAAACTGTCAATTTATGTGAATGTAATCGTTGGTCATGAATATTTTCTTGGTAACAGAATCGACAGTTTTGTTTATTTACCGCACCACTCAGATGAAAGTGAGCCTCGTCGGAGAAGATGATGTTCTTAAAAAAATTGGGTTCATCGAATTCATTCCTGCAAAAGAAGTCGTGGAGGACATTTGAATGATGTTATATTCAGAACATAATTGTATCGATTGCACTTCACATTAAATAAAAAAACATTGGAATTTCCTTAACAATGAATGTGTTTTTTTAAAGAAATCATATCACTCTTATTGGAAACCCCTATATAATAGGTAGGTATTTGTATATACTCGCAAGCACATATGTATTATACATAGGCGAAATTTGTATTTTTATAATTGTTTGCTAGTAAATTGGGTTATTTATTTTACTATTTTCTTTATAAAAATAAATTGCTAAAATATGAAAGAGTTCTACTTTATAAATTTTTTTATTACTCTTTTAATCTAGTTTTGTGGTAAATAAAAACCGACAAAATTTTCCAATTCTAGCCTTTGACTCTATATTTACATCTAAAAGTATGTTCAAACAAAATAAATACATTATATTTGATTACAATATATATTTTTTAATTCAATGTTTATTTAAATTGTCTTCCAATAATCGTGCCTTAAGTCTTAATAAATTATCCTACTCTTTAACATATTCATCCTTAATTGATGTCCTTCTAACTCTCTAAACATTGCAATATTTTATTATTAATTATAACACAAACATCAATTATCTTTAGATTCCAAACATCCTCCCAAGAAATAGCCCGAAAAATTCACAGCTGAGCAAAGCTTTCTTATCAAAGACATTTTCAATTTGATAAAATATACAAATGTATGTTGATGTACTTTCTACAAAATTATTTAATTTGTTTAAGCGGGCTAACACAAAAGTCCACAGAAAGCTTAGCAGAAAAACTTGAGTGAATGAAATGTTTGAGAGAACTAGCTTTCATATTTTAGGAGAATAGCATCTATTTTAACACCATGACTATAAGAAGATGCTTACAGAAATAAATTTTAACAATTTTTATGAATTGCTGTATATATTCAAATGAATGCACCACAAATTTAATTATGTTTCTCGCAAAACTGTATTTCAATTTCAGAAAAACTATATTTCAAAGAAAGTTTTTAATATAAAAAAATTCTTTGCTAAGAATTTAAGTTACATTGATTAAAAATAAGTTAATTTTTCTGATTGCGGTCGTCCATCAGCAGGAATGTCAACCCCCCTGTCATGAAATAAAAGCTTCTCATAAAAGTCCATCAGCCATTCGGAGGCGGCTTAGAATAAGGTAGGTATATCCATTTGTTGAAAAAAGAACTAAAACGCACACTTCAAATTGGAGGAGGAGATTGGCCGACAATCGCTTCAGCAGTTACAAAGGACAAATAATGTATTTATATGTATACATGTGGTGAAAAATTGTTTATTAAAATATTTAATTATCTTAATTTAAATATTAACTTCAACAGAACATTTAAAAAAGTTGAAAGCCAAGTAAACTTTAAATTATAAATATATATGCATCATAATTAATATTATATATATATACATATATATGCATACATATATATATTTATAATTTAAAGTTTACTTGGCTTTCAACTTTTTTATATGTTCTGTTGAAGTTAATCTTTAAATTAAGATAATTAATATATATATATATATATATATATATATATATATATATATATATATATGTGTATGCATATATATTTATAATTTAAAGTTTACTTGGCTTTCAACTTTTTTAAATGTTCTGTTGAAGTTAATCTTTAAATTAAGATAATTAATATATATATATATATATATATACGTATGCATATATATTTATAATTTAAAGTTTACTTGGCTTTCAACTTTTTTAAATGTTCTGTTGAAGTTAATCTTTGAATTAAGATAATTAAATATTTTAATAAACAATTTTTCACGACATCTGGTCTACGTAGTTTGTCTTGTAGACGAAAATACTCAATATTCAAATTTTATTTATTAAAAGTATTTTCAAATTCAACCCAACTGCAATTTTTTCTTTATTTCAATTTTACAACAGTTTAATGTGAGCACAGCAGAGCACTGTTATGGAAAATGAAAGAGAGAAAAATATTGGGATTGCAATAATGTGCAGATTTCCAAGAGCTTTGGAGAGCACATAGAATTTTCTGTGAAATGGACAGTATCTGGAATGCTGATAAGAAAATCAGAGTATATTTGTGATACACTCAAATTGATGTACATACATATTTCAATATCTGCCTTGGATATCAATTCAACTCATATACTCGTACATACATATAGACAGATATGTAGTTATGTATGCCCCGAGCAGAATTTCCATTCGCCTATCTTCTCTTCTATTATCTTTTTTCCGTCCACGATGCTATTTCAGTTATTGAAAATTCAGTTATTCCTATTTTATAGGTAAAACGTTTAAAACATGCAAATGGTTAAAACGTGGACGCTTAATAGTCAACCATTCAAGGATTTTTCTTTTCTCTCATTTTGTTTTACACTTCTTCCGTTTTATATTTTTGTTATCCGGTGTTAGACATCAAACACTTCTAACTAAATAAAAGGAAAACTTATGCTAATTTTTGGGTTAGTGTAAGAAGATAAATGAATTGAGTTCAAATACAAAAAATATTTGGCCAAAAATGAGTGAGACAAACTTAAAAATATGTAAAGTTTGCTTGCAAGAGTAATATAAAACAAAAAAGTAAAATAAAATAAAATAATACAAAACAAAATTAAATTAATTATATATAAAAAATATTAAAAGTTAGATAAGAAAAAACACATTACAAAACTGAAATTATGCTACTCTTACACACGATATAATATGGACTTGCATTGAAGCTTTCCAACATTATTATTTTTTTGAAATAATTATTTTGACTGTGAAATTTGAGAAAGTGTATAAAGTTTTAATGAAGTTATCGAAAGCATATGCTACGCAATACCTTTTTTGCCTTTTTTGTTAGCAAAAAGGTTTGATTGAAAATTCTAATTACAGCAATTGCAGCTTAAAAAACTGGAACGGTTGATTTTTTGCTTAACTTTTTAGGTTAAAGAAAGGCTAAAATTTTCAAACAGAAGTTTCACAAAGCTGCGACTAATCATTATATCTAATTGTGTATGTTTACTTTGAAGAAGTTTATGAAAGAAATAAAATTATATGTGTATGTGTCTTTGCCAATTATTTCCACTCCAAAGCAACGAGATACCTACCTATATATACTCGTATATGTATATAAAGGAGGATGTATCTGTGAAGTTTTTTCTGGGAAGTGGACATGAGACCGGTCTAAAAATCTTATTTATTGTTCGATATACTTCATTGCTTAGTTAAGATATGTCCCAGCTCTGCTTCTGAATAGTGGACCTGGGACCGATCTATTGCCGCTGCAATATGCAAATAAAATATATTGTAAGCACGTAAATACAAATATGTAGCTAGGTTAATAATATAATAAGGAGTTTCAATTATAATATCTAAATTCCACAAGATAGAAAAGAGCCAAAACATCGCTATTGCTAGTATAACATTAAATTTAATTAAATAAAAGCTGCGATAGAGCCCATTTGCCTTTGGTATCGATACTAAACTAAGATTGGGTAGAAATGTTCTTAATGCTAGGGTCAGTTGTGAACGAAACCGATTTTCCTCTCTTCTTCATAGATCTTTTAGGCTGATAGTTTTAAATGCAAAGAAGTACTACCTTTAGATGAGCTTATAGCTCAGTCCAAAAGCTTTTTCATTATGAGGTTAAGCAATACTTTCTACTCATAACATACTCTAAAACCTTCCCTTAATTTAAGAGTGAACCCGAAGCGGCGACATTAATACTCAAAGACTCCGAACTTTCCATTATAATTAATACAAAATAACTCAATCCATAGGCTGGTAATCAATAAATATGTACAAACGAGCTACGAAAGGTTTATCACAGGTTTAACGAATATCACAGATAATATTTCCTGCTTCCATGGATTCAGCTGCCAAAAGGATATAAGGGTTTGGTGGTAAGAAAAAACCCTTATATCAAACAGTTAAAGATATTGAACATCCTTAGATGTGGTCGCGACTGGAGATAATTTCCTAATCTTGCGTTATTGCAGTATGGCTATCCTATAACACAGGAATGCGGAAGATAATGAAGTGGTGTGTATGCTAGACCCATTCATGTGGTTCGTTAAGTATAATGGATTTTTAATTAATGAAAACGTACAAGCTAAGAAATAAGAAAAATTGCTACATACGAATATAACCAACCAAGGGTGATGCTTTTAGACAATGAATTTTTGCATTGTCCAGCCATTGAGTGACCTTTCTTTCTCCCAGCGATATTAAAAATTGTATGTCCATGTGCGATATTACAAAGTGTATGTACAATCTTGTAGTGAAGCTAATGTCGAGATATTAGCGAGAAATGAAAGGAAATTTCCACTGCCGCTGCCTGTGTAAGTCAAACGGAAATAATTTACAAAGCAAAACCGGAAAAGTGAAAAAAGAAAAAAAATTGTAAGGGGACAAAATATCATTACAGGTAAAAAACAGAGAAATAAAAGAATTGTGAAATAATAACTGAAGTAAAGACGGCAAAATGTATTTTTATTATTATTATTAAGCTTGAATTTGAGACGTCTGCATGGAAATTTCCCTCACCTATAATATTTTATATTATACTATTTAGGATCATTTAGAAAAATAACTTTTAAAGACTCAACGAGTTCTTGGAATTCTTTTCTCCAAACAATATTTATATCATTCATTCATTTGTTAATCATAACTTTCTGTCTTATCTATAAATGTATTTGTCTTCGGCTAAAAGATAAGCGTTGACTACAAAAAGTTTCTATTTTACATTTTTACAGTAGAGGCTAAAAATTTTTATAAGCCAGTTGATTAATATATGCAAGTATATATCTGGCGATGATTTATCGTGTATGTCAAGGGAATAGTAAAGAATTCGATGTATAAATTTAAAAAGTATGCATCAGCGGCCACAAAATCCAAGTGATTAGCATTGCGTACTACCATTCGGAAGGCCAGGTTTCGAGTCTTGGTTCGACCAATAGCATGAATTATAGAAAATTAATTTTTGTTTTAAGCCGATTTGTCTGAATTTTTTAATTATTTACAGCTACCAGGTGAAGATTTTTATGAAAAACACATTTTTCCTGGAAGTGGACTGAGGAATGATTTTTTTGAAAAACTCTCATTTATTGTTTGATACACCTAAAATGTTGTACATAGGCAGCTTTTTACCTAAATTAGGACAAGGACCAATTTTCCCTCGGGTAGCATTTACTTGAAATTTAGTATATACATAGGTGGATTTTTGCTTAAATTAGCACAGGGAACACTTTCTTCCAGAAAGTGGACTTGGAACTGATCTACTGAAAAAATCGAGCTTATAGTTCAATTTACTTTAAATTCATTTATTTCCAGGAAGTGGGCCAAATACCGATCTTATTGAGATAAATATTCGTATGGTTCGATTTTGTTGAATTTTTGTACGAAGGCATATTTTTGTCTCTACAACAAACGACGGAATTAGGCTAGGTAGTAAGTTCAATTTGCTTGAAATTTAATATGTTGATAGATTTTTGTCTCGATTAACATTTACAATACTTTCTTACCTAGGAAGAGAATCAAAGATCAGCATATTGATACGGCAAAAATATATATATATAAATATAACGAAGATCTTAAACAAACAAAAATAAAAGGTATCATAAGGGTTTAATAATTTGAGTATGGAAAATTTCTAGAAATAAAACTGCAACTGCCCTTTGAGTTTGAAAAATCTCAATCGCGTTACAATATTCTAACAAAGCCTCTAATAATTCTGGGAAACTCTATATTTCGTCTTTTAAATGTACAGATCGAGTTTATTTTCATCTTTCTAACCCCTAATTTCGTTGTCGAACAAAGACATCAAGAGTTTCACAGTATTTACAAATTTGTCTTAAACCAACATTTAGGAAAATCGTCCCGGCAATCGAAAAATTTATATCATTTCTATATATGTATGTAAAAAAAAACAACTATTTTCAATTATCAGAAATTTGAATTTTTAGAAAACAAATTTTTTAAATAAAATATTTACTAAGCGGTATATATGCGACGAATCCCGCATGATAACATCCTTTATCGAATTGATTCTTTCTACAATGCAAGCTAAAGACGTGCTTTCATGAAAATATCAAACATAACATAATGCATTTTAAGTTTAAATATTATTCTCATATCTAAAAAATCGGTGTCCATCTTTGTTTGTATACACAGGTCTATATTTCCAAGTTTTTGCTCTTGATGAATTTTTAACAGATTTTCGATCCAAAACCTCACATCTGAACAAATCGGTTGTAAGAGGGCGATAAGTTATCTTGGCCTGATCCGTCAGCCTTCAAGAAATGATCGTATAAAAATAAAAATGCATCTGCATACCAAAAAATATCTCCAAAACTGAAGGCAAGTGCGTTCAAACTCATGGACATGCCTAAATCAACTTAGCTTGTCATTCTCACACAATCGGTATAAATTTTGGTGTGTCTATCTGTTGTCCTGCTGGTACTTATGTACATACCTACTTCGGACCAAACTTAATATACCATTTCATGTTCATGAAAAGTGTAAAAAGTTGTATTTCAATAAACTGGTTCTTTATTGCACAGCTTATCGTTCAAATTAGATACTTGAGGCATATACATACATGCATATATTTATAAATATATTCACAAATTTATGCGAAATAACTGAAAATTATTTAAGTGGAAAGCTTATGTTTCTGCCTGAGTAAGCTGCAAAATTCATATGAAGGTTGAATTAATACAAACCTTCAGTTTGTGTGATGGTGTCTATTTTAAAAATCAAGAACGTGATTTTTTTCAAGTATGAGTGCTACTTATTACTTACATATATTATTTAATACACTTTATCCTTCATATCCTACAATTTTTGTACTTGTTGTAAGGTGTAAATTAACGCTTATGTTAAAAGAAAAAATGCATAAATATGTATATTGTCTTTTTAAAATCTTTATGAAACTTTATGTCATGTGCCAAGCTGGCTGACAATACCATATTTGTGCAATGAATGAATGAAGGAATGCATTGTTGTCAGTGTCGCTGTTGACAACTGTCATTGTCATCTGAGTACACATAAGCACTCCCGCTGGAAAAAGAGACTCATGCTTACGGTGTTACTTCTGATTTAATATACGAAGGCTGTTTGATAAGTCAGTGACGTTTTGAATTTGTCACAGCACCACACTGCTCTCGTCAACTGTGATGGATTAATAGACTGTTAAATATTGAGTAAGCTACGCCATTTATTTTGTATTTGACAGCCATTAAAAGCAGACGTCCTCGTGAATTTAACGAAAATGAAAAAACTGAATTTCGAAACTAAAACAAAGACTTGAAAAATACTGTGAAGATTCTGCATCACCACTTTCAATGATTAAAAAGTAGTTTACTGAGTTCCGTTGTGGTCGTACCAGTACAAGTGACTGCCAGAGACCAAAGAACAATCAAGACAGTGGGTTTCTCCGGGTGAACATCCACCAAAGAAGTCCATGGTCCTTCACGGGGTGACATTCACATCAATTACCTTGAAAAGGGTAAAACGATCACCGGCTAATATTATGCATAGCCTTTGGACATCCGGTATTGATTTGAAGCAAAAACAAACGCCTATTTTGAGGGCTTTGAAAAAATCTATTACGGAAGAACGCTGGTCTAAACGTATAGAGCTAGAAGGAGACTATATAGAGAAATAAAACGCTAATTCGCGGTAAATAATATATTTTATTCAAAAAGTCACTGACTTATCAAACTATCCTCGTCCCTTAAAACGCTTAAAATTTATGGTACAAACACTTATAAATATAAAATCACATGTAGACCAGTATGTATACTCGTACGCATCATAAGCGACAATTTCTGAATTAAAAGCTTCATTTAAGTGTTTAAACACTAAAACACTAAATTTCTATCTCAGTTCCCTTATTTCTTATACAAGCCATCCTGCACGAGCAGGCAGATAAAGTAAGCGTCGTACCAATATAAATTTGCAAATAACTATTGCCGAAATTAGATTGGTTCGTATCATGAAATTATATTCGCGATTCTTGTTTGAATTCACATATATGTATGCATGCTTGCGACACAGCTTACTAAGGTCTTAGGCAATAGTTTAAATTGGTTTTCAGCCTTGTCTGCGCTTCTTTTGACATACTCGCAAATATACAAATACGTTTTCTGTGAACATATGTAAGGTATGTAGGTATCGCTTTAGTTACCCAGCATAAATTGTGAAATATAAAGGAATTATTATTTAAATTTATTTTAAAATTATTTTGAGTTATTTAATAGCCGAAAAATTTAATTTCGCAAGACGGTCACGCAGACTATTTTCCAAAATTGAAATTCAATTCCAATTTTTATGCTACATGTAACAGAACAATGTCCAATAGAATAAATGTAATCAACGAATATTTAGCAGCGTTGTATTGAGTGTAATAGCTAAGGCAGCCATTTAGGATGCCTCCAATCGGAACACGCCCGGTATCAAGGAAAAATATTCAAAAATTCAGTTACATTCAGATTTTCTCGCAATTATTACTTCCTTCACACATTTTGCTATCAAAAAATTGCAATATCAATATGTGACCACCCTCAAAGTAGTTTCCGCAATTTAATTTCATATAATTGCAGAAATAAAAATTGCAGTGCGCACTTATTATCTGCAATGTGATTTCTGAAATTTAATTCCCAATTGCTCTTGTATTTACTAACAAATTTTATTTCTGCATTTATAAGAAATTAAATTGCAGAAACACTGTTTTAAATAGTAAAGAATCGATGTGAAAATATACATGTGGATAAAAAAACTTTATTAGGCATATAACATACTTATGTAGTCATACACATAAGTATTTTATATATTTATATTGGAATCTTACTAAGATAAGCATTAATAAAACTTTTTTTTTCCAATTTAAGAATATAGTCATAACGAAAGCGAAACGTATTTTCCACTCGTTAAAAAAGACAGATTAAAAAAAAACATATTTTTTAGTGAAGCATTTTCCAATAATTAAGGACGTCGCAAGTCTATGAATTTTCTGCAAAAATTTATTGTCCGAACTCTTCTTTGAATAGTTAAATAGTTATCTTACACATTTTCAGCCATTGCAGTGTGACCGAACAGAAATTTAATTTGAAATGAAAAATCAAAAATGTCTCGGATGAGAGAATCCACTTTTGATGACGATCCTTGCAAATATTTTAAAGATAACAGTTTGAGGGTTTGCTCCTGAAATGTCCAGTCCGTTAGTAGGAAAAATTGCCCAGGTGATTGATGTCCTCGTCCAAGAAGTACAATAGAAGGAACAATCGCGCAGACGAATAGGTCCTTATGACATTTACTACAGCGGTCATATAAAGAAACGCAAATTTGGTGTTGGATTTGTGGTGAAAGAGAGACTCCGTCGCCGAGCCCTGGAATTCTCACCTGTGGAGCGTATAGCCACAATCCGCATCAAAGTGAAGTTCTTCAACATATCGCTGATTTTCGACCACGCCTCGAACGAAGTGAAGGACGATGTGCCCCCGCCACGATGTCAAAATCGTGCTTGGATATTTCAACCGCAGGCTAAGTAAGGAAGGTAGCTTTGGCACAACAGTCGGAATATTTACCCTTCATGATGAAAATGATGAAACATCGGCGGCCGCGATAGCCGAGTGGTTACCATTGCGTACTGCCGTTCGGAAGGCCTGGATTCGAACCCAGATTCGAGCAACATCCAAAATTGTATATATATCAAGCCCTCGGAATGTATTTCTGACAGGAAATAAAAGCTCCTCATAAAAATCCACCAGCCGCTCGGAGGCGGCTTAGAATAAACTTTAGGTCCCTCCATTTGTTGATAAAAACATCAAGACGCAAAACCACAAATTGGAGGAGGAGCTCGGCCAAAAATCGCTTCAGCGGTTACAAAGCGCCAAATATATATATATATATATGACGAAACATCCCCAAACGGACTGAGGCTGATCACTTTCGCCCGGGGACCGAAGTATGGTTGTAAGTAGTTCCAATTTCCGTCACAAGAAAATACATCAAGCTACATAGTTGTCGCCGGATCGAAAACGCGCAACCAAATCGATCATGTTGTGACCGACGGAAGACATGTCTCCAGTGTTATAGACGTACGTACGTTCCGAACACCAAATATCGACTCGAGTCACCATCTTGTAGCAGCGAAAATATGCACATTCCTCTGTGTAGCAAAGCACGCCCGTCAACAAACACAAGGAAGGCTTAATGTCGAAAAGCTTCAATCACAACAGACTGCAGTGTAGTTTTCTACTCGACTTGTACTCCTGCTCTTTCACAGCACTCATCAGCACCTCTATATAGGGAAACTGTGGAACGTTATCTGAAGCTCCCTACGTACCGCTGCTGCAGAAACAATTGGATTTCAGCAAGGCCAAAAAAAGAACTGGTACACCTGCAGGGTGGGATAGATACAGAGAGCTGAAGAGGGAATTCAGACGCATTTGCAGACGAACAGACTTACAGAAGGTTTCAAAACCGAAGCATTCTCATGTAGAACCAAGGAAGTAATCTGGTTACCGATGTTAAAGACATACTGAGCTTATGGAGGGAACACTTCTTCAACCTGCTGAATAGCAGTGAAAGTGATGCACCCGGATGTGGTGACACCGAATCCCCAATTGAAGATGATGGAATAGGCATTCCAATACCCGACTGTGATGAAGCTCAAATAGCGATTGCCAGCTTAAAAAATATCAAAACGGCGGGAGCCGATAGCTTACCGCCAGAGCTATTCAAATACGGTGGCGAAGAACTGACAAGGTGCATGCATAAAAATATCCATAAAAAGATAGTCCTCTCGGTCTGTGTCAATTATCGTGGAATAAGCCTCCTCAATATTGCAAACGGTCCTATCCAGTGTAATTTTTGAGAGGTTAAAGCCCACCGTCAACAATCTGCCTTAAAGCTGCCTTCGATAGCACAAAAAGGAGCTGTCTCTACGCCGCTATAACTTTGGTATCTCTGCAAAACTTATAGGGCTATGTAAACTGACGCTGGACAATATCTCATGCTTATCCAGAATTCTGTTCGGTACCAAACGAGATTTTAGGCAGGGTGACTATTAATGGCATATTCCGATGATATTGATATAATTGGCCATAACAATCACACCGTTAGTTCTGCTTTCTCCAGGTGAGACAAAGAAGCGGAGCTAAAGGGTATCATGGTGATCGAGGACAAGATGAAATATCTCCTGTCATAATTCAAACAGTCAGTGCTTTTGCGGTTTGGCTCCCTTATCTCAGTTGACAGTCATAACTTTGAAGTTGTAGATATTTTCGTCTATTTGGAATCAGCATCAACAACACCACCAACGTCAGCCTTGAAATCCAATGCAGAATCACTCTTTACTTAGTATTGAAAAGAAAAGTACTCTCTCGACGAATCAAAACCAAACTCTACAAGTCGCTCAAGCGAGGACGATGTAGACATACAATGAGACGGCACGGCGAATATCGCAGATGATGAAGCGATGAGTTTTACAAGTTATACGACTACATTAGCATAGTTCAGCGATTAAAGAGACAGCGGCTACACTGGCTAGTTGATGTCATCCGAATGGATGAAAGCGCTCCAGCGTTGAAATTTTTCGATGCAGTAGTTGCACATTAGAGCAGAGGAAGAAAAATACCTCCACTCCGTTGGAAAGGTCAACTTCAAAAGGACCTGGATTCGTTTGGTATTTTCAATTGGCGTCAATGACAGCGAGAAGAAGAAACGAATGGCGCGTAATTATTGATTCAGACATAATTGCGCAATCGGTGCCTACGTCAATGTACTAGTATTAATAGAACTATATGGTAATAAATATTTAATTACAAAAAATTAATTACAAAAATAATGTATTTGCTTATCGCTGTTTTTCTCTTGGTGAGAATTTTTCCTTTTATATAACGCTCTCATAAGATAGGTTCTAGAGCTGAGGCACTATGCTTTTGGCTGATTGAGCTATAAGCAGGATATTTGCTAATCTTCTGCGTGAGAAAAAATACACCAGAGATTTCAATAAATTGGTGAGTTGTTAAGTATATTACACAAAAGTAATTAATATTTCTGCATTTCTTTAAAGAATTCTAAACGTCAGTATATATACTTCATTCCAAAGATATAAATGAATATATATCAAAATATGTACATATGTTTATGTAAAAGTTTTCAAACAAACGTTTTGAAGAGATTTTCAATTTTATTATCAAAGGAAGATATGATGCAAAATTTATATTTTTTGAAAGTGAGCCAGAAAAATCACTTTGCATAGCAATATGTAACATGTAAATTAATGAGCGTATGTATGTTAGAGAGTTTATACTGACGTCGAGGTTCGAAATAATTGCTCTTACTTATATTCATATATGAATAGGTATGTATCCAGGCATGCATGTACAAACATATTTATTTATTCCATATGAGGAATACTAAGTTACAGCAAAATAACCGAAAAACCAAAAGTGAAAACTGTAGTAGAGGTTACAAATATTATTTATGAGCTTAGAATGCAAAGTGAAAGTCATAGAGCATAAATAATTGAGTAGTTCGTTTAATCAATAAGATATTTTCTGAAAAGGAGCAAGTAGAAAAAACCAGATTATTGAATTAAGATGTGAATAATAAGCTATAAACATATATTCCTTTCGGCAGTTTGCAAATTTTCAAGCTAAAAGTAAGCACTCTAAGTTTAAATTAACATATTTTACAAGGACACATAAATTCATATATGTAAATAAATGCATCGAAAAAAGTAAAGATGGAAAAATAAATGAATTTCAAGTAGAAATAACGGTAACATCATGACATCACTTGCAACAATTCACCATGCGAGTCATAGATAGAAACGAGTTATCATAATGTATTTTAGGGAATATTTAATTACTTTTCTGCTAGATTTTATATGTTAAATTCTACATTCTGGTGGGGATGTACTGACACTTGGTCAGATTTGGTTTTACTCAGAAATCCTATCGAAATTGAGAAATTCTAACAAAACCAAATCCGACTCGAATTTCCATTACTTTGTTGCTGCGTTAATTTACGAAACATAGACTATTTGTTGTTTAAAAACTCTACAAGAAGTTATATAAGTTGTTGGTTTGTAGTTAAGATTACCATTGGAATTAGAGAAGAAAATAAAATAGAAAAATTAAAGATGAGTATGACTACTGCAATACGCATGGTCTGAGTTTCCTATGTGAAGAAGTTGACCATGGGTAATTTGCTTTTATCATAAATATCATTTAATTAATTAGAATCAGATATATATATGTCACTTACCTGCGGAAAATAATGGCAGCATATTGAAGATAATGATAAGAGAGAGTAGAGTGCGTGAGAATGCCTGCAGGTCGGCCAAGGTAAAGAGCACTTTTGAGCGCAATGCAGCCAAGAAAGTTGAGCATATTGCTGTAGGTGCAGTTGCATCCATTGCAATGCAATCACTATTATAGTCAAAATCACTTGTTGCTGTGACACCGCCAATATGGAGTACTTTAGCGACAACGTCAAAAGTGTGGTAAGAGCAATTGTTGTTGTTGTTGGATATTTCATTAGAATGGAAAATATTTTGTTGGCCGAGCATTTCATTAACCGTTTTTGTGGATTGCAAGAGCAACGTTGTTGTTTTTTCGGTTGTCTTTTTAGGTTGTTGAGATGTTGCTTGGACAGCGAATGAGCAACGGTTTTCCGAAAGAAAGAGTTGTGATGAAAATTGCAATTTGAAATCATTTGATTGAGCTTGTTTTTCATGTTGAATTTGTTCATTTTGCTGTTCGTTAGCATTTCTGGAAGATTGGAGTGTACATGACGAAGGCTGAGCAACGTGTGGATTGCCCAAACAATCACAGCCACCAGCTGTTTGGCTACTGTCTGCAACAATAGCAATACCTTTTCTCTTTTGTTTCGTTTCGTTTGATTGGCAGCATTTGGTTTTGTTGTTGCTTTTGTTGCCGCTATTGTAGCTGTTGTTTTGTGTATTTTGTGTGATGCGAGTGGAAGTAGTTGATTGCGGCCTCTGTTGTTCGCAAGTCCCGGGAGATATTTTTCTTGAGCCCTTAGCAACGCCAACATCAAGGTCAAAAATGTCATGACATATTTGTTGTTGTCGGTACTTTTCCTGTTTCTGCCACTCGCTGTAGTCGTCGACATTAGATACCGTTGCACTTGACATACCCGCAATGCCTTCATACCACAATTCCGCCCCACTGCTTTCCGAATGCCGTCTCCTTTGTTTTTGTTGTTGTTGTTGTTGTTGATGTTGGTTACTTTTATATAACTCTTCCAATTCAGCACTTTCACTTTTACTTCTACCTCTGCGTCTACAATCCCCACTGTGATATTTACAGACGACATCATCTGCTTCTTTCTGACAACATTTCTGATTTGGCCACACAAATGGTGGTCGTTGGTTTGATCTCGGCCGCTTCGGAGCCGTTGTTTGTTTCCATGGCAATGAGGTTGCAAAAGACGGGTAGTCGACTTTGTTGACAATACTCGTACTCGCATGCAATTTAGTAAATTGTGACGAGCCTTGTTGTTGTTGTATTTGTAATATGGAATCGTCTGTCGGCTGATGAACCTTTTTCGCTGTAGCGTTAAACAGCCGTCTTGTGTCAGATTCGTCAGCTGAAAATGTGTTTGGCAAACGTTGTGTCGAAAGCTGTGTGGATGTGGTTGTTGTTGCGTTGTAAGCTGTACTTGATGGCTGGTCTGTAAATTGTTTCCGCTTGTTAGTAAAGCAGCAAGTCTCTGGTTTGCCGGAAGTGTATCGCACGAAACAACTTTGATCAATTGTTGCTGTTGTCGTTGAAAATGTTTGTATTCGTTTTTTAGTTGCTGAGTTCCTAGTGCTGTAATTGTTGTGTTGTAATATATGTGCTGAGGCCATGTTGTGCCCTATTTAACAACCGAAAAAGAGAGAAAATGGAGATGAAATATATGAATGATGGTGTTAAAACATTTATTAAAACAATAAATGTAAATCACAATCGCAAGAGGCTCGATTAGATGCAGAATGGTGTCACTGATATAAATAGAGAGATAAAATTTATTAAAATCAGTACTCCAAAACAGAAATGCTTAAAAATGCTCATTTTTTACAAGAACATAACTTTAATACAAAACTAAATGAGGCATCCGAAAAAAATTTAGTTAAAAATACCTTTTCAAGACTTATTGAAATACATTTGGCTCTTTGACTCGTTTACGAGTCACGCTTTTATAGAATTGTGGTGATGCTAGAATACAAGAATATAGGCTTTGTAAGAGATTCTTTCAGTAAAAAATGTTCGATTTTAAACTGATGGTCCTGCAGTTATATCATCCCCAGTAAGGAGAGTCTCAAAATCAAGTTCTATCACTTGCTCCTCAATCTTCATGCCTTCATAGGCAATACTCCGTTAAATATTTTGTCAACATCCTGAAATCTTTGATGAGATTTTTGTTGCACGATATCGGCATAGTTTTTGATGGCACTACGGAGGTTTACCATTAAATTTTTTTTACTTCCGGGAGGGGTCCTGGTAATTTTATAATTATATCTGGCTATAAAAGGACATCGTCTTTAACTATACTAACAATTATCATACTTATATTCATAATATCACCACATATCAGCAGGAAATCACTTAATTGAAGTGAAGTTCTGAAATTACATATTCCCAGCGTACTCAATTAAAGATTATCCCACTTGAAAATTGCTAGACTTATCCTAGAATCAATAGACATCCTCTGACAACACTTTTGTAACCATACGACTTAAATTTAACTGTAAGTAAATTTTCTGGAAAACACATTTTAGAAATCCCCAATTTTGAGGAGACAATTGACTTTTAATAAGCCTGCATAAATCAGCACATCCGCTTAATCAGCTGGACAGGTACAAATTAAATGCTCTTAGCCCATCAAAATTAAGAATAAAAATAAAAAATTTACAAAATATTATTATATCCTATTTGTTTTGCTATTCGAGCTTTAAAGCAATTTTACACCCAACCCAAAACAAACATTTTTTTTACTTCTAGTAGGTAGTTGACATTACATGCTCGGTTGAAGTTTCCTTTGTGGCAATGAATAAATGAAGTAAATTGTTATTGGTCATAATAACAAAATCGAATTTTCTACTTATAGGCTCAACAGTTTTTTATACGATTCCTGTCCTTATTTTCAATTCATTATTTGAGTTTATTTTTGATCCTTCCGTTTCAGTTTTTATACATATATTTACTTACATATAAGTCAGGGAAGGGCATTTATTGCTTGCCATTTGAAAACACAGGTACTCTTGAAGGGTTATATCACTTTTATGACGGTAACTACTCACAAGGTGTGAGGGCGTATGAGCAACATTACAAACAGCTATTAAGCTCTGTCATTGGCTCCAAATTTCAAAAGTATGTACAGTTTGTGCGATGAGGCTCACAATAGAATTAATAACTGATTGGTTTTGTTCAGTTGATTCTCCGACAGGGTGAAAAGTTGATGAATATTGGAACGAGTTCCCGTCGTCCCTTGTCAAATTTGGTTTGGAGACAAACCGGTTTGACAAGTTACGACGGGAACTCGTTCCAATATTGATCAGAATTAATAACCTTTTTGACATGAAATAAACTAAAAATTTTACACTATATATAATAATGTCATATATTAGTGGCTGCTTTCATAAGGGTTAAATTAATTTTTAATTCCCAGGACTGTAAAATTTTGGCAGTTTATGATGGATTATCGATTAGCAAAAACTGAAAACGGAAAATATGGTCTCTTATACCTTAATGGTGATTAGGGTTCGAAATGGCGGAATACATAAAATGCAGAGAGTCTAGAGTTATGCAGAGATTTATACTCCTCGCGTAAATTAAAGAAATTTTTTTAATATAACGGATTTTTTTTTCAATTTCTCTCTATGTTTTTTCAAGTCTGTGTAAACTGGAAAATCATAGTTAAACTTAAGCAATACTTTTTGCTTCCATTTTCTTGTTCTAATATGAAATGAAACTAAATAAACAATATTTATGTACTAATGAAACTCTTACTTATTTACTATATAATTCTTTAACATTCTTTCAATCTATCAAATATGGAAAGACATTCATGAAAATCAAACGAAAATTTGTCTTGCCAACAGACACAAATTATGGTGCACATATTCATCCACTTACTCAAGAAATTGGTAAAAATTTTAAAAAATTTGCGACTGGTTCATTTACAGATATTATAAGGCCTGGCCGTTTTGGTCGTTCCACCCCTAATATCGCCACTGTAAGTGAAGGTGCAGCCGAAACCTCGAAAAAACTGAACCCTGCTTACCATTCACAATGCCGTAGTTACGTCGATTGGGTGCTTGAAAAACAGGCAGTGGACCGCGATTTTTCCATCCATTATTTATTCAGCGACGACGATCATTGGATACGTAAAGTGGATAACCATTTATCAAGGACAGCAGTATCGAGAAGGACGAGGGTTATTGGCACAACAGCCAGCTACAGAACAACAAAATTTGGAAACTATCATAACGGAAAAAATAGCCATACTTTAAAATAACATTAGTTTGTCATATAGATTATATTTTCAAATAAATGCAATAACACTGGTATCCTTTTAAAGCCTTCTACAACATATTAAAACTTTTAAACCTTAAAAGCTCTTTATGATATATTAAAGCTATTGAAGCTTTTAAACTTAAATGCTTGCTATAACATATTAAAGCTTTTAAATGTGTATACGCTTCCATTGTGCTTTGCATACCGTGATAAGCTCGCCAAAGAACTTGGTACTAGCAGCACTCATGTGAATAGTTACAAGCTTTATTAGCTATATTTGAGAAGCTCTTTTCAGCGGTTACAAGGCACTAATTATATTTATATATACTTGGAAGGTTCATTGGCATTATTTGCAAAGCTCACATGCACAATAGGGTAAATGCTTATTTAATTGCACAACACAACATCGAACAGTTCTTTTGAAACAAAAAAACAAGTCATGAAGACCATGTCACTACTGGTACCAGAACGTTTTAATAAACCAAAAGTAAAAATTACAATAAAAATAAATTTGCCTTCAGTGAGATTCGAAGCGTCAACTTCACGTGCTACAATTATAACCTCTAACAACTCGGAGGTTGTAATGACGTAGGAAGTAACGACTAACTGCGCAGTTCAAATGAACTTATTAGAAAAAGAAACCCTCCCTGGTGTGCTAGAGATAATACGAACGACATGATGGTGAATATGATTAATATTACCGTTATTGCAAGTCGGGATAGCTAAGCCGTCACCAATTATCTGCGTGAGCGGAGTTAAAATAAATTTGTAAAAAATTTGGCAAATGCATAGGAACTAACCACTTCCACACTTTTTCTTTATAGAGACGCAATATAGATAAGACTAAAATTCTAGCATATTGAGAAAAAAGCTTTCGCCAAGTCGTTACTTTTCTTTCGAACAATAATAAAAACTATTAATCTTATCCTCTTCAACTGCTAGATAGAGTCCTTATAAAGGTTATAGAAACCACGGTAGGCTTTCATGAAGTAAAAGATGTTTTAGAAGAACGGGGTTTCAGTTTAAGGTTCGTAACTAATATTATTAATAAAAATAATAATAATATTAATAATAAAAACTATTATTCTTATCCTCTTCAACTGCTAGATAGAGTCCTTATAAAGGTTATAAAAACCACGGTAGGCTTTCATGAAGTAAAAGATGTTTTAGAAGAACGGGGTTTCAGTTTAAGGTTCGTAACTAATATTATTAATAAAAATAAGGTACAGCAAACCAATGAATAACGTGGTATTTGCACCTAATTCGGTACAATTGGGGAAAAACGAAGTACAGTAAACTGGTTGGAAGTTGGCACAGTATACTTATATATCGTAATTTATGTGTTTACAATGCAAACTATGATTTAGGACTTAATCAAAGCCTACAACCAGATGTTACTTGCTTCCGCAAATAAAAAATTAGTGAACTAAAGATCTGTATATGGAACGCAAACGGTATTAGCCAACACAAGGCAGAACTTGATTTTGTTTCTCCAATGCACCCAACATATTGGCCAACTGATCCAAATGAAATACCTGACGGCATTGATTTAGCAGTTATAGAAACCTTATAAAGGCCCATTTGTTATCCAATCATTCTGAAATTGTTATAGAAGACAATATTAATTTGTTCAGATTTCTGCTCTCAACAATGGCTACTGTAGTAACACCAAAAATCATCAGTAATGGCATTTTCAAGCGGTGAGAATTTTTCATTTGCATTGCGCTCTCATATGATAGGTTATGACAGCTGAGCCGCTATATTTTTGGCTAGTTACAGCAATAGAACTTACTCCACAGAAATCGGTCGGTGTTCGTAATAGAAAGGCACTATTTTATTTTTTAGTATTTCATAAAAGGGGTCGGTTTGAACATACCACTAATTCTCCAATTGAATTCAAATTTTTTATGCAATCAAAAAATATTTTTTACAAATGTATAAATCACAAACCAGATGACCAAATGAAGAAAAATTTGGTAAAAATAATATATGATCCTTTGTAAACGAGACGTCAATATGAAGTGATGAGTACATTTCAAAATTAGAAAACTTTCATCCAAAAGTAAGCCTATTTTCTATTTTCGAGGCCAATCTTTAATTAATAATAATAATAATTGCCAGTTTTTTTTCTGATTTGCGGTGTGCGTCTACAAGACTTTTCTGCAAATGGAGGTACTTACATTTTTAAGCCGCCCCCAAACAGCTGATGGATATTTATTAGATGGCAATATTATTTTGGGTTGGATGTTAGCCTGGCAAGGATTCAAGGATCAAACTGATGACAGTCCACACCACAGATTGGTTTTATAAATTAAGATCAGCCCAGAATGACCAAAAACCAAATATTCCCAAACTACTTTGAAATAATCCTAAGTTCGATATAGTGTGAAATTGTTCTTGAACGAATTCGATGAACACAATTTTTGAGCACTTTTTCCACTAAATCAAGTCGTATGTCGTGAATAGCACGTTCAATATTGACTTTTAAATCTTGAAGAGAGTCTGGCTTATTGCTAAAGACCAATGACTTCAAATAACCCCACAAGAAGTAGTCTAACGGTGTTAAATCAAAACTTCTTGGATACCATTCAATGTCACAATTTCTTGATATAATCGAATCTCCAAACCTTCTTCGCATGAATGCGGTTGTTGCACGTACTGTGTGACACGCAGTCCCGCCTTGTTGAAACCATTTGTTGTTAAGATCAACTTCTTCCAATTTTGGCCATAAAAAGTTGGTTATTATCGATCTATACCGCTCTCCATAAACAGTAACGGTGCTACCAGCTTCATTTCGAAAGAAGTACGGACCGATGATTCCACCAGACCAAAAACCACACCAAACTGTTAATTTGGGTGAATGTAATGCTTGTTCATGAATAATTTGCGGATATTCTTGGCACCAGAATCAACAGTGTTGTTTATTTACCGCCCCACTCAGATGGGAGTGAGCTTCATCGGAGAAAATAATCTTCTTAACACAATCGTTGTCGCTTTCAAGTTGTTCCAAGGCCAATGAAATGAATGATGTTATATTCAGAACTTAATGGTATCGATTGTCTTTGACATTAAATAAAAAAACACTTGAATTTCCTTAACAATTAGTTGTTTTTTTTTTAAGAAATCATATCACTCTTATTGGAAAACCCTATATTTAGAATGAATTATTTCCATTAATATAGGCATGTATATAAACATAACTGCTAATAAAATTGTAAGGAATCGTTAAGAGTTCAAGTAGGTATTAACAGGACATTTGATCTATCGTTCTCTAAGAATATTTAAGGTTCAAGTAAATTTATGAAGTTTTTATTGAAAAATTAAATAAACAAACAAAATTAAATATCATTTTGCTGCACCTGCCGCTGCATCTGATAAAGCTGTTTGCAAAAGATAAGATTATAATTTGCACTCGATACGATGATTGTTGTAAGTCAGAGGAGGCGTTTTTATGGCAAATTTTCCAATTATCGCAACACACCTCATTGTATATCCTCAACAACGCACACAAAAACAAATTTTATTTTTGTAAAGATGCACATATAGATAAACAATAACAACAACATCAACACAAGCCACGGCCAAGACTTCACGCTGTCCATTTCGGATATACATATATAGTTGTTTATTTGTGTGGATGTGGATAAATAACTTGAATTACAACTGCAGGCGGCAGTAACAGTGTTGTCTCATCCTGTTATCCGCTCCTTCATTTAATCGCATCAACCATGCAAATGAGATCCATCCGTTCATCAGAGTGCGTTTTTAATTATTTAACCGGAATACAAACGAAAGCATGGAATGAAGCACAGAATGAACACACTCATATACACACAACAATTAGGTCAACTGTTTACCTTCACGTAGATATTTACCGCAAACACAGACTCCTGCAATAGTTAATCCTGCTCAAGCTGGGGCTGCTGGTTAGTAGTTTGGATATTCGTTTAGGAAGTTTACGTGTTTGAATTCAATTGCTATAATAGTGGTAAACATGTGGAATATGTTGCTGTCCATCTATACGTCTATACATATGTTTGTATATATGCCCTGGCCACATGAATTTACAAACTAAAACAAAACGAAAATTGACATGTAGAATAGGTTTCAGCCCTATGACTTGTTGTCAAATAAATTCCAAATGTTTTTGAGTACAATTTATCATTTTCGACTATTGAGGCCAATCACTTTAAGGCTAGGTTAAACGTAAGTTAATATCATGCTTCTAACTGTGGAAGAAGTATATTTTTAATATAAGTAAACCCCTTCAGGAGGTAGGTACGTCTTTTTTATTGACTTTTACAGTCGTTCGCAAACTTCAAACCTTGCTTTGAATGTGTGATTAAAATTGCTATGCCTCTGCAAAAGCACCTTAGCTTAATAAATTGGCTTCAAATTGAAGTCGCAAGCAAAGTTTCTTATTCTGTTAATGGTATGAGGCATTGCAAGAAAAGAAATCAGCTCGGTAAATTACGGACATCCTACTGTGCATTTAAAAATATTTATTTATATTTTTAATACAGTTACTATCAAATCGTTATCGATAACCTGTTGGCATGTGCTGAACTTTGCGGTTCAGTTTACATTTTCGAATCTCAAAACAGCAACGATTTGGAATGTGAAAGAAAGTGAAATCGTTAATATTTATATATTTTCAATTCGTGTAGCCATTTTTACGTGAAATTGATAAAAGCTCACAGAAAACAAGTATATGGAGCGGAAACCTGATGTTGAAAAAATTTACACCAAGGAAGACCGAGTGGCGGTGGAAACTATTTGGGCAGACCTTGCCGAAAGATTTGAATGAAAGGTAGATATATTCTTTGAGATACGGATACATATCAGAGGTGGGTACTGGTGCACCACAAGTACTTGAACACTGAATTTATACTGCAACACTTAAATACACAAATATTGAAGCATTACTTCAAAAAATTATGCGCTGGTTTTTTACTCGTTTTCTTTATTGTTCCTTTTTTTTGTGATGACTAAACTGTGCTTAATTTTTTTTTGGGTGTTTTAAACACAAGAACAAACAACGCAAACAATTTCTAATCCCAACCAATTTAAAGAATGTGTATTGGATGTTGTTTTTGATCGAGCGCTCAACTAATATTTTGTATTTGATTTTCTTGATCATGTTTGTTTATTTGATGGGTTTCTTGCTTCGAATTTGTATTTCATCTAATACAAGAATGAATAACTAATTTTTTTTTGGTTGCAGTTGCACACTACCCTGCAAATAACGGGAGTGCCCCATGCACGTGTGAAACAAATACTCCACGCGCCCAATAGAGTAATCCAAAATCAACCACAATCCTTACAAAAAATATGATCCAATTAACTTTGTGATGTCATAGAGTTGAACCTGGACTCCTCTACATAACATCCGAGTACACCATGGAGTACCTACAGAGGATTCCATTATGAAGTATCTGCGAAAAATTACATTGGAGCATACTTTAGTTTCGAAAACAATCTGATTTGGTGAAGACTTAGTAAAACATAAGATTTATCATAAAAAATTATATTAATAGTAATAATTTGTTACTAATAAATATTTAGCATATTTCAATTTTCTCATTTGCTCTAATTTTAGTGGCATATGCATATTAACTCCAACTTCTATACATACCAGCAGAGCTCTCCAATGAAACCAAACTTAATCAATTTCAGTTTCATACATTTTCAGTAGAGGAGTATAAAACTTATTGCGCAATTGTAACTTCATGTAGTTATTGCAATCGTTAAAATACGATCCATGATCGGCTAACAAGAAGCTGCAGGCGAGACGTGAGTTCGACCAACGCTGACTACAGTGGAGTAGTCCATTAGGTACTGGAATGAACCATATGTTCCACAAATTTTGCAGGGGCGAACACACTAATAATGCTGAAAACACCCACCGGCGTCCATATCTAGTGCATTCATATATATGTTTAAGTACATAAATAAAGGTCACTTCAATGAACTCATTTTGAGCTGTTTGGAGGAAAAACTTCCGCAGCTATGCGGCGTCTACACTAGTGCCGAAAGTATTCTACATAGTGTGTTATTCAGTGTAGGTGAAGTAAATATCAATTGGAGAATCCTGCAAGCACCTACTAGTGCAAATTAGCGACTACGATGTACGATTTCAAAGTATAGATGCAAAAATAGAGAGATGATGAACACACGCTCTATATAAGCACTTATGTACATATTATCTGGAATATCTAAAGGAATATTAATAGACGTCGCATAACTTCTCACTACTTTTCTAATTGTTTTGATGCATTAAATAAACCGAAAAAAAGTAGAACCTCTCATTTTAACATAAATTGAAAATTTTCAAAAGAATAAAATTTGCGATTATCAAAGAATCAGCTGACACGAAGTAAACTTCCAACCTCAATGAAATCGCGTGAATTTCATCACAACTGAAACAAGTTCACGCGAATTTTAATTTGAAAGCATGTACTTACATAAATGCATTTGCAAACGTATGTGTTCACTAAAAGAACTTACCTTACAATAGGTAAAGTTTTAGCAGTTGTGATAAAAAAATATTTTGATATTTTACTAAACGGTTTTTACCATCAAAGCAATGTTCCTTAAAGTGCAACTTGAGTTTTGACGTCTGGACACCTTATTTATTTAAATAAGCTTTGGAAAACGACATAGACTCTCTCCTACGCGCCGAACATTCGGGCACAACCATATTCTGGGTGACTTGTAAATTGTTACAATGATTAAGCTTTTTTAACGTTGAGGCTCTGCGATATATCTACAATTTGAAAATAATTATTTTTTTTTTACTTCACCGAACTCGGATGGAATTTTATTTGTTTTTCGAATAATATTTTCTTTGCGTCGAAGAATATGTTCCCTACTACTACGACAAAATTTGATAGAGGTAATGAAAATTTAGCAAATAATCGAATATAAAAACCAATGTGTTTCTATATATGAACAAAACATACAAGGTTAAAAAATTTGCTTAAATCTATTAGAAGCTGAATAAAGGTGTTAAAAATCTTTGTATATATAAGGCCCTTATAAGAACCTTTTTTGCCTGCGAAAAATTCATTCGAAGATATTCCTTGAAGCACCAGTCTACACAGCCACTGTGTTATGAATTATCCCAACAGAGTTGTAAATTGCAGATTTCCAAATTTGTAGGTTTTATCTTATCATTATTAACAAAGCTTTATGCGACCTGTCATATGATAATAAGCAAAATAAACTAATAGCATTGACTCCAACTAGTACTAGTTGTTGTTTGACTTCTACAATACTTAGTTATTAATCTATGAAGGAGATCCCGTATGTGAAACTTCTTCGGATGCCTGATATTCCTACCATTATCTAGAAGGCTAAGGATACAATTATTATCATTAGGATAGGTCCGTAAGAATATCATAATTGCTCGTGAATCATGGTACACTGTAACGCTAAGTAAATCCCTTTGTAAGTAGTTTTTAGTGTCTTCAGTTGAAAGTTGTGTAGTGTAAATCTCTATGAAGTTCGTATAATTTAATAAATTGAATTCAATTTCTCGCCTATTTTTCCCAAAGTAATTTGCCCCAATCTGAATGCGTGGTAAATTTTCAATTTCCAAGTTATTTTCCTTTTAATACTACGATCTCAGATAGCTCCTTTTTTAAATTACCGAAAGTACTTCTTAAAATTTAATTGTGGACGTAATTTCTTTGAGTCGCAATACTCACAAAATTCTTTAATAAAATTTCAGTTAAATATGCTTTGGTTTGTATTTACAATACGTTGGAGCACATCTCTACCATAACTAATTCCATTTTCTTTTTTTCATACAAATGCCTTGTGTACGTAACCGTATAATATTAGAAAAAAAAAATTGCTTAGAATTCGGTCCGTAAAAAGCATTAGAAACACTAGTTCTTGATTTCAATATATGTATGTGCATACAGCATGCAGCATATATGTATTCATATATGTATTTTCATATGAATATCGACAGTTTCCACTCTTTCCGATTTGTTGTTGGCAACAACCGCATATATAAACCATTGCAGTGGCGGCCGGCTTGGCTGCATAAATCGACCGCAACAACCTGACTTGCATATAATAAAGGGTAGAAAAAGCGCAGAAGTAGAGCATATAAAGGGTGTTTTTTATAGAGGAATAGAACTTTAAGTTGGCATTGCTTTCCAAGATGGCGACCGATTTAACAGCCGTGGCAATTCATCACGAATAGACTCACGATCATCAAGTAAGGCGTAGATTCGTCGAATGGGCCCAAAATGAGATTACCGTTGTTCCCGATTTTCATAAGCGAATTTTGTTTAGCGATGAAGCGCACTTCTGATTGAATGGCTACGTCAACAAACAAAACTGCCGCATTTGGAGTGAAGGTAATCCTCAAGTGTATGTTGAAACACCGTTACATCCAGAAAAACTGACTGTTTGGTGCGCTTTATCGGCTGGTGGAATCATTGGTCCGTACTTTTTCAAAAACGATGGTGGCCAGAACGTTACAGTCAATGGTGATCGGTATAGAGCCATGATTACTAAATTTTTCATTCCTGAATTGAATAACCATGATGTCCAGGAGATGTGGTTTCAACAAGACGGCGCAACATGTCACACAGCTCGTGCCACAATAGATCTTGTGATTTAACACCGCTAGACTACTTTCTGTGGGGCTATGTAAAGTCATTGGTCTATGCGGATAAGCCACAAACGCTTGACCATTTGGAAGACAACATTCGCCGTGTTATTGCCGATATACGGCCACAAATGTTGGAAAAAGTCATCGAAAATTGGACGTCCAGATTGGACCACATCCGCGCCAGCCGTGGCGGTCATATGCCAGAAGATTATCTTTCGGATAAATAAAATTCATGTCAATCGAATAATCCATCGTTGTTTTATTGCAACTTAAAGTTCTATACCTCTATAAAAACACTCTTTACATATGTATATGTACATATTACAGAAGACAAAAACGGAGGGCTTGAAAGTGTTGCAACACCATAAAAGCTGGTATGTAAGCGACGTGTGTATGTGCGTGAACGTTACAAATGAATAGGCACAGATTTTTCGCTGCTATTGCCAGTTGGCTTTGCCAAAATTTATTTTTGCTGCTTTTGGCATTCAGCCTGTTTCTATGGCTGAGGTGTGCCATTTTCGGAACCACCGAATTATTCTTATTCGCTTGATTTTGCTCTTATTTTATTAAAAGTTACACCCGTAATTAAATCTGTTTAAAATTATATATACTTTTCGTAACAACATATATATTTACATTATAAATAAAGACATATGTATATATTCATTTTTCATCAATAAATGTTCGTATTACTTTTATAATCCATATTTATTTATTTACATATTGACTTCTTTTTGGCCCTGATATAGGCATACATATTAAATATATAAAGGGATGATATGATTTCGAAGTGTCGTTTTGGCAATTTTTTAATATGTCAAGATCTGTCATTTTTTTTTTCATTATATTCAGTAATGTTTACAATTTCATCATGTTGATTTTGCCTTGGAGCAACTTGAAAACGATAACGTTTTTATTAAGTAAATTATCTTCTCCGATGAGGCACACTTTCTCTGAGTGGTGCAGTAAATAAACAAAACTGTCGATTCGGGTATGAAGAAAATCCACAAATTATTCATGAACAAGCATTACATTCACCTAAATGGACAGTTTGGTGTGGTCTTTGGTCTGGTGGAATCATCGGTCCGTACTTCTTTCGAAATGAAGCTGGTAGCACCGTTACTGTATATGGAGAGCGGTATAGATCGATGATATCCAACTTTTTATGGCCAAAATCGGAAGAAGTTGATCTTAACAACAAATGGTTTCAACAAGGCGGGACTGCGTGTCACACAGTACGTGCAACAACCGCATTATTGCAAAGAAGGTTTGGAGATTCGATTATTTCAAGAAGTTGTGACATTGAATGGCCTCCAAGAAGTTTTGATTTAACACAATTAGACTATTTCTTGTGGGGTTATTTGAATTCATTGGTACTTAGCAATAAGCCAGACTCTCTTCAAGCTTTAAAAGTCAATATTGAACGTGCTATTCATGACATACGACTTGATTTAGTGGAAAAAGTAGTTCCTCGAATTCGTTCTTGCAAAAGAAGTCATGGAAGACATTTGAATGTTGTTATATTAGGAACTTAATTGTATCCATTGTACTTCACATTAAATTAAAAACATTTGAATTTCCTTTACAATTAGCGTGTATTTTAAGAAATCATATAACTCTTATTGGAAACTCCTATACAAATACAGCTGCGAAAAACATAATGGCAGTAGCGTAGCTAAATTTTTATTTACTTATTTTAAATACGCCCATCCACAGCATTTCGTGTCCAAAAATATTGAAAAGTTGAAAAGTTGTATCTTCGTGGGGTGCAGAAAATAGAACACGTCCGAACAAAGAGAAATCATAGGAAAACTAATTTTTGAAGAAATACATATGCGGAAATAAGTCTGGAAGAAATCCCGTAATACTTAATTAGGGGTTAAAAGCTTTACTCGAGAAAGCAAAAAATATACTTTTAAACCTGCCACCGAAAGCAATAAAAAATAAAATTAATATAATGGCTAGTGTTCAAACTGTTCGAACTGTAGTCCGAGGAAAGTGCCCCTACTAACAGCCAAGCATGTGGCAAAGAGGCTTTAATATGCAAATACTAGACCGTAGAAAAGTGGCGAAATATTTTGTGGACCGATGAAATTAAATCGTTTTATAAGGTGATAAGGGCTCTCGGTGATTTATTAGACGGCCACCAAATGCCACAGATATGTGGCAACCACAGAATACTAGTAAAGCTGAGAATCAATCATAATTAATGATATGCTTGCTTTTCAATGATATTATGTCAAAATTCTCGAATATATAATTTTACCCTATATAGAGCTAGAAATTGTCTTGCCATGGGTACTCCAAAAGGACAAATACCCCACACACACCAGTAAAACGGTGCAGATGATGAAATTTTATTGACCGATGCCAAAACATTTATATTGAAATCAAAGCTAAGCAATATAAACGAGCTTTTAGCAGTTGTTAAGGAGTCATGGAAAAAAATTCCTTCAGACGATGTCGTACTGGACATAAAGGACAGGCAACAAAATATTAGATAGTCTACATCTTATTCTCCATAATTTTTATACATAAATTACTTTTTTTTAATTATAGTGCTATTTTTATTTTTGCTTTGATTTCTCTCTTAACATAATTTTCTGCAAATATTTTAATCAAACATTAATAAACTATCCAAGGATTTTTCGTTTCAAAGCATAAGGATACTCATAGTGCAAGCTGTACATAGGTACATATATTATTATTATAAAAATAAAAATCCATTAATTTGCTTTGTGTTTGTCACACTTTTCCTTTATGATTATTATTATATTTTCGTTTACAATGGATTAGCCTACTCCCTGAGCATCCTTGCAAGTGCTTTCAGCACATTTTGCGCTCATCAACTTATGTATTACCCCTTCACCTTTTGTGCTGCTCGCTGAGGTTCATAAATATGAACTTTTGAATGTAAAGAGAACTAATATATTTTTCTCCCTCCCTCAATAAATCTCAATTAAATACTCCTGCAGTAATTAAGTAGTGTAGAGTATTTTATATTATGTATGCATATAATTAAAATTGGAACTAAATACTTTTCTTTTAATTAAGATTACTAAATTGGCTATTTCAATGCGAGGTGGTAGTTGCTAAAGTAGAAATTTTTCTCTCAATTATAAAGCGGAACTCCTAATAATGGCATTCATGGATATCATTGATTCGTTTGTCTACGGATGCCCTCATAAGCTGGAGTTGTTTGTGGAAGACTGGAACGGATGGGCTAAAAATATGGCTTCAGTATAAACCTAAAGAAGACAGAATCTCTTACTTTTACTAGAAGTTAAAGCAACCCAAAACTGAATGGCTGCCCCTAAATGTTTGTATTATGTGTAACGGATAAGACTAGCCACAACTTATACGTTAAGGGATTAGTGATGATCCTAGAAGGGGACCAGTGACGGATCACTAAAGTTTTTCTTTGTAAGCGAAACTTGCGGCCCTCAACTGAACGTAAGAGTGTTACTCATATTTTTGTGGATAGACAGCGTGTCATTAAAGTCCCGGAAGCGATAACAACTACTATATAGATAACGATTCACTTATTTGTTCATGAAATTACAAACTTTGCTGAGTTCGACTGATGCCTTGGTCTATACAACATTAGAAGCTTGATTAAACTAACAAATTAAACTGATAGCTTAAGAGAAAATTAAAAAAAAATTAAAGTTATTTAAAACTACCAAATTTGCTGATGGCTCAAAGGAGAATTTTGAAAATTTATTAAAGTTAGTCAATGTTTGAATGTTCGCCACTGAAAAGTATACCAAAGTGTCTGGAACTTTATTTATATAATCGAGTATTGAGTGGAGTCAAAAATCGTATGTGACTATTCGAATATTGCTTTCCGTTGATTATTTTAATATCCAAACCAATCGAGTATGTTATAAGAAACATTTCTTAAAATCACAGATTGGTTGGGAAAAGCTTATATTATTTTTATGTATGCTTTTTAACATTTTTAAATAATAATATTATCGTAAGTATGTCACAAAATTTCCATATAAATAACACTTATGTTTTATAAACTATAAACTCACCATATCGTCTGCATGAGGGCATTAGGGTGCAACACTCTCGACTTTGAAATATCTGTAAAAAATTAAAGAAAATTATGAATTATCCACGAGACTTAATTTCAATATGAAAACTATTTAACAAATAATATATTAATTACCAGTTAGCACTAACTGTAACAGTTAGCACTAAAAGGCCATTTAAATAACTAAAAATGACGTCAATTGACATTACAAGCTTGTAAATTATCGAGGTAATTTACACTGTTTTTACTCACTTACTATGCGCATAACTGATTTAAGGTAAAATTTAAACCCAGCATTCAACATTCAACTATCAAAGGCATAATTTTTACAACCATCCGCCGCTAGAAGGCCACAAGTCTCACTTTCTCTATTAATGGAAGTTCATTTTACAAAAGTTGATTGCCGTTGTTAGTGTTGTTGTTGTTGCTGTTATTCAATTTGTTATGATTGTTTCTGTTAAGCTAGCAAAATTGCTAGTGCAAAGTCACCGCTGTACACGTAAAATTCCCTAAACGTTTCTAGCCAAGCATATAATATACAAATTTGCACCGTAAAACCCAAAATCTCCATTTCAGATGCATTTTGTACATCTTCAGCACACTTAAGAAGCATGCGCTAGAAAGGATATTAAACAGTCATTATCCGTTTACTAAGCGCTACTTATGAAATTAAAATATTAAGTAAAAAAATTGTTAAGTTCGCTCTTCAAAAAGTTCGATGCAGCTGTTGCATTTATGCATAGGGAGATGAAATTTTAAAGGTATGTGCATAATGTGCTGGAATAAGTGTGCGGTTAGGGATTTGAAAAGCTGGAAGGAAGTTGTTGATGTTGGCTTGCTAAGAGTACAGCTTATGTGAAATATATAAGAAAGTTAAGAAAGTGGCATTTTGTCTTTTATTTGGAGCGAAAGCCACTCAGCGCCACAGACATTTAGTAATGCAATCTTTATATGCATCTGTATGTACAATGTACAGTGAACGTGTTTTCTAGGTAAAACCAGTTTTTTACTTGTTTTTTGTCCTCCTTTCCGTTTGCCATCAGTTGCAAATTAATACTCTCAAGTGTTGTAAACTTTCTCATATCATATGGGCCGATGAGAAATTTTCTCATTGAAAATCATGTAAGAATTGCAAAAACATTGTTAAAGCTTGATAGAAAAATTTCAGTAAAAATTGAGAAGTCTATTTTGAAATACAGCAACATCATATTTATTTCCGTGGACGTTGTATTTTAATTCTCCATGATAAAAAAAGCTATAAAGAACAACTGGGAATCGGTTCTAAATTTATATATATTTTCTGGCTGCTCAAATAAACAAAAAACCATGTTTGGAAAAATATTTATTTTGAGGCGAAACAAATTTAAGAAGTAATATGTATCATGGAGACGTTGTGAACGTTTCTTAAAAACATTTTGGTTGTTGGAAAGCTAGGTAAGTATTATTGTACGAATATCTGCATCAAAACCGACTACCAAAATATTGAATTTTTCTGGAAATTAAAAATTTTTATTCATTATTATTCATACATATGTAAATAGATGAAATTTTATAATTTAATATATATATATATATATATATATACATCAATGCAAATTTTTATGAACTTGAGAACCACCTGATCAAATTGCACCAAAATCTAATGTTAATGTGAAGTTTTCATGAGATTGGCACTTGCCGTTCCAGAGATATGACCAATTTCGTGAACATTGGTCGCTATCCGTACAAAATACATGCAACAACAACAAATACATGTAAAATTCCAAAATACGCGTACATTGCGTTGTATGTACTGTTGAAAGAGAGAGGAAAAGAGTGAAAAAAATGAAAATTAACATAAATTAAAAAAATAAATTAAAAACAAAAATATTAGAAAAAAAATTGGAAAACAAATTTGAAATCAATTCTTTCATTCAAAATTCAAAATTTCAGTTAGAATTTTTTTTTTTTAGATGTAGCAAAACACGCTGGGGTCCGCTGGTATATATATAGGGCGTTTTTTATAGAGGTATAGAACTTTAAGTTGGCATTGCTTTTCAAGATGGCGACCGATTTAACAGCTGTCAAGTGATTTATTCTCAGTTTGGTTTGGCAATTCATCATGAATAGACTCACGGACCAATGATTCTACCAGCCCATAAAGCGCACCAAACAGTCAGTTTTTCTGGATGTAACGGTGTTTGAACATACACTTGAGGATTACCTTCACTCCAAATACGGCAGTTTTGTTTGTTGACGTAGCCATTCAACCAGAAGTGCGCTTCATCGCTAAACATCGCTAAAATGGACGAAGTGCGCGGTACGTTTTCCGCACAGAACCATTATTTTCGAAATAAAATTGCACTATTTGCAAGCGTTGTTCAGGCGTGAGTCTATTCATGATGAATTGCCTAACCATACTGAGAATAAATCACTTGACAGCTGTTAAATCGGTCGCCATCTTGAAAGGTAATGCCAACTTAAAGTTCTATACCTCTATAAAAAACACCCTTATATATATATATATATTAGGCGCCTTTTAACCGATGAAGCGATTTTCGGCCGAGCCCTCCTCCAATTTGTGGTTTTGCGTCTTGATGTTTTTACCAACTAATAGAGGCACCTACAGTTTATTCTATACACCCAAAAATCATTTTTAATAAATTTTCTTTATTTATTATTATTTATAAAAATGTAACATCGTCATTTCATTTCAAAATAAGTATTTTTGACAATTTTTTCTGAGAATGTGTAAACTTCAATAGCCTTTTAGCAGAATATAAATATTTTTGAGAGAATGCCATTAATTATCGAGTGTTTAGTGCTGGATGAATTACCTCTCCAAAAATACCAAAACAGTTTGGTGGTGACAATTAGTGACAATAAATTTTTCAATTTTACTTACTAAGGGAACTGCGCGCCGGTGTTATTTATGGAAAATAAATCTTATTTCATTGCAAATACATACATGGAGCAAAGGGGATAAAAAAAATATTTACCAAATAAAAAGCTTTTCCTAAATTGATCGCAGTTTAACAAAATACTTTAGGTATTTATTTCGTTCCTTTAGCTTATGGAGCGTTTATAGACCACGTGATCATACTTATTTGTGTTTCTGGGACCCCTCTCTTCTTGTATGTAAACCTAGTATTGAACACTACTTTTCGTTTTCTATTCATTAAAAAATATTTTATTCTAAATTAATAAATTTATTACTAGGTAAAATCTTTTAATTTATAACAAATATTTGTTACATCTGAAAAAATACGTAGTTTTATTCTCACCTCCTCTCCCGGATACGCTGCGCTTGCGCTCCCCTATTAAATAAAGAAATCGTATTAAAATTAAAATAATATTAATTAAAAAGTGGCTGATGTTATAATTTCTGGTGTCATGTCGACAAGGAATCAATTGTATTTAAAAATGATCGAAAATGGAGAAACTTGACAGCCTGACCTCTCCTTCTATGTGTAAAAGATATAGATATGCAAAGCAATAAAGTAGATAAGGTAAAGAACTGGCAAAAAAGGTTCAGCTTTATTATAAGATTATTAAAAAAATAAAGACCTAAGTACGAATTCTGGCAGAACGGGTATCGAAGTCTTTTCATAAATATATTTTAAAAACTTTGCTATCATATTATATTATAATCAGTCTATAGAAGGCAAGTGGGAAAGATGGGATAAACTGGAAGAAGTAAAATTGAGATTATTACGACTCCCTTTTTGAGAGGAAGCTACCTTTTCGAGCATACGAATTGTTATTAACAAACAAATCACACTCGTAGCTCATAGGGTAGAAAATAATTCGAGAAGATATGTAAGCTTATAAATAAAAATTTATCTAACTTTGTAAATATATATGCTAAATAAAAAACAATCTGCAATTGTGAATGACATTACATTGGAGTTAAAACATTCATAAATAATTTACCTCTTTTATTTTAATATTTCGGCTTTAATTCACCTACAACTCTTTCACCACGAGCGAAATATGTATCATTGGTGGACCACAATACAGATCACCATTCCAGTGCCGGTAACTGTACTAAATCCCATCACAATTTACCATTTTATAAAATGCAATATGCAAAAGCTTAGGTTTGTCTGAATGCAAATATTTCAGCCATGAATGAAGAATGTATGTAGCATAAACTTGAATATATCGGAAATTTAGTGTAAAACCTTTGAAGAGTGTGTGCACATAAAATTTTTTGACCATATATTTATTCTATGTCCTATTACTTATTTATTTATTATTTATGTCATCCTAATGTCCCTATATTATAGTATTTATGTCCTATTTATTGTAAAACAGAAAAAATAGCTAAACTCTGAAAACGACTTCTGCTATCTATGTACGTATATACATATTTATATGAAAGACGGCGTACTTAAGTTCACGCCTGAAAATTTTTAAATGAAGGAATTAAAATTGTTGTCATATTTTATAGTATAGTAAATTAGTATGATTCTTTAATTACACTGCATCTACGTAATCCCCTGTTCATCTTACAGGCAGTTTTCATTTTTTTATTGCATTTACGGTGTTTTTTTTCTCAAATAAACATTAAAAGAATTGACAGCAGCTTATTTAATATTAAGATTTACGTTAATAGTTTTAAGTGCATTTATATTTTATTACATATATCGATGTATACTTTTATTGTTTTATATCAATTCACAAAAAAAATATATTTGGTACAATTTTTCTATCTTCTTGATTGAAAGACAAAAGTCAAACAAATGCAAAAAATTTGAAAAAATTCAAGTCAAGAAACTATCCCTTAGCCTCGGCCTCAGAAGAAACTCAAACCCGCCAGAAAAAGATAGATATGCCGGCTTTCTAACCAGACACTCATTCCATGGGCCAATATAATTAATGTATATGTATTACATTTTGATAGCGATTGATGACGACAAAAATGTTAATTAAAAATTATATTATCACAATAAAACATAATGGAAAAAATTATAATGAAACCCTTTTAAAAAACCGAAATCATCAGTGTTTAGGTTGACTTCTACGTTCAGGAGTTTTTGAAATCGCTGATTTCGAATCGGGTGCTGATTCAAAATTAAAATAAAAATCTAAAAATCAGGTAATTATTATTTTTCACCCATTTGGTCATACTATGTACCCGTCTATTAAACTATATATGGTTACAATTTTTTTCACGGGAATATATATTTCAAAAAATCCTGTTCTGAGCCACTTTGAAATATTTAATTATTAATATTATTTATACTAGCAGTACAAAGAATTTTGCATTGACCATTAACCGATATTGTCGCTCCACAATTCGATGCTTGGAGTTGATTGGAGTTGTGGAAACATAGCGTATAAATTTTAAAATGGGGTTAGTAGAATTGCTGTTGATTATTTTTTTATTTATTTTTTAACAACTGGAATTTTTTGAACACATGCCAGGATTATAATGAAAAAACCACAGTCGCAGACGTTTGCATTGCTTGCCTCCCTACAATTGTTGTACTTGTTACTTGTCATCGCAGTTGTTGTTATTGCGCCACTGTCATCTTTTCATTTTCATTTACTTTTCAGTTTTCAGTTCATCGCTTTTGCTACACTTACCACTACCGCTGTTGTGCTATTTTTGATGCACTGCAGCAAATTGCTTTTCACTCATCCGCTTTGTAGTCTCAAAAGTGGAAGAAGCAGAGAAATATTACACTTTGTTCATATGTTTGTCAATTAATCTACATTTTACATACATATTTGTATGAAAAGATGAAAGTTTTTATGAAAAATATAACGGCGTCTAACAGCTGGTGATTTCAACTCATTTTGATAATGGTTGGGGAATAACGGGAAATTTCTTTTTTCCATTTGGACAGGGAGCATTAGAATTTAATTTGTTTGTATCCCTGCATTTGTCCCCTATTTAATAAGTATGTATGTACATAGATATTCATACATATGTATTAGAGCGGGTCAAATTGTATGGATGGATTTTTTTGCATCAGGAGTATAGAAAAAACGTAATCTACAGATGATTCTAAGAAAAATTGTTCAAGAAACCATAGCTCCCAAACCGATTTCGAGCCCCCGACTTTTGCAAAATAGATATTTTGCCATATGAATGTAGGGTTTGGCCAAAAAATCTTCATAGCTTCATAGAATTATAGGAAAAATATCATATTGGGCTTATTTTAAAGGTATTTTACGTAAATTTCAGAATCTGTATTAATATCTATAGTGTTTTTGAATTTTAGTAGATCAGGCTTAAATTATGAGAAATTAGCCTAAAATGAACTTTTAACAAATTTCTTATGGAAAATTTTTTTTCTTCACAGCTTTTTGTATTTAAATTTAAAATGGAAGAACCATATCCTTCTACATCATCTGAATTCACTTTATCATATATGTCGGATCTGATAATAAGTTTAGAGTATTGGAAAATACTTTGAGGAAGTGGCGCGCACTGTCTCATAAAACACTTGTTGCAAAGTTTACATACTGACAATTAGTAGGCGAGGTAAACAATACTGTTTCATCTAAAAAATTGATTTTTCAGGTTGTAAGTGATTTTGAACCAATAGCATTGGAAAATATGCCTTGTATGATCAGTGATGAACAAGAACGAGAATTATCTACAGATGTTAAATATTTATATCAAATGGCCAAAACAATTTCAAATGGTGCTGTTTCAGTTGATAAAACCAGGACCAGTTGTACATTCTCAATGGCTAACCAAAGCAAGCCGGGTATTACGTCTATATATAACAACTAATACACCATCGGAAAATTTGAAAACTCTGCAGTTTATATTATTAGAATTTATGTGCCAATGTATTTCAATGTAAAATACTATAATTCTTTTATATACGGCAGTGTACTTTTATCAAAGTTTATTCGTTGGACACGGTACCTACCACGTAATTTACTTAATATTGTAGATGGTGTAATCCAAAATAATGCATATTACGCTCATCCAGAAAACATTTTATTAACAATGTTATTTGATGATAGAAAAGCCATACGTGATAGAGCAATCAAAAAAATTTTATACTATCGAGAAAAAATAATATCAATTTTAATGCTTCAGATTATACTGATATGATTGATCTGAATGACGATAATTTACTATCCGGCATTCACAAGAACTATTCCAACGATCACTTGATACAATTCTTAGATTATGATGAGCCACTAGCACTAGATGATCCTAATATTCCAATGCATATACAAGGAACAGAAAGATATGTACAGCTGTTAACATCTGTTTCCAAACGTGTTGTAGAAAAAAATCGTGAAGTTGTTATGGCTATTACAGCAGAAAGTCGTAAAAAACAACCACGAATGGAGAGCAAACAAGATTTTAAAAAATAATAACATAACATTACTTTTTTTTTTTAAATACTCTAAAATGGTCAATTCTAAGTAAAAAAATAATTTTTTAAACAAATTACATTAAAATTATAAAAATCGTGTTTTTTGCTTATTAGTTGAAAATAAAAATAAAATTTAATTTTTTTCTACTAAAACGAATTCGAAAAAAGAAAAACTGTCTGACTGAAAGTTCTTGGAAATGTTCTGAACTTATTTAAGCTGTAAGGAAAAAAAAATTTTCCATGAAAAATTTGTTAAAAATGATAATATAGTAGTTAAAAGTTCATTTTAGGCTAATTTCTCATAATTTAAGCCTGATTTATCTACTAAAATTCAAAAACACTATAGATATTAATACAGATTCTGAAATGTACGTAAAATGCCTTTTTCCTATAATTCTATCAGAAGCTATGAAGATTTTTTGGCCAAACCCTACATTCATATGGCAAAATATCTATTTTGCAAAAGTTGGGGGTTCGAAATCGATTTTAGAGCTATGGTTTCTTGAACAATTTTTCTTAGAATCATCTGTAGATTACGTTTTTGCTTACTCCTGATGGGCAAAAAATTTGACCCGCTCTAATATGTATATATGTATATAAACATATGGAAATTTAATTATTGTATTGAAAATGAGAGATATAACATGGCTTTCGTATGCCTTCGCAAAAAACCTTCAATACTGAAGTGAATCTTGAAATGTATATGCATGTTATTACCCAGCAGAGAAAAATACTAGTTGTTAACTAGAATCCTACTAGTTTGCATATTTGCAATAACTAGTGCATCTTCCACATATTTTCCACATAAGCAACTGGTATTTTTAACACGGCGGTGTCCTACGCAATGACATATATAAGTATGTGTTGAATTTCTAGTTCACCAAAAATAAAAATATGTATAAAAATAAATGCAAAAATTAAAATTAAAATTAATTTGTCTGCGTCGTGAATCGAAAACCTCACGCACTCTGATGATAACCTCTAACCACTCGGCTACCGTTGTGATTTGAAATGAAACTCAACCGTGGCGCTCTAGAAATAACAACAACACACGAATGAAGGGTGGCTAAAATTATTATTATTCCCATTACTGGTGAACTGCTATACAAATAACGAACTGGTAGTTAACTGGTCAACAATGGTTTTGGTGACAAGAACGTCTAATACTTTTTAAAAAGGACCCTTATTACATTAATAGAAAAAATATTGATTTATACATATGTGTAGTTTTCTAGAAATTTAATTGAACGTAAAAAATAAATATTTACAACAAAAACAAAATTTATTAAATTCTTATTCATATGAAAGTTTTATTTAAGACGATTTTCGTGAATAACTTATAGATGGCCAATCACAACTTTTTTACCACCGATCCACTGTCTTAAGTTTTCATAGCACATTTTGCGAAAAAAGCCACGGCTTGCTTTCCTCTTCACTTTGCGACTTAAAGAACGGAAAACAAGCAATTTTCATAAAATCTGTTAATAGATTTCGTGAACTTTTCGACTGTATTCCCTGATAAATAAATTAAAAAAATTAAATTTAATTTTAATTTTGTTAATCAATACCTAACACAATACTAATGACTAGCTCTCGGCACCAATTTTTATTTCACTTGTTGTTGCGTGTAATTTTAACATTTTATGTTAATGTACGGGTATGGAATGAATCTATCGAATAATGTATATATATATGCATGCGGATATTCAAGTCATATCAGTCCACATATGATGTGTGTTCAAAGGAAAGGTGAATTTTGATTTTTTTTGAAAAAATACTTATTTTTATCAATATCTATTTTGTCCTCTTCAAAGTAATCCCCTCGGATATAATACACTTGTGCAAACGCTTTTTCCAATCCTCGAAGCACTTCTGAAATGCGCTCTTTCTTCGATTCTGACTTGATGAGATCAAGAATAGGAAATAGTCGCAGGGAGCAAAATCTGCCGGTTTTGTTTTTGGCCAAAAAATCACGAATAAGCATTATGCAGAAAACACGATTTTTTTCCACAATTCCGATCGTTTGAGCCGTATTGCTTCAATCAAACGTTGCATAACTTCCTCGTAGTATTCCTTATTAACTGCACGACATTTTAGCAGGAACTCCTGATGCCCCACACCATTGTAATCAAGGAAAATAGTGATCAAAACCTTCACCTTTTCTTTTGAACACACCTCGTAGTAAATTCACTTCCTTCTGTATTTCCTGATAATTAAATTAGTAAACGCTTAATGTCTCAAGAGTGAAAATTGTTTGACCTTATTTTCTATGAAGAGGGTAATGCCTGCTTATAACACACTGCAGCAGCTACACTTTGTAAAAACCGTCCAATATGTAATATACATATTATACTTGTAACACTTCATTATTCAATAGATGTGCACAGTGATTAATTTTGAAATTGTTGCAGGGCTTTTAATTTACTCACCTATTTATTTAAGTAAATGAGCGAAAAGGGCCGAGATGGAAAAAAGAAGAACATGTTTGAATCGATAGATATCGCACACAATTTTTCCTGCTACAGAGCCTGCTTTTATGCTGACAATTCTTGCTTCACGGCACTAAAAGCCAGCCCAACACTTTTTCGTGGGAAGTAGATCGAAGAGAGAGATGCCTTCCAATTTAGAAGTCGAAATTCTCACACACGATAAGAGTTCAGCCTGGACATCACGCGATTGGTATTCAATGTGTTTCAGTTAGTTTTCGTCGTATTCCGAATTGCTTCATAATAGGGCTCATCTCGATTCATCAACTAATATTTATTGGCTACTCAAAGGACACGAGCTCGATTCAGTGAGAAAGTAAGGCATTTTTATCATCAACATCATTGTCTTGGTCCAAAGAGTACTTGCTTGATTTTGAGATAACTTGTAGTAAGGAAAACATTATCATTGTATCATTATGGAATTGATGTATACAGATGGTAGTTAAAATCGTACATCAACAATAAATCGCAAAAGAGCATTCCATATATTTGAAATTCGGATAGTAGCAACCAAATGGCTTCCATGCACACAATTCACAGATGTAAAGTTGTTTATTCCCCACTGTTTAATGCACATCTAAGAGAATGTTCGCCTGCAATATGTGCAATATAACAGCAAGCATTAGGGTGACAAAAGGGTGTCTTATTTCGCACTACAAAAGCTTCTTATTTTCTTAAAATTATTTGAGATTTTATTAGAACTGCTTGTGGTCGTAGCTACTCATCAATTTATATATTTCAAAACAGTGTTAGCACTAAGATGAGTTTTTATACCTTTCAAGAGCATATCAAAGCTTCTGCAAATTCAAAAATTCGATTTTGATGATTTTCAGGCATTTTCATGTCAATATTAACTTGAGTTCACGTCTGTCTTTTTGGCGGATTTTTCGGCCAAACATGAAACATCGTGGTCAGACAGATAATCTTATTCCTTTCTTCAGAATGGCCAAGAAATCAATTATATGAATCAACTTTTAACTGCATCTTTCAACCACCTATGTAGAAATGACATACATTTTCAAACATTTTAGGAAAATTACACGACAGCCTTTTTGAAATAATAATTAATCATAAATTAATTAAGTATCAATTAGCAAAGGATACCATTTGCCGAAAATAGTACTTAAGTATAAATAAATAAAACCTAAACTTTTTAATTTATGAAATCAATGGAGATAAAATTATTTTAAGGCTCTTGGACTTTTAATCGCTCAAGTGGTAGTTTTATTTTAAGTGAAACTACTTTCCTTTCTATGTATCATGGTTAGAGTCACATTTTCTAATTTGTAAAATACTTTTCCTGTCATATCACTTTCCCCGCAATTTCGTGAAAATAACTCCGAACTCTTTGCAACACTACCTTTAGATATTAATATCATGCATTTTTGCTGATCACCTTAAATCGAAGAATACAGCTCCTAACCGATTGATATTCATAAACTGCACATATATATGTGAAGTAAGAAAATGTATATGTATGTATGCGTGCGTTATGGCCCTTTAACAAAATAACGACACTGACAGCAACAACTTGTTGGCGCATCATTGACATTGTTGCCTGTTTTTAATAATGCATGCTGCTCCACTATTTGTTGCTTGCTGTTTGCTGCCTTCTGCCTCTTGTCTGTGCTTCTTATTGGTAATGCATCGATTTGCATCAGAGAATCGATGGCAGTAAGAGGCATTCATTCTGCGAATGTCATGGAAACCCTTCGATAAAGCAAAGGAAACTATATAAATATGTATGTGAGCATTACACAAGGATGTACTTATCTGCATTTGATATATTGTCTTTGACTTTGTCTCGGTTGCTGTATTTTCGAGTGCGTCCCTCAAGTGTGATTTGCATGCAATGAAATTGATTTACGGTCTAGTTTTGCATCAGTATTTACTCACATACACGCACATACACATAAAATATATACATACAAACGCTGTTAAGTGATTAACATATCCAGTTTATGGTGTACGTTTTGATGCTTTCCCAACAAATGGAGTGACCTACAGTTTATTCTTAGGCACCTCCGAGCGATCGATGGGCTTTTATGAAGAACTTTTATTTCATTTATTTATAAACAGAAATACAATCGGAGGTGTTGACATTTTCTGCCGAGAAGGGACCGCAATTAGAAAAATAAACTTTTTTATTTAAGCTAACTCGAACCCCAAGTGGTAGCATGCACTGCTAACCACTCAGCTCCTCTGTCCTTCATACTTACTTATATATATATGTTATACAATTAAGGAAATTTGTAAATGGTTTGTCAATTTTACAAATGGTAAAGCCATAATGTCTGTCGCCAGATCGTAATACACACAACCAAATCGATCATGTTGTGGTAGACGGAAGACATGTATCCAGTTTTCTAGACGTGCGTACGTTCCGGGAGCCAAATATCGACTCGGATCATTATCTTGTAGCAGCAAAAATAAGCTCCCGCCTCTATGCGGCAAAGAACACCCGTCAACAAACACAAAGAAGGCTTGACGTCGAAAAGCTGTAATCACAGCAGACATCCAGCAGGTTTTCTACTACAAAATTGCAAATTCCTTGCGTACCGCTGCTTCGGAAAAAATTGGTTTTCAACAATACCAGAAAAACAGCTGGTACGATGAGGAATGTCGAGCTGCAGTGGATAGAAAGCAGACTGCCTCCCCCACATCTTTGAGATCGACTACGAAACGTGCGGGGTGGGATAGATACCGAGAGCTGAAGAGGAAAACGAGACCCATTTGTATTCAAAAAAAGAAATGGGCCAAAATGCGTGAGTACGAAGAGCTTGAGAAGCTGGCCGACAAGGCTAACGCAGGAAAATTCTATGAGAAGATGCGGCGATTTACAAAAGGTTTCAAGACCGGAGCAAACTCGTGTAAGGACCAAGGGGGTAATTTGGTGACAGATGTCCAGAGCATACTTAGTGTATAGAGGGAATACTTCCCCAACCTGCTCAATGGCAGTGAAAGTGAAAACCCCGAAGATGCCGAACCCGAAACCCCAATCGATGACGATGCTATAAACGTGCCTTCACCCAAATATGAAGAAGTTCCTATACCGATTGCAAGCTTAAAAAATAACAACGCTTAGGGAGCAGATGGCTTACCGGCAGAACTATTCAAATTCGGCGGCGAAGAATTAACAAGGAGCATACATCAGCTTCTTTGCAGAATGGAACCTAAGTGTGCTCTGCGCAATCCAAAAAATAGAGGCCCCACGATCTGCGCCAATTATGGTGGGATAAGCCTACTTAATATCGCATCTAAGGTCCTATCTAGCGTATTGTGTGAAAGATTAAAGCCCACCGTCAACAAACTGATTGGATCTTATCAGTCTGGCTTTAGGCCTGACAAATATACCATTGACCAGATATCCATCATGCGTCAAATCTTGGAGACGACCGGAGAGAAAAGGATCAATACACCCCACCTTTTCATCGATTTTAAAACTGCCTTCGACAGCATAACAAGGGACTGCGTATACGCCAGGTCTTATTTAATATCCCCAAAAAAATGTAAATGATAATACCAAAAACCCAGTCGGAATTGGGAAGGACTCTCCGAGCCATTCGATACCATACGATGTTTCGGACAAGATGATTTTTTATCGTGTTATTTCTTAATTTTTTGCTGGAGAAAATAATACGAGCTGCAGAGCTAAATAGACCAGATAAAATCTTCTACAAGAGTGTACAAATGATTGGCATTCAGCCTTCAAATCCAACGCCGAATCACTCTTCCCAAAATGTGCTACTTTGGACTGAGTAGGCAATTGAAAAGTAAAGTCCTCTTTCGACGAACCAAAATCAAACTATACAAGTCGCTCATCATTCCCGTCCTGAAAAGTTTTACGGAAGATTTATAGTCCATTGCGCGTTGGCAATGGCGAATACCGCAGACGATGGAACGATGAGCTTTACGAGCTATACGACGACATTGACATAGTTCAGCGAATCAAGAGACAGCACTACGCTGGCTATATCATGTACCCGCTGGCGGAAGTAGAGGAAGAGGAAGACCTCCACTCCGTTGGAAGGATCAAGTGGAGAGCGACCTGGTATCACTTGATAGTCCAACTGGCGCCAAACAGCAAAGAAAAGAAACGAGTGGTGCGCGGCTACAATCGCGTAAGCGGTGACTTTGCCAAAGAAAAAGAAGAAAACTATAATGTGGATATCATTAATGGGATATTAAAAAAAATAATTTACAAATTTAGTTATATATAGGGTTCTCCAATAAAAGTGATATGATTTCTTTAAAAAAAAACACACTAATTGTTAAGGAAATTCAAATGTTTTTTATTTAATGTGAAGTACTATCGATACAATTAAGTTCTGAATATAACATCATTCAAATGGCCTTCACGACTTCTTTTGCAGGAGCGAATTTTGAGTACTTTTTCCACTAAATCAAGTCGAAGTCATGAATAGCACGTTCAATATTAATTTTTATAGCTTGAAGAGGGTCTGATTTATTGCTGAAGACCAATGACTTCAAATAACCCTACAAGAAGTAGTCGAATGGTGTTAGCGCACAGCATTTAGTCAAATAAAAAATAACATGTTTTAATGTATATTGTTCATTGCCTTGCATCAGTTTAAAGATGAAATTGATTGTAATTTTAAAACTTTAGTTTGTATATATAAGTAGATAGATAAGGATATTGATGAAAAATTGGCATATTTTGGACTAATTTCGATACTTGAGAGAATCATATACTCAAAATTTGCCGCTTTCCATTTCGTTGTGCAATATTTAACGTAGGCCAAAAACTTTTCTTTTCAATAGAGCAGAGAGTAATTAGACGGATTAATGTTTCGTGATATTACTCTTACATACAAGGTATGTACAAAAAGTATGGCAAATTTTGTATTTCTTAAAAAGTGTTTAATTATTCATTAATATCTATTTTGTCTCCATCGATCCATCAAAGTAATCAACCTCAATTATGCAAGTGTTTTTTCCATCCTCAAAACATTAATAATAAAAATTATTTTTTTGTTTTCTTAATCAGCTGCTCCATCGCTGCAGTATTTATCCCTCAATCGTAATTTAACCTCGTCCTTTCATGGACCTCTTCAGTTTTGGGAAAAAAATAATAAGTTAGCTGCGGCAGCATTACCGTTTGTGGCCAAATAGTCATGCGCAACGGTGTATAAGCACGCTATCCAAATCCAATATTTTTTTCTTCAACAAACTTGCAGGTAATATTCTTTATTGACCATGCGAGCATATGGCAAGAACTTATGATGCACCACCCCTGCAATCGGAGAAAACTGTTTGTGTGCGTCGCGATACTTTTCGAACAAGTCTTGTATTTTTTATGAAGACACCAAAATTTACTAACATCGTTTCTTCGAATTCTAAGTCACGTGTTGCAACAAAAAAAGAAAGAGGTTCTCAAGTCGACTCGTATATATATATTTTCGTATGCATCACCATGCATAATTTTTTGCAGAGTAATCGGATTTTGATCATTTTTATCCATTCATGTACACGAAATCTTATATTAGCATACGTAGGATCGTAGGTCTAAAAATTGGTAATGAAAATCATTGAAATGGTACGACTAAATAGTATAGCTCCCATGCAACCGATTTGTTCGAATATGTAATTTTTGATCCATAAAGCATCTAAGAAAATGAAATGCTGTATCTAATAGTATGAAATTTGGTTAACTGAAAATCTACAAAATCCAAATAGCCACTCAAAACTTTTTACAATGCAGTCCGATTTCAGTAAGTTTTCTCCATATATATATATATAATTAGCGCTTTGTAACCGCTAAAGCGATTTTCAACCGAGCTCCTATTCCTTTTGTGGTGTGCGTCTCGATTTTTTTCAAAAATAACCTACACTTATTTTGAACCCCCTCCATACTGACGATTAATTTGTATGATGAGCTTTTATTTCATGTCAGAAATACTTTCGGAAGCCTTACAGTTTATGAATGTTGGTCGGACCAGACTCGAACCCTGACCTTCCGAATGGCAGTACACACTACTAACACCCGGTTATTGGGACCGCGCCATCATCTATTATTAGCTTTTGTAAATATATTTTATCATATGAACAACAAATACGAAAAATATTACTCAAATATATAAAGTATAATTCGTATTATATTATATTGTAACGATTTTCATAACTAACGTCGATGATTTCCCAAATCCTTGGAGTTCTTTACAATACAAAGTGATTTATTCTTGAGCTCTCTACAATCACACAATTTATTCTCTGCTTCACTATAAACAAGTGTTGTCGCTACTGAATTTTCAACTCGACTGCTGCAGGTGCCGTCCATTAAGACGTTATGGAATAACTTGAGAACGTCCGGAATTCTTAACTTCGGAACTAACTTTGAGAGCACTTCACTTTCCCATTCTCTATGTAAACAGCTAAATTTATGTTTTACCTGAAGACAAAAGGTAATTCACCTCCTTCTTGATAACAAGTACTACTTAGTTTAAGACCAGTGTCGTCTAGTCTCTTCAGATTTTTCAGGTGTTACTCAAAGCTTTTACACATGTTTTCCAATGTAGTCCCTTAAGTACGTAATCCATTAAACTTTTAAAAGTGGCAGAAGCGTTGTATAATCCAAAGAGTATTACTAAGAATTGCCAAATACCTTTTCCAGCACTGAAGGCTGTCTTCTCCTTACTTTCCTCACTTATTTCTACTTGGCAATAGCCGCTCTTAGCTAGGAGAACTGTCTTTCTGTGGGATCCTGGAGTTTGGCGAATCGTCCTAGCGTCACCAGCATCAATATAATGTTTCACAACTTTGCTAACCTTGTCGAATATGTTGAAGCATTTGCGGAAAATTTGCTTGGCCTTGTGCCTGTATTTGCCTTCCAACCATTCCTTTCCATTTCCTTCATGTCCTTCTCGCCAAAGGAACCCTTTTTACGCAAATCTCTGCAATTAATTATCGCGTCTACCTGTTGACATTGTCCTAATACAGTTTCTCTTCGAAGTTTCATTAGTTTGAATTTATTTGATGTTATTTCTCCTACAACTTTGGTGTCCTCATCAGCTTCCGTCCTCGATATGCTTCAGGCATTAGCGTAACTTCTTCAGTGATCAAGTCAAATCGAAGGATGTTCGTCCACGTATCCACCAATAGTAACGTTGCTCGTTTTTCTGTCAAACTGTGAGACAGATATTAAAAGGCATTCAATTGCAGGAGCCCGCACACGTCCCTTTCGACTGGCTCGGTTTAATTTAACGACTGATTGAAGGCGGAATCACTTTCTTCAGCCCTTCGTCTAAGTTCTTCTGAATAGTTGTTTCCATTGGAGCTCGTCCGTCGTACATTCCCCTACGGAGTGGCCTGGTTTTCTACAATTTGCCGGCTTGATTCTTCATGTTACCACGGGAACTATTCTTCCCATCGATTGGCTTGAGAGTTTTAAATATTTCGTTTATCACAGCTAGTGTTTCTACTTCCACTCTTTTGACTTTGTGGACTGGTCTACTTATTAATGGCATCATATCATGTATTTGAGCAAACGCGATAGTTATATAGAATGTTTATTTTGGATTCGCATACGCCTTTCTTTTGGTATATATGTGCTCTATATCCAGAAATTATCATCTGGATTTTTACCTTTTCTACAAACTGGCAGTTGCAGGTCATTTCAACGCAACAAATATTTCAGCGGATTTTTCCCCTGTTCCTAGGCCTGGATAGGAATTGTGCAATCAAAGAAGCTTGTTTTAATGGCGTTCATCAAAGTGATTAGACAATTCAAATGCAAATCGCAGACACTACTTTCCAATTCATTGACTTTTATGTTAATGAGCTCCTTTATTTTATCCGACCGTTCTTCGATTTAGTCCTGTCTCTCTTTGAGTTCAGCGCAGTCTCTGACAAAACTTTCTTGAAGCTGTAAAAGCCGGGTTTGAAATACATGCTTTCTGGTCTTGTATTCGTGACGAAATATAGACATATGTTGGCATCCTCTTCATCCATCTTTTTTGTAATGCTGGCAATGCTGGTATTCATTTGTAAAATTGAAGCTAATAGCATGTTCATCTTCATAAGCGTAGATGAGCTAGGATCCTTTTCTACAATCGTAGTTAATGGCTGCACTAAATCTTTCGCAGCATCAATCATTCCTTGTCTATGTCTCTTCGTCCTCACGATGGAATTTGTATTGGCCCAAGCCAATGCCCACGGCTTCCACAGCTTCTCAGGGCCCTGATTGTAGCCTCGCCTTATTTCCGGTTGAAATTATCCATTTTCAATTTCGGTCTGGGATTTCGGGACAAATTCGGAGACCAATTTTGTAATAAACCTCGATGATTTCCCGAATCCTTCGAGCTCGATCACTGGATTGGTAAAGTCTCAAAATTTGTTCTATCGGCTTCTTAATTTGCTCAACGTTTTTTTAATATGCAATAAATTACAATTCTCTTCACTATATACAATGGTTTGAGGCCCAACAACCAGCTGTGAGTGGAAAATGCGAGCTGCCATACACGATGCTTAATTTATGCCAGAAGTATTTTTTAAATATTTCTAGTTAAAACAAAAGTTTTGTAATTTAGCCAATCAAATTTTCAGTAACTTCTTTAAAATTTGGCTGTAAAAGCATGCCAAGTCTAGGAAATGCATACTATGCAAAAATTTCCTATGGAATTGTGCAAGAGATCGAGAGCACCCCCGTTGCAAAATTGTGACATATTCAAGTGAAACAATAACAACCACACAGGCACAGGGTTGTTTTTCCCTTCACAGAGTTGCTTTTGCCTTCTTGCTATCTGTGAGAAATAAATATACATAGGTGTCGGTATAGGATATTTTTCCTATCGTGGCATATTTTTTCTGCATGTGTTTTGTTGTTGTGCAATTGCACGAATAGGAAAAATTTCCTATCCGTGCACCGTAGCATGCACTTCCTAGACTTAGCGAATACCCCTATTGATTAAGTATTTTCCAAATTTTGATGCAATTACTGTCAAATGTTATAAAAAAATGAAAATTTTTCAGCGCTATCACAAGATAAAGAATTTCATATCATATTATCTTCGATATTCGGTTCACGCACTCTAGAACACGTTGGTTATCGGTCTATCTCTCTGATCTGTCATTTTTTTAGTATCTTCGTCACAAATAATGTTGTGTGTATAGCTAAAGAAAGGTTAGTAGCTTTCCAATTGGAAAATTTTAACAGGAATGAAAATTATCATGCCAATAACTTGTCATTGCTATATTTTCAAATCGTATTCTGTAGATGGTTTTTCTAAAAAAAATTATATAATCAATCTGTTTGGAGATTTAAATACATATTTATTTGTACTTTATGTGGAAAGCAACGCTAAAGAAAAAAATAATTTGTTTTTTTTTTAACAGATTAGACTTCACATTTTTATGTCAATTAATTTTCACTTCAGCAATTTGTCATTATTTCTTTTTTCAACAAAAATATAAATAAATAATTGTGTACTTACATACATATGCATGTATATTAAAATAAAAATGTGTAAACTTTATACAATCTTATCGTTTTACACCATTCTAAATAAACTAGGTATGTATACGTACGGTTTTAAATAAAAAATTGCATTTTCAAAGATCTTTCTTTTGAAAAAGTTTTTGCTGACGAATTTCTTGCATTGAACTATCCAGAGTCTGTGTCATTCGAAGCTTCCACTGCAGCAATACCAATAAAACAGATAAAGCACATATTGAGGGCAGTGGTAGGGGAGTCTGCATCCACTGGCACAGAATTTAATGCGTTGAGAATTATCAATATATTCAAAATTCCAAAAATTGCATATATAGTTAATATAAAACTCGATAGTGCAGCAGATTATTCTTCGCTGGGCGCTAAAGCGAAATATACAATTGATGGGCGCATTCCAGGTGCCTCTCTACAAAATGTATTCAAATTTGCAAAATCTCAAATACATCTACAGTTTTATAAAACTTCAAAGGATGCTGAAGTAAGATATATACAATACTATTTTTTTTTTTCAAAATTACTAAATTTTTTTTATTTAGTTTGGTTATTTAAAAAAATTGTTAACCAAAGTTCAAATCACAGGAGGTAATGAAGTTGTGTCGGAGTTGCAAAAGCTATTAACAACAAATGTTGTAGAAAAGATAACAGTAGACATCAAGAAGAATTATATAGTTACACACATATTGAACAAAAAAATTCCTTTAGAATTCGCAAAGCTAAATGATGCAATTACTAAAATAAAGGAGATAGGAAAAGATAATTTTGTATCCCTATTAACTTATGGACCAGATTCGAGCGCTGCCGCGACAAGACATAAGAACATTAGCACTATAACAACCATCGATCCCACGGATCATGTAAATGAAGCTATTATGATATTGTATTTACTTTACTCTAATTATATTGAAATCCTTTTTTTTCAGAGGCATTACAATATACCTCCACACTATGACGAAAACTATGCAGCAATATTCAATATAATTCTCTGGTTTATGGTGGCTTTTAGCTTTTCGTTATATGCCATGATTTTGGCTATGATTAACATGGATCCAGGAAGAAATTCGATAAATTACCGAATGACTGCAACGCGCTCAAAAAAAGATATTTAATCTCATTTTATGCGTATGCTTTGGAGGTGAAAAATTTGTTAATTTAAATTTTAAAATAAATTTACTTACAATTCATTTAATAAATTGTTTAACTTTGGAAATATAAAAAATGAACCGTCGCTAAGCCTAAAGATTTATTAAAAATTATATTGAATTTTAATTTTTCCAAGCATGTATTGCAAATAAAGGGTTTTCCAATAAGGATGATATGATTTCTAAATGTCGTTTTGCCATTTTTAATATGTCATGATCTGTTTTTTTTTTTTGTTATATTCAGTAATGTTTACAATTTCATCCATTAACCAACATAAACGTCGTAAATTTGCTGATTTTGCCTTGGAACAACTTAAAAACGATAACAATTTTTTTAAGAAAATCGTCTTCTCCGACTAGGCTCATTTTCATCTAAATTATTCGTGGACAACCATTACATTAACCTAAATTGGCAGCTTGGTGTGGTTTTTGGTTTGGTGGAATTATCTGTCCGTACTTCTTTCGAAATAAAGCTGGTAGCACAGTTACTGTTAATGGAGAGCGGTATAGATCGATGATATCTAACTTTTTATAGCCACAATTGGAAGAAGCTGATCTTAACAACATCTGGTTCCAACAAGACGTAGGTTTGGAGATTCGTTCATTTCAAGAAATTGTGACATTGAATGGTCTCCCAGAAGTTTTGATTTAACATCATTAGACTACTTCTTGTGGGGTTATTTGAAGTCATTGGTCTTTAGCAATAAACCAGATTCTCTTCAAGCTTTAAAAGTCAATATTGAACGGGCTATTTAAGACAAACGACTTAGTTTAGTGGAAAAAGTGCTCAAAAATTGGGTTCATCGAATTCATTCCTGCAAAATAAGTCGTGGAGGTCATTTGAATGACGTTATATTCAGAACATAAATGTATCGATTGTACTTCACATTAAATAAAAAACATTTCCATAACAATTGGTGTGTGTTTTTTTTAAAGAAATCATATCACTCTTATTGGAAAATCCTATACCTTTCTTTTACCTATTAATATTAGGCAAGTCGCTAGAAACTAGCCTGTTGTTTATGCCACCCTCTAAATTTTAAATATGTTGGGTTGCTTATCTGATTTTTTTGCGAATAAGTCTACAATTGTAAGTATACAAAAATTAATACTTTGTGGTAGAGAAGAAAAATGTATTAGATTTAGCATTTTGGCCTTTTGGTTTCTTCATTTTGAGTTTTTGTTTTTGTCACTTTAACAGAGCTCAAGTCAATTCCTTGTAAGAAAACCTTGGAATTTTCGTGAACCCATTCTTTCTTCTTACTTCAGAGCGGAGCACGTCTACATCTAGTATGAAGCTCAGCTTTCTGGACCTGATGCGCCAGTTAGGTGATTATATAATATTTACCATAAAATATTTTTATTCCTGCATCGTCAAATTAACACTACATATTATTTTGCTGTGACTCATTGTTTTGTCAAGAAAATCAGGTCGTTCAAAATAAAAAATTAACCAGTAGATCTAACGTGTAATTCAATATATTTATTAAAAATTGTAGTCGGAAATTTTATTATAAGGTAATAACTACTTTTAGAGCTCTAGATACGTCATTGCTCAACTGCTCAGAACAACAAAATTTTACTTTGTTTGTCAAAGTTTCTTTGGCGTTTCAATGACTTTTATACTATGCATAAAAATAGTTTAAATTAATAAAATAAAAGTTTTTAGAAAAATATCAAAGTGTTTTTCAAAATACTCGAAATGCTCGTGCTCGGCTCGAAAAATTTTCGAGTAATGAGCAATGATCAGGTGCGCGAGTGCACGTTGCTCAAATGCTCGCATGCTCGCATGCTCGCACTGCTCGTAAATGTTTGAGCAAAATCTGGAGCTCGAAATACTTTCGATAAGAAAGACTTTAAAAATAAACATTTATAATCATTGAATAAAATTAAAATGCAAAAACTGTGAACTTCCTTAAATTATTGTGATCGTATCTTTAGTGCAAATTTTTTCATTTTTGCTGCAACAATATCAAACAGTGATTGGTCCGTAGGCGGATCTGGATCTGATCAACAGAAATTATACTGTCGATTTCTTCAGGACGTATTTTATCGATTAACCAAATCAAAATAAGTGCATGAGGCAATCCCCGCTTCTGTCACTAAATTGAATACATCCAGCAACGTGTGGGACTGAATACATTTCATTTTGTAACATTCATTTGTTTCGGCCCCTGTTATAGGATTTCGTTGTCTTGTGCCTTCCAGAATATTAGCGGATATTGAATAGTGTCATAAGACCGGTGTGTATCAGCATTGAACTGGAGATTATTATTTCATCTACGAATCACGATATCTCGCGTAGCTGTACGATCGCCAACCATGATTCCATCAACGTGGTCAAGAACAGGTGCATTAAATCTACGAATGTGCTCCCCAGCAAGTGCTTTATCGGCATTAATGACAATAGCGTGATTACCACTTTGTAATTGGGCATGTGTGATTCAAATATTTTCTACAATGAATTGTGTTCATTCGTCGCGTCCAGTTCACCAACGATGCGTCTTGCAAAAAGTGAATCGAAGTTATTATAACCACACCGTGCATTCACGCGTGTATCCTTAACAACCTTAAAAAAGATTGTAAAAATTTAAGAGATTCATTTGTCATGGGCTGAAATGAGCCGACTTTATGATAAATTTATAGCATTATTCTTCACTACTTCTATTGCTCCGATCTATGTCATTTGGAAACATGAGTGAATCGTTCGAATTGACTTCAAAAACAGATTAGAATCTGGATCCGTACTGATGAGTAAATCGTTTAATGGTTCAGGAGGTGTCTCAATTACTGGTAATTGGACCTTTCCTGACGAACAACACATCCCGGCTGGTCATTTTTGAACCTAAGAGCATTACAGTGTGAGCATACCTTGTCCATGGCTCCAATTACTATTTTCGAATAAGCATAATATTCAATATCGGGCTCACACTCGAATGCTAAACGCAGAAATGAATTAGATGTGAATGCTCTAAGTTCCTGCTGGCGTTGTTGTCATTTGCTCTGCGCATGTAAACAAACACGCGCTTGTGTTTGTTCTAATCTTCTTCGTTCATTTCGTTCAGCTCGCGCATCAGCTGATTCAGATTTATGCAATAGCGCCATATTCACACAAATTTCAAACAAATCGAACCATAACTAAATTCTTTCGAATAGGTCAGTCCCAGGTCCAATTCCCGGTATTAAAAAATAGTTAATAACCTATTCGCAGGCCAAACGAATATATATACGAAATTTCATTAAAATCGCCTCAGCCGTTTTGGAGATGTTCGAGGACAAAAACCGCGACAGGAGAATTTTATATATATATTGATATATAGTGTGGAAACTCAGTCCTCTAGATATTGTCATGATTTTCCAGGAGATATATTTTTATGTTGGAAAAGTAAGTTTACAACCAGACACATCATCCATCATCTGTGGATTTAAATCAAAAAGTTCGCGAACAATTGCCTCACATTTGCTAGCCATCGTAATTAATAACAATTGATACACGAAACAATGCATTCAATTTACAAATTACATATCATCTAACAGGTATTGAAGTATAGATCATATATCTATCGACCTGTTTGTTTCAATTTGATGTTTATTTTTGATTTTAATAACAAGAAATAGATAAAAAAAATTATTATTTATTCTTATTTTAAAAATAAAAAATAAAAGTTATTAGTTGATATTTAAATAAAATTAATATACAATATTTATTTTAGTACTTTTATTAAGTTAAATTATATTTAAAAATTATAAAAAAACAAAAATATTTTTATTATTATAAATTACCACCCTTTCGGTTCCTGGCTTATACGAAATAATACTTAATAAATTAGTTGGAAAATATTAAAAATAAATTTCAAAACTATTTGGTTTTTTTTGAGTTTTCTCTCGATCTTTTCTTATCAAATATCGCTAAATAAAAGTTAATTTTTATGTTATTATTTTTGATAATATTCATTTAAAATTCTACTAAATACTTAACATCCTATCTATTATTTTTTTTCTTGTGTATTATTTGAGATTATCTTAGTAACAAAAATTATTTTATAAATTGTGTTCGATTTCCTGATATTAAGGTACAAAGACACGAATCGTAAGTTGTGCTAATCGATTAACGAACAACGTATTGTTTTGAGAAAAATATCAAAAATGGAAATAAATATATATGTACACATATATTAAAAGGAAAATATAAAATCCCATAACCCGAAATTGCAAAACCAAGCAAAATACCAGCAAAGGGGAATTCTTTAAATACGAGTAAAATTTTTATAGCAATAAGCAACAAAAAATTAAATAATATAAACTATATTTAAATACATACTTATTTTACTTCGGCGCACTATACCCATTTCAGGCAAAGAAAGTAAAAAAAAATGCTAGTGACTTAATTATTTATTATGTACACCAAACTCTAAAACTATCGGAAAGTTCTGTTGTGACGTTTCACTCTGAGTGTGAAATATAATACGTCCTTTTAGTTGAGCAGCTGAAGGAACATTTTTAAGAGAAACAATTGTTTTTCAGTTCGAACAGAAAGATAAAATAATTGACTTGTCAAATAATAAAAAAATTATAATTTTATTAATAATTATGACACTTACATAATAAACATTATTATTATATAATTTAGAGTATGCAGCCCCAGCATCATTATCTTTAGCTTTAGATATGGAATATAAATAGACCCTAACTGAAATTTTTTACTACAAGCAACTTGCTCCTTTTATACGTAAATTCTCAAATCACTGTCATGCATTTTGAATCTTCTTGAAAATGTCTTTGTTCTGCTATTCAACAAAAAGGGATTCAGCTAAGAACAAATTATGCATAATATATAACTTTATTTGGACCTTATTTCTATTACAGTACGTATGTATGTTTCATCAAGTGTTTTTCACTTACCTACTTATTCACTATTTGGATTCGTTTTTATCCATCTATGTTACATCTGAGAAAAAATTAGTATGTGCAAGCAGTTTAGTTTTATCTGAAATATATAAGAAAAAGATATTTTTTCTATATGTACATATAGTATGTTTAATGCTAACTAGTAAGAAAGAACACATTATCTGTTAGAATACTATTTAAATTTATAAAATTTAATTGTACTTATTTCCGGTTATTTGCTGATCTATAAATAAATTTTTAATTTCTCTCAATTTTATGAAATTTTTTCTTTTTTGTTATTGAGCCGATTCGCCTTTGAGTTTGTAGCGTTGATAAGACTGGAACGCTAAGTAATATAAGTAGCTTATACATTTAATAGCGCGTACTAAGCGAGGTGTATTTGACCCCCATGAATTCGTGTCTAAAATCAAGTAGAAACCCTCAACATTGCGGGTATATTAGAAACTAAGTAAGAAAAAGCAAATGCTTATTAAAAAAGAGAATTTCAATGGTTTTGATCTGTAAATTATGAAATTTATTTGGACCATAAGTATTTTTTAATTATAAAAAGGTACTTAAATATTGTGTTTTTAGTTAAGGTAAAGAAGTTACTCATACGATATGTCCAACAGAATTTACACGATTTTCGAAGCGTTCTTTCGGTACACATTGCTTAACATAAGAATACTCTTTATTTGTGAAAATATTTACTAGAAATTTAGAGGAACTGACTTTACGGGTTTTTGATCGAAATAAGAATTAGTTTTTTAAGTTAACAAAAAATAGGAAACTAAACAAATTACATTTACAAACTTTTACTATTTAACGTATAATTTTTAAGTATGAGAAAGGATATTCCGATAATTGGCCATAACAATCGCAATGTTAATTCTGCTTTCTCCAGAAGAGACAAAGAATCGAGGTTAATGGGTCCCGTGGCGAACGAGGACAAGGCGAAATATCTCAGTCAGCGCAGTCGCGTCTTGGCTCCCACGTCACTGTTGACAGCCATAACATTGAAGTTGTAGTTAATTTTGCCTATCTTTAAACCAGCATCAACAACACCAACGAAAAAAGGTCTTTTGCCAACAGGTGTTACTTTGGACTGAGTAGGCAGTTGAAAAGTAAATTATTCCCGTCCTGCTGTATGGTACAGATGCTTGGATGATGTCGGCATCCAATGAGATGGTAATAAGTGTTTACAAGAGAAAGGTTTTGCGGAGCATTCATTGTCCTTTACGCTTTGGCAGCGCCGAATAACGCAGCCCATGGAACGACGAGCTGTACGAGTTATACAACGACATTGTCATAGTTCAGCGAATAAAAACGAATGAAGATGAAGATGAAGATGAAGACCTCTACTCGTTGGAAAGATCTATTTCAGAAGGAACTGGTTTGGCATGGAATTTCAAATGGCGCCAAACTGCGAGAAGTAGAATTGAATGGCGCGCAATAATTTATTCAGATATATTCGCGCAAGCGGTACCTACGCCAATGCAGTACTAGTAGTAGAAAAAGACTTTTTATATGTGATTTCTTTTTCTTTGAAAGGGTAAACTTCATATTGAAGTAATCGATTGGCGACGCACTGATTATATAAAATGTAGCTTATGGCAAGCGTAATTCACATTTTTCATTAAAATACATTTATTGCAAATATAAACAATACAATCACAAAAATTTATATATTTAGTTTTGTTATCACAAGGAATAATCCTGAAAAAATTTTACGGTACTTTCAAGTACGTTTGTTGATAAATATATTTTGCTATTTTACACCTTCTCATTTATAATTTGATCACATCTTATTCGATTTTGAAACACAATTGTTTTCAGCTCCTCATCTATGGAAAGTGGTTTTACGGCAAATGCAATTTACTGACACAATACGCAATATCGATTCAACGACAAATGTTTTTTAAATCGCAATTATTCGTTGAAGAAAAATAACTGTTAAAATATTGAATCAGCCAATCGGAAAAGAGTATGTCCCTTTTACCAAATGTTCTATATCCATATAAATGTAAATTATTTAGCTACTTTTTAAAAATTTGCTCCGGAAAAAATTTTTTTCCAAAGAAGCTTTATGGTTTTCCAGAATCATGACAATATGGTAAACAATTTAAAAAAAAAATACTTTTTTCCCAAAGATGCATTATGGTTTTTCAGAATCATGATAATATGGTAGACATTTTTTTAAACATTAACAATAACAAAAATATCAATAATACTTTCAAAAGAAATAATTCAAAATCATTTCTTAACGTAATCAGTTTAATATGCTCTATATACCGTAACTTATTGTATTTATCCCTTCGCAATCAATTTTAACATAATTTTACAAATAAATACATATATGCAAATTTTCCATACCGCAAACTAAAATCTCATTTTCAACATTTTCTTTAAAATACAGTTGTTCTATTACCTAAATCTGATACCAAAATCTCTACATACAATTGCTGCATTGAAAGAGCCAATATAACAACAATAAGCTAAAATTAATTGCAATAGCAACAACAAAGCAATCAACAACAGTTCATAACTATGATTAGACACGCAGCAATGAGAACAACTGGTACTATCGTCAACACTCTCGAAAATATTCTCATCCGTCAAAAAACGTCAAAAAAACGGCGCAAATATTCTGGATCCCACATCCACCGTACATACAAAGTATAGCATCCCATGGCAAAAGTTGCTAAATGTCAATTGTAAAGTTATACTGCCTACCAACCATACATACACATACAAGATCTACATACTCGTAGCGTACTTTGGCCTCGGCCGCCACTTATACTGTGACATAACTGTCATTTGCAACCGCTTACCATTCAACTTTCAATAGTACTTTGTAAGTTGGTGGTATGACAGGAGTGGACTGACTCACTATGACAACAGCTACTCTATAGATGACAACATGATTAGCTGGAAAAGAAGAAAATACGAATATGTCTGATTTCAAAAAGGGAGCTAAATCCTAATATCTGGCAGTATTTATATCGATAGCCTTGTGATGCTCTTTTGTAATTCCTGTCATTGTTCTCGCACATCGATGGAATTTCTAACTACTCAATAACATTATTTTATATAACATATATACATGCATACGAGTATGTGTGCTAGCATAGATTTTCAAAGAGCTTTGTTTGTTTCTTATCAAAGCTGTTTGATTAAACTAATGACACAAATTACCACTGAATATACAAACTATGTCCGACATAACAACGGGTCGTCCTTACACCTTCCTTCAATGAAACAGTTTACTATTTCACAGAAATAAGGTCTTTTGAATATGCGGTATTATATCGACGTGAAAAGCTTATATTTTTGTACATTTTGTGTCGTCCTGAATTGGAGTCGAGGATTTAATTCCGAAACAGTTCAAAATCTAAATATTTTTTTAAATGGTGCCCCTCGGATGAAAGTGCAAATGTCCTGAGCATATTTCTGATATGAAAATAATAGCTCCTGATAATTCCTTTATTCGAAGGGATGCACAATCGGTCCGATTATCGGCCGACATTCGCTCAAAATGAGAAGTTAAAATGCACAAAATTAATAATTATATAGATATACAAGACTGAAATAGAGTATATAAACAAGCAAACTAAAAGAAAAATTAAGCAAATAAAAATATCGCTGGCTTTTGTACATAAATCTTAGGCAAATATTCATGCGCCAATACAATAAGAGATTGAGACTGAATAAGAGTCAAGTAAACTCATTTATTGTTATTAAGAGTATTCATATCTCTTACATACCTAATTAGTAATTATTTAAGCCACACAAAAACTAAAAGAGAATAAAATAGTGTGTTTAGCTATTATCAGTTATCAACTTCTTGAATTTTTCATTTGTTAATTATTTTACATACACAAAATACTTTATATGGAAATAATGTAAATGTCGCCTTTCCGGAGGTAATGGCTGTCAACTTCGTTTTGCAAAATTCTCCAAGGAGTTTGAAAATTATTCGACCCTCTAATTTACTGTTTAAAGATATTTACATATGTAATTTATATAGAACCAAATTTTGCGGCAAATCGTATTCCAAAAACGTATTATAAAGATAATATTTACCAAATTTACTAAAGAAACCATAGGTCTAAAAAGTACTAGTATTTTTAGGCTTTAAAATTTTATGAGCGTTTATTGAAGTCATATTATTGAGATGGAGGTAAAAAGCTATTTTGAAAAAGTCGGCGTCTCGAGATTCATTTTAATATCAACACGTTTTTGCTATTTTTACGAAATAAATTGACCCACTCTAATGTATATACCAAAAAATATTTTGAGTTATTTTATTGAAAACCTGATTATTTTAAGATGTAATAATCGAGAATTTCCTTCCGAAGTTTTTCTTGTGTTTTTCTCCGAGTCATACTACGCTTATTTTAGATTAATTAAACTTGAGAATAGTTTTACATTCTATGACTTATGCTTCTTTTAATGTAGAAAAAAGAACAATAATAAATACCTAAAATGTGATTAAAAATAATTGTTACAGCTTCGTACTTTCCTACTTCTTATGGGTTTTACAATGTTTTTAAAATAGTTAACATTTTGTCCAGTACCCTTTTTCTAGCCATATCGTGTAATGGAAGGAGTAATTCTCTAGGTATAATATCCACTAACTAGGCGGACATGGCAGTTTAGTAATTTCCAAATCGGTTCATGTTTGTTGGTGTTGTAGTGGCTTTGCCAACACCGGGTCAGGTAGGTCTAGTCTTAATCATCGAGGTCATCTAACACGAGGCCCAGGAAACGTGCTGTTTCGACGGGTTCAGACCAGAGGGGGAGGGATGTTAGATAAGTCGGTATAAGATGGCATGCAAAGATGTGGTTAGTATCGTGCGGGGATAAGTTGCATGCGGGACATCCTTAATTGTGCCAGGGTTACGCGGGTCTCTCGAAGCAGGGTTCGTGTTTGAAGACTGCGGTGATCATTTCAAATTCTGAGACACAAGATAAGTGAGGTATGATACCAATTTTTTGAGCCCATCTGACAGATTTTGTTGTAAGATGAACATGGTATGTTTCTTACGCATAATTATGTGTATGCATATCAAAGAGAAACATCATTTTTTTTAAATGTAACCTCCAAATTATTATTGAACCGCTCCATATTTCAGTGTCTCGCGACCAGGCAGGATCTAAAAGTGGCTGAAGTTCAATGTTGGCCACTAACACTTGTACATAAATATAATTGAAACTATGTAATAGGTAATCACCCCTATTATGAGCACCGACGGATAAACGAAGAGGGAGTTTAACTGCTTTTAGTCTGCTGTTGGTATTATCAAAAGCGATTGACAATACAGTTTGCGAATCGACAAAGTTTGTGGGAATCGACGAAGAAGTGTGGGGATCGATACAACAAAGAAAAGAAACATAACTGAAAACACATCCGATCCGTGTTTCATACAATTGGCAGTTTTATACATTCGCTATTCATTGTGTTACGGATGCTCAAAGACAAAAAATAGAAAGTAAGAAAATATAAGAAAAAAATTGTTTTCATTTTTTAAACAATGAATACTAAAAAATTAACGAATGTATTTTTTTTTAGGATAAGTACTACTAGTAGGGAGAGAATGAGAAAATGGAACAGTTAAATTAACATTAATAATTTAAATTAAAACTAAATTTAGAAAAATTTAATAAGCAGTTTAATTCTAGAAACTAGGATTTAATGTAACTTGCACGCCTTGTGTCTTTGACAATTTTGTTGTGATATACATTGCTACGAAGGATTTTTATTAAGTTTTTATGAAATATTTACATAAGCAACTTTAAATGTTTTACAAATCGACAAAGAGAGCTCATATGTTGACACTTGACTTGATATACATTTATATATAAGCAAAATTTTAAATATGACAGAATAGTTAATAATATTAATACTACAGTGCATACGTCATTTTCAAAAATAGGATTCACTGAAAAAAGTGAGTCAAATGACCGAGTGTACTACCGCAGCATAGCAGCCGACAATTGCTTTTCATTGACTAGCATTGATATAGGGTGTTTTTTATGGAGGTATAGAACTTTAAGGTGGCATTACTTTTCAAGATGGCGACCGATTTAACAGCTGTCAAGTGATTTATTCTCAGTTTGGTTTGGCAATTCACCATGAATAGACTCACGCCTGAACAACGCTTGCAAATAGTGAAATTTTATTTCGAAAATAATGGTTCTGTGCGGAAAACGTGATTTATTCTCAGTTTGGTTTGGCAATTCATCATGAATAGACTCACGCCTGAACAACGCTTGCAAATAGTGAAATTTTATTTCGAAAATTTCTGTGCGGAAAACGTATCGCGCACTACGTCCATTTTAGCGATGTTTAGCGATGAAACGCACTTCTGGTTGAATGGCTACGTCAACAAACAAAACTGCCGCATTTGGAGTGAAGGTAATCCTCAAGTGTATGTTGAAACACCGTTACATCCAGAAAAACAGACTGTTTGGTGCGCTTTATGGGCTGGTGGAATCACTGGTCCGTAGCATTGGACGTAGTGCGCGATACGTTTCCGCACAGAACCATTATTTTCGAAATAAAATTGCACTATTTGCAAGCGTTGTTCAGGCGTGAGTCTATTCACGATGAATTGCCAAACCAAACTGAGAATAAATCACTTGGCAGCTGTTAAATCGGTCGCCATCTTGAAAAGTAATGCCAACTTAAAGTTCTATTCCTCTATAAAAAACACCCTATATTTAAAGTATTAGCGATGAGGTGACCAATTTGCAGGACGACGAGCATCGCGATTACTTATTTACTTACTGAACTCTTTTGTGCTCAGAATCACTTTGGCACAACAACAAAACACATGCAAACAAAATGTGATACGATAGGAAAAATTTCCCATGTCCAAACCTATGTATATTTATTTCCCACAGATTGCAAGAAAAAAACCTTTGCCGTGTTGTTGTTATTGTTTCACTTGAATATGTCACAATTTTGCATTGGAGGTACTCTCAACCTCTAGCACAATTCCATAGAAAATATTTGCATAGTATGCATTTCCTAAACACAGAGAATCCTCCTAATTTATATCAGATAAGGATATCAACTATACTACCCGCATATTTAAAATTTACTGGCGAGTGCAGTGTTCTTTTTACAAAATTTATTCGTTTGTTTACTCATGTGAACATGTTAAGTACATATGAATCAATGTACATGCGCTTATATAAAAAACTCTATTAAGCTTTTTATGTTTTGTTTACGCTTTAGCCGAATCCGCCTCTATCTCCATCCATCTCTCGTTGTCTTTCTCATTTCTTTTATACATCCGAATACAACGTATTATTGTGTGTACAACAAACAATGATAAGTTAATGATGTAACAGTTGAAATACTCTTTCATATATAATAAACTACTTAGAAAACAACAATCATACTGCACTTTTCTAAACAAATATTCATAGCAACGAAAACTGTCCTGCATCTAGCATTGTTTCACTTCCGGACCTATGTCACTCATGGGAGCTGTTTTGCAGCTCATTTAATTTTGTTTCATCCTTTAAAAATGACAATTTAACCGAGACAATAGAATCCATGTCTTCATGAGCTTTGTATGGATTTGTTTTTTTGTATTTAATTCTTCCTATTCCTCCTTAAAAATACAAGAGGGCATGGCGAATGAATACCTTTTTTTAATTGCGCTGATTTCTTATTTAGCTCTAAATACTCTTTGAATGTGATGATCAAATGCATGCTGCCATAGATATAATTCGCCCTTTTATAAAAATTTTTGGCAGCCGGTTATCCAGTGCACGGAGGCACGAGCAAATAGGAGTGGGTAGTGGCTATGAACTTTGTGCATTTACATATGCGTCTATATCTATTAAATATTGTTATACTTATACACAACGATTTATTGAACGACCGGAATAGAAAACTTTTAAATTTAAATTTAAAAAGTAATTGAAATTTTTTAAAATTACCTACCTAATTACCTAATAATCTACATTAATCTTGCACAAAATTTATTAGAAATGTATTACTCAAATATTAAATATTACAAATAATTTAAACATATGTAAGTATGTATATAAATTTTTTTACAAATAAAAATTTTAAATTTACTCACAACTCTCAAGAAAACAAAGCATCTTTACAAAGTTGGAGCGGAGTCCGTATAGCACAAACAACCAATACTACTTTGCTTAAACGGTTTTTTTTTGCAGCAAGAAGCAGTGAAAAATTAAAGCACCACCAATCAGTTCGATACCAATAATTAATATAATAGTATTTATTTATTAATATCAATTATTATATTTAGTGTGACTGGAGAATATTTTTTAAAAACATTTAAAACTTTCTATTTATATATCTATATCCGTAATGATATTTTCGTTTTTTTTTTATATATAATAATTTTTAAATTTTTCCCCGCTTTTCTGATCATTCAATTTTAAACAGTGTATTAAAAAAAAGCAGTTGTTTGTATGAAAACTAGGCTGACTGATCACCTGGCCTTAAGAACAATTTGGTCCATTGGAGTACCTACTTATATACTCCTCTATAACGCGTCATGGACCAACTCACACCTCACTACCAGCTTATTGTTAGCCAATTTACTAAACTCACATACGCATACAAGTTTTAATAACAATAAGCGATATTGGCAAGTGTCTCCACTCAAAAGAACACATCTTCTTTGTTGGTATCTACCTATATAACCGTACACAGCTGTAAAAGTGGATGACTGAAGGATCTTATTCACTAAGGTGGCCACAACAACAACAAAATTAAAGCAAATGTGAAAAAATACAAAAATTTCACAAAATTTTTTTATTCATACATAAAGACCAACACTTGCTTGGACCACTTAAGCGCAAAACACTGACTGCTCCTAAAAACGACATGTCGACAGAAAGACAAAAACAACAATTTACTACCACAATGAAGAAAGAGAAAGTATTTAGTAAACAATGGCATTGACGACAAGGCACAAAAGCTCAAGACTAAAACAAACAAGAAAGGTAGTGCTAAGTTCGTATTGCACCGAACTTCACATACTCGACTGATATTTCTATTGGAAGTCAAGCTGGCTGTGTACAAATGCGCCTATTTTCCATTTATCCTTCTACCGAAAGCACAACAAAATTAAAATACCCCAATTTTATAGTATAACTGCGTAAAAAATCTTACGCGGCAACAATATAATCGTTTGTAGTTGCAGTTATAGCTGCAAAAAGCATTCATTCAATCTCAAAAATGTTGGTAGCCCATCTTTACCTTAAGAGTTCATTCTTCCACCGTAAATGTTTCCAAGTACTTGTGTCTGCGCTTATATCAACGCATTGTCTTTGTAAATAGGGGAAACGTCTCTGAAGTGATGATCATTGCGATAATATCCTACGGCGACAACTTATACCCTCGCGAGCTCTTAAAGTTTTCCTGCACCATTTTTTTTTGTCTCTTTAACAACGGCATAGTTAAATGGTTAGTAAAGTATAATAAAGCTGAAAATGTGCATTATTTACAGCAGGCATAAGGCAGAATTATTTAACATGTATATTTAATTTATTATTTTCACCTTTCTTTTTTCTCATAATAGATAAATAATTTTTGAGACAAATTTTGTAGAAAAATGTAAAGAGTAAACATTGAGAAGCAAAAATAATCGGTTCGTGCTACAAAACTTTTTAAGTAAATTGAATAATTTTTTTTAACTACCCTCTTTCTCTGCGGAAGGCAATAAGTAAACTTAAAATACGAACTCTATCGCAAATTCGCATTATATATCAAAAGGTCAAGAAGTTATTGGTATTTGAAGTTATACTGGTATGTAAAAATTGAAGAAAATCTATCACAGAACGCTTAAAAGTTTTTATTGGTCCATTGATTGAAATTAACTGCATTGTGATTTATACCACCCTCTTTAAAATGTAAAATATAGTTTTTCCCCGAAAAAACCTAATTTAGTGACTAAGTTATAGTTCTCCTACAGCTGAAACTTATGTATTTAATACCAATTATAAAAAGGGTTGGACTACAACCCCTATAACTGACTATTGAGGTATTTGAATTAGTTCAGAATTCTTAAACTTAACCAGCTAAGTATATATTATGTTACATGATATGATATTTAAACCATTAACACTAATATAGCTCAGAATTGTATATCATCCATTTTGGGCTACATTTTGAAATGATTTTTAGCACAAAAAAATTTCAATATATGTAACGTTTTCAGTCTTAATAACTTTCATTCATAGAATGAATTTGTTTTGAAGCTATCATGAAAATTTATGAAAGCCAAATTATGTTATCTTGCACTTTGCATATCACGTTTCTTATAATGTACACATTCACATCTTCAAGCATAATTCCTTTCTATAATTTCTTTTCTATAATTTAAATCATTAACTTCTACTTTAACTTCGCCAATATCGTCTTTCACTGTTGATTTTCTAGTACTTTCCGCACACAAAACAGTGCTTCTGAAGCATTTAGCGGCGCCACTCTTCTTTCGCTAAATTTTTCTTTGGATTTATTCGCACTTTGCTCTTGATCAATATTCGTTTTACACTCACTCATGAAATATCCACCTTTCCGCAATTGAAGCAAGTCAAGTTTAGATTTCGATTTTTCGAACCATTGTTATTGTTGTTATTGTTTCGAAAATTACTTGGCTTTTTTTGCATGTTTTTCACATACAAAATGTCATTACGCATTTTTCCTCATCTGTTTTCCCGATTCGTACTCTTCCAAAATGTTCACACGTAATACTTCGGGCTTCGGTAGCTCGTCAGGAGTTTCTAACGCGAACCGAAAAGTCTCAAATGAATTCGGCAAGCTATATAAAATCAATATCACCACCAGTTCATGGCCCTTTTCAGCACCAATTTGCTTTAATCTATTTATCTAACTACTTGGCTGCTTTAACAGTATTTTGAGACCATTGCAAAAATATAAAAGAACCAAAACTGTAAAAAATATATTTATCATATATAGTAACGACTTAGCGGCAATGATTTTGTGTAATGATGGCAATTCCAAACGTACTTCTGTTGAGATTAACTGAAAGGGAGTGAGAAGGAAGATTTAGGAAAGCTTTTCTATTTGATTTTTTTTAATTTTTACTTAGTTGATCACTTCAAATATTACTAGATTTTTTACCTTTTCCGACTCGATCACGGAAAATTTTTATTTTTTGTTATTATTGTAATTAATAGTCAAAAAAATGCTGGTCAGAAATATTTGGAGAATGTGAAACAAGTTGTTTGAATAAAGAAGACAAAGTCTTTTGTATGAAAATGTTTCAATATGATCAAACAGATAGCTCAATACCTCAGCTTTCCTGGGATATTAAATTTTCTGAAATCGATTAATTATTGGTTAGCTTATGACAAACTTTCATGATTTCTAAACTTTTAATATGCCCATACAAACAAGGAAACAGTTTTTCAGGTCGATTTCTGTTACTTTTAGCATGGAATTAAGCCATATGCTGAATTTGGGCCAAATTGAAGATCATCACATATAAGACTGCTACGTTTAATATGTAATGGCCGTATGTATTAATATATATAATTGGGAGCTTTATAACCAATGAAACGAAAAGTGAATTGAATAAGGCAAACACTTTTGCACATCCTCTGCCCACTTATCAAAGAAAATCATTGAAATGTTAAACTGCCCTCAAAAATTTGCCAAAGGCGAAGTAAAAAACTAAAACCAAAATATCTACATATAACATATAAAACATGTAAGGCCTAAATTTTTATTAATTCATAAATAGTCACTTACAATCATCAACTAAAATAGGTTATTCCTATATTAAGTAATCATAAAATTTATAAGGATATATAAAAAACACAGAAAATTCAAATTTAATGGTGAATATTTATCATTCGAAAGAACATTCTTTGGCATTTATTTTTTGAACAGTATGCCTTTCAAATGTTGGCCGCGGCTACGTCTCATATGGTCCATCCGTTAAGTCCAATTTTCGATGACAAAGCCTTAATCGAAGCTGGATTGTCCGTATAGACTTTAGACTTTACATATCCCCACAGGAAAAAATCTATTGATTGATGCAATGTGTGGAAAGTGGCGCCGTCTTGTTGAAACCAAGTGTCGCGGAGATCACAAACTTCAATTTCAGGCATCAAATAGTCGGTTATCATGACGCGATAACGGTCGCCAATGACGGTTACATTCTCACCGGCATCATTTTTGAAGAAATATGGACCGATGATTCCACCGGCCCATAAACCACACCAAACCGTTGTTTTTTCTGGATGAAATGGCATCTCTTGAATCTCTTCAGGTTGCTCTTCGTCCCGAATGCGGCAATTTTGCTTATTTACATACCCATTGAGCCAGAAATGGGTGCCATCGCTGGACAAAATTTGGCTCGAAAACATCGGATCTTCTTTGAACTTTTCAAGAGCACTTAGAGCGAAGCGATGTCGCTTGGGAAGATCGAGCGGCTTCAGTTCTTGCACAACCTGTATTTTGTACTGTTTCAATTTAAGATCTCGACGTAAAATGCGCCAAGTCCTTCCATACGTCAGTCCGAGTTGCTGCGAACGGCGCCGAATCGACTATCCACGGTCTTCACTGCGTGCTGGACGTGATCTATTCGGTCGAATATTATCAAATAATGAATATATATATATATATATATATTTGGCGCTTTGTAAACGCTGAAGCGATTTTCGGCCGAATAATGAATGCTGGGTCTCAATATGGGTGATGGTGTTGCGAATAGTGCGCTCAGTAGGCCGATTATGTTGACCATAAGTTGAGCGAAGCGCGCGAAACACATTCTTTACAGAACGTGAATTTACGTAATAAAGTTGAATTTTGTAAACGTTGTTCAGGCGTAAGTCCTTCCATGATAAAATGCCAAACAATACTGAACAAAAATAACATGACAAATTGACACGACTCACGCGTGATCTGTCAAAAAAAGGCTATTGAAAAAGGTACCTCTACTTGGATCACCCTTTATTATACAGCTCACCGAGATATAAATCAAGAGAATACCTCAAAAATAAGCCTAATTAACATTTCGCTAAATATTTTGATATGACTCAAATGTTATAGGACAACTACGCATTTGACATGTTCTTGCCACTTCATCCATCTCAACTAATTTTCATTGGTTTTTAATTTATAGGTTTTCATCAAAAATCTGATTTTTGCTTAAGTATTTATGGTGGAGATGAATGCTCCCCATTTTCCTCAGCTGAATCCGTCCCTGCCAAATATCTGCTAGAAAATTAGATGAAGCCAAGACTGTACTGAGATGAAACTAGCTGTGGTCCAATACAAAGTAATTTCTTTGCACCAACAAATTTAATGGACAGAGAGAGTGCCGCTAGGTATGCTGGACATTTAAAAAATAATCTGGAACATAAGATTATGTGGGAAACTAGCAATTATCCTGTTCACCTATTATTCACGTTCTCCGTCGTTTCCCCTTTCTTTGACTCATTCTGATCCAATCGGTATAAATTTTATTGTGTCTTTCTCTTCTTCTGGCACTTGCATACTTCGGATCGAAGTTAATATAATATTCCATGATCGTGAATGATATAAAAAAAAATTATAATATTTGGATGTGAAATTTAAATTGCAAACTGAATATATAAGTAAACAACGCAATGTACTTATATAGCGGATAAAGGAACGTATTTATCATATTAGAACAGTAATTCCAAAATTTCTATAAATAAGACATAACAACAGTCCCGGAAGGAGTTAGTGTCCTCATATATTTACATATATCCAGGTATAATCATTTAATAATGGCGTCCGCGATAGCCGAGTGGTTAGCATTGCGTACTGCCATTCGGAAGGCCTGGGTTCGAGCCCAGGTTCGGGCAACATCCAAAATTATAGAAAATAAATTTTTTTAATTGCGGTCGCCCCTCGGCAGGGAATGTCAAGCCCTCCGAGTGTATTTCTGGCATGAAATAAAGCTCCTCATAAAAATCCATCAGCCGTTCGGAGGCAGCTTAGAATAAACTGTAGGTCCCTCCATTTGTTGGCAAAAAATATCAAGACGCAAAAGCAACAAATTGGAGGAGGAGCTCGGCCGAAAATCGCTTCAGCGGTTACAAAGCGCCAATAATATATATATATATATATATATATATATATATATAATATATATATATATATATATATATATATATATATATATATATATATATAATATATAATCATTTAATAATAACAAATATTAACAATAATAATTATAAATAATGCAAAAAGCTAAACTGAGAGAAACTAAATTTTTCAAATTTTTATTCTTACTTTTTCCTGCTCAGTACGATTTCAAAACTGTGAAGAGAATACATGTAATTTGACCACGGTCTCTTATGCTCTCAACCACATGCCATTGCAAGCATTCATACATAAGTAAATAGTAAATTCATACTTTCATGCAGGTGTAATAAGGAATAGTATTCGTAAGAGAAAACTATTAAGAGAAAAATATTTTAATTTCCTCTCCTCCCTTTATAGATTTCAGAAATCCATTTATTTTCTATGTAGTAAGTAATGTATGAGATTGTGGCTTACCACCCTTTACTGAATATTATGGAAGTTAGTTATGAAATAAGTACCTATGAAACTGTGTGTAAACTTTTAGATTAAGTATATATACGAAGGAACAAGGAAAAATACGAAGAAACAAATGGGAAAACTCAATCAGTTAACATCTTGGTTTCATGTTGCCAGTGGATAGGCTCTAAACTTTTCAAACCCTATTTAGTTCCTTCAATCAGGTGAATATCAGATGATTTTAACACCCAAGTACTCTTGGTTTAAATATATATTTTTATTACTGTACGTGAAATAATTGTTTTATTGTCTTTTAAAAATAGTTGACAAGATTAGAAACTTAGGATACATCATTAACTCTTATTTTACATGCAGAGATTATGTAAATTCAGACATTAGTATGGCCTACGCTACCCTGAGGAATCTACGGCAGTCAGCTTTCTATACCCCCGCCGTTATTAGACGTCTGCTACACAACTACTTCTTCCAGTTATTATGTCCTCTGAAGTCGTATACAGCAAGCATGACAGCTCATTCGTGCACAAAATTTATGTTATGTTTAATAACGTCACACGGTATGTGTATGGTCTCTACAAGTTTGAACATATTTCGTTTTGGAAACATCAACTTTTGGGATGTACGATTGCTGATATATATGATATCATAGGGCCCGAAATTGCATTTTTCTATATAAACTCATTCTGACTGAATCTCCCTGCTATCTTTATTCAAAACTTTTTTTACTAGATCCACCAGAGTATGTAATATTATAATACCTTTTTATAAATCGTAGCAATCAACTAGGCTGTTCTTTGTTAATGGTAGTCGTTTATCGATCTCTATCCCTATTAATTTGAAGAGAAAATTGAACAAATATTTTCGTAGAATTCCATTTTTAATTTTATATCTGAACTTCATGGTGTGAAAGAAAAGGAGTTGTTTAACGTTTAGTCATATAAAATTAGTACACATCGATGTTATGCTGGTGTCTTGGCGCTTTTTAAGAATGTGCCTCATGGCTCTGTTTTGCATTTTTTGGAGTTTATCTATTTCTGCTTCTGATTTATAAACTATGATTTTATATCTTCCGCATAAATGGTAGCATGTTCTTTTCATGAATCCATTTTTTTGTTGAAGTCTCTTTTACAATGCTCTCGATGTGATAGTGGAACTTTAATTTGTTGTCAATTATAATTCCCAGGTATTTGATTTTAGTTACAGCTGCGATAATTTCGTTTTTGACAAATTAGTCCTGATGTTCTAAGTCATGTTGCCTCTTTTGGAATGCTATGCTTCATTTTTCCTCACTTATGAATTAATGGGAGAGTCCAACTTTACAGAATTTAATTGCTGAAGTAATGTCATTTATATATATATTGAATAGTATCGGGGCCTGAACTGATCCCTGTGGAAGTCCTATGTTGACTGATATATCTTCCGAAGCTGCATCATCAATTGTTGTGTGTTGTTTTCTATCTGTTAGAAAGCTTTCAAACCATTTTAGTTGAATGTTTTTTATACCGATTCTGTACAATTTGTTGATCATGTGCTTTTGATCTACGGTTTCGAAAGCCCTTTTTAAGTCTATGAAAACTGCAAGTATATTTTTTTCTTCCTCATTTATCCCTACCAGTCTGAGATAACCCAATTAAGGACAGTCTCTGTTTCGATCGAAACCCTGACTGTTCACTAGCTAATATATCATTGGTATCCATGTAATTATTTAGTTGGGTTTTTACTACAGTCCCTAAAACTTTTTCCATAATTGGCAAAGTGTTAATCGGTCGTAGCTCTTTGGGACAAAAAAAAAATTATTTAATAATTTTGTAACAAGCTGAAATCACGTTCAAAAGAAAATACCAAAATATAAGGTTTACCACATGTGCTTTTTTATTTATTCAAAATTGCCTTTGTTCGTAACGATTTATATTTTGTCTTAATATAGGCCTCAGTTTCAGTGATGAACTCTTCATTCGAACAAAAATTCTTAACTGTTATCGATTTTTAAGGTCTACTAACAGCCGAGATCGCTGGAAGCTGAATCTGGCAAATACGCTCGTCAAATACTCATGCAATAAAAAAACGAATTTTTTGATGTATTCTGGTGTAACCACCTCATTTGGACGTCCACTGAATTTTGTTTCATCGTTGTCTCTACGGCGTCCTTTGAAGTCAGTAAACCAACATTTTATTGTTACTCCTCGTGGAGCAGAGTTTCTATAACACTTTAATGCTTTAATTTTTCATTAAGAAACAGTGTAATATTAATCCACAAAATAATTATTGATACATTGTTTTGAAAACAAACAAGAGTAGTGTCATCCTTAACACGATATCTCGCAAACTTATGAGTAGGATGTCATGAAATTTTAACAGCTTTCTTTCAAAGAGTAGTCCTAACTGAAACATGAAAGGAAAATTAGCTTAAAATTCGTTTCATCCCCGATGATTTTTCCCGTTCTTTTTTATCCCTGAAATAATTAATGCTAAATCACTAAATCACACTGATTCTTCATACAAAAAGAATGTGTGAAATGTGACATTAACGGACTAATATCACCATCACCAAAGCAACATGTCTTGATTCGGAAGGATTCAACTACAATTCTTAGTTTACACTTTTCCGTTGCTGCATAAGAATTTTATATATTCGTCTTCGTTCAAACTTCTAATTTCAGAAACCAGTTTTAAATTAACAAATAACATTAATAACATATTTTCAAATACTGCCTGGCATTTTTAAGGTTGCCGATCACAGGAAATGCAATACTATGTACATTAACGATTGATTTATACAGCTACGGGTATTAAACAACATGTTGGTACTGGCCTAGGACTTTGAGAGAACACAGTCTCGCCATGAAAAGAGTTTTGACGTAATAAAAGTTTCATAATCTTAACAAACAAAGAATTATAATCCATTTTATGACATTTTTTGGTATTCAATTTAATAAATCTCTTAGTCAACCCCTACTTTTTTGATTGAAGTTTATTATTATTATTATTTGAAAGCAATCTTCTTAGCCTAACGGGAAATTTTGACATATAAAATAAAATAAAGCTAAATTTCACTAAAATTGGTTTTCCCCGTGTATCAGATGTCCTTTTTCAAAAATTAATAATAATTTGAGAAACAAAACACTACGCGTTGCCACTCTAAGATATTTAAAAAAAAAACCGAAATCTGTTTAATAGTAACAAAAATGAAAAATATACTTGAAAATGCTTTAAAGGTAAAAATGTTACGCATACGCCGTGCCAGACAGGATGTGCATGAATTTTTGTCGAATTTTGTATACAATATTTCAGCTCTTTAAATTCCTTTGATAATTGCGTGCCAGTTTACATTTTAATTAATAAGTAATCCAGATGAATATAGTTCTATGAAATATGAACGCAGGGAGTCAATCCAATCTATCATGAGATGGCTCTCATCAGAACCAAACAATCAAACGACTTTTGGGGTTCCATGCATAAGGGTATCTTGATATCCCGATAAAAACGTTTACTTAATTTTACTAGTACAAAATTATAAGCTTTTTAGTTTCCCCTCCTGCTTTTCCTTTTATCACAGAATATACATTTAATTTAAATAGCTCGAATAATTTTTTAGCCATATCCAAGTAACATAGAGACTATCAAAAAAAAAAACAAGATACATCTGGAAATTAATAACTAAACGTGATGAAAAAGAAATGCACGGTTAAAGTAGGATGTTGGCTACTTACATAGTAAAAACTTGATAGAACAGAGTTCAATAAAAATTCATAACAAAAATCGCAAATTTAATAAATCTCAAATATTGTTGTAAATTTTCGTACATACATGACATATTTTAAACAAAACAAAGTGTATGAAAATATTATTGAAATTTGTATCCTGTTCTTATTGTAAGAGAACTAGTACAAAAAAAACTGAACTTAATTAAATTCGGTTGCCTCCTTAGCTCCCCCAATCTCTAATTTGTTTTATTTAATAACACTAAAAATTACAGTTTTACATGCATATTAATATTATCAACTTTTGCACATTCAAATTCTTCTATAAGCACATTCCCTATTATCGTCCGTTGGCTAAGTACATATTTTCTTTTACGACAGTTTATCCAGTTCCTTTTTAATCTTGGCAGATATGTGTTGTACCATTTTTTGCTTCTAATTCGCTTTTTACGCTTACTTATGTATATACATATGTAGAAGTCGCTCTGTACATATAAATTTATTTTGTTTTGTTTTAGGTAACACTTTTGTAAAGAGAATCTAATTGCTCATTAACCATTTTATATACTTTATTAAATATATTTGTTGTCATTTATAAGAATATATTGCACATGTGGTAAGTATATGACGAAAAAACGCGCAAAGAGTAAAAAATCTTGTAGAATAACAAGAGCGGCCCAAAAACAATAGCAAAACGCAAAATCTCCTCTTTTGTGAATACCACACGCCCTTTTGGGCTTTTAGGCACATAAATACAAGTAAACGAAGTTTTGTTTTGCTTTTGTAATTATGATGTTTGCTATTTTCTATGTGAATAAATTCGGCTTTGTTGCTCCTTTCACATTTTATCCCAATTTTTTTTTTTTTGCCTTTGATAAATACACATGTGTATAAGTGATTATAGTATTTTCGTAAGAATATTTAATATTTTACTTACATAAAATTGAGTTAGAGCTGCAAGACGTTATTGTTTATTTTTATTAATTCAGTGCAATTCAGTTAATATGTGGCTTTAAGTGGCACTCATTTAGACATATCGCACTTTAAATTTGAAATTTATTAGTACTTTTTCTTTACATATATTTACTCACTTGTAACATTTGTCAGCTATTTTTTTTTAAGTTTACAAGAGTTTAATTAATGCACCTTTACTTCCATGCAATAACTATTTATTTCAGCTTCTGGTTATAGGGAATAAGGTTAAAGATATTCTATTTGTATTCTTAAAGAAGCACATTAAACCTAACATACTTTAAATTATTTTTCGCATTTACATTAATAGATTACAGCTCTCTGCGATTGCTCTCACTTGATTAGATATAGAGAATCGTTACCATAAGACATTGCCAAATTTATAACAAAAACTACGCGTCCAATTCACTGCACTTCCCATTACTGCATTATCACTGCTTTTTTGTTTTTTCGTCCTTACCGAATCAATTACGTATTTTCATCTAAAGTCTTTGTCGAATACAGTAGCGAAATGTGGTTTTCGCACTGTCGTGTAATTTTTCAACTAAATCCGCGATATCACCCCACAAAAGTCTCAACGTAACAATGAAATGGAAGCGAAATTTTAAATTATTCAATTACTCTTACGCCTATTGAAAAGCACCTGCACTCAATGGCAAAACTTCTTGTGGCACTATTAAGAACTATCAAAGTACAATCTACTCATATGTACATATGTATTTTACTGCGCTTTGCCTTAGGCAATTGTTTGTTTGTACAATAAATTCAATTGAATTGAAATTGTAATTGTTTAACCCAATGTATGTACACAAACGAGGCTTTATTATAAAAAGCAGTGTTTTCTTGTAGCCTTTTTCAGAAAAAAAAACAATATACTTGTTTTTCTTTAATTTCTAAAAATACACATATTTATGTTTTAGATTTAAAATTATTACTTCCAAAAATGTTTCCTCGTTTCAACTTAAATAATAACATTATTTAAAAATAAGCATTTTAAAATTATTATTGTTTCCAAAGAAAATTCGCTGTCTTATTTCTTTTTGTTTCTTCTTGTGCCATTTGGCACCAATTGAGGATAACAAGTGAGCTCCTTCTCCACTTGATCTTTCCAAAGGAGTGGAGGTCTTTCTCTTTATCCACTTACAGCAACGGATACTGCATCCAATACTTTCAAAGCTAGAGTGTTCTCATCCGGACAGCATGACATAATCAGCTTAGCCGCGTGTCTTGATTCGCTAAACTATGTTAATGTCGTCGCATAACTTGTTACATCATCTGCGATATTTGCCGTTACCAAAGCGTAAAGGACTCTAAATCTTACGCAAAACATTTCTCTCGAAAGCTCATAACGCCAACTAATGGTAATGGTGAATGCCTCCGCACCATATGAATGAAAGAGTTTGACCTTTTTTGTCGAGATAGATTTTACTTTTTATTGTTGGCAAGTAGGATTCTGAGTTGTTGGTGCTAATTCTGGTTCCAACATAGACGAAATTATTTAGTTGTGACGTGGGATCCAAGGCGCCAATGCGATGTTTTTATTTTATTTGACAGAAGATATTTCGTCTTGTCCTCGTTCACTACCATATCATTCGCTTCCTTATCCAGTTTGGAGAAAGCAGAACTATCGGCACTGCTGTCCCGCCGTTGATCAGTATGCGTAAAATTTTGGAAAGGAAATATAACTATAATGTAATTATTGTATGGCTCGTAAAAGTCTTGCAGTGATACCAAATTCAGACATGGCGGTTAATTGCGGATTTGACAGGTCTGAGGTCACACTGATAAGGTCAAATTAGTTCATTATTTCTAAAATATATCCTTCCATTTTCTTTGATCAACCTAACTTACAATTAAATAAATAAACACAGAGGAATGAATTCGCATATTACTTTTGTAGCGAACTTTGAAATGGAGAATGAAAGATAGATCTGGATCATCTAAGGGCATTTTTTGAATTACAAAACACTATGACCTACCTTCCTTGAATCCAGTGATCAAATCTATTGAGTTTAGCTGACAAGTAGACGGTACCCTCTATCCTTGCTAGCTCTTCCTACATCTAATGGGAGCACTGCCCATGCTCTATTACGAATAACAAGCTCAAAGAAAATGGGTTGACTGCTTTTGAAATAGGCGAACGATTTACTCTTATTTATTCTTTTCTCATCCAACGTTGATCCATTTTTGTAGAAGTAAATGAACATTTTTTCGGCTTTACATTATACTTTACATATTATTATTATTGTGACAATTAACTACATTTTCAGAACCTATTACATTTTTAGCTGATATGGTATTTTAGAAATGGATCACTTGTGTTGTTAAAAAAAATCTGCCTGTTCCGAGAAGTGGACTCTAATCTATTATAGAAAGTAATGTAACTTATGCTAAAATAACTGGGATTAATTGCCGAAAGTATTCAACTTTACCTTGAATGTTGGAGGTGTTATCGTAGCATTCAGAAAAGAAACTATCTATAAGCATACACTGGGTATACAAAGTACAAGTGCACTTAAATTTAATAAATACATAATTTTATTTATTTCTACATGACTTCAATCCATGTTTGCTTGGAAGTGCCTGCTTAAGAATTCAGTTGATTAAATGAGAGCGACCAAGTGAACAAATTGAAAAGATTATTATAATAATAACACTATTATTACAGCTGCTTATATAGAACTGCTATGTTATTTACAGATATACGCGTATATTGTGGGTAAATGTCACACATTGTGCAACAATCGTAACATTAGATTTACTTAATCATAGTTTTAATACAACTATTTCGTTCTTTCAATTTTTTTTATGGTGAATACAAATATAGAAAGGATATTCAACATTTCCCTGCTCATTATTTTATTTTATTTATAATAAATACTGGGTTATTCTGTAATTAATGGCATCTCGTAACAATGACGTGAACTGCATATTTCAAGTGGTAGCTCACATTATTATGCAATATTTGAAGGACTATATGAGTTAGGCGGCCACAATAGCCGAGTGGTTAGCATTGCTTACAACGATTCGGAAGGCCTGGGCTCGAGTCCAGGTTCGAGCAACATCCAAAATTATAGAAATTTCTAATTGCGGTCGCCACTCGGCAGGCAATGAAATGAAAGCTCCTCATTAAAATTCATAGGCCGTTCGGAGGCGGCTTAGAAAAAATTGTAGAGACGTAAGACCACAAATTGGAGGAGAATCTCGGCCGAAAATCGCTTTAGCGATTATAAAGCTCCAAATATATACATATATATGAGTTAAAATCTGAGCGTATAATTAAAAAAAAGTTGTTTTAAAAATGGATTCAAATTGGATACTCAAAGAGGACATTAGCTGTCTTTGTATTTTATTACTATACTGCCAAAAGGGCAAAAATGCGATGCGGGCTTGAAAGAAAATATGTAAATTATATGGTGAGGGCTGACAGTGTTAATGTTGGTTCGTCTGACTTCAGGTCGATTAATTCGCGGAAATCATCAATAGTAAATTATTCTGTACCCGATAAAGTGCTATAAATGTCGATACTATTGTACATACTCGTATATAATGAAAATAGTTTCAAAATCTTTCTGAAATATTCTTAATTTCAATTATCTTAAAAAATTCCTATAATATTGTTTCCATGCAGAAAGTATCGTAATCAGAAAAACGATTTTAAAAAATAATAATTATATAATAAAATTTATTGTTATTAAGTAAAATAAAATACTGCAAACTAAAATAAAACTAAATTAAATTAACTTAAATAAATTAAGTTGATATAAGATAAAATAAAGTAAAATAAAATGGCATGAAAAAAAGCATTATAAAATAAAATAAATAAAACTAATTAAAATAAAATAAGTAAAATTATAATTAAATAAAGTATAATGAAATAGATTGATATAAAATGATGTAAAATAAAAATAAATTAAATTAGATATATTAAATCAAATAAAGTAAAATAAAATAAAAACTTGTATAATAATATAATATAATAAAACAAAATAAAATAAAGTTGAATTAAATTAAAAATATCAAAATTAAATAAATATAGTATAAACTACTGCAACATAAACTAAATTTATGCAACATAAAATTAAATAATTTAAATAAAATAACATGAAATTAAGTATTTATTATTGAAATAATTAAGTAAAACAAAATAAAGTAAGTCTCCTTTCACTTAATGGAAGGACCTTGTATCGTTCATATATGTATCAAATATATGTGTCATGCTTACACATTTATATGACAGGCAATGCATAAGTCCTTTTACAAAAAAATATATCGCACAGGACTGGAGATAGTATATCAAAGGCCTTGACATCCTATTCAACTATTCCACACACAAACTAATACTGGGCCATCACTGCAAATCGGAAATAGGCAGTTTGACCATGACAGCTGTAAATACAATAGCTAATTACTAATTAGCCAATGGAATTTTGAAATACATTTTAGAAATGTAATGAGCTGTATTGAATTTTTTAATATATTATTGTATATGTGCATAACACTCTTATTTATGTCTAGTTATGATCCACGTTCTAACTTGAAATTTCATTTTTTACAAGTCCCTTTATCAACATATATACATCACATATTTCCTAAATTTTCTTCTTTGCTTTTTATAATGATTCTCATCGGTTTATCGTTTCATTCGTATTCGTATTTTCGTAAGTTTTTATATTCTGTCGCTGTTTGTTGCCGTTGTATGCCATCCTTGCACAGTATACGGTTTTCATTTTCGTTGTCATTCGTTTGCTACCATTGCCTTTTGTTGTTGTTCGTATTTTCGCAATTTGGGAGCGGCTCTGCACGCGAAAGAAAAATATTCCATGGATAGTTAACAGTAGATAACCGTTACTTTCATCATTGTTCTATCAGTTTTACCTACTTAATGCAAGTTTACTTTTTGCCTTTTTGTGTTAGATTTGAGAAGAAAATATTTTAAAACTAATTTCAGATGGTTTGTATGGCTAGTTACATACATGTATTTATTATTACATATGTATGTATATGCATATGTATTTATAAATATATGTGCATATGCAAGTGTGACAGTGGGTGTGTTACTTTTCATCTCATTTCGTCTCTTGCATGTGTATAGGATATTGTTACTGTCGATTCCGTTGACCTATTGTCCATAACTTGCGCTTCATTGCCCCTAAGCAATTGGTTGAGTAATGTTTAGGTTCATAGTCTTTAAAGACTGCTTATTGCCCATGGATTCAAGGTAACTACATAAATTAATTTTTTTTTAATTTTATGCACTGTGTTAAATATAATAATATTTTTAATTTCACAATAAAGATATTCAAATTGAGACCACATATTTTAATATGTAGAACAATTCAATTTATTTAATACTCGAGATATTTAAAAAAAAAATCAATTTTACTTATATTTGTTCACCCAACACACAATGAAACACCACAATCAAAGTGTTGGATCACAAAACTCCACTTCAAATTCAATTGGAATGCGAAAAACCAACCTGCACCGTTGCTCTAGAGCGCCACACTGAATAGCTGAAGTTTGCCGAGACATCGCCTTAACCAACCAAACACAGTTCGAAGGGTCGCACGAACATATGTAATTTGGTAGTCTGAGTATTGTGAGGAAGGATGTTGGTGGATGCTGATAGTCTGTATCATACACTTTGCACAAGTATTTGGTCCAAGGCCTTACCCTTGCTCTCTTATATCCAACATTGCATGTTATGTGCAACACTCTTTAAGAGAAAATATATGCTCTTAGCTTTCGAGGAAGACTAAGTAAATATGCGCTCTTTAAAATACCGGTAATGTAATGAATATCTCTTTTATTTACATGTTCGTGCTTACATAAATACATACAAATTTTACATTACAGTTCACCCAAGTTATTCTTCCTTATCCCTGCTCAACTAATGAAATATAGACAATTTAAATAGTGCGCTTTATTTAAACGTCCCGCGCATCAGTGAAGGCTTATTTATCTAAAAACCGGACCCCAATAATAATGAAATAATGAATGAATAATTTAGCAAGCAAGAGTTTAATTTTCTTCAATTTCTAGGTTTTAACTGCAATGGCTCAACCCGTTCCATTTCTGATGGTTAAGGTTAAAGGATGACGATCAAGGAATGTTGCGTCCAGCGGTAGAAAGTTTGGCACGTCTGATACGTTTGACACAAGCAAGTGTTGGTTGAAAATATTGATGTTGCTTTGTACTTTGGTAATAACCGAGATCGAGTATTAAGTGAAGGAGTGCAGACTCCACCTCTTGGAGTTGAATCTTAACGAATTTTTGCCAATCTTCCTTTCTCCATCTAGTCAGGAAGCTCAAAAATCGGCATTTTGTATAACATTTCCACATAGTGCCACTGTGCCAGAAAAATAACTTCTTGGGATTTTTAGAAGAATTTTGGGTATTTTATTATTATGGCAATATTATTATCGTCTTTAATTGCAATTTTCCTCCAAATTTTTATTTAAAAACAATCGAATATTTAATTCTATTAAGTTTTAACATTAAAACTAGAAAAGTTTATTTATATTTCCTTCTGAAACAAATTTGTTTTGAACTTAAATTAGTTGATTTTTTTATTTACATAGTGGGACTGGTTCATTTTGTACATCAGTTGTTGAAAGTTCTCCAATCTGATACAGCTACCAACATTAGAATGGGAGATGAAGGAACGATCTCAACTGCAATATTAACGAATCTGAGTAAGTTTCGTATCTAACCTTCTATGGCATAAATAAGATAGTACGGTATTTCAATTCTAACGTTACTCGCTTATAAAAAAATGGTTTGGTAAATGAAGGTCAACTATTTTTAATAACGACGTCCTCTGGTTTATATATTGGGGCAAAGCAAATCCTAAAACAATTTTTCAAAGTTTTTTACTTAATATACATAAACTATTTTATTACATATACGTTTTGTGAGAAAAGTATGTGGATTGATATTTTCAAGCAACGCTAATATAACCCGAGCCATCATGAAACGTGAAATATTTTTGCTGGACATACGTACACTGTTCCGTTCCACGGCATCTCATACTAATGATTACAACCATCCCTCAACACTGTTTCTGTTTTAAATGCTTGGTAACCCTGCAACCTGTTTACTTTGACATTTCTGAAAAAGTAAAAATTATTTTCTTACGTGTGAATTAGAAACATATATTGCAGCTATCGTAACATTTTAGTAGAAGTAATGCAGCGACAGTAAAATATCTTACTATTATATTTCATATCATCCATAGATAGTATTAGACTTGCAAGCTTTATATTCGTAATGAGTTTCAATTCTTTTTGCGGTAGCCAAATAATAGAACATTTGCAACAAAACCAGAAGTCTTCGAAGCAAACTTAAAAAATAAACGTAGCTTTCAGCAAAAGCCACACATTGTAGACTTGTTATCAGCCTAAAAATATTAAAATGAAAGTGCGCTACAAGTCACAAGTTTTGTTGTTCCTCTTTTTTGTGCTTCACTTCACAATAGCTGAACTGCAAGGGCCACTATCACCAAGTAAAGATACTACTTTACAAAATTCTGCTCAACAAGCAACATCGACAACTGCAACTACTACTCAACCTGAATCCGCAACAGAAAGAGTGGACGCTTCAGCAGATTCAACACAAGTCAAGGACGGTAGCAATGAACGAAAAGCATCTAAATATGCGACTAAAAATGAATCGCCTTCAGAGGCTTCAACAAGTGAAGCAACCGATGGTGCCGTAATATCCAGTGGTCCCAAAATGACTTTAGCTACAGAGTTCGGTCAGCGTTCCAAAATACTGCAACAAGCCGTTTTCGAACGACTATGGAACGAAAAGCTCGTTCGCGATAAGCTAAAAGAGGAAATAGAAGCAATAGAGTATCGTCGGGAAGCGTCAGAGTCTGCTGAGCTTACACCTCAGGAGGTCGAAGGTATTTAAAACATTATTTATACAGTGATATAGTCCTTAATTCCTACATAATTTCAGCTCAAACACTATACGAAAAAGCTATGGATATGCTTTCCAAGCCACGAAGTGACAAAGATCTAGCGTACAGGTTTATAATTCGTGCTGCTGAGATGAATCATCTTAAATCTCGTGCAGAACTTGCCTGGGCACATTTATTAGGGCATTACGCTAAGCTAAATTTTGAATTTGCCGCTACAGAGTTTGATGAATTAGCGAAAGAGGGAATACCAGAAGCGAATATGGTAATAAAGATACACAGAATTATATTTTCCTCAAAGCATATAAAAATTTTATTTTATTTGAATCCTTTAGGGTCTAGCGTTTCTTTATTCCGTAGGTGTTGGCGGTAAAAATGTAAGTCAACCATTGACGTTAATCCATTTGACGCTTGCTGCATTAGGCGAACATACGTTTGCCCAAATGGCCTTAGGATACCGGTATTTGTATGGGATAAATGTGCCTACAAATTGTGAAAAAGCACTTGTATATTACAAAAAAGTAGCGAAAAAGGTTGCATCGAAAATTACTTTCTCCAATGGTCCAATTGTACATCGCGTACATTTACTAGAGGAATCGGAAAATCCCGGTAGTCAAGAAACAGAAATAGTGGACTATTATCAATTGTTGGCTGACAAGGGAGATGTGCAATCGCAAGTGGGTCTTGGACAACTCTATTACCAAGGTGGAAAAGCAATACAACAAGACCATCAAAAAGCATTGGAATATTTTACAAAAGCTGCAAATACAGGCAACGCAATCGGCTTTGCGTTCTTAGGTAAACTCTACCTAGAGGGGAGTGAATTTATCAAAGCTGATAACGAAACAGCATTTAAGGTGCGGATAGAAAATACAATAACTGACCTCTTTGAAATTTAATTAAAATTCCTTTAAAGTATTTCAAGAAAGCAGCAGATTTAGGTGATCCTGTTGGACAAAGTGGACTAGGTTTAATGTATCTAAAAGGGCTTGGTGTACCGAAAGATTCTCTCAAGGCTCTAAACTACTTTACACAAGCAGCAGATCAAGGATGGGTTGATGGCCAATTACAATTGGGAAATATGTATTTCAGTATGTTTTCCATATTAAAAGTTAAGTTATAAAAGCTGCTAACTATTTTATTTCAGCGGGAAATGGCGTGAAAACTGATTACAAATTGGCACTTAAGTATTTCCAATTGGCTTCGCAATCCGGTCACGTACTGGCTTATTACAATCTGGGTATAATGCATGCTTATGGTATGGGCATGTTACGTTCTTGTCCAGCAGCTGTCGAATTTTTCAAAAATGTTGCAGAACGTGGTCGTTGGAGCACCAATATGATGCACGCCTACAGTGATTACAAAAACTATCGTGCTGACGAAGCTTACATGCAATATGCATTGCTAGCAGAATTGGGCTACGAGGTTGCCCAGAGTAATGCAGCGTTCCTTTTAGATCGCGGTGACGTTACCATATTTCACGATCGACATGAAGAACTCATTCGGGCCTTCTATTACTGGAAAAGATCAGCCGGACAAGGTTACTCATCCTCGCAAGTGAAGCTGGGAGATTATTACTATTATGGTTGGGGAACGAATACAGATTTTGAAGCAGCTGCATCCCTATATAGGTCAGCATCTGATACAATCATAGTTAGAATATCGTAAACGAAATTAAAACGTCCTCTATTCATCAATCATCAACTGAGAAAAACCGCTTAAACAAAAGGATTCCGCCAGGATGCAAGCACTTGCTTTTCAAATCAGTTAATAATAATTATTATCGTAATTATTAACTGAACAAAATTATAAAAATCGACAAATTATCATTAGCCTGTGATTTTTATTTTATTGTAATGGTTATGGTCCCTGGAAAAAAGTTTAAGAAACTGGCCATGGCTGTTTAGTTTATTATTTGTTATCTGCAATAATTCATATAAAACTTATTGAATCTAGTTTTAATTTTTTTTATTTAATGTTTAATGTCATTTTAGAAAAGCGTCTGAACAGCAGTATAATGCGCAGGCAATGTTCAATCTTGGCTATATGCATGAACAAGGGCTTGGCATGAAAAAAGACTGGCACCTCGCAAAGCGTCTCTACGATCTTGCAGCTGAAACAAGTGCAGATGCAAAAGTGCCTGTCGCTATAGCACTTCTTAAACTGCAAATGATGGCAAAAGTTGAAGCCATTAAACAGGTATGAATTTCAAATTTTAAAATTAAAGTTTATTTTAAAATTATTCATTTTAGTCGCCTTACAAATTTATTTTCTACATGGATGAGAATATTGCTGCAAACTGGGATCTGTATATGATTACGATTTTAACGCTTTTACTCGGATTTATTATGTACACAAGGCGTCCATATCAACAACAACAACCTGCTGAGCAGCAGCAGCAAGAGCAAGCAAATCCTGAAGCAGAACGAGTGGACCAAAATCAACCACTTTTACAGAATCAACATACAGCCCAGCCTCAACAGCAAGATCCACAGCATCCAGAATAGCCCTTGATTAGAGCAAAAGTACTCGTATGTGGACAAGTTTACATAAGCATAAAAAAACTACTAAATAGTAATATTTCTATAGGTGTAATTAGTTAATATGTGTATATAACAGTTAATTATTTAATGTTATTTGTTGCATTAGCATTAAAAACGCCTCTACGAATTCCACGGTTAATCTTTATCTGGCGACATAAACTTCTACAATTTTTTGTTTTCATTACAATTTTTAACAGTAGTAAACAAATATGAAGTCATATCTTATAAACCAAATTTTTTGGTAATTTTAATATTTTTATGTGAAAACAAGAACTGTTTGCTTTATTTAAAAGTTGCCTAAATAAATTATTTTATACCATATTTATATTTTTTAATTAAAATAAATGCTTCAAAATCTGCCTGAGATTTACAGTAAAACATCCCTTTATTTGAGGTTTGTGCCTTGATGTCTTTCCTACAGCCCTCATGGATTTTTATAAGCTATTTCTACGGCAAAGTTTCAGTACATATCACATCGTCTCGACGTCGTCATCTTATCAACCTAAAATTGCTATTGACTAAACATATTAATAAATCATTTGGCATGTCTGTTGTTCCATTTTGTTTACATTTTTTTGCATGATTGTTTTAACTGAATATTTTCATGCCAGAAATACACTAGAAAGAGTTGACGGTCCCCAGGCCGCTGGCTCGTAGCACATCATGCTTCACATTCGGCTATTGCGGACGCCGAACTTATTAAGATTAGGCAACTATTAATCATTCCTTAAAGCATTCTGCTTTTTAAAACTGTCACCAACTATAACTATAAAGTTATCCAACCTGATGATCTAAACGGGGTTAGGTCGCCGAAAGGACGAAAACAATGTTGTTGCTGCTACAACAACAACAACATAAAGTTATCCAATATTATAATTTTGTAAAAATCTTATCCTTTTTAAATTCTTTAATTAAAAATTTTTCTAAGGGAATAAACTTAAAATTTTCTTTTTGATGATTTATTAACTAGAGCAGCTACAACAGATTCTGGCCAAGATTGGCAGTGTCCGAAAATCCTATCACTTCAAACCTTTAAGACTAAGTTTACATATGCCAATTTTAATTCCATTCTTTATGATGACTTAAATTGATTTATTAGTCTTCGAACTGTTAAAATATAAATATTAGTACTGGAAAACGATTTCGGTTTAATATTTTTATTTCGAATGTCGTTTTCTTTTAATTACAAATATTGTTACTAAGACATCTTAAAATGAGTCGAATAAATCTAATTCTCGTTCAAGCGTAATAGTTAAGATTGGCTTTCTTCTTTGCTTGAACTTCCATTATAGCGTCCATAAAGTCTTCGTGTGTAACGCATGTAGCATTACGACGTAAAGCTATCATACCGGCTTCTACGCACACAGCTTTACATTGTGCGCCATTGAAGTCATCCGTGGAACGTGAAAGTTCTTCAAAGTTGACATCGCTGCTAACATTCATTTTACGTGAATGAATTTGCATAATTCTTGCACGTGCCTCTTCGTTTGGATGTGGGAATTCTATTTTACGATCGAGACGTCCGGAGCGCAATAGGGCAGGATCTAAAATGTCTACACGATTTGTAGCTGCTATAACTTTAATGTCGGCAGTGGAACTAAAACCATCTAGTTGGTTCAGCAGTTCCAGCATAGTACGCTGTACTTCGCGATCACCAGCCTTTTCAGAATCGAAACGTTTGGTACCAATGGCATCCAACTCGTCTATAAAAATAATTGCTGGTGCTTTTTCTTTAGCTAAAGCGAAGGCATCACGAACTAACTTCGCACCATCGCCTATAAACATCTGTACCAACTGTGGACCAGCCAGCTTTAAGAAGGTAGATTTTGTTTGTGCAGCACAAGCCCGCGCCAATAAAGTCTTACCAGTACCGGGTGGACCATATAAGAGTACACCTATTAGAACGTGAAAAAAATTAATATTTGAAATATTTCTAACTAAAACAGCAATATATTTTACCTTTTGGGGGATGAATTCCTAATGTTTTGAATTTATCTTTATGGGTCATTGGTAATACCACGGCTTCAATTAACTCTTGTATCTGTTTGTCCAAACCACCAATATCGGAATATTGTTCGGTTGGTCTTTCATCAACCTCCATTGCTTTAACCCGCGCATCATACTCTGCAGGTAAAGTTTCTAAAATCAAATAAGAGTCTTTATTTACACCCACTAAATCGCCTGGTTTAAGTTTCTCTGCATCCACCAATCCAATAACGGGCAAAAAATAAGCTTGACGTGTCGAAGTTTTTATAACAGCACATTTGCCTTTTCTTTGGTTGTCCAATACCAAAACAGCACCATCATCCTCTTCTTCTTGAGGGTCGACATCAAGAAGTTCAATAACGTTTGAAACCAAATACGGCAAGGTTTTGTTGACCTGGAAATTTTGTTAAAAACGTCAAGAAATTTAAAACTTACACAAAGGGTTATTACCTTTATTTTTTCTGTATTATCTTTAATTTTTTCGTTTTGAGCTTGAATTTCGTGAGTTATACGCATAACCTCACTCTTCATGATCTTTATTTCGTTATCCATCAGACGCGTCCTGCTCACTATTTCATCAGTTGACATACGGAGTACTTCCTCTCCCAGAGTTTCTTCTCCATCATCCCAAATTGATTTGTCCTCCAGTGTAGTCGCCATGTTTTAAAAAAGATTTATTATTTGACTTGTAGGGTGAAGATTTTTGGCGAATATACTTTTTAAGCTACTAACTTCTCGATGACTTGTAAATTCTTGTTTTGTGCTTAATTTGACATTTCTCTACCTCTTGTTTTAAACGTCTGTTTGATTTGTTATCATCTATCGCTGTCAAAATAGTATTACACATATCGAATTTAAAATATAAAAGTAAGTCTAAGTTCTCACACAACAACTTTCGTAACTTTTGTATTAGAGCATGTTTTGTAATTCTATTTTTCGTTGTAAAATTTAAGATTCTCTTTCCTATTTATTCTCACAATCTCTATTCAAACATTATTTTAGGAAAAAAATTGTTTAAGAATTTTTAAATAATTTTCGTTCTCTACTAAATATTCATTAAAAGTTTTCAATCGAAATTAATAATACTGTTACGATCTTGCTGATTAACCTCGATGATTTCCTTAATCTTTCGGGTACGACCTCTGGATTGTTAAATAAAATCGCCAACTTAATTTGCAGTCTCTTTATTTATAAAGACTTAATTAATGTCCTTTTAATTATTCGGTAATTCACAATTCAATTACAATTTACGTTACTATTTACAATCACTTGTATACAACTTTCACAATGTACTGTTTTTATTACTTTACTGTAATGTAATCTCCACGAGTTTAATTCACAACTGATTCACGACTGATTGCTGACTGATTACTCTTGCAGTCGTATGTCGTCCTTATATACTTGTTTGCTGCTTGAAAACGAAACCCCTGGAATAATCGCGTCGTTTACGATAATCGCAATCGCGTCGTTTACGATAATCGTCGTTTACGATAATCGCTCGTTTACGCTCCAGAACGTGCCAGTTGTCGGCTCCTCTCTTTCATCTGTCATTCGCTTCGCATTTTTGCCACACTGTCCTCCACCTAAGTCTGATCGTCCCGATCAGACACATTCGCTGTTCCAAACGCAGCAAGCCTCTCTAGCTGGACCACTTTCATCTTGCTTCCTGGGCTCCCAACATTCTGGATTCGATACACTGCGTCATTTAGCCGTTTGATTACCTTATATGGACCCTCCCAAACGCATTGAAGTTTTTGGGACAAACCTCTCTTCCGTTGTGGACTGCACAGCAACACCAAATCTCCACTTTGGAAGCCTTCAGAGTTCATTGCTTTGTCATACCTGGCCCTCAATTTGTAATGGCTTCGTGGTTTTGGCCCTTTAGTTGCTTTGCACTTCTTGCAGTTAGCAACCCACTCAGCGATCGATTGACGACAACCAACCCAGTAGAACCTCTATTTGATCTTCTCCAGCATTTTCTTAATGCCTAGATGCTCTCCACTAGGACCATTATGAAATTCCTTAAGAATATCCGGAATTCTTAACCTCGGAACTACTATAAGCTTCCGAGAGCACTGGCCATCTTCACTTTCCCATACTCTATGCAAACAGCCAGATATCAATTCTAAACTGCTCCATTGGGCCCAGTATGCCTTCGCGATTGGACTTTCCGCTGCCAGTTGCTCTTTACTTGGCCGTTTGTTCACCTCCACTCCGTGCATTACCAGTTCCAAGTCTGGGTCTTCCTGCTGACATTTTCTTAAATGGCTTGCCTCCCACTTTTCTGCTCGTGTAACTGTTATTCGCCGGACGTCTATGATGCTCTCAGCTTTTGAGCAATGCTTGCGTCGTCTTTAATCTCTGTTGGAACCCGACTGGCATTCGCGTGCGAAGTGACCTGCTTCACCGCAACTGAAGCACTTTCCATCTTGATTCTTAACACCACAACGATTCATTCCTGCTATCGACTTCAGAGTTTTCAATATTTCAGTCCTCACATCTGGTGTTTCTACCTCCAAACGCTTCACTTTGTGGGCCGGCTTACATAGCAGTGCCGCTGCTTCACGTGTCTGAGCATACGCAAACGTCTCAGCGAATGTTAACTTTGGATTCGCATAAGTCTCTCGCTTGGTGTACACGTCTTTAATTCCGCTGATGAACCTCTGGATTTTTAATCTTTCGAGATATTCAGCCGACGCGTGCCCTGTGGCTAAATGAGCCAATCTCTCGATCTCAAAAGCATATTCCTGTAGAGATTCATTATGTTTTTGGTCACGCTGTTCCAGCTCCATCTGGTAAATTTGCCTTCTGTGTTCGCTACCAAAGCGTCTTTCCAGGGCCCGCATTACTGCGCCATTCCCTCTTACATTCGGGAATAGTCAGCAAAAAAATATCCGCTGCAGGTCCTTTCAACGTAACAAATAGCGCAGCGGATTTTTCCTCGATGCTCCAATTATTTAACTCAGCCGTCTTCTCGAACTGGAGCTTGAAGATCTGGAATGGAGCTGTGCCGTCAAAGGATGGTGCTTCTACCCACGGGCCGTTCATCGATCTGGCTGGACGATGCAACTGCAAATCTCGGACACGCCGCTCGAGCTCGTTGATTTTGGTCTTAATTAGCTCCTCTATTTTTTCTTGCCGACCGTGCAATTCGTTGACTTTGCTCTCAATTAGATCCTGTCTTTCCTCAAGTTCTGCATTGTCTTTCTCCAGATTTTGCTGTATTTGCGCGATTGTTCCTTCTAATCCATCAAACTTTGCATCCACCTTTTCTGATATCTTGACATTCATTGCAGAATTACGGGCATCCTGTGCATCCATCTTTTGTGATATCTTGGCATCCTGCGCATCCAGCTTTTATGAGATTGCAGCCAATAACATGTTCATGTCAATACCCGCAGATGAGCTAGGGGCCTTTTCTTGAATCTTACTTGATGGCTGCTCCAACTCCTTCGCAGAATCAATAGCCTCTTCCTTGTCAACATCATTCAAGGATACATCTTCATCCTCGCGGCGGAATTCGTATTGGTTCAAGTCGATGCCTTCGACTTCCATTGCTTCTCCCAGTCTTGATTGCAGCTCTGCCTTATTTCCAGTTGTAGACAATCCTCGCTTTGCCAACTCCTTCTTGAGAGGAGGTATCATCAAATCCTGAATCTTCACCATTTTTTAATTGTTATTCTCTGGAATTTATTTAACAATCCCACTTCTGACACCAATTGTTACGATCTTGCTGATTAACCTCGATTATTTCCTTAATCTTTCGGGTACGACCTCTGGATTGTTAAATAAAATCGCCAACTTAATTTGCAGTCTCTTTATTTGTAAAGACTTAATTAATGTCCTTTTAATTATTCGGTAATTCACAATTCAATTACAATTTACGTTACTATTTACAATCACTTGTATACAACTTTCACAATGTACTGTTTTTATTACTTCAATGTAATGTAACCTCCACGAGTTTAATTCACAACTGATTACTCTTGCCGTCGAATGTCGTCCTTATAGACTTGTTTGCTGCTTAAAAACGAAACCCCTGGAATAATCGCGTCGTTTTACGATAAACCTCTCGCTTACGATAATCGTCGTTTACGATAATCGTCGTTTACGCTCTAGAACGTACCAGTTGTCGGCTCCTCTCTTTCATCTGTCATCTGTCATTGTGGCGAAAATGCGAATGTCAGATGAAAGAGAGAAGCCGATAGTTGGCATGTTCTAAAGCGAATTCGAGAACATTCGTAGAGAGAGAGATTCGATTATTTTAGACGGTTGGTTGCGAGCAACCGGGAGTTGTATATAAGGGCGACATACGACTGTATTAGTCAGTCAGTAATCAGTCGTGAAGTAAAAGCGTTGGAGATTACATTACATTGAAGTAATAAAAACAGTACATTGTGAAAGTTATATACAAGTGATTGTAAATCTTAAAGTAAATTGTAATTGAATTGTGAATTACTGAATAACAAAAGGACATTAATTAAAGTCTTTATAAATAAAGAGACTGCAAATTAAGTTGGCGATTTATTTAACAATCCAGAGGTCGTACGCGAAGGATTTGGGAAATCATCGAGGTTAATCAGCAAGATCGTAACAATTGGTGTCAGAAGTGGGATTGTTAAATAAATTCCAGAGGATAATAACTGAAAAATGGTGAAGATTCAGAATTTGACGATACCTCCTCTCAAGAAGGAGTTGGCCAAGCGAGGATTGTGTACTACAGGAAATAAGGCAGAGCTGCAATCGAGACTGCGAGAAGCAATGGAAGTCGAAGGTATCGACTTGAACCAATGCGAATTCCGCCGCGAGGATGAAGATGTATCCTTGAAGGATGTTGACAAGGAAGAGGATAGTGATTCTGCGAAGGAGTTGGAGCAGCCCTCAAGTAAGATTCAAGAAAAGGATCCTGTTTCATCTACGCCTATGGACATGAACATGTTATTGGCTGCAATTTCACAAATCGATGCCAAGATCTCAGGAAAGTTGGATGGATTAGAAGGAACAATCGCACAAATACAGCAAAATCTGGTGATAGAAAATGCAGAACTTAAGGAAAGACAGAATCAAATCGAGGAGCGACAAGACAAGATAGAGGAGCTAATTGAGACCAAAGTGAACAAATTGGATGGTCGGCAAGAAAAATTAGAAGAGTTAATTGAAGCCAAAGTCAACACATTGGAAGGTCGTTTCCGGGATTTGCAGTTAAATCGTCCAACCACTTCAGTGAACGCTCCCAAGGTAAAAACACCATCTTTTGACGGAAAAATTCCCTTCCAAGTTTTCAAGCTCCAGTTTGAGAAGACGGCTGAAACAAATAAATGGAGCATGGAGGAAAAATCTGCTCCACTATTCGTTGCGTTGGAAGGACCTGCGGAAGAACTTTTGCAAACTGTACCTGATTATGAGAGAAATGATTACGACGGATTGATGCGAGCCCTGGAAAGACGGTATGGTAGCGAACACAGAAGACAAATTTACCAGATGGAGCTAGAAAAGCGCGACCAAAAACCCAACGAATCTCTACAGGAATATGCTTCGGAAATTGAGAGATTGGCTCATTTAGCCATCGGAGACGCATCGGGTGAGCGGCGTAAAAGACGTTTACACCAAGCGAGAGACATATGCGAATCCAAAGTTAACATTCGCTGAAACAGTGGCGTATGCTCAAACACGTGAAACGGCGGCACTCATAAGCAGACCAGCATACAAAGTCAATAAAGTGGAGGTTGAAACACCAGATGTGATGACCGAAATATTGAGAACTCTGAAGTCGTTAGAAGGAATGAATCGTTCTGGTGGCAATAATCAGGCTGGGAAATGCTTTAAATGTGGAAAGCCTGGTCACTTCGCACGCGAATGCAAAACGGGTTCCAGCATACAGGAAGGACAGCGCAAACGGAAGGCTGAGGAGGATAAACCATCAACTTCTCAGTCGTTAAACTAAAACGAGCCAGTATAAAAGGGCGTATGCTGGCTCCTGCAATTGAATGCCCCATAATCTCCGTCTCGCAAATTGGTAGGAAAACGAGCAACATTACTATTGGTGGATATGTGGATGGACGAGGGCGAAAATTAACAGTGGATACGGGCGCATCATACTCCATCATTCGAACTGACCTGATCGCTAAAGAAGTGAGACCATTACCTGGAGCAATATTGAAAACGGCGACTGGTGAGGACACACAAGTGGTGGGAGAAGTAACATGTAAGGTCTCAATAGGGAATGTGACGGTGTTACACAGCTTTATAGTCGCGCAGATCGTAGATGAGGTAATCATAGGAGTGGACTTCTTGATGGAGCAAGGTATCAAGATCGACTTGAATAACAAGGTTATGGAGTATAAGAACATGGAAGTACCACTAAGCATGGGCTACGATTCCACATACAGCGGCAAACAAGTGGTCTTAGAAGGCAATGAACTGATTCCACCGAAGTCAGAAGCAGTTGTTTGGGCGAAAATAAATGGAGATTGTGGGACAAACAAATTGTGGGTTGTCTAAGCAGCACAAAATTCTACACTGGACTTACTTATTGGAAAAACCCTGGCTAAGACACGAAAGAATGGACGCATCCCAGTGAGAGTATTAAATGACTTCAGATCATCAGTAAAAATTCCTATTGGAACTGTATTAGGGAAATGTCAAGAGGTAGAAGCCATTATTAACAGCAATGATTCATCTGGAATCGACTCTATTGGCAGCACGGAGATGGAGGAAGATATCAATGCATGGACGCAAGGGTTGGAAGACAAGTACAAGCACAAGGCCAGCCAGATGATCCGTAAATACTCCAACATATTCGACAAGGATGGCAACAAACCAGGCAGGACCAATATAGTGAAACATTGCATTGATACTGGTGACGCAAGACCAATTCGTCAAGCTCCTCGAAGCGTTCCACTAGCCAAACGTGACGCTGTTGGCCAAATAATTAGGGAAATGAGCGAAAGCGATGTTATCGAACCATCGGCAAGTCCATGGAGCTCTCCGGTGGTACTCGTGAAGAAGAAAGATGGCCAGTTGCGGTTCTGCGTGGACTATCGGAGATTAAATGATGTTACAAGAAAAGACAGCTATCCTTTGCCCAGGATCGATGATACACTAGACTCGTTAACTGGCACAGAATGGTTCTCAACACTTGAACTTAAGAGCGGGTACTGGCAAGTGGAAGTGAGTGAAGAAGATAAAGAGAAGACAGCCTTTAGTGCCGGCAACGGTCTATGGCAATTTACGGTAATGCCATTTGGGTTATGCAACGCTCCTGCCACTTTTGAAAGATTAATGGACCATGTGCTCAAAGGACTACACTGGAAGACCTGTTTGGTGTATCTGGATGACATAATCGTATTGGGAAAGAGCTTCGACGAACATCTGAGTAATTTGGAAGAAGTTTTCCAGAGAATAGCTGGCGCTGGTCTTAAACTAAGTCCTAAGAAGTGCTCTTTATTCAAGAAGGAGGTGAATTACTCAGGTCATCAAGTAACCACGAAGGGCGTTTGTACTGCGAAGGAAAAAATAGAAGCGGTGAAGGATTGGCCGAGACCCAGAAATTTGCATGAATTAAGAAGTTTCCTTGGGCTGTGTACTTACTATCGTCGCTTTGTTCCGAATTTCGCCAGCGTAGCTCATAGTCTCCATGAACTCACAAGGAAAAATAAATCTTTCGAGTGGAAAACTGAACAAGAGGACGCTTTCCAAGCTTTGAAAGAACGACTATGCACTGCACCTATGCTAGCGTACCCGGTTCCAGGTGCAACATTTATTCTGGACACAGATGCTAGTGGTTATGGCATAGGAGGTGTACTTTCGCAAGTGATTGATGGGCAGGAGAAGATAGTTGCCTACTATAGCCGGACTATTGGGAAACCAGAGCGGAACTACTGCGTAACGCGGAGAGAACTATTAGCGTTGGTGGATTGTATTAAACACTTCCACAAATATCTGTATGGTCAACATTTCCGCGTTAGAACGGATCATGCAGCGCTGAAGTGGCTACTAAAGTTCAAGAATCCTGAAGGGCAGCTTGCACGGTGGATTGAGAGGCTGCAAAGTTATGACTTCACCATCGAGCACCGCAAGGGTAATACGCACGGAAATGCTGACGCTATGTCCCGTCGACCATGTAGTTTGTAATGTAAGGACTGCTCAAAAGCCGAGGGTAAGGAAGACATAATAAACGTCCGGCTAATGACAGTTACATCAGCAGAAGAGTGGGAAAGTCACTTAAGGAAATGTCAGCAAGAAGATCCGGACTTGGAATTGGTAATGAACGGATTGGAGGTGAACAGACGGCCAAGTAAAGAACAAATGGCAGCGGAAAGTCCCATCGCGAAAGCATACTGGGCACAATGGAACAGTTTAGAATTGATATCTGGCTGTTTGCAGAGAGTATGGGAAAGTGAAGATGGCCAGTGCTCTCGGAAGCTTATAGTAGTTCCGAGGTTAAGAATTCCGCATATTCTTAAGGAATTTCACAATGGTCCTAGTGGAGAGCATCTAGGCATTAAGAAAATGCTGGAGAAGATCAAATAGAGGTTCTATTGGGTTGGTTGTCGTCAATCGATCGCTGAGTGGGTTGCTAACTGCAAGAAGTGCAAAGCAACTAAAGGGTCAAAACCACGAAACCATTACAAATTGAGGGCCAGGTATGACAAAGCAATGAACTCTGAAGGCTTCCAAAGTGGAGATTTGGTGTTGCTGTGCAGTCCACAACGTAAGAGAGGTTTGTCCCAAAAACTTCAATGCGTTTGAGAGGGTCCATATAAGGTAATCAAACGGCTAAATGACGCAGTGTATCGAATCCAGAATGTTGGGAGCCCAGGAAGCAAGATGAAAGTGGTCCACCTAGAGAGGCTTGCTGCGTTTGGAACAGCGAATGTGTCTGATCGGGACGATCAGACTTAGGTGGAGGGCAATGTGGCGAAAATGCGAAGCGAATGACAGATGAAAGAGAGGAGCCGACAACTGGCATTTTCTAGAGCGTAAAACGAGACGATTATCGTAACGAGGCACGATTATCGTAACGACGCGATTATTTCGGGGGTTTCGTTTTCAACCAGCAAACAAGTATATAAGGGGACATACGACTGCAGAGGAGTCAGTCAGGAATCAGTCGTGAATTATACTCGTGGAGATTACATTACAGAAAAGTAATAAAAACAGTACATTGTGAAAGTTGTATACAAGTGATTGTAAATAGTAACGTAAATTGTAATTGAATTGTGAATTACTGAATAATAAAAGGACATTAATTAAAGTCTTTATAAATAAAGAGACTGCAAATTAAGTTGGCGATTTTATTTAAGAATCCAGAGATCGTACCCGAAGGATTTGGGAAATCATCGAGGTTAATCAGCAAGATCGTAACAATATGTATATAAATTTGCTCTGCACAAACCAAGCATTATTTTACATTTCATAACTTGTAAACATCACACACACACAAAAAGCGACTTGTGACTCAACGATAACGATAATCAGAAAGCTTTGTTTTGGATACTGATTTTATTTGTTGATATTGAATCTCGTTATAAAGGAGAAAAAAACACTATGGAAATGAGTGTAAGTAAAATAACAACGTTTAGCCAAAGAGGTCATCTTTGTAAGGTAGCTATTTCGGCATTTCTCATTTAAAAACTGGTTGAGCCACACGTGTATAAACTCGCCCAACTTTGATAGTCTAGAGAAAGTTGTGCTCTCTCGAATTAGGAACTATTTACTTTTTGGTCAAATTGAGCTTATCCAAACATAACTTGTATTTCAATAAGAAATTATTTAATATAATAGTTTATATATTCAAACAGGCTGCGATGCTTGCTCGCTTTTCTTTTTATCCATCACTATTTTATAATGTGTTGATGGAAAAGGCATCTTCGAGGAATTGGTACGATCGCATTGATGATAATGTAATTTTGGGCGCTTTACCTTTTCGTTCACAGGCGAACGAAGTAACTTTATCTTCAATTAATTTGCTTTTTTTTACATTAAAATTTACTATTTAACTTTTCCCAGTTGATAACCAAAGAAAACATGAAGGCTGTGGTATCCATGAATGAAGATTACGAGCTCACCATGTTCTCTAATGACTCACCTAAATGGAAATTACTTGGAATTGATTTTCTACAATTGCCAACAACAGATATTTTTGAATCACCAAATCAAGAAAAGCTTTTAAATGGTGTAGAGTTCATAAATAAATTTTTACCGTTAAACGAACGCATAAAAGGCTTGAGCACGTCTACTGAACCTGAAAATAATGGAACTGTATATGTACATTGTAAGGCTGGACGTACTCGTAGCGCTACGCTTGTTGGCTGTTATTTAATGCTGGTACGTTGACGCAAAATGAAAGTAATTGTTTCGTACATATGAAGGTAGTGTTAATTTATGTAAATACATATGAAAGTGTGCATTAATTTGCTGATAAAGAGGTTTATTACTCATATGCAATTTTTATAACGGTTCACAAAATTTATTTATGTAAATAGTGGTGCATATTCACTATAAAAATATTTGTATTTTATTTTATATAGAGAAACGGTTGGACACCGGAACAAGCTGTCGATCATATGCGTGCCCGCCGCCCGCACATTTTATTACACACAAAACAATGGGATGCCCTAAGAATATTCTTTAAAAAGAATGTTGAAAATTCATGACCTTGCATGAATATTTCGGAAGCTGTTAATGAACTGTACGTCGTAGATAGTGTATTGTTATTCAAATGGTTCCACTTTTCAATAGCGTAATAAAGTACCCAATTATTTGTTAAATGCTAATATATGCACTTAAATTGATTTTTTCAAATAAGTGTGCACACAAATTTTAGCTTAAGAAAGGTAAATAAATGAATGTGAAGTAATTTGGAGATTGCTCATTTACAGGAGTATCAGTTCACACATATTGAACAAGAAACATTTTAAAAAAATTTTAGCTACGCCAGGACGTTGGGAATTATGTTTTTTTTTTTTATAATTTCTGTTTATTTTAAGAACGATTTCTTTTAAGCATAAAACAATTGTAGGTACTTCAACAAATATTTTTCAAATATCATCTTTTTTTCTTCTTTGGTTTTTGTTCAACGAGAGAGGACTTTGCTTTTGAATTGTTGGCGATAGTGATTCTGCGTTGGATTTCTAGGCTGACGTTGTTAGTGTTTTTTTTCTAGATAGACGAAATTATCTACCACTTTTGATTTAATTAAAGAAAATATCAATAATCTCATTTCAATAAGTTTTATATTTATATGGAGAATTAATGTACAACAATATACCACTGCACGATCCAAAGTTATTCCCAATAAATTATAAATACTAATAAGAAAAATTGCTTTATTTTTCCATATTTCGTAATTCGTGTATTGACGGCCAAAAAAATCGTTTTTTTAAGATTTTAGCCTATGTTGTTGTGTTGCCTTGTCTATGGGAATTATTCTTTGCAAGGTTCTTCGGCACTCACTTCGGATCCAGCAGCTTTAATGCTCCACAGTTGCTTTACAGAATTTGCTATTCCGACATCATTTTGAATAATGTAAAAAAGTCCACCGAGTGTGGCAATGGATAGCAAAATCAAAGCACCATGAGCAACCTTTGGTAGCAATGGTCCAACAACTTGTGGTCGTGCATAATCTGTGATTATAGCTTCCACACCCCTTTAAAAAAAAATTATAAAATTTTGCTATGGATAAACATTTTTAAAGTTATTTTTACCAATGAGAGTGAAGAACAACAGATACAGCAAGTAGGGCGTCAAGGGTCTGCGAGGGATGTATAAAAGCTGCGGGAACTACACCCAGAAGCGCAAGTGATATAAAGCGTTCGGCCGTCCACAAAGGTGTGTGATTTCCTTTAGCTGCAGCCATTTTAGGAGAAGACAAGGAAAATGTTCTTGTCATTCCCTGCAAAGTAAATTTAATAAGAAAAAATTTCCTTTTAACAGATTAGAGTTTGCTCACTTGTGCATTCTTTATTAGACATAAAGTTTTTAAGTTTTCTGCAGAGAGGGACTTTGTTGATAACATCTTCAAGGGTACGGACAGGGTAGTAGCAGTTTTCGCAAATCCGAAAGCTTATTAAATATAGTGATAAAACATTAGTTTACGTGATTATATAATGGAAAATATTGCTTAATATTTTTACCATTCAGTTTGCCGACATTTCGTAGCAGTGAAAGCGCCATCTTCAGAATAATGTATATATCACTTGGAGAATAACCAAATCTTCAATAACTATTTAAAGTATTTAAAAGCAGCAATTACAAAATAGCTAGTTTTGTCGTTCTTGCCTTTCTTGAGTATTGAAGTCTTTTTCTATCTTTTTTCATGAGCAGATTCCAAAACATAAATGGAAAATGTCAAATGCTTGTAGCGTTGCCAGATAATTATTTTTTAATGAAAATTAGTCACACTATTGTGGCGAAAATGCGAAGCGAATGACAGAAGAAAGAGAGGAGCCGACAACTGGAACGTTCTAGAGCGTAAACGAGGCGATTATCGTAAACGACGATTATCGTAAGCGAGAGGTTTATCGTAAAACGACGCGATTATTCCAGGGGTTTCGTTTTCAAGCAGCAAACAAGTATATAAGGACGACATTCGACTGCAAGAGTAATCAGTCGTGAATTAAACTCATTGGAGCTTACATTACAGTAAAGTAATAAAAACAGTACATTGTGAAAGTTGTATACAAGTGATTGTAAATAGTAACGTAAATTGTAATTGAATTGTGAATTACCGAATAATTAAAAGGACATTAATTAAGTCTTTATAAATAAAGAGACTGAAAATTAAATTGGCGAATTATTTAACAATCCAGAGGTCGTACCCGAAAGATTAAGGAAATCATCGAGGTTAATCAGCAAGATCGTAACAATATAATTCAGGTACATGCATTCTACATAAACTACTACGTCATATATAAATATCTAAAACGTTCATAAATATTTAATTTATACCCGTCGTAGTAATAAAGTTAATATATACATTACATGTCCATCAATAAATTCGTTTGTTTTTTTAATCTTCTAAAACTTAATGTTAACTCTGTAAACAAATTCCAAACTTTTATCGAAGACATATTTAGCACGGCAACACACTCGACTAAAAACTAGGGGGTTTGCTCAAAATTCAGAGAAATGTATCAAAATAGTTGATAGGCAACCCCCGCAACCATTATATTCTTATTGCAATTTCTTTTCTACGCACAGCATTCTGTTAAACATGTATGGGTAAAAACCTGGGGTGTGTGGAAATTATCAGTTTTGTTACTTGCAGACCTGTACCATCGTACAGCTTTACAAGTATGGAATCCGCCATTTTTTTTGTTTACATTCGAAAACAGCTGAGATCACCTGATTTTTAAGACTTTGCTATTCTCTTATTACCCACCCAATTCGCATTTTGAATTTCTCTAATTCCATCTTGATTCGCATTGTCAAATTCTTTGCTCTGTTTTTGGTGCGACATTCTGTTATTTGTTAATTATTTCATTGCCTCCATATTTATTGCTCAAATTTTTCATTCCATCGATGTCCGCATCGTCGAGTTTGCCTGTCAACTTGCGGGCAGCCATTATGATTTTCTATTTGACAGTCAAACCCCGAGATTGACAGGTAAATGCGAGTTTGACATTTTCCTGTAAAATACACAAGATTCCATACTTGTAAATCTCTACGATGCCTGTACAATGTTCCAAACGCTGCAAGCCTATATAGGTGGACCACTTTCATTTTTTTTCTTGGTCTCCCAACGTTTTCGATTTGATACACTACGTCATTTAGCCGTTTGATTATCTCATATGGACTACCGTTCTGGATTGTATATTATCACTAAATTTTGTCACTCATATTTTTAGTTCGCTGTCCTACAAGAGCATGTATCTCTCTGAACTCTTCCACTATAATGTCAGACGTTTCTTTAACAATTCTTCTCGCATCACCATTTATTAAAATTTTAAGTCGCCAGGCAACCGAAATTACTACCAAAGAGTATCCTTACTGGTTTTTACCCATTTTTTAATGCACTGCTGACCGGTATATGGATATTCCAACCATTCTTATATTTGTGTACGACCTTCCTCAAGTGCTCTTCCAGGTTTCGATTGAATCCTTCTACCATGCCGTGATGCAGAGCTGTCTTTCAGGTTTTTCGAATACACCTAGACGTACTTGTTTCCTAGTCTGCTCGTAGGGACATGACAATTTGTTCGAATGGTGCATCTGAGTTATACTCTTTCATCTGTCCATGACATCTGAATTTCCGCCCTATAACTGCAATATACGTCCTTACAGTTAGTAATCCATTCTGCGACCAGTTTTCTGCTGCCATTCGTTTCTTACTTGGCCGGTTGTTCATATCAAACCCATGCACAGCACCAAGTTCGAATCTCCTGCTGACATTTCTTTAAGTGTCTTGTCTTCCACTCTTCTGCTGGTGTAATTGTCATTAGCCGGACGTCTATAATATCTTCCTTACCCTCAGCTCTTGAGCAGTGTTTACATTCCAAATTACATGGTCGACGGGACGTAGCGTCAGCATTTCAGTGCGTATTTCCTTTGCGGTACTGGATGGGGAAGTCTTAACTTCACAGTCTCTCAATCCACCGAGCCAGCTGTCCTTCGAGATTCTTGAACTCTAGTAGCCACTTCAGCGATGCATGAACCGCTCTAACTCGGAAATGTTAACCATATGGATATTTGTGGAAATGTTTGATACAACGAGTTATACAGTAGCTCCGCTCTGGTTTCCCAATAGACCGGCTGTAGGAGGCAACTGTCTTATTCTGCCCATCAATCATTTGGGAAAGTATGCCTTAGCCACTAGCATCTGAATCCAGAATAAATGTTGCGCATGGAACCGTGCGCAGTGTATAGGCATTCCTTCAGAGCTTGGAAGGCCTCCTATTGTTCTTCGTTCCATTCGAATGATTTATTTTTCCCAGTGAGCTTATGGAGACTAGCTACACTGGTAAAATTCGAAAAAAATCGGCACAGCCAAAAAATTTGTGCAAATTTCTGGGCCTTGGCCAATTCATTACTGCTCCTATTTTTTCACCGCAATATCAACGCTCTTCGTGGTTACTTGATACTTCCTTTTTGAATAGAGAGAACTTGTTGGGACTAAGTTTAAGAAACCCTGGGAAACTTCTTCCAAATTATTCAGATGTTCCTCAAAGCTTTTCCCCAATACGATGATGTCGTCAAGATACACCCAACAAGCCTTCCAATGAAGTACTTTGAGCACATGGTCCATTCATATTTCGAAAGTTGCAGGAGAATTGCATAATACAAAGGACATCGCCGTTGCCGACACTAAAGACTGTTTTCTTTTTATCCTCTAGATTTACTTTATTTTTAGTCTTTCTTCCGATGTAGTCGATTTCAGCTAGATCATTGCAGTTGTTGTCAGGATTCGAGGATTACACTTAGCCAACGCTATGTGGTACTTCCCTTTTTTGTACACCATTATTCGGTTATCCCTGTCGCTCTTACTGCCTTGATCCTACAAGATGTATACTCCTATAACACCACCACATTCCCTATCGCTTCCAGGTTATTTCTTCTACAACTTGGGTGTCTTCCTATAACTTGAGTGTCTTCACCAGTTGCCGTCCTCAATTGGAGCAAAATGACCTTGCTTCTCCAGTGATCAGGTCAGATCGCAGAATGGAGTGATGCGCCCGTATCATCCACATATCCACCAATTGCAACATTGGCTGTTTTTCTATCAATTTTAGAGAGGGAGATTGTGGGGCATTCAATTGCAGGAGCCAGCATACGCCTCTTTCGGCTGGCTCGTTTTAGTTTAACGACTGATTAGGGGCGGATTCTCATTCTTCAGTCCTTTGTTTGCGTTCTCCTGAACTGTTGTTTCTTTTGGAGCTCGTCTGACGTTCTCTCTCATTCTCATTCATAATTATAGAAAATTAATTTTTCTAATTGCGGTCGCCCCTCGGCAAAGATTTTCAAGCTAACCGAGTCTATTTCTGACATGAAATAAAAGATCCTCATAAAAATCCAGCGACCATATGGAGGTGGCTTAGAATAAACTGTTCCATTTGTTCCATTTGTTGGTAAAAACCCCAAAGCATCGTAGACCTGTACAATGCCCCAAAGATGCAAAACCACAAATTGAAGTTGGAGCTCTGCCGAAAAACGCTTCAGCGGTTACAATATATCATATATATATAATTACTAGCAATTGTCCGGCTTACTTCGTTACGCCGCAAAAATTAAATATACCGATGTTTAGCTTTGAGTAGAGTGTAAAAATGGGTTACACATTCATATTTTGTGCTTGTTTTCTGCAAGGAATGTAATATACCACCATCCTTTCGATGAAATGCAAACACTTTAAAATTAAACAACGTTATAAACAATTCATTTATTAACAACAAAAAACTCAAAGTTATAATAATTCAAACAACGTTAGGTACCTACATTAGTAAAATGGATTGTGAAACGCAAAAATTAGTTCATAAAATAAGGTACTAATAATAATAAGGATCATTAATTAAAAACTTCCGTGAACACAACATTCTTTGTTTTGTTGCCATTTCCAGGTATAAGAAAACTCTGGTTTTGTGGTGAACCAGTTCGCGACAGAGCGACATATAGTTGACCGTGAGAAAACACCTCGTTGCGAAGGTCTACCCCAACATAGCTAAATGTTTGCCCTTGGGACTTGTTAATTGTAATTGCAAAACATATTCTCAAAGGAAACTGGACTCGCTTAAAATTAAAAGGTAGATGGGTATCATTGGTATCCGCGGAATCATTGTTGTTTCGCCTGCTGCAGGACCAGTTAAAATTATCGCTTGTATGACATTAGGCATTAATTGCGTGATTTTTAGTCTAGTACCATTACATAAATTGGGAGGCTTAAGATTTCGTAGAACCATTATTGGCATACCAAATTTCAGACGTAGTTCAAACGATGGTAGGCCGGAGGGGTTAAGAGAGTTAAGAAACTCCGCTGAATAGTGAACAACGTCTTCTGTAACTTCGTCAAGGGAATTATAAATTGTGTACTCTGTTGGTATTCTTTCAGAAAAAGCTTTATTAATTTCGTCTGCGGCTGAGTTTGTTGAAGTGATGATAGCTCGTTCATATAACCACTTGGAGTGCTTGTTTTGCAAATTAGCAACATCTGAGTATACCTTATCAATGAGTTCATCAATTGTTCCGACGCATGTTCCTATGATTTCTGGCAATGTTACATAACCATCGCAGGTTATGGACTTGTAGCCATTGCCTATTTTAGATTATGATTATGAGACATTGTGCACTCGTCCCATATTATAAGAGATGCTTTCTGAAGAATATCAGCGGTGGAACTATTTTTCTTAATGGAGCAGGCACTCCTTTGTTCTGGTGAAAAATTAAGTGGTAGCTTAAAGGTGGAATGAGCAGTTCTTCCCCCACGCAGAAGAGTAGCAGCAATGCCAGAAGAAGCAACTGCAACAGCAAGTTTGCCTTCGATGCGAACTTTAGCTAAAATAAGTGAGTCACAAAGGTTTTACCTGTTCCTGCATTGTCCTCTACACTGGAGCGGACCTTATCGTATATTACTCGTTGCTCTGTGGTTAGCTTTGGCTCATTTTCTAATAAAAATTGGTGGAGGTCATGGGTATTGTGCGTTGTTTCGGATATGCTTGAAATGGGGTGTAGGTCTGATATACTGCGGTTAGGTTCAGGTAAACCGAAATCCTTTATACGTTTCTCACCATACGAAAAAAACCAAATTATCAAGAAGAATAAGCCCCGTATTAAATATATCTTCAGTAAAGTCCATTTCAGGGTCATTACTACTCTCGCGCACACTATATAATATATCTTCACATAAGTTTTTGCAGAACAAATTCCATAAATGTGCTGGATCAGAAATCTCGCAATATATAAGCATGATCGAAAAAAGCTCTCCCATTTTCTGCCCGCTCTCTGAGACAGTGGCATCAAACAATGTGTTCTTCCAATGGATATATTTGGCGATCTATTTTGCGTAAATCACTGAAAGAAGTTGGTCCTCGAACATGATGCAGCAAAAGTCTGAGATAGAAAGATTCTGTGTAATTTGGATGTATTGTATATACCCTTCCTAAAGCAGTTTCTCGCTTAATGCCGGGATGATTAGGGACATTCTCTCCTCGTTTTCTACGTTGGCACTTTTTATTAACCCAAGTGTAATAGGCGGGTACCTCGGAGTAAAGCAAAGTCTTTGCAAAATCATCAACTGAAAAAAGGGAAAAAATGCTGTCAGAGTGGTTTGTGGTGGCTGCTGCAGTACTTGCTCGACATTACTCGGTGTGAAATAAATCCTTTGTCCATTTTCTAAGTGAACAGATAGATGTACAACCGCTGGGAATCGCTCATGTATCGAAAATCCTAGTAATCTCCAAATACCTTCGGACGTGCTTAAATATCTGCCATTGAAAAAATTTTGCACTTCGTCCATATTATTTTGCACTGAAAATGTCGCTGCGTCACTACCTTTATTCACATATTTGCAAATATATTTAATTGCTTTCACCGAATGGCAGTACTCTACATTTATGTGAGCGGAGAAACATCTGGATAGAACGGGGCAATATGGAACGATCCATCGGTTGTCAACTTGGTACCCATTAGCAAGTAAATGCGTATGGCCACCGTCCGCTGAGGATCTTCGCCTATATTTTGGATATCCATCTTCCCCGGTCTGCGTATGTTGGAGGAGCTCGCGTGGATATCGTTTTGAGCATCGTCCATTCAACATACATGGCGATGATGAATTATTAGCACCACATGGGCCTTGGATCATATTTTTTGTAACTATATCATACAACAAAGGATCCTCGTCCTTATTTGGAATTTCTGCTGATATAATGCGATCCATGTCATCGGGAAGTATTTTATCTCTTAGCCAAATTAAAATATGTGCGTGAGGTAAACCTCGCTTTTGCCATTCGACAGTAAACATATGGCACCTAACTTTTCCAAAAATATCTTTTTTCGTAATCCAGTTCATGAGTTGGTGTAGTTTGACATGGAATACTCTTGATACAATGTCATGACGCTCACTTGGTCTTTGATTTGGAAACAATTCGTTTTTGATTTCTATCCACTCTGGATTACACGTAAAAGTAATAAATAAATCGGGCCTTCCATAATGACAGACACATAATAGGGCGTCTTGTGTACGTTCATGCAAATATCGAGGCGATCCAGTAAATGAAGACGGGAAAATTACCAACTGGCCTATGTCAATGTCTTTTGATGTGCTCTTATAAAATTTAACCTCTCGGTAATCATTTTAGCAGCCATGTCCACGCAATGATGGTTAAAGAGATATCCATATCTATGAAGGGCATTAAAGCTATTTTCTCTTATCATTATTTTATATGCATAAAATTGCATACCTGAAACTGTTTTTTGTGGATTAGATTCCCCAGTGGTTTGAAAAGTTTGCGGTATATTTATGCTGTAGCCATCCTCACCATTCAAAAATATAATAGGGTATTGCAAGGGGTCATATGAACGATGAATTTCTGATACTCGATGGAGAGTATTGTCGCGTGAATGTAAGATAATAATGTACGCATTCTCATCAACTATTAATACTGCGACCTCGCCTGTAATCGGAGAATTATAGCGACCACGGTGTTCGCTAACAGGGTGCTTGTCGGCATGGATTATAACCCTATAGTTATTGGAATTAGAAGGCATACGTTCCATAGAAGTCATAAAACTTTGAACGTACACATTATTGCCGAGAAGAATTTCTTGAATTAATTTTAAGATATCTCTTTGAAGAGTTGGTGCAGCATTTTGGCGCAACAAAAGCTGTTCCTCTTCGGAAGAAAAATAAATTTGCAAAAATTTTGGAACCATGTTAGACGGTGGCAATAGGCTTCCAATAATGTGGTACACTTGTTTATGTATTTTAAAAGTGGGCATGAAATTTCCTTCTCTTATTTCATTACCACCAAACGACGTCATAGCGAAGCAACCATTGTACTTTCTAATATTTTGTTTAAAATGGTTGGACAACATATGCGCTCCTGTAAGTAGCGCCTTAACTGTTGGAGGAGGCTCGCCGATATCATTTAATTTGACATGGCCCTTACTACAACACATACCTGGGGTTTCGTTCGGCCACTTTCGAGCTTTACAAAAAACGCAAATTTCACTCATACGACCCATGAAAAGGGAAGAATGTTCCATATAGTTTAAATCCGGTCTGTAGTTAAATGCTGATTTCGTATGAATCGCCACATGTCTCCTCTGCATTCCACGCAACCGTGAGTTCTCTAAACGATTTGCATGCTCAGCGACTGTCTCGTTTCTTCTGAACCTAATTTGGCGCCTGTTTCCAGAAGATATAGATAACTGCGATTTTGCTTTTGGCATGTCTAAGAAATTGTTTAACAAAATCATAAACTTATAATTAACTTAATTGGGTAAGAGCTTAATTTCAAATTTTACCTTTGAATTTAAGAAAATGTAATTTATGTACGCAGAACTTTTCACACCTTTGTACAATACGATCATAAATACAATGAAGTTTGCATGCATGTAAGTAGGTGTGTTTTTTTTTACAGAATGCGCCGCTTCGATTTTCAGTATTTGTCAACATAAAAATCAAAGCCAAACGCAATTTTGTTTGCCAAAAACAATAAAGAATGCGAGTTAATAGGAATTAAGAGGCATAAGGTAAAAGATTTTGCCGTCCGTACTTCCATATGTATGTACCATTATTGTACGTGAGGTTATTGCGGAGCAAAAAAATGGAAAGAGCGCGCTCATTGCATTCTTAAAATACATACATATAATCATCAAAAATGCTCTTTATATTTCTTCTCTTTTGTCGAAGGCCATCTCTAGTCAAAATACATTTTCTCTACGTTGAGTTCATACACACCCACATTTTTGTTCCGCTGTGGCTTGAGTTTGATCTATGAAAATTCTTATGCTTGCATTGTTTGAAGCTTTTATAAATTTCATCCTAGAAATAAGGGGCTTTACGTTTTGAAAATGGAAAAAATGAAAACGCCACCTGGTTTATTTTTGGGAAAACTTGCTTCTTAAAAAAATTTAATAAAAATTGAGCCATTACTTTTCGAGATTAGCCGTTACGAATATTTTCATATAAGCAATTTTATGTAATTAGTATAGATATAGATATAGATACAACTCCTCTTGCATACATAAATGATTAATTTGATTTACATCACGGTCAGCATACAACTGAATCTATCTACCTGCGTTCTTATATATCTAACCGATATCACGCAAATTAATGGATAGTTCTGCCCAAAATATTTCCCTCTCATGCAACTACGATTATCACCTCACTACAAGAACATCCGCGTCATACTGATACATTAAAAAAGAGTTTCACCAAATATCTGATTTTATAATTTTATTAAAAAATACATTTTGATAATATATCGTAATCAATAATTTTTCGACTTAAGACTAATAAATGGACGGAATGCATACACAAGAAATGCTGTCATAGACATATGTACATGTACTACATATTAAAATTTTTCTAATAAGCTAATAAGACACATTCGAGTTTGTAAATCATAAATGTTACGCTATTAGAGATTCTTGATTATTTTAATGCTATTGCCTTGGGGAATATTTCAATTATAAATCAGCAAAATCTAAATTGTAATCACTGATGTAGGACGCACTTTAATATAGAGTACAAGTGATGATTAATAAAAACACGCCATAAGTGTACGAAAAAACAGGACTGGCAGCAGCTTTATAGAAATCCCAATCAAATATAATATTGGACGCATCGGAATCCTTCCATGGGTAAGCACCATCATCGAAGTACATAGGGCAATCATCACGCTCTCTTTCGTATTCTATGGCATCAATGGCAACTGCCGCACCCTCTGTGTGATTCCATGAAGTAACATCTTGATTTAGTTTACAAAAAGCTCCAACCGCTGAAAATTGAGAAGCAATTAATAGCGGCAACAACAGAAGAACTTTTGGATAGGGGGAAAATACACACCTTGAGACATTAAGACGCGATTTAAGTCTGCACGCTGATACACCCAACATCGATATTTCGATAGTGGATCCAAATCATCATAAGTTATAAGATAGGATTTAAGATTCTCCTTCCAAAAACCAATGCATTTCATGCGGTAATCAGGATCGCCTTAAATTTAAATTGACGTCAAAAAATTAAAATTTTAAAAATAATTCCGACTTACTGTATATGTCGACGGGTCTTCCCAAGTGATCGACGGACAGGCAGTAATTTTCGTCAATAGCCATCTCCTTTTGATCGGTATCACACACTGATAAATCAGAGATATTTTGCTTGCAATGAATATTAGGCCGAGGGCTTAATGTTACACCTCCTAGAATTCTTGTTCTAAATGGGTGTTCCCCACGTTGTGTAAAATTAAATTTTCCTGCCACTGGGCATCGTACTGGGACTGGATTTTTTGCAAGAAATAAGTCATATTTCCATGATTCTGCGTTTTTAAATTGTACCCACGAGCAGACGGTACTGAAATCGTCTTTAATAACAGCTAAGCCCTTGCGATATCGTATGATATTATGGTGACGTGGTTGAAAATCAAAACACACATAATCCTTTTGGCAACCGTCTACAGTTAAACGAGCCATCATTATTCGATTATCTCGTCGCTCATGGCAAACATATATTGTACGACGATAACGTGCTCTATCGGGATAGTATGTTTCGTTGATGTGGGTCTCACTTATTGATACATCTGCATCAATATTCGCTGTATTCACCCATTCCCCAGAAAAGTTTTGCGGTAACGTGCAACCAGGCTCCACGTACTCGGCTTTTACAGGGAGAAGTTTGAGACGTTCGGGAGAATTTTCAGGGGTTTTCAGTGTATTACACTCAGCTGTAATAGATACGCCAATATACAGATCGTCATCCCGATTTTTAAGAAAACAACGATATTTCTCATCTTTTCGTGATTCCTTTGTGTTTGCCACAGCAAAATAATGATTTTTTCCGACAAACCAATCTCCTAAGCAACTGTATTCTACGGTTCCCGTAAACGTGCCTTCCATACCCTCACATTGTTGATAAGTGATATTAAATTTTTGATTTTGAATTAAAAACTGAGTACCGGCAGTTTGGCATGATTGAATGCGAGCATCTGGTTTGTTACATACACCTGTAAACCGGAAACGATTCTAGAAGTCGAAGGTTAAACCTTTAATATGTAATTTAATAAATGTGAATTCTCTATTTAAATTACTTGATATGTAAAATGCCACACGCCTTCCAAAGATGAGCGGCAATTTATAGGTACAAAATTTTCATTAAACAATGTTACGAGTTGTTGATCGTCTCTAATGCCTTTGCAAACGTTTTCTACGCTTGGCTCTATCCCTGGTGGTATAGAAACGCAGGGCCCTAAATAAATAATCAGAATGTTGCCATTAGCATTGTATTATGTAATAGAAATTTATACTTAAATAAAATTTATACCTTCCACTTTTTCAAACACATTTAAAGTTCTTATAATTGTGCGAACACAGTGATAACAGTCCCCTGAACGTTCTTTGAAAACAAACGAATACTCATCTCTATGATGAGACATGGTTACACAAATACCACGCTTTGACATTTTAGTAGCATCAATGACTGTTTGTGTAGGTTTACCAGTTTCCCATGAAAACCAACTTCCTTGCAGAATTCTTGGTATAATACATTTATTTTGCTCTAATTTGTTATACTGTGTTGAACCTAGTTTGTATAAACAAATTAATTAATATAAACGTTGCTTGAGTCAGAGCCCTCTAAATCAAATAGGGTGTGGCCAAGTTTTTCCATTTACCTACGCCTAACACGCCAATAAGTAGAACAACAAGTATTAAATTCATTTTGATCTTAACATTTGTTTTCCAAATTGTTCTTTGCTTAGATTTTCTTTACTTTGAAACTTAAAAATTTTATGAATAACAAAAACTAAAATATTTGGCCAAAAATCCTCAAAGCGTATTGTGGCGAAAATGCGAAGCGAATGGCAGATGAAAGAGAGGAGCCGACAACTGGCATTATCTAGAGCGTAAAACGAGACGATTATCGTAACGAGACGCGATTATCGTAACGACGCGATTATTCCGGGGGTTTCGTTTTCAAGCAGCAAACAAGTATATAAGGGTCACACGACTGCAGAGGAGTCAGTCAATAATCAGTTGTGAATTAAACTCGTGGAGATTACATTACAGTAAAGTAATAAAAACAGTACATTGTGAAAGTTGTATACAAGTGATTGTAAATAGTAACGTAAATTGTAATTGAATTGTGAATTACGGAATAATAAAAGGACATTAATTAAGTCTTTATAAATAAAGAGACTGCAAATTAAGTTGGCGATTTTATTTAACAATCCAGAGGTCGTACCCGAAAGATTAAGGAAATCATCGAGGTTAATCAGCAAGATCGTAACAATTGGTGTCAGAAGTGGGATTGTTAAATAAATTCCAAAGGATAATAATTGAAAAATGGTGAAGATTCAAGATTTGACGATACCTCTTCTCAAGAAGGAGTTGGCCAAGCGAGGATTGTCTACAACTGGAAATAAGGCAGAGCTGCAATCGAGACTGCGAGAAGCAATGGAAGTCGACGGTATCGACTTGAACCAATACGAATTCCGCCGCGAGGATGAAGATGTATCCTTGAAGGATGTTGACAAGGAAGAGGTTAGTGATTCTGCGAAGGAGTTAGAGCAGCCATCAAGTAAGATTCAAGAAAAGGCTCCTAGCTCATCTGCGGGTATTGACATGAACATGTTATTGGCTGCAATTTCACAAAAATTGGATGCACAGGATGCCAAGATATCAGAAAAGATGGATACACAGGATGCCCGTAATTCACAAAATATATCTGCAATCGATGCCAGCATATCACAAAAGTTTGATGGATTAGAAGGAACAATCGCGCAAATACAGCAAAATCTGGAGAAAGACAATGCAGAACTTAAGGAAAGACAGGATCTAATTGAAGCCAAAGTCAACACATTGGAAGGTCGTTTCCGTGATTTGCAGTTAAATCGTCCAACCACTTCAGTGAACGCTCCTAAGGTAAAAACACCATCGTTTGACGGAAAAATTCCCTTCCAAGTCTTCAAGCTCCAGTTTGAGAAGACGGCTGAAACCAATAAATGGAGCATGGAGGAGAAATCTGCTGCACTATTCGTTGCTTTGGAAGGACCTGCGGCAGAACTTTTACAAACTGTACCTGATTATGAGAGAAATGATTATGACGGATTGATGCGAGCCCTGGAAAGACGCTATGGTAGCGAACACAGAAGACAAATTTACCAGATGGAGTTAGAAAAGCGCGACCAAAAACCCAACGAATCTCTACGGGAATATGCCTCGGAAATCGAGAGATTGGCTCATTTAGCCATCGGAGACGCATCAGGTGAGCATCTCGAACGGGTGAAAATACAAAAATTCATCAGCGGCATAAAAGACGTTTATACCAAGCGGGAGACATATGCGAATCCAAAGTTAACATTCGCTGAAACAGTGGCGTATGCTCAAACACGTGAAACGGCGGCACTCATAAGCAGACCAGCATACAAAGTTAATAAAGTAGAGGTTGAAACAGCAGATGTGATGACCGAAATATTGAGAACTCTGAAGTCGTTAGAAGGAATGAATCGTTCTGGTGGTAAGAATCAGGCTGGGAAATGCTTTAAATGTGGAAAGCCTGGTCACTTCGCACGCGAATGCAAAACGGGTTCCAGCATACAAGAAGGACAGCGAAAACGGAAGGCTGACGAAGATAAACCATCAACTTCTCAGTCGTTAAACTAAAACGAGCCAGTCTAAAAGGGCGTATGCTGGCTCCTGCAATTGAATGCCCCATAATCTCCGTCTCGCAAATTGGTAGGAAAACGAGCAACATTACTATTGGTGGATATGTGGATGGACGAGCGCGAAAATTAACAGTGGATACGGGCGCATCACACTCCATCATTCGAACTGACCTGATCGCTAAAGAAGTGAGACCATTACCTGGAGCAATATTGAAAACGGCGACTGGTGAGGACACACAAGTGGTGGGAGAAGTAACATGTGAGGTCTCAATAGGGAATGTGACGGTGTTACACAGCTTTATAGTCGCGCAGATCGTAGATGAGGTAATCATAGGAGTGGACTTCTTGATGGAGCAAGGTATCAAGATCGACTTGAATAACAAGGTTATGGAGTATAAGAACATGGAAGTACCACTCAGCATGGGCTACGATTCCACATACAGCAGCAAACAAGTGGTCTTAGAAGGCAGTGAACTGATTCCACCGAAGTCAGAAGCAGTTGTTTGGGCGAAAATTAACGGAGATTGTGGGACAAACAAATTGTGGGTTGTCGAAGCAGCACAAAATTCTACACTGGACTTACTTATTGGAAAAACCCTGGCTAAGACACGAAAGAATGGACGCATCCCAGTGAGAGTATTAAATGACTTCAGATCATCAGTAAAAATTCCTAGTGGAACTGTATTAGGGCAATGTCAAGAGGTAGATGCCATTATTAACAGCAATGATTCATCTGGAATCGACTCTATTGGCAGCAGGGAGATGGAGGCAGATATCAATGCATGGACGCAAGGGTTGGAAGACAAGTACAAGCACCAGGCCAGTCAGATGATCCGCAAATACTCCAACATATTCGACAAGAATGGCAACAAACCAGGCAGGACCAACGTAGTGAAGCATAGCATTGATACTGGTGACGCAAGACCAATTCGTCAAGCTCCTCGAAGCGTTCCACTAGCCAAACGTGACGCTGTTGGCCAAATAATTAGGGAAATGAGTGAAAGCGATGTTATCGAACCATCAGCAAGTCCATGGAGCTCTCCGGTGGTACTCGTGAAGAAGAACGATGGCCAGTTGCGTTCTGCGTGGACTATCGGAGATTAAATGACGTTACAAAGAAAGACAGCTATCCTTTGCCCAGGATCGATGATACACTAGACTCGTTAACTGGCACAGAATGGTTCTCAACACTTGACCTTAAGAGCGGGTATTGGCAAGTAGAAGTGAGTGAAGAAGATAAAGAGAAGACAGCGTTTAGTGCCGGCAACGGTCTATGGCAATTTACGGTAATGCCATTTGGTTTATGCAACGCTCCTGCCACTTTTGAAAGATTAATGGACCATGTGCTGAAAGGACTACACTGGAAGACCTGTTTGGTGTATCTGGATGACATAATCGTATTGGGAAAGAGCTTCGACGAACATCTGAGTAATTTGGAAGAAGTTTTCCAGAGAATAGCTGGCGCTGGTCTTAAACTAAGTCCCAAGAAGTGCTCTTTATTAAAGAAGGAGGTTAATTACTTAGGTCATCAAGTAACCACGAAGGGCGTGTGTACTGCGAAGGAAAAAAATAGAAGCAGTGAAGGATTGGCCGAGACCCAGAAATTTGCATAAATTAAGAAGTTTTCTTGGGCTGTGTACTTACTATCGTCGCTTTGTTCCGAATTTCGCCAGCGTAGCTCATAGTCTCCATGAACTCACAAGGAAAAATAAATCTTTCGAGTGGAAAACTGAACAAGAGGATGCTTTCCAAGCTTTAAAAGAACGACTATGCACTGCACCTATGCTAGCGTACCCGGTTCCAGGTGCAACATTTATTCTGGTCACAGATGCTAGTGGTTATGGCATAGGAGGTGTACTTTCGCAAGTGATTGATGGGCAGGAGAAGATAGTTGCCTACTATAGCCGGACTATTGGAAAACCGGAGCGGAACTACTGCGTAACGCGGAGAGAACTATTAGCGTTGGTGGATTGCATTAAACACTTCCACAAATATCTGTATGGTCAACATTTCCGCGTTAGAACGGATCATGCAGCGCTGAAGTGGCTACTACAGTTCAAGAATCCCGAAGGGCAGCTTGCACGGTGGATTGAGAGGCTGCAAAGTTATGACTTCACCATCGAGCACCGCAAGGGTAATACGCACGGAAATGCTGACGCTATGTCCCGTCGACCATGTAGTTTGGAATGTAAGCATTGCTCAACAGCAGAGGGTAAGGAAGACATAATAGACGTCCGGCTAATGACAGTTACATCAGCAGAAAAGTGGGAGGCAAGTCACTTAAGGAAATGTCAGCAAGAAGATTCGGACTTGGAATTGGTAATGCACGGATTGGAGGTGAACAGACGGCCAAGTAAAGAACAAATGGCAGCGGAAAGTCCCATCGCGAAAGCATACTGGGCACAATGGAACAGTTTAGAATTGATATCTGGCTGTTTGCATAGAGTATGGGAAAGTGAAGATGGCCAGTGCTCTCGGAAGCTTATAGTAGTTCCGAGGTTAAGAATTCCGGATGTTCTTAAGGAATTCCATAATGGTCCTAGTGGAGGGCACCTGGGCATTACAAAAACGCTGGAGAAGATCAAGCAGCGGTTCTATTGGGTTGGCTGTCATCAATCGGTCGCTGAGTGGATTGCTAATTGCACGGAGTGCATTGCAGGTAAAGGGCCAAAGTCACGAAGTCATGGGCAGATGAAGCAGTATAACTCAGATGCACCATTTGAGCGGGTTGCCATGGATGTAGCCGGTCCATTCCCTATGAGCAGACAAGGAAACAAATACGTTCTTGTGGTTATGGACTACTTTAGTAAATGGCCTGAGGTTTACCCAATTCCAAACCAGGAAGCGAAAACAGTTGCGAATGCATTCACTCACAATTGGGTTACCAGACACGGTGCGCCTATAGAATTGCACTCAGACCAAGGAAGAAACTTTGAATCCGCGGTGTTCCAGGAGATGTGCCAGATACTTGGTATTCGCAAAACCCGAACGACAGCCCTGCATCCTCAATCAGATGGCATGGTAGAGCGATTCAACCAGACCCTGGAAGAGCACTTGCGGAAAGTTGTGGACAAGAATCAAGATGATTGGGATGTACACATACCGTTTTCCCTGATGGGATATCGGTCCGCAGTGCATGAAACAACAGGTCAAACACCTGCCAGGATTCTGTTTGGTAGTGAACTTCGGTTACCCAGCGATTTAAAATTTGGAATAACTGGTGATGCGAGAAGAATTGGGAAGGAAGCGTCTACTGTTCTCGAGGAAGAGTTAAGAGAGATACATGCTCTTGTGAGGCAGCGAACTCAAATTATGAGTGACAAAATGAAGGCTAGGTATGACAAGGCGATGAACTCCGAAGGCTTCCAAAATGGAGATTTGGTGTTGCTGTACAATCCACAACGAAAGAGAGGTTTGTCCCCAAAACTTCAATGCAATTGGGAAGGTCCATACAAGATAATCAAACGACTAAACGACGTAGTGTATCGAATTCAAACTGTAGGGAGGCCGAGAAACAAGATGAAAGTGGTCCACCTAGAGAGGCTTGCTGCGTTTGGAACAGCGAATGTGTCTGATCGGGACGATCAGACTTAGGTGGAGGGCAGTGTGTCGAAAATGCGAAGCGAATGACAGATGAAAGAGAAGAGCCGACATTTGACATCTTCTAGAGCGTACGAGACGATTATCGTAACCGAAACGATTATCGTATGGACGAGATTATTCCGGGGGTTTCGTTTTCAAGCAGCAAACAAGTATATAAGGGCGACGTACGGCAGCAAAAGCAATCAGTTGTGAATTAAACTCGTAGAGATTACATCACAGTAAAGTAATAAAAACAGTATATTGTGAAAGTTGTATATAAGTGATTTTAAGTAGTAACGTAAATTGTAATTGAATTGTGAATTACCGAATAATTAAAAAGGATATTAATTAAGTCTTTATAAACAAAGAGACTGCAAATTAAGTTGGCGATTTTATTTAACAATCCAGAGGTCGTACCCGAAAGATTAAGGAAATCATCGAGGTTAATCAGCAAGATCGTAACAATATAATCTTTTCTAAAATCGAATTCCTGTTCTTGTTGTTGTTGTTCTAACCACAGAAAAATTTCCCAAATTTGGCTTTGGGGAATATTGTGTTAAATTCTTGAACCCTTAACCCGCATGGGGGACATCGAATTCCTGAATCCATTTTCTGAATACAAACTGTGTAACGTGCGATGATTGCGTTCCACTGTAACCACATTTCGGTTTAAAGAGCTCCATTACTATTAATTGCATCGTTGTTTGAGCCGTGTTTTTAAGCGCATATGTATCTGCGCTTAAAAGTAAAAAAAAGCGTACATCGACATTGCATTCATTATTTATTTGAAAATTATTCGTCAGTTGTCAAAAATGCGCGTAAAAAAACACGGCTATTATACAATTCAATAAAATTACATTTGATTGCTTTCAAGATATTATTATGTTGTTCATTAATTTCACTCTACACCATTTTTAACATTAAGCTCTAAGCGACTGACATTCAGCAGTATGTGTATTTTCCCTTATTTAACCACAGCACCCTTTGGAAAGGGTTTTTATAAATTGTTCTCGATATCGCACAATTGATTCATGAATTCTAGAATATAGTAATCGGTCTCTCCCTTCCATTGTACATACGTACTTGTAATTTTAGCCACACTAACTTCCAATGATCTCCTAATGGTGTTGATGTGGCCAGGGTTCGAACGCTTGACCCTCCACTTATAGCACGCTAATGCGGTCGCCAATGTTTTGATTTGATTCGTTATTAAGAACAATTCGATTATTCCAGGCGGAACGACGAACAATCGATTTAGTATAAAAGGGCGAAGCATAACTGGAGAGCTAATCAGTCGTTAAGTGAACTCGTTGGTGATGATAACACTACTATGAAAGAGTATATTTTTATTGTAAATAGTGAAGTAAATTGTTAGTTAGTGTGCAATAAATTAACATTAAGTAAATTCTTTATAATTAAGAATCTGCAGACATAGTTGGCGACATTTACTTAATAATCCAGTGATCGGACTCGAAGGATTTGGGAAATCATCGAGGTTTTTAGTGATCGTAACAATAGTTTTACAAGTGAACGGTACTTCGAGTCGGCAATCAGCTTAGGGCTGCCACAATCTTTTTTTAAGTAACATAACATTTCGAAATTCGAAGAAGCACACATTTTCGTTTTCAGTGGTACAGTGAGTCAGGCGCACATCATTTAAGCAAGCATTTTTAATAATTTTTAATTTTAAATTCAAGAACATAAATAAATATCTAAAATGTCCACTATCGCTAGCCCTTTGTCCATTGCGGGCACTAGACAATATGGCGCGTCCGTACGTACACAGAATGGTAAGAAATTATAGGTGTTGGGAACATCTGCTGTTAGTCATATTGCCGGAGGAATATATGTATAAATATGTGAGATATATTCAGACTTTTCGAGAATTCGACTATAAATTAAATATTTAAATTATAATAATGTATGCGAAACATTTAATGTATTAACATGTTTGATATATGTACGTCCTCGGATCAATGATAAGTACTTAGTATGTACAAGTATATTTTTTAGAGAAAAAGTGAGGTTACGCCTACCTATAACTATATTTACACTATAACTATGTTTAAGCTAATATATTCTTGTTAATCCTAGTGATGGCTGCAAGCTCTATTGCAAATATTGTGAAAAGCTCGTTGGGACCCGTCGGCTTAGATAAAATGCTTGTCGACGATATCGGTGATGTCACTGTCACTAACGATGGTGCTACCATACTCAAACTTCTTGAGGTCGAACATCCTGCTGCAAAGTAAGTTAATTGGAATAAAGAAATTGTTTTTTTTTTTTAATGAAAGTTTATTTCGAAAGAGTGCTGGTCGAACTTGCACAATTGCAAGACGAAGAAGTTGGCGATGGAACTACTTCTGTTGTAATTTTGGCTGCAGAATTGTTAAAGGTAATGTGTTCATATAAATCACATGTTCTTATTGAAAAAATAATGAAGTAATTGTTCGTTTTAGAATGCTGATGAACTGGTTAAGCAAAAAATTCATCCAACGTCAATTATAGCAGGATACCGCTTAGCATGCAAAGAAGCCTGCAAATATATTTCAGAACATTTGACCGCACCCGTCGATGAATTGGGCCGTGATTCTCTTATTAACATTGCTAAAACCTCTATGAGTTCAAAAATCATTGGCGCCGATGCTGATTTGTTTGCAGCTATGGTAGTAGATGCAGCACATGCCGTTAAGGTACATTCCCCTTTTTTTATAAATATCCTAAGGTAATATTGATTTTTTAATTTAGATTATTGATCCTAAAGGAAGTCCATTGTATTCAATTAAAGCAGTGAACGTTTTAAAGGCTCATGGAAAATCTGCACGTGAATCGGTATTAATACCGGGTTATGCTCTTAACTGCACCATTGCGTCTCAACAAATGCCAAAGAAAATCGTAAATGCAAAAATTGCATGCTTAGACTTTTCTCTGCAAAAGACCAAAATGAAAATGGGTGTGCAAGTACTTATTAATGATCCCGACAAGTTGGAGGGTATTCGTGCCCGTGAAATGGATATTACAAAAGAACGTATCAATAAAATTCTGTCAACTGGAGTCAATGTGGTTCTGTGCTCGGGTGGGGTTGACGACCTGTGCATGAAATATTTTGTTGAAGCAGGTGCTATGGCAGTTCGACGCGTTAAAAAGAGTGACTTAAAAATTATTGCTAAAGCCACTGGAGCCGCTTTCCTCACGTCATTGACAAATATGGATGGTGAAGAAAGTTTTGAGCCATCCATGGTCGGCGAAGCCGGCGAAGTAGCCCAAGAACGTATTTGTGATGATGAACTAATCTTGATTAAAGGCACTAAGGCTAGGTAATTTATTAACGAATTTTTTTTTTGGAATCTGTAACTTAAACTTTTTTACTTGTAAAGAGCTGCTGCATCGATTATTTTGCGCGGACCTAACGATTTCTATTGTGATGAAATGGAGCGTTCAATTCATGACGCACTATGCGTAGTAAAGCGGGTATTAGAAAGTAAAAAAGTCGTTGCAGGAGGTGGGTGTGTTGAAGCAGCACTTTCCATTTATTTAGAGAATTTTGCAACTTCATTGGTAATTTGTGTACTAATTATAAACACACAATTATATTTATTTTAAAATAAAATTCGTTTACAGAGTTCCCGCGAACAATTGGCAATTGCGGAGTTTGCTAAATCTCTGTTGGTCATTCCAAAAACTTTGGCGGTGAACGCTGCTAAAGACGCTACCGACTTGGTGGCAAAACTACGTGCTTATCATAATTCCAGTCAAACGAAAGCAGAACATGCTCAACTTAAGTGGAGTGGCCTGGATTTGATCGAGGGTATCGTACGCGACAATAAGAAAGCAGGTGTTTTAGAACCTGCAATGTCGAAAATAAAGTCTCTTAAATTTGCAACTGAAGCCGCTATAACTATACTGCGTATAGATGATATGATCAAATTGAATCCAGAAGAAAAGGCTGGCAAAAACTATGCCGACGCATGTGCCGCTGGCGAACTAGATGGTTGAATGGCATACAAAATATTCGAACTTGGACTTAACGACTTGTTTTTTTCTAAACATTTATTATTTACATATTCATACCTTTACTTATAAACATTAAAACGTCATCGATTGTGTCAAACACCTCTTTTCAACACATACTACGTATTAACACCAATTCTGTTCAAGGGAATTCACCATAATTTTAATAAATAATATCTGAACTATAAAAATAATAGAGTTTTTGATTATATGTATAGAAAAAATACAAAAATATATTACAAACCTTTTGTAGGCTGGCCTGAAATTAAATATCATATACACATTTATATGTTAAAAGATTTTAATTTTTAGTGGCATGTTTTTTTTGGCGACGCGCGCACTTCGCGTACTGTCTAAAAATAGAACATGCAGTGTGGTATCTATAAATACAGAAAGAAGAAGAGATATTCTGAACGAGCAGTACAAAAACAGCAGAAAATTTCACGAAATCTTGAAAATATTTAAACTGAGCATTAAAATGTCCGATAATACTATAATTCCCTCAGAGGATGTCAACAACAATTTAGAAGAGGAAGTGAAGCAGACTCCTCAAGAACAGGTCCTAGAAACGCAACAGCAACAAAGTAATGAATTGTTGGATATTGTTTTTACCTTAGAGAGTGAAAAGCAAGCGTTAGTAGAGGAATCACGAAAGAGAATTTCCGCACTTCGCAAGGAATTGGAGGTTAGAATTGTGGTTTTTTCCCAGCAAAATATAAAAATCTAAATTGTTATTTTTAAAGCAAAGTCATCTTGAAAATGAGCAACTTAAACGGAAAGCTACACAATTAGAACAATCTCTGAAGCAGTCTGTTATGTTGGGTGGTGTTGACGCGCCCAAGTCCCGACAAGAACAAGATGAATTATTGTTGAAAGCGAAGACTCTGCTTTTCGAGAAGACAAAGGTATGTAAGCAACAAGAACAACAAATTGAGGTACTTAAAAATCAGGTGGAGGCTATGAAGGACGTGGTACAGGTGACTAAAGATATGTTGAATTTGAAGAATGCCGAATGCGACCACATGCAAGTGAGATTGGAAAAATCACAGCAATGGATTAAAGCAGAAAAGGATAAATGTACCATAACTGAAAAGAAACTAGTAATATCAAAAGGTGTATACGATAAGCTTCGAGCTGAATATGATATACAATCAAAAATATTTAAGGTGATAAATTGTTCAATATATTAGAATATAATTTTAAAGTAATATTTTTTACAGGATTTAAAAGAAGTTTATGAGCAAAAAATTACGGTACTTAGCAAGGCGCTGGAGGAGGCTAAGAAAAAATAAATAATTTAACCAAAATATATCCAAACAACTTTTTTAACATCACCTACCGAAACAGGAGTACATCGTTTCCCCATCATTACAAATATATGCAAAATATTATACTTAGATAAATTTATGATATTTGATGTTTCAATCTTCATTTAAATTTATTTCCAAGCGATCCTTATAATTATATGATAGTTTCATTAAGAAACTAATCCTTTTTGGAAATGTGGGAAAGTTGAAGCACAAATAGATTGAAAATAATTAGAAAAAAATGTTTTCCGATATTGCTATTTATCGTCTCATAAAATTTTTATGCAGTTTGTTGTTTTTGCATTTGTTTCGTGAGTGCATTCTGTTTCATCTCCATAACACCAGCTACAGCATTAAGGAACCGACTTTTCTGTATCTGAATTTTTTCAATTTTCTCAATTTGTTCCTGCACATAATCAACACGACGCATAAAGTAGTCCTTGGAGCTTTCCAAATCCTATAAAGATATAATTCAGATACGAATGATGATTAAAATAGTATTAATAAATTCACATACCTTCTCTACGTAGTAGCCGGTGCCAACATCAATTACGAAGTTATCGAGATCCTTAATGCGTCCTGGCACATACATGCTACTTGTTAGTGGCACTAAAACTTGACGATTCTGCCATTCTGGTTGGAATGATTCTAGAGCTTCTTTTGAACTGGCATATTTCGCTTTACAGCTGTAAAGGGTTTGTAAAGATTCCTGAATGCTGTTGATTTCCTATAAAAAAATATTTTTTGGCGATTAATTACATACACAATATTACAATATCGTTGATGCACCTTCTCCATTTCCTGTCTGATTTGCATTAATTGCTCAAGACTCAGCTTTGCCAAATCAATTTGTTCACTTTTATCATTGCTACTGCTGGCAGACATTTTTTATTTCTTATTTATTCAGGAATAATTCTTTATAAGCTGAAAATATTAACAAATGGTTCTTTAAATCTCGTGTAGTTAATCCACACTCCTTTCGGCAAAAAAGTTCAATTATTCGAAATTCGAAATGTCTAAATATTGAATATTGAGCTTCGAAGTAGCAGAGATGCCAACTTTTCTTTATTTTTTAATTAGGCTTATGTAATTTTTTAAACTCTCTTTTTATGGAGCGTCCATAAACACGTAGCACAACCACGTTGTAACGCGCGAGCCGCTATAACAACAACAACCACGTTGGGACTCAACTTCAACCCTCACGACAGCCGGTTCTACTCACCGCAGTTGCTCCAGTCCCTTCTTATTAGGGCGTAGACCCCAACCCTGATCCGATAGATTATTTCTGCTGTGTGTGTCAAACACGACTCCACCATTCTTCTATCTTGGTTAGATGCAATCAGTGTAAAGGTTGGAGTCATCTTAAGACCTGTTCAGGCCTTACGATTCATAGGGAGTGGAACACGCCTTACATAGCTCCAGGCTGCCAGGGCCGAGCCTCAAGCCTTCACGACAGAGCCTTCAGCACAGTTACCCACTTTGGATAGCCCACCCAGAACTCCACGGCCCAACGCAGCTCACCGCAGCATGACTTCCAATCCCATTCCCCCCCCCAACCCCCACCAGCCAAGAGGTTCAGCGGATTATCGAGAAGGCGATAGCCTCCAAATCCATCTGCCTCCACGGAATAAGCATGCTTATGCTTAAACATTTGGGTCTAGCGGGAGCAGACTATCTCACCAAAGTCCTCAATTTGCCTTTGACCAATCAAGTCATACCCGACGTGTGAAACTGGTGGGGTGGTCGCGCTACTAAAGCCGAGGAAACCCTGAAATAAAGGAAACTTTTATCGGCCGATATCTCTACTTTAATGATAGCGAAAACAATTGAGGCCTTGCTACTAACGTCCCTCACATTCCATTTTGTTGTTGTTGTTGTAGCGGCATACGCCAGCCCCGTTTATGGTCAGGCAAGCGACTCCCACGACAGCCGGTTCTACGCACCGGAGTTGACCTGGATTTTATCCGGCCAAGGGCTGTCACCCTTTCGGCGACCTAACCCCGTTTAGGTCATCAGGTAATTTTAGCTTTAGTACATCAACGGAGCAACATCTCGCAGCAGGCCTGCTCCAAATCCTTCACATCAGGGCTGGTGTAGAAACCAATCCTGGTCCGAAGGATTATTTCTGCTGCGTGTGCCATAGACGACTCCACCATTCCTCCACCTCGGTTAGATGCAACCAGTGCAACGGTTGGAGTCATCTTAAGACCTGCTCAGGCCTTAAGACACATAGGGAGTGGACCACGAGTTACGTGGCCCCATGCTGCCAGCGCCCAGCTGCGCCTCTCGCCCATACGGCGGTGCCTTCTGCACACTCACCCACTTTGGGTAACTCCCCCAGGCCTCCACGGCCCATCGGAGCTCCCCGCAGCATGACTCCCAATCATCTTCTCCCAACCCTCCCCCACCCCCATCCAGCTCCACATACCGTGCGGGGGCTAATCAGCAGCTCTTAGTACCCCGCACAGTCTGCTCCGTGTGTCAGACCATAGTACGACGGAACGTGACATCAGTCAAATGCAATTCTTGCACTGGCTGGTGCCACTTTCGGTCGTGCTCTGGCCTACGCACCACTCGTGAGTGGAGTAGTGCATTCTTTGCCCCATGCTGTAGGAGTCTGCCCCCGCCTGTAAACACCACGCAGCCGCCAACTACCACCAATGTGCGGCAACTACCACAGCGGGTTACACAGCTGCAACAGACAAGATCCACGCACAACTCCCTCACCCCCCGTGTTACGAACGTTCCCCCGAGACACTTTAGACTCGCACAATTTAACTGCAACGGACTCCAAGGAAAGATCGACGTGATAGTTGACTTCATGAGCCGGGAACGCCTGCCAATAGCCGCGATCCAGGAGACCAAACTGAGCGCCCGCTCAGATCTTCTGTGCCGGGCTGGCTACAACATCATAAGGAAAGATCGCGAACGAGATCATGGTGGAGGCTTGGTCTTCATTTTACATAACACCGTGCAGTATCGTTTCATCGACGGCGACATCGACCGCAGGGATACTACCCTAGAATGTCAGGGCATAGCTATCCGGTCAGGGGGTGTCGAGCTCGAAATATTTAATATATACATTCCTCCCGTTACAAGTTGCCCAGTTGGATACCGTCCTGATATAGGTGCGCTACTCAGAGGCGAAAACCGCTTGGTTTTGGGCGACTTTAACGCGCACCACGATCTTTGGTATTCCTGCCTTTCAAATGATCGTCGAGGAATGGAGCTGGCGGAACAGATAGACGATTCGACATTCTGCACAATGAATGACGAAGCCCCCACCAGGATTGTGGGCAACTGCCATAGCTCGCCTGACATTACAATAGCTAGCGGTGGTCTGATAAATTGCATAGATTGGCGACCTATGCTTACGCTCGCATCAGACCATTTGCCCATAGTCATCTCGATTGACAGGCCTCCCGACTTCGTTTCCGTGGACCACCGGACATTTGTTAACTTTAACAAAGCTAACTGGCCCGGCTTCACGGAATTTACTGAGAACGCATTCAGTGCTCTCCCCACTCCCACCAACGTCCTCCCTGCAGAAAAGCTTTTCCGTTAAATTGTCGTGTCTGCTGCCGCCCGCTTCATACCTGCAGGTCAAATCGCGGAAATCCGCCCTAATTTCCCCACCGAAGCGGCGGTTTTAGCGACAAGAAGCGACACGTTACGCCTGGCCGATCCCGGCGATCCCCGTATCAGGGAACTCAACGCCGAGATTCGGAACAAGGTAAATATCCATAAGCGGAACAAGTGGGAGGAGCACTTAAGATCCTGCAATCTCTCCTCTGGGGTGACCAAGCTCTGGGCCACCGTCAAATCGTTGTCAAATCCGACGAGACGTGATGATCGGGTGGAAATTTCATTCGGTGATCACGCCTCGTCGGACCCGAAGAGGTGCGCGAGCTATTTTAGCCGGCTTTTTACACTGCACCCTTCGGTCGACAAAACGAAACGACGAATAACCCGCCGTCTGCGCAAACTGCCGAACACCAGCGCGACGCTTGATTTCTCCAGGGAAGAGGTTCAGGGGGTTATCGGGAAGGCGAAAGCCTCCAAATCCATCGGCCCCGACGGAATAAGCATGCTGATGCTAAAACATTTGGATCCAGCGGGAGCAGAATATCTCCAAGCTTCTCTATCTGTCCCTGACCACCATAACTATACCCGACGTGTGGAAACTGGGTAGAGCGGTCCCGCTACTAAAGCCGGGGAAACCCGCAAATAAAGGAGAGTCATATCGTCCGATATCCCTCCTTTCCCCAGTAGCGAAGACAATTGAGGCCTTGCTGCTCCCGTCCCTCACACACCACCTGAGCCCAGCTACACATCAGCATGGCTTCCAAAAAGTGCACAGCACCACAACTGCACTTAATGCCATAAACACCCAGATAATTCATGGCCTCAACCAAAATCGACCCTGTGCGCGAACTGTCCTAGTAGCACTGGACCTGTCGAATGCTTTCGGTACGGTGAATCATTCAGTGCTACTATCGGACATTGAGGATTCCTCATTACCGCCTAGGTTGAAGAGGTGGACCATGAATTACCTGAGTGGTCGACGATCATCGGTTGAGTTTCGAGGTCAAACATCTAAGCTACGGAAAATTAAACAAGGGGTCCCGCAGGGTGGTGTCCTCTCCCCAATGCTGTTTAATTTTTACATCTCGAGGCTTCCTCCACCACCTGAGGTCGTCTCGCTAATCTCATACGCCGATGACTGTTCGATTTTGGCGTCTGGCCAGGATATTGATAGCCTCTGTTCTTCAGTAAACAACTACCTCGCCGACCTTTCCAACTTCTTCGCTGCACGACATCTACATCTCCAACCTGCGAAATCCTCTGCCACCCTTTTCACCAGCTGGACGAAGGAGTACCGGCTAGAACTCGATGTGAAGGTCGATGGTGTAAAAATTCCGACCACGAATAACCCAAAGTTACTGGGAGTAACATTCGATAGCCTGCACTCCTTCACTCCGCATACGACTGCAATTGCCACCAAAGTACAAAGCCGCAACAAAATCCTCAAATCGCTATCCGGTAGCACCTGGCGAAAAGACAAAGAAACGTTGCTGGCAACGTACAAGGCAATTGGCCGGCCGGTCGTAAACTATGCTGCGCCGATTTGGACGCCGGGGACTAGCACGACGCAGCTGAAGAAGCTACAGACCTGCCAGAACACCGCCCTTCTGACCGCGACGGGAAACCTCTTGATGGCGCCGGAGCACCACTTACACAGTGAAGCATCTATGCTCCCAGTTAAGGAGCATAATATTATGCTGTGTAAGCAGTACCTGCTGGGATGCTACCGCATGGATCATCCCAACAGGCACCTGCTGGAAGCTGAACCACCACCTAGGCACATCAGAAAGGGAGTACTTGACTACCGCGACGACATACAGCAATACAGACAAGACCGCTGGAGAGGACGGCGTACAGACAGGCTATCAACACCATTCACCGAGAGTCCGTTAACACCTTCTTGAACTCTCTTCCAGTGAATGGTGTTCTCGGAGTCAAACCACCACCCATCGCAGAACAAGAGCTCGAGTTGCCTCGTGAGACCCGAGTAACCCTGGCACAATTAAGATCTGGATATTGTAGTAGGCTTAACTCCTACCTATCCCGACTCGACCCTGACATACCTAACACATGTCCCGCATGCAAAGAATCCCCGCACGACACTAACCACCTCTTTGCATGCCCACTTAACCCGACTCATCTAACACCCCTCTCCCTTTGGTCCGATCCCGTCGAAACAGCGCGTTTCCTGGGCCACCCGTTAGATGACCTCGATGATTAAAGCTAAACTTGCCTGACCCTAAACGGAACTGGGCTTGCCGCTACAACAACAACAACAACAACATGGTCAGGCAAGTTCAGTTTTAGTTATCGAGGTCATCTAACTGGAGGCCCAGGAAACATGCTGTTTCGACGGGTTCGGAACAAAGGGAGAGGGGTGTTAGATGAGTCGGGTTAAGTGAGCATGAAAAGAGGTGCTTAGTGTCGTGCGGGGATTCTTTGCATGCAGGACATGTGTTGTGTATGTCAGGGTCGAGTCTGGATAGGTAGGAGTTAAGCCTACTACAGTATCCAGATCTTAGTTGTGCCAGGGTTACGCGGGTCTCACGAGGTAGCTCGAGCTCTTGTTCTGCGATGGGTGGTGGTTTGACTCCGAGAACACTATTCACTGGAAGAGAGTTCAAGAAGGTGTTAACGGACTCTCCGTGAATGGTGTTGATGGCCTGTCTGTACGCCCTCCTGTCCAGCGGGTCTTGTCTGCATTGCTGTATGTGGTCCCGGTAGTCAAGTACTCCCTTTCTGATGTGCCTAGATGGTGGTTCACGTCACGGTCCGAAGGGCGGTGTTCTGGCTGGTCTGAAGCTTCTTCAACTGCGTCACGCTAGTCCCCGGCGTCCAAATCGGCGCAGCATAGTTTACGACCGACCGGCCGGCCTTGTACATTGTCAGCAGCGTTTCTTTGTCTTTCCCCCAGGTGCTACCGGCTAGCGATTTGAGGTTTTTGTTGCGGCTTTGTCCTGTGGTGGCAAATGCAGTTCTATGCGGAGTGAAGGAGTGCAGACTGTCGAATATGACTCCTTCACATTGAGTTCTAGCCGGTACTCCTTCGTCCAGCAGGTGAAATGGGTGGCAGAGGATTTCGCAGGCTGTAGATGTAAGTGTCGTGTAGTGAAGAAGTTGGGAAGGTCGGCGAGGTAGCAGTTTACTGTAGAACATAGGCTATCAATATCCTGGCCAGGCGCCAAAATCGAACAGTCATCGGCGTATGAGACCAAAGAGGCGCCCTCTGGTGGTGGAGGAAGTCTCGAAATGTAGAAATTAAACAGCATCGGGGAGAGGACACCACCCTGCGGAACTCCTTGTTTAATTTTCCGTAGCTTTGAAGTTTGAAAATCAACCGATGATCGTCGGCCACTCAGGTAGTTCATGGTCCACCTCTTCAACCTAGGCGGTAATGAGGAATCCTCAATGTCCGATAGTAGCACTGAATGATTCACCGTACCGAAAGCATTCGACAGGTCCAGTGCTACTAAGGCAGTTCGAACACAGGGTCGATTTTGGTTAAGGCCATGAATTATCTGGGTGTTTATGGCGTTAAGTGCAGTTGTGATACTGTACACTTTTCGGAAGCCATGCTGATGTGTAGCTGGGCTCAGGTGGTGTGTGAGGGACGGGAGCAGCAAGGCATCAATTGTCTTCGGTACTGGGGAAAGGAGAGATATCGGACGATATGATTCTCATTTATTTGCAGGTTTCCCCGGCTTTAGTAGCGGGACCAATCTACCCAGTTTCCACACGTGGGGTGTAATTAGGGTGGTCAGAGACAGATTGAGAACCTTGATGAGATATTCTGCTCCCGCTGGATCCAAATATTTTAACATGAGCATGCTTATTCCGTCGGGGCCGATGGATTTGGAGGCTTTTGCCTTCCCGATAACCCCCTGAACCTCTTCCCTGGAGAAATCAAGCGTCGCGCTGGTGTTCGGCAATATGCGCAGACGGCGGGTTGCTCGTCGTTTCGTTTTGTCAACCGAAGGGTGCAGTGTGAATAGCCGGCTAAATTAGCTCGCGCACCTGTTCGGGTCCGACGAGGCGTGATCACCGAATGAAATTTCCACCCGATCATCACGTCTCGTCGGATTAGACAACGATTTGACTGTAGCCCAGAGCTTGGTCACCCCAGAGAAGAGATTGCAGAATCTTAAGTGCTCCTCCCACTTGTTCCGCTTGTGGATATTAACCTTGTTCCGAATCTCGGCGTTAAGTTCCATAATACGGGGATCACCGGGATCGGCCAGGCGCAACGTGTCGCGTCTTGTCGATAAAACCACCGCTTCTTAGGGGAAATGAGTGCGTATTTCCGCGATGCGACCTGCAGGTATGAAGCGGGCGCAGCAGACAGGACAATGGAATGTCTTTTCTGCGGAGAGGACGTTGGTGCGAGTGGGGAGAGCACTGAAGGCGTTATCAGTAAATTCCGTAAAGCCGGGCCAGTTAGCTTTGTTAAAGTTAACACATATCCAGTTGTCCACGGAAACGAAGTCGGGAGGCCTGTCAATCGAGATGACTATGGGCAAATAGTCTGATGCGAGTGTCAACATAGGTCGCCAATCTATGCAGTTTACCAGACCAGCGCAAGCTATTGTAATATCAGGCGAGCTATGGCAGTTGACCACAATCCTGGTGGGCTATCGGCTATCTGTTCCGCCAGCTCCATTCCTCGACGATCATTTGAAAGGCAGGAATGCCAAAGATCGTGATGCGCGTTAAACTCACCCAAAACCAAACGGTTTTCGCCTCTGAGTAGCGCACCTATATCAGGACGGTATCCAACTGGGCAACTTGTAAGGAGAGGAATGTATATATTAAATATATATAAATATATTAATTATTAATTATAATTATAATTAATTATAAATATATTAAATATTTCGAGCTCGACACCGCCTGACCGGATAGCTGTGTCATGACATTCTAGGGTAGTATCCCTGCGGTCGATGTCGCCGTCGATGAGATGATACTGCACGGTGTTGTGTAAAATGAAGGCCAAGCCTCCACCATGTTCTCGCTCGCGATCCTTTCTTATTATGTTATAATAGCCAGCCCGGCTCAGGAGATCTGAGCGGGCGCTCAGTTTTGTTTCCTGGATCGCAGCTATTGGCAGATGCTCCCGGCTATAAAGTCGATTACCTCGTCGATCTTTCCTTGGAGTCCGTTGCAATTAACCTGTACGAGTCTGAAGTGTCTCGGGAGAACGTTCGTAACACGGGAGGTGAGGGAGTTGTGCATGGGTCTTGATTGTTGCAGCTGTGTGACCCGCTGTAGTGGTTGTCGCACATTGGTGGTAGTTGGCGGCTGCTTAGTATCTACAGGCGGAGGCAGACTCCTACAGCATGGGGCAACGAATGCGATACTCCACTCACGAGTGGTACGCAGACCAGAGCACGACCGAAAGTAGCACCAGCCAGTGCATGAGTTGCATTTGACTGATGTCACATTCCGTCGTACTATGGTCTGACACTCGGAACAGACTGTGCGAGATACTAGGAGCTGCTGATTTGCCCCCGCACGGGAGGTGGAGCTGGGTGGGGGTGGGAGAGGGTTGGGTAAAGAAGATTGGGAGTCATGCTGTGGGGAGCTCCATTTTGCCGTGGAGGCCTGGGGTGTAACCCAAAGTGGGTAAATGTGCTGAAGGCACTGCCGAATAGGCTAAAGGCGCAGCTGAGCGCTGGCAGCATGGGGCCACGTAGCCCGTTGTCCTCTCCCTATGGGTCTTAAGACCCGATCAGGTCTTAAGATGACTCCAACCATTGCACTGGTTGCATCTAACCAAGGTGGAAGAATGGTGGAGTCGTCTATGGCACACGCAGCAGAAATAATCCGTCGGACCAGGGTTGGTTTCTACGCCAGCCCTGATGAGAAGGATTTGGAGCAGGCCTGCTGCGAGATGTTGCTCCATTGATGCACTAAAACTAAAATTACCTGATGACCTAAAAGGGGTTAGGTCCCCGAAAGGGTGACAGCCCTTGGCCGGATAAAATCCGGGTTAACTCCGGTGCGTAGAGCCGTCTGTCGTGGGAGTCGCCTCACACTCCATCTGAGCATAGCTATGCATCAGCATGGCTTCCACAAAGTGCACAGTACCACAACCGCACTTAACGATATAAATACCCAGATAGTCCATGGTCTCAACCAAAGCCGGCCCTGGATGCGAACAGCCCTGGTAGTAGCCGCAGTGCCGCTTTCAGACATTGAGGTATCCTCATTACCGCCGGGATTGAAAAGGTGGACTATGAAATACCTGAGCGTTCGTTAATCACCAGCTGGACGAAGAAGTACCGGCTCGAACTCGCTGAATAAGTCGATGACGTAAAAATTACGGCGATAAACAAAACCCAATGTTACAGGGAGTCACACTTGACAGCTTGCACACCTGCAAAAAATAAAGAAACGTTGCTTGCGACATACAAGTCAATCGGCCGGTCGCTGCACCGATTTGGACACCGGCGAGTAGTGAGACGCAGTTAAGAAGAAGCTACAAACTTGTCGAAGCACCGCCCTAAGGACATTGACAGGAAACCTCTTGATGGTACTGGTGCATCACTTACACAGTGAAATCTCCATGCTCTGAGTAAAGGAGCTTAATGTTATGCTGTGTAAGCATTACCTTTTGGGATGCTGGCGGGATCTTCCTAATAGACATTTACTGGAAGCCAAGCACTGACAGGCTAGGCTTCTTCCTGTGAATGTCGTCCTCGGAATCTAAGCACTCCCTATTGGAGAAAAGTAGCTGGAACTGCCTCGAGAGACCGAGTAACACTGGCACAATTAAGGATTGTCATCGACTTGATTTCTACCTATCCACACCCAACGTATGGCCTGCACACCATTTGTACCCGTGCGACATTAACCACCTCGTTGCATGCCCCCTCAAACCAACTCATCTAACACTCATTTCTTTCTGGTCCGAACCCGTCGAATCATCACGTTTCCTGGGAATACAGTTAGATGACCTCGATGACTTGGACTAGTCTTGACTCTCCCTAAGCGAGGTTTAGCCCACCGCTACAACAACAACATAAACAACCAAGTTGACTTGTTGTCGATACAACAACAACAACCACGTGCAGGAGATGGGAGGAGTTGAGAACAAAGCTACGTAGTTTTCTTTAAGTTAATAGTTTTGTTAAATAAAATATTTTTATTTGGCTCACAGATCTTCATTTTCCAGAAACCGTTATAAATACATTGTTTGAAAAATCATGAATTTTTAAATAATAAACTATGGTTTATGAATGCTCTCGTATTATATTAACTGAAAGCCAACGAGTAACAATAATTACCCAAATTTCTCCCATACATAGTAAAATTATTCAGTTCATTTGGCAGGTAAGCTTAAATTGTACTTTTAATACTCTTGCCTTTTTTCTGCTTCATTAATTTTTAATTAACTTAGGGGGATTCACTATGTCTAGGAAATGCATACTATGTAATTGTTCTAGAGATCGAGAGCACCCCCGTTGCAAAATTGTGACATATTCAAAAGAAGCAATAACAACAACACGGCACAGGGCTGCCTTTTCCTTCTTGCTATCTGTGGGAAATAAATATACATAGGTTTGGATATAGGATATTTTTCTTATCGTAGCATATTTTTTTTGCATGTGTTTTGTTGTTGTGCCATTGCACGAATAGGAAAATTTTGTTATCCGTGCACCGTGTGTCATGTCTAATCTTAAGGTGGGTATAAACTTTCATATGTCCCTCTATTAGATGGTCAAAACAACCGAGCTGCAATCACGGCTGCAAGAAGCAATGGAAGTGGAAGGCATCGACTTGAGCCAATACGAATTCGTTCTCGAGCAAGAAGATACATCCATGAAAGAAATAGAAAAGGAAGATGCGGTTGATTCTGCGAAGGAGTTAGAGCATCTATTACGATAGAAGGAAAGGCTCCTGCATTTTCACAAATGAATGCCAACATGTCACAAAAGTTGAATGAACAGGATGCCCGTAATTCACAAATTATGTCTGCAATGAATGTCAGCAATACGTCACAAATGCAAGACCAGTGGTGGCGTTCAGTACGCTATTATAACGATTTTCGGATCGTTAAAAATACTTATTATATAACGATATTCGCAATTGCTTGATCAGCCTTTGTTGTTAACTACACTAATTATACGCTAATCAAAGGTCGGTATGCACCTCTAGCGAAAAATAAATCATATTGTGGCGAAAATGCGAAGCGAATGACAGATGAAAGAGAGGAGCCGACAACTGGCATTTTCTAGAGCGTAAAATGAGACGATTATCGTAACGACGCGATTATTCCGGGGGTTTCGTTTTCAAGCAGCAAACAAGTATATAAGGGCGTCACACGACTGCAGAGTAAGTCAGTCAGTCATCAGTCGTGAAGTAAAAGCGTTGGAGATTAAATTACATTGAAGTAATAAAAACAGTGCATTGTGAAAGTTGTATACAAGTGATGGTAAATAGTAAAGGAAATTAAACTGCAAATTAAGTTGGCGATTTTATTTAACAATCCAGAGATCGTACCCGTAGGATTTGGGAAAGCATCGAGGTTAATCAGCAAAATCGTAACAATATTGTTACGATCTTGCTGATTAACCTCGATTATTTCCTTAATCTTTCGGGTACGACCTCTGGATTGTTAAATAAAATCGCCAACTTAATTTGCAGTCTCTTTATTTATAAAGACTTAATTAATGTCCTTTTAATTATTCGGTAATTCACAATTCAATTACAATTTACGTTACTATTTACAATCACTTGTATACAACTATCACAATGTACTGTTTTTATTACTTCAATGTAATGTAACCTCCACGAGTTTAATTCACAACTGATTACTCTTGCCGTCGAATGTCGTCCTTATATACTTGTTTGCTGCTTGAAAACGAAACCCCTGGAATAATCGCGTCGTTTTACGATAAACCTCTCGCTTACGATAATCGTCGTTTACGATAATCGTCGTTTACGCTCTAGAACGTACCAGTTGTCGGCTCCTCTCTTTCATCTGTCATTCGCTTCGCATTTTCGCCACACTGCCCTCCACCTAAGTCTGATCGTCCCGATCAGACACATTCGCTGTTCCAAACGCAGCAAGCCTCTCTAGGTGGACCACTTTCATCTTGTTTCTCGGCCTCCCCACAGTTTGTATTCGATACACTACGTCGTTTAGTCGTTTGATTGTCTTGTATGGACCTTCCCAATTGCATTGAAGTTTTGGGGACAAACCTCTCTTTCGTTGTGGATTGTACAGCAACACCAAATCTCCATTTTGGAAGCCTTCGGAGTTCATCGCCTTGTCATACCTAGCCTTCATTTTGTCACTCATAATTTGAGTTCGCTGCCTCACAAGAGCATGTATCTCTCTTAACTCTTCCTCGAGAACAGTAGACGCTTCCTTCCCAATTCTTCTCGCATCACCAGTTATTCCAAATTTTAAATCGCTGGGCAACCGAAGTTCACTACCAAACAGTATTCTGGCAGGTGTTTGACCTGTTGTTTCATGCACTGCGGACCGATATCCCATCAGGAAAAACGGTATGTGTACATCCCAATCATCTTGATTCTTGTCCACAACTTTCCGCAAGTACTCTTCCAGGGTCACATCTCTTGGAACACCGCCGCTTCAAAGTTTCTTCCTTGGTCTGAGTGCAATTCTATAGGCGCACCGTATCTGGTAACCCAATTGTGAGTGAATACATCCGCAACTGTTTTCGCTTCCTGGTTTGGAATTGGGTAGACCTCAGGCCATTTACTAAAGTAGTCCATAACCACAAGAACGTATTTGTTTCCTTGTCTGCTCATAGGGAATGGACCGGCTACATCCATGGCAACCCGCTCAAATGGTGCACCTGAGTTATACTGCTTCATCTGCCCATGACTTCGTGACTTTGGCCCTTTAGCTGCTATGCACTCCGTGCAATTAGCAATCCACTCAGCGACCGATTGACGACAGCCAACCCAATAGAACCGCTGCTTGATCTTCTCCAGCGTTTTTGTAATGCCTAGTTGCCCTCCACTAGGACCATTATGGAATTCCTTAAGAACATCCGGAATTCTTAACCTTGGAACTACTATAAGCTTCCGAGAGCACTGGCCATCTTCACTTTCCCATACTCTATGCAAACAGCCAGATATCAATTCTAAACTGTTCCATTGTGCCCAGTATGCTTTCGCGATAGGACTTTCCGCTGCTATTTGTTCTTTACTTGGCCGTCTGTTCACCTCCAATCCGTGCATCACCAATTCCAAGTCCGAATCTTCTTGCTGACATTTCCTTAAATGACTTGCCTCCCACTCTTCTGCTGATGTAACTGTCATTAGCCGGACGCCTATTATGTCTTCCTTACCCTCGGCTTTTGAGCAGTGCTTACATTCCAAACTACATGGTCGACGGGACATAGCGTCAGCATTTCCGTGCGTATTACCCTTGCGGTGCTCGATGGTGAAGTCATAACTTTGCAGCCTCTCAATCCACCGCGCAAGCTGCCCTTCGGGATTCTTGAACTGTAGTAGCCACTTCAGCGCTGCATGATCCGTTCTAACTCGGAAATGTTGACCATACAGATATTTGTGGAAGTGTTTAATGCAATCCACCAACGCTAATAGTTCTCTCCGCGTTACGCAGTAGTTCCGCTCTGGTTTCCCAATAGACCGGCTATAGTAGGCAACTATCTTCTCCTGCCCATCAATCACTTGCGAAAGTACCCCTCCTATGCCATAACCACTAGCATCTGTGTCCAGAATAAATGTTGCACCTGGAACCGGGTACGCTAGCATAGGTGCGGTGCATAGTCGTTCTTTTAAAGCTTGAAAAGCCTCCTCTTGTTCAGTTTTCCACTCGAAAGATCTATTTTTCCTTGTGAGTTCATGGAGACTGTGTGCTACACTGGCGAAATTCGGAACAAAGCGGCGATAGTAAGTACACAGCCCAAGGAAACTTCTTAATTCAAGCAAATTTCTGGGTCTCGGCCAATCCTTCACTGCCTCTATTTTTTCCTTCGCAGTACACACGCCCTTCGTGGTTACTTGATGACCTAAGTAATTCACCTCCTTCTTGAATAAAGAGCACTTCTTAGGACTTAGTTTAAGACCAGCGCCAGAAATTCTCTGGAAAACTTCTTCCAAATTACTCAGATGTTCGTCGAAGCTCTTTCCCAATACGATTATGTCATCCAGATACACCAAACAGGTCTTCCAGTGTAGTCCTTTGAGCACATGGTCCATTAATCTTTCAAAAGTGGCAGGAGCGTTGCATAAACCAAATGGCATTACCGTAAATTGCCATAGACCGTTGCCAGCACTAAAGGCTGTCTTCTCTTTATCTTCTTCACTCACTTCTACTTGCCAATACCCGCTCTTAAGGTCAAGTGTTGAGAACCATTCTGTGCCAGTTAACGAGTCTAATGTATCATCGATCCTGGGCAAAGGATAGCTGTCTTTCTTTGTAACGTCATTTAATCTCCGATAGTCCACGCAGAACCGCAACTGGCCATCTTTCTTCTTCACGAGTACCACCGGAGAGCTCCATGGACTTGCCGATGGTTCGATAACATCGCTTTCGCTCATTTCCCTAATTATTTGGCCAACAGCGTCACGTTTGGCTAGTGGAACGCTTCGAGGAGCTTGACGAATTGGTCTTGCGTCACCAGTATCAATGCTATGCTTCACTACGTTGGTCCTGCCTGGTTTGTTGCCATCCTTGTCGAATATGTTGGAGTATTTACGGATCATCTGGCTGGCCTTGTGCTTGTACTTGTCGTTCAACCCTTGCGTCCATGCATTGATATCTTCCTCCATCTCCCTGCTGCCAATAGAGTCGATTCCAGATGAATCATTGCTGTTAATAATGGCATCTACCTCTTGACATTGCCCTAATACAGTTCCACTAGGAATTTTTACTGATGATCTGAAGTCATTTAATACTCTCACTGGGATGCGTCCATTCTTTCGTGTCTTAGCCAGGGTTTTTCCAATAAGTAAGTCCAGTGTAGAATTTTGTGCTGCTTCGACAACCCACAATTTGTTTGTCCCACAATCTCCGTTAATTTTCGCCCAAACAACTGCTTCTGACTTCGGTGGAATCAGTTCACTGCCTTCTAAGACCACTTGTTTGCTGCTGTATGTGGAATCGTAGCCAATGCTTAGTGGTACTTCCATGTTCTTATACTCCATAACCTTGTTATTCAAGTCGATCTTGATACCTTGCTCCATCAAGAAGTCCACTCCTATGATTACCTCATCTACGATCTGCGCGACTATAAAACTGTGTAACACCGTCACATTCCCGATTGCTACCTCACATGTTACTTCTCCCACTACTCGGGTATCCTCACCAGTCGCCGTTTTCAATATTGCTCCAGGTAATGGTCTTACTTCTTTAGCGATCAGGTCAGTTCGAATGATGGAGTGTGATGCGCCCGTATCCACTGTTAATATTCGCGCTCGTCCATCCACATATCCACCAATAGTAATATTGCTCGTTTTTCTGCCAATTTGTGAGACGGAGATAATGGGGCATTCAATTGCAGGAGCCAGCATACGCCCTTTTAGACTGGCTCGTTTTAGTTTAACGACTGAGAAGTTGATGGTTTATCTTCGTCAGCCTTCCGTTTTCGCTGTCCTTCTTGTATGCTGGAACCCGTTTTGCATTCGCGTGCGAAGTGACCAGGCTTTCCACATTTAAAGCATTTCCCAGCCTGATTCTTACCACCAGAACGATTCATTCCTTCTAACGACTTCAGAGTTCTCAATATTTCGGTCATCACATCTGCTGTTTCAACCTCTACTTTATTAACTTTGTATGCTGGTCTGCTTATGAGTGCCGCCGTTTCACGTGTTTGAGTATACGCCACTGTTTCAGCGAATGTTAACTTTGGATTCGCATATGTCTCCCGCTTGGTATAAACGTCTTTTATGCCGCTGATGAATTTTTGTATTTTCACCCGTTCGAGATGCTCACATGACGCGTCTCCGATGGCTAAATGAGCCAATCTCTCAATTTCCGAGGCATATTCCTGTAGAGATTCGTTGGGTTTTTGGTCGCGCTTTTCTAACTCCATCTGGTAAATTTGTCTTCTGTGTTCGCTACCATAGCGTCTTTCCAGGGCTCGCATCAATCCGTCGTAATCATTTCTCTCATAATCAGGTACAGTTTGCAAAAGTTCTGCCGCAGGTCCTTCCAACGCAACGAATAGTGCAGCAGATTTCTCCTCCATGCTCCATTTATTGGTTTCAGCCGTCTTCTCAAACTGGAGCTTGAAGACTTGGAAGGGAATTTTTCCGTCAAAAGATGGTGTTTTTACCTTGGGAGCGTTCAATGAAGTGGTTGGACGATTTAACTGCAAATCCCGAAAACGACCTTCCAATGTGTTGACTTTGGCTTCAATTAACTCTTCCATTTTTTCTTGCCGACCTTCCAATTTGTTCACTTTGGTCTCAATTAGCTCCTCTATTTTGTCTTGTCGCTCCTCGATTTGATTCTGTCTTTCCTTAAGTTCCGCATTGTCTCTCACCAGATTTTGCTGTATTTGTGCGATTGTTCCTTCTAATCCATCAAACTTTGCATCCATCTTTTCTGATATCTTGGCATCCTGTGCATCCAATTTTTGTGAAATTGCAGCCAATAACATGTTCATGTCAATACCCGCAGATGAGCTAGGAGCCTTTTCTTGAATCTTACTTGATGGCTGCTCTAACTCCTTCGCAGAATCACTAGCCTCTTCCTTGTCAACATCCTTCAGGGATACATCTTCATCCTCGCGGCGGAATTCGTATTGGTTCAAGTCGATACCTTCGACTTCCATTGCTTCTCGCAGTCTCTTTTGCAGCTCTGCCTTATTTCCTGTTGTAGACAATCCTCGCTTTGCCAACTCCTTCTTGAGAGGAGGTATCGTCAAATCTTGAATCTTCACCATTTTTCAATAATTATCCTTTGGAATTTATTTAACAATCCCACTTCTGACACCAATTGTTACGATCTTGCTGATTAACCTCGATTATTTCCTTAATCTTTCGGGTACGACCTCTGGATTGTTAAATAAAATCGCCAACTTAATTTGCAGTCTCTTTATTTATAAAGACTTAATTAATGTCCTTTTAATTATTCGGTAATTCACAATTCAATTACAATTTACGTTACTATTTACAATCACTTGTATACAACTATCACAATGTACTGTTTTTATTACTTCAATGTAATGTAACCTCCACGAGTTTAATTCACAACTGATTACCTTTGCCGTCGAATGTCGTCCTTATATACTTGAAAACGAAACCCCTGGAATAATCGCGTCGTTTTACGATAAACCTCTCGCTTACGATAATCGTCGTTTACGATAATCGTCGTTTACGCTCTAGAACGTACCAGTTGTCGGCTCCTCTCTTTCATCTGTCATTCGCCACAATATTGTGGCGAAAATGCGAATGTCAGATGAAAGAGAGAAGCCGATAGCTGGCATGTTCTAAAGCGAATTCGAGAACATTCGTAGAGAGAGAGATTCGATTATTTTAGACGGTTGGTTGCGAGCAACCGGGAGTTGTATATAAGGGCGACATACGACTGTATTAGTCAGTCAGTAATCAGTCGTGAAGTAAAAGCGTTGGAGATTACATTACATTGAAGTAATAAAAACAGCACATTGTGAAAGTTGTATAAAAGTGATTGTAAATAGTAAAGTAAATTGTAATTGAATTGTGAATTACTGAGTAATCAAAAGGACATTAATTAAATTCTTTATAAATAAAGAGACTGCCGACCCGAAGGATTTGGGAAATCATCGAGGTTAATCAGCAAAATCGTAACAATTGGTGTCAGAAGTGGGATTGTTAAATAAATCCATAAGAATAATAGTTGAAAGATGGTGAAGATTCAGGAATTGACGATACCTCCTCTCAAGAAGGAGTTGGCAAAGCGAGGATTATCTACAACAGGAAATAAGGCAGAGCTGCAATCGAGATTGCGAGAAGCAATGGAAGTCGAAGGCATCGACTTGAACCAATACGAATTCTGTCGCAAGGATGAAGATGTATCCTTGAAGGATGTTGACAAGGAAGAGGCTATTGATTCTGCGAAGGAGTTGGAGCAGCCATCAAGTAAGATTCAAGGAGAGGCCCCTAGCTCATCTGCGGGTATTGACATGAACATGTTATTGGCTGCAATTTAACAAAAATTGGATGCACAGGATGCCAAGATATCAGAAAAGATGGATGCGCAGGATGCCCGTAATTCACAAAATATGTCTGTAATGAACGCGAACATGTCACAAATCGATGCCAGCATATCACAAACAATGGATGCACAGAATGCCAGCATCTCACAAAAGCTGGATGCCAAAATGTCTGCAATAAATACCGCCATTACACAAAAGATGGATGAACAGGATGCCTAGCTGTCTCAAAAGTTTGATGGATTAGAAGGAACAATCGCACAAATACAGCAAGATCTGGTGAAAGAAAATGCAGAACTTAAAGAAAGACAGGATCTGATTGAGACCAAAGTTAACGCATTGGAAGGACGTTTCCGGGATTTGCAGTTAAATCGTTCAACCACTTCAGTGAACGCTCCCAAGGTAAAACACCATCCTTTGACGGTAAAATTCCATTCCAAGTCTTCAAGCTTCAGTTTGAGAAGACGGCTGAAACAAATAACTGGAGCATGGAGGAAAAATATGCTGCACTATTCGTTGCGTTGGAAGGACTTGCGGCAGAACTTTTGCAGACTATACCCGAATATGGGAGAAATGATTAAGACGGTTTGATGCGAGGCCTGGAAAGATGCTATGGTATCGAATACAGAAGACAAATTTACCAGATGGAGCTAGAAAAGCGCTACCAAAAACCCAACGAATCTCTACAGGAATATGCTTTGGAAATTGAGAGATTGGCTCATTTAGCCATTGGAGACGCATCGGGTGAGCATCTCGAAAGGGTGAAAATACAAAGATTCGTCAGCGGAATAAAAGACATTTACACTAAGCGACAGACATATGCGAATCCAAAGTTGACATTCGCTGAAACAGTTGTGTATGCTCAAACATGTTTAACGGCGGCACTCATAAGCAGACCAGCATACAAAGTCAATAAAGTGGAGGTTGAAACACGAGATGTGATGACCGAAATATTGAGAACTCTGAAGTCGTTAAATGGAATGAATCGTTCTGGTGTCAAGAATCAAGCTGGAAAATGCTTTAAATGTGGAAAACCTGCGTATGCTGGCTCCTGCAATTGAATGCCCCATAATCTCCGTCTCGCAAATTGGCAGAAAAACGAGCAACATTACTATTGGTGGATATGTGGATGGACGAGCGCGAATATTAACAGTGGATACGGGCGCATCACACTCCATCAGTCGAACTGACCTGATCGTTAAAGAAGTGAGACCATTACCTGGAGCAATATTGAAAACTGCGACTGGTGAGAATACCCAAGTAGTGGGAGAAGTAAAATGTGAGGTCATAATAGGGAATGTGACGGTGTTACACAGTTTTATAGTCGCGCAGATTGTAGATGAGGTAATCATAGGAGTGGACTTCTTGATGAATCAAGGTAACAAGATACTGGTGACGCAAGACCAATTCGTCAAGCTCCTCGAAGCGTTCCATTTGCCAAACGGGACGCTGTTGGCCAAATAATTAAGGAAATGAGCGAAAGCGGTGTTATCGAACCATCGGCAAGTCCATGGAGCTCTCCGGTAGTACTCGTGAAGAAGAAAGATGGCCAGTTGCGATTCTGCGTGGACTATCGGAGATTAAACGATGTCACAAAGAAAGACAGTTATCCTTTGCCTAGGATCGATGATACACTAGACTCGTTAACTGGCACAGAATGGTTCTCAACACTTGAACTTAAGAGCGGGTACTGGCAAGTGGAAGTGAGTGAAGAAGATAAAGAGAAGACAGCCTTTAGTGTTGGCAACGGTCTATGGCAATTTACGGTAAGGCTATTTGGGTTATGCAACGCTCCTGCTAATTTTGAAAGATTAATGGACCATGTGCTCAAAGGACTACACTGGAAGACCTGTTTGGTGTATCTGGATGACATCATCGTATTGGGAAAGAGCTTCGACGAACATCTGAGTAATTTGGAAGAAGTTTTCCAGAGAATATCTGGCGCTGGTCTTAAACTAAGTCCTAAGAAGTGCTCTTTATTCAAGAAGGAGGTGAATTACTTAGGTCATCAAGTAACCACGAAGGGCGTTTGTACTGCGAAGGAAAAAATAGAAGCAGTGAAGGATTGGCCGAGACCGAGAAATTTGCATGAATTAAGAAGTTTTCTTGGGCTGTGTACTTACTATCGTCGCTTTGTTCCGAATTTCGCCAGCGTAGCCCATAGTCTCCATGAGCTCACAAGGAAAAATAGATCTTTCGAGTGGAAAACTGAATAAGAGGAGGCTTTCCAAGCTTTAAAAGAACGACTATGCACTGCACCTATGCTAGCGTACCCGGTTCCACGTGCAACATTTATTTTGGACACAGATGCTAGTGGTTATGGCATAGGAGATGTACTTTCACAAGTGATTGATGGGCAGGAGAAGATGGTTGCCTACTATAGCCGGTCTATTGGGAAACGGGAGCGGAACAACTGCGTAACTCGGAGAGAACTATTAGCGTTGGAGGATTGCATTAAACACTTCCACAAATATTTGTATGGTCAACATTTCCGAGTTAGAACGGATCACGCAGCGCTCAATTGGCTACTACAGTTCAAGAATCTTGAAGGGCAGCTAGCACGGTGGATTGAGAGACTTCAAAGTTATGACTTCACCATCGAGCACCGCAAGGGTAATACGCACGGAAATGCTGACGCTATGTCCCGTCGATCATGTAGTTTGGAATGTAAGCACTGCTCAAAAGCCGAGGGTAAGGAAGACATAATAGACGTCCGGCTAATGACAGTTACATCAGCAGAAGAGTGGGAGGCAAGTCATTTAAGGAAATGTCTGGCTGTTTGCATAGAGTATGGGAAAGTGAAGATGGCCAGTGCTCTCGGAGGCTTATAGCAGTTCCAAGGTTAAGAATTCCAGATATTCTTAAGGAATTCCATAATGGTCCTAGTGGAGGGCAACTAGGCATTACAAAAACGCTGGAGAAGATCAAGCAGCGGTTCTATTGGGTTGGCTGTCGTCAATCGGTCGCTGAGTGGATTGCTAATTGCACGGAGTGCATAGCAGCTAAAGGGCCAAAGTCACGAAGTCATGGGCAGATGAAGCAGTATAACTCAGGTGCACCATTTGAGCGGGTTGCCATGGATGTAGCCGGTCCATTCCCTATGAGCAGACAAGGAAACAAATACGTTCTTGTGGTTATGGACTACTTTAGTAAATGGCCTGAGGTCTACCCAATTCCAAACCAGGAAGCGAAAACAGTTGCGGATGCATTCACTCACAATTGGGTTACCAGATACGGTGCGCCTATAGAATCGCATTCAGACCAAGGAAGAAACTTTGAATCGGCGGTGTTCCAGAAGATGTGCCAGATACTTGGTATTCGAGAAACACGAATGAGATGGCATGGTAGAGCGATTCAACCGGACCCTGGAAGGGCACTTGCGGAAAGTAGTGGACAAGCATCAAGATGATTGGGATGTACACATACCGTTTTTCCTGATGGGATATCGGTCCGCAGTGCATGAAACAACAGGTCAAACACCTGCCAGAATACTGTTTGGTAGTGAACTTCGGTTGCCCAGCGATTTAAAATTTGGAATAACTGGTGATGCGAGAAGAATTGGGAAGGAAGCGTCTACTGTTCTCGAGGAAGAGTTAAGAGAGATACATGCTCTTGTGAGGCAGCGAACTCAAATTATGAGTGACAAAATGAAGGCTAGGTATGACAAGGCAATGAACTCCGAAGGCTTTCAAAATGGAGATTTGGTGTTGTTGTACAATCCACAACGAAAGGGAGTTTTGTCCCCAAAACTTCAATGCAATTGGAAGGCCCATACAAGATAATCAAACGACTAAACGACGTAGTGTATCGAATCCAAACCGTTGGGAGGCCGATAAACAAGATGAAAGTGGTCCACCTAGAGAGGCTTGCTGCGTTTGGAACAGCGAATGTGTCTGACTTAGGTGGAGGGCAGTGTGGCGAAAATGCGAAGCGAATGACAGATGAAAGAGAGGAGCCGACAACTGGCATGTTCTAGAGCGTAAAACGAGACGTTATCGTAACGACTCGGTTATTCCAGGGTTTCGTTTTTAAGCAGCAGACAAGGGCGAGACAAAACTGCAAAAGCAATCAGTCGTAAAGTAAACGCGTTGGTGATTACATTACAGTAAAGTATTAAAAACAGTATATTGTGAAAGTTGTATACAAGTGATTGTAAATAGTAAAGTGAATTGTAGTTGAATTGTGAATTACTGAGTAATAAAAGGACATTTAATAAATTCTTTATAAATAAAGAAACTGCAAATTAAGTTGGCGATATTTATTTAACAATACAGAGATCGTACCCGAAGGATTTGGGAAATCATCGAGGTTGAATCAGCAAGATCGTAACAATACGATTGTGGTAGTTACTAAAATAACAAAAATTCCTCTAAAAATCGCAAAATGTGGTTTCTGTCAGTGGCAATGTTACAAAAAATGCGGATTTTTGAGTGCTCTCACGAAATAAAGAGTTTCCTATCTAATCATCTTTGTCAAATAGCAAGGCTCAGTAAAAAATTGGTAACAATTGTTATTGGCCGGCAACCTGCCGAACGAAACCAAAAATCATCTTTGACGGAACTATTGTTGTGCCAAGGTAAACAGCTGTTCTAGGTTGTGTAATCTGACGATGGATGTATTTTTCATTTCGAAATATCTGTGTTCTAAGTTCTTCTAATAAGAATATTGAAGTTTTTCCGTGTGTTGTATTTGTTATGGCCTGCATCCGAAGCTATCTGCGTCTTCTACCAGTCAATAGCATAGCTACTAGAACCATCAGTATGTCAGCAATGAGAAGGGCGCACGAGGCATTGGAAAAGATGAAAGAGAAAAATCCATACTTTGAAAAATATGCAGATAAAATTGCGAAACTTCAACAAACCTCTGCCAAAGAGTTTTTAGACCGGGTAGACAAGGTTGTTAACCCTATTAAGGACGGAAAGAGTCAAACAAGGTAACTGATTTATTTGGTTTCATTTTCATATAAACATGTACATGCATACATATGTATGTAGATATGTAAAGTCCAGTATTTGGATTTATCATTCATGATTAGCATAAATAAACGAAATTCAAGTATCTTGAAATTTCTACAGATAATAATAATAAGTTAATACAAAACTTACAGAACATACTCCGAATTATTAAATCCAAAGCAACCACGTAATGTTCAGGAAGCTAATGAAATACCCTACAAAAAACTAACAGATATTATGAAAATCGAGCTAATTATGGATAAGACACCTAAAGAAATTACTGAAATTTGGTATGGATACCATAAAACAAAGGACGTGTTAGCAGCGACGTTAACTGTGAACCAGTTTGATACGCTTATGGAACGCGCTAAGCAATATCCAATCTTCCTTCTGCCTCTGCCAAGAAGTGAAGGTTTCGAGTTCATTATGTTGCAATTTGCAGCAAATGCTGTCCACTTCACACCATTAATCGCTTACCAGGTTGGTGTTATATAGATATTTTCATTATAATATATAATTTAAAATAAATTATTGTTTTTAAGGTGCATGCCGAAAATGCGCCTGAGTGTCTAACACTGGTGCATTACACGGAGGTTAAGGACAAAGGTCTTGTACTGATGCGTGGTGAATATGATAGCAAGGTCTTGTCTGGGCAAGAAGCACAGTGCTTGGCAAATCAATTGCAAATGTTTTATTTTAAGAGTGACGAAAACAAATTGAAACTTTTGGAAACGTTTAATAAGAAACCGGACGAATTTAAACACATGGATTTAATTAAAGAAGTCGAAAACATACAACTAGGTTAAAATTATAATATTGTTCAAATGTGGACCTACAATGTATTCAAAATTGGTTTTCTTAAATAGAAGCCATCATATTTTAAGTTACGGAAATAAAAATATATGATAAATAAAATAAAATAAATGATAATGGTTTAGGTGAAGTATTGTACACTCGTGGTGCTACATCTACGAATTTCAGAGCTGTAGAGATGGGCTGGCCAAAGTAGTCGCTGTTTCTTAATTTCTTTGCAATATATTTGATAAGATATTGTGACGAAAATCCCATACCAAGGACAAACAAAACTGTTGACAATGTAAATGCAATTCCCGGAAGGACAGAAAATGAAGAAGGACAAACAAAAGGGTAGACAGATTAAAGGAAATTCCACGTCGTTAAGGATGAACGGAGTAGCTGCAGCTACCGCAGGCAAACGAACAATCAGCCTATCCTTAAGCGCGTGAACAGAATGGTTAGGCCATCAACAGGTATAAAAAGAGAGGCAGCCGCTATCACAAGAGGAGACGAGTAGACAACTTAGTTAACACTGCTGCGAGCTGTGCGTGTTTGAGAAACGGATAAGCTGAGTGAAGCAGATAATAAGTGTGTATAAATAATTGTAAAATAAGCCGTGAGCTAAAGACAAAATTGTACAAATAAATTCCTGACGGTTAAAAAGCCGAACAAATAAATCTTGGAAGTTTGTTTAGTAATCCATTGATCGGACTCGAAGGATTTGGAAAATAATCGAGGTTACAATTGGTGTCAGAAGTGGGATTGCTAAATAAATTCCAAAAAAAAAAAACAACAACAATATTTGAAAATGGTCAAGATTCAAGATTTAACGATACTACCGCTCAAAAAAAGAATTGGCGAAGAGAGGATTATCTTCAACCGGGAATAAGGCTGAACTACAATCACGGCTGCGAGAAGCTTTGGAAGCAGAAGGCATAGATTTGAGCGAATATGAATTCTGCCGTGAGGACGAGGAGACATCCAAGAAAGAAATGGAGAAGGAAGAGACTGTTGAGACCACGGAAGATTCAGAGCAGTCAGCAACTAAAGTTGAAGAAGAGGCTCCTAGCTCATCTACGAGTATGGACATGAACATGTTACTGGCTGCAATTACGCAAAAGTTGGATGCACAAGATGCCAAGATGTCGCAAATGAATGCCAACATTACAAAAGAAATTACGCAAAAGTTGGATGAACAGGATGCCAAGATGTCGCAAATGAATGCCAACATTACAAAAGAAATTACGCAAAAGTTGGATGAACAGGATGCCAAGATGTCGCAAATGAATGCCAACATTACAAAAGAAATTACGCAAAAGTTGGATGAACAGGATGCCAAGTTGCTACAGAAGTTGGATGAACAGGATACAAACATGTCACAAATGAATGCCCACATTTCATCGCAAATGCAAATGCAAGAAGCGCGTATTTCATCCCGGCTCATACAGCTTCAGGAGAGTGTTGTTAAAGAATGCACAGAACTGAAGGAGAGACAGGACGTAATCGAGGAGAGGCAAGACAGAATAGAGGAGCTTATTCAGACCAAAGTCAGCGAATTGGAAGGACGTGTCCACGAATTGCTTTCGAATCGTCCAAGCATTTCGAGGAGCGCCCCTAGCATAAAAGCCCCATCCTTGACGGCACCACCCCTTTCCACATCTTTAAGCTTCAGTTCGAAAAGACGGCTAGAGCAAATAACTAGGAGCATGGAGGAGAAGTCAGCTGCACTATTCATGGCATTGAAGGGACCTGCAACGGAAATCTTGCAAATAATTCCTGCATACGAGAGAGATGACTATGAGGCACTAATGCGAGGCGTGGAAAGACGTTATGGTAGCGAGCATAGAAGACAAATCTATCAGATGGAATTAGAGAACCGCTATCAGAAGTCCAACGAGACCCTGCAGGAATTTGCTTGTGAGATTGAAAGGCTAGCTCATTTGGGTTATGGAGATAGTCTTGGAGAATACCTCGAGAGGATAAAAATTCAGAGGTTTATCAGCGGAATAAGGAACAATTAAGCAGGCGAGAGGCGTATGCGAATCCAAAGCCAACATTTTCCGAGACTGTCTCGTATGCTCAGATAAAGGAAGCGGCCAAGGTTTTGTGCAGACCAGCGTACAAAGCGAACTGTGCGAAGTTGGAAAGCCCAGATGTGATGAAAGGGATTTGGAAATGTCGAAAACCGCCAAACTGATGAGAACCAGGATTTGCTACAACTGTAGAAGGCCTGGACACTTAGCTCGCGATTGTAATATGGGTTCTACGAGACAAATCGATACCAAGGCGAGCAACGTCACTATCAGCGGATATGTGGATGGACATGAGCGAGAACTAACTGTGGACACGGGCGCGTCAAACTCCATCATTCGATCCGATTTGATCACCAGGGAAATAAGCCCATTACATGGAGCTAAGTTGAAAACATTAACTGGTGAGGACGCCAGAGTTCTGGGAAAAGCCACGTGTAAAGTCACCATTGGGAATATGACAGTGTTGCATGAGTTCCTAGTAGCGGAAATCTTAGATGAAGTCATAGTTGGTGTGGATTTTCTCCTTGGTCAAGGAATGAAGATCGACCTAAAGAAAAGAGTGATGGAGTATGGAAATATGCAGTTACCGCTAAGTATTGGCCACGATCATGCGTACAACAGAAATGATGTGCCCCTGGTAAAGAACGAGCGGCAGAAGGGAAATACGTACGGAAATGGCAAGATGTCTCCTGCCCTAATGAAGAAGTTGAGAGAGGTACGCAAAACTGTTGAGCAACGCCCTAAGGTTATGAACAACAAGGTAGAAGGATGTATTAAGGTGAAGAGTCCTGAAAGCTTTAAAAAAGGAGATTTCGTAATGCTGCATGATTCTCCACGGAAGAAAATCTTGCACAGCAAGGGGAAGGTCCATACAAAGTAATTGGAAGAATATAGTACGGACTATCGAATCCAGAACGTTGGAAAATCAAGGACCAAAATGAAAGTGGTTCACTTAGAAAGGCTCGCGGCGTTTGGAACAGATGGTATGTCTGATCGGGACGATCAGACTTAGGTGGAGGGCAGTGGGACGAAAATCCCATACCAAGGACAAACAAAACTGTTGACAATGTAAATGCAATTCCCGGAAGGACAGAAAATGAAGAAGCGGCCGTATAATGCAAATTACCCATACCAAGGACAAGAGGAGACGAGTAGACAACTTAGTGGAGTTAACACTGCTGCGAGCTGTGTGTGTTTGAGAAACGGATAAGCTGAGTGAAGCAGATAATAAGTGTGTATAAATAATTGTAAAATAAGCCGTGAGCTAAAGACAAAATTGTACAAATAAATTCCTGACGGTTAAAAAGCCGAATAAATAAATCTTGGGAGTTTGTTTAGTAATCCAGTGATCGGAGTCGAAGGATTTGGAAAATAATCGAGGTGAATTTAGCAAATTCTTTACAATATTTTATCTTGGTTTTATATTTGCATGATATTCGCTTTTTTACCCAGCGTGGAGAGCGTAGAACTAACGGCGATTTAGAGAAGTATTTTTTCCACAAGTGGTTGCACATTGCTAACCACACCATTTCTCTCGTTTCTTCTACAGAGAGCTATAGTCTATTATTTTTTCCTTAAAAGTGAGGACAAATGCCCTCAGAAAGAATTGCATTTACTATTTTTCAGTGGGTATTTGGTATTGCAGGATACTCTCTATCAGTCTTAGTAAGTTCGATAAACCTCAGTCCAATTGAGATGATTCCAAAGATACTGTTGTTGTTGTTGTTGTAGCGGCTTTGCCAACCGCGTTTAGGGTCAGGTAGGTTCAGTCTTAGTCGTCGAGGTCATCTAACGGGAGGCCCAGGAAACGTGCTGTTTCGACGGGTTCGGACCACAGGGAAAGGGGTGTTAGATGAGTCGGGTTAAGTGGGCATGAAAAGACGTGGTTAGTATCGTGCGGGGATTCTTTGCATGCGGGACATGTGTTGGGTATGTCAGGGTCGAGTCTAGATAGGCAGGAGTTAAGCCTGCTACAGTATCTACACCTTAATTGTGCCAGGGTTACTCGGGTCTCTCGGGACAACTCGAGCTCTTGTTCCGCTATGGGTGGTGATTGGACTCCGTGAACATCATTCACGGGAAGAAAGTTCACAAAGGTGTTAACGGACTCTCGGTGAATGGTGTTTATGGCCTATCTGTACGCCGTCTTGTCCAGCGAGTTTTGTCTGTATTGCTATACGGAGTCGCGGTAGTCACGTGTTGCTTTCCTGATGTGCATAGGTGGTGGTTCAGCTTCCAATAAGTGTGTTGGGATGGTCCCGACGGTAGCATCATAGCAGATATTGCTTACACAGCATGACATTAAGTTCCATAACTGGGAGCAAATGTTTCACTGTGTAAGTGGTGCTCCGACGCTATCAGGAGGCTTCCTGTCACGGTCCGAAGGCCGATGTTCTGACATGTCTGAAACTTCTTCAACTGCGTCTCGCTAGTCCCCGACGTCCAAATCGGTGCAGCATAGCTTACGACCGGACGTCCAATTGCCTTGCACGTTGCCAACAGCGTTTCTTTGTCTTTTCCCCAGGCTCTGTACTTTGGTGGTAATTGTAGCCCTATGCGGAGTTAAGGGGTGCAGGCTGTCAAATGTAACTCCCAGTAACTTTGGGTTGTTCGTGGTCGGAATTTTAACGTCATCGACCTTCACATTGTGTTCTAGCCGGTAATCCTTCGCCCAGATGGGGAAAAAGGTGGCAGAGGATTTCGCTGGTTGTAGACGAAGATGCCGTGCAGTAAAGAAGTTGGAAATGTCGGCGATATAGCAGTTTAATTTCGAACAAGGGCTATCAATATCCTGGCCAGACACCAAAATCGAACAGTCATCGATCAACGAGACACCCTCTGGTGGTGGAGGAAGCCTCGAAATATAGAAGTTAAACAGCATCGGGGAGAGGACACCACCCATCAACGGGGTTAGTCCGCCGAAAGTACGATAGCCCTTGGCCGGATAAAATCCGGGTCAACTCCGGTACGTAGAGCTGGCTGTCGTGAGAATCGCGATAGATACTCTTCGTTGATCCTGGAATAAAAATTATTAAGCACGATTTGGGTTGGAAGGTATGACTTGCTGATACCAAAGCAATATAAATTTGTCATATCCATTACACAAGTGGTGTATCTCGTGAAAGGAGTTATACAACATTTACTTACCGGTTCCCTAGGGTTATTTTTCCCATGTTACATTCGAAACTACATGAATAAGTAATAAGTTCTTTTCATAATTTTCTTCAACACCTTATTGTTGTTTATTTTGCCCACAAATTTAAAAGCGATTCCATTCTATTTTTGAAATTTTTAGGTTTCAAATAAAATTTTCAAAATTCAAATTTCTGAAAATGTATTTACGAGAGATTTGCATTATGCAGATATCATGGTTATTATTGGTAAGATTTATATATTCCTTAATTTATACTGTAGATTTGAATGAATATTTCTCACAGGATTTGGTACAGCTCACGTACAACTTTTGGCGACTTCTGGGTTGCTTCTTATGTTTACAATTACGGAAACAGTGGGAATTGCTATCATAGCACCGTCAAGTGCTTGTGAACTCGGCACTACGGAACAGCAAAAAGCAGCTATTCAAGCGGCAGCTTTTGTTGGTCTAATATTTAAACATATGTACATACATATTTTTACATGGCTTATAAGTCTATAAATATGTCCATATATTTGAAAACTTTCTTAGGTATGATTTGTTCCTTTTCCTCAATGTTAATTATAAATTTTTAGGTTTTCCTGACTTTACGCTTTATGACGGGTCTTTGGTAAAATATTTTATTCTTTGTATGCAAATATGTTTGTTAGAATTTGTTGAAATTGTAAATATTTTCAGTGTGGCTGGGTCGTGATTGGCCACACTAACATGCGTGGGGGAGTTTTGCATATCGTGAAATCGTTCACCAATCATCAAATATATGTGTATGTACAATGGCGTCGCAATGGTCTGTTGTCCAGGCTTATAACAAATGATTAGTTTTCGAAATCTTTCAACCATTTGAAGTTCAGGTGAGGCTGATATACGAATATTTATATACCTACACCTGATCAGAAGAGTTACTAAACTTATTTTAATTACATAATCCTTTTGTATGAGATGGGAAGTTTTCATACGATTGTGAACATTTTCAATATTAACTTATATTGGCTATGAGTTTTATCAATATAGCACTATTTTTCAAATTGATATATTCGTAAACGAGCAGACTATCTGACGGTAGACAGATTAATTAGACTCGTCATTTCAAGAAGTTTAATCAAAAGCTATTTAGCAAGATAATAACTTTGTTCATAACCTTTCATTCATTGTTCACATTACACTACTTTACTAAAAAGTGTTCCTCCTTCGTCCTAAAGCTTATTTAATGCTTTTCCGGTTAATTATGCACAAAAAACGGGGGAAAATACGTTTTTTGGTATAAAGTTTGATTTTGTGATAGTTATAGTAAACATAATAATTATTGTATTTTTTTGCTAAATATTAATTAATTTTAATATTTTCAAATATACCATGATATGAGAATGTGGCTTTTACGTTTACACAATACCGCTAGATGGCACTGTTACATGTAATTATTGTAAAAGATGTTGGAAGGTAAGCAAATTTTATTTACGCGATGAATCAGACATAAGTGCGAAACTTATCGGATATTCCGACCTCGAAACGAATACCATTATCGGAGGAAACAAAGCTGAAAACTATGAAAAACTAGGAGATGATATGCCAAAAAATTTAAAAGCCATGGGTTACAGGATGTCATCAAAACAAGTACTTTTGCTGCATGCTGACTTATAAAAATTTAAAAATCTCTTGGAAGCGTATTCAAAAGAACAAGGAGAGTGGTCTCATCAGGATCCGCTTCTAATAACGCTATCAAGGCCAATACAATGAAAACATGATGGGTGACTATATTTGGAGTTTAATGAAAGGAAAAGTAAAAGCGTGCACTTTTGAAATTATTTTTGTGTAAGCTAAAAAAAAAATATTGAACAGTTTTATCTTCAATTAAAAATTAAAAATATATATTGTTAAATCGGTTCCCTAAAAAGCAAATTTTTTTGTCATATATTTTTTTCCGTCCAATTACAACTTAAACATTGAAATTTAATGCTTTAAAGTCGAAGCCAAATTTTGTGTTGACCTGTGTTATCTTTCATTCATTGAATGATTTGATATAGGTTATTTCTGAAAAACTTTATAAGTTTCTGACGTAGGGTTAGATTATAGTTACATGTTATTGCATGGATTTTTGAAGTCTAGTAGCTATTGAAGTATTTTATCTTTTTTTATGGGTATTTTTTGTAAGTAAGATTATGTAAGTGCTCAAATGAATATTTTCTCTATTTTGAAGACGTTATCAGTGTATCTTTATAATATAATATTTTTTATTAATTTTCTTAGGACTTGCCCAGCTTATGGTAAAATGGAAATTATATATACCAGTTGTTGGCAATTTTATAATACTTCCAGAAAGAAAGAAAATTTTATAACTTCCAGAAAGTCCGAAGTTCTTACTTTCAATGCATCGAAATGAAGATGTCTAGATGCTCTGAACTGGCTATGCCAACTCAGCAATGGAAAAAGTTTAGAAGATTTTGGTGTTAAAAATATGAAACCATCACTGAAAGGAGATCTGAGCCCAGAGCCAAAGTATGCTTATACATACTGTTTTTTTTTTATAATTATGAAAATACATAATTACTAATTTCAGTTTAGTTCGCGCAATGCCCAAAGAGGTGATACCTTTATTTCGTAGTCTTTATGTGAGACGATTTCTTATTAGTTGTGTTGTTATGTTTGGACTGGTACTAGTGTATGTGATCCGTTTTAAATAGTACTTATTACTTTCAAATTTTCTAATGTCGTTGTGTGTAGTGCTAACGGTATAGCAATCTGGTTTACGGATACCAATAATCATTCTCTTGTAGGGGAAGCACAAAATAGAGGTAAAAATAAAACTGTTGCGCTTTCAGTTTGCGAAGTGATCAGCTATAACAAAAAAGTCGACAAGGAGAAAAAGGTTTGAATGAAAATTAAAATATTTATTTTATTAATCATAATGCTTCATTCATCTCTTTTGAAAAAGGATTGTAGCGACTCAATATTGGCTTTTTAATATTTGGCTTACTGCTATTAAGCTCACCTAGGAAACCCATATTTCGTTTGACGCTATTAATATCTGGTCTTAGTGGAGTGTGCTTACCTTTTATGACAAGTTCGCGTTTAATAGCGATCATTTTCATAACCTTTCTGTCAGTACCGTCAGTAATAACTAATTTAATGAACAGTGCCGCTTTGGAGTTCATACCAACTTATTTGAGGTGAAAACTTAAAATTACAATTGTATTTCTATATTTTATGTATTTGTATGATTTTTGGTTGTATTGGGGCAGTTGTTGGCATCACCATTATGGCTCAGTTGATCGAAAGCCATTGTTTTTAAGCCTTTATATTATTTTCGCTTTTGAAATTCAGTAAGTGTGATTATAATTCAGTATTTTACTTCTAGTTTGCTATTCCTTTTAATAACATCTTTATTTATAGTTTGTGTGATATGCGGATATTCCCCGCCTTTGGATGAACATATATTTTAGAAATGCATGTATACAAAAAAAAAAAAAAATTTAATTAAGTCGTTTTATTAAAGAAAAGAGCAAAATATTAAATATTTTTATATTTATTGAAAGTAATCATTTTGATATTTAAGAGACCATTCACAATGAAGTAGTTACTTCGATTGAGCGCAAGCAGTGAACCACGATTTTTCCAACAAAAATTTATTCAGCGACGAGGCACATTTCTCACTTGGTAGATACGTAAATAAGTAAAATTATCGTATTTGAGCTGCAATTGAAGAACGAGACTTGGGCAGTATGTGATTCCAACAAGATGGTACACAACACGAGCGAATCTTTATTGAGAGAGAAATTTTCCAGCAGCGTAATCTTTCGTCTTAGCGATATCAATTGGCCATCGAGATTATGCGATTTAACACCATTGGATTTTTTTTTGTGGTGCTACGGAAGACCGTGTCTATGCGGATAAACTTTTAACTCTTGAGGACTTGAAAACCAACATTCGTCAAGTTATGCCAAAAAGTGATCGAAAATTACCTCAAGGATCGAATTTTGCAAAAATTCACGAGGCAGTCGGATGAATGATGTAATACTTCACATATAATTAATAAAATGGAAAATGGAAAATGAATGTTGAATTTTTTCTACTGCTCTCGCCGTTAGAAATTGAGAAACATTGATGAAATTTGATACACACATTTCTTGATTGTCAATATAGATTGAGTCATAAAAGGTTTTAGTTTAGTGGAAGGTAATATTAGCATACATAAAATATGCCTTTCTATCAAAAAAGACTACTAGAGACCTGAAATTTAGCCTGTATTCCATATGATGGTATGATTGAGGTTGGGGCCATGTGTAGATTCTTTTACATATGGTTAAAGCACTCACGACTTCCGGTTCTAGTATCCTCTGGGTAGCCAACAAACATCCATTTGGAGGCGAGCTGAAGTGGGAAGGCGAATCACCTGCGGTTGTGCGTATGGTTTGGAACCCGCCACATAAAAAATATACTCCTATGAAAAATCTACAAATGCCTCGGAAGAGAGAACCCCGATTTGATGGCGACCCCCGCAAACGTTTAAAGGATCACGATTAGAGGGCATGCACATGGAAGCTCCGGTCCCTTAATTGGGAAGGGGCCGCTACCTAGCTGGTTGATATCCTCGTAAGACTAAAGGCTGACATCACCGCCGTCCAAGAAATGCGATGGACGGGACAAGGACGGAAGAACATGGGTCCTTGTGAAATCTATTACAGCGGCCATTTAGAGGAGCGCAAATTTGGTGTTGGGTTTGTGGTGGGAGAGAGACTCCGTCGCCGAGACTTGGCAATCACCCCGGTGGATGAACGTCTTCAATATATCCTTAATTTGTGCCCACACCCCGACAGAAGAGAAGGATGATGTGACCAAAGATGCTTTCTATGAGAGCCTAGGACGTACTTATGAGCGCTGCCCCCGCCACGATGTTAAAATTGTGCTAGGCGATTTCAACGCCAGGGTGGGCAAAGAAGGTATTTTTGGTGCAACAATCGGAAAATTCAGCCTCCCCGACGAAACATCCCCAAATGAGCTGAGGCTGATTGACTTTGCCGGGGCCCGAAATATGGTTGTCTGTAGTACCAGATTCCAGCATACGAAAATTCATCAAGCTACATGGCTGTCACCATATCGTAAAACACGCAACCAAATCGATCATGTTGCGATAGACGAAGACATATATCCAGTGTTTTAGACGTGCGTACGTTCCGAGGGTCAAATATCGACTCGGATCATTATCTTATAGCAGCAAAAATACGCACCCGTCTCTGTGCGGCAAAGAACGCCCGTCAACAAACACAAGGAAGGTTTGACGTCGAAAAACTGCAGTCACAGCAGACAGCCAGAAGATTTTCTACTCGGCTTGCACATCTGATCTCTGAGAGCACTTATCAGCGACTCGATATAAGGGAGCTGTGGAACGAAATAGCAAATCCCAACAATACCAGAAAACTAGCTGGTACGTTGAAGAATGTCGAACTGCAGTGGAGAGAAAGCAGACTGGCTACCTCGCAACTTAAGCATCGACTACAACACGTGGGATAGATAACGAGAGATGAAGAGGGTAGCGAGACGCATTTGCAGACGAAAAAAGAAAGAGGCCGAAATGCGTAAATGCGTGAGTAGGAAGAGCTTGAGAAGCTGGCCGACAAGGGTAATGCTCGAAAATTTTATGAGAAGATGCGTAGACTTACAGAAGGTTTCAAGACCGGAGCAAACTCGTGTAGGGACCATGGAGGTATTGTGGTGACAGATGTGCAAAGTATACTTAGTGTATGGAGGGAATACTTCTCCAACCTGCTAGATGACAGTGAAAGTGAAAACCTCGGAGATGGCGAACCCGAAACCCCAATCGATGACGATAGTATAGAAGTGCCACCACCCTATTATGAAGAAGTTCGAACAGCGATTGCCCGCTTAAACAATAAAAAAGCTGCGGGAGCTGATGGCTTACCGGCAGAACTATTCAAATACGGCGGCGAAGAGCTGACAAGGAGCATGCATCAGCTTCTTTGGAGAATATGGTCGGACGAAAGCATACCTGACGAATGTAACCAGTGTGCTCTGCCCAATCCAAAAAAAGAAAGACCCCACGATCAGCGCCAATTATCGTGGGGTAAGTCTCCTTAATATCGCACATAAGGTGCTATCTACCGTATTGTGTGAAAGACTAAATCCCACCGTCAACAAATTGATCGGACCTTATCAGTGTGGCTTTGGATCTGGCAAATTCACCATGCGCCAAATCTTGGAGAAGACTCCAGAGAAAAGAATCGATACACACCACCTTTTTATCGATTTTAAAGCTGCCTTCGACAGCACGATAAGGAACTGCCTCTACGCCGCTATGTCTGAATGTGATATCCCCACAAAACTCATACGGCTTTGTAAACCGTAAGTTCTGCGTTCTTCAGATTAGACAAAGAAGCGAAGCGAATGGGTCCGGTTGTGAACGAGGGCAAGACGAAATATCTCCTGTCATCAAATAAACAGTCATCGCACTCGCGTCTTGGCTCCCACGTCACTGTTGATAGTCACAACTTCGAAGTCGTAGATAATTTCGTCTATCTGGGAACCAGCATTAACAACACCAACAACGTCAGCCTTGAAATCCAACGCAGAATCACTTTTGCCAACAGGTGCTACTTTGGACTGAGTAGACAATTGAAAAGTAAAGTCCTCTCTCGACTAACCAAAACCTAACTCTACTAGTCGCTCATCATTCCCATCCTGACATATGGTGCAGAAGCCTGGACGATGTCTACATCCAATGAGAAGGGCTTTAGGAGTTTTTGAGAGAAAAGTTTTGAGAAAGTCCTATGGTCCCTTGCGCGTTGGCAACGACGAATACCGCAGACGATAGAACGATGAGCTGTACGAGCTATACGACGACATTGACATAGTTCAGCGAATCAAGAGACAGCGGCTACGCTGGCTAGGCCAAGGTCTACTCCGTCGGAAAGATCAGGTGGAGAGCGACCTGGTATCACTTGATATTTCTAACTGGCGCCAAACAGCAAAAAGAAGAAACGAGTGGCGTGCTATTGTTGATGAGGCTATAATCGCGTAAGCGGTGCCTACGCCAAAGAAGAAGAAGAAAAATCAGTGCCAGGGTGGGTTTGAGTTACACGGAAATGTTCAGTGTGGAGTCTTCTTTTGAGAATAACTATCGTCATAGGAGTAAGTCGTCCAGAAAATTTCAGCGTTTTTCAAGCGAGCGGCGCACACACTACTTCGGAAGATAATTTCTACAAGATAGACCAACATTTACTTAAGCGGACAAGTGGCTATTACTGATCTGGGCTCTCTTAAGGTGAGATTAAATTTTATACTTTTATTTTGATATGCAAACTTTAAATCAGCTCGGAGAATGACGGCCCAGGATGGATCGTGGAAGTTTCATTAGTATTCACACAGTGAGGTTCGGATTTTGTTGGGTCTCCAACGCTAAAGTTCACTGAAATCTTTTTCTTTTGAACAAGATATTTTACTTTGTAACACATTCTCTACTTTTAAAGTAAATATTTTTTGTTCTACCTTTATGAGAGGTAAAAAGTTATGGGATAACAAGAGAGGCGAAGTTTTTTTTTTAGGTTTTGTAAATATTTTGCAGTCACATCTTAATGACCTACACTGCTAAACAAATATTCAATGTAGTTATTTTTGCTATAAAAGACATATGTAGGGTGTTTTTTTATAGAGGTATGGAACTTTAAGTTGGCTTTATTTTCAAAATGGCGACCGATTTAACAGCTGTGAAGTGATTTGTTCTCAGTTTGGTTTCGCAATTCATCATGAATAGACTCACGCCTGAACAACGCTTGCAAATAGTGCAATTTTATTTCGAAAATAATAGTTCTGTGCGGAAAACGTATCGCACACTACGTCCAATGATACGGACCAATGATTCCACCAGCCCATAAAGCGCACCAAACAGTCAGTTTTTCTGATGTAACGGTGTTTCAACATACACTTGAGGATTACCTTCTCTCCAAATGCGGCAGTTTTGTTTGTTGACGTAGCCATTCAACCAGAAGTGCGCTTCATCGCTAAACATCGTTAAAATGGACGTAGTGCGCGATACGTTTTCCACACAGAACAATTATTTTCGAAATAAAATTGCACTATTTGCAAGCCTTGTTCAGGCGTGAGTCTATTCATGATGAATTGCCAAACCAAATTGAGAATAAATCACTTGACAGCTGTTAAATCGGTCGCCATCTTGAAAAGTAATGCCAACTTAAAGTTCTATACCTCTTTAAAAAACACCCTTTATATGTACCTATATGTACATACATATATGTAAATAGTACGCACAGATAAATAATAGAGATTGTAAATTACTTTTACAAAAGTAGGACAACAAACTGTCAACTTCATAATAATAAACAGCTACAGTTTATTCTAAGCCGTCTCTAAACGGTTGATGGATTTTTTAAAGGAGCTTTTTATTTCATGTCAGGGGTACACTATTATATTTTTAAATTAATATTCTATAATTTTGGGTGTTGGCCCGGCAATGATTCAAACCCATGACCACCAGCGATTGGCTATTGCGATAGAGCTATGCAAATATAAGTAAATTTTCCTATTAAAATCATGTTTTTTTTGTTTATTTGAAAGATTGTTTTATTTACAAGCGTAGGGTAAATTAAATTTTTTACATACATATATAGGTCTGTATCTGCACCACAAACCATCTGTGATGTGCATGCAAATGCACAACTACTTGTTATAAATTTTTGATAAGAATTTCATTTATGTATGTATGCACATTATAAAGTAAACAGAACGGACTGGTGTAAACATCAATCGGTTGATGCTATTCAAGTTTAGTCATAAATTGACAGTCAGTGACTGTAGCAGCAATAACGGTAACAACTATTAACGAGTATTATTACGTAGTTTTATATTTAAATTGTAATATGCGCAAGCAAAAGTCGAACATTCGTAAAAAATACTGTTTAGTGTTTGAATTTTCGTAAATCCTTTTTATAAAAAATGCCACCGCATAACAATTTTTGTGATACAGAGTTGCCCATTTAATTGAATTTTAGTGATAACTCTGCTGTAGAAATGGAAATTGATTCAATTACACAAAGAAATCAAGGATGTGATCGTAAAAATGAACCACAGGATACGAAACTATTCCAACATGATTATGAGACTGTACTCAATGTAATAGGTGATAAGTGTTTACCATGGCGTATACTTTATATTCATATGAAGTTGATTTTGCTTTTCTATATCCGAAAGGCTTTGGCAGTACACAATGGATAATGCTGGTGACCTGCGGTTTGCTTCTAATGATGGTTATTAATGAAACAATGGGAATGAGCATAATAACGATCGCTTCACAATGTGATTTTGCTACAAATTCTTTGGATAAGGCCATCATGGGTGCAGCATCATTTATAGGTGCGTATTAATATTATTTCGTCCGTATTACCTGACTGTATTATGCATACACAGGGCTGACGATATTATATAAAATTAAGTTCGTGTTCGTATTTGTCTAAATAAATTTATTTTGTTTGAAGTTTGAAGAATTCTAGTTTAATACCCATTCTTTTATTCAATGTTTCACCGAATTTTAAATATATTTTCAGTAAATGAAACCCCTTAAATTGTAGGTGGTTTGAATCATATATTTGTATACTTTATGAGCTTGTATAGATCAAACCAGTTGGTGCTTACGAGACTCACGGGAGGTTAACACAATATTTATTTCTGATTTCATGTAATAAGGGAAGTCGGTATTTTCCGCTTTGTTTTCATTAGCATGAAACAAAATTTTCGCCTTACCTTTAAGTTATAAATATATATGAATACAACAACAATGACAGATAAAATTCTTCTCATAATTTTTTTAAGAAGTGAGATTCCATTGTTACAAAAAATAAAAATAAAATTCTTATACCAATTGTTATCACATGAGATACATACAAACATACATGCATATGCACATACCATATATACACACACATATTTCCAAGACATCAAAATTTTATTTGAACATAATAGCAGATCAACTGAAAGCCTTTCAAATGCTCCGAATTTCATTGAGAAATTAAAAATTTGAAAAAAAAATCTAATTCAAATTTTAATTTCAAAGCTGTCTACAAAGAAGTGAATACTGTTGCTCAAGTAAATATTTTTATTTATCTTCTGCTAAAAATTTTTTGTTTTCGTTTTAGAAACGTAACAGCTGTACGTGTTTTGAACGAGTATTTTTATCGGCTATTGAAAGTGCAAAATATATAAACATATATAAAGCGATGTTGGTTGCTACGCTTATAACTCAAGAACGCCTAGACCGACGATTGGTCTCCGCACCAATTCGGATTGGTCTCCGGCCCAACAAAAAGAATCCGAAAGAAAAATCCGAGAAATGGATCAGAGACCGACTTATTCGAAAGAATCGTATTTTCCGTTCAATTTTTTTTAAATTTGGTACGTAGGTAGATTTTCGCTTGGTTTAATACGAACACTACATCTTTTTCTGGGAATTAGAACTGTGACCTGGGACTTGTTCTAAAAATATTTTGTATTTAGGTAGACTTTGTCTAAATTAACAGAGGGAATATTTTTTCTTCCAAAACTTATTACTAATGTTAGGTTTTTGGTTCAATTTGTTTGAGTCCATCTTTGCTATAAAGGATAGGAATCATGTGAAGGATAACTTTTATCTTTAAAAAAGGTCGTAACAATTTTTAAAGAAATAAAATTTTATGAAAAAATTTCCATAAAAAAGGATAACACTGCAACGTTTTTCTTAGCTACCCTCCATGATTTCCCAAATCTTTCGGGTCCGATCACTAGATTACTAAATAAAATTCCAATTATTTGTTTTTGGGGTTTCCGTTACAATACCTTGCAAATGACTAAAAAATATAAATCAAACAATAAAATACAGCTTTTCAAAAGAGCCAAAAAAACATTAATTCGTGTTGAACATATTTAAAAAAGTTGAACTCTTAGTCCAGAACAGTATAAGTTGGCAAAATTGGAATCAGCGAAAATTCGAGAAATCTGTGCATCGCTCGGTCACCAAAAAGTAATTTATTTAACAGCAGTAACAACAACAAGGAAATTAATATATCAACAGCCGCAGAATTGTAAGTAAGATTACATCATCAACGAGGCAATTGATAAAAGCATTTTTATATTGAATTGCAAGTCTGCAATTAAACAATACTGGAAACAGGTCATTAGGTGTGTGTAGGTAATTATTTTATGCGTGCTAAGCGTTTATTCTCTAAATTTTAATATATATAATTTCGCTTCGCTTCGGTTGAATCATTGCGAAATGACTTTAAAAGTCAATTCGAATAATTGACAATAGCAATTCTGACTTTACTCCCGTTTCAATAATCCTTAGTATTCAGAATACTCACAGCGATCATTACCTGACGGTGAAAAACTTGTAATTAATTACGTACGTGTTCTTTTTGTTTAAAATCAAAAAGTAAAATTTTTTCCGTAGTTTTCCGTCAATTTTCGTAATTTTTTTTGTGCGCCTGAAAGAATTTAATTTTTAATGACCACCCTAACATATATTAGAATAATATTTGACTATCGAACTATATAATAATGAAGTTGATAATCAGTTGATTTTAATTATTAATAAAAATATTATGAGTTACAGGGGTAATGAAATACTAACAAATGCATTTAATCAAAAAGCAAGAAAAAACGCTCTTCGTGTGTTTATTTACGGTTTGAAACCCCACTTTGCGACATATTATTTGCTGCTAATCCTTGTGACTTACCTTCAGCAGTTGATAACAGGCAAAGTATGATGTAGTTAGTTCAGTGCATAATTCTCAAAATTTAAGTTTTGTATATCGTAATATTAATATTTATTATAATCAGCCCAAAATATTTTCTCTGGTCAATTGAATCACTATCCACAAACTATTCGTATTTTAGAAATTGAACTGACTTTAAAAAATAATAATTCTTTTAATAAGTCCCAAATAATCAAAATGTAAAAATTCAATCAAATTCACAGCAAAATTTTTCTCCTAGATTTGTTCAACCCCCAGAATTTACCAATAAGTGTAGGATTCGTTCAGTTATTAATTCTAACCACTCTCCATTTCAAAAAATTCAGAATGTGAATGTTATCGAGAATAATTCAATTTGTTTGGAAAAGCTATCTAAAAGTTATGAAAATTAATTTATTGATGAAGTGAATTATATAGGCTTTAAATTTATATTCCTAGGACTCTTTAAAATAGTGAAGTTATTATTGATACAGGAAAGTGTAAAAATTATATAAAACCTATACATTTGTTAAAAGGAATTCAGAAAGTACATTATTTCAGAAAATTGTATTATACAATTATTAGGATTACCAACAGTATTTTAACTTTTTAATCGTTGAAGTATCATTGGATTTGGCTGCTTAAAGAAATCGAACTAATAAACTATTTGAAAAAAATTAAATATTTAGAAAAAGATTCGTATTTTAGGCTACTTTTAAATATTTGTAAACTATTTGAAAAAAATTCTAATGCATTTGGTCATCCAAATATAGTTTTACAACAACAGATAAACCAATTTATTCTACAAGTGGCAATGAGGAAGTAAATCAAAAATTGAGAATAGTTATAAATTCAATTAAATATAAAATTGCGGATATTTCAGTAATTTTAGCAAATTTAGGTAAATCTCATATTTTTACTACCATGGATTTGAAATCACCTTTTCACCAAATTTGTCTGACGTAAAAAGATAGATATAAAATAGCTTTCATTGTAACCAATGGTAAATATCATTGACGATTACCTGTCGAATTGAAAACGCTCCAAGCATATTTCAACGGGCGATTGATGATGTTTTGCGAGAAAGTATTAGAAATATATGTCATGTATATGTACGAGATATTATAATATTTTCATCTGATGAGCACTTTCATTTTCAGGATGTTGATTTAATACTTAAAGAAATAGAAAAAGAAAGAAAGAGGAATGATACTAACACTACAAGTTCTTTAAGAATTAAGTAAAAAAAATCTAGGTTCTTTAAGAATGAAGTAGAATATTTAGACTGCCAGGAAAAGACCTACGTACATGTAGTAAGAAAGTTGAAGTGATTTCAAATTATCGAGAACCTAAATCACTTAAATCTATACGTTATTTTTAGGACTTTTAGGTTATTATTGACGTTTTATCAATGATTATACTCATATTTCTAAAGCGCTCACTAAATATTTAAGAGGTAAAAATGGTCATATAAAACAATCAAATAATAGCAAAATATCTTTAAATGAAGAGGCGAGAAAATTATTTGAAAAATTGAAATCTGTTTTAGCCTCTGAAGATGTATTACTGCAACATCCAAACTATACAACACCATTTGAAAAAAGACAGTTGCTTCTTCAGTATCTCTATGTGACGTACTGTCACATAATGGTAAGCTCATAACAATGATAACTCGTACACCCTCAAAAGTTGAAGAAAATTATACACCAAACAAGCGTAAGCTACTTGCTATAATCTGGCGATTTCAAAAATTACGTTATTATTTATACGGTATCAAAATTTTTATATATATACTGATCATCAACCACTCATATTTGCAATATCTGAAAAAAATCCAAATTCAAAAATTAAAAGATGGATGGCTTTTATAAATTCAAATGGTCCCAAATTTTTCTATAAACCTGAAAAATAAACTTGCAGATGCTTTAACTCGACAATACATTCATAACTTTGAAAGTTCTTTAGAGTTCATAGTGAAATTTCTTTTTCAGTAATAGTAAAGACCATACAAAATCCCGTTAATCAATTCAAAACTCAGCTTATTCTATTATCATCTAATTTTATTAGAAAATCTATAAAATTTTTTTTAAAATTTTTGGAAGACAAATTCATTTTAATAATGCTGAATATCTTTTACTATCACTTCGACATTTTGCTAATCCTGATAGTTGGAATTAAGTAGCTATAGACATTTATCTATTGCAATATTCTTTTTTAGCTTTTAGAGTGAATATCGTTGAAAAATAAAACATTTCTATAATTGAGAAACAGAAAAAATCTTTATAGAAAAATTATTATATCATGGAAAAACTTTTATTTAGAGTTTTTGGCGTAATCATGAAATTATTGGTAACCAATTAATAGTTAACAATTATTTTTAATCTCTTATTTTACTCTTTAATATATAGTTTTTGATATGATTTTGTTATCATAATCAAAATCTTGAGTTAATAATGTGCTTGAAATGCTAGATTAAAAGCATTTATTTAAGATTAACTCATTTGAGTTCACGGATCTCTTTTTCAGGTATAGCATTATTTTCGTATGTTTGGGGATATCTAAGTGATACCTTAGGTCGACGCTATGTCTTGCTTTACTCCACTCTTGGCGGGTGTCTATTCTCGACCATATCTATGTTTATTCCAAACTTGTGGGTGTATGTGCTTATGCGTGTTGTAGTCGGTCTATTGTGAGTATATGATTTGAATTTATTTGAAAAAAAAAGATGGATTGTTTTAAATAATATGCATATTTTTTATCTTTTCTAAAAGCATTTCCGGTCCTTCCTCCACAACATATGCCTTTTTGGGGGAATTTTATACAGCTCGTCATTGTGCGGTCGTAATGAATTATGCGAGTTTATTTGTGGGCATCGCGATGGTTTATGTGCCGGGTAAACTTGATTTTAAACTGTTCTTAAAAATTGAAAATATACAAGTTTTATCTCTATTTAATAGCCATTGCTTGGTTGGTGCTATCAATGGATTGGTCTATTCCGATAACTGAAAGCTACGCGTTTCGTCCTTGGCGTCTACTGACGTTTTTTAATTTATTACCTGGACTTATAGCAGCTGCAGCTTTATTTGTGCTACCTGAAAGTCCTAAATTTCTTCTCTCTTTGCATAAAAATGAAGAAGCCTTGGCTGCAGTTAATTGGATTTGTCAACGCAATACAGGAAACGATTTGGAGCAGTTTGGGGTGAAGGAAATAAGGGCTGAAGGGATATTAAAAACCGACAAAACAGTTATTTCGAGCAAATCATGGTAAAAATAATTTAATCAAATAAATAAATATCTATAATTTTTGTTTCCTTAAACTTTAGCAACACAGTCATAAAACAGATTTGGCAAGAAACTCGGCCTTTACTGCAACGCCCTTATGTACAAAACTTTTTGATATGCTGTATTATTATGTGTGGTTTATTTTTCAGGTAAATATCAATTGATATTATCAAATTTATTCAATTTTGTTTAAAATAATATATTAACCATATGTGCTACTATATTTTGATCAATAGTTCTAGCGGTATGGGTCTATGGTTTACGGAAATTCAAAACAGAGTCAGTTTAAACACAAATGAGAATCAGTTGTCAATTTGTGAAATAATCGAAGCCAGCCTAGTTTTATATGATAAAGAAAATTCCAATTCAACAGAGGTAAGTTACTATATTATAAGTGAAACCAAATTATTAGTGATTATATATTGTTGATAATGTACCCAGCAGATAGTAGTGCAAGAGAAAGGATAGTTCTGTTAATTTTTCTTGTAATACATATGTGCAAATAACGATCTCTCATAGGTAAATGTCTTTTATATTGTTTACTTTACTTTACTTCTCGAACGTTTGCTAAGAACCTCTCGAAATGACTGAAATGTCCATAATTAAATAAAATTTATGATTTCTTTAAAAAATATAAAATTTTGGTAAGCTGATGTGGTACAGACACAAGATTACTGAATTAACTTTCTGATGTTAAAATTTAACTTTGTTTTAATTTTTAATTGATTTGAGGGAAAAGTGGTAAAAGAAATTATATAAAATGGTATATTAGGTATATTCTTCTACAAAAAAAAAACTTCATTTATGTGTCACTAACAAAGCCCGGCCACACGTTGCTGTGGCTCTTTTTAATTTTGTTGAATATAGATGTTATAATTGGCATTGCGAAGAATTCAAAATATTAAACTTCTTATTATATTATTAACCTATCTAGTATATATTTGTATTTATATGCTTACAATATTTACCAGAGCTAGTCAGAGATTCGCAATCATGCGAATGTAACCGAATTGTGAAATCAAAACAAACTGTCACTAACATCAATCTGCTAATCTGTCATGCCCTACCCGAGAAAAGGTATTGTAAATTTCAAGCAAATCGAACGTGCTTCTTGGTCAATTTCCGGTATTTGTTTGTATAGACAAAATGATACTTTTGTACGAAAATTCAACAAAACCGACGAAAAACGATAAAAATATTTGTCTCAATCAGTTCAGTATCCGGAAAGGAATGAATTTCAAGTAAATCCAACCATGAGCTAGATTTTTTTTGAATAAATCAGTTCCAGTCCCGCTTAACTATAGATCAATATAAAATTTTCTTTACCGATAAGAGGATCACAGATCAACAGATCAACGAAAATATGCATGATTTAAATATAAATATATATCGTTCGTAAATCTCTGCGTCATGTTAGTATACATTTTACGGTTACATCCATATGGTTGCGAGCTATTTCTATTCGTTTAACCGTACTGTGCAAAAGCTCAGATCAAAGTAGTTGCATTCGCTAATTTAGAGGTAATCATATTTAATTACATTTTTGTGGAAAACTTTGAGTAGCGACTAGTCTCTGACTATTTCTAGGTCTATAATATAATAGGATATTTATTATTTTGAATTTACAATGGGAATTATAATATCTAAATTCATCAAAATGGGAAAGAGCTACCGGAAGGTGTGGTTGGCAGGATGGATGTAGATTTTCAATTGACTCTTCTAAGAAAAACGTGTTATATAAATACGCAGTAGATAATATCGGCGATATCAAAAAATATACATATGCATACATGACATAAATTGAAAAGATCAATATATTTATAAAGACACTAATTATTGAAAAAGTCCATGCAGAATTCTATTTTTGCCCACATATTATGTGAATCTGCTGTGTTGGAGAGTCATCGTGCATTAAAATCGAATTCACAGTCATAAGTTCAATGAAATTTAATTTTTTTTCAGTGTATTAGATTAACAGAGCACGAAAACGAGCCCACATTTTCGAATTCCTCCAATGATCTTCGCTTTGTACTTATGCGATTAATTTTTATTTCGCACTTTAAAAATTTCCTTTATCTCTAATTACATTATAGTTTTCACGCTGTGACTATGTGCGAAAGGTCTTCGACATGCTAAAGACCTATTTCAGATTAATTCGTGAATATTTAAAAAGAATTTTCGTTGCCCCGTTTTCTTATTTGACGAATTCGTTTTTCGTTTTCGTTTTATAGTTTTATGCCCTATTTTTCCTCAACAATTAATACTGAAAAATTTTCTGCGGATTTGGAAACTTTTTGGTAAAGGCCAATGTGACATATTTTTCTTTAGCTATCTTAATGCTATTAGAAACAAAAAAGTTATTTATTAAATAATATTAGCATCCGAGCACAGGTGAGTTCAAAATACAATTAAATGTGTTAAAACGATAGTTAAAATTTTTCCAAGTCAAATTTTGTAATTTTAGGTCAAAATAATACTTTTGGGTTATTTAATTGTAATTCACTTTAATGCAAATATAAATCAGCAACGATTATTAATAACTGGCGATTTGAAGAATAATGATAAGATGATTCGTTAGTTACTTATTCTTATTTTATAAATTTTTTTTGACTGCATTTAAATTTATTTTTAAAAATTATACTGTAGCGTTAAATCGAATTGAAATTAAAGAAAACTACATTGCTCAACAAAAAATTATTTGCCTCTAGTAAAGGAACAAGAACGAAGGGCAGTCTTCAGCCATGCCGAAGTCTTAAAATCACACATAAAATTCGATTTCGATTTTTAGAATACCAAATTTCACCCTCTTTTTTTGAAATTTGTACAAATTGGTTATATTGGGGCTATATGATATAGATATATTTGACGTTATATGTGTACCTAGAAACCAAATTTCAAGTACTTAGATTGTTTTTTGACGGAGGTTTGACCAAAGCCTCGTATATAAACAAATCTGTGTATGGGTACTATACTCGTATTTTATAATTGTATACGTTGAAAACACATTTTCATGCTCGTAGATGCTTTTTTGACGGATTTATGGCCTAAAGTTTTCAATCTGAAAAATCGATCGTATATATGCTAAAATGATCCGATATCGCCGGTTCCGATGTATGTATAAATATACAATTGCAACTGCCTACCAAGTTTGATTGAAATATCTCAAAAACTAAGGTACTAGATTGCATTCAAACAGGCGGACAAGCAATCATGGCATCAACGCAGTTCGTCATTCTGTAGATATTTTAAATAATATATACATAGATGCACGTTTTGTTTGCATGAATTTGTTGTGCAGAGCTCTTAATAGATATTAATTACATTTTCTTCCTTATTTATTTTTAGCCATGTGTCGACACGATAAGTGATAAAAGTTACATTGATTCAATATCACTTGGCATGTGCTTTGTCTTGGGCTATCTTTTGATCGGTGGCGTTATAAAAATATGTGGACGGAAAGCTACAATTATAGGATCAATGTTCCTCAGTACGGCATGTTGTGTGGGTTTATTTTGGTTACTTAATCCGATTGCGATCGTGGTTTGCTTCATTATATTTCTAACTATGCCTGGCCTGTGTGTATCCTTGTTAGGCAGTGCTGTTGTGGATTTGGTGCCAACTCATTTGCGGTGGGTGATTGAATTACTTTATGACAGAAAAATACTAGAAGAAAATCATTTTCAAAATTTAATAAACAATTAATTTTGTGGTTAACGTTTTTCGCTATTTTAGCTATTTCAAAGCTTCATTTTTCACTTTTAATTTTTCTTATATATTTCAAAAGAATAACTTTTTCATAGCGATATTAATTAGAAATTTTTAAATAATATTTATTCACAGAGGAAAAGCTGTTTGTATTTGTTTTTTACTTGGTCGTACAGGAAGTATTTTTGGTAGTAATATTATTGGAGTTCTAATGGAGCCTTATTGCCATTTGACATTCGGATTCTTTGCCAGTTTTGTACTACGTAAGTGATAACTGATATATCAGTAATAAAAAAATTATAAACAACATAACGTGTTTTTATTCTACTTTCAGTTTGTATGTTGCTCACTTTGTTACTACCCATATGAGTATAATAAAAATTCTAATTAATTGAAAATTAAAAAAAAAAGATGTGGGCGTAGTCAATTAATATATACCTTTGTTAAAATGTTTTAAGAAAATAAATTCAAAGTACTCTCACTGTAATTAAGGAGAATCTTGTTATTGTTATTATTTTATATATATGTACCTACTTAATTAGACAGTAAGTGCTTTTACATAGTCCAGTAATTAACTAAATTTAAATTAAATTTAATTTATGCGCTGTCCTTACGTAAAAAAGTACAAAATAAACTTGTTTTGATATTTGACTTATAAAAATTGTCGATAGCACGATTTATATCATGTGGTCTGCATAAGGTGAAGTAGAAAAAAAATTTCATGTTATAATTTTACACTTGGTCACCATTCCTTAGCACAATTGTGGCGGCGCTACTTACAACTATTGACCAAAAACAACAGTGTTTATGATTCTGACCTCGATTTTTCTTGTTTAAGAGTGAAACATTAATCCATCACTTCACTCCGGAATCAAAGAGAAAATAGCATAAGGCAATGAAACAAATTATGTTTCATTAGGACAGCCCACCGTATCACAAGTCATTTAAAATAATGACAAAACTACATGAATTGAACTCCCACATCACCCGTACTTGTCCAGAGATAAATGAAAAACTTCAAAAAAATCTCAACGGTAAGAGACTTCAACTGAAGAGATTTCGTTGAAACTCGAACAAACCATAAATTGTAACCAAACCAAAATGCTAAAGCGGCACTGGAATAATTGTATGATTCTTTATTGCAATAGGTTGAAAAATAAAGCTAATTTTGAACAAAACAAAAGCTTTTCCTTTGTTAGGCCCTATTTCCTTGATTGTTTTCAAATAAATAAATAAATATGCACAGAAAAATCATCTTGGAACCCCCAAAGCCCTTGCTGAGTTCGCTCCTGGTAGCCGTTAAGGATAAGTACTACACTAATAATCTAGAGACGATTCATAACTTGAAATATGAAATTGAAGTCGCTACTGCAGATATAGAGGTGACTGCAAGGCCAGCCGCGGCAGCCTTATGAATGAAATGGCATTCCATCATTAAACGGATTGTTGAAACATTTCCATTAAACCATTGACAAATATTTATTCGTCTTTTTTATAACAGTTTTAAAAATTTTCGTTGCTCACCCGCTATAATTTTAAATATTCACTGTTGTAGTGTTGAAAACTGCCCATACAATTTTCGAATTGTTGTTACATTTTTATGACTTGATCTTATTCCAAAAAATGCAATATTTTTACTCACTTCTATTATAATCGTGCTATGGAAAATTATGAACAGATTTTATTTTTGATAAAAAAAATAATAATCGAGGATTTGCTGAAGCCAATAAATAAAGATTTAGCCGTGATAGACACGTTGATACAAAAATTTTATAAATTAGTTAGTATCTTGGAGATTTTTTAATTTGTAGCAATCTCAAAGCCAAGGAACCGAATAAAACAATATCCTGGAAGGTTAAAAGTTATATGCTTATAAATGGAAACTTTTTCTAATTGTGAATCGTAATGAATATGCAGCAAGAAATTTGATTAAATATACAAACATAAATATATAAGTATATACATACGTAATAGACGCTTTCACAATTATAAAAATACAAAAGTAACTCATGACGAAAATATTTTTAATAAAAACAAAACTTTATACAAAAATCTAAAAATTTGTATTCTGCTATATGAACTCTTTTGGAATTTTCGGAATGGTAATTTGGAGTTAAAATTCTACTAAATGGCTACAGACGAGAAAATAAAAAATTTTAAATAAAAAATTAATGTTGCATCTTTTAATTTAAAATTCCTTATGGAACCACAAAAATAAATAATTAATAAAAATGTGTTTGGAGCGTATTTACTCCATGCCCAAAGAGAGCTAGTTTTTCTAATAATTCTTTATGGAATAAATAAAACAAAAATATATGTAACATTATTTTCTATTCCTTTACTTATAACTATGAACTTTTTTCTTTTAAAATGTTTAAATAAAATCGGCTATATTTAGCTCTATTTCGAAGAAGGACATTTTTGCAAGGTCACAAAAGCACATTTCTCGAATACAGAATACATTATATATATAAAAAATTAAAAAACATTGTACATTTTTATATAATTCATACTAATATTAATTTGCGGGGAACATATGGTTCGAGTGGTTAGAAGTATTTCCAACATGAATCGTTCTTCCGTAGAAGAACTAAGAGCTAAGAGCTCTTTGAAAGTATTTCTGACAAAAATAAATAGTACCTCAATCCATCAGCCGTCGGAGATGGCTTAAGAAACAAAAATGTCATTCCATAAATATTTATCCTAGGAAGCCGAAATCATCCTGTTTTTCAATCATTAATTGGTTATAAACACAGCCACGTGATGAACGATTTATTTATACATATATTAGTTACTTTAGATCCTTGATAGCACATAAGAGGAAGAATTTGTTACATAAATACGCAGCACATTAGATCGATGAAAAAAATATATACTTATATAACCAGCTGGCGCAAACCAGGAATGCCAACGTTAGAAAGTTGATATATTTATTTGTAATTATATTAATAATGGAATATAATCGTTTAAAATAAAGAAAAAATCGTGCATTGTCCCTAACACCTATAAAAAAGTAACATTTTTGAATTCAGCGTCCTTATATTATGAAATATCCAGATTTTCATTAAAATCCAGCCACATTTCTATTTATTTCCACATCTTATATGAGGCACTGTTCGTTGTAGTTTCATGCCATACTTTTCAGACGTGTTCAATATGCTGTCCATACAAGCTGTGTATGGGAATATTCGAATATACCCGGTATATTGCGGCGATATGACGCAGTAAAGGCAGATATCGTTGCATGCACAGTTGCCCGAGTTGTATGAGCATACATTTCATAAGCAAGGTTTACAAAATTCTGCTAGAGTTTCATCAAATTTATAGCTCTTATTATTATTTATTATCAGTTTGTTAAATTTGTATAGAAACAGAGTTGCAAAAAAACTACAAAAATTTAAACGCAAATATGGTTTTACTATGCTTGAAACGTTACTTATGGTGGTGCCGGCTTCTAATGCCTGAATCGCCTGTACGTCCTACAAATCTTCGAAAACTTCAACGCCTGAAAAGAACGCTGAGCCGGTGCAGCTTTACATGAATGTCGCACTAAAATATAACAGAACTAAATTCGATTATGTTTCGCAGCAGTTGTTATCACAAGAGTCTGAAATGCCTGAAATGCGTTCTGGGCTTATCAAGCTTCTGGTTGCGGAGCTTGTTCAAACATTTGCACTAACTCAACCTTTGAGGCTTTAGCGGCGTACGCCGTACATATTGAAAAGACTAGTAAAATTTTCTCCTTAAATATAAAAAAGTCATGACATATTCTTTGGTTGAAAAAAATCATAAAGGATTTACTGTTTTTTTATGTACTTTCAATTACCGCTAAGAACATAAACATAAAAATATTTTATTTCGGCTTTGAAATTAAAAAATATTGGAATTAATAAAGAAAAACTTTATTTCTATAAGTCAAATGCTTTCGAGTTTCCATATTTTTAAATTTATAGATAACCGAAGCGCGTCTACCTTAAAATTTTATGTTCTCATTTTCGCGTATGTGTTAATTAGTACTAACTAATTCACTTATACTCCTTATTATTAATATATACTATTTACATATATCTACATACACTTATTGAGCCCCAGGGAAACATGTGAATATTTATTATCGTTAATAAATTAAAAACATCCAAAATAAAGAAAGCATGTCCAGAAAAAATAGAAAATTAAACAGTAAAGCTATATATGCACATAAGTATGTATGTATATTTTATATAAACTAAGCTTGTTCGCACGAACTCGCATGTAAATTTATAAATCGGAAACATTTAATAAACCGGTTTATTACTCAAAACGTTTTAAACGTGATCTTAAAATACATTTGATAAAGCATAAAATAATTCATACATATGAATATACATTAGTAGTACTATACAATATGTACATACATATATATTTATGTTTGACAAGTCATATGTATAGTTTAACTTTTGTTTAGAAACAAAAACAATAACAAAACAAAAAATGTTTTATTACACATAAAATGAATATATAAAAAACAAAATAGCGTCATGCTTTCCTCATTCCTCATGCCACAATGAGTTGTATTACATCTTATATGGCCAGTTCAAAATTCTTAGCTAAATGGAAACTTGTATTGTAAATAATCAAAAACATATTCACGACTCCGGTAGTCAATTCAAATGCAGTAAGCTTTTACAAAACACTCGTTGAAGGAGTGTTGGTTGCTGCTGTTGTAAGTGGGATCTCAGTAGTATTTTAGTGCTGGCTGTGGCTTGACAATTTCGTTGCATTTCTAAAGTGTTTCACATTTGGCATAAAACTGAAATGCAATTCTCGGATAGCAAAAATGAAGGTCGCCAACCTATCGGAGTAGGCATTTTAGAGGCTGCCAATCGAACTGGCCTAGCTGGTGTGGGCGCGCATAACGAATTTGATTATGAATATGTGCTGGAGCGAATTGGTAGGTGCAAAGTGCTAATATTTGATATGTATGCATTTTAATGCCAAGATTAACTGGTGCAGCATATGAATGAATTTCGCTAGAAATATTAATCTTGTTTTAACAATTTGTGCATTACATATTTGAAAAAAAAAAAATTAAAAACAACCTTTTACAATTTTAACAAGTTTTCCAGGAATTGAATGTTAATAATTGCCGACTCCGCTACACACAAAAAAATTCGTGGAAATATGAATCGAAATCATTTTGCATATTAAATGAACGAAATGTCTACAAAACTAATTTAATAATTATACGAACGTAAAAAATATAAATTCGAAATGAAAATAATAATGAAAATTTATGTATGAATATCATAAATACTGAAAAATTTCTTGTAGGGGTGGTGTTTTGTTCTATGGAAAATTTAAGCGTATATAACCTTTAAAATAAAATAAAATAAAGTTTTTCTAACCTGGGATCCAAAATTGTGTAATTAATTTTCTCCAGTGTTTTAAAACAAAAAGTAATTATATATAAAATTAATAAAAATGATTTTTTATAAAATTTTATTCAAACCGAGTAGTACAGTAGTACAGAATATAGGGTATTTTAAATAATGTGTTTTCAATTATTATAATTTCCTTCGCTATAAGCCGGAAAATTCAAAAAAAAGTAAATTTTGCATGCAGAACGCAATTATTAAATTGGTAAATGATAAATTTTTTTAGAACTTCCCAATTTCGATTCCTTTGTAAAAACTGCTGTTTAAAGTTGTTTCTTTATACATTTTGGAAATTTATTAGATGTACACTTTAAAGGTGAGAAAGGGGGGCAGCTGTCTTATGGAATGCTGCACTCCCCTTAAAACCCCTTTTGTCTATTTTGTGATTTATTATACTTATACAAACTTGACGGGGCAAATATGAACATTATAAAAAATTAATCGTTTTCAAGTGATGCTATAAAATACATTTATTACAATTTCATTTTAACTTTCATGAACATGAAATGGAATAGTGACTATGGTTCGAAGTATGTAAGTTGCAGAAGAGATGGGAGCGATAGGATTAGAACGACAAGCGAAGTTGATCTAGCCATGCCCGTATGTTCCTCGGTTTTTTAGGTATTTCCACCAAACTTTATACGCAGATGTATTTTTAAACTGGATCGGCCATTTTTCGGAACCGGCTATATTACGAAAATATATTATAAAGCCTCCTCTACAATCAAGTTTCAGATGTTAGGTTTTGGGTCCAAAATCCATCAAAAAATTATCTTAGAGCATAAAATTTAGCATATTTTTTAGCCGTTTAATCGGTTATATCTGAGTTAAAAACAACGTGCTATTACCTTCTTTTTTGTTATTCGAATTGGATATACTAAGTGCAACCAAGTCCTTATCCACCTGATCTTCCAATGAAGTGGCGGTCTTACTCTGCTTTCATCGACGGGTACTGCCTCGAATACTTTTAAAGCTGGAGTGTTTTCATCCATCCGGACAACATGACCTAAGTATCTTCCCCGGGGTGAATGCCAGAACTCACCGACTAGGTCTCTCCCACCACTTCTCTGATATCAAATTTGCGCTTTTTATATGGCCGCTGTAGTAAATATCACTATGGCTTACTCGTCTTTTTGTCCCTTCCGTCGTATTTATTGATGGCGCGATGAAGTCAGCCTTTAGTCTTTCGATGACATCAAGCAGAGGGACAGCGCTTCCTTCTCAATTCATGGACCGAACATTCCAGATGCATGCCCTGAAATCATAATTCTTAATACGTTTACAGTGGTCGTCCTCAAAAATGGGGTCTTTCATCCGAGGCATGTTGAAACTTTTCAATGGAGCTGATTTCTACGTTGCGGGTTCCAAACTCTGCGCACAATCTCGCTAGGCGGGAAGGTTTAAAATTTGTACACATTTATATACTGCTCCAACGCACGCTCATAGCCGCACCCCTGGTGAATAGACACTGCAATTTGCACAAGTGAATTGTAATTAATATTGATACACAATATCACTGAAATCAGAAGACTATATCATATAGCACCCCTACAAGCAATTTTTTCAGATATGAGCTTTGGGTGAAAGAAACTTCTAAGAGCATGAAATTCGGCACGTAAATTAAAAAAAATCAAATAAATATGGACATTGAAAATTGATATGGGAAGGCTATATCATATAGCTCCCTTCAAGCGTTGTATGCAACTTATTAAATTGAAATGTTCAAGAAAGGTATGAAGACTTCTTATTTGTTTGTGATTTTATTGGTATGCAGAGCGTAGGTGGTTTATAATTCACGTCGCTTACTTTCAGTACCACTATTCTTTAATGTAACAATAACCAATGTTGCGAAGGAAATGGGGTTGACATGGGGTTGGCCGGGTGTATTTTTGATATAAAATGAAAAGCTCTACAAACAATTTTACAGTTTTTCAGATGTTATAAATTTTTGACTATTTATTCCTCTTTCTTAAATTTCTGCCTATGTGATCATATAAATTAATTATGAAACAGAATTTCGAGGGACCAAAAGAATTTGTTTCGGAGCTTATAAATAAATTTAAAAGGAAGTAGCTCCCTTCATTTGCAGAAAAAGCATAAATAGCGAAATTAAAATGCCAAATTTATATATATTTATATATGATATATGATATATAACTCTTCTCATTATTTAGTAAATTATTTACCTTTCCTATATCTTCCAGGTTTCGGAAAGGCACAATGGTTATTGCTTCTCATCTCTGGATTGTTGACGCTCTGCTCCATGGCCACACAAACATCGGTGGGTATTATGGCTATAGCATCACAATGCGAATTTGGTATGACTCAGGCTGAGAAGGGTATAATGATGGCCGCATGTGTAACAGGGATTTTTCTGTCAACATACTTTTGGGGTTACGCTAGTGATGCCTTCGGGCGACGTTCGGTACTCTTTTACGGTACACTTGCTACAAATCTCTTACAATTGATTTCGATGTTTATTACAAATATTTGGGTATTTAACATAGTTAACCTCTTAATGGGCATAAGGTAGGTTATTAAAAATGGATAACATGGAAATATATATATATTTTTATTTGCAGTTTAGGAGGTGTCTCAGCATCAATTTATGCATATCTCAGTGAGTTCAATACTGACAAACATCGTGCAGTTGTTATAAATTATTCAACAATGTTCGTTAGCATCGCTGCAATCTACATGCCAGGTATGTTTGAATATCGGGGTATTCACACCGGCTTTGTTAATCTTACTGTATCTCAGTAATGTGGTACATTTTTTCCGAAACAGCTAATTCAAAATCAAAAATTATCAAAAATTTAATTGAAAACTCTGGCTATTGATAATCAAATTTTTTTAATTTAAATTTCATTAAGTTCGCTTAAGCTATTCTTTAAAGTTGAATTTATTGTTTCCAAGTATTAAAAAAAGTATCCAGCTTATCAGAATGGTATTTTGGACTCGGTAGTATAATAATCTGTTAATTTTGCAAAAAACAAAATATAGGATTAACGAATTAACAATGCCGGTATGAATACCACCAAATATATATGTATATGAATACCCCAAATATATATATAGTCGGCCGCAATAGCCGAGTGGTTAGCATTGCGTACTACAATTCGGAAGGCCTGGGTTCGAGTCCAGGTTCAAGCAACATCCAAAATCATAGAAAATAAATCTTTCTAATTGCGGTCGCCCTTCGGCAGGTAATGTCCTCCGAGTGTATTTCTCGCATGAATTAAAACCCTCTCAAACTTTGGCTCCCTCCATTTGTTGGTAAAAAAAACTTCAAGATGCAAAAACCAAAAATTGAAGCAGAAGCTTGGCTAAAATCGCTTCAGCGGTTACCAATTGCCAAATTTATATTATATATAATTAACAGCATAACTAACACTATGTGTATTTGAGTAAATATCGTTTCATATAAACTATACTAGGGTTTGTTTAAATAATTACTTTAACGCTTTTGTATACAAATTTTTAAGGAGAGCCACCAGGGAAAAAAGTTATACACCTGTCCATGTGAAATTAAAAATAATGCTGGTGCTAACAATTTAATAGTGCCCTCATTGGTCTTGAAAATGTGATAGTAATTGGATATGTCCTTTAAAACTGCAACAAAAATTACGTAGTTTTAATTTCGAAACAGGTGGCTAATCAATTTAAAAATAACCAAATGAACAAAAAACATGGGAATGTCAGTGAAGCGGATTCGCTGCGTATATTTCTTGTAACACGAATCTTCGGACTACTATCAAATTCGAGTCCAGCTTGAGAAAAACTCTTTTGTAGTTTGAAATAATTCTAGTGGTACGTTTTTGGTTCGATGTACTTAAAATTTAGCACATTAATATAATTAAAATTTTATTAAAAATATATTCACAATAATTATAAAAGTAAATTAATTGTGGGGATGAAATATGTAGGGTGTTATTTAAATATTGAGATTAGACAAAGCTGATATAGATACATAAAACCTGACTTTGTTCTCGTAAAATTTTACATTTATTTATAATACTAAGCAATGTTGGCTCTTTGATTTAAAGATATTTCTAAGACTTATATACATGATTTTCTGATGGCTAGCAATAAACCATTCGTATTTTTCTGCAAATTTAAGCGTGCTCCACTTCGTTGAAGGACGTATTTCGTGAAGAAGTTCGTGAACTGCTATTTAAAGATTAATTTTCATATAACAGTACTCTATATTGGTGGTTTAACTATTGGAAGTATTCATAGAAATAAGTGAAATTAATTACAGAAGATGAATCATTTCTTCACATGGGTTATCCGCTGCTTAGTCGAGACTTAACAACCAAAAATAAATTGCTAATTCAACCCCTTCTGACCGTATCTGTATCCTTTAGTTGAGAAAACTAAGATAGAGAGGAAAATGATCAGGAGTATAATGAAAAAACACGAAAGGTTATTCAATCATAAGTTTTTGTTCTAAGTATATTTATCTCAGGACTCAATGGCATTCCACACAAAATGTGCAACATAAATACCTAATATTTAAAATTATTTAAAATCGAATTGAATTATATCATATTGCTAACGCCAAGTGGATCTTAAATAAAGAAGTTCAGATTATCAAGGCTATTATCGATGTAATGGCAGTGTAACAAAAAGAAGCAAAATGAAGCCAAAGTTTTGTAACAGAGTATGAAAAAACTTAAAAGTGTAAATTGTCTCAATTACATTAAAAATTCACCGAAATTAATATTATATATAATTTTTGCCATTAATTTTCAGCTATCTGTTGGCTCATCCTATCTGCTGATTGGTCTTTTCATTTCGGCGAGAGTTTTATTTTCCGCCCTTGGCGTTTGATAATCCTATCCAATCTGTTACCAGGTTTAATTGGAGGACTCATGTTGTATCCTTTTCCCGAGAGCCCCAAACTGTTAATGGCACAGGATAGGGAATACGAAGCTATTGCTGCGTTGGAATGGATCTGCAAATTCAATCGTGGTCAGTCTCTTGCGGATGTTTTTGGAAGTAATGCAGATTTCAAATTAAAGCCCGAACAAATCGGTGATGAGGACTTGCGAAGTGGTAGTGGTGGAATTTGTGGCATATTGGTTAATATTTGGAGAGCAACAGTGCCACTATTTCACAAACCACATTGTGTGAATTTCGTATTGAGTATTTTTGCGGTGTTTGGCATGTTTCTTACATCTGCTGGTATGCAGATTTGGTATCCAGAAATTGTAAACCGATCCTCAGGTGATAATGCGGGTAATAGTTCATCCGTGTGCGATATTTTGGAAGCGTCGTTCAAAAAGCAGCGTTTAATTATGACAAACATTGATGCTGAAGTAAGTATTGGTATCGTTTCCTTTGTAGGTAGCTACATAAGACTGGTTTAAAATCCAACCATCATTCAAAGTAAGCTTCAGACACTTGTACATTATTTCTTATTTGCTATCAGTGACAGGCGCCAAAGTATTTAAACAATCAGTGAACAAATTACCTTCAGCACTTGTCATCACAGGGCAAAAATCGCAAAAGGGAACACTTCTGCTCAAGATGTTTTACGTCGAAATGTCAGAAGTTGACCTTTATTGACATAACTTCACAATTTTCACAGAATGAGAACCAGTTCTAGTCAATGATATATTTAATGATATATTTGGGTGTCGTAACAGCGGAGTATTTTCCTTTCTTCTTTCCCATCTGATTGGACAGTATCCTGAGAATGAGTTCATATCATCCGTCGTTTGATGTAGACGCAGATCTTCAGATTTCAGTAGGTTAGAGCTTCCTTACAGTTTCGGAATACACCTAATCCGCAGATGGCATCCGTATTTCCAAAAACGTGGCTTTAAAAGCTGACTTAAGGTTTAATAAGTCCATTAAGAGAGCCACTATGCTCTCTTTCCGTTCTTTCTTTGTACAGGAGTATGAGACGGATTAGCCAACATAAATTAACATAATACATTCTCTGTTTATTTATAGATCTGTGATGACAGCATCACTGCGAAGACATACATTGATAATATGATAGTGGGTTGTGCATTTTTAGTGGGATTTATCATACAGGGTACCCTACTAAACCCTTTAGGTCGTAAAAATGTTTTATTAGCAGCATTAGCTATTGGTACTGTGAGCGGTATACTTTTATATTTTGTGGTTAATGCGCAAGTTGTATTGATACTCTTCTGCCTATACATACTTATGCCGGGATTATCTATATCAATCATGTGTGGCGCAATGGTGGATTTGGTACCAACTCATTTAAGGTGAGAAAGAATTTAAATAATAAGTAGTTTAATCGAATTCAATATCCGATTACAATTGTTTGAAGTTAATTAAGACTTATTTGATACGGAAATCAATCATTTTGATAAATAAAGCAATACGTACAAAATATTGTTATTACAGAGGAAAAGCTGTTAGCATTGGCTTAGCAATGGGTCGTCTGGGTGTCATAGTCGCTTCGAATATGATCGGCGTTATGTTGGAGCCGTATTGTCATACAACGTTTGGTATACTCACAGCTTCAATTTTGAGTAAGATTGAAATTATGGTGTTTCGAATTTTAGTGTAATAAATATTTTTTTCTTGTTTGGTTTTAGTCTGTGCCTTTTTGGTGCACTTCTTGCCAATTTAGAAAAACAAGGCTAAAAACCGTGTACAGTTCAAATTAGTTTTACGTATTTGTATGTCTGTAAATAAGCGATATTAAAATGTTTATAGAATTTTGCTGTTGTTACTGTTGTTTTGCACAAGGTTGCGTTTATTTTTCCAGAAAACAAATTATTTTCTAACATTTATATTACTGGTTACAAGATTTATATGTATTTATAATATATTCTATTACTAACACATCTGTATTTTTGTGTATATATGCAGACATAAGTATAAGTTTTTGTATATACGTATATACTTATATAACTATAAATAAAAAGTTCTGGTGAATTTAATAACTAAATCGATACTTTTTGAAATAGTGCCAATACATCCATTAATTTATATTTAAATTAGTCTCCTTTTATATTTCAAATATTTTCAGAAATGAATTTTAATCAAGAGTCATCAATAGAGTTTCGGCTGCATCCCTTCTCTCCTTAGCAGCTGTTGAAATTTAGTGTAGTTACTGCTAATTGTTGGGAATCGATACTCTTACATATGTACATATGTCTATGTACGCACTTTAAAAGGGTTCATCTGCCGAAGGATTCTCAATTACACGCGCCTAATGAATTAAATCGTGAAAATAATCTGAATTATAAAATAGAATTCGAACTACTTTTTGTAATTGCGTACCATGTCGGGATTGTCCAACAAATGTTGACGTAACAGCAGTAAAGGTGTCGCACGCTTACCGAATCTGAATTTGAGTTAAAAATCAGTGTATTATAATTCCCTACTTGTTACACAACTTACCTAGCTCTTGCTCGATCACCATAGTAAGTATCTAGATCTTGTAGATATTTTAATGCATCTGCCATATTGCTTATGTCACTATTACGTGGCGGACGCGAGTTGCTGGCTGTTGTTGTATGAGCCGTTAAGAGGAACAACACAACAATTAAAATGACTCCAAAGCGAAGGATTGATGATGACATGGCTGTAATAATAATTGAGAAAAAATACGAATAAAGTAAAGTAAAGGAGAGCTAAATTCGGTACTGCACATTAGATTCCTAACTGTGTTATGAAAGTATGGAGGATATTGAACACGTGGTAAACTATGAGCTCCGTTTTACTTTATTTCCATATATGTACATATTTACTTTCCATGGTATAGCGAAGTGTATTTTTGTTCGTGCTCTACTTTGTAGCTACTTAATACATATTTTCAATAATTTAATGCAGGTCTCTTATTTAAGATAACAATAAATAAAGGGTGTTTTTCTTAGAGATATTTTTTTCAAGAAGAAATAAAACGCATATAATTTAATAGTATTGCCAAGACTTGAGATTTATTATAAAGATAAGGGTTTGCTTCGTTTTTAAAATGATGTTTATGTTTTTAAAATGATTTCGGGGTGGAGTAAATTCCAGCCGAGAGACTAAATTTTCGTCCACTTTTGGAAGCGATTTGGGCCGTATGTCAGCAATAACGCATCAAGTTGGAGTCGTGCATCAATCGTCTTATGCTTTTTCTGGTAGATCGTCCAACCACAACTACGTCGTTACCAACTTTATTTTATTTAAATAAAATTGTAAGAAATTATATTTAACTTCATTCTTTCATTCCTCCATTTTTAAACAAATACTACTGCTACTATTACATTGGCGTAGGCACCGCTTACGGAATTTTATTTGGAAATACCAAGAGAAATGAAATCGCTCTCTACCTGATCTTTTCAACGGAATGGAGGCCTTCCTCTTTTTCCGCTTCCACCAGCGGATACTGCAACGAACAATTTCAATGCTGAAGTGCTTTAATCCATTTGGACGACATGACCTAACAAGCTTAGCCGCTGTTACTGTTCTCTGAACTATGCCAATCTTGCAGCTCATCGTTCCATCGTCTGCGATATTCGCCATTGCCAATGTGCAAAAAACCATAAATCGTCCGCACCTTTCCGACCTTTCTTTCGAAAACTTCTAACGTCGATTCATCAGATGTTGTCATCGTCCTTGCTTTCGCACCATATAGTGGGATGGGAATGATGAGTGACTTGTAAAGTTTGGTCATTATTCGCAGAGAGAGGACTTTTCTTTTCAATTTACTGCCCAGTCAAAAGTAGCACCTGTTTCCAAGAATGATTATGTGTTAAAGGCTGACATTGTGTTAATGAAAAACGAAACTATCTACGACTTTAATGTTATGACTGTCAACAGTGATGTGGGAGTCGAGTACGTTGATTATTTCTTTGGCCTTTAAAATCGATGAAAAGGTAGTGTATATTGATTCTTTTCTCTCGAGTCATATCCAAGATTTGGCGCTGTCTGAATAGCAGGTCAATGGTGGATTTTCCAGGTCTAAAGCCCGAAAGGTCCAATCAGCTCGTTCACGGCGGAGTTTAATCTCTCACACATATAGGATCTTATATGCGAAATAGTGGAGGCTTATTCCACGATAACTTTTGGCAGATTGACGGTTTCTCCTTTTTATAGATTGGCAGAACCTTATGTACCAATCGTCGGGCATGCATTCATCCTACTATATTCTGCACCTTCTTCGCCGCCGTATTTGAATAGCTTAGCGGATAAGCCATCAGCTCCCACCGGGACTTCGCCATTGTCGGGTATTGAAAAGACTTTTTAACATCTTTAGTTGGTTCACATTTATTAGTTGTTCGTAATTGTCAAAAGATGTTTTTTAAGAAAGAAAATGTTAAATTTTTTCTAGGAATTATATTTAAAAAAAAATCCGAGATTTTTTCATTTGAATAGAAACAAAATGAAAGGATTCTGAACAGATTAACAATCTTTAAATTCGATAAAAATGTTTCGGGAAGCGATAATAGATTTATTTAATGCAAGAAATTCTTTTGGATTCGACCTAAGTATCCCTATTTTCGCTCATTCGGTTGCTGTTTTTTGCTTTTGCGCTGAAAAAGATATTGAAAAACATTAATCTTCATATGGTCTTGCCTTGTATTGGAACTATCTGTTTCTATTATCACTCTGTACTTTATTTGAAGACATTAAATTGAAAACGCAGTTTGCCTGGCCGGATAGTTTAATAAAAATGTTCCGGTTTTCGGGATCTGGGGTGAATAATGAAGTGATGTGCGATTTTATAATAAAAAAAAGATAGTTAAAATTTATGTTTAAAATAGACAACCAAGTAGATTATGGATTTATTTTATTGTTTTACATCAAATAGGCAGCAATGCGTGGCAAGATTGGAAGAAATTAAATGAAGTTTTTGGTGAGAGTGTCAGCGTTGTATGCTGGTAATTTTAATGCTATTGATTTAACGCGCTGACTTAGTGCAATTAGATTGCCATTCGTTTCGGAGCCTTCAATATTATTTGAATGTTAAACTTTTAAATCCTAAGATACTGTTATGAATTAGTTTAACCAGTTTTACGTTTTCAAACTCCAAGGCTTTTTCGAATTTGAGAATTTTTAAATTTGCCGAAAGATGGCAAAAGAAAATCCAATTTACTTGAATTGTTTATGGTAAATATAAAAAACGATATTAATTATCTAAAAACCCAATAACATAGTGATCGATCTTTTTAACATATTTTAAGTAAAATCAATTCCAATTTGTTAAACGGAAGCTGGTTCTGCGTTAGGTCGTTAAATTTCTTGTTCAGTAGTATTAAATTACATAAATATTTTTTTTTAATGTACAAAGAAAGTGTTTATATGAAAGAATATTCATTGTTTTTCATGAATATATATTAATACTTTATTTATTGCAAATTGTTACAGCGCGCTTGTGTTAGGCATTTGCAATAATTTACTTAATTCTTAAATTCACTCATTTATCTCCTTAATTGTGAGGAAAATGAAATTAAATCAAATATTTGAACAATTACTTGTAATGGAGCTATATGCTATGTGAGAAAAACACTAAATTTCGTGTCCTTAGATATTTAATTGTGAAAATTATTATACGAAATAGCGTTTGTAAACAATCAGTTGCATGTCAACTGCATATATTTATAGCCAACCGATCTTACTGGTTCCGAAAAATGTTAAATATATTACAAAAAATACCAAACTTTGTTCAACTATTTCAAAAACTTAGCGACTAGTTTGATACTTAAAACATTTTTAAGTGGTACTTGTAAAGTTTTTCTTTGTTACTTAGATCTTCAAAAACTTCAAATAAGTATAAATATCACTAATTTTATCAAAAGAAAGAACAATTTCTTTTCCAAATTCGGTAAAAATAAACCATTAACCAATTTTAATATTTTTTGGAACTGCTTTCCGTTGTGTTTACCTTTGAGAATTTTTGTTTTAATTGAATTCACTTTAACTTTATTTGCCACTAAAAGATTTACCAACTCTGAAATGTGTACTGTTGCTGCTCTGTTGGACTACTGACAAGCTTTGCTAAGTGCGGCTACTTTTATATCCCCAGACATTTTATCTACGATAATCAAAAGGAAATACGATCGCACATTGGTTTTGTGCGTACGCGAGAAAGATAACAACAACTATCACAGCGGTAATCGAACAACGGAAGTGCACTCATGGTAAATAAGTATGTATGAGTACCAACAGTGAAGTTTGGGGTTGGAAATAATAAAAATTAGCGTAGCGAATAAAAACGGGGATACAAATCAGAATAGCAGATAAATGATATATCTGCCTGTTGCGCTTATCAAGAAGCATTATGTAAGACAGGTAATGATGCTGCCGTTGTAGAAAACTTTATTTTTGCGTATATTATTAAAAAGTAGGTAAATGTGGGAAACCAAAAGACTGCGTAAACAAATTATGGAAGTTATTTCCATATGGCGGCAGCATGCACATTTGCTCTATTTACATACAAATATCCATAAGACTGTAAGCACAACAAATGACAGATTTTTAATTAAAATTTTTTTTTTTTTTTTGCATATCATTTAGTCATATTTTTGAGCAGAAAATGCTCACTTCGTTGGAGTTTAATGTTTTTCTTGGAAAAAATTATCCGATTTTGTGTTACCATTTATAGTAAAAGAAAATTAGTTCTTCCTGATAGTCACCATGTGTAATTATTTCTGGTGCTTACCTAAGGATTATGAATTCAGCCGCACAAACAAATTGAATTATTACTAAATAACTAAAATTTTGATTTAAGCTTTTCAAACAGCTCCAGCAGCTGGGTGCAGTATTAAGTGGTTTACACCTACCCAGTTTGCTTATATCAAAGACCATTAATAATGAATTTTCCATTGTATTGATATACTTATCTTGTTGAATTTTAGTTTAGTGATTAATCCTTTTGCGCTGTGGCATGAATTCAGGTCTTTGTGACGCGGCAGATAACACTTTTACTCTGACATGCCTTTGCTGCTTACTTTTTAGCTATCGCGGCAGTTGGCTATATACTGGATGGCACTCATATGATGCTTCACTTGAAATATATAATCATAATTGGTTTGCATTGAAATCATAATCAGAATAATCATAATACCTAAATTGATAAGTGAATGAAGTAATTTTGATTTGTAGGTAAATACAGATAGACGAGAGGAGGTATAAAATGGTCGCATATACGCGTATAATAATTTATATACGAGGTGTGTTCAAAGGAAAAAGTGTATTTTGAATTTTTTGAAAAGTAATTATTTATTCATCAATATCTATTTTGTCCCCTTCAAAGCAGTCTCCTCTGATATAATACACTTGTGCCAATGCCTTTTCCAATCTTCGATGCACTTCTCAAATGCGCTTGTCGGTATGTCCATCAGCTCTTTCTTCGATTCCTACTTGATCTCATCAATTGTGGCAAAACGATTTCTTTTCATTGGTTTGTTTAGTTTTAGGAACGGAAAAAGTCGCAGGAAGCCAAATGTGGTGAATACGATTTGTTTTTCCACAATTCCGGTCGTTTGAGCCGTTTTGCTTCACGCAAACGTTGCATAACTTTCCTTTACTCCTTACTAGCTGTACGACCTCTTGGCAGGTACTCATGATGCACCACACCATTGTAATCAAAGAAAACAGTGAGCAAAACCTTCAACTTTTCCTTTGAACATACCTCTTATGAATATACAATATGTACTTGGTGGTGATGAAAAGCATGAAATGAATAAATTATATGTATTATTAATTAGCAACGCCATGATATAAAGTTATTTTATAAATGTTTGACATCGTTCATGCGTCACTTTCAATAATTATAGATATCAGTTGGAATCTTGGCTTTCTATTTATTTCTGCCGAACTTTTCCTTCAATTAATTTTATGCATCTTTATGTGCTTGCTTCAAATGAAGGGAACTTTAAGCCACCTGCGAACAGCTAATGGATTTTTACAAGAATTTTCTATTTTTTCTTACCCATATATATAAAAGAGGATATACGTATGATTGTATGTAGCTTTTAGACTGCGAAAACACTCAGCCGATTTTGTTCAAATTTCCAGGATGGAGAGTGTTTCTGTGAAGTTTTGGGACTAATCTATCTCAAAAATCTTATTTATAATTCGAACACTGTTTCTTCCGGGAAGTGAGTTTAGAACCGATTCAAACAAATCGAGCTTATGGTTTAATTTACTTGAAATTAATTTTCTTTCAAGGGAGTGGGTCAAAAACCGATCTTATTGAGGCAAATATTTGAACTCTTTGTCTAGACAAATAAATGTTAGAAATAACCCAGTGGGCAAGTTTGATTTGCATGAAATTTAGTACGTGGGCATGTTTTTATCGATCTTATCTTATTGTACAAAAGCATAGTTAGAGTGACGACTAATTTCTGAATAGCTCTGGTAATACAATAACTTAGCCGCTGAAATATGCGAATATTAAAAATATATGGAGACTTCATTAATATCAATATTTTGCACTATTGTTATAATGATAATTATAATATATGAATTCAAAAAAATGGAATAGCCACATTCGCTGCCGATGCCAGACTGCATTTATAAAAAATCTTCGCAAAACTTATGGCCTATCGCATAGTTGCCCGCCCTGTTACTCATTCGGCTACTGCTACGGCCAGTTGCATGAGATGACTATATCAACAATATATTCGGATCATCTAATTATCTTTTCTTCTTAATTGGCGCTGATACCGCTTCCGTATCCGGCACTCACACTTGATTGTTGTTCTTCTGAGAGGACTACAATGTTTCACTAAGCCCAGAGTAACGATACATTATTACGTTGTAATGACTTCTGAGTCAAGGCGGAAGGCGGCTGATACTAACATCACTCAAATCCGATCCTAGCAAAAATGATCTAATGAATTCACTAACATATAAGCACAACAACCAGATGACAACCAACAACGGGACAAAAAAATTTATATTCTCTTTGATATTTTGTTTTGCAGTTAAAATGCGTACATCTTACTCAGAATATTTCACCGACTATCAAATATTAACAGCAAGATTCAGTGTAATATTCAGAGCAAAGGTCTGCGGCAAAATTTTTAGCGATTTGTCAATTTTAAAGGAAACAATACTAATAAATGAAGAATAGCTAATAATAATCAATATTCGCTACGTTTGAACAAATACTTTCGGCGCTTGATATAGAAGCCTTTGGACAATCACCGCAACAATGATGATTTTGTTGACTTGCGACGTGCTCTCCTCCATTCATTTAAAAATGCCTTAAATGTGAAAATTTCACCGGAATCATTTGGTGTATGTACCAGGTATGTAGGCATATGTAAAAAATTTATTTGTCTTTGTAAATCGATTTCTTTAATTTTTTAGTTATGTATTTCTACAGTCTGCCGATTTAGTTGCCATACATGGACGTACGTACTGTCGAGGAGAAGAAACCGAAATTGCCACTAACACCTATCATTGATAAACAAAAACTCAGTAAAGCCTTCCCCAGTACTATTAGAGCGGTGCACGATGTAACGACTCCAACACATCGCAATCTATGGAAATACCAACAGGGAATATTTTACAGCAGGCCTAGCGTCAGTAACACCGCAACTCAGTAAAACTATGAACAAACGTATAGAAAAAGTATCCGAGAAGATTTGGTACTCGACCTGTACAAAGTCACGGCAAATATGCGAATTTATAACGCATAGTTTTTGTAGCACTAGTTTAACGTATCATGTTTGGCATAGTGTGCTTGCTAGGATATATGTAAAATATTAACCACTTTAAAGGGGCTTAACATATTCATAAGTTTGTGCCTGTTTCAACAAAAGGAAAATACTTACCAAAAATATCTTAAGCTTCAAAAAGTTTTAGCTGAGCATAGTAATGTTCATATGCTGCATAAGGCAGATGAAGAAAAATTAAATCAATATGTGAAAAGTTTTCTGAGTTCATTCCAATTTTTTGAAAAACACTTCAAATTGTATAGACACATCATTCATCAAAAATTAATTGATTTAGACATATTTAGTATGCCGTGACTTTTAGACATAAGGAAATGTGCAGATTTTATATTATGCTTATTGTATTATACGATCCATCTGCTCAAGATTTTCCAATAGCCAATGAATGAAATTTTATCGCCGCTCGGCAAGAAAGATAGCCAAATTGGTGCTAAATAGTCCTATCTGGCAACGCTGCTGTGCAATAAACGAAGATGCCATATAACAGGTTACCTGAATAATGTTATTTTCGCGACCATATTCAAAGGCGAATTCCAATACTAAGAAGTTCTCATCCCAAAAACTCCTTTGATCCCAACTGATATGCCCATTGAGTTTAAATGAATTAAATTTTCTATTCGATATTAAAAGTAGTAAAACCAAAGTTTTAATAAACACTTATATAATCTATTACTAGTTCTGGATTATCGAGCAACTGTTGCCTTAAGAGCTTGACCAAGGATGTGCGCTTGCCAAATCTAGGGAAGAAATTGTGTTAAGTATACGCCATGTTGTAACAGCTGTTTGTGCTGCTATAAACAAAATGGTATTCGCCACAACTTCTTACCTGGCCCGTGATCGATCCCCATAGTATGTATCCAGATTCTTTAGACATTTTAGTGCATCGGCCATATTACTTATATCGTTATTCCGCGGTGGTCGAGAATTGCTTGCTAAGACACTGTGTGCGGTCAAGAGCATAAAAGCTAAAATTACAAGAAAGCTGGTGCGTCGCATAGATGAAATGTCTGCAAAGTTAATAAAATAACGCGGAATTAAAAGGTAAATTTGTTTATTACAGCAGCGACAGGAGGTATAAAGGATTCCAAAAACATGCACAGATTTCAAGAGCAAATATAACTAATTTGAAAATAAACCGGGGATCAATTAAAGTAAAAACTATTATAATAATGTAAAATAAAGTAATTAAAAAATAAAATAAAATAAAATAATTTAAAATAAAATAAAGTAAAACAAAATAAAACAAAAACTATTACAATAAATAAAATAAAATATAATCTAAAATAAAATGAACTAAATAAAAAAAAATAAACAAAAATAAAATAAAACCAAATAAAGTAAAACAAAATAAAATAAAATAAAATAAAACAAATAAAATAAAATAAAATATAATAAATAAAAAGAAAATTAGATTATATAAAATAAAAGCATTTAAGTCTAAAAAAATTAAATATTACGTATTAAGATAAGCTTTTTAAATGATACTCTTACAAATTGTGAAATTATTATGAACTTTGTCACTCTAAAGGAACATTATTTTTAATCCATATGATTCAGAACCATTATTTTCGAAATAAAATTGCACTATTTGCAAGCGTTGTTCAGGCGTGAGTATATTCATGATGAATTGCCAAACCAAACTGAGAATAAATCACTTGACAGCTGTTAAATCGGTCGCCATCTTGAAAAGTAATGCCAACTTAAAGTTCTATACCTCTATAAAAAACACCCTATATATATACCCTTTCATTCGAAAAGTGTTTCGTCCTTTTTCGAAAAACTATACCGCCTTGTGTATGTTGACATTAACAGTTTAATTGAATTGCAAACCATAGTTTGATAAAATTGAACTCTTTCATCCGCGTTTCAACGGTGTATATATACCCTTTCATTCGAAAAGTGTTTCGTCCTGTTTCGAAAAACTATACCGCCTTGGGTATGTTGACATTAACAGTTTAATTGAATTGCTTAACTTATTTACCTGGATTGATAGCAGTAAAAGCTATAGACAAATTTAAAACAGATTTTAACTTTTCACTCAATCAATTCACAATGAACACTCTGCTAACGGGTTGTGCAAAATAATGGCTTCTTACTGTCCTGGACTGCTTTTATATTCGTTTGCGATATTTGTGATGAAATATAAATAAAAAAACACGATCGCTCAAAATACAGAATTGAACAAATTTACATAAATACATAAGATAGTAAGTAAATATTTTAATAACAACAGCAAAGCGTGGCGTAATTACAAGATTTTTTATTCGTAAAGCTGCCAATGCTTTGAGGTGTTTGCATCGAGTTCGTGAAATTAAACGAACAGAAGGCCGCGGTGACACCCACAATAAGAGTAGTTGAGAGAGTCGCGAGAGCAACTGATAATTTTTAGTGCTTCATTGCATACTTTGTTCATTTATTCGTATTTTTTGCAAAAGTTATAATTACTTTTGTGTGTGTTTCCTCTGTGTCTCATATTTTAATACCTGATGCTATAGCTAGACTGCAGAAGCCGCATGTTGGCATATTTATGCAGCTCGTCGAAATTTGGGTGTATGCGATTGCGTAGGTTGGATGCCTCTACACGTAGGCTTTCATTGTGTGGTTAATTATAATTCATAATTTTATACTTTCATATAAAGTATACATTGATGGCTAGCTGACATTCATATAATTGAAATTTTAATTAGTGGAAAATGAGGGTTTCTATAACGCCTTGGATGCTGAGTAGCTGCGTATACAAAGCATATCCAGAAGGTAAGGGTACTGAGGCTCTCATGAACGGAGGTAGCGTAGCCAGATTCCTTACCTATGCAACGAGACTGGTTCCATGTCAGTACATTGAGAACTGTCGTGAACAATGTCAATCCAGTTTCCCACCCAGCGCGAAATACGCGGCGTTATCTATTATCTCGTTTGGAAGGGAAAACCTCCGATTGAGGACCATAACGAAGTGAAAACTGCATATGGTAATAAAGTTATAAGAATTGGTTTCGCGAGTTTAAAAACGAGGAAGACATCAAAAAATTGATACCCTGCTTCAACTTGCATAAAGAGGAATGGCGACAATGCCGAAAAAAACCTACAAAGGTTTAGCATACTTGCTTTCTGGATATGCCTCGTGAATGCGAATGCAATCCACCGAACAACCAATTTAGTGGCGTAAGCAAATTGAATTCGAATTTTCACCAAACACCTGCATTTGGTTTATCAAATAGCATTAGGTTATTGTGCGGTAGACGGCCTTTGTCGGTTGATTCCAAATATTAGCGAAATAAAAATTTCAATTATATTTACTGCAGAGTAGTTTATGTCTTTCAAAGTTGTATGCAATAGATAATGGATATTTATATTTACTCACATATCTGTATACAGCTGAGGTTTGTATGTATAAATATTAAAAAATATATAAAATAACTTATGTATTAAAATTCAAAACCACTTCTTAAAATGATTGGTTCAAGGTCCATAAAAGGTTTAATTTCCGTAATGCTTAGATGAAAAGAACACTTACTTCGTACCTACTTAAAATAACACAACTACCAAGTTTGATTGAGTTCTGTTGATAAATGTTTGAAATATTCGATCTGTTAGATTGCGTCATATTCAATAAGTGTTCATATCAGAACATGGGAATATAAGTTTAAAATTTCATCGGATTCTTTCCAGTTTTCCAGTGGTTTCCGAGATATACTTTTTGACCCAAAAGTCTGTAGTACCACACCAATCCGATTTTTTTTCCAAACCTCATATTTTTATATTTAATATGATCATCTCTAACAAATATGACTTGAATTGCAAATTTAGATACTGAATATCGCGCCTTTCCAAGATTACCGTGATATGGGTGGTGGGCGTGAACTTGGAGTTCGTACTGGTGACCCAAGAAATGTGTGAACCATATACATAAATCTAAATATACAAACTAACATACTGCGTGTACATAGTATAGCCGAGTATAAAAAGTACGCATATTATTATTTTAATGATAGTTAGTTTCTTTTTTGAAATAAAGTATAGGACTATTTTACCTTTTAATTTTTATGACTTTCATGTACATGAAATGGAATATTAAAATACTATATCATATAGCGCCCATGTAGCCAATTTGTTCAGATATGAGGGTTTGTGTCAAAAATCCTTAAGAAATCATCTAAGAATATGGAATTTGGTATTCTACAGACGAGAATTCAAGTTAATATTGGCACTGAAAATTATCGAAATCGAGTTGAGTATTTAGCAATAAATTTAATATTCTCATGAAAGGTATAAAGATTTCGGCATGACCGAAGGCAGCTCTTCTTTCTTGTAAATGTTTGTATCCCATATCTGCAAAATTAATCAACCACCGTTATTGGGTTAGAGCTTCTCCGTTAACGATATTTGGCAGAAAATTTATTTGGTGGTCAGTACAACATTTATATGGACATGAGTAAAACATTTTTTCGTTGGTTAATACCAACTAGTTCAGCGGTTCGGCCTAGGGCTAGGTCTTATTAATAGTTAACAGGAAAACTGTTTTCAATGGAATCCGTTAAAAGGCGATTGGAAAATCCGTTGAGATCAGCGGTATCTTCCCAAAATGAAATAGAGCCATTGGTAGTGATCGCTACAATCAAATTGCCCTTCAATTTGGCTATAAGCAGCTTCCTACCATTAGAGTTCCTTTTTTTAACGTTAATCAGTATCCAAATATTTACAGAATTTTAAAATTCCTGTGTCTTCAATATTAGCCACGATGTCAATCCATGTGTAATTTTTATTCGATTTAAAAAAAAATGAAATTATTGGATATTATGGTGTGGTGCATCATGAGTTTCTGCCAAAAGGTCGTGCAGTTAATAAATAATACTACAAGGAAGTTATGCAACGTTTGAGAAAAGCAATACGGCTCAAACGATCGGAATTGTGGAAAAATTAGTCGTGGATTCGCGATAATGCACCAGCTCACACATCAATTCTTATTCGTGATTTTGCCTCAATCAGGCCTGATTTGGCCCCCTGCGACTTTTTCCTATTCCCAAAACTAAAGAAACCAATGAAAGGAAAGCGTTTTGCCACAATTCGAAGAGAGAACTGATGGCCATACCGAAAGGAGCATTTGAGAAGTGCTCCGAGGATAGGAAAAAGCGTTGGCACAAGTGTATTATACCCGAGGGGGTACTTTGAAGGGGAAAAAATAGATATTGATGAATTAATAAGTACTTTTCAAAAAAATTCAATTTTCAAAATTTCCTTTGAACACACCTCGTATAGTAATTTACCAAGTGATTCCTTTTAGCAGATAAAAGATATACATAGATTGTTGCTTAAGATTTGAGGATAGCAGAAGTGTAGAGGAGACGAATTCAATATTTCCTTTTCCTTTAATTCAACGAAGTCATTGAAAGTCTACATCTCCCCATTACTATCAGCAATGTTCAAGGCCTATGTGATTTCGCATGTTGCTTATTCCAGACTTTGAATCCCGAGAAATATTTACATTCATATGTTCAAAGGCTGCCAAAACTAGTTTATATGAATCCCGGAATCACCGCTTTTTCAATAAAACCAAAATCATCATTATGTTATGTCTAATATTCAGTTCCACCTGAATTCAGTTTTTTCTTAACTTTTTATATACATATAATTATATTAGTATACAAAATTTTTTCAGTTAAATAATAGAGTTTCATATGAAATCAATTACCGGTTTTAATTGAAATATAATTTTTATATAGTAATACATATATATATTTGGATTAGTTCTTACGTAAATAACTGTTATTTAGATATCATTAGTTTTTGTGATATGAATATGTCAAGCATTGACATTATTATCGTAAGTGTTTGCAATTTAAGTGCTACATAGCAGCACTAGAAAGTAGTTGCCGATATACCTGCGCAAGTCATTTTTTTATATCACCAACTCACACTCATAGTCGTATTAGCTTCACCTGCATGTATGCATTTATATTTGTATGAACTGGTATGAAACCGGCTACTTGGAATTCGGGCTTGACTCCATTTAAGCGGAAAAATTTTGCACACATGTCAAGAACCGTTGACAATACAATAATTTGACATATTTATCTTTTTATCCTCACCAGGATCACTAGGATTTATGTATGTTTGTATATATGTAACCGACTCCTCTGCACTCTAAAGAGGCCGATTCAAGTCAAATTTTGTGCACATACCAACTGAAAATAAGAAATATATTTAAAAAAAATTACGCTTTTAAAGAATAAGTTAAAAAATGCGTGTGGCGGTTTCTGACATATTTTTCGTGTATTGAGCTCCCCACAGTTTTTCACTATAATACTAGTATTTTTCGTTCATTATTGTTTTAAGCTTATTTTAAAAATTATTTTTAACTTTTTAGTTCGATGTTCTTTAAAAGCGTGTTTTTTTAAATTAGTTATGACTTTCATGAAGCAGAACGAGAAGCGATAGACCCACTGAAATTTTTACCAATCTTATCAGAATCAAGGGCTGATTGATTTAGCCATCTCTGTCTGTCTGTTTGTCTGTTTGAACGCAAACTAGTCCCTCAATTTTTGAGATATTTCAAGAAAAATTGGTAGGAGGATGCATCTGTATGTTGGACCTGGCCAGTTCGGACCCACGACTGTTTTTTCAGATTTGAAATTTTTTAAGTGATCTGATCTATGGCATAAAGTCGATCTTTTAAAGATTCCTATGCATGTTCAAGCCGATTAACTTATATATCCACATTTTTTTTGCTATTCTGCATAGAAAAAATCATGGCTCTATCAAAAAATAGAATGGTAGAGGGATCGAAATTGCCACAGGCTGGGAATGAGGTTTTGATTTATGAGTGTGAACTCCTGCGTATTACGTACTCGGAAATAATAGAATTTAAGAGAAATTGCAGCATATCTTTTAATGAAATTAACATTTTGACACCCAAAAATTCTCGCGCTGGGCAAGTCTCTGGTATACCGATGGGGAAAAATATTCCTTTTGCCATAAGACCATAGCGACGAATTTCCTATTTCAGAACCCCCAGAATTATATAATTATTACTCAGATAACAGCGATATCACGACTTGTCAAGTATCAGATATGCCTACAACATTAAAATACACCGATAACATACGCTGAGCACATCATTAGGCTAACGCCATAAAATTACTCAGTACTAATTAAACGATCTTGTGAGAGATTTAGAACTTCAAAAAACTAAAGAGGAATTGCTAGTACCAAGATTTCTGCGTTGGAGCCTATTATAAGATGATTTTCCTATGTGTGTTTCCGTAAACGCCACGAGAAATTGGTGCCGTTTTATGACATGAAAAATAAGTTGGTTTTCTGCAATAACATTAGGTATACAAGCGGCCTTAAATATAAACCACATACAAAAGGAATGGAGATATATACAGCCAAAATTGAACTGGAAAGCAGTACTGTTGCATATTATAAAATACTCTTTCTTTTATTCTTCTTGTTATATGCAGTTCCCATGAGAGAGTCATATGATAACATGAAATTACTCTTGATATATATTAATGTCAAATCTGGGGTGACCTAAATAATGTTGAGGTTTTACGCGGTTTACAACTAGGCTACACCAAATTTTGCGGTTTCTTGTGTGAATGGGGTGGCATTCTTTCTTGCTTACAGAGCTCTGATGGACTTTTGTTAGAGATACTGAGTGCAATAGCCAGATAAGCATAGTGTAAAAAATATATATTTTTAAATTTGTTAACAAAAAATATGTATTTTTGTAAAGTTGTTAATTTCAAAAAATTTTTGCACGCTTTTCATAAAGGATACAGCATATGAACTAAAATTTGTTTGGCAGTGTTACGATTTATTTTGAATGTTCTAAACCCAAAAGTTTTAATATATTTTTTCTATCCCATCTGGTTTTTAAGAGAAAAATAATTATTACGTTACGAACGTTACGAGGACACCATTAATTTTTACGTAGTGCAGTTGCCGCGCTCTATATCTCACTCGCTTAAAAACAAGCCTTCTGATTGCTGACCTAACAGCTGATGTTACTAACATAACAGTTAAAAGTTTAATTCTTAAAAAGCGTTAAATTTACTGACTTTAGCTTTTGAAAAGCTCGTATATAGAGCTTTGATTAAATAGAAGGCTTTTCATTCATTAACAGCGGAAGTGTAGTAAAATAAAAACCAGTTGAATTTGAAATAGTGTTTACGCAACTACAAAATATTCATGAAACAAGTTTTCGTTTTTAAATAAATTCATGAATTTGATCAGGCATAAATGTTGTAAGTGAAGTATATTGTAAACACTGGATAACAACCATTCCACTGCCTACGACAGACCTATTGGATGTCGACATCGTCCAAGCTTCTGCACGATATGTTAGGACGGGAATGAATTGTAGAGTTTTATCTTGGTTCATTAAGAGGGGACTTTACTTTTCGATTGTCTACTCAGCCCAAAGTAGCACCTGTTGGCAAGAAAGCTTCTGCGTTGGATTTCAAGGCTTACATTGTTGGTGTTTTAATGCTGGTTCCTAGGTAGGTGAAATTATCTACGACTTCGAAGTTATTACTGTCAACAGTGACATGCAAACCGAGTCTCGAATGCGATGACTGTTTATTCATTACCAGACCCATTCGTTTCGTTTCTTTGTTTAACCTGGAAAGACCAGACTGTACGGTGGGGTTCTTGTGGCCAATTAGATTAATATCATCGGCATATGCCAGCACGATAAAGAGTCACCCTGCCTGAAACCTCGTTTGGTATCGAACGGCTCAGAGCGCTTTTCCTCAATTCTGATTGCGCTTGTGGTATTGTACAGCGTCAATTAACATAGCCATATAAGTTTTGCAATAATATTAAATTCAGACATAGTGGCCTAGCAGCTTTAAAATCGTTGGAAATGTGGGGTGTATCGATTCTGTTCTCTCGGGTCCTCTCCAAGATATGGCGCATGGTGAATATGTGGGCGATGCTGGATTTACCGGGTCTAAAGCCGGAGCTCGCTTGTTTGGAATGGGCAGAGCGCACTTGGGTTCCCTTCGTCGGACATGCTTTTGTCCCACCATCTTCTTCAAAGGAGCTGATGCATGCACCGCGTCAGTTTTTCTCCGCCGTATTTGAATAGCTCTGCCGGTAATCCATCGGTTCCAGCCGATTTGTTTGTCTATACAATCTTCATCGGTTAGGGTTTCGGGTTTGCCATCTACGGGTGCTTCACTTTCACTGCCATATAGCAGGCGATAAGCGTTCCTTTTATTTACTAAGTATGCTTTGGACATCTGTCACCAGATTACCTCCTTGGTCCCTCTGGTCCTGAAAACTTCTGTAAGTCGTCGCATCTTTTAAAAGAATTTTCGAGCATTAAACTTGTCGGCCAGCTTCTCAAGCTCTTCATACTCACTGATTTCGGCCTCTTAATTTTTTTATGTAAAAATGCGTTTCGCTTCCCTATTCAGATCTCGGTGTATATCCCCGCTCGTGTAACTTAATAAATATTATAAAGTAAAAATAACTTGAAAACTGTTGTTCCCAATACTTCTTCAGACTTCGAAATAAAGTCAACATACTCTTTTTTAATAATAATAATCTTTTATATATTTCTGGGAGAATTTTAACTTTTTATTTTATGAATATAAGAAAAATAAAAAAAGTATTATATTAATCAAAACATAGGAATAAGGTGATAGCTCTTCCTTATTTTCTTCTTTTTGAACTTATAAAATTATAAAAAGTTTTTTTTTATAATAATAATAAACAAATATAAAAATTAATAAAAAAAAACCATATTATTTATTTCATTTCTACTGGAAAAAGCTTGGGTCTCGAAATCATCTGTCCGTCGCCCCATTTCTCGAAGAATTGGAGTATTTGACGTCGCCTTATGTATGTTGAAGCACTTTCTGCACAGAGGATGCTCGCTGTGAGAGTGGTATTGACTCGAACCGAATATTAAGCAAACCGCATAAATCCAAATGTTGTCTTTATTCCTTGCTAAGTGACAATTGTAATAAAATGGTCAGGGTTCAAAACCATGACCATGCACCACGCGGCAAGAACAGGGACGGAGGGGGTTTTAAATGTTCTGAAAATGTAGTGGCATCGACGGATTAGAAAATGAAAGGATACGATTTTTGAAGAACTATTTTATATCTGTAAAGAAGTTGTGTGCATTAATTCAAATTCTTACAGATACCGGCTAATACTGGGCTGAAAATGCAAAGTCCAAATGTCATATGGAAAAGGGAGAGAAGTCTTTGAGAGCGCATGAATCGAATACTCGAAATCGGAAACCATCTGAAATGGAAAGCAATATGTACATACATTTCTGATTACTACTTGAAAAACAAACCATTCGTTGTGAAGAGAAAAAATATGTGAAACATTGCAAACGTCGTTTTCATTTTGATTTAAAAAAACTGATAGTTACAGCATTGAAAGTGGAATTGTAGAAGAACTGCCAAGTTGTAGTACGTTCACCGTTGAAAGTGAAGCTAGCAAAGAATTCCTTTCCAAAATTGCAAATATCGGAATATAATTATAACAGATATTGGTGCTTTTCTGGGAACGAATATTCAGGATAGTAAGAAATTCGATCTTTTAAAGGATCCATGGAGATCAGATGAATAATCAATCTAGGAGCAAGATCTTAAATCGAATAAAATTTGTGTGCAAAATGTAATTGCACTTCAAAGTAATGCAGAGATGGCGATTGTCTCCTTTCATGTATTTCGCTATCTCCTAAGGGACAGACGAAAGACAGACGTAAACTAATGCAGAGGTGCCGATTGTCTCTTTGCATTGATTTTGCTAACTACTTGTAGTGCTGCGGTAGTGATCCCAACTCACGCGAAATGCCCTTTACCAAGAGACAATAGCTACCGCTGACTCTAGACAGTATATCCGAAGGGATGACGAAAGACTGACGAATTGTAGTGCAGCGGTAGCAATATATCCTCTCACATGTAAAATTCTGTATACTAAGAACAATCGCCACTGCGCGTACTGGAGGGTAACAACAGATGTTTCGCAAACAGAGCAAATGTCGATAAGGTACGTTATGTTGATAATGACCACTGTGCAAAATACATTGTACGTGAAGACTTCCTGAAATTTGTTTCTTAAAATGGGAATGGGAAGTCACATCGCGATCAAGCCTGAATATCCTGCAGCGTTATATATAAACTGTTGCTCACGTTAATTGTCTTAGCACTTGGAAAAAGCTGTAGGACTTTTTCTTTTTTAATCGGCCAAAGGTACTCAGGTACTTACTACAAAAATTAAGGAATTATTTTCTTGGTGCGATATTAAGTAGATTGATATTAATGCAGTAACACACGTCGGCTTGAATTAATCACTGAGGCTCCTGAACAGTTGGTGTGTAAATATAAAATAGAAGTTTCGTCGAAGGAAAATGGTTTTTTTTTTGTTTTGAGGAGTGCTGGTGGACTGGGGCTATCGCTGGAGTGAACGGTGGGAGCGAAAAGGGTAAAGCGTGTGGTGGGGGGCCCTCAATATATAAAATACTTTCATTTGGTAGCACATATAGGTCTTGATTTTGTATGGGGATCCGAATTTCATCATTGTTTTGAAACGAATGTTAGTATGGTATGTAGCTGTGATAATTCTTTTTTATTGTGCTTTTATCAAAAATGGGGTTGTACAAAACGTTTATTATTAGACTCATTTTTTCAAATTAAATCAATTTTATGTTGAACAAGAGAATTTTCCTCTTTAGAGCGTAGACTTTTTGTTTTTGCAGTCAATACTTTTGAGGATGATTAAAAAATTCATAAAATCTGTATGCAGTTGCTTTTTATTACATATTATAATTTTTTCTTTAGATAGGTTTTGAATGTATTCTAATTGATATGTCTTCTCTACGAAAATTAATGAGACTACCCGTTTGATCAACAACTTTAAGAACTAGAGTGCTTATTTGATGAGTATTAACTGGTAAATATATAACATTAATAGGTATTTCTGAGATTTTATATCCTGGGCTAACTCTAAGAGAAAACTGATGTATTATATGCATAGATATTTCGTTTATATATGAGACGTTGATGATATTACATTCAACGGATATTGTGTTAATTTTTATTATATCCACTGGATTGTCAGTGTACTGAACAATATCTGGCTCCAATATTCTTCATTTCAATTCGAAATGTATTAAGATTAGCTTGTATATCAAAGGTTCATATATGTTAGTAACACAAACATAATCTTGTTTGAGTTCTATGGGAGCGAAATAATTTGCGACCAGTATAGATGAATTACCATTTATTGCTAATGTAATCGACATGTTGATAGGTTATCATTAATTACTTTACTGAAATAATTTTTAAAAACACTTTTTTATTTATAATACATATACATTTATTTATTTATTTTTTAATTTAAATCAATAACATTCACCCAGGAATTGTGTTCAAGTATATAGGTATATAGTCTTCAAGTATATATGTTGTAGGATTTGTGTTTTTAATTCATTTTATTTTGAAAACTTCTGTTGTCCAATTTGGTGTATACCCCTTTTCAAATACTTATACATATTTATATTTACTTATTCTAACCTGATCATTTATTTTAAATTTTAATCTATGAAAAACTTTGAAATTATTTTACGCGGTGCCCAATAAATGTTGTTCATTCGAGGAATTTACCTCATTTGGAGTCATTTTGATGGTCCTGTGAATAGCATTATTATAATCATTGATTAAATTTTCATAGATATCAATCCATTTATAAGTTCCCCGAAAACTAAACTCTTTCCACATCATTCCTTTTAATGTTCTATTGAATCGCTCTATTATAGATGCTTTTAATGATGAAAATGTTGAATAATGATTGATATTTTTTGTTTGAAATAATATTTTAAAATTTGTATTATAAAATTCCTTTCCATTATCTGTTTGGAGGTTTTTCGGTATTCGGTTACTTGAGTTTAAAATTTTAGCCATTGCATTTGTTACATTTTATCTTTAACTGCTTCGGCCCAAGCTTTTTTGGAAAATGTATCGATTACAGTTAAAAGATATTGATACTGATTATTACTATTTGAATACTGAATCATTAACACCAAGTCAGCTTGTCATAAATCATCGATTCCTTTAATGATAACACGTCTTCGTTTAAAACAATTTTTAGCTTATTTATGTGATTCTTCCACAATAGCTCTTTTGTTATTCATTTTGTTAATCCTTTTATAGTAGGGTACTTTATTTTTAAAACTTCAACGTCTTTTTCAGTAGGTTGTTGTTTCGATACTACGAAACGCATCAAATAATCCTCAATAGCTGATAAATAGTTGTTTATATTATGTAATTCTTCACCACATGCACCTTTTATTCGTTGGTCTATTAGATCCTCAAGAATTGATACATCATTTTTAATACTATTATTCAGGATTACATGTATTTCTTTGATTTTATGTTCTAATTTGTTTTTCATCTTATTTAACGTTTCTAAAAGGAATCCTTTCGAAATGGCATCATCGTCTTCTATAGGAGCAGCTAGTTTAATTATTCTTTTATTGTTTAAATTAAGATTTTTGTTCCGGTCTGGAATTGTTTTTACTTTTGATCTACTATTGTCAAATGAGGAATGTCCAAATTTATTTATACTCATATTATTTAATAATATTTGCTCCTCGCAACTCTTCAATAATTGATATAATCTCGTTTTGATGATTGTTATGAACGGCTTGTTGAACATATAAGCAATCTCAATCTATCCACCAACTCATTAGGGTTATCCCAATGTTGATAAATATTTTTGCGGCAATCGATTGATTTCAATAAACCTCTACCACTTATGAACGAGTGTGGATTATAATTGAACAATTTCCTGATAATATATAGATATTTAAATGGTTTTGTTCCCTTAATTTGACTATTTGTGTTATAATTAGGTTTGTGAGCACTTGTATCTAATAAAATCTGTCGATAAGTCTTCAAATTTTTATAATGCTGTGGGTTTTTATGAAATATTAACTCAAACAGACCTGGTGTCATTTTCCATTTATCCTTTCCGATCTTTATAACATCTTTAGAATTAATTTTTAATGGTTTGAGTCCAAATCGCCATCAACCATTTGAATCTCTATTCGGACCATACAATGTATCAAGCATTTTAATATCTTTAAGCAATTTTATGTTTTGTAATAGTAAATGGGGGTGAGTAAGCTTAACCCGTTTAAAGTTTTCATTTAGTTGATTTTCAGACTGACGTTTTACAAATTTTTGTCTTTCCCACAGATCAGGATCTTCTTCAATTCTTCTTAAAATATCATTTTCAGTTGGAGAAGTATTATCATTATAATACGTTTCAGCTTGATTTTGGTTCTCTACAGTTTTTTTAGTAATTGTTCATCGTTTGGTTTACTAGGAATATATGGTACTGTTCGTTCACAATTATTCGTATAATTTATTTTTTGTTTAACGCTAACAACCTTATCTAATTTTTGTTTTTATCAAAACATTCTTCATTAATGATATCAATAGCTTTTCGCCTTTCAGGTTTATTATCAATATTTGATTTAAGTTTCATAACATTGCTTTGTGCGGCTGTTTTTAGTAATTCATCATCATGAGGTTTACTTGGAATATACGATGCTGGCCTTTCGTGGTCATTCATAAAATATATTTTTTGTTTAACGCTAACAACCTTATCTATCATAGCATTCATATAATTTTCAACGGTTGGCAATGTATCAACTTTCATGTCTTCACTTTCTTGTAGACTGTCCGCGTCATGAATTTCCTCATTACCATTATAATTAGTAACATTATATTTATTTATTATTAAAATTATCAACCAACATTTATTTTTAAAATTATCAACTAACTCATTTAATGGTTTGGAAATGGGTTTAAATGTATCTTCCAACAAGTTTATTCTATCCAATTCTCCCAATTTCATTCCTTTAATTTTTTCTTTTAATACTTTCCTGGTCTTAACAATAGTTGCTAATACAGTCATATGATTATTTGATATGAACTTTAACAAGTGAGTGAGTGAAAAATCTGCTACCAATCAGTTGTATGGTATATGAATTTACAAATGTTTTTATAATTGTATAAAATTATCGAAACCCTTTCGATATCGACCATTGTTTATGGGATCATCTTTACTTATAATAACAAAGCAGTATTTATTTCTCCAAGATTCGGCACAAATTTAAAAAAATGTTTTGTATAACATATCTCCGATAACATGATCATTATAGGTATGCTTAAGATTCATTTCATCTTGCTTGAACACAATAATCATGTTTGCATTATCACGAATTAAGTGTTTAGGAATTTTTGTATAAGTTTGACATAAATAAAAAGAATCAATGTTTTTATGACGACCCATACAAAAATAATCTCGTATTGTACTTTGTTTTCCACATATAACATCATCAAATATAAAAATTGAGTCCTGTTTGGCTTCAGTGGGCTAGATAACATCAACGTATTCACTAAATGTATAAAGATTTATTCCTTTTATCGGATCAATAAGCCTTTTAGATAGATGTATTTCGGCTGACATAATGATTTTGAATAAATGTATATATTTCGGAAATTAAGCCCGTTTGGGCTTTCAATTAAATTGGGCATAAAATTAGTTTTTCCACAATTTGATGGTCCCACAATCAGCGCTCGTATGGAATTTGGTAAGAGTGGACTATGTCTAGAAATATTTTTAACATTTATATAATTGTCAGCGTTGTTAACCTTAAGTTGGAGACATTGTTTAACTACTTTAATTTTGCTTACTAGATTTATAGCAATATAAATCACCACTTTTATAATAATAAAGACATCATTCAATTATAACTCACCCACACTCACACATATTATTATTATTAAGAAAAGAAAAATCACCTAATGGGATTAATACATAAAAAGATTGGACAGGGTTTTGTAAATAATTTGATTAATTCTTTACCTATTGAACTTCATTAACCGGATATCAATTTGTGGTCCTGGAACAAAACTCCGACAACGGTTAGAAAGAGGAGATAAGGGTATAAATCCTTTAGATGCAGCCTGCAGAGAACATGGTATTGCATATTCCCAACCAAAAGATATAAATATCAGACACCAAGCTGATAAAGTTTTATCTGAGAAAGCCTGGCAGCGTGACACATCTAAGGACAGTGATTTCAAAGAACGAGCAAACGTCTGGGTCGTTACAAATGCAATGAAAGCAAAACTCAAATTGGGAATGGGTATTAAAAATAAGAAAAGAAATACATCTAAATGTAAAAAACGTATAAAAGTAAAAAACGGAAAAGTGTTATCTAACAAATTTTTTTTTGAGGGCAGTTAAAAAAGGTGTCAACATGCTTAAAAAAAAGAACCCGCAGTCATTTAATGAGGCTTATAAAATTTCTCAGGATTCTATAAAGTCTAGCTTTAAAAATAAAAAAATTAACATACCGAGAATAATTCCAGTCCCAAAAATTGGTGGAATTTTACGACTACTTCCAATTTTAGCGGCGCTAGGTGCACTTGGTGGTATAGCATCTGGTGGATCAGCTATAGCAAAAGTTTTGAATGATGTTAGAAATGGAAAGGAGCAATTGGCTGAGGCTAGCCGCCATAATAGATATATGGAATCAATCGCTATGGGGAGGGGTTTATTCCTCAAGCCATATAAAAAGGGATATGGTTTATATTTACAGTCCTATCAAAAAAACTAATAAAAAGGCTACCCAAAAGACCGTTAACAGATTTAGATTTAATGAAATATTGCAAACATCTTAAACATTTCAGGGGAATTTTTATGCGAAATTCTTTGCCGAATAAACCGAGATCTCAAGAATGTGGAATTCCTAATTTAGATGATGCTGATGGTCGTGGTACTTGGTTAGCATACTACAAAAACAAAAATTATAAAGAATATTTTGTTAGTTTTAGAAACTTACAGCCACCGGTAGAACTGATTAATTACCTGAAGCAACCAGTATATTACAATTATGAACAGAAACAAAAATATAACACATTAATATGTGGTCAATTATGTTTAAAATTTTTATCTAATAAAAATTATACAATATGAAATATAAATTTTTGTATTTATTTTTTCTTTTTTTATATTACAATAATAAAGTTATTCCTTTAATTTTCTTAATCACATTTATATCGTTATCAATTCTAAATGAATGCATTTTCGCTCTTACACTAATAAATTCTTTTATTAACTTTCCATTACATTCATCCTTCATCATACCTAGAATCTTCTTATTTAACCGAGGAAAATTAAAAAATATTTTCTTTTGGATATGAAGAAGTATCGAATTTTTTCTACCTCTTCATTCTAATTCTATTCTAGCTATTTTAAGCATTACATCCCAAGATAATCATAGAGATGTATATTTATTGATATGGGTCTAGTGTAATGAGCCTTTAATTGGTTGGTATTTATTTATTTTTACTTCTAGGTGAATAATTTCAACTATACTCCAACCACTGTCTCACTCTTGAAATGTATTCATTTTTTCAATCAATTTACTAAATTTTTCTTTAATTATATCAACAACATTGCTCCTCTCCATAAATGCTTCAGTCATTAATGTTCGGTGTGATAATATAGAGAATTCTTCAATATTTTCTTTTAATTGAATATATTTACAAAATAGTTCAAAGTTAAATTAGATGCTTTCATGCTTTTCTATAGATTTCTGTAAAAGTTCAGATAAGTCATTTATACGGTTTTGCAAAAAATTTCCAACAATTAAGTCATTGGGCTGATCGTTTTCCAAAACGTATGTTTCAATACGACTATTAAACATTGCTTTAATACATTTAATATTACTATTTACACTATACATACAACTTTTTTATGAATGTTTGTTCTCACGTGTGCTGCACATAAATTTTCTTTTACTTGAATTTTACATTGCTCACAAAAAATTGTTTTTGTTGAAACTTGATGCTTCATTGAAATATGCTTGTCTAAACTCCTCTCCCGAACATATGTATATCTTTTCACAAAATCTACACGGATACATTTCTTTATTTTTTTATTTTTATTTTTTGAGAGATAATTCAAAAAAAGTTTATCCAGTATGAAATTCAAATTATGGGCAAGTAAATTTTTCACCAAGTTTAATCAATTCAATATAAAATGTATTATTATTTATTGTTTCAATAGTTGAATTTTTTAAAGAGTTGTAGGATTTCGGAAGAAAAGGAACACTTTCATCTAGTTCTATCATTACCTTATCACCAAACTTTGTCTTCACCCTATGACTTTTAATACTCTTAATTTTTTGTTAATTGGTACTTCATTCTTCTTCAATATTGGTTTTTGAACTTTTTCTTTCGAAATAGGTTTTAAATCCCTAATAACTTGCACCATAATGTGTAGTATGTCTACAAAAAGGAGACAATAGAGAAATATTACTGTTTATTAGAAGTGTTTATGGTTAAACAATGTTAAAATTCTTACAAATTGATTTTATTATGAGTTGAAACAACAGCCGCTTCAAACGATGTACTGTATGTTTTCACTGAAAAGACGTGTAATTTATTTGAATTGGGACAAGTAGCCTTATCTTTCTAAATGTATATATATACATATATATATATATATATATAGATAGACACATCTGTATATACCACATATATATATATATATATATATAAGTAGTATACACAGATGTGTCTATCGGTATGTATTTTGCGGTTTGTTGATAAATATCGTGCAGCGAAAATTATAGTACCGCAAACCACAAGTTATAACTTTTAATTTAGTATCAAGCAGACAGTACAATAAAAAGGGGAAAAATGTCTTTCCCGAAATATATAGAAAAGTTTTTAATAAAATATAACGACTTAATTGATAATGAATATAAAATATTTTTTTTAGTCTATAATAAAGGAATTGCGATCATGTTTATCCGAGCCATTCATATAATCACCCAATGGATTACACAAGAAAGATTTTGCTGATAATTCATACAAGGAAATAGTAGATGCATGTAATTGTATATCGCTTTATTCCCGATATAAAACAATGAAAAAAATTTATAATTTATATGCTATCATGTATAAGGAGCCCATTTGGTTGTAATCAGTGTGACAACACATTTTATCAAAATATAAAATGGTAAACTAAAACACAAAAAAAAACTTGCAAACAAAACTATAAATATAAAAAAAAAATTTCGAGAAATGTTTCAAGAAGACATACTTGTAAATAAGAATTTTATTTTATTATAATCTAATTGTAATAACATATTTATGAGTGCCACACTAACGTGGAGCAATGGATTCTAAAAATAATTTAAACTTTGACAGTGAACAACAAATGTTTAATTTTGTACTCGATCAAGATGAATTCGATAAGATGTTAAAAAGTTTTGATGATAAAGAATTTAATAATCCCTACAAAGTACAACTGAAGTGAAGACATATGTACCAAATAAGCGTAAGAGGCAACGACGTTTAAAGATAATACAAGGTGAAGGTTCCACCCAACTGAAAGCTAACACCCAAAATGTAAATAATTGGATTGATCTTTGTGAACCAACTCTAGCAGCTGTTCCTATAAATGGGATTATAGACACTAAAGGGTTATTAAATGTTGGAAAAATTAATTTAAATGGAAAGGTGGGAGAAGTTCCCTCATTTGAAATTAATTTTAAAAATGATGGAGATATACAGAAATTAAATTTTTTAATACCAAATTTTTTAATATCAAACCACTGTTGATGATGAAATTAAAGCGGATGATATTGATTTGGAATGCACTCCAACTTCAACAAAAAAACATAATATTAGCTGTGATGTTGAATGGGTCCGTGAAGATAAACTTCTTAATGAACTTTTAGGAATTGTATATAAATATAAATGTATTGGTGGTTCCGTACTAAGCGCTTTAAAAAAAGTTTATATGCATTTATTAAATTTAGTTATAACAAATGTTTTATTTATAAATGCCATATGTAGCACAAATTTCACCTCGCTTGGTTTCCAACACATTCACTTCAAATTCTCCGTATTTGGCCCTCTTTTCAAAATAGTTCCATTAGTTTTTAAATAAAAATTATATTCCATTTGCTCCCTAAGTAGATGACTTATAAACCCTTCACAAAGTTTTTGTAAGTCAAAAGGCCAAGTATTATTATTTCTCCATTGACTTATGATAGCATTCCTTCGCGCTTGTTCACTGGCTCCCGGATTTAGAAGAGGAGTCAAAATTCCAGTTAATTCAGGAATGACACAGTCCACAATAAAAACATCATCATCTTCCACAGCAAAATTAAATTTTGAACTAGGCATTTTAATTATATTAAAAATGGATTTCAATAATGAACTTTTAAGAATTGTGTTAGAAAAATTAATAAAAATGAAAACATAAGTTTAATGGTTTTTTACACTTTTAAGACATATAAACTTCAATTAGAAATAATCTTCATATTTATGTGGTTTCATAAAATTCTCAAGCTCGGACACACAATTTAAAATATAATCATATTTATGTGGTTTCAAAAAATTCTAAAGCACATACACACACACACACACCATTTGTTAAAACGGGAGCGCTCACTTTTCCCCTTACAAAAAAAGGGCCCATGGCCCCCCACCACACGCATTACCCCTTCGCTCTCACCGTTCACTCCAGCGACAGGCCCAGTCCATCAGTCCACCAGCACCCCTCAACTATGAAATTGTCTAAAAACATTATTGCAAAACTCGAAAGGACAAGAAATATTAAATGGCTTAGTCCCAATGAGTGTGACTGCAGATTTGATTTGGAGACTGTTAATAATGTATTTAAATTTGCTGTTTGATTTTTAACGAAATATTTAGTTTTTATCTGTATTTTCGTTATTTTTAGTGTAGAGTCCCAGTAGCAATTGTATGCATTCAACACCGATGTAAGATACATGAGCAATTAGCTACATATGTATTCATGCCGGTATAAATTAACTTATATTTCGTTTTTACACGTGGAGTTACTGGGAGAGCATGCATGCTTTACTATTCAAAAGTAAAAAAAGAGCATTCATACAAAATTTCTTATTTTTTTTGTTTCACAAAATTTTTTTGTTTCATACAATTTTTTTTTTCATACAGCATTTGTTGTTTACACATTAGTATTTTCATCCGCAATTCGCTGGTTATTTTCGCAATAATTCATAAAGATATTGTGGGATGAATTTTCATTCATGCATACATATATTCATTAATATAAACAGATGAAAAATATAAGTATAACTTTTAATTTTACATTTTAATGAACCCTTCGTGCTTCTTCACATATCATCATGCATTGTTTTTGGCATCGAAAAAATTCTGACTACAGGGCTGATTACAGCCGTCAACTTACGAATGTTACAAGATTTGAAAATCCAATAGGAAATTAGTTTGTATTATTATTATGCGTTTATTTACTTATTCTTGTAAAAATCGGGAAATCACAGTTAATTTAATAATGTTGCATACATCAAAGTTAGCCAACGAAAATTTACATATTACTTAATAACTACGAGTATAAAGGGTAAAAAGCCCTTCTCTGTAATGGGGTGTTTATAGTGATATCATGGGGACTGTAATTAAAATGCAGCAAATGTTGAAATGTTAAATAATAGCTGTGTTTTTTAAAGCATATGTACCTTTTATCGGCGCTTATTTCATCGGCGCACATAAAACCAAGATACAATTATTTAAAGGTAGTTTCATTCTCTCTTCACAGTCGACTTCATAGTTATCTGACATTAAATGTTTTTAGTATTTTCGTGCTACCCGCTTCTATTTAAAAATATCTACACCTCTTGAATAGAAAAAAAAACTTATCCTTTGCATGTCTATACAATGAGAAATCATGTATTATATTTTTTGATCCATAAAGCGAACTAAATGTAATGTAGAAAACTTTATAAATATAATAAGCAATTAAAAATTTCTGGTATTATTGTTGTTTTAGCGGATATTACGGTTACTTTTATTTTGTGTCTTTCCTGATGATTATATTACAACTTTAGCCCGTTGTATGAAAATAGCAGAATGAGAAGAGATTTAGACTAGATGAAGAGTTGAGTGGATTTCGCCTTGTCTGACTATCTGTTTGAAACAAATTACTCCACCAGTTTTGAAAATATTTTTTAAAAAATTTCTTTAGCAGGCAGGATATTGTTTTATTCGTTTCTTCAGCTTTGATACTGCTGCAAATTGTAACATTCCAATTTTAAGTACAGATACATAATCGCGTAAAAAACACAGCCAATGTTTTCGGATGGAAATATGCAATCATGGAAAAAGTAAATATTTACATGTACATTTATTACAAACTAATAATATATTAATAATAACAATATATATTTGTATTTAAATATTAAGCTTTTTTGTACTGTGAATTACTTTCCAAAACTAACGACGTAAATTTATTTAGTTTTACTAAAGAATTAGATATGCAAATGTTAAGATTGTTTTAACCTACTAAGATCACTCTAAGCCATTCTATCATTTATAAAAATGTTGAAAAAAATAAAACGACAATAAATACATAAACGCTTTTTATAAGCTTCGTTCTGCAAATAAGGGATTTCATTAGCACATTTAAGATTTCCGTCCAAACGTGGCAAATGTTTTGTGCATCTCATTCATAATCCAGAGAAATTATTTATTAATTCACATAAGTCTAGCAACAAATTATCGGACAATTGAAGTTTTTACACCTTTCATAAACATATAAAATTTATTGTAAAACGTCAAACTCGAATTCGATGTCAATATTTATATGAATTTACATGTGTGGAATACCAAATTTCAAGACCTTACATGCTTTTTGTTGGATTTTTAACGCAAATGAGGCTATATGATATAGTTTTTCGAAGATTTTCAAAACAAATGTTTATTTCACTATATGCGTATGAAATACTTATTTTCACATTCTAATAAAGCATATATTTATGTATTTCTGACACAAAATCAAATATTTGTACAAATTGGTTGTATGGAAGCCTTATGTTATAGTCAACCGATTTGACAAAAGATCAGTACATTACAAAAATACTTCGTCATTCCCAGTTTCGTTCAAATATCTCATTAACTGAGATAATAGTTTGCGTACAAACATAGGGACGTGACTAAATCTACTGAGCTCATCATTCCGATAATATTGGTATAAATTTTGATGGCTCTCTTCTACTTCTGGTTTATATACGTTTCCTCATCAGACTTCTTTCAAGACAATCTTGTTCGAATTGGATCCGAACTTAGGATGTCCACAGCACGAACCAATGGTTAAACCATTAGGTCACGTGTGTGCCGGGTTAACTCATTGGTGTTTTTTACTTTTCCTTCTTTCTTTCATGAAAAGCGAAATTAAATTTCTCTGGCAATATTCAAATCGTTTGACAGTAGTTTAAGTAGAAATAATTTATGTTGTAATTATTTCATATGGAGTTGTACTAAGTAAAATTTGGAAGCCACTAAACCAACTAGTCAAGTTTGAAGGATTGCTGTAATTAGATACATATAGGAGAAGTTCATTAACCATAACTTCAATGCAAGCATGGCAGCCTTTAGGGACCTACGCCACAAAGTGTCATTAGTTCAAATTTTGACTTTATAAAACACTAAAAATGGCTTCTTATAAAAAAAAATTTTCTCTATACGGTCATCATTCACGGAGAATATATCTTCGACATTGAAATGATGAGCTTAAAATTGTACTTACTATATCTGTAGATCACATGAAGCATAAATGGTGGAGGTGCAATGTAGCTTCATGGACAGGTGGTAAGTCATCAACGGATTTCACTTTGGTGAGCTTTCGTCAAGAAAATAAATCTTGTTTTCGTGAGTCCTTTAGAAGATCATCCTATAGCCTATCGTTAAATTTGAGCAATGAGGTAAAATATTTTTTTCGAGATTTATATTGATTTGCATTAGAGGGAAATATTAATCTTTATTGGTTTCGTGCTAAAATGTATATCTTTAAAACTACGCAACGGAATCGATCAGATTCAACTAATGCATTTACCATTACCAACTGTAAATATAAAATTTTACAAAAAGCCTGTTAAAAAATAAGATGAGTTTTAATATTTATCAAAAAATATTTATTTATTCATCAAATTCCTTCAGATTAAATTAAAAATTTTCAGTGACTGTAGGTGCGCTAGTGTGTCCTCTGTAAATAGTTTACATATCACTGACAACATGGCAGATATTTTTCCAAACATTTTAACTAATTCATTGAAAACATGCTACTCGGATAATCGTATACTTGAAACTAAGCAAATGAAGCGATAGTACGTACTTATACGAAATTTGAATGTTTGAGTAATTTGAATATATATACCATATATTTTTAACTGGCCTTATATGTATTATCTCGATACAACTCCCTTTCTGTTTCATATAATGAACTATTTACTTTGAGCCCATCGATTGACCAAATATTGAATATTACAGAAAGAGTGTTGGGCAAATTAAGTGGTCTTCTTTACATTCTTTTTGAATTTTTCTTTTGAGTTAGTCACCTAAGATTAATATAAGTCAAAGGATTTAATGAAAGTTTATAAATTGAATCAACAGAAGAAAACTGATTTACAGGACAGCCGTTTTGATGATCCCCGCCTTCAAAACTCTTTGGATTATTTGGCATAGCCAATGCAAAGAAGTGTACTGAAGAATTATACTTTATTTATACTTTTATATAACTTCATAAAAATACATAGATTTGTTTTTCGATGGAATCGCCACATGTATAAACATAAGAGTATTGTCGGGGTCCAATAATATCGATTACACTGTAGATACTGTATTGTCACACGAACTTTTTGCTGATTTTTAATTAAAAAAAATGGCAATCACATGCAGTTTTTGTGACACCCACATATTCCTTTGTGACCTTCTAAACGCTCCTTTGCTTGAATAACTTCATTTAGGCGACTGTATAACTATTGTATTCATTAACTTTCGTTATATGTGTATTAATTACTACGTAAGTATGCCACGAAAGTACCCCAACTACCCCGAGGTGTCTGCTATGTCTGCGGAGAATGAACTTTTAAACCTCAGCGCTGAAATTCCTCATAATTAATGCTTTTTAGACTATTTGTTTAATTTTTTGTGAGTAATCAAGATAAATTTTTGGTTCCACATAAATGATCTGTAAAGTAAAGTGTGTGGGCTTAACAACAACTTAGACATTTGACTTTGCTATACCAATAATTTGGACGCAACCAAGGAATCACAACAAATCAAAAAAGTGTAAAGAATAATTGAATAATTGAATAATTGAAATTATAATGTCATATAAAGCTTTGGGTTGTAATATGTCATAAAATATATGTGTTGGACTTTCATTTGGATTTCTTTCCGCAAATTTGGGTGCTGTGAGTGGCGACAAGGTGTGAGGTTCCATTAGGACATTTTCTTAATGGAGAAGAGTTATTAAGGGAAAGCCACATATTCACAAAAAATATAAAATATTTATTGCAAGTTAACCAATAAAATTTTTCTAAGTGTATTTTTATTTAATTTTTTATTTTTGAAAAATAGATGTTTTGATGTCACAATAAAATCTGATGAGTACATTTTTTTTCATTGATATATTATTGTTTGGTGGCTCTAATGCTTTCAAAATTTGATACAAGTTTTCATGTAACAAAAAAAATTTTAATTTTGATGACCAGTATTATTTGCAAGATTTACCAAATAATTTAATCGAGAAAAAGAAAAACTCTCTCTCCTCGCTAAGAGGATATTATTACCTATACTTAAGAAACGGGGTTCTACTACATCTCTTAAGTAAAGAGCAATTGAGATATATTGTGAGCATGCAATATTTTAGTTAGTCACAAAGCAGAAAGAAGTAAAGAGATAAACAGCAACAGACTCTTATGAAAGCCAAAAATCGAAAATTAATGTCAACAAATCAAGAGATTTCTAAACTCTAAAATGTTAGGGGAGTAACAATTAATACAAACGCAACTTGACAGTAGGAAAAAGCCGAGAATTGGAAAACCCATAAACTGACCGGTTGAAATGAATGCACCAACTGAAAAGTATTTTATATTAATTTTTTTTTTTTTTTTTTGCTTTTTATTTTATTATTTTTGGTCATTTCGACACTGATGCTGAATTAAAACTGTTTTTTTTTTTTTAGTATAACCATTTTTTCTTCACTTGCGCTAGTTATCGTAAGTTTTTTTTTAATGCCGAGCTTGTGTTAGCGTATTCACAGCTTCAATTCTGCTTTTGTAGTTTTTTTTATTTTTGGCATCTGTCTGCTATGTATATACAGATATATGTATATATGTATATATACTTCTACTTCTAGTTATGTTGTTGCTGGCTTTGCGACTTTAAAAGCAGTCGTAAGCTTTAAAGTAGAAGTCGGCGTTGTCGAATCTTAAACGTGTATACTGCTGATAACTTTTTTTGGATTTCGGCTAGAGTCAATATAAAGGGTCAAGTTGCAACGGGGATTCGCATTTAACAACAAGATTTTGATAAGCTAAGAAGTCTAAGAAGTGCTAGTACGCGTGCGTGAATCAAATAAGTAAACGAACATAAAGAAGAATAGCGCGTATATACATATGTGTGTAAATTAATTTTAACTAATTTTTGAAAAATAAATTCATAAACTTTTTTGTCAACATAAAAATTAAATAAAAATCTATAAATAAATATTTCCGGCATAATTAATAACTTTATTTGTTGAGAACGGCCATGTTTTCACAGATAACAACAAGTGTCAAGCAAATTTCGGTGGTTCATTGAACTATTATTTAATTGAATGAGGTGTGGTTGATTCCAGTGATTACGTATCTTATTCAAATATAATAGAAATTCACAAAGTGAGGAAGTGTTTATAGCGTAAATGCTAATGTTTATTATGCCATCGTGACAATATGGAACCTGTTGCATCAATTCAAAATAGTTTGGATGGAAAAAACTAAATAAAATTGCCTTAAATTTAAAAAAAAAAAACAAGAAATATTTATGTACTCATAAAAAACCATATGCCAAGAAGTTAAGCAGCAATTTATTCATATAAATAAATTAATAAGTAAAAGCAAGTTTTTTTTTATAAAATCTATTAAAAACTAGTTTGTTATATTTAAACAAGATGAAAATTTTTGCATCAGGATCAAAGAACGGACGTAAGTAAAAGAATTTTGTACATAAATAAATTAAGCTCATTTGAAAAATATACTTTAAAGAGTATAGAAAGAAGGAACAGTTTTAATTAAAATTTCAGATATATTAACCTATTCCTATAACCTTTGGCGTTTCAATGAATTTTACACTTTGCATAAATAAATTTAAAATTCATAAAAAAAGTTTTGAGAAAAAAGTCAAAGTGTTTGTCAAAATACTTGAAATGCTCGTGCTCGACTCGAACATTTTTTGAGTAATGAGCACTGAGCAGGCGTGCGAGCGCTCGTTGCTCAAATGCTCGCACTGCTCAAAAATGTTTGAGCAAAATCTTGAGCTCTATTTTCTACACGCCTTTTAAGAATTAAGAATTTCGAATTCAAAATATTTTACTTTTTGTATATTAAAACCTTTATTAAAGTAATTTCTGTTATGGTATTCATAGTATAAAATATTTGACAAGATTTAAGATGATTTAATATTTTAACAGTAAGCTAAAGGAAAATTTAAATGAAAACAAGAAAAACTGCTGTCTTCGGCAGAGCTGAAGTTTTTATATCCTTCATGAAGATATAAAATTTCTTGTATTGAATTAATTCTCTCGGTTGAAAAATCGGTTGTCGAGGACTATCTTTTATAGTCATTTGATTTCGATGTTTTCCGGTAATAATATTTAGTCGAAGTTACGTATGTATATACCAAATTTCAGACTCGCATATACTTTTTGAAACCTGAAAAATCGTTCATAGGTTATAGTGATCCGATCTGACCGGTTCCAACAAATAATCGTATAAATTTAAAAATGCATCTGCGTACCAAGTTTGCTTGAAATATCTCAAAAGCTGTAGGACTAGTTTGCCCTCACTCAGACGGACAAACGGTCATGGCTAAATCAATGTAACTGGTCGTTCTCATCCGATCGCTATACATTTTAGTGGGCTTATCTGTTTTTGGTACTTACATACTGCGGACCAAAGTTAATATATCATTTCATGTACATAAATTGGACTTTTTTTTATTATTTTCTTATCTTTAGCTTATAGTTAACTCATTATTAATAATAAATTTTATAATTTAGACCGCAAAAAAAAATAAAAGAATTTTTTAATTTTATCCTTGCAGAGATCTTATGCTAGGTTTAGCACTTACTTAGACATGAAGTGAGTGATATAAAAATTACCCTAAAACTAAGTTTTGAAAAATATACTTCAAAGAGTATAGAAAGAAGGAACAGTTTTAATTAAAATTTCAGATATATTAACCTATTTTTAGGGAGTTTGTAATATTATCGAAGTGAATTTGGAATATGATTTTCTACTAGAGCTTTAGGGCTTATAAATATCTGAAGCTTCAATGAATTAAATTTATTAAAACCAATAAAAAAAATTAAAAAGATTTTAATTCACTATTTCTAATAATAACATTAAAATATATTTATATTTTTTTATTCAAATCCAAACATTCTTCTATAGAAAGAAGATAATAAGGGAATATAATTATTCTATTTGACAACTAGATGACTCATCAATATTTCGTCTTTTATATTTCACAATTCATAAATTTTTCCAAACTGTCATAACAGAAAGTTTGATTACGTAAATAAGTTTTTGAATTAAAAGTTAAGTAAGTAAGTTTAGAAGGTAGCATACATAACTATAATAAAATGTGGAAATTTTAGTATATAATTCTGAAGAAATCAAGTAAAAGATTCAATGTTATACAAACACAAATGACATATAATATTCACGAGCCTTAGCTCATTTTCTCATAGCCATTATATTTTTTACTTTATTTTATTTTAATTTAATATGCTTGATTTTATTTTATATTATTTTACTTAATTTAATTTTATATATTTTGTTTTATTATTTAATTTAATTTAATTTTTTTAAATTTAATTTAATTTAATTTAATTTGATATTATTTTACTTTTATTATAAATTATTTAATTTTTATTATTTTATATATTTTGTTTTAATGTGACTTAATTAATTTCATATGACTTCATATGGATTTAATTGGCTGCTTGAGTTTTTATGCTTCGAATTAAAGTTAATTAAAAACTATTTAATTTTAAACTATTGAGGAAATTGAAATTAGGACTCTTTAAAATGATTAAAAAAATTTGGTGAAATAAATAAGGTGCAAAAACATTAGCGAGGTGTATTTATGATACTTATTTCTGTTTGTTAAGTAAATGGCTTAATAAATAAATAAAATTATCTCATCCGAGTCAAATAATGACTAATCTTGATTTTTGAAGACTTGTTAGGTAGGCATTTATCATTTACGATGAGGTCGCGGTGCAGACTTTGTACAAGTACACTATCAAATTTTACCGTTATTCTCGAAAACTTTTATTTTGCAATATACGGAATTTTAACGAATGTTGGTTGTGACGTCTAAGTAAAAAATAAAATATGTCAACATATTAATGCCAAGGTCAATGCAACCGAAAAAAAAAACTCAACAATATTACGGCCATAGTCACAAGAAAACTTGATCTGATAAAAAAGAAAAAACTGAAGTTTAATAGTTATGTATATTTATGTATCTCTACATAGATGAATTGTGTAATTGTTTACAAACAATGACAGAGGTAGAGAGTAAGTGATAAGCGATATTATCAAAATAAGCGTACGAAAATGATTAAGACAAATACGTGAAAATTTTTAAACGATTTTACGAAAATCGCTGTATAAACATGTGTATGTACACACAATCAGAGGTAAATTGCGGGCAGAAAGAAAAAATGCTCTAAATTAACAAATAATACAAACATGAATGTATACGTATTATAATTTAGGTTTATATGTATTTCTGACGCTTTGTAACCGCTGAAGTGATTTTCGGCCGAGCTCCTCCTACAATTCGTGATTTTTGCGATTTGATGTTTTTACCAACAAATGGAAATACCTACAGTATATTCTAAGCCGCCTCGGAAGGGCCAATGGATTGTATGTCAGAAATACACTCGGAGGGCTCTTGACATTCCCTGCCGAGGGACGACCGCAAGTAGAAAAATAAATTTTCTATAAGTTTGGATGTTGGTCGAACCTGGATTTGAACCCAGGCATTCCGAATGGTGGTGCACAACACTAAAAACTTCGCTATTGCGGCCGCCTAATTTATACATCTGGTTATATTTACATATTTCCAAAATAATGCAAAGGAGAACTGAAAAATACAACAAATAGTCTATAGTATATATACTATCCTATCTGACACTGAAGAAGGAAGGAAGTAAATAATGAGGAGTGAGCAAAAAATTATCACAAGAAAAAGATGGAAGCAGATCAAAATTATAAATATGTTTGAATAAAATCGATTGAATAATAGCAAAATAGTTGAAACTGCTTGAAAATAACATCACGTTTATGAGCAAACTGCTTCTTAATGCATATGTCTGAGCTCTTAAAAAATATATATGCAAATAAGCAAAAATTGCGACAAAGCTGATATGGGCCCATGTGCATACGTGGCGTTGGCAATGAGTGTTGATGATAAATCTTTAGCGAGATTAACAAATGCAAATGAATAAATAATAGAAATTTGGTATTTATTGGCTTGTCTAATTAGATTTTTTGATTGAATTTGAGTTAAATAAAATTATTTTAAAAGTGAAACATACTTAAAATGTATTATTTATTTCGAAATTGGTATGGTCAGAATATCGAAACTGCTTCAGTAAAAAATGCAAAATAAATTCAGACTTAATGGTTCTCATCGAAATAGTATTGTTTTAAAATTAAAATAAATATTGTTATAAAGTGAAAATAAATTATAAAAATTTTAAATCTTTTTCATTTAAAGAGAAATAGGGTGATTAAAATTAAATGGTAATAGTTTCATGTCACAATTTATATTAAGTAGTTGTATGCCAAAATTCCGGCAGAAACTATGTTTTAGAAATCAAAAACAAATTATTGTTTTCTACAAAATAAGCCAAATTTCTTTTTATATATGTATATTTCATTACCTGAGTAAGTGCAAACAAAATCTATTTATTTGTTTTGACTAGTAGACACAGTGGCGGACAAAAGTCTAAATACACCCCCTGTATTCGTTGCTCAGAAAGTACTATCACGTTGCTGAAAAATGTAGGTATACAGTTTTATCTTAAATCCTTTTCTAATCACATGTATTAAAACAAATCCATTCCTTAATATAAAATAAAACACTTATGGTGGAAAGCGCAAAAATATCCTTTACAAAAGCCTACATACACCACGGGTTTACCAACAGATATGTACTTATAGATGTTGTGTTGTTGTGGCAGATAGGTACCCATTTTTACTAATTTTTAAAATTATGTTTTCTAATTTGCTAGTATTGAATTTAGTGGTGGTTTAAACACATTAACATAAACAATTGCTCCGCGAAATGAAATATCCGTTGACGTAAGAGTCTTGGTTATTCAGCACAGAAAAGAGAAGAAATCGTATGGTGAAATTATATTCTGAATTAAGTGAATGATGATCTTAAAGTTTCTGCTCCAAAAGTAGCCGAAAACATCGCAAGCTCATCACGAAAGTGTGTCCATTTAAGAACAACTCGAAGAGCTCTGAACGATAACGGCTTCCAGAGCAGAACGCCACGCAAAAGGCCTCATATTTCTGAAAAAAAAATCGTAAAGTTCGCTTGGAATTGGATTTTTGGCAAATTCGAAGCTCAATATATTCGGCAGCGATGGAAGAGCAAAAATTTGGAGAAAAGAAAACACTGCACTTAACTCCAAAAATATAGCAACAATAATGAAGCATGGTGGTGGCAACGTAATGGTTTGAGGAGCGGTTGCGTCATCTGGAGTTGGCAAGCTTGTTTTTTTTTTGAGGGAAATATTGATCAGTTGATCGATGACTTATATATTGATGGAAGCTAATCTGAAGCATTTGGTGGACAGTTAGGAGCTTGGCGCAGGCTGGATCTTTGTTAAGGATTGATTGCTTTATCATGCTCCAAGGCAACTATACACACTACTTCAAAGCGCAGATAATATTGTTATTGAATATGTCTGGGAGATTTTAGAGCGAAAAATTAGAAAAAATCAGATTTCCAGCTCAGCATTACTCAAAGAACGTCTTAATGAGGCTTGGGACAGTATTACTCTTTCAGAATTGTCAAATTTAGTAGCTTCTATGCCACGACGACTTCAAGCTGTTATTGATGCGAACGGTAGAACAACTAAATACTAAAAAGATCATGTTACCTGATACTAACCAAAGTTTTTGCGCTAAGATAAGTTATGTATATATTGTAAGTAGACTGTTGTCAATGTTGGATTTACGCTTTTTTGTACTAGCTTTACTATTTTATGTTAAAAAATAATTTTTTGCTGTTTTCTATGATAATGTAAAATAGTTGAAATAAACTGTATCATTAAATTTACCAATAAATCTTTTGGACTTTAAATTCAACCAAAACAGGGATGTATATAGATTTTGTCCACCACTGTATGTGGTTATATTCTTTGGAAATGCTATACATATATAAGTACATTCGTTAGTCCAACTGGACATGTGTATATTACCTAAAAACTGTAAATTTCCTTTAATGTGCAGTTCCTATGAATTAAAAAAAAAAACAATTATTTAATCTACAATTTACGGAATAATTTCACTTTATTTATTTCCCTTTTTTGCCTATATTCGTATGACAATGCTCGCGACGTAATTTTGGCACTTGATTATGTTAGGAAAACCATTCGTAAGCTTCTCCTAATTAGCATATCCATTTACACATAAATTTATATTCGTTAAAAATTCTAATAAAAATTAAAAACCCCGGGAATTTATTATTTTATACTCACACTTTTTGTACGCTAATTATGCTTTGATTTTATTTTTTTATAAAAACTATAACTAGTTTTTTTGATTACTAATTAAGTTAAAGATTTTTACATTTTTCGTAAGCTCGTTTTGGGTAAAACTTCAACAAAGTATTGTTCTAAACTTTTTAGTTTACTTTACTTTTTTTAAGTTTTTAATACATTTGTCATAACTTGTCTGCTAATTTAATAGAAATAACACCCGTTAAATGGACGTAGATTATTTATTTGACTATATAATTTTAAAACCAACAACATAGTATATTTTCAGCTTACACGTATAAATAAACAATCAGGGGCGGATCTAGTTGGGGGAATGAAAAATGAGATATTTAAATATATAAATAAATGCAGTCAAATAATGTGTTTAAAAAGATATTCAATTATGCATTGAATTTTGGGGTTTTTTTTTGTAAAGATCGTACATAATTGGGATTTAATTTTTCGCAATCCCTAATAAATGTTTCGGCATCCGCCGCTGACATATATGTTTATATATATGTACCTATATATGTACGATTATTTAGGGGAAATACATGCCTGTACGGGTATTAACAGTTTATTCAAGTAAAAAATTCTACTTATTTAAATGACTAGAAATTTGTGCGATTTTCAAGCGATGGGCACTTTGATGGTTCATTTATTTTATATGGTTTTTTATTTCTTTTTTGGTTTATAAAGCAAATTTTATTAATTTTGTTAAAAATTTATGTAAAAATGTTGAGTGTTCACGTTTCTACTAATTCAATGATCTAAGGGATTTTATTTATTCTATATTTGAAGAATTAATAATTTTATCGATAAAATTTAATTAAAAATAATAATAGCTGCCTTTCAATTACATTTTTATTAATATATTTATATTTGAAAAAACTGTACACCCTATACAAATATTTTTACGTACTTATTATTATCTTTAACTATTCATAAGAAGGTATAAAAAGAAAAAGTTGTTAATGGTATTCTTCTAAATAAGCTTCTGAAATAAAATATATGCAAATACATATGTATATGTAAAGTTAGTGAGTTGAGATCTATCTGACGGAAACGGAATATTCTCATACCTTCGCTAATTGATTCGAAATATATTTGGAGTTATATTTACTTATTTATGTATTGTCCATAATTTTGTATTTTTGCACGTTGTTGTCGTAAATTAATCACTATTCGTTGCCGACGAATTCTAATGGAAAAACCCTTTCGTTTTCAAAGCACAAAAGAACATATAGAAATTTCGCGCATACCATGGGTTGATAGAAATTTCCATAATTTTGCCTTAAAGTCATTATCTTCCGTCTTCTTCAATCAAATATGGCCAAAAAGTTTAACGCCTGTCAATCTAGTTACATATGTTGATATCAGGAGTTACTTTTTATTAATAACGTAATCATTACATTTGAAATTCAGTTCTTTGATACTATGACCTTTGCGGCCAAAAATACAAGTAGTTAACAATCTCCGATTTCGGTGTCATTCGTTATAGGTATCTCATATATTATAATTTTGAAAACTGCAAGAGGCAGCTTGCTTACGATATGGCCAAAAAGCGTTGACGTCTTATATGACAACTGCTTTACCTTGAATTGAAATGAACCTCCATTTAGTACTACAAAAACCTACAGGTCTATGTAAGGGTCTATAACGAAATCCCAACACACAAAGTCCTGAAATACAAAATCCCGAAACACATATTGCAGATAAGACACCGTCGAGGCAAAAAAATATCCCGACAAAAAACAGACATTTTTAAATTATTTTTATACTTCGTCTGGATTATATACCTCGACTTCCACTGAAAACTCATGCATACAAAATACGTAGATATGTGGTATAAATTTCTTAATAAACTAATAATAATCAATAATTGATTGCCACATGCATCCATTCACATCAAAGTTAAAATTTTTTGCATCAAATAAAATTTTTAAACGATCTTAAGGGATGCTATCATAACTTTATTACGAATTTCATTCTAAAAAAAAAAGTGTTCCTACTCTCAAACAAGAATTTTTAAAATGTTTGGCTCCTCAGTTGTGCTTAATATATGTAAAACGTTCCCTTCGGAAGCTGCTTAGATTAAACTATAGGTCAATTTGTTTGAAAAACACCATATACCTAAATCATAGTAGGAGCCCGGCCAAAAATTGTTTCAGTGGTTATAAAATATATATATACATACACACATATTATATAAAGGGTGTTTTTATGGAGGTATAGAACTTTAAGTTGCAATAAAACAACGATGGATTATTCGATTGACATGAATTTTATTTATCCGAAAGATAATCTTGTGGCATTACATTTTAAATATGATTTCTGGCATATGACCGCCACGGCTGGCGCGGATGTAGTCCAATCTGGACGTCCAATTTTCGATGACTTTTTCCAACATTTGTGGCTGTATATCGGCAATAACACGGCGAATGTTGTCTTCCAAATGGTCAAGCGTTTGTGGCTTATCCGCATAGGCCAATGACTTTACATAGCCCCACAGAAAGTAGTCTAGCGGTGTTAAATCACAAGATCTTGGAGGCCAATTCACATGTCCAAAACGTGAAATTAGGCGGTCACCAAACGTGTCTTTCAATAAATCTATTGTGGCACGAGCTGTGTGACATGTTGCGCCGTCTTGTTGAAACCACATCTCCTGGACATCATGGTTATTCAATTCAGGAATGAAAAAGTTAGTAATCATGGCTCTATACCGATCACCATCGACTGTAACGTTCTTAGTTATAAAGCGCACCAATCAGTCAGTTTTTCTGGATGTAACGGTGTTTCAACATACACTTGAGGATTACCTTCACTCCAAATGCGGCAGTTTTGTTTGTTGACGTAGCCATTCAACCAGAAGTGCGCTTCATTGCTAAACATCGCTAAAATGGACATAGTGCGCGATCCGTTTTCCGCACAGAACTATTATTTTCGAAATAAAATTGCACTATTTGCAAGCGGTTTTCAGGCGTGAGTCTATTCATGATGAATTGCCAAACCAAACTGAGAATAAATCACTTGACAGCTGTTAAATCGGTCGGCATCTTGAAAAGTTATGCCAACTTAAAGTTCTATATCTCTATAAAAAACACCCTTTACATATATTTTATGTATAAATGTACATATGTGTATGGTGTATTTTGTAGGCCATATATATACTACAAATTTTTAATGTTTTAGTATCGTAAAATGACGAAAAATTTTAATAAAAACGAAAAGTTACTTATTTAGTTCTGTCGGCATAAAGATTTGTCGGGATTTTGTATTATGGGGATTTTGTATTGTCTGGATTTTATCTGTACTTTGTTTTGTCGGGATTTCATTATGTCTGTGATATGTAGCACCAGCATTGTGTCTTGCCTGGATTTTTAAAATTATCTTTACTACAGTTAATGGTAGATTTTGCAAGTTGGAATTATGGAGTGCATCCGTTATTATAACCTAACCTGACTTAAAATATGCATACCAGAAATGTATACTTCAAAATATAAGAATATTTGCAATAATTCATAACTTTATGCGGCCGCAATAGCCTTGTGTACTACAATTCGGAAGGCCTGTGTTCGAGTCCTGAGTTGAGCAACATCCAACATTATAGAAAATTATTTTTTCTAATTGCATGAAATAAAAAATCCTTATAAAAGTCTATTGGCCGTTCGGAGGCGTCTAAGAATAAATTGTAGGTTCCTCAATTTGTTGGTAAAAATATCAAGACGAAAAACCACAAATTGGAGGAGGAGCTCGGCCAAAAATCCCTTCAGCGTTCAGAACGCGCCAAATGATATTTTATACCATCACATAATTGTACACTAAATACAAAAGAGACAAATAAAAAATGCTAATCCTCAGCATCGTATTTTATAATCAAATTAAGTTTCACTAAGATATGTATATATGTAGATGCTCCGCTGAAGAAAATAATTGCTTATTTTATTGCTATTATTTATGTAAAGGGTGATCCAAGTAGAGGTACTTTTTTCAATAGCCTTTTTTGACGGATCACGCCAGCCGAGACTCAGCATTCATTATTGGATAAAACTCGGTCGAAAAGACCAGGCCCAGTATGCAGTGAAGAAAATATAGCGGGCATAGCTGAGAGTATAGTTGTTCGGAGAACATTGCGAGAGTGACAGTCCTTGGCCGGATAAAAATCTGGGTCGTTCTGGTATAAAGACCCGACTGTCGCAGGAACTGTGGATTTTAGTCGGCTCTTATGACAAGCATGCCTTACCGCGGGTAAATTCTTGAACCCCTAACCCGCAGGGGGTAGCTGAGAGTGTACTCGAAGACCGTTGAGAGTCGATTCGGCGCCTTTCGCAGCAACTCGGATTGACGTATGTAATGACTTGGCACATTTTACGTCGAGATCTTAATTGAAAGCATACAAAATACAGCTTGTGCAAGAACTGAAGTCACTCGACCTTTCCAAGCGACATCGCTTTGCTCTATGGGCTTTTGAAAAGTTCCAAGATGATCCAACGTTTTCGAGCCAAATTTTGTTCAGCGATGAGGTCCATTTCTGGCTCAATGGGTATGTAAACAAGCAAAATTTCCGCATTTGGGACGAAGAGCAACCTGAGAAATTCAAGAGCTGCCATTTTATCCAGAAAAACAACGGTTTGGTGTGGTTTGTAGGCAGGTGGAATCATCGGTCCATATTTCTTCAAAAATGATGCCGGTGAGAACGTAATCGTCAATGGCAACCGTTATCGCACCATGATAACCGACTATTTGATGCCTGAAATTGAAGCTCGTGATCTGCGCGACACTTGGTTTCAACAAGACGGTGATACTTCCCACACATCGCATGAATCAATGGATTTATTGAGAGAGCAATTCGGTGAGCAGATAATTTCACATTTTGGGCCGGTCGATTGGCCACCAAGATTATGTGATATCACACCGTTAGACTTTTTCCTTTGGGGATATGTAAAGTCTAAAATCTATGCGGACAACCCCGCTTCGATTCAGGTCTTAGAGCTAAACATCTCGCGTGTCATTTGTCAGCTACCAACCGAAATGCTCGAACGAGTCATCGAAAATTGGTCTCAATGGATGGACGATCTGAGACATAGCCGCGGCCAGCATTTGAAAGAGATAATTCTCAAAAAATAAATGCCAAAGAATGCTCTTTCAAATGATAATCAACATTCACCATTAAATTAAAATTTTCTGTGTTTTTTTCTTTAAAAAATTAGGGAACCTCGAAATGGATTACCTAGGCCCAGCAGACGTTGTTTTTGAATATTTTTTTTTTAAATTGTATAATTTCTTTGCAAGGAAGAATTCATTATAAAATGGAAATTAAATGAATAAATGCTTTTGATTTTTCGGTTCTCGTGCTTTCGTACCTTCTTCGAACCATTATTTGAGGTTCGCAAAAATTTAGTTCCCATTTTTTACGCATTGTAACCGCAAAATTATCTTAATTTTTCTATTTAAATAAATTTTCTAAAATTTTTGGATGTTGGTGGAAACAGGCTCAGGGCTTTAAATTTAATTAAATGTTTTGAACTATATCTTTTATTGCATCCATTCAGTTTGATTCCCATATTGTAATATATAATTTATTAATTATTATAACAATTTTTTTAATATGCAACTCTCGTTAACATCTTTTTCTCTCTGTAACTCTTTCCTTCTGTAATTTTCTCTCTCCTAACTCTCATCAGCAAAAAATTTACGAATGTGTTGTTCTCACCTATGATATAAGTTTTTAGTTCGAATATTCGTTTTCCATTGGCTAAATATGATTTAAATACAGAAGACTCTACGAAACTGAGAAATCGTGGCTTACTATTTTTGGTAGCTAAAATATAATATTTTGAATACATAAGACATTTTACTCATACAAAATAAACTAATATATATAAATCGGTCGAATTTTTATGGGCAAACTTTCCAAATAAAAATGAAACACGTGCTGATTTATATAAAAGATTAGAAGAAAATAGAATGAGAATTTTTCTTAAATATATAGAAAATTTATGTTTTAATTTTTTGGTGCAAGAAACTCGTGTTTTGGCTTATTAAGTGGTTTTAGTGACGGTATTACTTCTATTCTAATTAATTTTTTTTTGTTTAAAATAAATATACTCGTATAAATTCAAACTCCAATGTCAGTTTATATTTAATACTAGACATTCATGACATAAATATTTAATTAACGCATTATTCAAATTAAATAGTTAAGTGTAAGAACTTTAACTAAGACGAATTAACTTTTTTAAATATCGAATTCTCAATGAATTTAAAATTAAGATATTTCAATAATTTTATTTAATTTCAAATCACTCGGGCATGGGTAAAGAGTTGTGAGGGAGATTCCCAACTGCTTAGCCTATATGTAGACTATGGTAATAAATATTGAAAAATCTTTTCGAGGTTTTACATAAATTTTAAATTAATATTGTAAACAAGAAGAGTTACAAAAAATTACGCAATTGATTAAAAAACACGTTATGGAATACATTATTTCATTCAACGGACGTGACAAAATGAAACTTACAAGTATATATGTGTAGTATGTTCATTAAACTTACAAAATTATACACATACGGGTGATAACCATGAAGCCTTCTAAAAAAATACATACAAAATTTAAAAAAGTTAAATACAGTAACTATTTCCCAAAACTGTTTTTATCTACTATTTATAAAACTTTAATACCGGTTTTTTCTAACTCTTAGCAACAATACAACTACGAACATACTTACATATATACATAGGAGTAACAATGTGCTGTTTTCAGCTGATATCTATTGGCTTAAATGTAAACAAACCGCACGTGGCAACAAACCAATAACAAGCTGACCAGCCACCAACAACAAATCAGCAAAAAACTAGCGAGCGTGAGAGCAAACGGCAACTAACTGTTACCTGTTGTTAGCGAAGATCTTCTCTCATTGTTGTTGTTGCTTCTGTTGTCAATTCATGTGAACGAGTTTTCTTGTAACTAAGTAACCAACTACCTCTAATGGTGTTTAGTCAGTTTTAGAATAAAATAATATTATCCAATTGGCAAGTGCTGAGTTGTGTTGGCAAAACGATAGGTTGTTGTCACAACGATCGCTGTGAATGAGCAACTTTTGCTTTTTTTGTGCAGTTTCTACACGCTCTCACAGTCATACTACACAACTGACCATTAGACACAAATGGTCTGCAATTTTGTTAGTCTGGTTTTTATAAAATTGCAAATTTTTGTGCAATACTTACACATGATTGGCACTTTTCCGGATTTTGTATGTACCAAAACGAAAAAAATTGAGTTTTATGAGATATTTGATTTGATTTTTCATGTATTTGAGCAATTACTTTGAATGCTTGTTAATGACTGACATTTGAAATTTTAATGGGGGTTGCAATATATATATGCCAACCTGTTAGTTTTTTAATTAAATAAAACTTAATATGCTTTAATGATCCCTTAAATTGACTAGAGGTGAGTTTTTGGAACATGGAGCCTCAAATTGACGTAAGTTCAATCCAAAACGTATGTAAAGGGAGTTTTTTTATAGAGGCATAGAACTTTAAGTTGGCATTACTTTTCAAGACGGCGACCGATTTAACATCTGTCAAGTGATTTATTCTCAGTTTGGTTTGGCAATTCATCATGAACAACGCTTGCAAATAGTGCAATTTTATTTCGAAAATAATGGTTCTGTGCGGAAAACGTATCAGAACAATTAATTCGATTAACCATGGAACGTTTTCGCACCACGTTTACTCTTATTGATAACTCGCATCCCCAGAGACGCCGTACGGTGCGTACAGAAAAAGCTATTGCTGCAGTAGAGCGTAGCACTGAGGAAGACCCGAATGAGTCCATCCGTCATCGAGCACAGGAATTGGATCTGTGTCCATCCACTTTATGGAAGATTTTGCGGAAGGATCTTAGTTCGCGTGCTTACAAAATCCAACTCGTGCAAGAATTGAAGCCAAACGATCATCAAGTAAGGCGTAGATTCGCCGAATGGGCCCAAAACGAGATTACCGTTGTTCCCGATTTTCATAAGCAAATTTTGTTTAGCGATGAAGCGCACTTCTGGTTGAATGGCTACGTCAACAAACAAAACTGCCGCATTTGGAGTGAAGGTAATCCTAAAGTGTATGTTGAAACACCGTTACATCCAGAAAAACTGACTGTTTGGTGCGCTTTATGGGCTGATGGAATCATTGGTCCGTACTTTTTCAAAAACGATGGTGGCCAGAACGTTACAGTCGATGGTGATCGGTATAGAGCCATGATTACTAACTTTTTCATTCCTGAATTGAATAACCATGATGTCCAGGAGATGTGGTTTCAACAAGACGGCCACAAATGTTGAAAAAAGTCATCGAAAATTGGACGTCCAGATTGGACTACATCCGCGCCAGCCGTGGCGGTCATATGCCAGAAATCATATTTAAAATGTAATGCCACAAGATTATCTTTCGGATAAATAAAATTCATGTCAATCGAATAATCCATCGTTGTTTTATTGCAACTTAAAGTTCTATACCTCTATAAAAACACCCTTTATATGCTGTTTTCTTTTCGACTTTCTCCGTCTCTAACGTGTTTATTTCTCAAAATTGTTTCCTATTATCTAGCAAAAGTGCGACACTTTCTACACTTTTCAACATTATCTGCACTTTTCAGGATGCCAGAAAACTTAATTTCAATTTTAAAATTTTAGTAATGGTATTAAATGACAACATCTTGGAGGCCGATCAATGTCACAATATCTTGAAATAATCGTATCTCCAAACCTTTCTCGCAATAATTCAGTTGTTGCACGTGCTGTGTGACACGTAGCCCCGTCTTGTTGGAACCAGATGTTGTTAAGATCAACTTCTTCCAATGTTGGCCATAAAAGGTTGGTTATCATCGATCTATACCGCTCTCCATTGACAGTAACGGTGCTATCAGCTTAATTTCGGAAGAAATACGGACTGATGATCCCACTAGACCAAAAACTACACCAAACTGTCAATTTAGGTGAATGTAATGGTTGTTTATAATAATTTTCTTCGCACTAGAATCGACAGTTTTGTTTATTTACCGCACCACTCAGATGAAAATGAATGTCATCGGAGAAGACGATTTTCTTAAAAAAATCGTTATCGTTTTCAAGTTGCTCCAAGGCAAAATCAGCAAATTCACGACGTTTATGATGATCTATGGATGAAATAGTAAACATTACTGAATATAACGAAAAAAAAAGACAGATCATGACATATTAAAAGTGGCCAAAACGACACTTAAAAATCATATCATCCCTATTGGAAAACCCGTTATGTATATGTATCACTGGCGGCTGCAGTAGCCGAGTGAGTAGTATTGCGTACTGCAAACATCAAGTTGTAAAAACCACAAATTGGAGGAGGAGCTCGGCCAAAAACCGCTTCAGCGGTTGCCAAGCTTTGAAATAAATAGTAAAATAAAAAAAAAATTTTTTAAGATGTTTTATAATAATTCAAACCTATTCGTATCCAAAAAATCTACACTGTAAATCAATTATAACGGAAGTAACTAAAATGAAGCAATTGCGACACCTCCGAGTGTATCTCTGACGTGAAATCAAAAGCTCCTCATTAAAATTCCTCAGTTAGGACGCGTCTTAGAATAAAATGTCCCTACATTTGTTGAGTGGGTTACCTTCCGAACGGCAGTATGAAATGTTAACAATTACTGCAACCGCAAGACGATGTCAAATAAACAGTCATAATATATTTCTACCGATTTAAAGCGATCTTTAGAAGCCTCGACTCAGGTACTCATTTCTCACAAAATCGACGGAGAAATGTACACACGTCATTAAATCTTCTGACCTTTGCTTGTTTTAAAACTAATACGATTTTCCCATCTTAATGAAATAGAACGGATAAGTATGAAGCTTCCGTGTTTGCGAGCTTTAACAACTTTAAATACTATGTATCAGCATATATTGAACTAGTGATCTGCAAGGCACGGCACTTCTCCTCCTATCTTTTAAGAATTATAGTTGCTACAATTAGTATTTATATTATGCTACTATGAAAATAGAATTCGATAAAGTATTAAGTCTAGACATTTTTATTCTAATTTTTGTAGAATAAATTGAATAAATTTTAAATTAACTCTCATTCAATTTATTACCATTTATTGGAATGCGCTCTGTCGCGCGATAATTTGCATATACGTACATATTTAATTATGTTTAAATTTTTGTTAAATAAGAAACGTATAACCGCTGTGACAAATAAATGCCTAACAGTTATGCTATTTTTTCTAAGTCGAGTGGCTTAATCGAAAGTCATAATTCTTTAGTTGGAATGCGTCTTATTCCGGAAGTGATTGCTGAAGGTATTACACTGTACCAGCAAAAAATCGCAATAATGCAAAATTATGTTCCAAAATGCAGAAAATGTTAAAAAATCATAAAATTCAGCAATCTAAAATTAAAATAAAATTTAGTTTAGTTTACTTTCGTATGTTTTAGTTTTTTTTTATATATATTTCTTACATTCTTTGTTTTGTATGCATTGCTTACTATGCCCAACTGAGGCTTGACAGTCATTGTCACTGTCAAGTTCAAAGCAATTGTGACTTTTTGCAGTTTTGCTTGTTCCTCACCTGACCAATGACTCATATGAAACCATATGTTAATAACAATGCAAAGAGCAGCAACAAACAGGGTACTTATAGGGTAGGGCTAAATACTGATGACTAGGAAAGTATTGTCCACAAAATAGATAGAGAGTGGAGTGAGTTCACATAGTTCCGGATTGTGAGAGCTTACATCCAGACATCTCAACTTTGGTTTCAATATTAATATATGGAGACACAGTTAAATTAACTCGCCTCACTTTTCTGCGGAGTTTCGCTTTTGCTTGTTTCTCACCTGACCAAAGACTCATATGAAACCATATGTTAATAACAATACAATGAGCAACAACAAACCGGGTATCTTATAGGGTAGGGTTAAATGCTGATGTCTAGGAAATTCTTGTTTACAAAATCGCTAGAGAGATATTGAATGCATAACATTTTTTGGCGATTCTTAATTTTCCCCAGTCCGAGCAGCCATTAAAGTGGAGTAAGTTCACATAGTTCCGGATTGTGAGTGCGACCGATTACAGAGCTCACATCCAGACATCTCAACTTTTGTTCCAGTATTAATATATGCAGACACAGTTAGATTAATTCGCCTCGCTTTTCTGCGGAGTTTTATATATTCATATGTATTTGACAAACTTGATATACCCCACGTACAGAACAGACGGGTATAAAAACAAAATACAACCATATAAGGTATGTGGGTCAAGTTTGTTATCACAAGAATTTTTGTTTTTATATTTTGTTTTTGCGCATAGATTTGGCAAAAAGGAAAAAATTTGGGAAGAATAATTTGTATATTTTTTTGCTATATATAAATTTCATTCTAAATATAAAATAAATATACATATGTATAACAAATATATTTTATTTTATATTTAATTTAATTTAATTTAATTTTATTTTATTTAGCCATATAGCTTCTTCTCTTCTTTTAAATAAAATAAGTCTTTTTTATTTATTTATTTTTGTCTCTTACAATTTCCTTAATGGATGGAATGTTTTTTGCTTTCATAAAAAACGTGTTTTTTCCGGTTTCGTATTCACAATAATTGGTTTCTGATATTGGTTGACGACTAAAATTTTATTGTTTCGGTTGTGCTCACCTTTATCATTACCAACGAAACAAGTCAAAAGAAATCAGGCAGATGCAGTATACAAAGACAAGCTTTAAGTTGAAAAAAAAACCCATTAATAAATTGCTATGAACTTGAACTTCATTGAATGGAAAATGATACAAAAAGGAAATGCATATGAGTTGTCATTGAATAAGGAATTACGCATGCGCAGATCCATGAAAGAATTTCTGAACTTAAAGATTCTTTCTACATAAGAAATTAAAACCTTTGCAGTTATATGAGATTATGTAACCAAAATGGTTATCCCATTTTTAAAAAGAACTGGTTCTGTTTATAGTTATTGAGCTTATTTTCCGCATTTAATATATTTTAAGGAAACTGGTTAATTAATTATATCTAGATATATAAATATACAAATTTAAAATAAGGAAGGGTTAATGTCTTGATGACTCATTCAAAGAGAAAGTCTAGATAAAGAGTCGATGCAGAGTATTTTTTTCTAGACCTGTATATATGCATATATATGGATGTTTAAAATTGATCCCTAAATAAAGTTTAACATATTTCAAAATGGGTTCTTCTTAATTTATAATAAAAATAAAAATTTATCTCGTTTGTTTGCAAAGAACGTTAAATTTTTTGTGCACCACTTTGGAGAAGAAGTAGGTTTTCATTTTTATAGGTTGGATTACTGTGGAAGTTCGGCACCTCACCCGATCCCCATTCGCAGAATTGAGGAAGAATTCTGGCCAATATCATCCCCGGCACGAACATACATAGTTAGTTTATTTGCTGTTCAACGATCTTTATGAAGATCGCCATATAATTGTTTGTCAATGTCTTGTTGGACAAATTATATGTATGTTATAAGTTCTGAATCCTCTACGTCATATCTTCTACTAAGTTTCAACTATATCAAAATAGATACTTTCTCTTCACCATGAAATTTACAGTTACGGAACACGTCCCTTGTCGAAGCTTGAGTACCAAGAAAATATTTTTGGCAGCGATTTTGAACTATCAAAAGTGCTAAAATGAGTATTACATACTAATTATCAGCATTTCATTTTCTTTGCAAGAGCAATTAGATTTTATATTACAAAAAAAAATTTCAAACAAGATTAAGATAGATGAGATAGTGTTTTTGTTTACAGAGAACAGTGATTACATGTGGAACATTGTTACTTTTGTATCTTATTTTGTTTTCCAAAACCAAATAAAGTGATTCGTTTCTCTCTCACAAAATAGTATAGAACATAGTTCCAACTCAATCAAAACGAATAATGTTAAACTATTAAATTTAGTACACTTTATTTTCCCTTATTATTTTTGATTCACTTAAATTTTTTGATTTTTATTTTGTTAGTTTTTATTTATTAATTTCTTGTTTCTCTTTCACTCTCCCTCTGAACTTTTGGGAATTGTTTGACTAATATACATATATTGAAACTTTACATTGAAATTAAATATTGTGTTAGCCCTTACTCGTAGAGTTTAAATTTTCAGCTTGGATGCGGCTGCTCAAGTTAACATAAAAACCAATTTGTATACATAAATATTTATTTTAGGCGTGCATTGTTGCCATTTGCTTGGCACATGGTCACTAGCAATCAACAATCAAGTGTTTCATTGTCAAGGTGCAGTTCATTGTCAAAAATCTTTGCTCTTACTTGCGCTTTCATTGCAGCTTCGGCGTATTCACATCATGAAATTTACTATTGCACTTACTTAATACATACATACATATCCAACATAGCTTTAATAAAGGTACGAACAATGTCTACATATTTCCTTCATACTCTTGTATGTATTGTGTGTACACATAATTGTGTATCAGCTTCAAAAATTTGGTCAGTCTTGTTTGTATTATGCTAAAAGAGCATAAAAAAATAAGCATAAAAAAGCATAAAAAAGAAAAAAATTTCCGAAAACCATTTAGCTTTCATGAATAGCGGGTAAGATAGGAAGATATTAAATTACAATTTTATTTCAAATATTATGTTTACTTAGTAATATCCGATTAACTAGATGTAATAAGTAATTTTTCTAATGTTTTTTGTCTTCACTAACACAGTAATCGAATAAACACTTAATTGTAAAAAAATCATATCACCATATTGCAGATATCAGAAGATAACGAATGAGACTGTATTTGTAAAGTTTGTCGGTGTGAATTATGAAGCATAAATGAATAAAACAGAAAATTCAATTGTTAAATTTGTACATCTGATGTTATAAGAAGTGAACGAATAGTATGTTAATTAACTTTGCCGTCCTTCTAATTTGAACCCAGTTTCAAAATCTTAGACACTTATTAGTTCAGACAATATTTTTCTTATGAAATCTGAAATACACATTTTAAACAATAGTAAACAACTACTATATCTTCAGTGATCACAATAGCAGCATTGTCAACAATTTGTTTACAATATCTTTATTTAAATTTATCCGTACGGTATCAGTCAACAAGTGTAAATTTAAATTCAAATATTTGGTTACAATTTTACAATACATCACAGTGTCATGTTCAAGGAGCTTTCCGCCGAGAGCCAATAAACTCATGAAGATAGATAGATATTCATATAAACAAACAAAGCTATAAATCAATATATTTACACATATGTGCACAGGTACAATAAGCATCAATGTGTTTCCATGTAAGTTTAATTGTAGTAAGCAATAAAAAAAGAAATTGTTTTTAAACTTAATTGTTTTTAAGATTTGTAAAAGTTTAATCAATTAAAGAAGTACTTTAACCATTTTCAAATTCTTGATTGGCTGCTGAAGGTTATTAATAGACTTCGAAAAATCATTTGTTGAACTTCTAATATTATTTGCTTGCCTTACTTGTTTTATTTGGTTTTTATTCGTATTAGTAAACTATGCGCAGCATTTATACATAATAGCAGAATACATTATCTTTAATGAAAATATTATTACGATCTTATTGACATATAAACAGAATATAATTAAAATCTTATAATTAATACACTGATTTATATTAAATGATTTATACAATAATGGGATATGTTATCTGCCTATACTTTATATAATTCAGGGGGACATCGAAACATGGGAACACCCCAGCCTAAATAAACGGCAGCCTTAAACCCGATTATCTGGATAAATCTGGAGTTACTACTAACTCTTTTTAATAATATCAGACATGGCTCTTTAAAATGCAGAGATTTAGTTGCATTTTCGTTAGCAACATTGTTCAACTCTAATAGCTATGTAGATTTTATTGTGATTGGTTTTTCAATTTTAAATAAAAACAATCATTTGCTTTCCCCATAGAACGATTTTCAAAAAAGTAAGAAACATTATTTTCTTCCGTTGATCCAACAACTTAATAGGTCGATTTTGATCTATCAAATAGTGAAAGAATTTCTTAAATTTATCTATAATCACAATACTACAGAGGAACAAGTTTTTAGTGTCACTTTTCATTGCATTCTAACATTTTTTAAATATAATAAATAGTGGTTTTGTACAAACTGTTCAACTAACAGTCGCAATGTTTCCATTGTACACAATCTTATCTATGTACGAGTATATCTTAAATACAAATCTATAACTTTAATCCAAGTACATAGTCTGTCAACTATAAATTTTGATCAGATTGAAATTAAGGCTGCCGTCTGTGTAGTTTATAAATATATATACATGTAACACATATGCGAGGGTTGTTTGATAAGTCAGTGACATTTTGAATTTGCCACGCAGTTACTCAAAACACGTCAGCTGTTAATGACTCATACACTGCTGTAAAATTTTGAGCAAGCTGCGACATTTAGTTTGCGTTTGCCAGCCATTGAAAACAGACGACCTAGTGAATTTTAACGAAATGGAAAAAAATGAATATCGTATGCACCATCAATTTTAATGGTTAAGAAGTGGTTTACTGCGTTCCGTTTCGATCATACCAGACAAAATCCATGAAATCATGTTGTTGAACGGTCAGAATAAAAGTGCGTTAGGTGGCTGGGGATGCAGAAATCTCAACTGAGCGGGTACATTATATTCTACATGAATATTTGGACATGAAAATGCAATTTGCGCGATTGGTGCCGCGATTGCTTAATCACTGCCATAAGCGCAACCGCTTAACTACTAAGGTATAGAGCTAAAATGATATTTGCCGAAAAAATATATTTTATTCAACAAGCCACTGACTTATCAAACCACCATTACACCGTAATAAATATTGTATTTGAGATCAATCGAAATCACAAATTTGCTTTAGAATCATTCAGAAACATATTTGAAACTGATACTTAAATGCAAATTATTTTAGGGCTATTTATAAGAAAATTCGTTTTTAAGAAAAATATTTCAAGAAATGAGGGCCAACTATTTAAAAAAAAAGTATCATTTGTTATGGCGATTCAAGCCAAAATAAGATCTATGAACGAAATCTTATAAACTTACAGTCAAATAATGTTTTTGAAAAGAATTTGCTTCTTTGAATCTTGTGTATTTGCAATTATTCAACTAAAGTGAAACGTAAATTTTGTGTCGAGTTTCAATATTTATATAATAAATTCTCATCTGAAGACGCTGCTTTGAAGAGCAATGTACATTGCAATACTGAGATAGGTGACAAAATTACTTAAACAGTTTGTCAAGCTCACAGACTTCCTCACGATTCTAATATGGGTATATATAATTTAAATGATCTAAAAATCAATTTTATTTACAGCTGAGTCTCATATTATAGAAGATATTTTACGTTTTTGTATGTTTTTGTTGAACTGTCAAAAGACTCGTGCTCTAAATGGTGATGACTCTCACGCTAGAAAGTAGAAAATGCAACTTCGTCGCTTAGAATTATTCATGAAGATAGTTAAATTGATCAGGATTAAATCTCTTAAGGCTCTCGGCCAAATTGTGAGATGAAGAGAACTAATCTCAACTTGACATTGTGCACATCCGTAAGGACGGATATTTATCCTCGCTCTCATGCTGTCAAATCGTCGCAACGTCTATGAGATCCGCAAAGAAGCGAAAAACACTATTTTTCATATAAACCGGGTTTTTATACGCACATATGTATTGTATAAATATATACACATACATTTTTGTATGAAAATCAAAAACACAATTTATATTAACTTTTTAGTTCTGTCTTTATATGAAAGGCCAATCCAATAATAATATATATATATATATATATTATAAATTTAAAGCTGTCGTAAGAACTTATTGCAAGATATTTATTTCTCTTACTAGATTACCTCTATATTAAGTATGTTATAGGTAGTTGAAAGTTTATTAAGACTGTTCCCACATTGTAAAGCAACTTTTAATATTATTATAAAACACTGCAGTATGTTAGCGGTTTCTTCGTATGGCGCTTGTTATGTTTGCCTTGAGAGTTTAATTTGTCATTTAAATTTGGTAAAGCGACTGATTTTCATTAGCTTTTGTACATGTGCTTGTCGAACTAAAAAATTTTGAGATTCCGAGTGATTATTACTTTATTTAAGCGGATAAGTAACTAAGAGATTGAAGACTATGTTATATAGCTCCAATTCTACAGACGACAACGTTTCTTTATTGTGCTCCCTATCGCGCTGCTTTGCTCGTATTCCAATAAGTTAAATAGAAATTTAAAAATATCACTTTTTCGTCTTTCTACATTGCGCCTTGGCTATGATAAAAGCCTTTCTTTTATACCTAATGTTTTCTGCGATAGAGTTAAATATTTACAAATTTTGCACGCTTTGAAGCTTCGACGAAAACAAAATTAGAATTATGTCTTTATATCTTTCATGAACATAGGAAATTTATTGCAAAATGCAAAATTCGACTTCGATGATTTTCAGTAAATATTTATATGAAAACCTTATTTCTAAAAGAATTATATAAAAAGCCTTCCGATTCCAGTGATTTTCTGTGCCAATATTTATTAGAATATAGGAGTGTAGGAATTACAAATTTTGAATGAACGAATCGGTTGTATGGGAGCTATATTATAGTCGTCCGATTTCGATGATTTTCAGTATCAAAGTGCAATTCATTATATGTGTCCCAGCTCGTTATTCTGATCATATCGGTATACATTTTGATGGGTCTATCTCTTCACCTTATGGTATTTACAAACTTCGGACCAAAGTTAATATATCATTACATGTTCATGAAAGGTATACAAATACATATAAATTTGTTCTGCTCACAAGATTTCACACGCTTATATTCAATAGAAATCCGAAGTCAATTTGCAAGTAAATCATAACAAAAGCAGTGTCAATCATATATTGTCTGTCTTGCTAATTTTTCTGCAATTGTAAAATATAATTGTTGTTGTTTTTATTGCAATGGTGTTATTATTCAATTTAATTAATCCGCTACTTGAATTTGCAATAATTGATTTGTGGGACAAACTCCTATGGTAGTAGTGTTGCAGTCGATTAATTGATAGGCAAAATTAAAAAAACAACAACAATAACATTAGGACCAGGAATGATTGTTTGGTTTGTTCGATGTTTAATGCGTTACTTCTGTATTGTTGTTGCTTTGTTTTCTTGTTGCTATTAATATTGCTGTGTCAATGCTCTAATTGCTATTGTTATCCTCATATACCCTCGATCGGTGTTACATCCACACAAATCATAATACATTCATATCATCAATGAGTATTGACATATGTATGTACATGGATTTGCACGCTTTATGCATGCATGCATGTATGTGGTAGGCAAATATTGTGCGGGTACGATACTCGACTCGGTTCAATGCTTTAACTTTCTTGCGACTACCACTGCCGTCGTTCCACCGTTGCTATTTGCGTTTGCTGTTGTTGTAGTTCGATTTGTTTATTCATAATGTATAAATACATACATATATATGTTTTGTTTTTACTACTAACTGCTTTGTGCGATCGTCTTTTGTTCCTTTTCTATTTTTTTTAATGCCTTTTCTGAGTTTAATGGCAATGGCAATTTTTATTTACACAAAATTTTTTTGTTAATGTTTTTTGCTCTTGCTTTATATTTTCCTTTTACTATTTAAATTATGTCATTCCAATAGCTTTTTCGTTTGCTAATTTATTAATTTTATTACATAAAATTAGTCAAATTTGCATTTTATTTAAACAATGAGCAAGTTTTATTTGGACTTTGGCTTCATTTGTCTTTTCAACTTTTGTCTACGTCTTTCATCAAAAATTTTTTTGTATTGAATTTCATTGCCACGGCCATTGGAACGGGTGTCACCTTCAATGCGCCAGCTGAGACGATGATAAATTACTATTATTAATTGCGAGAGTGAAATATGCAAATAAATTAACTCTTTTATAAATAAACTTTGTTAATTTCAATAGAGCAGCTTTTTGAGAAAAGTTTTTCACAACCGAACCGATACTCGTGTGATACTTGTATTAAACACCAGTCCGCTTATCTGAATTTCTTCTTTCTTCAGTCCAGTTATATGGGAGGCACTCTCGTTTGTAAACCCTCATTTGTATTTTTTGGCAAATGAAAAATGATCTTTGTAACTATCATAACCATTAAATAAAATAAGTTTATTCGATAAATTCCTTAAATATTCGATCCTAAGTCCAGTGATCGGTAAAAAATAGAATGTCTTCCAAATGATTGAGGTCTGTTCATTAATGCCTGAAATATTCGATCTCGACTCAAGCGGGGAGTGGAAAGTAAAAAATTCGCTATATGTAACACTGGGGTCAATGTTGCTCGATTTCGCTAATATTCAATTTATGATCTTAGTAGACCTGGGATATAATTTTAATAGTAAACTTTGTTGCTAATTTTTAATTATCAATATTTTCGTAATATTTAAATGAGAAGGGAGAGGAAGATCTTGGTACGATTTCACCCACTTGCAATGACGTCCGCACTTGTGGTATAAAGAATGTTTAAACCAAAGTTTATCAAAATATATCAATTCTTATTTGAGTTATCGTGTGAACGGACGAACGGATGGGCAAACGGATAGAAGGACATATGTGACTTAATCAATATTTACAAAACAATTATAATCGCAATTTTTTTAATGTTTAATGTAGATGAGTTAATGTTAATATTGTTTGAGATACTGACGTGAACCCAGAAGTACGATGACAAATATGTAAAAGTAACGAGAAATGCGCGTTACTCTCAAGAGAGTTACGGTTTCGATCCTGGATCGATAGAAAATTTGTTAAATGCGATCGCACTTGGCAGGATATATCAACCCATCCGAGCGTATTTTGACATGAAATAAAATCTTCCTGAATTTCATGTCTAGGCTTACAATAAACTCCAATATTGCTCTGAGTTAATTTGGAACTAAAGACTTACACAATATCTTACTAATAGTTAACATATAGTTATAAAATATATATATATTTATGTATAGGTACATTATCATATTATTAACAATATGTTGTTGTTGGTAGCTGGCTATAATATTTAACCATTAACCTTACAAAATAATTTTTTGGAATATATAAAATTTGTTTTTTAAATTAATTACCATCATATTAATTTCAATATTCACATTTTCGCCTTTTTCAGGGATACTCAAATTATCGAGTGTTGGCATAGCGCTTATAACTGTGGCGGCGCTGATGATCGCCGCCGATCCACTACAGATACTTATCAACAATGTAAGTACACGAAAAACAATCAAAATTAACACTATAATTACGTGCGGTTTAATTGAGTTGTTAGTTTAATATAGTTTACTTTGCCAGTACTTGCTTTTTGTGATTTTTCCTCTTTTTTTTTCAAAAAGTAATTAAACACATATTGAATAACAAAATTTTCATTTACAGCAACTAACCTTGAAAGCTGGCACACTACTGTATAATTTGTGGTTGAAGCCGCCGCTTGAGGTATTCATCAGCGTTTATATGTTCAATGTCACTAATGTGGAAGCATTCATAAGCGGACGTGATACCAAATTGAAAGTGGCGGAGGTGGGTCCTTACGTGTATCAGGAGGTGTTGGAGAACCAAAATGTATTATTTAACGAAAATAAAACTGTAACCTTTACACCACAACGCACTGTGCGATTTATTCGCGAACGTTCGATTGGTGATCCAAAGGTTGATGAGATAATAGCGCCAAATATACCCTATTTGGGTGTAATGTCAGCGGCCTCTTCCTATTCAATTTTTGCCATAATGGCAGTGAATGCTTTGACAAAGAAGTTCAACTCGCGACCAATGCTTCAGTTAACAGTGCACGACTACTTGTGGGGCTATGACGATCCACTAGTGCATCTGGCATCGAAGGTCCTGCCGAGTGTTATACACTTTCAACGTTTCGGCTTAATGGAGAGGGTGAGTAGTCAGAGTTTAAGGAAAGTTGTGTTAAGTCTTATTTAAACTGATAATTCATATAGATGTTTGATGAAGGTCATAACGTAGTAACGATGAAATTGCCTAAAACGGTTGGCAGCAACCACGGCGCCCAAGTTGAGGAATTAGATCGAGATTTTTCTATTGACAATTGGAACGGCAAAACGGGTTTCAAAAACTGGGATTACCATGAGGATAGAAAGTATGTTTATAAACTTGTTTACTTTTTATACAACTCTGGCGTTAATTTCCTATTTTTTTTCCTCAATAATTAGCACGAGCAAAACTCTTTGTAATACACTTCGTGGCTCATATGATGGCACATTGTTTCCACGTAATATTCATAAAGGCGAAACATTTCGTGTCTATCGTAAAGCTTTCTGTCGCAGTTTACCCATTCAGTATTCACATCCCGAATCAGTTAACGGTTTTACAGGTTATAAATTCAAATTAAAAGAAAATGCTTTTGATAGTGATCTTGGCGATGAGGAAACTTCTTGTTATTGCAAGAATAAGCGTTGCCTGAAGAAGGGTCTTGGAAATATTGCGCCTTGCTATTATAGTGAGTCGAAATTTTGATTTATATTTAAATGAATTCTATAAGTGATAATCATTATTTGGCATTTAAGATATTCCGTTGGCAGTTTCATTTCCTCACTTTTTTAACGGCGACCCAAGTTTGTTGGAGACCATTGAAGGTTTGAAACCGGATAAGGATATACATGGTACTGACATAATTATACAACCGGTGAGTAACAAACAATTGAATCTTTTTAAATGCGTGTATGCCGGCTATGAATATGCTTACACATATACCTTGTAAAGGATTCTTTCGAACGCCTATGTAAGTTTGCTTATGCGCTCAAAAAATTATGAATCTATGAAGGACTATAATTGCTTTAAATATGTAAAGCACTATCTTGACCAGGCTCGTTATGTATACGAGTACTTTTTGTCCTTTATTTTGAGAACCTATCTGTACACAAAATGTGGACTCGGTGGCGACTCAGCCAAAATCAATCTTCTTCTCTTAACGAGGTACTAAAGTCTCAACTTAATGTTACCATTATTATGGATAAAAATTAAAGATTGCTATGCACAAGGTAAGGTCGTGAAATGACGGTGGCCCTCTTACTTGAGCCAATTTTATTATGTCAGCCACACCGTCGCTTTCTTTTTTTAATCAATTAGTAGATCAAGAGCATTGATTTTAAAGCCATTTTAAAGATTTTAAAGACAATTTCGATTACAAAGATAAGTCATTCGAGCATGCCTTAGTCTTCTTTAAGGAGTTTCTTAACGAAGATTGAGGGAGGGAGAACGGACAGATATTTTCGACAATACGGAGCGGAGTTACACTATGCAATAATTCTTTAAATGCAGATTTTATCGTGAAATAAGTCACATTGAATAGATATGTATATAAAATTATATTAATTAAAAGATCTTTATAAAAAAATCCACCCATAACTTTTCTATCAGTCTTGATCCGCTTCTTTTCTCCTGAAACTCTGTTATTAGGCTTGGAGACATAGACAGAGATGATATCAAAAAACTATTTATAATGAAATCCCTACAATAGTTTATTACAAAAGGTTAATAATATAATAACCTTTAAATTGCTTTTGATAAGAAAATTTTGTTTATGTCTAAGGTTGGTTGAATTTTAGGCATCGTTCGCTATGGCTCTTGGAGAAGCTCGGAGCTACCCCGACTTATTGTTCACATTAAAGGTGATGCGGAGTGGTCATTCTTCCTTTTTACAAAATGAATGTAGTAGATGAAGCTCGGGGGTGAGCTCCATATGAGATCTTGGAGGCGGTGCGGAATGACCTAAAGTTTTTTGTTGGAGCTTGGAAGTGAACACGATGGTATGGATGGTATGGAACAACCATTTCATGGTTTATGAGGGGAATTTAATGAGCGTTTCGGATCTTCATTATTATGTTAATGGAAAGATTAAGGAATATAAGCTCAGTATTAAAAGATTTTGCACTAATATTGTAAAATAACGAAAATGGAACACTTGAAGAAGAATCTAATTATTATTCAATTAAATGAATTAATGAGTTAATTAGCTCTGACTATGCTTTGCTTAGTCAGAAAATACACACAACATAACTGAAAATATTTAGTTTAAAATCAAATAATTAATAAATTACTCATTAAAATCCTGTTGGCTTTTCAATAACTAAAGAAATCTCTTTATGTTAACATTTCAGCAATTGGGCATACCTATGAGAGTACGTTCCCGCTTTCAAATTAATTTACTCATGGGCAATGTAAATTACAAAAGAGATGTATCACAGTTCAAAAATATGGCTTTACCTATATTTTGGATCGAAATGGTAAGTCTTAATGAACTAAATAACAGAGAAAAAATGATCTAACCTTTATTTTTCTCACAGGGCGTTGAGGACCTTACACCGGGCGTGAAAATGTTGTTAACACTACTTTTTCGTGTCTGCCCATGTCTACAGTTAGGGCTTGTAATAACGATCATACTCATCGGTATATATTTCATGAGCAGCGCATTATTTTACTGTTTCTGGGTACCACAGCCGTGGAACAACACGCTCAATGCTACGAAAGAACAAGTAATAAATGCAGAGGCCGGCACTAAGCCGAATGTAGCCTTTCTACCGTTACTAAAGCAACCAACACTAGTTGAATTAAAAAAATTACCGAAATCGGCTAATCATACAAAATATGATTACGATTTTACTTTACTACCACTGCGTAGAAACCTCGCGACCTAGCGAATTAAATATTTGAGTAGGGGATCACAAAACAACTAACTGTGATATTACGAACTGAGTTAAATATTTACATTTTTATTTTATTTTATAAGTTATGAATTTTGGGCGAAACCTAGCGTAATTGATAATTTATATGTTTTATACCATTTTTCTATTTATACGTTAGCTGTAAGTTTACTATTTCACAATTATGTATTCAACGACTTTTCATATAAATTAATGCATAATTAATTAGGTTTAAAAATATCTGACTTAGCTAAGCATAATAATAAAGTTTGTACGAAAAAATGTATTGCATCGTCCGTATTTCTATTATTTTTTACGTTAAACTTATATGTGTACATAAATTAAATTTCACTATTTACATATAAGCATGTATGTATACGTCTCCGCTTACTCGTTGGCTATTGTGTCTTGAATCCATTTCATGTAATATGAAATGCGCACGTAGACATCGGGGAAACCCTCCATAGCGCAACCAGAGCCGAAAGATGTAATGCCGGCTAAGAGCCAGGGCCCATTTTTGCTTAATCTGCACTGTAACGGACCACCGGAGTCTCCCTAACGAAGGGTTAGAAATAATAATTTGTTTATACATTTATGTTCATAAATCATTTCGAATATATTTAAATTTTACCACACAAGTACCGCCTTTGCCATTCAACTTGCCAGCGCACAAGTGACCACGATGGATCTTCACAAAGCTGCCATAGGCTGCTCGACACCTGAGATTAAAATATTCGTAATTTCATTTTATTCAGAAAAAGGCAACTCAATATTAAAGCATACCTTTCACTATTATGCAGCGGTACACGTGTTTTTAGCAAAACATCCGTCAGATCACTGCTGACGTTTGATTTGCCCCAACCTGTTGCCACACAGTCGTTATAAGGCAGATCTTTGTAGTCTTCCAATTCTTCATTATTCTTCAAATAGTGTTTTCGGGAATCTAGCAGTCCTTCGTATTCTCGATAATTGCCCTGCACTTTCATCAGTTTATCGTTTCGTCGACGCGTCAAATGCAGCATGCGTTCCTGTCGTGGCTGTATTTCCGTTTGTTTCAAACGGCTAAGTATCTTCGTGTTCATTAACTCACGCATGCTTGGCAGAGTAACATTTCGATTGCGTCGTACTTTTTGTACGCTACGCAAAAAATTGTCGCTGAGATCTGGCAGGCCGGATATACTTGGTTCTAGAGGATCTTCAGATTCGCCTTCAGCAATTATCTTCTCGTCGCTGCTTGGTAAATTGATATCCGAAAGTGACTGCTCATTGAAAACAAAGGGCAGGCATATAATGCGTATATTGGGATTTCTGGATAAATTTGCTGGGTTAGAGAGCTTCAGTAGCGCGAGGTCGTGACGGAAATTGTGGTAGAGTTTGTGTAGAATGATTTTATCGACAGGCACTCGTTGCTCATAACCAGATTCTTCGTACCTATTGTGTTCGCCAAGCACAACGGTCCACAACAATGGTATGGGCAGATTAAAGAGATCACTAGAAAAGGTGAAAAAGAGTTAAAATTTTAAAATTATCTTTAAAAACAGCGTACTCACTTGTGTATGCAATGTGCAGCGGAGAGTATCCAATATCGATGGATAAGCACGCCCCCACACCAGTGTCCTAAAAAACCCATTGAAGGATGTAAAAGTTCAAGCGATGCTTGCCATGGATACTGGCCGTCCTTAGTTGGAGCGCCAGCTATTATGCGTGGTGTACGATCAAGTCGTTGTTGTCCTGCTTGTCTATTGCTAACCTCTTCGTGTGGCTCTCGACGACTGGAGCGCGATCCGCAACCTAGAAATATAATAAATTTTACATATATACATGTGTTTATATGTTAAAATAGGACGTGATTTTTGAATACTATTATAAGGAATATGCTTAATGGAGCTAGACTTTTTTCTAATATCATCTTCACATCACGAGGGGTTATATTAAGGATCGGTATAAGAAGTTTTGCAAAATTGAAAGTTCACTGTTGTATTCTTCATTTTTATTAAATTTTCTGTTTTTACTAATCAATAAATACAATTTTGCAGCCTTAATAATATAAAAGTTAAGTAATTTTTTTACTTTTCACTCCTGCGTGACTACAAAGAGTTGGAAACTAAACTATTATGTAATGTGACAATTAAGAAGCCGAAGAAACAAACCTTGCTCTTTAATTTAGCAATCTACTGATTGAACTCGTAGGATTTGGGAAATGACCGAACTCGTTGGAACATGTTGCATGGGTTTAAAAGGAGAGAATGGATTTAATTGGACGAAGAAACCTTACAATCGAGTTGACAGATGAAAGATTTTCGATTACTTTTTTTTATTGGAGAAGCGGCCAATAGGAAAGTCCTCTTAATCGACTTGCAATAAACAGTTTCTTTCGATGACGGCACACAAATTACAAAAGTTTACCAATTCAAGTCAACTTCCGGACACGATCTGGTCAGAACGATTCTTAAGGGGCCGTAAAATGTAGATATTTGTTAATTTCAATTGCATGCCAACATTAGAAATTTCGAAATTTAATTTCAGGAGCAGTTACAAGTAGTATAAAAAATTGTTCAGAGCTCAAATTGCAGATAAATGAGTGCAGCTGAAAATTTCGTTTCTGCTATTGCATGAACTTAAATTGCTGACGGACCTGATATTGGAAAATTAATGTCCAAGAGAAACTTTACAAAATGTTTCACTCCCGTTGAAGCAGCAGGATTTCTTTCAAAATGTTGTTCACAACTTTCTTGGTAACCACAAATACCACCTAATTTTATGCAAATTATTGGCAATGCGTTGAAAGGTTATCGAAAGTTTGGAGCTAGAATGTCTCTAAAGATACATTTCCTGCATTCATTATTAAGTGCGAAAGAAAAATTCCAGCAATTAAGTAAATTTTACAATAACGTTCGTAAACGCAAAGCATACATGTAATACAAAATGCTCGTAGACGCCATTGCATTAATTTAGGCAGAAAATGAAGTTATTGAATAAGTGACAACTCTATTATAACCTTTCATGAGTTATAAGAATGTGCATGATTTATGATTTTCAGGCATTGCAGTAAGAAGAAACAATAATCAAATTGATAGGCTCGCCAGTGAATTTAGTAATTTATATTAAAAATATATTTTTAATACAATTTAAATATTATTTCACTTTGTTTTGGACACATGAACGTCAAGAATGAATGAATGAATGTCAAGAAGGCTTCTTCAACAGCTGCAGGTGTATTCATAAACTGTCTTTAGCTGACTTGTCATGTAACCAGTTATTTCTTAAAAATAATCCTAAAATGTCTCCGTCTTACAAATGTTTTGTTTATTATGAAACCTTTTCTATTGCGCCGAAGTGCTTTAAATATTTAATTGAACTTGCTAAAAAATATTTAAAGTTAATTTTGCCAAATTGTACAAAAACTCACTCACAATTTTGGGCGATTGAAAGTTGATTAATCGCTACTACAATGAAAATAAGACTTGAAAGTGATACAATACTTATATTTCGAGAATAATAATATTTTATTGAACAATCACTATAAATTGGTTGAAAAAAACTTAAAATTGGCAAAAAAGCGGTATTGAGAAACGAAGAAAAAGAAAATGTCTCTTCCATTGTTTTAAAAAAAACTGCTTTAAAGTTCAAGAAACATCTCAAACGAAGAGTAAATATTGATGTATTATGTTGAGACTGTATAACGGCTCGTTGGTCAAGACTGAAAAACAGCAGAAGATTTGTATTGCAGAACATTTGAGTACACTTAATAATTATACCCCAAGATACACTATTTCTATGTAATTCTAATCTAGATTTTAAAATATTTCCTTGATGATGCAATTATATTTTACACCAAAGATGCTAAAAGATCTGCCAAATATTGGTCTCTTTTTTCTCGCAAAGTTTTTCAGTGATATATTAACACTAGGATTTTATCCACTGAAAAGGAAAAGTGGTTCCACTATTTGATAAGGTGTGGTATGATAAACTAATTCATAAAATTAAACAATTTCTACATAAAACAATCTTACCCAATAGTCATACATCAATGCTACTGTTAACTCTCTACCGTATATATCACCATTATAGATTTTAGTTTTCTTAAATTTGCTTTGAACCAACAAGTGGTTTTAGCAAAATTGAATTCTAAGGGTTAGTTTCAAGTACTTTTTATTTTATGTCTAAGTGCATATCGCATATTTTGTAACGAAATTTATTTTGGAAGAAAAACAAAATATTTCTATAATTGATTGAATTGGTTGGTACTTACTTACTTGTATACTATTTTTAGCAAAAACTTAAAAAACCATATATGGCCTTTAATGCAGATTTCGTCTTATTTTTCTATACATACCAGTGGGATTTTGCCGACAGGGGTGCTAGATCTTTTTATGATGACTTGAAATATGTTAATGAAAACTCTAACGGGTAACTTTCGACTTGCTATAAAAATACCAGGCTTGAAGCTCGATTTGACAATATCGACCGCTTCTGAGCAAAATCCGTGAAAAGTCATAGCTCATGCCTGAATAGGTACATCTCATAAAGTCCGGTATATTAATTTTGGGTTAAAGATTTAATCGAGTCAATTTCATTTATTATTGTGCTACGAGGTTGTCTTATATGAGCGCTATTCGTGTTGTTTACGGTAGCTTAATTTAATTCATTTCCTCAAAAAAAAAAAGGAATTAAATCGCGAATATTTTCGCTCGATAATTTTTTACAATTGGCGACATAGGTTAAATCAGCAACAGTGCATCGATGAACTAAATGTAATTTTTTGCGATGAAGCTCCATCAAGCACTAGTTTATATCGACGGTATGGTGAATTAAATCGCGGTCGTAGATCACTCCTCAATGAATTTCGTGAAGGTCGTCTAAAAACAGTTGTTGTTCCGGAAACTATATAAGTAATAAGACACAACATTGTCTCAATATTATTACATGAATGATTTTTTCACCATGAATAGGACTCTAATAATTTCATAAAATTATAGTTAGGAAAATGTATTTCCTGAAAATTTTCTTATTTTAATATTGTACACTATTAAATATTTTTTAAAAGGAGGTTTTTTTACATTTGATATTACCTGCACTAAATTGTTGATATTTGAAATTTTGCGTTGCTGTTGCTGCCATTGGCACAAAAATCATTAGGCACAGCAACAATGAGCGATAGAAGAAACACATCTTTAATCACATCATTCAAAGCTTGTTGCATTGACGACAGCACGTTGCTTGTGTACGCGCTTTCAATATTTCCAATACACACAACAACATTTTCGCGTAAAAACGAATTTTTTACTTATTTTTAATTTCTTTTTATTTTTTGCTTATACTTCTCAAATTACACCCACACAAGCACGGACTTGTCGCATTTACAAGGCCATTCACAGTTAAGCTGGTATCCAGTAGGCACACTTAACACTCAATTCAAAAATTTTATTAGGCGCGTATTATTAAACAGTGAATGGCCATATGGTCATGTGGTGTCAAAACAATCCTTATTTACACAATTTGTTTGCTTTTTATTATCACTGCGATTGCGCCACTCATAGAAGTACACGTATGTATATATATACATATGTACTATATGAATATGTTGGCCACTGGAGACGCTACGTATTTGCTGTATGTGCGCGAGGAATTTCCACTTTCACGTGTTAAGACAACGAAACCGTTATCCGATGAAGCTGCGAGGCGCACTGGATACCGACTGGTAGAAATGGCGCATGGCATGCAAAGTACTTTTCTTTTCGTTTTAAAACTTTGTATTACTGCCTTTTTTCACTTAATTATTATAATCATATATTTGCTAAGCACCAGTTTTATTTTTTTTATTTTATTATTATTTTTAATTTTCATCTGTATATATGAGTGTCAGCGCTTATTTGTTTTTATTCGAGGTATGCATTTAATTGTTGCCCCGACTCACTGACTTAATTGGCGAGCAGCAATGCTAATTTGCTTCTGTGTATAAATCACTAAAATATCCATTAATCATTTACACCACAGCGCTTTGAAAAGCAAAGTCGTAAGCAGCACGTGGCATGCGGCAGCAAACAAATGAAGACACAGCTGAAAGAGTTTCGGTTTCGGAAAAGTGAATGCGTTGATTACAGTTGGCAAATAGAGAAAAAATATTAAAGTATATCACGATTTTGGTTTTGGTGAGCGGCGATTATGTAATAAACATTACATTACTGGATGTAAAAACAAATTATTTTAGCTTTTCTTATTCATCGCGAGTAGGCTTTTCCTCCAAACCTGAGACTTTTCTTCAGCCGCCCAGCGCACCTATGTATGCACAAAGGACAAATTGATATCACAAAAGCGTTGTACCGTGATATACGACGTGCACACTGTCACCACTCAAATGCAACTGCATTGAGCTCCTGTCGCAATCACGGCCTCGACTTCAGCCCCAATAGCCGCCACTTCAGCTGTTGTCGCTACTAACGCTGCCACCAGTGTGCAGTGCAGTTTCCCCTTTCCTTGGGGGTACCGCATTACTGTATGGCTGTGGGGCTGTGAGCGCGCCCCACAAGGCCAGCGCGATGCAATGCTGCTTTAGGCCACCTATGTATGTATCAACTAACACCAGGCGCCGCCACCTCCAACTTCAACTATTATACATAATATGTATACAGGCGCGCGGTCGCAATGCGAGTGTAAATGAAATTATTGTTGGGAATGGAAATTTTCAATGAAAATAAAAGTGAATCAAGCATTATTTGTATGATGAAAACTAACGGCGAAGCAGAATTAAAATAAAAACAAAACAACAACACAACAGTCGCAAGTCGTCGAACATTGTGCTAGTGCCTAACTAACAACAATGAGAGTTTGCGGTAGTCAAGTAATAGCGGCCTGAACTAAGTTGGCCAGACTAACTGTGACCAGCGCACAGTGGTATTTTGTTAAACGAAAACTTTTGTTGAGGACCAATTTGTTTACTAGAGGTTTCTGCTCTTTATTTGTCTGAGGCGGGACAAAAAGAAAATTATTGTTACATACAAGATGAGCAAATTTTGGGACAGTCCAAGATCAGAGAGATATCCCGAGTATATCTAATTGACATGGACGGATTTCGGCCTCTTGGATAACTTACAAACAAACTGCTTTGGGTAGGTCTACTGGAAAAATAGTGTTGTATGTGTTGTTATTAAGATTTTTTTCTATATTTTATTTCGATTTTAAGTGCGTAATTCGTTTTGTTTTTTCATGAATTTAAAACAATGAAAACTGCAAGCTTTTTTCCCAAAACTGGTATCAAAAATTTAATATTTTGGAGAGGTTTATATGTAAATATATTCTTGGCTACTGTATAATGTTTTTTTTTTTTTTTACAAGATAAGAGTGTTGGAATTATTTCAATCTCATCATGTCCTCTGAGTATTCTAAGGCGATACTCGCCAGAAATGACAGCTATCAAAGTAATATACCACGATTTAAACTGGTTTAGTGGATATTATTGCATCTTAGAATTTCAAAGGATATCACTCTTAGAATTACTTTACTACAACAGTAGAGAATAACTTCAAAAAAATAAAACAAAATAATAATAATAATAAGATTATTAATTTGGACAACGAAAATTCGTCATCTGCACCATTTTTGCCAATACATATTATGACTTTATACCACTGTGCGCCGAAGTGCTGAGTAGCGCTTTGTGGTTAGTCGATTACTTTCGTTTTCATTTGTAACGTTGTTATTGCCATCTCGTCGGCTGCAGGTTAATATGTACATTACAATCCAAAGCGCTGCATCATCTTTGAATGCGTCTGATTGCTTTAGTTGTTGTTGCTATCATTGCAGCATTAAACTGGCCTTCTAGCTGACTCTTACTCTCTATTTGCTGCAGTATAAACGACCATTCAATGCAATTCATCTGCCATCTTCCCTCTTGATCTCTCTTATAGCCTCATTAACATCTAACGACCAACAACGACCACTTCACTCTCACTCTCTTCTTAGCGCATACCAGTTATAAATCGTATCCGCTTGATCATTGAATGCAACATAAACCGGGAAGTTGTTGTTAGCTGTGGGCTTTTTAAATTCATATAAAATGTACATATATATTTATGTATTTTGTGTATGTACAGTGTATATCCTGTAAGTATTTGTGGCCCACCTGGTCCATTGGAGTACTTACAAAATGTGTAAACTATTGTACCAACGCGGCAACACCATTCTTGGTGCTTTACCGAACGCAATCAGTACACGAAGTTACAGCTGCGCGATAAATTTTATACTCGTATACAGAAAGTGTGTGGAAATGGAACTGAGTCAGTTTCGTTTCGCTGGTGAGCTCTGCTGGTACACAAAAGACGAATTTGAACTATTATATTTCAATGCAAATACATAGAACAGATGCGCAAACTTAAATTTGATACATATTTATTAATAATAATATAAGTTTATATAATTTATTATTTTATATATAATATAATATAAATTTATACGATAAATAATATGTTTTAATGGCTTTTCAAAAGTGCGAATTGTATTCGAAAGAGTATATTCGAATGTAATTTTTCACAGATACTCCATAATGTCATACCCTGTAGGTACTCCATGAAGTACTCGGATGTTATGCATAGCCCTAATACATCACAACGTAAATTGGACCATATTTTTTGTATGGATTATTGTAGGTTTCGGATTACTCTATTGTTCGTGTGCAGCATATATTTCCCGCGTGCGTGGAGTACTCGCGTTGTTTGCAGGGTATATGTAACTTTATGTTTGTATTGCCATATAGGCGTATTGTTGCATCCGCAAGCATCAAGTGGTATCAAGTAGTCTTACCTTTATAGGCGCCCATCTTGAGTTTTTGGAGACGATCTTTTGTTGCTGTTGTTGCTGCTTAAGTGAATGTAATCTTGTTGGAAGTTATTACCGTTGTTTTGTGCCTGTAATTGCCATTGTTTACTTGTACCTTTTGTTGTTGCCAGTTTTGTATTTGCTTTTGAGATTTACGAGCATTGTTGTATTGAATGAATCCACTCTGTTTCTTGCTGTAATTGCTGTTTTCTTTAACAGTTTTGCACTGCTGGTGCTGGTTGAAGTGATGAAAATCTCACTGAATATACAAATATTGCGAAATATGTTCATGTAATACACTCATATATTATTACATAAAAAGCGGTGCTATGGATTCGATCATTTTTCCTATGATCGTGTGATTAATGGTCGCCTATTAACATAATTAAGCGGATATAATTAAATTAAACGCCTTTATAGGTTATTTTTATATAAATATTCAATAACTAAAAAATCTCGTAAAATTATATAACTCATAAGTGTTACAAAAACAATATAAGCGAAAAAGAACCGGCGTCTTCAGGAGCATCCCTGTGCTATTTTCATATTGAAACATTACAAAAAAAAGCAAGAAAGAAGGCATGTATTCGGCCATGCCGAACTCTCCATACCTTTCATGAGCAATTATATTTATTACAAACTTCAAAATTATATTTCGATAATTTTTACTGTCAATATTAATATGAATTCACGTCTGCAGAACACCGAATTTTGCCCTTCTAGATGCTTTTTGGACGGACTTTTGGCGCAATTTCTCATCTGATTAAATCGGTTATATTGGGGTTATATGATGTAGATGACTTTCAGAACTATTCTGCAATTCATTATATGTGTCAAGAAAACCAAATTTCACGGTCCTAGATGCTCTTTTGATGGCTTTTTGTCGTAAAATCTCATATCTGAGCAAAAAACTAGTTTGGGTTCAATCAGACGGACAAACGGAGATGGCTATATCAACTCAACTCGACATTCTTATACGATCAGTGTAAATTTTGGTGGGTCTACTCTTTTCCTTTTTGGTACGTACATATTTCGGACCAAAATTAATGTATATGCAACTGAATATTAATGTACAATAGAAATGCAGTTTTTTTCGATTGGAATAAAAGGCGTGTTTTATGAAACTAAATACAGGGTACAGCAGCTTAAGTTAGAGCATAATGCAAAAAACAGCAGCAGATCGATATTAGTTTTAAATTTTTAGCCAAATTTTTTTATAAATTGCAGCCTACTCTAGTTAGATTTTGCCCTTTTTTCCAACCGTCTGTAGAAAGCTAAGATCGCTTTCTCTATTAAAAAAAAAAAAAAAAAAAAAAAAAAAAAAAATAACTAGTGAAAATCTATCTACGCGGATCTATTTTAGCTTGGAACAGTAATAGAACTTCTCAATCTTATTTAATAATTATACAACCATTCCATATTAAATGTGACAACAAATTCTGATTTTCAGTTTCATGTCTTCCATTTGTCTAAAGTTTGGCACTTTTCATACTAAAAAAAACTAACCTGAAATGGTTTTTATAATATTCCAGAACAAATCGTTGACATGAGCCAATAAGTCAGTTAATCTTCTCCTACTTAATTGGCGTAGGTACCACTTACCAGGCGAAGACTAGTAGTACGGGTGTAATGAGAGATTTATAGAGTTCGTTCCTATTCATGTGAAGAGGAATTTACTTTTTAAAAGGACTTTATTTTACTAGTGATTCTGTATTAGATTTCAATGTTAACATTGTGGTTGGTTTATATTGTCTCCAACTTAGGCAAAATTATAAAAAAACATCAAGGCCGATAATCATGCAGAGGTGTGGGAACCAAGGCACGAATGTGCATTCCGTTTTTTCATGAAAGGAGATATTTTTCCTTGATCTCGTTCACAACCAGAAACATTCGCTTTTCTTCTTTGTCTGGTCTGGGGAAATCAAAGCTAACATCGCGGATGTTAAGACCAATGACATCAACATCATCATCAGTTCCACGCTATCTCGAAGAATCGTACGAAATTTACTCAGTTATGTAAACTTTTCAGGGATACTAAATTTAGCACAACGAAGACGTGGTGTGTGTCGTCCTTTTTTTAGAGGTCGTAGGTCTTAAGCCATACTGATAAGTTGCATTCGTCGTCCATAACGATGAGCTTCATAGTTCCTTTATACCACTTTATTAACGAGCACAATCATACAGGAAGAGAACATTTCATGGTCGAATTTTCTTTGTATGAATTACAATCGTTTTTCTCTGCATATAGGAGATTGCGTATCATGGCGGTGTTAAGAGTGTCTATCACAACAGGGTTGATTAGGTTTCGATTCTTTCAATCCGGTCGAAAATTGTTTTATCGGTTGTAAAGCTGCAATTTTATTTTATTAATTATTTACATTAGGTTTTAAATTATACTATTACATTAAATTTATAGCGGTATTTTCAGGTAACTGCTTTAGTCAAATGGTTAGTTAAATGATCAGTACTACAATAAGGAGAGTCGTGTTTGATTTTTGGCCTGACCGACATCCAAATTATAGAAAATGATTATTTTATTATTTATATTATGTATACTGTCTAAGGGTTTTCTTAAAATCGTTTCGGCAATTAATTAAGAACATAAATAATACAATGAGTAAGGTATATTCCCGTGGAATATCCATGTAAAAAATAATTCAATGAATATATATATATATATATTTCAATAATTTTTTTAAAAGCGGCAGAGAATGTCAAGCCCTCTAACATGAAATAAAAGCTCTTCATTGAAATCCGTCGGCCGCTCGGTGCGGCTTAGAATAACTTGTAGGTCCAAGTTGGATGAGCTAGAATCACACTTATACATATACATACATAACAGGTCAACAGAAAAGTTCAGTTAAATAATGATTTTTAGTTAGCCCTAACCTTTAAAAGACGCATGTATAAATTTGACAGCTGTCGGATCATTAGATTGTGAATTATAGCATTTTGAGTGAAACCACCTTTTTATTATGAACAAAAAAATGGATAAAAATGATTTTCTCGTGTTGATATAATATTGCTTTTTGAATGGAAAAATACAGAAGATAAAACTTGGCTTGATGACGAGTTTCCGGACACTGTCCTAGGAAAATCCACCATCAAGGATCGGTATGCTAAGCTTAGACGTGGTGAAATGAGCATCGAAGACAGTGAAGAGGTTACCGAAGAAATCATCAAAAAAACCACAAAATAATTTTGAATGATCTTAAATCGAAATTGAATGAAGTAGCAGACACTTTTAAGATATCAACTGAACGTGTATATCATATCATTCACGAATATTTTGTATATTGAGATCACTTTTGATCAAAAACAACGACGAGTTAATGGTCAGGAGTGGTGTTTGGAGATGTTCAAGCGTAATAAACTCTAGTTTTTGCACCGATATGTGATAATGGATGAAACATGGCTCCACCACTTCACTCCTAAGTCCCATCGACAGTCATCCAAGTGGACTGCACACGATGAACCCACTCCAAAGCGTGAAAAAACGAAGAGGTGATAGCCGAAACTGAGGTCTATTTTGAAGCAAAATACAAATCGTACAAAAATGGTATTGAAAAGTTGGAGGGTCGCTTTAATCAGTGTATTAAAGGAAACAATGTTGATAGGTTTATAGGTTATTTTTATATAAATATTCAATAACTAAAAAATCTCGTAAAATTATATAACTCATAAGTGTTACAAAAACAATATAAGCGAAAAAGAACCGGCGTCTTCAGGAGCATCCCTGTGCTATTTTCATATTGAAACATTACAAAAAAAAAAGCAAGAAAGAAGGCATGTATTCGGCCATGCCGAACTCTCCATACCTTTCATGAGCAATTATATTTATTACAAACTTCAAAATTATATTTCGATAATTTTTACTGTCAATATTAATATGAATTCACGTCTGCAGAACACCGAATTTTGCCCTTCTAGATGCTTTTTGGACGGACTTTTGGCGCAATTTCTCATCTGATCAAATCGGTTATATTGGGGTTATATGATGTAGATGACTTTCAGAACTATTCTGCAATTCATTATATGTGTCAAGAAAACCAAATTTCACGGTCCTAGATGCTCTTTTGATGGCTTTTTGTCGTAAAATCTCATATCTGAGCAAAAAACTAGTTTGGGTTCAATCAGACGGACAAACGGAGATGGCTATATCAACTCAACTCGACATTCTTATACGATCAGTGTAAATTTTGGTGGGTCTACTCTTTTCCTTTTTGGTACGTACATATTTCGGACCAAAATTAATGTATATGCAACTGAATATTAATGTACAATAGAAATGCAGTTTTTTCGATTGGAATAAAAGGCGTGTTTTATGAAACTAAATACAGGGTACAGCAGCTTAAGTTAGAGCATAATGCAAAAAACAGCAGCAGATCGATATTAGTTTTAAATTTTTAGCCAAATTTTTTTATAAATTGCAGCCTACTCTAGTTAGATTTTGCCCTTTTTTCCAACCGTCTGTAGAAAGCTAAGATCGCTTTCTCTATTAAAAAAAAAAAAAAAAAAAAAAAAAAAAATTAACTAGTGAAAATCTATCTACGCGGATCTATTTTAGCTTGGAACAGTAATAGAACTTCTCAATCTTATTTAATAATTATACAACCATTCCATATTAAATGTGACAACAAATTCTGATTTTCAGTTTCATGTCTTCCATTTGTCTAAAGTTTGGCACTTTTCATACTAAAAAACTAACCTGAAATGGTTTTTATAATATTCCAGAACAAATCGTTGACATGAGCCAATAAGTCAGTTAATCTTCTCCTACTTAATTGGCGTAGGTACCACTTACCAGGCGAAGACTAGTAGTACGGGTGTAATGAGAGATTTATAGAGTTCGTTCCTATTCATGTGAAGAGGAATTTACTTTTTAAAAGGACTTTATTTTACTAGTGATTCTGTATTAGATTTCAATGTTAACATTGTGGTTGGTTTATATTGTCTCCAACTTAGGCAAAATTATAAAAAAACATCAAGGCCGATAATCATGCAGAGGTGTGGGAACCAAGGCACGAATGTGCATTCCGTTTTTTCATGAAAGGAGATATTTTTCCTTGATCTCGTTCACAACCAGAAACATTCGCTTTTCTTCTTTGTCTGGTCTGGGGAAATCAAAGCTAACATCGCGGATGTTAAGACCAATGACATCAACATCATCATCAGTTCCACGCTATCTCGAAGAATCGTACGAAATTTACTCAGTTATGTAAACTTTTCAGGGATACTAAATTTAGCACAACGAAGACGTGGTGTGTGTCGTCCTTTTTTTTTTAGAGGTCGTAGGTCTTAAGCCATACTGATAAGTTGCATTCGTCGTCCATAACGATGAGCTTCATAGTTCCTTTATACCACTTTATTAACGAGCACAATCATACAGGAAGAGAACATTTCATGGTCGAATTTTCTTTGTATGAATTACAATCGTTTTTCTCTGCATATAGGAGATTGCGTATCATGGCGGTGTTAAGAGTGTCTATCACAACAGGGTTGATTAGGTTTCGATTCTTTCAATCCGGTCGAAAATTGTTTTATCGGTTGTAAAGCTGCAATTTTATTTTATTAATTATTTACATTAGGTTTTAAATTATACTATTACATTAAATTTATAGCGGTATTTTCAGGTAACTGCTTTAGTCAAATGGTTAGTTAAATGATCAGTACTACAATAAGGAGAGTCGTGTTTGATTTTTGGCCTGACCGACATCCAAATTATAGAAAATGATTATTTTATTATTTATATTATGTATACTGTCTAAGGGTTTTCTTAAAATCGTTTCGGCAATTAATTAAGAACATAAATAATACAATGAGTAAGGTATATTCCCGTGGAATATCCATGTAAAAAATAATTCAATGAATATATATATATATATATTTCAATAATTTTTTTAAAAGCGGCAGAGAATGTCAAGCCCTCTAACATGAAATAAAAGCTCTTCATTGAAATCCGTCGGCCGCTCGGTGCGGCTTAGAATAACTTGTAGGTCCAAGTTGGATGAGCTAGAATCACACTTATACATATACATACATAACAGGTCAACAGAAAAGTTCAGTTAAATAATGATTTTTAGTTAGCCCTAACCTTTAAAAGACGCATGTATAAATTTGACAGCTGTCGGATCATTAGATTGTGAATTATAGCATTTTGAGTGAAACCACCTTTTTATTATGAACAAAAAAATGGATAAAAATGATTTTCTCGTGTTGATATAATATTGCTTTTTGAATGGAAAAATACAGAAGATAAAACTTGGCTTGATGACGAGTTTCCGGACACTGTCCTAGGAAAATCCACCATCAAGGATCGGTATGCTAAGCTTAGACGTGGTGAAATGAGCATCGAAGACAGTGAAGAGGTTACCGAAGAAATCATCAAAAAAACCACAAAATAATTTTGAATGATCTTAAATCGAAATTGAATGAAGTAGCAGACACTTTTAAGATATCAACTGAACGTGTATATCATATCATTCACGAATATTTTGTATATTGAGATCACTTTTGATCAAAAACAACGACGAGTTAATGGTCAGGAGTGGTGTTTGGAGATGTTCAAGCGTAATAAACTCTAGTTTTTGCACCGATATGTGATAATGGATGAAACATGGCTCCACCACTTCACTCCTAAGTCCCATCGACAGTCATCCAAGTGGACTGCACACGATGAACCCACTCCAAAGCGTGAAAAACGAAGAGGTGATAGCCGAAACTGAGGTCTATTTTGAAGCAAAATACAAATCGTACAAAAATGGTATTGAAAAGTTGGAGGGTCGCTTTAATCAGTGTATTAAAGGAAACAATGTTGATAGGTTTATAGGTTATTTTTATATAAATATTCAATAACTAAAAAATCTCGTAAAATTATATAACTCATAAGTGTTACAAAAACAATATAAGCGAAAAAGAACCGGCGTCTTCAGGAGCATCCCTGTGCTATTTTCATATTGAAACATTACAAAAAAAAAAGCAAGAAAGAAGGCATGTATTCGGCCATGCCGAACTCTCCATACCTTTCATGAGCAATTATATTTATTACAAACTTCAAAATTATATTTCGATAATTTTTACTGTCAATATTAATATGAATTCACGTCTGCAGAACACCGAATTTTGCCCTTCTAGATGCTTTTTGGACGGACTTTTGGCGCAATTTCTCATCTGATCAAATCGGTTATATTGGGGTTATATGATGTAGATGACTTTCAGAACTATTCTGCAATTCATTATATGTGTCAAGAAAACCAAATTTCACGGTCCTAGATGCTCTTTTGATGGCTTTTTGTCGTAAAATCTCATATCTGAGCAAAAAACTAGTTTGGGTTCAATCAGACGGACAAGCGGAGATGGCTATATCAACTCAACTCGACATTCTTATACGATCAGTGTAAATTTTGGTGGGTCTACTCTTTTCCTTTTTGGTACGTACATATTTCGGACCAAAATTAATGTATATGCAACTGAATATTAATGTACAATAGAAATGCAGTTTTTTTCGATTGGAATAAAAGGCGTGTTTTATGAAACTAAATACAGGGTACAGCAGCTTAAGTTAGAGCATAATGCAAAAAACAGCAGCAGATCGATATTAGTTTTAAATTTTTAGCCAAATTTTTTTATAAATTGCAGCCTACTCTAGTTAGATTTTGCCCTTTTTTCCAACCGTCTGTAGAAAGCTAAGATCGCTTTCTCTATTAAAAAAAAAAAAAAAAAAAAAAAAAAAAAAAAATTAACTAGTGAAAATCTATCTACGCGGATCTATTTTAGCTTGGAACAGTAATAGAACTTCTCAATCTTATTTAATAATTATACAACCATTCCATATTAAATGTGACAACAAATTCTGATTTTCAGTTTCATGTCTTCCATTTGTCTAAAGTTTGGCACTTTTCATACTAAAAAACTAACCTGAAATGGTTTTTATAATATTCCAGAACAAATCGTTGACATGAGCCAATAAGTCAGTTAATCTTCTCCTACTTAATTGGCGTAGGTACCACTTACCAGGCGAAGACTAGTAGTACGGGTGTAATGAGAGATTTATAGAGTTCGTTCCTATTCATGTGAAGAGGAATTTACTTTTTAAAAGGACTTTATTTTACTAGTGATTCTGTATTAGATTTCAATGTTAACATTGTGGTTGGTTTATATTGTCTCCAACTTAGGCAAAATTATAAAAAAACATCAAGGCCGATAATCATGCAGAGGTGTGGGAACCAAGGCACGAATGTGCATTCCGTTTTTTCATGAAAGGAGATATTTTTCCTTGATCTCGTTCACAACCAGAAACATTCGCTTTTCTTCTTTGTCTGGTCTGGGGAAATCAAAGCTAACATCGCGGATGTTAAGACCAATGACATCAACATCATCATCAGTTCCACGCTATCTCGAAGAATCGTACGAAATTTACTCAGTTATGTAAACTTTTCAGGGATACTAAATTTAGCACAACGAAGACGTGGTGTGTGTCGTCCTTTTTTTAGAGGTCGTAGGTCTTAAGCCATACTGATAAGTTGCATTCGTCGTCCATAACGATGAGCTTCATAGTTCCTTTATACCACTTTATTAACGAGCACAATCATACAGGAAGAGAACATTTCATGGTCGAATTTTCTTTGTATGAATTACAATCGTTTTTCTCTGCATATAGGAGATTGCGTATCATGGCGGTGTTAAGAGTGTCTATCACAACAGGGTTGATTAGGTTTCGATTCTTTCAATCCGGTCGAAAATTGTTTTATCGGTTGTAAAGCTGCAATTTTATTTTATTAATTATTTACATTAGGTTTTAAATTATACTATTACATTAAATTTATAGCGGTATTTTCAGGTAACTGCTTTAGTCAAATGGTTAGTTAAATGATCAGTACTACAATAAGGAGAGTCGTGTTTGATTTTTGGCCTGACCGACATCCAAATTATAGAAAATGATTATTTTATTATTTATATTATGTATACTGTCTAAGGGTTTTCTTAAAATCGTTTCGGCAATTAATTAAGAACATAAATAATACAATGAGTAAGGTATATTCCCGTGGAATATCCATGTAAAAAATAATTCAATGAATATATATATATATATATTTCAATAATTTTTTTAAAAGCGGCAGAGAATGTCAAGCCCTCTAACATGAAATAAAAGCTCTTCATTGAAATCCGTCGGCCGCTCGGTGCGGCTTAGAATAACTTGTAGGTCCAAGTTGGATGAGCTAGAATCACACTTATACATATACATACATAACAGGTCAACAGAAAAGTTCAGTTAAATAATGATTTTTAGTTAGCCCTAACCTTTAAAAGACGCATGTATAAATTTGACAGCTGTCGGATCATTAGATTGTGAATTATAGCATTTTGAGTGAAACCACCTTTTTATTATGAACAAAAAAATGGATAAAAATGATTTTCTCGTGTTGATATAATATTGCTTTTTGAATGGAAAAATACAGAAGATAAAACTTGGCTTGATGACGAGTTTCCGGACACTGTCCTAGGAAAATCCACCATCAAGGATCGGTATGCTAAGCTTAGACGTGGTGAAATGAGCATCGAAGACAGTGAAGAGGTTACCGAAGAAATCATCAAAAAAACCATAAAATAATTTTGAATGATCTTAAATCGAAATTGAATGAAGTAGCAGACACTTTTAAGATATCAACTGAACGTGTATATCATATCATTCACGAATATTTTGTATATTGAGATCACTTTTGATCAAAAACAACGACGAGTTAATGGTCAGGAGTGGTGTTTGGAGATGTTCAAGCGTAATAAACTCTAGTTTTTGCACCGATATGTGATAATGGATGAAACATGGCTCCACCACTTCACTCCGAAGTCCCATCGACAGTCATCCAAGTGGACTGCACACGATGAACCCACTCCAAAGCGTGAAAAAACGAAGAGGTGATAGCCGAAACTGAGGTCTATTTTGAAGCAAAATACAAATCGTACTACAAAAATGGTATTGAAAAGTTGGAGGGTCGCTTTAATCAGTGTATTAAAGGAAACAATGTTGAATAAAAAAAAAAATTAATTTTGCCACAAACATATGTTTTAATATGGTAGGCTGGGGACTTTTATATGTATATAAATACGTAAGTATATGTAATTGAGCGCATTACACTCCTGCTTCGCGTAAAAATTTATATAACCTAAATGACTGGGTTAGCAAATTACTTTACAATGATCAATGATATTTATTTACAACTGTCGGAAACTCCTTTTGATGGCTAGTTAGTGCAGTGGGGATGTAATCGTCGCAGCTGGAAGCTACGTATAAAAAATGCAACAACATGGACGACTACAATAAATATTAACGATAAGTTCGTGTTGCTGTTTGAGATGAATTTTATGCCCAACACATATTTCAAGAGCAAGTTAAATAAATTTTAAATATAGTAAAAAAAGTAATAATTCACAGTACAACAAATTGTGAGAAAAGGAAACAATTAAAATAGAATCAAAACTAAAAACATAAAAACGTATAAAGTGGAATTCTACTAATACATATGCGAACACGTGAAACGATGCGTGTATGTATATATCTACATAGGTGAAAAGCTCAAAAGTCACAGAGAAATCGAACATCAGTTTTAGACCTTGGCCAACCTTGATGCGTTTGCGAAAAAAAAACAAACAAAAAAACATGGTAGTGAATGAAGAGGCAAAAAAGGAGAAAATAATAATAATAAATGTAAACGATGTGCGCGATTGCCTTTGACTTCAAAATCATCGATTCCGTCTACAACTATACCCTTAATGTGAAGTTAAGGTGAGTAAATAAATACAAATTTTTGCAGGCTTTCAACCACACATATTAAAAGAGAGTTTTCTGTGGTAAAATGTAAAAAAAATAAAAAAAAAAATATGTAAGTAACTCTTAATTGAAAAGTATAGTCCTCCCTCGACCAACAGAGACCAAACTCTACGTGTCTGTTATCATTTTCGACCTACTACTTATGTGATACGAATACCTGGAATGGAGTAGGAGTAGGAGTTGGGAGTTTCTTAGATAAGGGGTTTGCGGAAGATTAATGGTGCTTTGCACATTAACTGTCGCGAATATCGCAGACGACATTGACACAACTCAGCAAATTAAGGATGGCTAGGCAATGCACTGGAATGGTAGTACTTCAACTCCGAGATGAGGTGAACAAGAACCTGGTTTCTGACGTGATATTAGTAACTCGGTTATAATCGCCAAAGCGGCAATAAAAGATAATAAAGAGGAGTATAAGGAATATGTTTACATAAGAACGAACTATACTACTAACCACGCCCTACCTCGAATTATATCTGCTTCTTATATGTAATACATTTCACAGAAACTTTTCTTTTGAAAAGGCTATAATTTAAAACTCTTTAACAGCAATAAGATAACACACTATTCGTCAGTGCACGCTTGTTTATATGCATGGTTGTCATAACATAGCCATCGGCGCAGACGAGAGAGACTGTTATTCAATTCTTGCAATTACATAATCGGTTTTCTCATGCAGAAGAAAACTTCACGAAACAAAACCAAAAAAAGGAACACAAATTCATTTGGAATAAATAAATAACAATACAAAATAATAACAATAGATGCTGAAAAGAAAAAACCGTATAAAGTGAGAAAGATAATGTTGAAGCATCCCAGATGCATAGGTAGGAGTGCGATCAGCTGTGCAGAAGCAAGAGGTCGAAAAACTCTGATATGAAATCGGAGATGATGACGATGATGCTGTAAGCCGTGGAAGTCGGCTCTTAACCTGCTTGGTCTGAGTGAAGATAGCTATAGGGGAGGGAAGGATGAACACAAGCGGAACGTTGCGAAACCCCTTTTCATCTCTGTGGTTTATTTTCATTTTATATTTATGCCTTTTCCGAGGCATTATTTGGCTTCATGTATGAGTACAAATTGTACATGTATAAGTAAATACAATGTTGTTGATACTGTAGCTACTACTTTTTTGACGATGCATTGTAGCATGTGTGTACACATTGGAGTATATTTACATGTATGTATGCATGATCACACATGAGTTTGCTTACAGCTGATCGGTATCATGGCGTCAAAATGGCTTTGGCAGTGGCAATCGTGGTGCGGTAACAATGACTTTTGGTGGCATTTAGTTACTATTTACAACCACATGTAAAATTTAACACAAGGTATAATTAGATTGTTCAAATGACTGACGCTTGGGTTCGATTAAAATAACATTTGTAGATAGAAAACCGCATGTAGGACAATTCAGGCGAAATGCTAAGAAGCACTTAAAATTAACAATGACGAGAGATTCAAGAGTGCTAAGACAATCATGCTAATACTTATTTTCTACAATTTCCTACAACTTATTACTTCGTTATGATTGAGAAAAAAAGTACTTACGGTAACTAAAGAAAAAAATAGAATAATATTAAATAAATATCGAATATTTTACGTTTAATAAGATACATTTTCGATTGGCAACAAATTGAAAAACTGGTAAACCTCCCACTGATTATAAGTTCGCTGAACATTTTCAATAAATTTAGTATTCATAATATTCATAAATCCCCAATAATACTTCAATTCATATACCGGACTTATTATTGCTGACTTTCTGATATCAATATTATACATAGATACATTTAAAGGAGTAGATAATGTTCCAGTTAATCAAAAATATTAAACTTCTCATTATATCACTGATATATTTGTATTTATGTACTTCAAATGTTTGGCTATTTCATATTGCAACGCCTAACTTATTAACAGATATGTCCAAAGATTATCACTTTAAAGTACAAATTATGAACTAATTAAAAAAAACACGATTGTTGAGTTGATCATAAATATCACTAACTTTATTTTTCATGTTTTTGTTCTTATATACTTATACAAATATATGTTTTATCGAATTTTATTAACAAGTAAACAATTCTCTGGAAAAAGTTAACTTTGCATTATTCTTTAGTAATTTATTAATTCTGTGTAATTGCATTTATTTATTTTGTTGCATTTTCGTTCATTTATATGGGAACGGAAATGAAAGAAAACAATCCTCAAGAAAACGTCTGGTTTTAATAATTTGTTATGTTTTATTTAATTTTTAAGGAAACAATTCTTATGAAAATAAATTGTTAGGTTTGCAATTGTTTATTAATTCTGCGTAATTGCGTTTATTTATTTTATTACATTTTTGTTTATTTATATGGGAAAGGAAATGCACGAAAACAATTCTTAAGAAAAAGTCTGGATTTAATAATTTGTTATGGTTTAAATAATTCTTCAATTTTTGGTAATTTGTCGAATTTGCATTATTGTTCACATGGGAACTTGAATGGGAATTACTTTAAATTATGTTATTGGTATGTTTTAGGGGAGTGAAGGGAGAAATTAATACCCCCACCGTTAGTCTGAGGCTCGGCCGAAGAAACAATAAGGGTTCTTGTTTTAAGTGTTCTTACATAGATTATGATAAAGATAATAATTAAAATAAAAGAAATCCCTATACTACCACCGGTATTTATCAACGTGCTTTTTAAAAATTTATTATTAATAATTTTTATGGTTTCATTAAAATGTATTTCCTTAATATCTAAATCAGTAAGTTTAACATTGTTTTTATTTATTTTTAATATAAATTTTTCCAAGACAAATATTTCTCTTATATTTACTTTAAGATATTCATACGCCTTTAATTTTGTTTTAACAAGACAGTTTTCGAATTTTATTAAATAAGTTTTAAATTTTTCTAGTTTATATGGATGTTTACAGTTAGTTTAAATTTTATTTTGATAGTGTTTGAATATAAGTAAGCCAGGGTAAATTTCCCTTTCTTCTGAGTCTTTTGTTAATTTTATATTACATTTAGGTTCGAGATTTTTGACAATACTTGTTAGACAATTATCATTTATGTTTTCCAAGTTTTAATATTCTAATGTGTTTGGTTTATATACTTCGTTCTTTTGAATACGAACAGTGTTCCTGTTTAGTAGTAATGTTCTATTTCTCTTATCAGGAATTGGTACAAATACTGCTTCTGAAAATGATTCGTTCAAAAATCTTGGAACATTCAATGTCAATACTATGAAATTTTCTTTATATGCTAGAGGTACTTTTGTCGGAAGACAAGGTTCTATATTTCCTATAAAATTAAATTCCTCCTCTATTGGTATATCTGAAGGAATTATCCCTAGTTTTGAATTGAAAATAACTTGTCCAATTTCGTTCACATGGTCCAATAGTAGGTTAATGTCGTTATTAATGCGGAAAATGTTCTGTAAAAATAGGGTTTCGTCTTCCAAGTCGAGAATTTTGTTCTGCGTCTCTGTCTTGAATCTGTTTATATAGGTCTGTACTATTTTCTGCTGGCTATTTATGTGGTCCGTAATATTTGATATTCTGTTTGACATAGAAGTGCTCAAATATGAGACTTTTTTCGAGGTTTATGATTTTGTCGAAAATTTGTTTTTCGTCGTCGCTGTCCATTGTGCCTACCATAAATTTTAGTCCCTTGCCTATTGCGTTCACCAATCCTCGTCTTTGTATGAATCTGGGTGTCAAGTTGTTTATCTTCGTCCTACATATTTCCATGCTTTTATTGACGCTTTCCAATAGTGGTGTGATGTTTGTGTAAGTATCCGAAAGTTTATAGATATTATCCTGTAATAAATTGGCTGTTTCCATATATTGCGTAGTATTGATAGCGTGAATTATTCTAATGTATTTATCGATAATCTCTACGTCTCTTATCTTAATTGGTATGTAGCCATGATTGTCAGATAGGTCTTGGATGTCGAGGTATTGTCCGTAGGCAGTTATGAAAATAGTCATCAGAAAAATCCAACGTGGCACTCGGGAAAGATTGTATACTCAGGAAAATATTATTATTTAACCTTAATTCTGGGGTTATCCCTATCTTGAAATTTCTTACTTCGTCTGATATGGGTTTTATAATATTTGTGCCCTGTTTTAACGTTCTCGACGTGATCGTCATCGATTTTCTTACTATCTATCTTTCTATATTTCGTATGTTTTTACCCCCTCTAATATCTTTGATATAATTTGGACCATCCTCTATTGTCACATCTGTCCTATCTCTATTCAATTTGCTTATGTATTCCTCTTTTTTCTTAGTCATTAAATCATGAATCTCTGTATATTTCTCCTCATTAATTTTTCCATTCAGGAAATCAATAGTTCTTATCTTCGCTGTACTATGGATTGTATTGTTGTAATATCCTATTATCCGCAGAATTTTCTCTTCTGTTGTTTGTTCTTTATTCTTTTCTTCATGCCTTAAAAGCCTTATATGCTCATTTATAGTGTTGTGTGTCTACATATATCTATATGTCTATATCCGCATTGGAAGTGTGGTTACTACTTGAGGTAAAGTGTATATTAATTTTTGCTTCATTGAGGAATTCGTGTTTTAAACCCTAGCTCATTGTCTATAACTATTTTTTCTATCTTACCGAATGTATTTATGTACTGTAGTAGTTTAGTCCTAAATTGTGTCCAAGTTCTACTGTTTATCTTGTTTGCGACTGCATGTTTTGTAAATTTATCTATTATTGTCATAAAAAGTTCCTTTTTTAAAGTGTAGAATACGTCTATATGAGCTATCTGAGTGGGGTTTCACTGACTCTAAATGGTATTTTAGGTGGTTTTCTATCATAATTTTCGGTGGTGTACACCTCGCAATTGTTAATAAATTGTGTTACACTTAATTTTAGGTAGGGGTTGTATATTTTGTTTTTTAGTTCCCCGTAGACGGCCTCTATTCCCCGGTGATTCTTACTTAAATGTTCTTTTTCTAGAGTATCCGTCAGTTTCTCTTCGCCTTTGATGTCTCTAAGCAAATTGGTACATCTTATTATCCTAAATTTGTCATTATTTGAAAAAAGTTCTATATATACGTTCTCCAGAGTGTTAAAAAATTCGCCTATGTAAATTGCATTCAGTTGGTTTGAGTTGAAATGATTTTTCAAAAGAGAGATTGAAGTTTCACTGTCGAGTTTCTTAATTCCTATTACTTTTCTATTATTCTTGAAGATGTTCTCATTCTTTATCCTGCCTGCACTGAAGAAATTTTCTTAATGATGATTTGGTTCTTAAACATGTTGATAGGGGATTCCGTTTCGTTTATCTTAAGCACCTCTGATTCCAAAGCATTGACGTTAGCAAATTCGGGTTCTATTCTCGATAATGCATCGGCGTTGCTGTTTTTTTTTCTCTTTTATAAACGATTTTATAATCGAACTCAGAAAGTTTAAGTCTCCATCTGACTAATTTGAGTTTGGCTCCTTAATTGAAAATAGCCATGTGAGAGGTTTGTGGTCTGTTTCTATTTTAAACTGTCTTCCAAAGAGATATGGGCGGAAATATTTGGTAGCCCAGATGATGGCTAGAAGTTCTTTTTCGATCGTGCTGTAATTGCACTCATGCTCGTTGAGAGTACGACTCGTGTAGCAAATGGGGTGGTTATCTTGGGAAAGTATTGCCCCTAGTGCAAAATTGCTGGCATCCGTCGCAGGTGCGAATTCTTTCGAGAAGTCTGGATAGGCCAGAATTGGGTCGATAGTTAGTAGTGTTCTAAGGGTATTGAAACTCTCTATGTATTCTGGGTCAGTAATGTTCAATTTAGTGGCCTTCTTCAAGTATTTGGTCATAGGCTTAGCTATCTGGGAATAATCCTTTATAAATTTTTGACGCAATCTATCTTTTTAGGGTTAGCTTTTATTCCAAGAGGTGTCACTATGTGTCCGAGAAATTCAGTCTCCCGTTTCAAAAATTCACTCTTATCCAGCTGTATTTTTAGATTTACCTCCTTCAAGCGATTAAATACCTTTGTTAGGGATTCCAAATGTTCTTGAAGTGAAGTTGAAAATATGATTATATCATCAAGATAAACAAGACAGAATTTATTAATAAAATCACCTAAAACATTGTTTATCAGCCTTTGGAAGGTGGCTGGTGCTGTTTTAAGTCCGAACGGCATACGAAGGAACTCGTAATGTACGCCTTCTACGCTAAATGCGGTTTTCGGTATGTCTTTTTCGTTTATTTCTATTTGATGAAAGCCCTTAGCGAGATCAAGAGTAGTGAAGTATTGACACCTCCCTAATTTCTCTAGTATATCATCAATATTTGGTATCGGGTATTTATCGTCGATAGTGACTTCGTTTAACTTACGATAGTCTACTACCATTCTCAATTTCTTCGCACCGCTAGCGTCCAGTTTTTTTGATACGATCCAGACCGGTGCAGAATATGGTGAATGGCTTGGTCTTATTATTCCGCTATTTAACATTTCCTTAATTTGCTTATTTACTTCTGTCTTATGGACATATGAATATCTGTAAGTCTTGGTAGCAATTGGAATCTTGTTCATTGTTCTGATTACATGCTTGATTGAATTCGTGAATGTTAGATCTGTTTTTTCCAAATAAAATATTTTCTTAAATCTTTTTATGATTTGTAGAAGTTTTTCTCTTTCTTCGATGTTTAGGTGAGCGGTTCGTATTTGTTCCAAGATAGGAATTTCTTGAACTTCATATCCTATGTTATATATAGAAAAATTATCGTTTGTTACTTCATTGGTTTTTTGGATATCGAATTTTACGCTTTTTGGAGTAATTCCATTTATCCTTACGGAAGCATTAATTTTAAAGTTATCTCCTTCATAAATTCCTTCCATGATTTCTATATTTTCGTTGTTTATTATAGTTTTGGGAATATGCATTTTTCTTGTCAATATTCAATTTTATATTATGTATACCGTCTGTATAAAAGAAATGTTTTACATCGTCAAGGGTATATTTTAAAGGTATATTTTTATCTCCTATTTCTAAAATATATTGCCTTTATAGTTTACTATTGCGTTCAATTTTCTCAAAATGTTGTTTCCTATCAAACCATTGTATATTTCATGAAATTTACAAACTAAATATTCTACTTTGTTTTCAGTGTCGCCTAATTCCTTAAAAAGTGGTACTGATACTTTTTCTTTTACTTCTATTACATGTTGGAGTGCTTTCAAATTAATTGGTTGAGAATCTGTTCTCCATTTTGGATGGCAGATTCCAGGATTTATTATTGAATGTGTCGCTCCTGTATCGATGATAAATCTGAGAAAGCATAATTTTGTTTGTATAACTATATGTGGTAATTCGCCGCGGAGGCTTCTGGCAGAAAATTTTCCGCGTTATTAACTTCCATCGGTTCCGGTTGTTGTTGGTGGTTATGATTATTTTGCCATCTTCGTTCGTGTGTATTATTACCATGATAATTTTGTTGTTCAAGGTTAGATTCTTGTGTATTATTTCTGTAAAAAGTTTGACGTTGTGGTTGTTGAGAGTGTCTGTATTGTCTCTGAAACGTTCGAGGAAAATTTGTTCGTTGGTCATAAAAAGGTTGTTGGTTATTCAAAGGTTGTTGTTGGTTATGTCTGAATTGTGTGTTGTTCATGGGTTGGTTCTGGAAATGTCTTTGTTTGTTATTAAAGTCTAGGCGTTTGTTTGGTTGCGAGTTGTTTCTATGGTGTAACTTATTATTGTCTTTTGAATAAGCACACCCGGCTTGGAACAGAATGTCCATGGTCCCTTTTAAATCAGCTGGGCTTCTGCAAAATAGTATTGATTTCATCGGCTCGGGCAGCTTGCTTTTGAAAATGTTCAATGCAGTGTGCATGTTATTTATTGCACTTTGTCTTGCGGCTTCATCTTCTATGTAGTTTATTTTTTATGTCTTCCACCGTATTTGTTTTAAATGTTACACTCTTTAACACATCGAAAAGCTCTTCGCAGGATCGCCAATCCCCAAAGTTGTTTTGCAGGATGTTTTTTATCTCTGGCCAAGAGACGGCGTGACAGTTGATTTCGATAGTCTGCCTGGGTTTTCCCTTAAGTTTTGACTTGATTATATCCGAAAATAGCAATTGTGATAGTTCGTCAAACGTGCGCAGATGTGGGTGTACCCTATCCACGAGTGTAGTTAAAGTTATTAGGTCCCTATGGTCCCCATTAAATTCTGGTAGATTTCAATGGGTCTATTGCTAGTCTGTTAGCTTGGTTTACTACCTGGTCTACCATTTTTGTAATTCTTGTCTTTCCTATTGGTTCTCTATACCCTAATATGTTTTATTTTTCCCTTTTTTTATTAACTATTTCTTTCTTGCAGTTTTCTTTATCAATGCTATCTGACGAGAGTATCTCTCCAAGATTTCAATATCCTCTTTCTTTGGAGTATACAAAATAATTCTCTCTATTTAAATTCTATTTTAAATTTCTCACTTATATTCATTTAACACTTACAAGATATTAATTAGGTTTTTAATTATACCTCATATTTTATATGTATATAATAATAAAAAAAAATGTTATTTATTTTTATATATATATATTTTTTTTTGTAGACTAAAAATAAATCTTACTCTTAAAGCTGATTTGGTGTAGACTGGCATCAAAGACTTTTGATTCCTTTGAGTTCTGGTTCTACCTTTAGTTGTCCCTTGGATGTGTTGTTACTTGGTGAATAAAGAAAAAACTTTGTATTTCTCTTTGAAGAGTGTTGCCACTTGATGTTTTTTTTTGTTGGATATTGCTACTTTTATTAATCAAAAAATTTCACTTGTTGATTAAAGGTATTGTTACTTACTTTTCACTTGTTGGTTAAGAATATTGTTACTTTTATTATTCGGAGGTTCTTAATGAGGCAGAATGTTCATAAAACTTTTCACAAGGGATTTTTGATATCCTATGTAAGTTCATCTACGATCTTTCGTAGGATGAATACAAACTTGGATTTGTTCACAGATACCGCATTAGAAATTGAAATTTCGAGTTCTACCGCGTGGATGAAGAAATCTTTTTGTTTTTCTATCCTCTTTAAATAAAAATTTCACTTTTCGAAACTTTGTTTTTATTTACGTTGGGTAGGACTTGCGGTATCCTACCGATTGCGCCACTTTTAAGTTCAAATTATGAACTAATTAAAAAAAAACACGATTGTTGAGTTGATCAAAAATATCACTAACTTCATTTTTCATATTTTTGTTCTTATATACTAATTATTTATTGAATTTTATTAACAAGTAAACAATTCTCTGGAAAAAGTTAACTTTGCATTATTCTTTAGTAATTTATTAATTCTGTGTAATTGCGTTTATTTATTTTGTTGCATTTTCGTTCATTTATATGGGAACGGAAATGCAAGAAAACAATCCTCAAGAAAACGTCTGGTTTTAATAATTTGTTATGTTTTATTTAATTTTTAAGGAAACAATTCTTATGAAAATAAATTGTTAGGTTTGCAATTGTTTATTAATTCTGCGTAATTGTGTTTATTTATTTTATTACATTTTTGTTTATTTATATGGGAAAGGAAATGCACGAAAACAATTCTTAAGAAAAAGTCTGGATTTAATAATTTGTTATGGTTTAAATAATTCTTCAATTTTTGGTAATTTGTCGATTTTGCATTTTGTTCACATGGGAACTTGAATGCGAATTACTTTAAATTATGTTATTGGTATGTTTTAGGGGAGTGAAGGGAGATATTATAACAATTAGCCGCTAATCTGTTGATATGTGATCCCTTTCTCGGAACGAAAGTATTGTATACATTAATCCAAACAAAGGTATATTAGGGTTGCATTTTGCTTCTTAATTCTTTAACATGGCTTAACCCATTCCCACATATATTAATTTAAATACAAATATTCAGTTAATTTTTCTAATTGTGGAAGGCCACTTGGCAGCAAAATAATATCGAAGGCTGCCACTGTCACTAATCTAAATAAAACGCGAATGCGTCAATAGAGCTGTGCTTTTTAATTACTTTCTTGAAGTACATTCTGTCATAAAAATTCAATTTAAAGAGATAGTTAAAATTATTTTTGTCGCTAAGTTGCCACGTTGCAGCGTTTAGTTTTAAGTTCATAAATATTACCGTGGGAATGGGATTTCAACATACAAAAGCAGACGAAACATAATTTTCTTTCGTATTCACAATAGCAACTTCCACCTGTGGATCGTAGTTTAAAGTCGCAATTTTAGTGTTAAGTCAAATTATGTACCCCGAGCATTTTCCTTCGCTCTTATACATTTTCACCTTATCAATTGGTGGCCATACGGCGTCAACTCATCTCACAGCCGATATGAAGTCACTTTTACTTAAGCGTAGCAGGGCAATCCTTGGCAAATAAATTTGCTCCGTTATTAACTCTTTTGAACATGATTGAACTTATTGATTGTTAATTGATCCTAGAATTTTATGATACTTTCAAAATTTTATTTAGTTTGCATACATTTAAATATTTTTTTTGTCCACGGATGTTGTAATTCGACGGCTGTTATCAATAAGATGGATGGATGGATGCGGGCAACATCAGTAGGGTTTAGAAAATTTTGAGACAAATTTATATTTTAGCGGCGGGTAGTGCTGAAGTCGATTGAAAGATGAATTATGCGAGATATACGAGATAGTGCTTGTTGGTGGAAGCAGAGCTTGAGAAAGGCTTTCACTCGGTTGAAAAAAATCAGGTGGAGAGGGCCCTGTCTTCACTTGTTGCCCTTAAGTGCCCCCAAAAGATTAACTAAGAGAAATGGCCCACATTTTTGAAAATGACGTAGATTGATAATATTCGGCTCAAACCGAAGTCAACCCTTCCCTACTCGTTGAACTTGCACAATTCACAGTATTTACTGTTATCAAATACCAAGTTGCATTTTTTAATTTTGTTTTTCTATGATTTTCTTCTATAAAAGAGTTAAAATGTGTTATGCACATACCAACATAGTTCACCTTCCATTTACTTGGCAATTCGCGTGACGCTCGAACGAAAACGAAAGTGAAGTTTAATGCCGCCTTTTGTTTCCTGCATTAACAACTTTTGTGCAAGTATCTGAACCGGCAGATGCAGATGCCTGGCGCTCCTCTGCCAAGTGACAAGCTGGAAGCTGTAAATAACGCTACACTATACATGTAATATATGCATGTACTCGTATATGTACGTACATACACACAGAAACGTGAGCACGCCACTGCCATTGTATTCGCTAACTCATTCACCTGGTGGCGCTTGAGTTTACTTATACACACATTCATACATACATACATACATGTAATTGGTGCTTTGTAACCGCTGAAGTGATTTTCGGCCGAGTTCCTCCTCCACTTTGTTGTGTGCGCCTTAATGCTTTTTCCAATAATGAGGGACCTACAGTATGTTGGTTGAACCAGGACTCGAATCTTGGCCTTCCGAATGATAGTACGCAATGCTAACCACTCGGCTATTCCGGCCGCCTACAAATGTGCATACATATTTATATCTATTATGCTTTTGGTGTTTCTTCAGTTTTTATTTAATAGGTGCATTTTTCCCGGCCATTTTCTCGGTTTTGTTGCATGCAACCACACAGCGTATTTAATTAATTCAATGTTGTAATTTGCGTTCATTTTATTTTGTTTTAAAATATAAAATAAACAAAAGCAGCTAAAAATAAAAATTAAAACATGATATTGAAGAGGAAAATTCAGTGAGTGAACGGGTTTTCGATTGACGCTGACTTTAATTCACGATCGCTTCCATAATTTTTCTGCATTTTATTAATGTAAGAAAACATTTCTCCACAAATTTCATCTTCATTTTTTCATTATTTCCAATTTTGAGTGTTATTTTAGTTGCTTCCCATAGTTTGGTTTTTGTAATCGTAATGCAAATATTTGTATTTGCATTTATTCAAACATTTCATTTTTCTCTATTTGCTTTTTATTATCGTGAACATTTACGGCGGTTTGGTTACTGCATTAAATTTACAATAATAATATTTGGATTTATTTGTGTGTCATATTTGCACTGTGCTGCTAAAAATTACCGTTACATGCACGATTATAATATGTAAAATTTTAAAATGTAAGCATACATATAAATTTCTAGTAGTTATTTTCCTGCACAACTCTCATTTAGTCAAACAAATTATTTTTTGAGTAGAATATATTTTTTATAAAGCATTTATACTGAAATAAACAAATGTAAAAATGTAATTTATCAGATTTTGCTTTTAGTTTTCAACTCCTTACAGAGTAGCATTAAATCGTGCTTCATTGGAAAGCCTGTGGTTGATCCTCATAGAAAGTTGAAAAAATCTTAAGATAAGAAATATTAAGTAAAAAAATTAGCAAACTATTAAATTATATCCTCAAAAAATTATAAAATACAAAAATGTACAAAAAACAAAAAAAAAACAAAAAATAATAAATTCGAATTATTTCTGACTAAAAATACGTGTAAAAAATATGTCCAAGCGGGTAGGAGATAATATTGCATTTATTTATTGAGAACAAGACCCGTAAGAAAAAATAGACTTTACACGATTCCACCTGAGGTGTATCTGACGCTGCAAGAAAGCAAACATATCAGATAATTATACATCTGATCTGAACCATAGACATATAAATTACATTGAAAAAAACAAGCACTTCAACCGTATCAATTCACTGGCCACTTGAGAATTGCATTCTTGTATAAATACATGCATATATCATAATCATATATATGTACATATATGCCAGAATGCAAAAAACTCTAACGGCATGAATAAATTAGTCCGGATCTAAAGTTATGAATGGACTTACGCTCTTCGCATAAAAGTATTTCATAAAATTTTCATATTAAAAAAAAAAATCCATACTTAAACTTAGGTCAAAGTACAACTTTACTTTTTTGGCAGGCGCTTCAAGCCATAGCAAGTGTCAAGCAATGAGATTGAGTTGTATATGTTATCCGCTAAAGTATCCACTAACCAAAATTATTAGTTGGGTCATCGTTTCTACCTTAAAAACAAACTTCCAGGTTTTACGAAATGATGCGCGGCTGGATGCATTATAAAAAATCATTTCAATTTGTGAAATAAATATTATACCGTTATAATCACAATGTAGATGTGAACACGGTGCCTGTATCTTAATAGTAATATTTGCCAACAGAAAGCCTGGTTCAAGAAGACGTTTATTGTTTCCTCGAATTCATCTGATTCCAAAAGTACAAATATAAGCCACTTAATGTAGGACGGAAATTTTATAATCAGTGAAAGAAAAATATTACAACATTGTTATCTTTACAAAATTTAATTTACTTTTACTTGTCAAATTTATGACGTTCTGCAAATTAAAATTCAATTTTCAGACTGTGTAGGATATGACGGCAGAAATTGAAAAGGTCACTCACTTAGAAGAGGCTGAACGATGTGATCGAATAAGCTACTTCCGTAGCTTATTATAAGCGAAATTTATATGTTTATAATTTCGGGTGTCACGAATTAAGTAAAAATATAAGCAATATGAAAGTACGGAAATAAGAACTGAATAAATTAATATTGAATAAATTAATATTAAATTTTTGATAAGTCAACACAGCTATTATTGAGTCACATGCTAAACAAAAACAGTTTAGTCTTATCCAATTGCCCAAAACGGCTTTGTTTAACAAAACTTTTAGAAAGAGCAGTCATTAACAGAAAAGTAGCCGTTATATGATTTACAGTTAAATGAATTAAAATTTAGAAAGATTCAAAGAATATCTTAATCATTTCAAATGTGGCTACAATAGATTTAGGATTCAATGTCATTAAAACTATAGTTACAAGGAAATCTGTGGCAGGTAGACCGCAGTTTATAAATTGTAAATCAGCTTTTATTATATCCTAAATGTAGAGCTGTGCGAAGGGAGAAAGGAGAAACATGATAGATATATTAAAATTAATTCATCCGAGTAAATAAGGTTTCTATAAAAACTTAACAAAAAATCCTTACATACTGCTGATGGAAAAGTTTTTATTTATATTGTTGATGAATTGGACACATACGATATACTCGTATTAGAACAGAACTTACAACATTAATTTAACTTTGTGTATCGTTAGCACAGTCGAAATAAAAAAATATATATAAATTATAAACATAGAAAAAACAAATAGAAAACAAGAGAGATGTGCTGTCTTCGGCCATGCCGAATTTATATCAAAATGTTATTCGATTTCGTAATTTTCAGGGCCGATATTTATTTGATTTACATGAATAGCATACGAAATCTTACACCATTATATACTTTTTCGGATTTTCGATCTAAAACCTCATATTTGAATGAATCGGTTGTAGGGGGCTGCCGATATATGATATCCGATTACGATGGTTTTCAGTACCAACATTTAATTCATTATATGTGTGTAGAATATCTAATTTCATGTTCTTAGATGCTTTATTGCAGTTTTTATGACAAATGACAACATCTGAATAAATCGGTTGTATGGGAGCTGTATAACATAGGCGACCGATCGACAAACTATAAATACATTACAAAATTTAGACCCACATACTGAGTATCGTTAAAATATCTCAAAAACTGAGAGACTAGTTTTCGTTGAAGCGGACGGACGGATAGGCTGATAGACGAACATGGCGAAATCAACTCATATCGTCATTCTTATACGACCGGTATAAATTCTTCTCCTTTTGGTACTTACCTACCTCAGATCAAAGTTAATATACTATTACATGTACATGAAAGGTATAAAAAATATATATATAAATGTGCATATAAACATAAATATAAACTAGCTATGAGCCCAAGGCTCAACAGAAAAAGAGGGTGAGAGAGAGCAATGCCTACTTCACCGTTGTTGCGCGAAGATCGGCGCCCAACAACAGCAGTTCAAAGGCAAGCGGTACAACTCGAATGAAACCGACTGTAGCGCCAGAAAAAATTAAGTGCGTGCGTACGTCATCTGTAAATACTCAGCTTCAGCTGAAGCTCACACATCCATGCTGACAAGCAGCGCAACAGTAATAACGCCAGTTCGAGTGACATCCGCGGCAAAAGGAAAGACAGTAAAAAAGAGAAAAGGTTGGCAGTGCAGAATAACATTGATCGCTACATTAATGTCAATGACAATTCACTACATATCTATTTTCGGGAGCACAGTTTCAATTTGCTAGTATCGATCATAGCGAAACTTTTAGGTACCAATAATTTGCAATTGTACCCCTTAAAAAGGAAAATATTAATGAGCCAAGATACAACGAAAAATACTTTCGAAAAGTCGTTGTATTTGTATTACAACGCCAAATAACAAAATTACTATTCTTATCAATTAAAGAGCGCAAAAGGCCTGATTGTAGTCAGCTGACTTAAATGATGTAAAAAAAGCTTAAGAAGAGCAAGGTTTCGATTTGAGGACGATCGTAAATTAATCAATAGAAGCAAAGGACCACAACCTATGTATATAGTTTATCTATCCCCAAGTTTAGCTTAGTTTAAGAAGAATGAAACGCATCCAAATATCTCTTACACAGCAGAATTACGAAATACAATGTACGAACTGTAAGAAATTTGGTTATTCCAAATCCTACAGTACTTTACGTAATGTATACATAGTATGTGGTGACCTTCACCACTTTAGTAAGTATTCTTTAAACAAAATCTATGCAACAAAAAAAAAAAATATGATGGTAATCATATGGCCAATTAAAGATGCTATCCTGTATATTAAGACGTGAAATCAAAACTTCCTCAAGATATTCAAGAAAAACACAACCAATTTCCACATATTATCAGTATTACGACCTCTCCCAATTTATCCAGCTCAAAAACTCGTCAAATAGCCTATGCTAGTATTTTAAAAACAAATAAGTATATCCCATCCGCCCGGTGCTGGCATAGAGGCCATGATTCTCAATTTAACTCAGCGCATGACACAATTTATGTAAAAAGTGTTCCTAAAGCACCTAAAGGACCCGATGAAAGCAAAAAAGCAAATGCTTCAAACCCTGACGACCAAAAAATAAGCGAACTCAGGATATGTATATGGAATGCTAATGGTGTCAATCAGCACAAATTACCTCTCAAATTATTTTTACAGAAAAATAGATGCTACGAAGCATACCAGTTATATAATACGGCCATGAATAAAAATAGATTCGATATTATTTCCACAAGACAACCAACTTACTGGCCTTCAGAAAGGATTGACTTTGTAGTCACTAAAAGCGTGAAATTCAGCATCATTTTAGTCTTACTTATAATTAAATATAGAAACACATATGTAGTCTCACAAGGAGTGAAACTGACACTGATAGAGATGTACTTGTATTTGATACTAAGCAACGCCAGAGCAGAAAATGCAATAAAAATTCACAGTAAATTTGAATGAATACATAACAGAAGAGTATCCAATCAAGGCTGGTGTTACATAGGGTAATAGTAATCATGTAAGCTTTTGTGGATGATACTACTATTATATACCGACACACGAACCCCATTAATGCTACAAAAGTGTTAGAACAACACCTTACACTAATTGAAGAATGACTAGGAAAATGACGGATAAAAGTTAACGAAAATAAGTGCAAACACATTACCTTTCGAGTAAAGCCAGAATAATGTACTACCGGCAAACTCAACCAATGTACCGCAAGCTAACGATATTACATACCTCTGAACTTACTTAAGACGGAGACGACACATTTCCGCTAAAAAGCTTCAGCTTAAACTCAAACATGCCAGTTTGCATTAGTTGTTGAACAAGAAGTCCGGGCTCAACCTTAACAACAAAGTCGTTCTATATAATATCACAATAAGACCGATATCTATGCATGGAATCCAGTTATTAGGCAAAGCTAGCGTGACGAATATAGATATCGAAAAAAGAAGTCTAAAACTTTAAGAATAATAATAGGATCACCATGGTACATGCGCAATAAAAATATGCATAGGGTTATGCTTAGAAAGAAGAAATTAAAATCGTAACACAAAAACATGTAACAACACTGCACAATCATCCAAACCTTTTGGCTAAAATCCTGGCCTACGCAATAAGTCAAGCATGCTTGAATAGGAGAGATTTACCATGTTATACAGATGAACTCCATGACAATATAACAGCGCTCGGCCCCACTTAGATGTAACGATCAAAAATTATCTGGAAATGCTGAAATAGGAGGCTTACCCCCGTCTTATTCTCCAGACCTTGCTCCTTCCGACCATTACCTTTTTCGATGGATGCAAAACGGGGCCACCGATTCATGTCCTTTGAAGAAATCGAAGAATGGCTCAATGATTGAATCGATGATAAGAGGACTCATTTTGAGTAATACCTTAATATGACTATTGGGTATACAGAATTAGAGTTAGCGATAATATTGATAAATCTGGTTATCATTATAACCAGCTGAATAATTCGCGGACGGAATCGCATGTAAAGTTGGAGTTTAAGACTAAATAGATCTTTCTCACAACTAAGTTGGGGCTAGCTGTCGCTTAATACTTTAATTTCTCAATTCTTGGTTTTTACTGTACTTCGTGTTTACTTTGTTAATATCTCTAATAGCGCCGAACTAGTCATTTTACATACCTCCCAACCATACCACCCGACTGGAAGAGGGATATGCTGTAAATAGTTATTGAATAGCAACACGTCGCTGCAGGTGTGTATACTCTTAAACAAATTTATAATTTTCGTCGACAAATTTTATACTTATAATTATATGTTCGGATATGAATTCCAATCAAATATACATGATATACGAGGTATATTGAAAGGAAAAGGTGAAGGTTTTGCTCACTGTTTTCTTTGATTACAATGGTGCGGTGCATCATGAGTGCCTGCCAAGAGATCGTACAGATAATAAGGAATACTAAAAGGAAGTTATGCAACGTTTGCGTGAAGCAATACGGCTCAAACGATCGGAATTGTGGAAAAACCAATCGTCGATTTTGCATCACGATAATACACCAGCTCACACATCCTGCTTATCCGTGATTTTTTGGCCAAAACCAAAACCGTAATCATACCATAACACCATGCTCACCAGACTTGGCTCCCTATTCAAAAAACTAAAGAAACCAATAAAAGGAAAGCTTTTTGCCACAATTGATGAAATCAAGTCAGAATCGAAGAAAGTATGATGGCCATACCGAAAAGCGCATTTCAGAAGTGCTTCGAGGATTGTAAAAAGCGTTGGCACAAGTGTATTATATCCGAGGGGAATTACTTTGAAGGAGGCAAAATAGATATTGATGATAAATAAGTACTTTTAAAAAAATTCAAAATTCACCTTTTCCTTTGCACACACCTCGTTTATGATATATATGAAAATAAATATTTAATTTTTTTGAAGATTTCAAAGTTACGGTTATATGGCAATGAAATTTGTTTCTAATATTTTATATGGCAATGAAATTTGTTTCTACCATTTTATGATGGTTTATATACATGGATTAAGCAAAATCCAAACGATGATTATTTATTTTCCTCTCGATCGTGTTTAAAAATGCGACTTTGCCCAATTTCGATAATATCCTAGGTTAAGTGTGACATGTCTAAACCACATTGCCATTCTATAAATTTAACATATGTCTCCACAATTATTTACGCTAGTTAATATACAAAAATGATAAAATTTTATATAAATTAGTGTAGGAGTGCATATGTTGTTATGTACATGCATATATGTATGATGTAACTAAATGACTTATAAATATTCATAAACAAAATAATTGGATTATTCAACCTCCTATGCATTTGCCTTATTTGCAGTTACATCGCAAAGTAATAATATAACAGCACCGAGAAACTTATGAACACAATAGAAATTGAAAAACTCAATAAAAAGTAAAACATAAAAAAGTAAGAAACAACAGTAGCGAGTAAGAGAAAAAGAAGAGATAACGAGGACAAACGTAATTGACGATTACTAATTGCATTTTAATTGGCAGTACAAAGCGGCAGCAATCACTACAGCACAGCATATACGTCAGCAGAGCAATGACTGGAGCAACCTCATCCTCAAGTACAATGCGCCACTCACAAAGCAAATTAAAGAAAAATTCATACAAACACACACATATAACACAAATAATTATGACAAAAACAATCGGAGCGCCCTGCGTTTGCTGATTTTATGCAACATTTGCAATTTTGTTTGCATTTCCTGTCATTTGTCCGCATTCATTGAGGCTTAAATACTTTTACCTCTAAAATATCAGCTGAAGTGGTTGCGTAGAAATGCATTTATTTATACGTTTGCAGATTAAGTAGAAACATAACATATATGTATGTACGCAAGTGTATATGTACATATATATTTGAACGATAAACAATACCTTGCAAATATTTGTGGACCATATGATCCATTGGTGTAACTACAAATATATTCCTCTGTGGGAACTATTGGACCAGCTCGTGTTTTTATACGAGCTCAGTGCGGCACGGTCGTTCTTCGTGTTTTACCGGTCGCCATCATTACAAGAATTTACAATTGCGCAATATGTTTCATACTCGTTTACAGAAAATGTGTGGAAGTGAAACTGAGTCAGTTTCGTTTCGCTGTTGAGCTCTGCTGGTACGAAAAGGTGTGCAGAATTTATTATTTCAATGAAAATGCGTAGAACAAATACGCAAACTAATAGATATCATATATTTATTAACAATAAATTATTAATATTAATATAAATTTATATATATATATATATATTCTTTTACTAACTTTTCACCAAAGCAGATGGTATTCGAAACTAAAGAGTATGTTCGAAAGTAATTTTTCGCATATACTCCAAAATATAATCCCCCGCGGGTACTCCATGGACTACTCGGTTGTTATGCAGAGATGGTCCAGCCCTAGGACATCACAATGTTAATTGGACCATATTTTTTGTATGGATTGTGGTTAATTTTGGATTACTCTTTTTACGCGTGGAGTATATATTTCATGCGTGCATGGAGTACTCGCGTTGTTTGAAGGGTATTTATTACATTGAAAGCTCTTAAACTTTTACATACATATGTATACGTCTTACACTTATTATACAGATTTGAAACATCAAAATGAAAATTAATACTTTGGATATGCCTTTATGAAAATTGGACCACCAAAATGTTTGATACATATGTATATACATATGTATACTTATTTATATCAATATTTAACCACTTAAGTAAATATGTAGGTGTGCGTTACTTGGCTAAGCTTTTGCTGAAAACATTTTTATATTTGGGTTGTAAACAAAGAATTGTTTGTCATAGTCTCATGTTTAGTCAATTGCTACTATTCCTTCTTTTCCTGCGAATTTAAACCATAATTACTTGGTCCCTTCCTTGAATTCATATGATACCGGTCACTAAACTTTAAATGCTGGAATAAATCGAAATAAAGCGCTGGAATTTTTGCATACAATGAGTAACTCAGCCTCAAAGCATCTTAGTCCGCAATCGCCAATACGAAAACAAAATCGCAATGTCGGCTACTCGAATGTTGTCGACTTTCGGTCTTCGATTTTCGGTGTACATCTTAATATGTTTGTAAAAAAATATGATTTTGATTGCCATATTGAATTAAGAACAATAAATATGTCTCAAGAAAGTCCTTTTTATCTTCAGCCAATCCCCACTCCTCATATTTTTATACCTTTAATGAACGTGAAATGGTATATTAACTGTGGTCCGAAGTATGTAAGTACCAACAGGAGAAGAGGTATAATCATCAAAATTCATACCGATTTGATCGGAATGACGAGTGGAGTTGATTTAGCCATGTCCGCCTATCCGACGGCTCATCTGTCTGTCTGACTCTCTGTCTGTCTGCTTGAACGCAAACTCGCCCCGCAGTTTTTTTTTTAACACTGATGTGTATATTTATATATGTATATTGAAAATGAAAAAAAAATATCTCCGTATCTTCTCATAAAATTTTCGAACAAGTTTATTTGAGCAAGCGCATCAAATGCTAGTTACGATAGCATAAACGATAATAGCTATACTTCTAAGGTTTCTGTCCCCCTTTCAACAACAATAAAGTATTATCTGGGACGAAAGGACAGCCCGTACACTTTACCTATGTATATCGAGTTGTTTTCAGCAATAACAAGTGCAAATCCAGTAGTAAATGTATTTTGTTACCACGAACTATCAGGTCGGTCAGCGAAAAGTGCATCTAGCGGGCACATACTTGTTTTGCAGAAAGGAAAATATGTGGTATATCAATCTGTTAAGATATTACAGTAGTTTCTTTCTAGTCCTTCTAATCTCTGCTTTTAAAAAGGAAATGTGAGATGTGCAAGAACTATTTCTGACAGTTTGCAAGAAACTTGCAGGCGTAAAATCCACCACTTGTATGAGCTTATTGCATAGGCTCTTATTATGAGTTGCATTAATTCCTCGATTTTCGCTGGTTGTCGAACACCATGCAACTCCATCGACTTTTTTGTTGAGTATCGAGTTTTCAATCGAACATAAATATTGTGACGAAAATCCCATACCAAGAAAAACAAACAAAACTGTTGACGATGTAAATTCAATTCCCGGAAGGACAGAAAATAAAGAAGCGGCTGTATAATGCAAATTACCCATACCAAGGACAAACAAAAGGGTAGACAGATTAAAGGAAATTCCACGTCGTTAAGGATGAACGGAGTAGCTGCAGCTACCGCAGGCAAACGAACAATCAGCCTATCCTTAAGCGAGTGAACAGAATGGTTAGGTCATTTACAGGTATAAAAAGAGAGGCAGCCGCTATCACAAGAGGAGACGAGTAGACAACTTAGTTAACACTGCTTCGAGCTGTGTGTGTTTGAGAAACGGATAAGCTGAGTGAAGCAGATAATAAGTGTGTATAAATAATTGTAAAATAAGCCGTGGGCTAAAGACAAAATTGTACAAATAAATTCCTGACGGTTAAAAAGCCGAACAAATAAATCTTGGAAGTTTGTTTAGTAATCCATTGATCGGACTCGAAGGATTTGGAAAATAATCGAGGTTACAATTGGTGTCAGAAGTGGGATTGCTAAATAAATTTCAAAAAAAAAAAAAACAATAACAACAATATTTGAAAATGGTCAAGATTCAAGATTTAACGATACTACCGCTCAAAAAAAGAATTGGCGAAGAGAGGATTATCTTCAACCGGGAATAAGGCTGAACTACAATCACGGCTGCGAGAAGCTTTGGAAGCAGAAGGCATAGATTTGAGCGAATATGAATTCTGCCGTGAGGACGAGGAGACATCCAAGAAAGAAATGGAGAAGGAAGAGACTGTTGAGACCACGGAAGATTCAGAGCAGTCAGCAACTAAAGTTGAAGAAGAGGCTCCTAGCTCATCTACGAGTATGGACATGAACATGTTACTGGCTGCAATTACGCAAAAGTTGGATGCACAAGATGCCAAGATGTCGCAAATGAATGCCAACATTACAAAAGAAATTACGCAAAAGTTGGATGAACAGGATGCCCACATTTCATCGCAAATGCAAATGCAAGAAGCGCGTATTTCATCCCGGCTCATACAGCTTCAGGAGAGTGTTGTTAAAGAATGCACAGAACTGAAGAAGAGACAGGACGTAATCGAGGAGAGGCAAGACAGAATAGAGGAGCTTATTCAGACCAAAGTCAGCGAATTGGAAGGACGTGTCCACGAATTGCTTTCGAATCGTCCAAGCATTTCGAGGAGCATCCCTAGCATAAAAGCCCCATCCTTTGACGGCACCACCCCTTTCCACATCTTTAAGCTTCAGTTCGAAAAGACGGCTAGAGCAAATAACTAGGAGCATGGAGGAGAAGTCAGCTGCACTATTCATGGCATTGAAGGGACCTGCAACGGAAATCTTGCAAATAATTCCTGCATACGAGAGAGATGACTATGAGGCACTAATGCGAGGCGTGGAAAGACGTTATGGTAGCGAGCATAGAAGACAAATCTATCAGATGGAATTAGAGAACCGCTATCAGAAGTCCAACGAGAACCTGCAGGAATTTGCTTGTGAGATTGAAAGGCTAGCTCATTTGGGTTATGGAGATAGTCTTGGAGAATACCTCGAGAGGATAAAAGTTCAGAGGTTTATCAGCGGAATAAGGAACAATTAAGCAGGCGAGAGGCGTATGCGAATCCAAAGCCAACATTTTCCGAGACTGTCTCGTATGCTCAGACAAAGGAAGCGGCCAAGGTTTTGTGCAGACCAGCGTACAAAGCGAACTGTGCGAAGTTGGAAAGCCCAGATGTGATGAAAGGGATTTGGAAATGTCGAAAACCGCCAAACTGATGAGAACCAGGATTTGCTACAACTGTAGAAGGCCTGGACACTTAGCTCGCGATTGTAATATGGGTTCTACGAGACAAATCGATAACAAGGCGAGTAACGTTACTATCAGCGGATATGTGGATGGACATGAGCGAGAACTAACTGTGGACACGGGCGCGTCAAACTCCATCATTCGATCCGATTTGATCACCAGGGAAATAAGCCCATTACATGGAGCTAAGTTGAAAACATTAACTGGTGAGGACGCCAGAGTTCTGGGAAAAGCCACGTGTAAAGTCACCATTGAGAATATGACAGTGTTGCATGAGTTCCTAGTAGCGGAAATCTTAGATGAAGTCATAGTTGGTGTGGACTTTCTCCTTGGTCAAGGAATGAAGATCGACCTAAAGAAAAGAGTGATAGAGTATGGAAATATGCAGTTACCGCTAAGTATTGGCCACGATCATGCGTACAACAGAAATTATGTGCCCCTGGTAAAGAACGAGCGGCAGAAGGGAAATACGTACGGAAATGGCAAGATGTCTCCTGCCCTAATGAAGAAGTTGAGAGACGTACGCAAAACTGTTGAGTAATGCCCTAAGGTTATGAACAACAAGGTAGAAGGATGTATTAAGGTGAAGAGTCCTGAAAGCTTTAAAAAATGAGATTTCGTAATGCTGCATGATTCTCCACGGAGGAAAATCTTGCACAGCAAGGGGAAGGTCCATACAAAGTAATTGGAAGAATATAGTACGGACTATCGAATCCAGAACGTTGGAAAATCAAGGACCAAAATGAAAGTGGTTCACTTAGAAAGGCTCGCGGCGTTTGGAACAGATGGTATGTCTGATCGGGACGATCAGACTTAGGTGGAGGGCAGTGGGACGAAAATCCCATACCAAGGACAAACAAAACTGTTGACAATGTAAATGCAATTCCCGGAAGGACAGAAAATGAAGAAGCGGCCGTATAATGCAAATTACCCATACCAAGGACAAACAAAAGGGTAGACAGATTAAAGGAAATTCCACGTCGTTAAGGATGAACGGAGTAGCTGCAGCTACCGCAGGCAAACGAACAATCAGCCTATCCTTAAGCGCGTGAACAGAATGGTTAGGCCATCAACAGGTATAAAAAGAGAGGCAGCCGCTATCACAAGAGGAGACGAGTAGACAACTTAGTGGAGTTAACACTGCTGCGAGCTGTGTGTGTTTGAGAAACGGATAAGCTGAGTGAAGCAGATAATAATTGTGTATGATAAAGATTTGTTAAATAAGAAAATTGTAATTACCATAGAAATAAATTCTTGATGGTTAAAAAGCCGAACAAATAAATCTTGGGAGTTTGTTTAGTAATCCAGTGATCGGACTCGAAAGGGTGAAAATAATCGAGGTGAATTTAGCAAGTTCGTTACAATATGTTTTCGAAGCAGTAGCGAAGAGTTAGAAATTGGCTTTAGATATATGTAAATATTATTCGTTCTTTATTATTTAAAACAAATTTTTTATTATTTGACGCAAATTTTTAGTTGAGTCTTTCTTTTCTTTTTAATTTCCTTGATTTGTGAACAAACAATGGCAGTCGTCAGAAATATGCCATAGTTGAAACGAAGGAAATTCACAATAGCGTTCTACTTCGTCGTAATAACAAATAAAGATTCATTGAACCGGCATTTCCGATCATAGTCGAAGATCGAAATCATCATAATCTCTTCCGCAATCCGTTCAATATATATGTATAATCATGGTTAGTTAAATAGATATGTAGATAATAGATAATAGATAATCTTCCATTTTTCAGTTTTGTAAATGATTTACATTTTGCCAGGTACCCTAAAAATCTGTTAATATCACCATTATCATGACGCGAATAATTTATATATGTATACATAAGTATAAATTGTATAACTGTTATGCTACTCCATGAAATCTTCTATAAGACATTTGTTGCTACTGCCTTTAGTTTATCAGGAAATATTTGGACGTACACAAATACATACATATGTAAAGTACATATAATACAAACAAATTTACACATTAATAACTGTGGGATTTAAAAGAAAATTTTTTTTATCAGAAGGCAAATAATAAATACCGATTTTGAGATACTAATGCGGTAATTGTTGATAACATTTAGCACACAGCATCTGCACAAATAAGCGTAGAAAATAACAAAAGTACAAATTCAGTTAATATGAACAAATTTTACATTTACCCAGCAATAAACTGTGCGACTAATCTCTAAACAAAGTAATCCGATATTAATCGTATAGTCATCAATTAGTCGCAACTAAACTCAAATGGGTTCATTTGACAGTTAAATCGATAATGTTTAGCAGTGTAATTGGTAATGTTATATCGGTTACTTTAAACTAAAGTTTTTAATCTCACTAACTTATTGATATACTCATTAATTTATAATTTATGTAAGAATTATCTTATAAAAACATTTTGATTATAATTAATTTCAGTAACTGTCGGCTCTTTGGTGATGCAGCGACGCTAAAAAAGCATTATGAAAAATACTTTACATATACAAGAGAATTATCCAATTCAGATTGGAATAAGTTATATATAAATTTTTTATTAAAAATTTGAATTTTTTCCTTAGTTAGAACCCTGTGATTTAGAATCAACGATATATATTTATTTGGAGCAGCTACTCCAATTGATGGTTTTGGGTCTTGATGTTTTTTACCAATAAATGGACCTACCTACAGTTTATTCTAAGCAGCCTCCGAACGGACGATGGATTTTTATAAGGAGCCTTTTATTTTATGCCAGAATTACACTCGGAGGGCTTGACATTCTCTGCCGAGGGGCCATCGCAATTAGAAAACTTAATTTTCTATAATTTTGGATGTTCTTTGAACCTGGGCTCGAACCCAGAGCTTCCGGAGGCTAACCACTCGGCTATTGCGATCGCAATCCAACAGCAAATTTGCCAGCAAAGATCAAATTTACAGTGATAATCGCACACGTTTCTCCACTGCTACCAGTCCGACAACTACAATTGTGATTTTTGTATAGAAATCTTGGCATACGTATCGGGTATTGACAGCTCAGCTTTTATTGTTACACTACACTTCGCGTCAAAATAGTGAATCCATCATCGAACGCTATCAAGATCAGACAGCGAGTACCTGCAATTTTTTGAAGTCGTTTGTGAATATTTGGCGCAAAATATGGTGAGTAGAACTTTATTAAGGATTTAAATACAAAAATTGTATCTTATTTAATATTAATTTAATTTAATAAAAATTCTATGTCAACTTGGTGAATAACGGATACCGTATTTTCCATCCATAAATGAAGAACGATTAATTCTCTCATTCTCTTTAATTATTTAATTATTACTGCACTAATGTAATTTTAATGTCTTCTATTTATATTAAAATTATTTATAATTGATGAATTCTAAATATTTGTCTACGGCGAACAGAAAGTGACTAATCTAATTTTGAACCCGTGTGGTTATAGGCCGCTATTAATCTACATTTATATTCTTCTGGGTATAGAAGTCGACTAATCTACTTTTATACCTGTTTTGGTATAAAGAGGAACAATTCACTTCATAGGACATGCTCAAACAAATGCAATCAATTTATTCCATACAAAGTGACGAAAAATAGTAATATTGCATAGGGATGCATCCCGGACTGGTCGAACTTTTAAGTCGAAGAAGTGCAAAATTTCTATTTTAAACATTTCTAATGCATATTTTTTATTAATGATCTTAATTAACATTATGCATTGACATTTGCTCATTTAAATCTCGGTTTATATGTAAAGAATATACGGAAAATGTAAAAGGTACGCGACGATTGCCAATTACGGTTAAATTTTTATTTGAGATATTAGGTCTTTCGATGTCGCCTGTGTCATTTAAAAATAATAATAATTTTACAATACCCGTCATATATTTGTAATAAACAGATACTTTTATTGCAAACTAAATTTGAAAAATATTTGCTTGAAAATAATTGGCGTTTTACTTTCTTTACTTATATAAAGTTTGTAGCGTGCGACATCGATAAATACAAAATAAACTTTATATAAAATTTATATTTACAAGTTGGTACACCGCAATGCACTATTTTTTTACCAATTTGCAAAAAAGGAAGAAATTGTATTTAAAGCCATCTGTTCAAATTAACTTATAACGTTGAACGAAAAATGGAAAGAAGTGAAAAGTTCCAGTCATATTCCAGCTGCATTTTTTGTTTGTTTCAAATTTCGAACAGGTAGGAGCACCTAGGAATGCATTATCCGTTAAAAAACTTATTTTTTTTTGTGGGTGAGGAAAGAAAAATGTCTACCGCATCGTCATTGCGTCGTCACAACAATTTTATGTGCCAGTTGCAGGTCACTAAAAAACTCTTCTCTAAGGAACCGTCACCCACCCTGGAACTCATGTTCCATGTTTCTCATTGTAAGATTTACATCTCTGCACCTGCGTTCAGATCACTCTTTTTATTATGGAGTACATTCTCTACGTATTCTCATATTAAGCGCCAATTTTCTTCGCTAGATAGCATAGTACCAACTACATTTTCTGCTGTTATCGCTACAGTCACTTCTCCTAGTGTGGTCCGCAGTTCTTGCCACCGTATACACTTAAAAAATGTGTCATCGGCATCATCATTTTCTGAGTCGTCATAAATGCACCTAGGGTTATCTGTTTTTTCCCATTCTCAAGAGGTACTTTTTAAAACATCCGTGCCCGGATAGCATTTGCGTCACATAATAGTTCACTTCTCCGAAGTCTTTGCTGATTCATTCATACAGGTTTTTAATTAACTTCTTCGTCCATCTATCTCTAGATTAATTTCTCCACCTTTTTTGCTATTTTGATAGAAAAACTTTATTTGACATTAGTAAATTCATTATTAATGAATTTAGTTTTTTGTTTTTACATACATATATAAGATGTACTTATCGTTGTGGCTCTGTATTGAAGATTTATGCTATATAAACTTAATTTTTGTTGTTGCATAAAAAGTTAAAAAGAATCATAAGTGGTATAATGGAATAAAATGGCGCAAAAATAAGAAAGAAATGCGAAGTCTTAATACCTTTCATAGACATATCAAATTTATTTCAAATGCAATTTCGATTATGCCAATTTTCAGTGTCAATATTTATTTTATTTTACGTGAGTAGTATATGAAATTTAACACCAATAGATGCTTTCTTGGCGGATTTTTGACCCAAAACCTCATATCTGAACGAATGGCTTGCCCCCATACTATGCGTTATACTTTTCAAAACTTTGATGATTTCAGTACCAATGTTTAATTCATTTTATGAGTGCAAAATACTAAATTTTGTTTTCTTAAATGCTTTATTAAATTATCCAAAATCATATATCGGAACGAATCGGTTGTATTAGAGCTATACTATATAGTTGTCATATTTCGGTGATTTATAGTACCATATTTAGTTCATTATATGTAATACCGGTGTTCTCGTTCTTAGATTCTTCAATGAAGTATTTATGACCCAAAATCACTTATCTGAATAAATCGGTTGTATGGAACCTAAATGATATAGTAGACCGATCCGAGAATTGACCAATACATTACAAAAATACACCCGGGTATTAAGTTTCGTTCAAATATCTGAAAAAGAGGCAGACGGACAGACGGAAAGACGGACAGGCGAATGTCGCTTACGAAGAGCTGTTTTTTTAATTATCTTGAAAACGAACTACTAGAATCAACTTTAGCACCATTTATAGTGTTCCTTATGTCAAATAATCGATATTTTGTTCGAGTATTGTCGCACACTTGCTCATTGCTTATTACTCGAAAATTTTCAAACATTTTCTAGAATTTTGACAAAAAGTTTGACTGTTTTCTCAGAACTTCTTTTTTTATAACTTGAAATTTATTTTACAAGGCGTATAACTCATTAAAAGTCTAAAGAAATTGTGGCAAAAGAAAAAAATAAATTATAATTTTTATTCTACTGAGCAGCTAGGCAATGAACGAATGTCTAGCGCGCGTCGATCTGCTAGCAGTGCTCGATACCCGGATATGTAGAGCTCTAATATGTATGTACTTAGTGACATATATTTGTAGAGAAAGGTCAACAAAATGCAGCAATTGTGATGCTACTACTGATTACATATAAATAATTTGGAACGCTTCAGCGAAATATCATTAGAAGAATCTGTAGCACTGTGCTGGCCTTAACTATCTAAATTCATTGCCAATTTCTAACTAATTTTTTGCTTATTTATTGTACCGCTACTTTCATAATATGACTCTTTGCCCTAACTGGTGGCCTTCCGCTACTTTTCTTAAAAATAAATGTTTTGATTTTAAGACTGGGGCGGTGTAGCCGAGTGCCTCGAAGTTTGTATTACTAATCGATGGGAGTGGGTTCGAATCCCAACCAGATCAATTTTTTTTGTAAATCCTAGCATCCCTAGGTAGGGCATTATAATACCTTTTAGTGTATTTTTGACATTAGACAAAGTTTTTATAAAAATGTATCGGAAACATCAAAAGTGGCAAATGGAGCTAGGCCGAAAATATCTTAAGCGGATATAATTATATATATGTTCATATGAACTTGTGTGCATATTTAGTTATATGAGTACGATTGAATGCTCCAATAATACTAGCGAGTAGTCAGCCAAATTTATATGCGATCCACTTCGTCGTCTGGTTGGCCTCAGTGACCCAGTACGTAATTGAGGAGCACAAATATACAAATAAGTAAAGACATATACTTGCATACATCTACCCTTATGTAATATTACTAATTGTGTGTCATAAAGAGCTGACTTCCAATTTGATAAATACATATGCATTGGTATGCACTTGCGGCGATTTGGAATACAGACAAAAACAATATAGTCACAGTTAGAAAATACATTTTAGGAGCAAACGCCTTCTTGGCCAGCATATAAGTTCAGACATATATACATATACATATGTTATATATTCAATGTCGTTCGTGACCAAAAGTCGGCCACATAAAAAACATATATACATACATATACACGCCTCTAGATATTTATGCCAGTTTTTAAATACAATTTTATCTTGACTTTCTGTTTAATTTTTACATAATTCCTTGTATGTCCATATAATTATAAATACTTATACATATGTATATATTTGAAATATTAACCATTTGCCTATGACTCTTCGCTCGTTTCGGTTGCCAAAATCAATGCATCAAAATTGTAATACTGTTTTTCATTCTCGATTTTTTGTGCCTATACAATCGTTGCATCTCTCTTGTCCCATGTCATCGCATTAGCAAAGAGTTTTTCACTTCCTAAAACTAACATTTGCAAATACATATGAATATCCTGCAAACATTTGTGGACCATATGGTCCATTGGAGTACCTACAAATATACACCTCTGTTTGAACTATTGGAGCAACTCATTTTTTTATGCGAGCTTAGTGCGGCACGACCATTCATATAGTTTCGAAATTAAATTGTACTCTTCGAAATTAGAAAGTATGTTCGAATGTAATTTTTCGCAAATACTCCATAATATAATCCCCTGTAGGTACTCTATGGAATCTTGGATGTTATGCAGAGGTGGACTATATGGTCCAGCCCTAGGACATCACAATTTTAATTGAAATATATTTTTTGTATGGATTGTGGAAGGCTTTGGATTACTCTATTGTACGCGTGGAGTATATATTTCACGCGTGCATGGAGTACTCGCGTTGTTTGCAGAGATTTATATACATATATTTATGAGGATTCCAAATGCCGAGTATGTGTGCAACGTTTGTATGTATATGAAAAAGCTCATTATTTCTTTGCAGTCTTTTCGATTTATTCACAAATGAAATATATTGCACTTTAATATCTGTTTCAAGGTTTCTTTTCGGTTTTCTTTTTCGGTCAGAATATTTTTTGTTTTGTTATTTTTTGTAGCCTAAGTGAAGATTATGTATTAGATATCTCTGCACAAATATTCACACCTTCAGTAAATTATTTTAATTTTTATTAACTTGTATTTAATGTGAAAAAAAAAAGATATTTGCGAAAATGGTCCAAGCGGCTCATTTGCCATTCCTTCTGGAGTAAAGCAGTTGTCCTTTGCATAGCCAGCAAATCATATTTTGTGAGCTGTGGTGAGTTTTAGGAGGATTTTCGGTCATACCATTTAAAAATCAAAACAAAGAGAGATATACACATTAAGCCTTGGAGGAATAATACCACTTTAGATGGCGATCACGGAAAACTACATTTTAAATGCATTCCTGGAAGGTGGTTCTGTAAGCTCTAAGATGGCATATAAATCAGATGGTGTTGGATTTGTCTTCGGTGGGGCATTCTGCTTATAGGTAAAATATTTAAATTGTTGACAGTAAAGCAGGTTCTTATGAAGAAAGAAGAGATCGGCTGATCGATTGGTTGCCGACAGTGCTAGGTTTTGGCATAAAAATATCCCACTGTCTCTGACTGCGATTCTGTCATGAAGAAAAGTTCTTCTATTAATCCATCTCCGTCGCCGTTCCAAGGTGGCTTGACATTGTAGAATAAAAATGAAAGAGAATGAAGATAGTCGGTCGAAAATAACTTTTTGGTTATAAAACGTATTTATTAATAAGCCGATTTTAGTTTATAAAAAATGTCTTTTCTGGTACATTTAGTCTGAACTTTAAGTTAATGCATTCATGTTTAAACAATCGAAAATGCTTGTATTTCAATTTGCATAAAGCATAAACTTTATAATGATATTTATTCAACCTTAGAAAAGTTTAATGTCTATACATTTAACGAATACGTGATGTTGGGTGTTCTATTACATGGATCTTTTGAAAAAAAAAAAAAAAACTAATAATGTTTGCATTGAATTTTTTGGCAAAATTACTTTCAAAACTTACCGAGCTTCTCTTTCGTCTCTTTAATTTGTGGAGGCGAGATCTTTTTGATTTCTATTTGATGAGGATGCTCTGCTCTTCCAGTAAATTCATATTCTTAGCTTTTCAGTTATATTTGTCTTATAAAATCCTGTTTTTAGAAATATTGTTAGTTTCTTTTAAAATAATTAAGACATTGAATGTAGACATGCAGATTATATTTTCAAATATAGCCCTTGGCCATCCATTAGTCTCCCTCTTTCAATTGTAGCAGGCAAGCGTTTTGCCAAACGTACCGTATGAACCAACATTTAATTTTTTGTAGTAGTTTAAAGTTCTCGGCAGCCTGTTGATCACGGTTCCGACTACCCTAGACTGGATATTGATTTAAATAATAGAATTTTTTTGCATATTTGTTTTACTTCTGAATCGTTTTCGAGGCGAGGCGCATATTAAGTTTAAAATTGTGCATTTTTAATTTTAAGTTTAGTCTCTAAACCTTATCATCTGGGACTCCAAAACAAAATTCCGTTAGTGCTCCCCATATACACATGGACCATAAAATCTGCGTTCACCCAACACATTTTTTAAGAAAAGTAAAAACACAACTGAAATAGTTAATTCAGTTAAAATTTTTTAAATGAATTTATTCATTATATTTTTAAGTTTAAAATGCAAAAGCCAAAACCTATATTTCCATTTTCATTTTCATTATAACGGTATCTATGTGTACCAACAAGTAAACGTAGGCAGAAAAATTAAATTTAATATTTTGTTGGATAACCACGTTGTTTTAATACCTCAGTCAATCGGTTTGGCATTAAATTTGATAACTTATCTGTTTCCTCAGCTCTTCGCAAAATCTCTTTACTCGTTATTATATGCTGACCAATTCTTTTTTCTAATATATCCCAAAGGTGTTCTATAGGATTGAGATCGTGTGATTGAAAAGGCGTTTTAAGCTACCTAGGGGCATTGTACAAGAGTCTGACTATTTGAGCAGTATGCTTCGGATCGTTTTCCTTTTGAAACCAAAACGTCGAAGATAAGCCTAGATTCTCTGCACTTTGTTTCAAGTTCTCTTTTAAAATGTTTAAATATCCCCATTTATCTATCGTCGATTCGATAAATTCAAGCTGACCCACACCATTAGCCACCAAGCTCCCCCACACCATAATTCCACCACCACCATATTTCGCTGTACCAACAATATTTTGTTTTTTCAATGGCACTTCCTGGTTTGGCGACCGAATATACAAAATTTGCTCTCATCCGAAAAAATGACTTGTTTCCATAATTCCGGAGACTTATTTATATAATAATGAGCGAGTTCGATGTGCTTTCGTCTCTTGACAAGTGAGATATAAGGTTTTTTTCGAGCGATGCTATCATGATATCCAGCTCTACGTAAAATTTTTCTAGCATTTTCTGCCCAAATTGTTTTTTTAAACGTTTTATTTACGTTTTCAACTATATTTGTTGACGTAATTCGCGGGTTAACTTTCACCAGGTTTATTATTTTGCGTTCTTCCCGTACTGATAATATTTTTGGATGGCCAGATCGGGGCTTCGACGTTAAAATATCGGTTTGCTTGAAATGGTTTACCACGCGCTGGACGGAGGATACGTTCTTCCAATATTTTGTGTAATTTTTCGGAAGCTTTCCCATCTTTCCACATTACCATAATTATATTTCTTTTCCCTTTGGTTTCCGTTTCTTCAAACTAAGATTAAAACACGTCACGAACTCTTTAAATGTTTAATTAGAATAAAAGACAATAGAAAATATGCAAAAAAAAGAAACATCTTCATGAAAAGTAACGGTAATGTCATATAAAGCAAACAACGCGGACTTTGTGGCGCCTATGTTTACTTGTTGCTGCACTTAGATACCGCTATCTCGAAAATGAAAATAGGAATATAGGTTTTTTTGCATTTGGAACTGAGAAATATAATGAATAAATTTTTGTAAAATTTTTTAACTCAATTAACTATTCCAATTGTTTTTGTACTTTATTTTAAAAAATGCGTTGGGTGAACGCAGACTTTATGGTCTATGCGTATTTCTTGAATGTAATTAGCCCTCAAATATTTTTTTTATACTATACGTTCGACACATAATTATTTACATACACATTTATGTAACATATTTAGTTTATATTTTTGTAGCTACTCAATTCTAATACCCAAATTGTAGTATTTGATGTTAAAAAATTGTTCCTTATTAGCTAAATTCATGGAGGTGGTAACTCTTAGAAAACATTTTAGGGGACACAAGCCACGCAACATAATTATATATATACCGTAAACATTGATTCGTATATTACAATAGATTTGATTATCCCCACAAAGACTCTTTCATAAATGTCCATTCTTCAAAAAACACTCTCTAAGGGTTCTTACCAAGGTGAATTTATAAAGGTGAGATCAGGAGAACAGAAAATAATATATATGAATTTTATTCTTGCTTTTTCGTAACGATTGTCAAAATCATGGAAAATTCATTGGCTTTTAGAAATGAGCAAATTCACTAATCTACTGAAGATTTTTACGTTTACAAATAGAAAATCAATTGAAATTCAACAAAATAAACAAATAAATAATTTTGACAATCTTTGCGAGAAATGAATGAATAAAGTTGAACTCGTTGGCATAGTAACTCTTCTTTGTTAAATTCGCCTTGGTTCTTAGGAAGCTGGAAACTTGAAGATAATCACCTGAGTGGTTCTGGTGGAGTTTATACATATGCATTTTTATGTATATAACTTCACATATAATCCACTACTTGAGGTTTATTCTGCTTGAGGCAATAGTTCAAATTATTTTCCCTGTTTTATAGAAGAATTGATATTAGGAATTCTGTGAGGATCACTAATGTAATTATCGCATTTGTTTCCGTAAATAAAAAACAATTAACAATAGTTTCCATTGTATTAATTTCACTCTTAAAATATTACACCTTAAATAATCACTTTCGCTCTCATTTTATGCTTGGAAATTTTCCTAATGCTACCCTTCATACATATGGAAGTGACGGTGTAACATTTGTGATGACAAATCCACGATTAATATTTTCTACTTAGAATTTTCTTAAGTCTGACAAATTACGAATTCCCCATTTGTTCACTCAAACTGAATGTGCGGACTTAGTAATGCAAAAAGACAATACGACCAGCAGCTTTCAATAGCCAACAGACAAACTACAAGCATGCAAGTCATCACGTCAATCTCGTCTTGAAACCAATATATGACGTGCAATTGCACTAAACAGAAGAAGAAATGTCCTTCCATTTCACAACACAGGGCTACCAACTTTAACGGCCAAAGTTTTGAGTTAAACGTTGAGTTGAGTTGAAATGAAGAGAAGGATTTAGGGAAATGAAAGTATGAGAAAAGTACGACTTTTCATCTAAGTGAATACATAACATATGTACATACTCTGAAGTGTGTATGTACGCATGATCGCGATGCTTCTGCAATGGATTCTACAGTAAGAATAATAATAAATTAGCAGCACGTATGGGGCTGTGAGAAATGCAAAAACACATACATACTCAGGAACAGGTGCATCTTTATATGCACTTAGCTACATATGCTTGTAATAATAACTATGTGTACTCCCATGCTATGGTGTGAACTGTACCCAATAAACGTGCGAGTTTAATTTCAAGTTCAATTTAAATTAAAATCGCACCAATTTTTTTTTTACAAAATTTCAAACAGTATTTTTCAAAAGAATTTAGCATAAACTGCATTTTACTCAAAAGAATTATTATAGTTATTTAGTAGTAATATTAAAGTTTCACAATTGCGTTGTTCTCAACTTAAGAAAAATGGGAGCTCTCCACAATCCAAATAAAAATTCTATAATAGGCACAATTGAAAACATTTTTTAGTTCTATAAACATATATTCGCATATGTACATGCATATTCTCTTTATAAACATTGAAGCGATTTTCGGCTGATCCTCTTCTAAAATTTGTGACGCACCCCGCAAGTTTTTCTAAAAACTGCTGAAACCTATGGTATATTTCAAGTCGCATCCCAATTGCTGATCGATCAAAAATGCACACATTCGGCCATGCCGAAGTCATTATACCTTTCATGAACATATCAAATTTATTGCAAATTACAAAATTCGACTTTTGATAATTTTCAGTGCCAATATCAACTTGAATTTATGTTTATAGAATACCACATTTCATGCTTATAGATGCTTTTTTAGAGGATTTTTGATGATTTTCTCTACGAATATGCAGTTCACATTATGTGTGGATAATACCAAATTTCATGCTCCAAAATAATTTTTTGACTGAGTTTTGACTAAAACCTTACATCTGGAAATATCGGTGTATGGAAGTTATATGCAATTCATTATGTATGGGTTGTATACCGAATTTCACGTTCTTAGGTACTTCTTTGCCGGGCTTATTACCCAAAATTTAAAATCTGAAAATAGGTCGTATAGGTATAGGTATATCTCCCTAAAAGTCTTTTTGGGTTTCGACACTTTATGTGTCTGGATTTAATTACTGATTTTGAAAAAAAATATTTATTAAAGTTTTGACTTTGAAAATTCTTCTCAGAATATTCAATTACTAGTTCTATATTAAAAGAAAATTTGAACAATGTTAAAAAGTAATCGTAATTTTTCATTACAATGGTTTTTACGGTGGATAAGAAAAGTATATCTTTGGGTTGAGCGATAATTATCAGCGTTTTCAAGTGACCAAATCAACGCTGGCGATCGCTATAAACTTGTGATAATCTCTTTTTTTGTGAAATATTAATTTTCCCAAGAAAGAAAATTGAGACTATAAATAGCTTAGACTGCTATAAGAAGAACACACAACTTTTTTAAAAAGAATTAGGAAAAATATTGAATTACAGGAAAACAACCTAAATATTGTTTGCATATCCATATTAAAGTATATTGTTCGGTTGCTCGGAAGCTAGTGTGCTGAGCTTTATCAGGTAGTCGTTACAACAAAATAAATTTTTAAAAAATTTCTTCGAGTGACCATTTTGCGTATCTTTGTGATGCTCTCAACAAGCACATATTCTCAAATACAAGGCCTTTCTCAGCTAAATTGAATATTTGTGACCTCTTCTTAAACTCCATTGTGATTTACCATAAATTTGTCAAAAGTGGCTGATACCTATTTTCGAAGTTTGTTGGGTATAAACAAGCGGAAAGTTTGCTGCTTACAACATTAACCATTCCCGAACACAAATACTCGTACATACATTCTAGAAAGTACGAACATGCAACAGAAGTAGTAGAAGCCGCCACCACAGCCGCATGCGAGACTGTGATTGCATCTGTAGCAGCAGCTGATTTAATCCTTTGAAGGATGAGCGAAATGAAAACAATAGAAATCCTAGTGAAATTCGTTTAAAGCACATAAAATGAAACAAAATTGTTGTTGTACCATGTGTGCAATGCGTTTGAAGTGAAAAGCATACAGAAGCGAGTAATTGAGGGAGGCGCGAAATAAGTGCCAGCGCACACCCTTCACAATAAACGGCACAGGTGGGTAGCCACCTTGGTGGGAGAAATTGTGCCACAAATCAGCACAAAAGGCGCACCAAAAACACACACAAATTTGAAATGAAATGCAATGAAACGGTAAAAAGAATGTTGTAACAACTGAAACAACAGTCGTAGAATTTCTAATTTAGAATAGTTAGACGAAGCACAAAAAATGAACAGACGAAAGGACGCTCAAACGCCACAACTGAATGGCAAGTGGTGAGACATAAACGAAGATGGCATGGCAATCTGGCAGCAAGGTAGTAGCGCCCACCTGCTCACCAGAATATATGGCATCAGAATTGAATGAAATACCTGTGCAAAAAAAAGTTGAAAGAATAGAAAGTAAAAAATTAAGAAATTATAAAAAGTTGGGCGTCAACTGAAAGTAGGCAAGGAAGCCTTCACGAAGATAAATGTACTGTCCACTTTATTCAACCAGCCGACTACTCGCCTGCCCCCGTGTTCGACCGACCAACCGACTTTTACTCGAATAATCTCAACGATGGAAAATTCTAAGTCATTTCGAAATTTCTAAAATTCTACTGCGCGCCACCAGTCCAGTTCGTTCGTTCATTACCACTGCCAAGTCTAATAAAGTTGTCAAGAATTTTTTCTCTCTCACTTTTCGTTCTGTTAGACACTGCATGCCACAATTACCACTGTGGCAAGGTAAGCATTGGTTATTGTTATTACTATTTGCTTGAAAATGCGGTACAAAGTACACTTTTGAGTGTGTTGGTAGTTAAGCTTTTGCATTGTTAGTCGCAGCGTGGCATGCAACAATCAGAAAATTCTATGAACAGAATAGAATGAAAAAAACAGCAGGAGCTGGAGCTTAGGAAAGCTGGCATTTAGGGCGACGTTTGTCTGTAGCAGCCAGTTTTAAACTAAATGAGCACACATAAATATATATTTATACTAGTACATGCATATGTATGCACGTATGTGCGTAGATAAGTTGCGTGTTGAAGTTGGATTTTTCAAAATATGAATGAAATTAAAACGAAATTAATTTAATTTGCTCGATTTTAGCGCTTTAATCGGAGTTAAGCGTTTAAATTTAATTTTTTAAGTAAATAAATTCCCGATGTTTTAAATTTTTAACTTAAAACAAGTAGGGAGGAGCTAAATATCTAATCATCTTATACATAAGAATAGAAAAAGGCTTTCGTGGACCAATATCTGGATGTGAAGTTATGTTCATTTTCAACAAAAAGTTTATTGTTGTAGGCATTGATATATAATAAATGTATATTTGGAACCGCTAAAGCAATTTTCGGCCGAGTTCCTCCCCCAATTTGTGGTTTTGCGTCTTGATGTTTTTACCAACAAACGGGGGGAGTTATAGTTCATTTTTATGATTGTATTTGCTATACTTTTGGATGTTTCTCAAAGCTCGACTTGAACCCAGGCCTTCCAAAAGGTAGTACGTAACCCTAATCGCTCTGCTATTTCGGCCGCCGTAGAGATATAACCAGACCGAAAATAGGTTGCCAATTGTTTTTGCTTACTACTGTGGAAGTCGACGAAATTCGTATTTCTCTGAAAACGTTTTGGTCGTTTAGGCACCCCCATTGCCTCTTCCGTATGAAATTGGTAGGAGTCATTTACAATTATAATTCCTTTCCAAAATTTGGCGCATGTTGACCAACGGCGGAGCGACAGCACTATAAGTTTTGCTTTCTCCAAACTGGATATGGAAGCGAAGCGTGCTACTTTAGACTGAGTAGACAATTGAAAAGTAAAGTCCTCTTACGCCAAACGTAGACCAAATTCTATGAGATTCTCATTATACCCAGCTAATACCGTAGCCGATGGAATGATGAGCTAGAGAGATATGCGGCGACATTGACATATTTCAGTGAATTAAGTTTATTTTTTTATTGTGGTCGTGTGTCCCACCTAAATTTGTTAATAACAATAATAATAACAGTAACCTTTTGATTTAAATAGCTTTAAGCTCAATAAAATTAAATTAAATTTTAAACGATGAAAACTTTTTGGTATCTTCGGTATCTTCGGTATACCTGAAATATGCGATACATTTAATTTATATCTCAGAGATAATAAAAAATATAAACATACTAGTACTTCGGAAAAGGCGCACACAATGAAAAAAACACTGGAATGAAGTTATTCTACAGATAATATATATTTTAAAATTTGCAATTTTTTTTAAATGTTCAAGTATTTCATACATTTTAAAACTTTCTTCAAAGCTATAAATTTTACCCTGTACTCAGATGCATAATGCACCAGCAATCAACTTCTTTTTTTCTGAAATTAAAATTTTCGTTTTATTTTTATATTCTTAATATTTCAATGGCAACACCAATACATAGGTGAGTTAACGATCCCAAGATGTTTCAGTGTTATGAATACAATATGTCTAGTTTTTCCAAAAAAAAAAACAGGCAACCATTTGCTTGAAGTGCTTTGTGCCCGAACAACTTTTGTTGTATTCAGCTCGTCTTGAAACACCCATATACAGTCGACTGCTCTTTACTTTGGGGCACATACGAGTAAATCGAAGCATGGCTATGGGATCCAATCAAATGTTTATGCAATATTGAATGTATGCTGGTCCCACTAGTACTTATATACTTGTCTTATTCTCTCGTTAGGTCATATGACGATGTTACAATATCAGTTTGCACACATCATCAATTATTTCCGGAAAAACAATGGTTTTGGAGGACCTTGACTAAATTAGTTTTGCAGTGCTCTACGAAATGAATTATACCACGTCGAAAGTTGTAAAAAATATTCGCGCGAAAATATTCGCGATTTCATTCATTTCATTTTTACTGAGATTATTAAATTAAGTTACAGTATACAATACAAATAGCGCAAGTATGTCAAAACGACCATCAAAATTTCAAACTTTACGATAAATTTGTCAGTTGCCAGATTGCCACACTAGGGTTGCCAAATTCCTAAATATAAAATGCAACCCCTGTAGTTTGAGCTTGTATGTTACGACCATATATGTATTTTATATATGGTGTGCGGGAGCAGAATAGAATTTCATATCTTTTTAATATTTACTAGATCTCAGGATTTGGTTCGAACAATTTCAAGCAGTTGGAGCATTTGAGCAACGAGCTGTCGCACAGTTGTTTACGATCTTTAGCATTTCGAGTATTTTCACAAAAACTGAATTTTTCTAAATTTTTTTTTATAATTTTAAATTTATTTATGCAAACAAAATTTAAAATTCGAGTATGATACGAGCGAATTATTTAGTGCTCTGTATACAAGTATATATACATATGTACTATAATTCAATTTTTACATAATTTTTCATTAAGTTAAGTTTAAAAATTGTATATTACAAAGATGTGTTAATATTATATTCATATGTATATTTACGTTCAACTAAGGGTTAAGTTACTAAACATTATTCCTTCTAAGCTATACTAATGTCATCTCTCTCTCGTATATATCAATGAATCTAGTATAATATTATATTGCACTACATAGACCATCGATCACCTGCTGATCTTTGTTTATTTTGCCTAGTTAGCCCGGCCAGGGTTCGTACCAATGAACTTCCGTGTTTTGGAACAAACTGATAACCAATTCCTTACTGCAGCCAGCTCCTCTTGAAAGCAATTACATTTTAGAGTGGAAAAACGTTTAAGTCCGGTACATTATAAGCAATCTCGAGATTTGTTTTGCATAGCGGTAATTTTTTTCTTTATTTTTTCAAAGTATGACAAATCAGAAACAGAAATCACGGTATATCTGGAGTCGAATTCTTTTCACTAAGGTTCATAAGTACAATAATAGCTCTCGTCAAATGAAATATTATCAGTTAAAGATTATCCTTTATTTTTTGCAGCCAAAATATAATATCATTATGCTATATTTATATATAGATCGTTAGCTTTTCGTAATTTTTAAGCCCGAATCATCAGGAGGAATTATAATCGCTATGCTTCGTTTGTAGAGAGTTATAGCTTTAGGTGTTTTATCACAATATTGCTGGCTATGCTTTTTCGCAATATGTTTTAAAGCTTCGATAGTTGTTTAACATAAACACATTTTTCAAAGAAATACGTCCATATTTCTATTGGCTAAACAATAGTGTTTTTCGGTTATCCCAAAATATGGAACGAAACATTGGTTTAAAACCATAATTAGTGAACTGCAGAAAATGGTCATCTGCAATCGGTAGTAGTGTTTAAGGCGTTGTAGCTTATAAACAGCGTAGCAGCAGCGACAGCATAACTGCAGCGCCGTTACCGTCAATTTTGTGAAGTGAAACGAAATGGAAAGAGAACACACGTGCACATGATTTCATTGTTTACAAACATTTTCAGCTTTGCATGCCATCAGAGTGGGAGGACGACCGGCGAGAGAGCGCTTGAGAGCATTTAAATTTTTATGTTAATATGAATTGTATGAGTAATATATATCAGCCATACATATGTAGCATTCGTATGTGCATACCAAAAAATTAAGAATTTTTTTTTATTATATTCAATGCTGAGAGCACTAAAAATCTTCCTGCTGCTTAATTATTCTGCACAAAATTTTAACATGGGATTGGATTATGGTAGCCGTTACTCCTTCCCGCACTCAAAGCAGTGCCCTTGTCATGCCTTGGCTTTAAATTAATTGTTAACATGGGAATGTGCAGCGGCGAGTGAAGCAAGGTCAACCAAATTCCACTGGCTAACATAGCTGATTGCACATAAGAAGACATTTGTCAGCGGTTTATGCTATGTGTACATCAAACCATATGTATGCATATACATATGCTGCAAAATATAATCGCCCAAGCTCAAAAATGCAAAAAATTATTAAAAATTTTTTTCGCTTATTGAATTTTTTTCAATAAAAAATATAATTTCCGAAAGCTTGGATTTTTATCACTTCTTTAAGGTAATCTAGACATAATAAACCCCACTTGAGTATGACCTTTTTAGATGCTTGTGTAACGTTTTTAATACTCATTCATTGATTCTTCCATCTTGCTATTTTGTATCAAATAGTAGTTTTCGAGAGTTTTAAATAAATAAGTAATTTCATACCCCTTCTTCTTCACAGCTCTTAAATTCCATGAAATTTATAGCAGCAGATGAAAAAATCTGTCGCTGTTCCTGTAACCTCGAACTTCCGCGATTGATCCCCGAGACCGAAAGTCACCGGACTTTGAATTTTTCGTTTATCCTTCAAGTAAAAAAATTTAAGTTTTGAAATTTATTTTTGATGTTTCAAACAGTTTATAAGCATTAAAGAAGTATTTTTGATGATATATTTAAACTATTTTAATTAAATTAAATTAATGCAAAGTAATTCGAACAGAAAAATTTCGACAAGGTTCTAAAGCACTACCAACGTAATTACTAGAATAATAAGGACCGTCACGAGAATTGCAGAAGAGAACTCAGTATTGTTATACATGAGCCATCATATTTTCCACGGTGCCTAGAGATAGCGTAACGTAGATGGACACTAATGGCAGTAAGAAAATAAACTATATTGAAGCTCACTATTTCTAAAAAGGTAAAGTTTGAAGGATGGTCAAAAATTTATAAAGAAATTTAATTTCAGTTTCAAGACAAAAAAAATATAAAAAAAAAAAAAAAAAATTAAAGAATAACAATAATAAAAAAGTATTAAGTGGTAAAAATCCCTAATTGGGTTATTTCTAAGCTTAAGATGTGATCACTTCTTATGAAAAATATTGTTAATTCACACCAATGTATTGTTGCGTCCGTTAGGTATGTATAATTAAAAATATTTTGGAATCAAATTGTAATATAAATTAAATTAATCCAAAAGACAGGTCAAAGTAAATTCAAACTTAGCATAATTTTCTGAAATGCTAATGCTGACCATTTTCCTGCATAAAATCACAGATCGGCGTACCGTATGAAGGGCTATAATAATTGTTTGCATCTAAACTAACCTATTGAAACATTTTTCATTCTTAAAGCAGTTATGTAAATTACCATATGTCGGTAACTCCAAATACAGATAATTAAATTGTTTATTACCTTCAAATAAATTTGCTGAACTTCAAAATGATATATTGACCTCACTTAGGGCATATATAGCTTGTGAAAAGTAATATAGGAGGATTCAAGAAGTTAACAACAGTTTTGAATTCGATTAAAAGATAACACTCAAACGGATTACATGCAAAAACTCGCTTTCAAATACCGGATTTTACAAAGTTTGCATACAAGTATAAATGAGCAGCGACTGTGCAGGCGAAAAAAAGACCCAAACCAAATCGAACCAAATCTAAGCAGTCCAAAAACGTACTAAGAACTTTCAAAAATAAAAGCGCAAAGCGAATCGGTGAAATTAATGCAAATTTAAATAAACCAGTTGGCCGAAATACTGAAATGCCGCAAAACTGAGAGCTCACGTGGTTAAGCCTTCAACACACACACACATACGGATAAACACCCTCACCAACTGCACTGCAACGTTACCTCGCCACTTTGCTTGCGGTGCTGATTTGACAGAGATGACACAATAAACAACAAACAAACCAAAAAATGCCAAACGAACGCTGTACATACACACACATATACAATCTTTGTATTTACATTGATATCAGAACAAACACAAATAAGCGTCGACTTGGCTGCGGAACGAACCAATTGTCTACTACAGTGGGATGTACCGAACGAAATGTCGCAGCCAACAGTCTCGCATACGTGCAGATATAAACTCAACTTGTCAGCTGAGATAAGATAGCGTCCACTGCTACCGATAACAGCAGCAGCCAGTAACGGCAGCAGCGACATCGCTGTACCGCAACACGATTATGGGAATGAAACAAGAATCCCAACAGCAGCGGCAGCTTAGCACTCAACCACCCCACCCGCTGGAAGAGCATCGCAGACGCTACACGAATTCACCAACACGAAATACACGCAAATACACATATATATCAGCGTTAGTCAACTGGGCGTATAAAAGCAGCAGACCGTACATGCTGCAATCTCATAAACGTTTCGCACGCGCAACCAGCAACTAGCAACTTGCAACAATCGCAAACTCAGTTGATCAGTCGTAAGACACAGTGTGTTCTAAAGAATAATAGAATAGTCGTCGCTTTTGAAAATAAAATATACAAAAATAATATAGCAGCAAAAGTAGGTGCTGTGCAATTAAATAAGGGTCACAGGAGTAGCGAAAATATATATCTTAATTGCAGAAGCAATTAATAAAATTTGGTGAGTGAATGCTGTTGTGAAAAAGAGAAATTTATTTAATGACGTGAAATGAAAAAAGCATAAAAGCGAAATGTAAAACGTGAAATGAGTAAAAGAACAAACTTTTCACAACGATTACAAAGTATTCAATGTCGCAAAAAAGGATTCATACTTTCTAGCAGGGCAATTTTTCATAGTTTAAAATTGAATATTTTTTTCTTTTGTTAAATTTGTAATTTTGCAAATGGAAGAAACAATTGTGGCGACTGAAAAGTTTTAGCAGCAAGGTAAACAGTTGTGCAGACCTCATTGCCTTTTTGTTTAGCTCTTGCTTTTATTATTTTTATATTCGTACCTTCCTGTGTGCCGCCAAAGTTTTTGTTTAGGAATATTTGAAAAACGACTTGTACTGCTGAAGGTGAAAAGTTTAGAAAACAAGTTGTGTTTCATATACATTAAATAGACATTAAGTACAAATACTTTCATAACTACATGCATACATCCCTATAAAAGGATGTATGAGTATGTGTATAGATATTTAGGTCATTGCTTGTGGTAATTGCAATACAAGCTAATCAACCACAAATTAAGATGAAGTGGAAAGGAAAAGTTTAGTGGTTATTAAGAACTTTTCTTCTGTTTTGTGAAAATAAACTTTGCTGAAAATATGCCTCTTGCTTAACAGTGACTTAATTAATATGTTTTCTTTTACTTAGAGTTTGAAAACGGTATCTAAACTAAGAGGTACACAATTATTGCCATTATGCCATTACTGTCCCGAGAAAGTGATTATTTTAAATTAAATTAAATTTTATTATTGATATAAGTAAAATAAATGCATTGTAGAAATATTGTTTGATTGTTTTAGACTTCTTCTTATTAGAAATTCCAATTCGCAGTATTGAACTATTTAAAAATGATATAACATTTTTATTTATCCTTTCGCTAGAGAGGGAAAAGACATTGCATTGATTTTGGAATGAATATTAAAAATAATGTCACTAAAAAATAATTCAGTATGTCATGAAAGGAAAAGTATGTAATTTTAAAGTTTTTCTTACTATCATTCTGACATTTTTAGCAAATATCTATATCAAATATAAAAATATATAGAAATCCAGAATTTAATGGGATCTGAATATTATAACAATTACGCAAAAAAAAAAATCACCAGAAACCAGAAAAGAAGAAGTTGCAGGAATCAAAATCATTTTAATTCAAAATCATCTCAAGAGGTATATATTATGTCTGTGATTCCTGATTTATATGCCAATGTTATATAGGCAAAATTAATATTTACCTTATATTCCATTGTTGTGAATGAAAATATCTTAGTGGCTTAATATATATAAATATCATGGGATTCATTGTGAGAGTTGTTCTGATTTTTAAAAACTAATTTTATAAACACATTTTGGAATTATGCAAATTAATAATCCAGCGGCGTGTTACGAGACGTGGATTCAATCACGATTACGGAAATTTCTAAAGAATAATTTTTCTCCTATGAAATATCAACACCCCCTTACATTTTTAACCGCGATTTCACTTAGAAATACATGTATTAGTTGTTCCGAATCAGCATCAAAGTGTAGGTACTTCTGTTTGTACACAAATAGGTATATAATTGTCCAAGACATTTCTCCTTTTTGTATAATATCATCTGATATTTTTAATTAAGGATATTGCTATTCTTATGTGTAAATTTTAGGCTTTTTAGTTTTTAAATTGCTTTCACTTCATGCATTAGAAACCCTTCCTTTTCCATTCAAATATTTTTTATATTATTTTGGAATCTTAAACATCTTACATATATAAATTTGTTGTTTATTACATTCATACATATACCTGCTAAATGATTGCTTCCATTTAGAAAATGTTGAAAGCCTTAACCTCATGAGCAATACATGAAGTCATCGGTTATAGTTTGTTCTTTCTGGCACTTTTCCTGCCTCAGTCATATTATTATAAGTATATGACGGCATTAAAATTAGATAGTGATGAAATTCGAAAATTAATTTTTCGTGCTCGCGATTGCTATTTGCTATTCTGAAATATATTTAATCCCGCGGTCACCGTTTCAAACTACAACTTTTCGCTGGCAGCTCACTTCTCTTATCTCTTAATTTTGGAAATAGTTTATTATTTAAACGATTTTAATGACATGCAATGTTGATTATGTTGTAACCTCTAACGAGTATTCAATAAAAATACTTACTAGCTTACTCTACTTAGTTTAGTCATATACTATACCACGATTTCTGCACAAAACAAGTCTTCTAAGTTTGCAAGCAACACTGGAAACCAATATTGTTCAATGTAAGGAAAATTCCCTACTAATCGAGCTTAAAAAATTATAATCATGATATTTTAACTCAAAATTGAAAGACCCACCGAATTTTGTCTCATTTTAATGAATGAACTTTAAAAATATGTCCTAGATCTTTCCGAGTTCCTAGGTTTTGAATAATTGGGAACTCAGAATGGTTAAGAGTATTTGTACGCTTGCGAGTTGGTTAAGACCGGAGCGATTTTTGATAAATTTGTGTTTCTTCTATATAAGAAAATTGCTCAAAGAAGTTTAACATCAATGACCATTCATAAGAATGATACTAATAAAAAATTATGACATTATGACAGTTATTTTATTATTTATAAGTAAAAATCCACCTGAACTGATCTTGAAAATAATAAGAATAAAACCCCTTCCACTTTTACATTTTATTTGGCTAATTTCAATTTAAAAACAAGAAAGAAAGGCTGCCTTTGGCCATGCCGAAACCTTTATTCTTTTCATGAACATATCAAATTTATTGCAAATTGCAAAATTCGATTTTGATAATTTTCAGTATCAATATCAACTTGAATTAACGTCTGTAAAATACCAAATTTCACACCTGATATCTGAAAAAATCGATTCTTTGGGGGCTATATGATATTCGATTATTTCCCCTGCCAATATGGATTTCATAAAATGTGTGCATTAGACCAAATTTCGCGCTCCTTGATTGTTTTTTTGGCGGAATTTCAACCTAAAATTTCATACTGAACAAATCGGTTATATGAGGGCTATATGATATAGCAGTCCGATTTTCATGATTCTCAGTACCAAAGCGAAGTTTATAATTTTCTGTTTTAGTTTTGACGAAAACCTCACATCTGAAAATTTCGGTGTATGGGAGCCGTATGCAATTCATTATGTATGTATACCAAATTTCACGTTTTTAGGTACTTCTTTGACGGATTTATGACCCAAAATTTCCGACCTAGCCATTTAAACGTATAGGTGCATATTCCTACTAAAATTGAGGGACTAGATTGCGTTCAAACAGACAGACGGACATGGTTAAATCAATTCAGCTCGTTATTCTGATACGATCCGTATAAATTTCGGTGGTTCTCTCTCTTGTTCTGGTACTTACATACTTCGGACCAAAGTTGTTATACCATTTCATGTACGTGAGAGTTATAATTATAGCTGATGTCTACCACGTTTAAAGAATCATATCTAGTAGGGCACAGTCTTACTTTCCTCCACTCTTATTAATTCAAGAAAATTGGAGAAAGAGATATGTTTGATTTTGAAAAAAATACCACTTTAATTATATTACCTTACTTTTAATCAACTGACTTCTGACTTTATCAAAATTTTTCATTCCATCTCGAACATAGGCTTATTTTCTTTTTTTTTACATATCAATTTAGTTAATTAACGCCAATATATCTTCATATACTTTGAGGTCCTTATCTGTACTTTTTAAAATAATTTACCAATATAATTATTATTTTTTTAATATACATACTTAATACAAAAAGTAAAGTTTCTAATGAAAAAATAAATTCTTAGTACGTACCAATTTCTATGCTGACTGCGAATCTTACTACTTTTCAGACACCCACAGCACAAACCGTGCAGTAACACAGTAATATTTATTTACTTAAAATTTCGAGATGAGAAAGCTTTGGTGAAATGCACATTATTAAACATAAAAGCCACAAATGAACAACAATTACAGCCACCACCAATTAGGCAATAATCAAGTATTTTGTTGAAGGCGCATCCAGCAACAGCGCTGCAGCCTCCTTACCACATAGATCACCTGTATTTAGATTTGGATAATAACCTGAAGGAAACTAATGTAAAGTACTAAAAGCTAAAAAAATTAAAAGCAATGAGTGATTTGCAATTGAGGAAAATTAAATGTGTTGTATCTCAATTTGGTCTCCATAGGAGGACATCGAAGTAAATACGGATGGTACGGTGGACTCAAATAAACAATGACGCTTATAATTGTTTAGTGCTTACTACGTACATAATATACCTACCTGTGTATGTATGCATATATATGCATGCACGGCTTCACTGCATTGACTTTTTTCATGACACATTTACATTAAAAGTGCGGCTGGCAGATACTCAGCAATCAGTTTATAATGCAAACGACAGTTTTATTGTTTATTTTTTACACTAAATTACTTTATTACTTGGAAAATTCAGAATTAATAAAAATCGTTTTATAATTTAAATATATATACTTTTAACCATCTCTTAGAAGCACACAAACCGTTTACAAATGCATATGTATACATCTATAGTAGGGATACGCCTGCGTTTGACATGAATCCATGTAAACATACTGTTCGGTTCTACACTGCGTATACGTGACATTAATAACATGTAAATTTATGCATGTTGATTTAACTCGCGATGCGTCGCTATGACTCGCGTTGTCTCATTGTGATTTTCAAACACTTTGATTTCTTTACATGCTGGTAGAAATAACTAAAAATCAGTGACAGTTGTACTTTTCACCTTAGTTAGAGGCATACCTGCAGACGAGTATTATATAGGTACACTCATCCGAAAGTTTCTTTTGTTTTAACATATCTGATTTAGAGTGATTTCAAATTCATGATAGCGTGACAATTCCAATTCCATTCAATTTCCGTTTGATGGAAAATGACATTGAGTACCTTTATAGCTATACAAGTTTTGAAATTGATGTGAGTTTGATATACATAAATAGATATTTTTGTATATACGTTAGTAAAAATATTCAAAATTTCTTATTAGTAATTCAAGTAGAATCTTCTGTCTAGTTCATAAGGAAACACAACAGTTAGCCGGACAAAAATATATTATGGATATAATATATATAAAACTAGTGATGACTTCGGTAATGCCGAAGTTTTATACCCTAAATGAATATAATATTTTTGTCTTAAATTCTACTACGTTTTCATGGCAGATTTTTAGATCTTTTTTGTGTATACTCGTCTGATATGGCAGGTCATAATTTTTATAATTCGGTACAAGATTTTTTGGTTTCATCTTTTCTCTTTATGGTACTTCCATACTTTGGGCTAAAGTTAATTTACCACTTAATTTTCTTGAAATATATCAATGTTATGTTAGAAGGGCACAGCCTTTTTTGGTCTTTTTACCTTTTTTTGGTAAAATAAATTTCACTGAAAGATTTACACTTTTCGAAAGTTTAATCATCTAATACTCTGAAAATAGTTTATTTTAAGGCTGATTTCTTTATACTCTAAGATACTAAAGGGTTTTCCGATAGAGATGATATAATTTCTAAGTGTCGTTTTGGTCATTTTTAATATGCCATGATCTATAATTTTTTCATCGCATTCAGTAATGTTTAAAATTTCATCATGGCTGATTTTGCCTTGGAACAACTCGAAAACGATAACGATTTTTTTTTAAGAGAATCATCTTCTTCGATGAGACTCACTTTCATCTGAGTGGGGCCGTACATGAACAAATCTGTCGACTCTGGTGTGAAGAAAATCCACAAATTATTCATGAACAACCATTACATTCACCTAAATTGACAGTTTGGTGTGGTTTTTGGTCTAGTGGGATCATCAGTCCGTATTTCTTTCGAAATGAAGCTGGTAGCTCCGTTACTGTCAATGGAGAGCAGTATAGATCGATGATAACCAACTTTTTATGGCCAACATTGGAAAAAGTTGATCTTAACAACATCTGGTTCCAACAAGACGGGGCTACGTGTCACACAGTACGTGAAATAACCGAATTATTGTGAGAAAGGTTTGGAGATTCGATTATTTCAAGAAATTGTGACATTGATTGGCCTCCAAGAAGTTGTCATTTAACACCATTAGACTACTTCTTGTGGGGTTATTTGAAGTCATTGGTCTTTAGCATTAAGTCAGACTATCTTCAAGCTTTAAAAGTCAATATTGAACGTGCTATTCAAGACACCAACGAAACCAAAGTACACCTTAAAAAATTTCAAATTCTTGAAAATGAAATTTTATTGATTCCCAAACCTTAACTAAAATAAGAAAACCTCCAAAATACTTATTAGCTAGTCCCAAGAAATAAATCCGCTAGATTTTTCTATTTTCGAGGCAAATATAAGTTTTTATTCCATATGTAAACCTTTTTGACTTCTTAATGGTTTCTTAATAGTTTTTTTGTGTTATTAATTTTTATTGCACAAATTAGTGAGCTGAAAGCCAGTTTAAGGCAAATGAGTTTAAGAATTTTTTTATAGTGAAATCTTTTATTCAGTAAATGCAAAATAATAGAATTGGCTTGCCCTATCTTAACAGACAATGCTCATACTATTGATTATTTTACTGTTTGTGGATAAAACTTAAAGGCTTATGGCTTTCATTTATCGTATAAGTAAGTTAAAGTAATTAATAATTCTTAAATAAATATAAGAAAAATTTAATTTGAAACTATTTTTAAAAATCTCATCAACATATTGTCAAGAACTATTTCTTCATAATAATTGGTAATAATAAATTTAAAGCTCGAAAATTAACGAAATATTATTGCCTTGAAATCTCGAACTTGTCGGAATCAATTATAAGGGGTGATCCATTTCGAGCATCCTTACTTTTTTAAAGAAAAAACGCAGAAAACTCAAATTAAAGGGAAATGTTTATTATCATTTGAAAGAACATTCTTGGACATTTATTTTTTTAAGATTATCTCTTTCAAATGTTGGTTCCGGCCACGTCTCAGATGGTTCATCCGTTGAGTCTAATTTTCGATGACTCGTTAGAGCATTTCGACTGGTAACTTGCGAATGACACGCGTGATGTTCTGCTCCCAGACTTTTCATATCCCCACAGGAAAAAGTCTAAGGGTGCGATATCACAAGACCTTGGTGGCCCAAAACGTCAAATTATCTGCACCGAAATGTTCTCGCAATAAATCCATTGAATGATGCGATGTGTGGGATGAGGCGCTATATTGTTGAAGGCAAATGAGCCAGAAAATTTGGATCGAAAACGACGGATCCTCTTGGAACTTTTCAAGAGCCCATAGAGCGAAGCGATGTCGCTTGGAAAGGTCGAGCGGCTTCAATTCTAGCACAAGATGTATTTTGTACGCTTTCAATTTAAGATCTCGACGTAAAATGCGCCAAGTCGTTCATACGTCAGTCCGAGCTGCGAACGGCGCCGAATCGATTCTCAACGGCCTTCATGTACACTCTCAGCTGCGGTCGCTATATTTTCTTCACTGCGCATTGGACGTGGTCCAGTCGGTCAAATATTATCCAATAATGAATGCTGGGCCTCAAGATGGGTGATGGTGTTGCGAATAGTACCCTCAGTGGCCGATTATGTTGACCATAAGTTGAGCGAACAGAAGAGAACGTGAATTTTCGTAATAATGTTAAATGATTTGCAAACGTTGTTCAGGCGTAAGTCTTTCCATGATGAAATGCCAAACAATACTGAACAAAAATAACATGACAGCTTGACACGACTCACGCGTGATCTGTCAAAAAAGGCTATTGAAAAAAGTACCTCTACTTGGATTACCCTTTATGATTGTGTCTGTAACTAGCTTATCCTGCTACATTGAATGTCAAGCTCCAAGTAGAAGCTTCTACCACGTATCCAAATTATGTATTAAAATAAACACATGCCATTTTGATTCCCACCATCTTTTATTTGCTTAGTAGTTGCAAGATCCTTTATTAAATTTAAGGGGTCAGTCCAATTAGAGGCCAAAAAAAATATAGTTTTTTTGAGTTTTTTTTCAAAAAGAAAAAAGGGTATACACATTTTATTTTACACGTACATTTTTATTAACTGTTAACAGCTTAAAAAACGAAAATCACTGAAAAATGTTTAAAAATGTCGGAGTAATCGATGATCCAACAGAACGTGTAGCCGCTGACATTGTCCGATGGCGTGCACGATAGCGTCCGTAATTCTTGTCTGAAATAGAAGTAATTCACACGTTGTTAATTTGTATACTTTATTATTCTATATGAACTAAAAATACCTGATAAAAAACGTTAAATAAATAAATAACGAAATAAATAATAATTCATAGTTTGAACTTAAAAATCGATTTTTGACGTAAAATTTGTTGATATTTTTGTTAATAAATATGTTAAACATTGAAAAAGTTGGACATATTTTTAGTTCATATAGAGCAATATTAATACTGTACAAAATAGAAGTTGAATAAGGTCTGTAGGTGCAATAGTTTTTCTTGTTTGCTGTAAACACGCGCGCAGCAAGTCAACCAAGGTTGACGCAGCAGAACATTTTCTGCGATATCTCCGGTTCTTTTTCGAATTTATTTTATTATATTTTTTTGATTTTTTTATTTAATAGATTTAAAGAGAAAATATTGTAATATTAATAACCGCTGAGTCAAGGTTCAATCGCGTTTGCTAGTATGTGAAATATTACATTAAAAGCAAAAACAATAAACATTGTATATTTTGGAATGAAATAAACTGTTGAATTCCTTTATTTTAATACTTTTCACATGAAAGTAGTAACTCGTCTTTGGCGACGATAAATTTAATTTGGTTTTCAAGTATGGTAAGAGAGTTTAAGTTGAATTTTGAAACATTATTTTTATTTGAATAAGCTTTTTATGACTCATACATACGAACACATATTTCATATGTGGCCTTGCACTTAAAAGAGCTTGACCCACAAAATTTAGTAATACGACAAGGAGAGGTGAGAATTGGCGAAAACCTGTTTTCGATGCATATTGAATTAATTAGTTATAATTTAATAGAAGGCTTTGACAGTTATTTAAAGAACTTCTTTCGCACAACAATATTAGCTTGTGATTATGTAAATATCAAGGGTTTTTGTTTAGTTTTTGCTTAATCTAATAATTACGCCTTACAAATGACAAATGTCAACAAATAAGTCATTAGTAAAATTGGTTAAATCTTTAATTGCAAATTAAATGGTTTATTAAAAACCATTATTTTACACCGCAATCATATCAAAAAACTTGTTCATTTTATCAAACCAAATAATTCTTGTTCTCTTTGTTTTAAATTCGAGTGTATATATAAACATTAAGCTTAGCATATACGGACTATACATGTTTATATACATATAAAAAAAATATCTTTTCTTTTTAATTGAATTATAGATATATTCGTACATTTCAATTAATTTAAAGTTCAAAAATTAAACAAATATTTAAAACGATTGAATTCTTCTAATAAAAATTATTAGGAGGGCAGTATAACAAAAAATATGAGGAAAATCTATATTTCAACTTTACATCATTTTACTGAAATGACAATTGGTCGTCATTTTGCCAAATGTATACGCAGCTTGCACCAAAAATATTTTATAACTATATAATGAAAGTGAACAAAATCTCTTATTTTATTAAAGTTATCTAGCAAATTTATAAAAAGCTTCTTTTAATTAAAAAGACATTTGATTTCGTTGTAGATTCTATCTTTATATACAATCACTCTCACACTTTTTTCTAAAATAAAATAAAATAAAATTAAATTAAATTAAATTAAACTAAATTAAACTAAATAAATAAAATTAAATTAAATTAAATTAAATTAAATTAAACTAAATTAAACTAAATAAATAAAATAATATAAGTTAAACTAAAACTAATTTAAATAAAATTAAAATAAAATATACTAAATTAAATTAAATTAAATTATATTCTATAAAATTAAATATATTAAATAAAAACAATGGTATAAAATAAAATAAATAAAATAGTATAATATAAATAAAATAATATTAAATAAATTTATATTAAATTAAATTAATTTAAATTAAAATATATTATATTTAATTAAGGCTAATTATATTCTATAAAATTAAATATATTAAAAAATAATAATATTAACTTTAATTAAATTAAATAATATTAACTTAAATTAATTAAATTCAATAAAATAAAATAAAATAATTTTACATTAAATTAAGTTGAATTGAATTAAAAGCATAAGTAAAGTTAAATAAAATAAAATAAAATAAACTAATTTAAAAAAATTAAATATTAAAATAATAAAAAATATAATAAAATAAAATAAAGAAATTAAAAAAATTAAATTAAATTAAATTAAATGGAATAGAATAAAATAATATGACATAAAATAATATAAACTAAAATAAAATAAAGTATACTTATGAAATTAAAATATGAAACAATATATTAAAAAATAAAATAAAATGAAATAGAATAAAAAAAATAGTATAAATAAAAAAAATAAAAAATAAAAAAAAATAAAAAATAAAAATAAAATAAAGTGAAATAAAATAAAATAAAATAATTTTACATTAAATTAAATTGAATTGAATTAAAAGAATAAGTAAAGTTGAATAAAATAAAACAAAATAAGCTAATTAAAAAAAAATAAAAAATTAAAATAATAAAAAATATAATAAAATAAAATAAAGAAATTAAAAAATTAAATAAAATTCAATTAAATGGAATAGAATAAAATAATATGACATAAAATAATATTAACTAAAATAAAATAAAGTATACTTAAAAAAAATAAATTAAAAAATAAAATAAAATGAAATAGAATAAAAAAAAATAAAAATAAAAATAGTAAAAAAAAAAATAAAAAAAATTAAAATTAAAATAAAATAAAGTAAAATAAAATAAAATAAAATAAGATTAAACAAGAAGCTGTGTCATTAAGATTTTATGAATAAATTTGATATATTGCAAAATGCAAAATCGGATTCCGACGGGTTTCAGTGTCAATGTTTCTTGGAATTTACTTTAGTAAAAATTTCATACTATTAGATATTTTTTGAAAGATTTTTTTCCATTATCACATATCTGGACAAATAGGTTGTATGGTAGCCATGTTATAATTTCGGATGATTTGACCGTTCGCGTTCAATCATATGGTCGGACAGACGGTCATGGCTAAAGCAACTCAGCTCATCATTCTGAATATATTGACATAAATAGTGAATAGTAAAATAATGTATAATAAATCAAAATAAATAAATAAACCGTTGAAACGTTTTCCGATCGAGTTCAATTTGCGGTGTGAGCTTTAATGCTTTTCCCATAAATATCGTAGTTCAATGTTTTGAACCGTTGAAACGTTTTCCGATCGAGTTCAATTTACGGTGTGAGCTTTAATGCTTTTCCCATAAATATCGTAGTTCAATGTTTTCCACTAACCACTCGTCTCCTGCGGTTAGGTTTTCCTGAATGTTCTTTCCATTTAATTTATTATTTAATTACCCTACGGTGTTATTTCACATACTTTTTACAAAATCGAATCATCTGTTGTGATTTGATATTTTTATTTGAGAGATAGTGTTGCTGAGGATATATCAATCATGTTCAAATATTCGAAAGTTATGTCATAGCTAAGTTCATTTTAAGATATAAATTCTATAAACAATAGAACGTAAAACATTTTAACGATTTTATGTGTAATAATCTAAAATCTGGCAAAATGCTCACTCAAAAACATCACTCACATTTATATATTTGGCACGAACTGATGTACTAGCTGAATAGAGATTTTCATGATGTGTCACTTTTTAAGTGTTTCAACGTATGATCAGCAAGAAGGTCGTATTCATAATTTTTAAAGACGCTACCATAATTTTTTACACATACTTACTTTTACAGAGAGTAATAAACATATGTACATACATATGTGCAAAGGTATTTGTTTGAATATTTGACATTTGGCAATGCTTGACCGTTGCAATAATGTCAAGATGAGTACACTTTTTGGCGGAATTTTAGTGCCACTGTGTAAAATGCATAATCCACTCAAAGTTTACACAATCGTATATTCCAAAAATACGCTGAAGCGATATATTTATGCATACATATAAACATACACTAACTGGCGTTGATTATTTGTCATTGATAAGTTCTTATTGCATTCAGTTCTACCAACAATAACCAGAAATGGCTGCATATGCCACTTCACTCTTAACTCTTTGGGTTACACTTCGCGATGATGTTGGTGAGTGTTAAAAGCTTACAATAAATCCACTTAGTAGCATCCTTACTTGTAATAAAAACCAGAAGAAAGCTCATCGAATATTCGAGCGTTTCGACATTTCGTTCGGTGTTCATACATGTTGTGCACACACAGTAGATACATAAGTATATAAGAATGCTTACCAGCCAAACTGGCTTGCTGACTCAATACTTTGTTGTTGTCTGCTTGCTTTTGATTTGCTCGAAAGCTTTGAAGTACAAATGTACAAGTGTTCTTTGGAATGCTATTGAATTGGTTGCAATTGACTTTATTTTCCTGCATTTTTCAATTTATTTTAAAACGTTGCTGAAAATCAGTATCTTAAAATATTTGCTATATTTTTTAACTTTACTCAAAAAGTAAACAAAATGGAATTTGCGAAATGTACTCGCATTCGTTTATTAGCAGTTCATTGAATCAAGCCGTAGTTTATTATTTAAGCAATGCTTTCGCAATATATTTCAGAATGTTACTTTTTACTCCTACTTTCATATACCAAAAAATTCAGAAATTAATGTGTTTCCTAATGATCATATTTTTTATACAATTTATAAGTAGTATAGTACATACCAATGAAAAGTTTCTGTTTCGAAACGAAAACATTTTCACGAGCGACCCAAATTTGCTTTTATGTAACATCCCCTGAGATCGAATATGCAAAAAAAAATTTTTTTTGTGTAGTCAAGTTAGAGTGACTCTCTAGGAAAAAAAAGAAACAAGTACAAGATTTGTTTTAACTCAGCAAGATAGCAGAAGGCATGAAAGATAATATTAGGGATATAATTAAACAAAAAGTACGCTTAAAGAACTATTGCTAAAGGTTTATAGCGGATACAGACTAGCTGAGTTAAGTTGTATTGTATTAAGAGGTACAAATGCAAATTCGATAATTACCCTTGACAGACAGCACATATGGGCATTTAATAATCAGCTGATTTGACAAAAACTTTGAGCTCAAAATCGAAAGGATAAACAAAAAACGATTAGCAGCTATTTTGTTGGCAAAAAAAAACAATTACTTATTTAACAGAACACTTAACATTTTTTTCTTTAAATTATTAAACAACGTCATGATTGTTACACATCCTGAAGAAGTGAGGAAGTGCAGCTGTGGGAATTGCTAAGCATAAATTTAACTATCCTTAGTAGAATAAATATGCGTTTTCGTTATAGGAACGCAGCAGTCTTCGTTTATATTTTCCTGTTTTTGTATGTATCTCTTCTTTTGTTAGTAACGAATCCAATTTCTCTCATTTATAGCAGTAAAAATCAGTCAAATGAGTCAACATTGCATATTGAAATTCGCAAATGCAGTTCAAATCCACGTAATTTTATTGTATTCATATCTGTATTTTGAGAGGATAATTTACGATTTATAGCAAATATAGCTAACTTATGCGGATAATACATGTAATCTGCCTCCCCTGTTACGCACTCTTGAATCTTATCCTAAGACAGAACCACACTCTACGAGCCTCTTCGGCGATAAATTTCTGTTTTATAAGTATTTTAGTACACAAAAGGTTCAAAGAAATGACAGGCTACATCAATTAACGCTTAAAGAGCAATCTTATTGCACATACATTAAGAGTAATCCTTGTGGTATCGACAAAATCCCTTTGAATATAGATTTTTTGCAAGATGTATAGCTTACAAAAGTACTTTTAATAGAACTAAACCATAATGGGAAAGCAAGGTTGGGTTAGGTTAACGTATAACATGCATAGTGATACTATATCTACTGCTGCTGACCAAGGAACTTTTGAAGGTTCGGCAGTGGTTGCACTAGACTATGGTAACCAGCAACAGCCGCGGGGTTGCGAAAACTATATAGAAAGTATTCGCTTACTTTATTCCTAAAGCACCAGAAGTAAACTTCTTCCCTACGTTTTTGTTTAATTTGGAAGGGAATCACTAAGAAACTATAATATTATTCGTCAAATCCAACAAACCATTAAATATCCATTCCAACTAAAATGCATTCTATGAATGGGCAAAAATTAACCTCTCTAAATTATTACTCCATATCCTGCGTCACATTTTTTATTAAAAGTTCTTTTTTAAGTTTAAGTAGAGGCAAAGGTACTTTCTCCGACCTCATATAGTTAGACTCTCCCCAGAATTTCTCTAAAAATTTTTTAACTCGTTTCTCTACTAGGGTAGTGGTGATTGGGTGATTTTTAATATAATTATTTTCCCACAAAAAAGTAGAACTTTTCAAATTTCACACATATTCTACCCTAATGGTTCAGGATTGTTAACTAAATTATTTATTATGAACTCATTAAAGAAAAAAGTAAATATCAAAATATGACTGTCATTTCTTTCTTTTGGATTTTAACATCAATTACCTTTTCAACGGCGTTAATGATTCTCTAATGTAATATGTACTGTAATATTTTATACTTTTATATTTATAAATATATGAAAATATTTTAACAGAATTCACGTTCCAGCGTAATGTTGTTATTTAAAAATTTGAATTTTTTTATGTGTAAATAGTCTATTAAGCAAATTGCCCTTATTACCAAATTAAAATTAGTAACACATTTAATGAATATATTAATTGCTCTTTGTAGATTCTTTTATTCTGAACTATAGGAAATTTCACATAATTGACGCATTTATGGTTTAATATATTGAAAATTTACAAAACAAACCCTAAATTGTTGCAATTTGCATACTAATAGACCGAGAAAGCCCGGAGGACAACAAAGCAATTAACCACAACAATTTATTGCTTCAGAATACTTTTATTATTTATGACTAATTAGTATTTAACACTTCAACATTTTCGGTATGCCCATCACCAACGAGGGAGGACGGAAAGATTGAGAATGTTTGATATATTATTGCATAGAAGGTTATATATTAAAAGTTTTTAATACGAAATTTCACTAAATATAGTTAATTCGCATTAAAATTAATTTAGCGGAAGAAAATCATTCGCTTAGCTTCTGCAGTATAAATCGTATTTAAATCAGCAAAAAGAAAAAGGTTTTTTTTCGTTTTTTTTGTCCTTCTTGCGTTGCTCTGCACATTCCCTATAATTTAATATTTAATTAAGTATACAATCATTAAATTACTGCTGCATTTGTATGCATCGCTTTTGTGTATAGATATGTATGTAAATATTTGACTTCGTTAGGCGCTTTCAATAATTAAATAAATATAAAGCAGACAGGATTCAGAATATATCCACATGTTCAGCATATGTGTATATTCAAAAAATATATAAACGCTTCCAACATACTCGAATTTCAGCTTTAAAATTACACGTTATCTTCTGATTTCGTTCGATATATATGTATGTGTATATACACATCTATTAAGTATATTTAAAAAAAATTTAATTATTTCATTTCACTTAATTTGGCGCGCTAATAAATAGTTTTTTTTTAGTTTAAATGCTTTAAAATTAAAGACTTCGATAGTCGTTACATACTTCAAATTCTGTTTTTATATATTTGCAATCTAATAAAACGCAATGAAATGTAAAAATTTACGCAATACGCCCTTGCGAAGTTACATATGTATGTTTGATGTTGGTGGCCGCAATAGCCGAGTAGTTAGCCCTGCATACTGGTATTCGGAAGGACAGATTTCGATTTCTAGTCTGATCAACATTCGAAATCATAGAAAATAAATTAATTTAATTGGAGTTGCCCCTCGCTGAGAATATCAACCCATCCGAGTGTAATTCGAACATGAAATAAAGGCTCCTAATAAAAATACGTTGGCCAATCGGAGGGTACTTACACAAACAGTTGGTCTCTCATTTTTTGGAAAAACAATAAGACGCACACCACAAATTGGAAGAGTAGCTCGAATGAAAATCACTTCTGCGACTATAAAGCACCAATTATTATTAATATTATTGTTTGCTTTATGTTTGTATCTTAATGACTAAGTTTTTTTATTGTAGGTAACTACAAAATGTAAACGCAACGGAATTTAAGAAGGGTATTTGCTTAAAAACAGTTCAGTGAATTATGCGTAGTTTATTATTAAAGCAATACTTGCGCAATATATCTCAACATGTTATATTACTATTCAATGTTCCTTTTACTTCAAGTTATTGTTTAATGTTTTTCAAATTTAAATATTTTTTATTTATAACTCTGATTTATAAAATTTTTCATTGCATTCAATTAAATATTTTCTTTAAATAAAAATATTTACAAGTTTTATTAGTGAAAAGTTGCTTTATGATTAAATATGCAAGGCATCTTCACATTTTTTAAAATTTCACAATATGGCAAAACCTGCTTCATTTACCGTGTTGATTGTGTTTAAGTTTAATTTCCGCAATGAAATTGTTGTTATTTTTTAGTTAGTTTTATATACTAACATAAAATATGATCTAGGGATTTTGCAGACAATTTGAGCACAGCATCAAAGAACAAAACGTAAACAGTAAATTTCTCAAGGTAACAATAGCTGCTTCTATTACAGACATTATGAGGGAATATGAATAGAATAAATACATGTGCATGTTGCTTTGTTATAAATGTGAATAGACTTAGACCAAAATAAAAAATAACAAGATCTAGTTGAAAAATTAAAAATATAAACGAATCTTGAAACAAAAGGTGAACGACGAGTGTAGACACTATACAGGACGTATTATTTCCAAACTTTTGAAAAGCTGGCGAGGAATAATGTTTTTATTTTTATTTGCTTGAAGTGAATCAGCTGGAAGTGATCTAGGTAAGAAACCTATTTTTTTACATTATGAGGATAGAAGAGTTTCTTCAATAGTATTTCAATCTGTTTTATATGAGCAGAACTAATTAAAGAGGTATAAACGTTTCTATATAATATTTGCGGATGTGGATTTTTTTTCAAAGACAATGGCCAAAAGATACAAATATAAATTATAAACAGAGAATTGGATGATCATGTGTATTTAGAGATAATGGAGTTGTCATTAAGGAGAACTACTGATGTATAAGGTCGGCTGTACAAGCTCGACGAGGTGATGATTAATTTTAGTGATTACTATTTAAATTTTCAATTTTTACTAAGGGCTTAATTCAAGAGCTCAAAATCAATGCTTTTTGTTATAAATTAGAGATGGGTATACAGAAGCAATGGAAATTGATAAATAATCTTCCAGTAGAACCTTACTTTACTAAAAAGAACTTAGTATTTATAATATACATCTACTTTAAGCCAGATAAATTGGATAAATATGAATAAATAAATATGTTTTGGAAACTCACAGATTGGATTAGGTTATACCGGAAGACTCTTACACTGTAACGAAGCTTCTAGATATCTATTTCGTTGCACACAAAGCCCTTGAGTCCTAAAACCAGTTGATTCGCTGCAGGTACCTTATATACTACCTCTCTGCTTCTAATGATATTTTTCTAGGTAAAAAATGTAGGATAATTACCTTAATTGTCGCCTGGATATCAGTTTACAGGTTGATATTATCCATGTGGCTTACCGCGGTGTTAGTAAGTTCAGCAGCATTCTCTCTGCTCCTTATTCTACCAAGATGCACGTATTAGAGGGCATACACTCATGAAATTTGCTTTACTTTTTGACAGATAACTGTATACAAATTTATTTAGGAACAAAAATTATAGTTGAAAGAAAAAGGGGAAAGGGTGAAACGAAGATTCTAAATTTCAAGCCGTCTTCGCTGAAATTATGTTGCTCTGCAGGTGCATTCAGTGAGTGTTGATGTAGCTATAGCAAAATTGAATAATTGATCAATTTATGATAAACATCTGTCGTTAGATAAAAATAGCATCATGGTCTTATAAATTTGATCATTTATGCATGTAGTTCAAGAGTCAAGGCAATTTTTATGCATTTTATTTAAATTGAATAACAATTTGCGAAAGTCTTTTGATGACTTTTAATTTTTTTTAAAGACTTGCAAGCTCGTAAACCAAGTTGCGTTTTACTTTTAATGCTTTATTAATACAACGTTAAATATGTATAAGAACTTGACACTCTTTATCTGTGACACAATGCTAAATTCTTTTCCTTGTAAATTATTTCACTTCTTAAATTCCAATATTACAGAAAATGAACGGTTGCACAATTTAATCAAGTAAAATAAATTTCAAATTTAGGGATTTTTATAAATTTACATTTACAATTTAGATTTTTTCTACTTGTTTTCTTCTACACTTACTTAACATTGTAAAAATTTGTTTCTCACAATTTTTAACTTCTTCTTCTTTAATCTAATTCAATTTCAGCAGCATTCCAAAACCTTTCAACGTATTCAAGTATTACTTTAGTTCTTGGGCATTTGCCAGCCAGTTTTTTCTTGTGTTAAAGTAGTTACAACAACAACACAGCCATGTCGATCTCTGACTTCCGTAAGAAGAAATTGCTCTTCCTTTTCAACGTTTTCTTTGGTGAGTAATCGAATTTAATAAGCTTTTTATAGAGTTGCCAATGTAAGATAATTTCAATCTTTTTTATTTTTTTTTATCTTCACTATTTTAAAATTTTTATTAGGATATCAACATAAGCAACTTAGACTGAATTATATTTTCGAGCAAAATAAAGAAATTAAAAAATTAAAATCAACAAGATATGCTTGGGGAAAGTCACATTTTTATAAATGGATTTAATTTTTGCTGAGTTATTAGTTGTTAAGTACTAACTATTAACTGCTCCGAAAATTTGTAGTATACGAATATATGTCCGTCCATTATTATCATAGCCATTGAACCCTTAATATTTACTAGGTACCAATGACGGCAAAAAGTCGGTTGTTCTTATCGATATAATTAAATTGCTGCTACTTGCCATATGAGGTCTCTCTCAGATGTCTAAATATTTTTAACCAATAACTAAACGATAACTGATACTAATAAGTAGTTAATAATTAAAATTCATATAATAAATGTCACATTTTATAATCTACACTAAATGTATATCTACATACATGTATGTATACATGTATATATAGAACTCCTCCATTTCACTAATATGCCTGTGCAGACGTTATTTAATCCAACTAAAATGATCACATGCAAAAAATATCAATTTACATAAAATTTCATGAAGCCACTTCCAGTATTTAGTATCTATGAAGCCAGTGGATAATTATTTTAATTGCTTAATGTACTGACATTTATGGCCATTGAATTTTGTAATGAAATTTTAAATTGATCAACATATCCATACATATAAAATAGAACTAATAAAATGGCAAAACAATTAATTTTATATTGGTAATTTATTTTAAATACACACTGCTGGCAACCCCAAATACAGCAATGCGGCGGGGAAAAACGATTGGCTAGAGCATGGATGCTAGCTAGCGAGCTCACGTTTCCGGAGCCGTTGCACTGACAGAGGAGTCAATGTAAACGGACTGCGGTGTGCGGAAGCGCTGACAGCTGTGTGCGTGACACTCAAAATAGAGTTTGGATTTCCGAAATGAAAGAGCGAAAGAAAAATTTTAGATTGAAATGAATAAAGTTTTTCATGTTCATGCTGAGCTATATGACACTTTTATTACTCAAACTGAAAATAAATAAATGGTTGTATACTTGTATATGAGGTTGATGTCCCTGCAGTAAAACATGAAACCTGTCAGTAAAAAGATCGGTTTAATAACAAAACTACCTGGTCGAATTCGCAATAGGCGCAAAACTACCAAACTGCTATAAATTAAAAACCAATACGACTTAAGAGTTAAGAATTTTTTTTCGGAAAGCGCTTTTGGTTTTTATATACTATTAATCGTCCACTTAATAATATTCAATTATTTTAAGGTTATGACTAGAATCAAATACGGCACTTTTCTGGTTCATAACTGTATTCTTTTATTGTCATTTTGAACTAGTATGGCATTGGTAAGATACTGACCGAAATCTGACAATGACTAATTCGTAGGATACATTAAAAACACATTTTTTGATGGTTTGTTTTTGCGTGGTTAGCATGCCAAATTAAAAATAGTTGTTATCGAGTTCATTTGATTGCGGGGATATGTTATAAACAGTGAGAACTTCCTGCCTAGGTTTTTGTGTATTTGTATATTTTATTGTCATTTTGAACTAGTATGGCATTGGTAAGATACTGACCGAAATTTGACAATGACTAATTCGTAGGATACATTAAAAACAAATTTTTTGATGGTTTGTTTTTGCGTGGTTAGCATGCCAAATTAAAAATAGTTGTTATCGAGTTCATTTGATTGCGGGAATATGTTATAAACAGTGAGAACTTCCTGCCTAGGTTTTTGTGTATTTGTATAGTTACGTGAAGTGGATTAATAATAATTACAGTTTTTAAATTTTTATGGTCGCGCTTACTTTGATTGATTTCATTAACTTAGAGTGTTTAGTAAATGATCATAAAACGACGAACGGGATGCTTGTATTGTATGAAGTCGAACCGATTTTCTACTGATACAAGGGAGTTCAATTCAAAATTTGTCTACATTCAATTTGTAACTTAAGATTTAGAATTCATTTTGGATATAGTTTGTAAGATGAAAGGAAAGTGAAGCAAGCCATATTATCTAGTTTATAAAATAAAAATAAAAACATATTTGAAAGAGAATTTTATAATTTATGTTAGATTAATACATAAAGGATGTTTTTTTGACATAAAATTTGACGAAATCGTTATTCTTGTTCTTAGTTAGAATCTATTATACTATTTTGAGATTTATTGTCGTGATAACGCAGGTAGTGCATTATCAAGCTTTAATAGCGTCCAAATTAAATTTAGCTGACTTCTGGATAACTCCTTGTAGTTATCTGCATTGTGGCTTCTAAAGAAGATTGGTTTAATCTCCAAAATTTAGAGGGCATTGAATTAATTGTTGTAACTGTATCTTTGAAAAATTAATGCTTTTATGCATTAATTAGTTTTGCTAAGAGCTTTAATAAATTTTTGAATGAGTCCTAAATTATGTACAAATGTGGAAGAATTTATTTTTTCTGGGAACTAAAGGCTGATTGATGGCATTTATTTCAACAAGAACAAGAATTCTGAATTGCTACTTTTTTTGGTTCCACTGATATAAATTAATTAAATCAGCTCTGAAACAAATAAAACAAGGACGATATTATCTATAAATACCTATTACAAATTGGATTGCTTTAAGTCGACACAAATCACCAATTACAGGAATTGAATCTACTTCATTTTCATCTTTCATAGGTGTAGAATGGAATAAAATTTATTTTACTGCTGTCAATAAAGAGATGCCGATGCATAAGAACATAGGGAACTCAGTAAACCGTAACATCATGATAGTATACGAATTTTTCATCAAAAGAAGAAGAAAAAATTGCAATGAACTTTGCTCATTCGATAGAAAGATGAATTTCTTTTTCTTTGGATATTATTGACATATGTTAAGATAACATAATAAGAAAAGCCTAGCTCCTGACAAGATCATTAATCTCGCCTTGTGAACAATTTGTATTGTTTCTTCTTAGTATTCATAATCATACTTTTTATCTTTAGAAATTTCCATTTGATAGTCCTTAGATTCTCCTATTGTGTGACCTCAAATTATAATAGCGTCTAAATGAGGAAGAGATTTTTAAGCTGAGTAAATATTATGGTACATACCTTTGCTGCGATATATTGCCTATATAATTTCTTTGTTCTTTTCTAATTATAGGTACTTCAACTTCTTAGATTTTATCTTTGCTTTTTTATTGTCCCAAATATATATTACACATTTAATAAGCTTTATTAAAATTATTAGATAACTTTACTTGATTGTAAGTTTCAATAACAAAGCAAACTTAGCATGTACAGCGAAAAAAGGTGTCATTGATCGGCATTAGATAAAATGGGAAACCGGTAAACCAGAGCTCATATAACCAGCAACACTATAAAGTAGTTCAGTCCATTACCGAGTACAGATAAGAAAAAATCTGCATCAGTCAAAAATGTTTTCTTTTTGTAGGCCAGTAATTTTGTCATTCTTTTATTATTATTATTACTATCTATTCAATATAAACTTTTGGTAATATATTCCTGGTATTTAAACTTTGTAAATTTTTTTAAATTTTATATTAAAATAAATTTTGTGTCTATATTACTCCTCTTATGTACAACATGCCGTATGAAAATCCGAAAACGTCACTAAATAACCTGCCAATGTACTGAACAAAAATTACTGCGCACATAAATAATCAACAATCACCAAAAACAACAATATGCTACGTGCAACAATGTATCTTAAAACAACTTTAACAACAAACTTTCCAACTATGCACTTCATCCGCGTACACTTTCACTCCCTTTCGATCATACTCATTGCTGCACCATCATAACGACTGTCAACAGATGTCAATCAGAGCGGCGAAATCGACGTTAAAGACTTTGAGTTGGCCATTGAGGTAAAAGTGTTGGCGGACAAAAGTTTCGTTTTAAAAATTTACTTCCTGAAAGTTATTGCTCCATTACGAGCACAGCAAAGACAACAGCAATATGAAAACACACATAGAGAGGCAGGAGTGTGTTCTTGGCAAAAAGTAGCGCAACACTTGTGGGAAATTTATTTGCATGCAAATAATTGCCAACATATTTGCTGTTCCACACTTGCCTTTTTATTTATTTTTATGAATTTTTTTGTTATTTTTTATTGAAGTTGTAGTGAATCTTCACGCGCTTAGCGTGCATGCATATTTGCGTGTAACCCGGGTACATATGTATATACATATGTAGGTGGAGCCATACAAATTTGCATATGCCCACTTGAGTTGTTGTTGCTATAAGGGTTTTTAAAATTCAGTTTTGCACCCAGAAAAAGAAGCGACATGTAATTTATGCCAATCGTTGTGTGTTTGAGTGTTGTCTGTTGTCTATTCTCCACTATCTGCTTTTATTTTTTATCTTTATTCAACGAATTATTGTAGTTGTTGCTTTACTGCCTTCCTTTTTTTAATTCTTATTTGCATTCTGCTTTGCAGCGCGTTTGCAAACTACGCGGCTGGGGAGAGAATACGCCAAAGAATAAAGAGATCCATTCGGTAATGCTAGAAATCTGGGAGGGACTGCGCTCCAAAGCTGACAAGGATAACGATGGACAGGTGAGTACACATATACTGTAAATAGAAAAGTCAAAATAAATTAAGAGTAAAATGAATAAAAATGTAAATGAAAACTAAAAGACATAAAAAGGTCGGAGTACCTCAACAAAGAGCTTATCCATATGTGTGGGCGTTTTGTGCAATTTGTTAGCAATTTTCATATAAATATTACTTAATTGAATTAGTGCAAAGTATATTAATTTAATTTTTTAAAGCTGAGCTCCAAGACAATAGTTTCCTACAAAGAAAATGTAAATTTTGTTTAGCCAAGCGTAGTTTCGTGTAAAAATTTATGTATATGCTGAAAACATAATATGCGGTGTTCCAGCATCTTCTCACTAGATTGGCTTTACTGCCTTCCAGTTTCAATGTATTTTACTGACCTAACCTTCACGAGGGCACTGTAAGTAACGGGGGTTCTGAAGGGGGGAACTCTTTTAATGGGGGATCGACGTGAGTTGAATATTCTCGCGGTGTATTTTTTTTAGAATCTACCCGTGAATACTAGAATATAAATGTATAATATTTTCTTGACGATATATTGCTAATCCAGGGTGAGGCAGGAAAGTTACATGCTCTAAAATAGAGAGAAATATTACTTACAGTGGATGTTGTAGCTGATAGTTGTCTTAGCGACATTATTTTTACTTGAAAGTGCTTCTCTGCAAAGGAACGTCATAAAAATAAAATCTTATCAGTCACAGCCGCTTGGAGGCGACTAGAGATACCTTTCTTTGTAGAAGAATATCAACACTCGGGGGTGAACCTCTTCTGAAAATTTCTCAAATACAATAGCTGAAAGGCTCTTGCAATATATCCTTACTCCAACCTTTATTTATGTACTTTAGTACTGAGCTTATAATAATAATATAATGCTTAAGATGCAGTTTCCAATATATAAAGAGTCAAGCCATTTGTTCTTTAAAACACAAAGTGTTAATGACGAACTTCAAAAATTGGGGATTTCTATTAGGTACTTACATAGCGAATGTTCTCCAAAATATCATTTTGCTGATGTCATACAATTTTCAAAAATAGCATACATAAATAACAGAATTTTCGAAATTACAGATTGAGAGGCTTCGAACAATGAGAACATAAATATTTATAATATATAAAGATTATTTATAGATTGTATTGAACATTAATGAAGGTGATTCACAAACTTAAAAACTATTCTATTATATAAAAGTTAGGGGATTTACAAACTTAACAATATTCCACCTCCAGGTGAATTCTTATAGAGATTCACAATCATTTAAAGCGGTTAGCTGATTTTCGTATGATACCTTGACTGGTTTGTAAAGCTTCGGATCGAACCGGTCCATCTTTAGTAGTATATACTTCTGTAATTCGACCTTTTATCCATTGGCCACGTGGTAAACTAGCATCGCAGACGATTACGAATTAACCTGGATATAAGGGTTTAAATTTCTCTCTCCATTTTGAACGACATAGCAGTCACGTCAAATATTCACATGCCCATCTTTTCAATGCTTGTGCAATTCTGTATTTCTTTCATAGACACGTAACTTCTCTATCGTTACTGGGCGTTTGGGTTCAATTAAGACAACCAAGCAAGACATCTGTTAACGGACGACTATTTAATATGTTCTCTGCCTCGATTAATGATTTTCTGAAGGTTTCGAAACGCGGTGCTTCTTCTTGTATGACTCTTTGCAACAGAAGTTTTACGCACTGGGCCAATCTCCCCCAGCTTAATTCAGCTGCCGGGTTTTCAGTTAAGTATCCATTCAATACGACGTTGTGTGCACTCTTGGAAGATTCGGTCGAAATCAAAGAATCTTTATTCTGAACGTAGTACTTATTGAGTTCCAACGAAATTCGTTCCATTCTACGTATGTGGGTTGGCGTTTCTCGTCTATATATGAAATTGCGTAAAAAAATCATAAAAGCATCTAGTGTACGGCTCGAACTGTCAAGCAGGTAAACAGAGCAACATTTTTCACGGCTCTGTGAATCGTAATGTAGAACGGACCACAGCGACCAATCGTAATGTAGAACGGACCACAGTAGTCGATCCCAGTGAAGCTAAACGGATGAACATATGGCGTGACAGATTAACGGCAGACTGGCAACTGACACATTAACGGTGGATGTGGCTTGGCAATATTGGCTACACAAATTGGACACGATCTTTTTACTACTGACTTCATGTGTGGCACCCAAAACATCTGATCTACTTCCATAATATTTTTTCATAAAGTGCTGACACAGGAAGAAAATATGCCGGGTTGATACGACCATTAACCTTGATTAACTCGTCGTTGTCTATAAATGGTGTTAGTTTGCGTTGAATTGACCGACGCTCTTCAAGTTCGACGGTAAGATATGTATACTTCTTGGATATGGCAGCATATTACTTTCACAGCTTCTCCAATCTCTTTCAGTTCTTCAGTACTGCGACATTCATTTCTGGTGTTGTGTGTAAGGCGTAAAACCCAACTCATAATTCTGAGAACCTTTATATAAGAAAAAACTTTTTGTGGTTAAGTATATCCTCATCTGTTGGAATTGTGAGAAATTATCTTTCTCTTTTTCGGCGCGTTCTTTTGAAGTAAACTCCGCTGGTTCGCTTGGCCACTTCTTTTCGTCGAATTACAGGCAAAATTTCGGCTATAAGGTCTTAGAGTCACTCCAGAAGACAACTCGATGAATGGTAAAGCCATGCCGTTGTTGTATGGGATTGCTTAAACGGCATGGAAAAGTTTGAAAATCTTTGGAAACTTCCAGAGAATTCGCATAAATGTTTCATATACACTGGTACATTTGCACGAAATCCAAATGGGTCGTAGATGGGCATAACGATACCCAAAAGTTCTCGTTTCGTTGGTCGCTTACAGTTTAGGATAACAACGTGTAGCGTATGATCTTGAAGAAATTGATATGGAACTCTAAGGAGTTATTGAGTGTGATCCAAAACATTTTCAGCACCTATCGACTGTTGACTTGTTTGTTCCATATTCACAATTGTATTCGACGATTCATCTTCTCTACATAGCACGGCTTGAAGCGATTTATTGTTTGGTAAATCGTCGACGTAAATGTTGTTGACTACAGCATTGACTCCTCGAAGCATCGATGACTCAAACGTTTAGCATTTATATTACTGATTCGGCTTAGTTGGATCACTCTCACCATAAAAAGTACTGCACATTGTGGTCTGCATTTTTGGTCATCACCTGAAAAAACATCTCTTGTATTTAGCCTGCTATTGCTATGAAACCCTGGTCAAATTTGTTAACGATGGCGATAAGTGACTGTCCGTGTTCCGTACCTTTGAGCAAAACTGAATTTAACGAAATATATGATGTGGCGGCGGCAGCATCCAAGACTATATGCAGCTTGTTGACCTTATGTAGATCAACAAACCCAAGATGCGTAAAATATAGGGGTTTCCAATAAGAGTAATATGATTTCTTTAAAAAGAAACACACACACTAATTGTTAAGGAAATTCAAATGTTTTTTATTTAATGCGAACTACAATTGATACAATTAAATTCTGAATGTAACATCATTCAAATAGCCTCCACGACTTCTTTTGCAGGAACGAATTCGATTAACCCAATTTTTAAGCACTTTTCCCACTAAATTAGTCGTATGTCATGAATACCACGTTCAATATTGACTTTTAAAGCTTGAAGAGAGTTTGGTTTATTGCTTAAGACCAATGACTTCAAATAACCCCACAAGAAGTAGTCTAATGGTGTTAAATCACAACTTCTTGGAGGCCATTCAATGTCACAATTTCTTGAAATAATCGAATATCCAAATCTTTCCTGCAATAATTTGGTTGTTGGACGTGCTGTGTGACACGTAGCCCCGTCTTGTTGGAACCAAGTTCTGTTAAGATCAACTTCTCCCAATTTCGGCAATAAAAAGTTGGTTATCATCGATCTATACCGCTCTCCATTGACAGTAACGGAGCTACCAGCTTCATTTCGAAAGAAGTACGAACCCAAGTCTGTTCCTGCATACAACTAACATTCGTCCACATCCTCCTCGCATGTTTTCCCCTGAGAAGCAAAAAATTACAAATTACAATTACGGTTTTCCACAGGGGTTTCCACAGCAATTCCTTACACAACTCTAAGAAACTATAGTAGTTCAAAATTAACAATTTTCGGATGTCGGAAATCTTTTCAATCACTACATTAAATATCATTATTTTTCCAATAAAAAGAAATAATTTCTTGAAGAGCTTCTCCCTCGCATGGCCAATCTATGAGTTAACTCAGCCAGGAACAGGACAACCTCCCCGTTGTCGCCTCAGAGACGACCGGAATCATAGGAACCATAGTTTACTTAATCACCGTGAAGTCCCCTAGAAAAAAATTTCCCGTGCATTATATCAATTGCAATGATTCCACCAGATCAAAAGCCACCCCAAACTGTCAATTTAGGTGAATGTAATGGTTGTTCATGAATAATTTGTGGATTTTCTTCACACCAGAATCGACAGTTTTGTTTATGTACGGCCCCACTCAGATGAAAGTGAGCCTCATCGGAGATGATTTTTTTTAAATCATTATCGTTTTTAAGTTATCGTTATCGTTCAAGTAAAAAAATGACACATCATGACATATAAAAAATTGCCAAAACGACACTTAGAAATCATATCATCCCTAATGGAAAACCCTTTACTATGTCATCGGTTGCAACAACCTGGCATATCCTTTGTTGACATACTTTCCAATTCCACTTTTATAATTACCGGCGAAGCTGTGATCTTTCAGCATTCGTTCCTCCCAATTTTTTAAACGCTGATACGACATATCGTAGCTTGGCGGAATTATGACGAAATCCTTTTCTCATAATATCCCCACTTCATATCGCTGACTTACTTTCTTTGTTGTTTCATTCAAGATCACTCTGACACGGCGATTCTTATCTTACTCTAATACAACGTTACTACTGTGTACACCTAAGCTCTCTGTTGTATAAAATTCGTTGACTACTTTGTGTAATTCTTGAAGTAAGTGTGACTCACGAACATGTAACACGTGTGGCTGCATCCCTTTCTTCTCTTCGTGTGGTCTGTATGCCACCCACCCTAACTGTGTGGCCATAGCTATTGGCATATGCGGTCCGGAATCGACTGTCTTTTTGGCAATCAGACGATAGTTGTAATCAGGACCAAGCAAAAATGGCGTTGAAGTAACTTGCTTGCGTGAATCGATCCTTGTCGAAAGACTGATGTGGCAAGTTCAACGACCTAATGGTATGAACATTTTAGAGGTGGAACTCAGCAAAATTATCCTTAATTGTGACTTAAACTCTTCTCGAAATTTCTTGAACCTCACCACATCATTGCAAAGTTAGAGGCATACTTTGCCCATGTAGACCTAACATGACAGCAATGTTTTCCTCTGATGTGTAATAAAGGACCCTTCATCAAACATGGCATATGCTAATATGCTTCCGTTTGTGCCTGACAATTTTTCTGGTAATATTTTTGACTAGATTGCTTCTTGTATATACAGTTTAGACACGTTCTGCGTCCATGGTGATGGTTTGTTGTTCACTCTGACGCAACAACTGATGGTGCATTAGCTTACAACCGTCAATAGAACACTCTTTACGTTGGCGACAGTGAACTAAACTATGACCTTTACGAAGGCATCCAAAACACATGCGATTGATTTTAACTATTTCCCATTTGCTGGCATATTGCTTGATAAAAATTGATGCCACTTGGCTAACTTACCATATTTCACAAATAAACCTTTTGATTCGTGACGCTAGCTTGAATTGATCGAAGCTACATATCAGATACTCCTGGTAATAACGAAATACACTTCGTAATTTCACTTAGCCATTCCCCAAAGTTCTCTCCAGTTGGAAAAGGCAAAATACTGGAGGCACTTTGATTCCATTCGTATTGCTTAGAGGCATGCAACTTACTAACTACGAATTCAAAAAGTATAGGATTGACAAAGTGTTGTTAGATGCAGAGCAGATTTGAAAAAAGAAACCATTTTCTCATACGGTTTGAAGAATCTAGTGTTTGGTCTCATTGAGTCTGGTTGATTAACGGAAATTTCTCTATTTTAAATAGTTGGGATTTGATTAGTAGTTCTGGATGTCCGAACTTAAACTCCAACTGCTGAATAAATCTCGGTACATCTTCGTGGTAAATAAGCAGCGATATTATTGCTTTTTAGCAGCACCCTGCAACGCCTTGTATAATTGCATTACATTTTGCCTACTACGATATAGAAACTCGGTTGTTGTCATTGTTGATGGCTAGAAACAATGGCCAATCTTCGGAATTGCCATCGAAATTTGGCAACGGCAATAGTTTGGCGGCAGAATAACCCTTGAACGTTAAGACGGCGGTATTCAGCATGCATGACGGCATCTACGTTGATTATAGCTTTTACGACGTTCGTAAAGGCGGCTGTACATAAACAGCATGATACATAGCTACCTCTCATTGAATGCCCATTGCGGTTGGCGTCATTTCGCAATTCTTCGACACACTCACAAAGTGCCATTATGCTGGACACTAGCATGGCGATTTGATAACTATGAATGGCGACTTACTGACTTCCAAAAGCATCTCTTGACTCCTCTTCACCTTTCATGACGTTGATTGTGGAATCATACCCCGACTGGTACCTAATAGATTCCATACTGATGACTATATGCTTTGATTTAGACCTCGTAATCGTTTAACAAACTAACAAAAAAAAACGCAAATTAAAGAAAACAAATTTTTGAAACAAATGTTAATTAAAACATAACATGTTAATGGCGATGTTCAAAAATTTGGGGTTTCCTATTAGATACTTACAGGAAATATCATTTTGCCGATACCATAAAATTTTCATTAAAAAAATACATAAATGCGAAAACATTCGATATAACAATGTGTGAGGATATTTCGAATATATATATAAGAAAATACACTATTACAGATATACAAGAATATTACAGATTGGGAGGATTAGAACAACGAGAACATAAATAAATATTCTGAATATTGGCAATAAAAGATTATTCCAGAGTTGTTTTGAACATTAAGAAAGGTGATTCACAAATTTAGAAACAATTGTGTTATATAAAGGTTAGGGAATTTATAAACTTAGCAACACCATCCTTCAGGCCCGTAAATATATACATCTGTATGTCACTTTTACTGAAGAGACTGAATTCGCCAATTCGGAGGAAGTATCTGGTCTGTTGGTTGTAGGAAATGACATGAACTTTTTATTATAATAAAAACTTACATTTTAATACTTTTATTTAAAAATTCTTAATAAATTTTATTGGGTGACAGATAATTGGGTGACAGACAATTCTATTTTCGAACCAGTCTGAATTCTAATATATTTTTCTATTGGCTTTTTCATTTTTGGTAGCAAATTTGAAAGTGTCAATAGGACGTTTTATTGCATTTCTCCGATACTGACAGCATGGGTTGGATAATATGTCATTGACTTTAGCTTCACTTGGCTTTGCCTATCTCTCATTTCAAACGAATACGTAAATATGCATGCAGAAAATACAGATATTCAAACGAAGCTCGGGTGTTTGCTTTGTTTTGACATTTTTTAGTATGATGAATGGGTTTCCGGATTTTCCAAGAATCAAAGTGTCTAAGTGAGAAATGTGAAAGGCACAGAAAGTTTGATTTATCCTTAAGGTTCTTCCGCTGCTCAAAAATTTAGGAAATTCGTAGAAAGATCGGAAAGCATTCAAGAATTGAAGTGCCATTGAAAGCATGCACATGCCTTGACGTTTTTGTTCGTATAGAGAGCATGTTTACACAACATGCATACATATATTGCGTGTATATAAATAATATTCTGTGAGGGCAGATTTTCAAATTTTCTAATATTTATTTTATACTCGTCATTTCCAATTATTTTTCGTTTCCATACTTGCATATGGATGTATGTATGCACATATTTTGCTCAATTCCATTCGCCTGTTTATTCAAGTTTGTTAGTACAACTCTGTTGTCAGTTTGTATTTTCACTACCAAAGTCGCATTAATATTTTCTATGTCACAAACCGAAAACTCAATGTTGCGTGAATTTCACATACCAACGGTGTGTTGCTAGCATAACGAGAGTGTAGTTTGGGTATTGAGATTTGCAAATGCAATTGTTTGAATGGATATCAATGGCTCCATATTTTTTTTGGATGTCGTAAACAATTTGCTAGCTCGCGCTTTCGTTACAATTGAGTGAGCAGATGGCGGGTATCGCCTCGGAGACTTTTTTCAATTCACACCCATTCTCATATACTTGTGTGTTTGTCTTTTTTATTGCTTGCGCCCACTGCATCTACCGTGCAAAATGACAATCGACAATAAATGGTCACAGTTAAGGCACTGCGCACGCCGCTTTCGAAATTTATGGAAGCTGTTTGTTGCACAAATTCAGCAGATTGAAAAATTTTGCATTGAATAAATTATAATTGTCAGATTTTCCAATAGTCTTTAAATTATATATTTAGAAATATTGCATTTAGCTCTATATATGTTGCAAAGAGCTCATTTTTTTTAATTTATGTTATTTAATGTGATCTCGCATGTAAACTTAAAAAATTCTATTATAAAATGTGACTTTTTTTTAATAAAATTAGTAACATTAATGTAAGCAATGTGCAATAGTTTTTAGGTTAGGTTTCATTTGAATTCTAAGTTTGCCAACTAAGCTGATTTAGGGGTGTTTGTCTCTATTATAATGACAGTAACCGCCGTCTAGGACTGGTCTACAGAAAGGCAACTAACTTCTTCAAGCATTTAATAAGAAACTTTCTGCAAACACATCTCAGTCTAACAAAGTGTGTGAAATGTTTACAAAGCCGGATGGTGACACGGCTCCGTTTGGCTTATTCCTATTTCTTCAAGGCCGGTAGTTTACAGTCATGGATAACATTAAAAGCCCATCGCTGAAAGAACTAAAAACTATCTCAGAGGTCGAGTTTGAAAAGTGTTTTGGGGATTTGAGAAGCAATAGCATTAGTTCATAATCTCAAATGGAGGCTATTTTAAAGCGAGAAAATGAATATTTCCGTAGATTTATGAACTGTTTTATGGCTGGAGCTGGGAACTTCGTGAAAGTTGAAAGCTAAAGGCCGGACACTCGCACTCATTCGATTGAACTCTATTACGTTTGTGAGAATGATAAATCCAGTGTAGATGTACCAATACCCCACAATAATACTAAGCTCTCTTTTAATAAGCTTAATCCAAATAATAGTTCGGTATCTCTACAACCACGCTGCCCCATAATAATTTAGTGGTATGTTTTATGCTGGAAGTGTTTTGAGCCCTTAAGTTTCCCTCCATGATCCACAACTTTAGGCAACATTTGAAGGGTGTAAAGGTTGGAAGCAGCTGATTGTGACAGCCTCGTCAGCGGCGTGAGGGCGAACCGAGTGACCAGGGAAAAATATTATATTCACTATATTTTTTCGCGAAAGTCTATTAATTAGTGTCTACCGGCATAAGGGGATTTTAGTACCTTCTTCATAAAAAGCCCATCTATTTCTAAATATATTCATCAACTAGTTAAGAAGGTCCGGTTGGCCCCAAATCAGACAATTTAAAAAATCGGTAGTACTTGCATGCACGAATATTAACCGATTATTACCTTTATGTAACTAGTAGTATAGTAATAATAAAAAGTTTTACTAATCGATACTAATTCAAAAGAAGCCATCAAATTATACCAAATACTCGCGGGTATTTTACTCGTTCTAACTACATTTCTATGTATGAAAATTCGAAAACGTAAAAGTGAGCAACAACTATTTCAGATCGCTAGGTAAAAGAATATTCTTAACGTTTTTATAAAAATAATATTTAGGCGTTATTTCAATCTCGTCACATTCTTTCGTCAAAGCTACATCATCAAATTCTACACGAATCACTGTAAAGTCGTTATTTATGCTTTCACTTTTCACATTCCTTTAGTAGTAATTATTTAAAATGGATTTCTGTAAACATTTTGGTATTTAATTCAGTACTCTCTCCAGACTTTTTTTTTTAAGAAATTCAGGCTATGATTTTTCTACGCGCAAATAATGCGATGACAAATGAAATCGATGAGTTATTAGCATAAATTTTTACCAATTGATATTCCAAGGAAATATATTTCTGTAAAATAGAGCAGATTCAGCTGCAGTTGACACCTTGAATGAAAAGAATATAAATGAATTTATGAAATACGAGTATAAAATGGCATTTAATCTTCACTTACAAAAAAATGAAAATGTCCTCCATTTCACTGGTAAAATTTTTATTTTCTCTTATTTTCCTTTTTGAAAAAGAAATGTATACACATACGTATGTACATATATATATGATACGTATGTACATATATACGACGAGTACCTTTGAAGTACAAAGAAATTCTACAGCTTAACTGCACATACATATGTATGTGTATGTTTGTGTGAGTAAACTATCATGCAAATAAACATATATTAATTGCGCTTAAAAACATGCTACACCAGAATCAGGAAAATCTCACCATTGTTTTTGTTTGCTTAATTGTGTGTATATAGGCGCATTTAGTGCCGTTAAATAGAGGTAGCGCTGCTATCGTTGTTATTGTCCTTTTTGGTGTTTTTGAGTAATGTTCTTGAACATTGTTGGCAGCGTATATCTGTTGGCACAAAACCAACAGCGCACACTTGACAACAGAATGCCGCAGCATGCAGGAGCATAAAAACTACAAAGTTTGTAAATTTATATTTACAGATGTAAGTATATATGTATGTATGCGTATTTATGAGCATGACCCTGCAACATTTTGACTGTTGTCGATTATAGTTATTGTGCATAAATCTACAAATTTTTGTGTCGACAAAGCATTTCTCCACCTTTTCTCTCCTTCAAATTTTGAGCAGCACCCATTCATGCATACATATATACATATACAAGTATACTAACGTTGAAAGGCGGCGATGTCTCACAAATAAATAATAAAAGTATTATTGCAATTGCAATTTAATTTTTGTACCGTCATGTCCAGCAGATGAGCAGCATGGAGGAGGCTGAAGTGATTGCTAAGTTGATGGTCAAAATATCTTTTTTTTTTTTTTTTTTTTTTTTTTTTTTTTTTTTTTTTTTTTATTTGGTTACGACCCGGTAGGCAAGGAATCTTCATAGATACGAGTAGCCCGTACTACCCGCATGCCCGATTTGCCTCCTGGCACCTACGGACTAAACCCAGCCTCCTTCGTACGCTGGGCCTGTGGGACCCCCACGGGACTATCCATTCCGATATTACTTCGCGGGGCAAGCACTGGACGTTATTCTGTACCGTCACTCAACGTGCGACTTCGCGGCGCTCTCTGCTCTCTTCTTGTCTGAGACGCTTCATTATCTCAGTGATGATATTTGCGCACTTCGTCCATGTATCTTTTTCGGATAGCATTGCCTTCAACAGATTTTCTGGAGTCAATGTGCCTCCTATGCAATGACTTAGCTGTTTGCGCTCTTCTTTGAAACCTGTCGCAGTATAAAAGAATGTGCTCTGCGTTTTCCATTTTATCCCGGCAGTGCAAACAGTAGGGATGGTCTGCGTGCGTATACTTGTGTAGGTATTCGCGGAAGCAGCCATGTCCGGTGAGGAACTGGGTGAGGTAGTAGTTTGTTTCACCGTGCTGTCTTTCTACCCAATTGCGTACACTTGGGATCAGCATCTTCGTCCATTTTCCCTTTGGTGACGAGAACCACCGTTGTTGCCATTCATTCATGCTCTGTTTCATAATTTCTTTGCGATTACTTGGATTGCGCTTAGTTTCTGTCGCCGCTTTGGCTGCTATATCTATCGGACATCTTCCAGCCAGCAGATTTGCGACATCGTCCGATACCGTCCGGTAGGCACAACAAACCCTTAATGATGCCAATCTATGTACCGAGGCTGGTGCTCTCAGGTACGCATGTATCATCATGGCTTGAGCCCAGATTGGTGCCGCATACATCAAAATAGATGAAGTGACACTCGCAAGCAGTTTCCTTCTCTGCTGTTTTGGGCCTCCCACATTTGGCATGAGTCTCGTGATAGCTGTACCGACTTTGCTCGCTTTCTCGCTGGAGTATTTCAGATGTTCTTTGAAGTTCAGCCGGCGATCAAGAACAACTCCTAGATATTTAATGGCTGGGCTAGATTCTATCGTGCAGCCTCCTACTCTTATTTGTATCCCCTCCACCTCCAGGCCTGCTGTTGAAAGCCATGTTTTCACGTACACTATGGTTTCATTGCATATGCGTGATACATCAGTCAAGTGTTTTGCTACCACTACGATAGCTATATCATCAGCGTAGCCAACGATAGATACACCATCCGGTTTCCTTATTTTAAAAATGCCATCGTACATTATGTTCCACAGGAGTGGACCGAGGACCGACCCTTGTGGAACGCCTGCTGTTATTGTATACTTCATCGGGCCTTCGTTTGTATCATATAGCAGTACTCTTTCACTGAAATAGCTCATAATTATGCGTATTAGATAGTTCGGAATGTTCATGTTTTTTGTTGCTGTTATTATTTCGCCCCAGTTAGCAGAGTTGAAAGCATTTTTCACATCTAACGTAACTATGGCGCAGTACTGCTTGCAGCCTTCGAACCATCTTTTGCCTTCAAGGGCTTTACGGGCAATATTGCAGACAGTAGCTACGGAGTCAATTGTTGAGCGCTTTTTTCGGAAACCATATTGCCACCTCGAGAGGCCATGGTCACCTTCCGTAATCTCTTGTAGTCGAGCGCACAGGACGGACTCAAATAATTTGCCTGCTGTATCTAGCATGCACAAAGGCCTGTGTGATGACGGCTCTTCTGGGGGTTTGTTACCTTTAGGTAGCAGGACTAGTCGCTGGCGCTTCCATTTTTTTGGAAAAATGCCTTCTTGGACGCACTTCGTGTACAACTCGCTGAAAAGTTCTGGCCGTTTCTTAACAATGTGTACGAGAACATCATTTGGGACTCCATCAAGGCCTGGAGACTTTTTTGTCTTAATCTTCGCCACTGCTGCGAGTACCTCTGCTTTGCTAATCGGTGGAATTTCGGCAATATCAACTTCCACTTCATGTGATGTACTGTATTCCCTGTGCTCGGGAAAAGTCCTGCGACTATGTGCTTCATTATTCGGGGACACATTGGTTGCTTGGCATTCCTTGCTTTCAACTTTTTTAGGACGATGTTGTATCCACTACCCCAGGGGTTATCATCGATGTCTCTTATCAGTTCCTGGAATGATTCACGCTTACTTTTCTGATTGCCTTGTTAAGTTCCTGGCGCTTAGTTTTATATGCGGTTTGAAGACGTAGGTGATCGGGGTTACTCCGTGCCCTTTGTCTTTGGTATAGTCGCCGCTGCCTGAGACATTGAGCGCGCAGCTCTGCTATTTCTTGGTTCCACCAGTAGGCTGGGGCTCTTCCGTTCCCCTTTGTTTTTCGGGGCATTGATGCATCACAGATGTTAGTAATGTGCTTCATTAAGGCATTAGCACAAGTATCAGCGTTCGCGTGTTCGGAGCTTTCGGCGAGTGTGTTTGGCAGAAGATCTGTCATGTAATTAAGCATACTACTGTCTAGCATTTTGCTTTTCCAGCCAGCTTTTTGAACTTTTTGAGGTCGTTTTTGTGGTCAAAATATCTACATATATGTATGTGTGTGCAACATTTTGCGCCTGCAAGCATGCTGCGTGCAAGTGGCAAATGGCAAATGGCAATGCAGTGAACAATACCTGCAAATATGAGTAGCTGCAACATGCCACAATAACCTGCATGAGCGTGGAGCATAGAGATGAGGTAGCAATCATGTGGCAGCTAGCATGCCTGTTTCTGTCAGCTGTGGTATTTGTCTGTGGAGGTGATTGCTTTGTTGCTGTAGTAGCGATATGGTAGCTACCACTTGTTGTTATCTTGGTTGGTTAGTTGCTGGCAAGCGACCAAAATTGTGTCAAAGGACATGCGCCCGCAAATATACCCAACGCTTTCGTCGAGTGTCTTTATCATGTACTCATATGTGTTTACCCCAACACACGTACATAAATATAAATATATATATTTGTGAACCTCTACCTTAGTAAGTGTAGAAACGACAGTTTTATTGCAAAAAAAAACTGTTATGTTGTCATATTAACTGTTTCCTTGAATTATTTTTGTTGTTATTATTGTTTTTGTTGTTCCACAATCATTACTTATCCGGCCACCCGCACTTAAGTTTGCACACACACAAAGTGGCCAAGCAACTTGATTACTATCCTGTGTGTTGACTTTTGGTTTAATAAAGACATTTCAACGTTCAGTTAAAAACATTTTGAAGTAACGCTATCCCTGTGGGAAAATTGTACTTGTTAGTTTTTATTTTATAAAATCTGTCTTCAAGAATTTCTACCAACGTGTTTTTGTTTCCCCAATATGTTCCGCTTAACCATTACATTATTTGACACAAAAAGATATGCAAAAAGAGGCAAGTAAGAAAAACCGAGAGATGAGACTAGTGTCACTCCTATGACGAGATCAATGCAACAGCAGACAATATCGTATTCTCATTTTGTGTTGTATTGTAATACTACTAAGCCAACTTGTGTAAGCTGTCAGTAGAGCAGTATGGAACCAAAAATTTGGACTAGGTACTTTCGATGAAGAGGACAATAAGCCTACCCATTGGCTTAAGTGCTGCCGCCCGATATCAGATTCTCAACCTTCCCTTTACGACAAACCAACCAACTTTACAATGTGCTGAATTTCTTATGAGCTCCTGAGTTTCTTTTATATAGTCGAAGATAATTCTATGATAGATGCTCCTGCTAGGCTTCCGCAATACCGCAGAAGAAGAACCCCAGTTGGCTTCCTTCAGTTGGCATTTATTGCAGCAACTGGAAGTGTACAGCTCGAGTAAGGCTCAAACATTTTGTGTCGTTGCCGTAAATTTGACACTCTATTTTATATTTATTTTCACAATTTTTTAATAGTTATAAGAGTTTAATATATGCTTTTTTTATTTTTTGTACCTAAATTGAAATATCCTTACTACGTATTATATTTATTTCCTTAAAAAAAAATATTAAATCTAGCAAAAACAAAAAAAAAGTGAGTTAACCAAGATTAATTAAATTTAAGTATAAAATACTTCATTTAAGCATTTGTAATCCTTGGTGTTTGAGTAGATAGTTTTTCAGTCAAAAGCTTCGCTCGTTTTAATTACGATGATATTAAATACGTAAATATGCCTATATATCAGCGGTCCTTTATTTAATATTCGCCTCCAATACTACATCACAGAAATTTTTTCTTGATTGTTAACTCCCTATAGGGCACAAACAAATATGAAAAGATGTATCTACGATGTAAGAATGTTTTGTACACAATACAATACCCCTTTTATAGTACTTATATGAGTTCCATTGTTTTCTTCTTTTTAAAGTCAACATGCACTTAACAACATTGTTGACTTGACGCGATGCACGTAGTTTGTGCTCTTTGTGCATTTAAAAGAAACAAACTAAATAAAGTAAGCTTTTTGTAATTATAAATAAGGATTTATAATTTCCTTTAATCCAAGTCTACATTTTTCACCTTTGATTGTCACCATATTTTTGCTATATAGTGCCATTATTTATTTGGAAATGCATCTGCATCTTATGGCTTCATTTTTATTTGTCCGGTATTTCGAATGTTAAGAAAGTTCACAATAATTTTTATTTTCAGTAGTAATTTTTGTTACTCATTTGATTATTTGAGTATTGCTTTGTGCTCATAACCTTAGAATTGAATTAATTATTTACTATTTGTGTTAAATTAAGAACGAAGGAGGAATACTAACAGAGTCAGTCCTTGTTGACTAATAATATTTCGCTACACCACCGACTCGAATTTCATAATATTTACAATAATCGCAATTCTCTTTTCGCATGTCTATTAGCGAAGATCATAATTAAAGCATTCAGCTCATTTTCGTTCCTAATTTAAGAAAAAGTGAAGATATATTGATATGATGTAGCAAAAATATCCACACTTTTTTAAATTTTATATAAGTTACTCTACTTTCACCACTTTTGTTGCAAAATTTTCTACGAAATCACAATTAATTAAACTAATACAAAAATTGCATATTATGTTTCTGGAAACACGAATTAAATTCAATTAAAATCAAAATCCATTAAAAATAAAATTATAATTTTTTGTGATTTATTTAAATTGAAAATATACATTCACTGCATTCCAACTGTGAAGAGTATGAAGAAAATAAGAGTAGCAGAAATGGTAAAATATTAGTCTAAAATCGTTTGGTCGTATTTCTATATAGGAATTTGTACATAAACTGTTTTCTGAAATTCCTTTTAGTAATGCAACCAAATTAACAATTTTTCGGCAGTTGTTTCTTCTTTAGCCCGTTTGGTGACATCAAGCCAGCCAAATTCTTTTCCACCTGATAATTCAAACGGTTTGGAGGTCTTTTTCATCTTCCCCTTCCATCAACGAACACCACATCGAATACTTTCGGGGCAAGAGTCTTTTCGTCCATCCGCTGTCTCTTAGTTCACTGAACTATTTTAGTGTATTATATTGTTTCTATTAAACATAAGCAGTATACTGAATTGTATTTGATAAAAGAAGAAGATAGAATAATAAAAGATTACAGGAAAGTTTAATACTATACGTAATTGCATCAACTTTCTTTGTACTCGGTCTAACGATTCTTGAGACATAATTTTAGTACCTATTATAAATATTTTTTAACCATTTTTTATATTTTTATGTTAGTAGGTAGGTACACTCCTCTACTCTTATATGATTTTTAGTCAAAAACAACATAGTAAATATGTAGAAATTGATGAATATAGTACATACATATATAAAAATGGTGTAAGAAAAGTAGTAATTTATCAATTGAGAACGACCTAGTCGATTTGGTTGATTTTTTTTTCACAATTGCTAGAAGAAGGTCTTTATGAAAGAAATTTTAATTTTTTCCCGGAATGAATCTGGAATAGATTTATTAAAAGAAAAATCACAATTATGCTTTGATTTACTTGAAGTTAGGAATGTAGGTAGTTTAAAGCTTGGGTAAACAAGAGGGATACTTTTTATTCGGGTTAGTGGACTTGTAATCGATCTATTTGAAATGTTTTTCAAAAAAATCATTTTTAATGTTCGATTTACTTTAAATATAGCGCATAGGTAGCTTTTTTATTAATATTAATATTAATAGAATACTTTATTAGAATACTTTATCTTCCAGGAAGTATTTCCTAAATATCGTACTTATGGTAAAGTTTTCTGATATTCTTTTATTTCCGGGAAGAACACCTGAAACTGATCTATTTCAAATAATTGTATTTACGAATCTGTTTCATTGAATTTTTGTCTAGATAAATGTATGTTAGTACTTTTTTTTTGCCTGGAACTTGATATTTATCAACTCGAAAATTTTTTCGAAAATAAGCTCGCATGTAAAAAGTGAGGTTATCCATTATTTGCTAATTATTCCTTTTTCAATATAATTTTACTTTGAATACAATTAGTCAAAAATGGTTTTAATTTTATTCACCAAAATCCTGGTTCTTACTTCACGAATTATAATTAGAATGTCCATAATAACCAATCTAAAGAGAAGTACAAAAAAAAAAGAGATATGATCATGTTTCTCGGTTTTTCGTTATTGTTTCTTTTTGGGCCGTCGAATCGAAAAACATTGTTTGTCATATCGACTGACTGTCTTAAAAATAAAGAAAAAAGAAAATTTAATTTTTAGACTGCGCTTCAACAAATTCAATATTTTTTTAAACAAACCGGTTTGTGTTATATACATTCCTGATCCTTATAGATTAGCTGATTAAATATGTAACACCTCTGAGTGGAGTTATTTTGATTTAAAATTTATTTAAGTGAAAAGCGCATTTGTCACTTAAATCAAAATTTTGGAAGATTAACTCGATTAATTTCGCCTTAATATCACACCATTATTATACTCAATTTAAAAAAAAAATTGTTATGTGCTTGAGCTTTCTACAATACACTTTTTAATGAACTATTTATAAACCACAAATTCTAAAACTTCAATTTTATGATTGGCAGCTAGTGATGTGCCAGTTTTACTGAATTTTATTACCAAATATTCTTAGGGTTTAAACTGATAGCTCTGACCAAAGAGTACCTTATTTTCTTTTAAAAAATGATGTATTTAAAATGGTTTAAATTTTCAAGTAAAATCTGGTAAGTTCTAATTACGTTTCAAAGAGCCGGTATAAATATGTGCTCACAATGTACTTTTTTTCTAAATATATTTACTGGAAATAAACTGGAACTAAGTTGAGTAAGATTATAGTGCAGAAAAACGTAAAAAATTGAAAGTTAGGCGCGGTATTTCTGATAATATTTTTTTCCCAATACAGGTCATAGACATTCCTATTTCTGATTTGTATAACCTTTCTATAAAATAAAGATATTTAAAGAAAATTCGCTATAGCTAAGTAGTTAGCATTGCGTACTGCCATTCGGAAGGCCAGGGTTCGAGCCCAGGTTCGACCAACATCCAAAATTATAGAAAATACATTTTTCTAATTATTATTCTAGTTATGGTCGCGAAAACTATAGGTCCATCCATTTGTTGGTAAAAACATCAAGACGCAAAACCTCATATTGGAGGAGGAGCTCGGCCAAAAATCTCTTCAGCGGTTACAAAGCGCCAAAAATATATGTGATTGTTTAAACAAATGTATGTGTACAAACATATGGCATTTGGCCAAAGTCTGTCCACCAGTTCAACATCATAAACGATTGCCTTATTGGCCTTATTTATTCTGACCTTGTTATACTTTGTCTTTGTTTTGCATTTAGTTGTACTCATACATATGTACATAATTGTATAAAGCCAAACCAAAACAAGTATTCAGTAATCATGATAATTTATATTGATATGTATGTTACATATGTTACGCTATTATGCTGTGCCCAGCCGCGCTGTACCTTGTTGTGTTGTGGTCTTCGATGGCTCGCATTTGCTGTTCAAGTTTCTGCAAACGAAATGGTTAAAATCGTGGTCATAATACCTAAAACGAATGTATGTACGAGTATGTATTTAGGTGAATATTTATAGTGTTGGTCAACCAGAGAATGCGGACGTGAATGTGGTCACATTAGAGGGAGTGTTAAGTGGTAGTAAAGGATATGCATAAATAACTTGATGTTAGAATAGGAGTTTCTAATGCCAAAAATGTTGCAAATATCCTGGCGGTGAAAAAAGATAAAAAAGAACACAAAATTTCCACACAAAAAGAACACAACAAATACGGCTGTAAATGTAATGTACGGTTATTGCAAGCCAATGAGTAGTTTATTGTACATACCTGTAGTGCAAACATAGACTAATAATTCTAGTTAAATACTAGTACGAAATAGGATAAAATCATACCAGTTTGTTATTTGTTTATCAGTTTACCAGTAACGGAAATAATAACAATTTTCATCACCCCGCCATTAGTATGTTGTCGTTATTTTTAGCATGCCACTTCAGAATTTCATTTCCTAATAATCGAGTATGTCGTTGCTGTTTATATCATAACGATAGCCGAGTTGTTAAAGGTCACTGTAGCGCGTTTTCAATTTAACTTTTTGAAATGTACTTATTTATTCATCAATATCTATTTTTTCCCCTTCAAAATATTTCTCCTCGGATATAATACACTTGTTCAAACTCTTTTTACAATCCTCGAAGCACTTCTGAAATGCGCCTTTCGGTATGGCCAACAGCTCTTTCATCGTTTCTGACTTGATCTCATCATTTGTGGCAAAATGCTTTTCTTTCGTTGGTTTATTTAGTTTTGGGAATAGAAAAAAGTCGCAGGGAGCCAAATCTGGTAAATACGATGGTTAAGGCATGATTACGATATTGTTTTTGGTTAAAAAATCACGAATAAGCATTGATATGTGAGCTGGTACATTATCTTGTTACAGAATCCACGACTTGTTTTTCCACAATTCCGATCAAGTTCCTTGCAGAATTCCTTATTAACTGTATGACCTTTTGTCAGGAACTCATGATGCACCCCACCATTGTAATCAAAGAAAACAGCGAGCAACAACTTCACATTTTTCTTTGAACATACGTATGACAGTTTGTAAGGCATCGCCATGTTAAAAATACCCGTTGCTTACATGAGAAATATATAGAAGATGAATTAGTTAGTAAAACTAGCAAACTAGTTGGATTCTAGTTAATAACTTGTATTTCCTGCAGGGCATACACAAAAATGTGTTTGTGTGTATGTGGTTCTAACAGATTTGTGGTGAAACGCTACGGAAGTACAATATTTAGGGCACTCATGTTGCGAGTTTTCGCATAAATGCAAAGTATATTTATTTATTTAGCGTGAAGTATTCATAAATTTTGCCAAAAATTACTTTATTGCAACCCTGCCAAAATGGGAGGGCTGAAACCTGCAACTTAAAGCTGGATTGAGAAATATGCAACAACATAATTTAGCACACATACTTGTATATATCTAGTTTTACATCTGTATCTGCTAAATGCCTTTTAAACTAACCTGAAATAAATTTATGGCCACTTGAAATATATAGTTTTTCACTTTATTTTTTTACAGGTTTCAGTCGATGAGTGGTGCAACATGTGGGATGCTTATGCCAAGGATCCAAGCAGTGTTATGGATTGGCAAATAAAATATATGAACTTTATGTTTGACTTGGAGGATGCCTCCACTGATGGCAGCATCGATGTGGATGAATTCGCTTTGGTTTGCTCCAGTTATGGTTTGGAAAAATCTGAGTGTCAAGATGCGTTTAAAAAAATGGCACAGGTGAGAAGGATTACCTTTATGTAAAAAAATTATATTTTTTCTGATCACCATATTTTCTTCTCCTTTTTTAGGGTAAATCTGAGGTAACACGTGAACAATTCGCTATTTTGTGGAAGGAATATTTCGCTGCGGAAGATGTGAATGCACCCGGAAATTTCATCTTCGGCAAAACTGCATTTTAACGCACCAAAATTTGCCCAGCTGGCCAATGAGCTCAGCGCGAGCGAGTTGCTAGTCATTAAAGTTTTTCAAGACATGGTTTTTATGGACTCTGTGTGATGAGTTTGTAAGGATACAATCTCTTGCGGTTTGGTGTTTCAGAAAAGCCCTTGTTAAAAAATAATCAAAAAATATTTACAAAAACATCCAAATGAATAAATAAGATAAAAAAATGTTGAATGAACAATAATTGAATAAAAGCAAATTTCCAAATATCCGTAATGTTAAGGGAACAGCTAAGCGGAAGAAAATCTGGGGTTTTTTCAATGCCAGTCATCTTGTATTAACAAATATGTACTTTATAAAAATTGATAGCGAAAAGGGAGAAATTTATTTAAAATTGAAGAAAAAATATATATAAAAGATTCCTGATCAATGTGCTCAATTAATTATATCTATACAAAACATATATAAAGAAGAAAATATTAAACTATATCGAATGCGGAGACATGCGTGCATAAGTACACAAATGTATTAAAATGATTTTTTTGCCGTCTTATACTCTCTCGTATTTGTAGTAAAGTGATCATAAAACAAACCTAATTAGTATGTATGTATGTACACATGGCGTACATTCCTGATATACACATGCATCTATACAGTGAGTGACTTATTCGGTTTACTTTTTTTTATAAATGTAGATAAATGTTAATGTAACAATTCTCAGTGGTAACAACTAACGCAGTAATTAACAAAAAATCTATATATATTAAAATGATAAACAAATTTATTCACTAGTTAAATGAAAACAAATTAATGAAATGTTTCAAAAATAAATAATAAAACTAATGAAGAAATGATTATTAAGTAAAAATATGTTTAAAGTAAAAATGTTTATTAAATGTTTGTGTATGTAGCTAAATTAATTCAAAATAAAGAGTTTTAAAACGATTCAATGAAAATATTAAAATTTTTTATTTTCAGCTTTTTTTGCCTACTTTTCTGGTCGTTCTTCATGTATTATCCTAATAATTGTCGCTGCTTACATTTTTATTCGTTGGTCTAATTGGTGTTGAGTTTTTATATTTTTCATGAACATGAAATGGTATATTAAATTTAGTCCGTAGCATATAAGTACCAGAAGGTGAAGAGGTAGATCATAGCGATCGTATCGAAATGACTAGATGAGTTGATTTAGCCATGCCCGTCTGTCCATATTTGATATTATATACACGTAATATTAGTGCAGAAAATCATCGAAATCGTTAGACTACACCATATACCTCCATATAACCGATTTTTCAGATACGAGGCTTTGCGTCAAAAATTCGATAAAAAGCGTCTAAGAACGTGAAATTTGGTATTGTACACAAGAACATACAAATATTTTTTTTTACCAACGTAAATTTTAATAAATATTGACACTGAAAATCATTGAAACCGAATTTTGCAAGCTGTAATAAATTTGATATGTTCATGAAAGGTATGTATGTATAAAGACATGGGCATGGCCGAAGACAGTACTCGTTTTTTGTTTATTACTGGAATAGATCAGCCCGCAAGTTTATCGTTTGGAAGTTCCTCCGAAACTTTTTGGCGTCATTTCATTATAAAATGTCTGTAAGACACAAATTGTATCCGCCATCAGTCAATCTGTTGGTGGGTACATTTATGCTGGTCTATTTGGCTCAGTGTACACAAAGATTTATTTTTAACATAAAATTTGATTGGGTTTTTAATACAGTAAAAATTTTACTGAAACATTCAATTTATTGAAGGGAATTGAAATTGCTGTCTCACCTGGGCACTCTGTTAATGGATTGATTCATAATTATGTTATAAGACGCTTGCTGAGCTATACGCGTGTAATACGAATTGATATTATATTCTATTAACTTTTCATTACTTGTCCACATATTAATAAAATTCATTTATCTACGCTATGGCGATGTCAAAGGTGACGACTGGCAATTTCAAGACGATGAATTAATATAGGCAAAAAAAAATTCGGTTGTTGAATTTATTATGTAAAACTTTGTATAGAAATATCAGAGATCTATATATTTAGAGTACACAAAAAATTATTTTAATTTTTTAAAACCCGTTATCCTTAGTATAGTTAATTATGACTAATTCACTTATGGTTTATCTTCAACTCTTTTATTTCAATTGCCAAACAAAAATTTTTTGGAGTTTTCTTTTTCAATGAAATATTATATATATAAACTACTTACATATCTGATCATAAAACAAACCTAATTAGTATTTATGTAACCAAGTTATCTTAAAAATTTTGATGTATACAACAATACCAAGGTAAAATAATTTAAATAAATTACCATGTATTTGTTACAGTTCCTTTAAATTTGTAAATTTAAATCATCATATAAATACAAAAAATTACTCACAAACTTAATTATAATAAACTATAAACTATAAACTTGCATAATAAAGTTTAAGTAGTGATTTGACCTGCAACAATGTCAACGAAACCAAGCAATACCGGCAGCAAAGTAGTCTTCGTGGCATGCATCAACACCTTGAATGATGAACACAGCAACGAAGAGCACTCAAGAGTGTATGTATGTATGTGCGTAAATAAGTTGCATTTTACTTATCTGAAATTAAAATTATTTGCATAAATTGCTTGACATCTTATCGCCGCATAATAAACAAAAACACTATAAAACAAAAGCAAAGTGGCTAACCCCAAAGTGCTGAATAAGCAAAATTGCATTGTTTGAAGGATCTTAAGCAGCACCCTTTAGAATGAACGGATGATGAAAATATGTATGTATGAAAATAAATATGGCAAGTAAATGATGAAGGACATACATACATATGTACATACCTCCCGAGAGCTTGCCTTAAGTGCTACTTGTGCTCACCACACAGTAAATTTTGTGCAGATAATTGTGCACTGATGCACTTCACCCATTGACCGGAGCTCCTGGAGCAGGCAGAGGTCGACAACGATAACAGCAATGGAAATAGCAAATCGTAGGGCATGTTAATCTTCGGCAAAGCAAGCAAGGAAATGGACGTGCAAACGTGACCCTTGAAATAGTGGAGGTGCTTGGTATTTCTCGAAATCACTGTAACTCCGTTGCCACTGTTGCAATGCTGCATTGTCGGTTGTGACAATGACAATGACAGTAGTAGATTGTGGCAACTGCCAACAAACAAAACGGTATATCCGCCTCAACATACACCTTGTCATACAATTGAGTATGATACACACATGCATACTTACATATGTAAATAGAGATGCACATAAATATATGTAAATTATGTCCAGCATGATGGCAAGGGAATACGTTTTAATCATATGCGACATTTAGTTGCTACGGCTAGTCCATCCTTCGGTGTGGTACACAATTGAGCGACTAACCGCCTTAAGTGCTAACTCATACACACGCTCATACGCACATACATATTCATATGCAATTCGTATGCGTGTCATTCACATGTTGACATTGTGAGATTGCATGTGAACAAAAATTACTACTTATATATATGGGCTCTTGTGTGTGTACATATCCTGTGCGTAGATGAGGAGATCTCTTATGCCAAACGCATATGGATTTGCATATGCATATACTAAAGCATGATTGTTAGTATTAGGAGCCATGAAGCAAATTAAGCGTTTAATAATTTGCCATTGGCACACATGCGCAAGCAACATTCAAATTTGCCATATAATTGCCACCCGAAGCCGAAAGTGTTACTGATACAATGCGGGTAGGAACCGTGCTGTAATCACATACAAAATTAACCATTTCAATATAATACAATTTAATATAATACATACATATGTATATAACTATAATACAGCTATCAGTTAAATATGGATATGCAGGTAAGTATAAGGCGAAGACTTCACTTTTAATATAATTTAAAATAATAATAAAAATAATTATGAAGAATTTAATAAACAAATATTTACTAAATTGCGGATTAAAATCGCATAACGCAAAATTATATATATGCATGTATAAACAAATTTAAACTTTATTGTAACATACATAAAATGGTATATTAACTTTGATCCGATGTATGTAAGTACTAGAGCGAGAAGGTATATATACCTATATGATCAGAATGACGAGTTGAGTTGATTTAGCCATGTCCGCCTGTCTGTATGTTGTATCGCAAACTACTCCCTCCGTTTTTGAGATATTTCTCCTAAACTTCGTAAGCAGATCGGACTAATATAGCATATATATGACCGATTTTTCAGGTTTTAAATTTTGGTCCATAAATCCATAAAGTTTGGTATTCTATACACCTAACTTGAAATAAATATTGGTACTGGAAATCATCAAAATCGGAATACTATATCATATAGAATATCATCGAAAGTGAATTTTGCAACTTGCAATAAATTTGATATGTTCATGAAATATATAAGGACTGGTATTTGGATTTGGTATTGTGCTTAAATATTAAATATATATTCGTGACATCGTGGCCTCTGTCTCATAATTCGCTGAACTACGACGTCCCTTCGTATGCGGTACTCGCCGCTGACAATTCGCCATGCGGACTCCTGGTGCGGACTTATCGGGGGAAAGCATCGACCACGCTTTTGCACCATATTGCTGAACGGGAATGACGAGCGACTAGTAGAATCTTTTTTTGTTCGTCGAGAGAGGACTTTACTTTACTATTGCCTATTTAGCCCATAAAGCACCTGTTAGCAAGAACGATAGTGAGCTGGACTTCAAGACTGAAATTATTTGGTTATTAATGTAAAAGATTTTGTCGTGCATGACTCACTGACAGCCTGGACCGCTAATCGTGAATACAAGAAACTCGAAAGGTGTGCCCCGTGTATGACGTAAGCTTCTGATCAGGAAATAGAGCCATTTTGACATTCGATCTAAAATCTAATTATTTATAAAAATCAAATGTGGAAACTGATTTTCGAACGTTCCCTTTATTACATACAGTGTACTACTTTTTTCCAATGATACGGACCAATGATTCCACCAGCCCATTAAGCGCACCAAACAGTCAGTTTTTCTGGATGTAACGGTGTTTCAACATACACTTGAGGATTACCTTCACTCCAAATGCGGCAGTTTTGTTTGTTGACGTAGCCATTCAACCAGAAGTAGGCTTCATAGCTAAACATCGCTAAAATGGACGTAGTGCGCGATACGTTTTCCGCACAGAACCATTATTTTCGAAATAAAATTGCACTATTTACAAGCGTTGTTCAGGCGTGAGCCCATCCATGATGAATTGCCAAACCAAACTGAGAATAAATCACTTGACAGCTGTTAAATCGGCCGCCATCTTGAAAAGTAATGCCAACTTAAAGTTCTATACCTCTATAAAAAACACCCTTTATTTCCGATTGATGGCGTTACTCTAGCAATCTTTATTTCTCTTGAGAGTGCTAATTTGAGCATTGTCAAAGAAAATTAACTCCATAAAATGGCCACTAAGATTAATTTCTAGATGATGGTTTTTAATTTCAAGACATTTTTTATACTATTTCCTGAAATTGAATTTTAAATTTGCCTTTTTTACATGCAGTCTGATATTGTTACGATTTTGCTGGATCAACCTCGATGATTTCCCAAATCCTTCGAATACGATCTCTGGATTGTTAAATAAAATCGCCAACTTAATTTGCAATTTCTTTATTTATAAAGAATTTATTTAATGCCATATACTGAGTAATAAAGTAATTCACAATTCAATTTACAATTCACTTCACTATTTACAATCACTTGTATTACAATTTGTACAATGTTCTATTTTTATTACTTCACTGTAGTGTAATCACCAACGCGTTTACTTTACGACTGATTCCCTTACTCCCTTTCTGCACTTGTGTGTCGCCCTTATATACCACTCGGTTGTTCGCAGCCAACCGTCTGGAATAAATGAATCATTCTCAATAACGAATGTTCTTGAATTACGCTTTTGAACATGCCAGCTATCGGCTTCTCTCTTTCATCTGACATTCGCCTCGCATTTTCGCCACACTGCCCTCCACCTAAGTCAGACACATTCGCTGTTCCAAACGCAGCAAGCCTCTCTAGGTGGACCACTTTCATCTTGCTTCCTGGTCTCCCAACATTCTGGATTCGATACACTGCGTCATTTAGCCGTTTGATTACCTTATATGGACCATCCCAACCGCATTGAAGCTTTGGGGACAGACCCCTCTTCTATTGTGGACTGCACAGTAACACCAAATCTCCACTTTGGAAGCCTTCAGAGTTCATCGCTTTGTCATACCTGGCCGTCAATTTGCAATGGCTTCGTGATTTTGGCCCTTTAGTTGCACTGCACTTCTTGCAGTTAGTAATCCACTCAGCGATCGATTGACGGCAACCAACCCAATAGAACCGCTGTTTGATCTTCTCTCTTCTCCAGCATTTTCTTAATGCCTAGATGCTCTCCACCAGGACCATTGTGAAATTCCTTAAAAATATCCGGAATTCTTAACCTCGGAACTACTATTCGCCTTCTAGAGCACTGGTCATCTTCACTTTCTCATACTCTATGCAAACAGCCAGATACTAACTCTAAACTGCTAAATTGTGCCCAGTATGTCTTCGCGATAGGACTTTCCACTGCCATTTGTTGTTTACTGTTCACCTTTAATCCGTGCATTACCAGTTCCAAGTCTGGGTCTTCCTGCTGTCATTTTCTTAAGTAGCTTTCCTCCCACTTTTCTGCTCTTGTAAATGTCATTCGCCGGACGACTATTATGTCCTCAGCTTTTGAGCATCCTTTGCGTCGTCTTTCCTCTCTTTTGAAGCCCGACTGTCATTCGCATGCGAAGTGACCTGCTTTTCCGCAACTGAAGCACTTTCCATAATGATTCATTCCTTCTATCGACTTCAGAGTTTTTTAACTCCATCTGGTAAATTTGTCTTCTGTGCTCGCTACCATAGCGTCTTTGCAGGGCTCGCATCAATCCGCCGTAATCATTTCTCTCATATTCGGGTATAGTTTGCAAAACCTCTGCTGCAGGTCCTTCCAACGCAACGAATAGTGGACGATTTAACTGCAAATCCCGGAAACGATCTTCCAATGTGGCTTGGCTTGGCTTCAATTAACTCTTCTATTTTTCCTTGCCGACCTTCCAATTTGTTTACTTTGGTCTCAATTAGCTCCGCTATTTTATCTTGTCGCTCCTCGATTTGATCCTGTCTTTCCTTAAGTTCCGTATTGTCTCTCACCAGATTTTGCTGTATTTGTGCGATTGTTCCTTCTAATCCATCAAACTTTGCATCCATCTTTTCTGATATGTTGGCATTGATTTGTGACATGTTGGCACTGATTTGTGAAATTGCAGCCAACAACATGTTCATGTCCACACCGGTATATGAGCCAGGAGCATTTTCTTAAATCTCACTTGATTGCTGCTCCAACTCCTTCGCAGAATCAATAGCTTCTTCTTTGTCAATGTCCTTCAAGGATACATCTTCATCCTCGCGGCGGAATTCGTATTGGCTCAAATGGATGCCATTGACTTCCATTGCTTCTCGCAGTCGCGATTGCAGCTCTGCCTTATTTCCTGTTGTAGATAATCCTCGCTTTGCCAACTCCTTCTTGAGAGGAGGTATCGTCAAATCCTGAATCATCACCATTTTCCAATTATTATCCTTTGGGATTTATTTAATATTTAACAATCCCACTTCTGATACCAATTTTACGATTTTGCTGAATCAACCTCGATGATTCCCCAAATCCTTCGGGTACGATCTCTGGATTGTTAAATAAAAATCGCCAACTTAATTTGCAATTTCTTTATTTATAAAGAATTTATTTAATGTCCTTTTATTACTCAGTAATTCACAATTCAACTACAATTCACTTACAATCTACTGCTTTTATTACTTTACTGTAATGTAATCTCCAACGAGTTTAATTCACAACTGATTACTTTTGCAGTCATTGGTCGCCCTTATATACTTGTTTGCTGCTTGAAAACGAAGCCCCTGGAATAATCGCGTCGTTTACGATGAACCTCTCGCTTACGATAATCGTCGTTTACGATAATCGCCTCGTTTATGCTCTAGAACGTGCCAGTTGTCGGCTCCTCTTTTTCATCTGACATTCGCTTTGCATTTTCGCCACAATATTGTTGCGATCTTGCTGATTAACCTCGATGATTCCCCAAATCCTTCGGGTACGATCTCTGGATTGTTAAATAAAATCGCCAACTTAATTTGCAGTTTCTTTATTTATAAAGAATTTAATTAATGTCCTTTTGATTACTCAGTAATTCACAATTCAATTACAATTTACTTTACTATTTACAATCACTTGTATACAACTTTCACCATGTACTGTTTTTTAATTCACGACTGATTGCTTTTGCAGTCTTTGGTCGCCCTTATATACTTGTTTGCTGCTTGAAAACGAAACCCCCGGAATAATCTCGTCGTTACGATAATCGCCTCGGTTATGATAATCGTCTCGGTTACGATAATCGTCTCGTTTACGCTCTAGAACATGCCAGTTGTCGGCTCCTCTCTTTCATCTGTCATTCGCTTCGCATTTTCGCCACAATATTGTTGCGATCTTGCTGATTAACCTCGACGATTTCCTAAATCCTTCGGGTACGATCTCTGGATTGTTAAATAAAATCGCCAACTTAATTTGCAGTTTCTTTATTTATAAAGACTTTAATTAATGTCATTTTATTTTTCGGTAATTCACAATTCAATTACAATTTACGTTACTATTTACAATCACTTGTATACAACTTTCACAATGTACTGTTTTTATTACTTTACTGTAATGTAATCTCCATGAGTTTAGTTCACAACTGATTACTCTTGCAGTCGTATGTCGTCTTTATATACTTGTTTGCTGCTTGAAAAGGAAACCCCCGGAATAATCGCGTCGTTTACGATAATCGCCTCGTTCACGTTCTAGAACGTGTCAGTTGTCGGCTCCTCTCTTTCATCTGTCTTTCGCTTCGCATTTTCGCCACAAATTTATTTGTTTTCGATTATTATGTGCTCTTACAGCGCATCTGGCATCTCGCTTTAAGAGCGTTTACGATCTAAGAACACGCAGCAGCTGATTTTGGCAGCTGGCAGATTTATTTCGTAAACGTTGTTTGGTACAAAGTTATTTATGCATTGAGACTTCTAAATTTTAGTTTTTCAGTTTTAAAAAATTATAGTAGATAGTAATGGCAAATATTGTGCAATATATAATTGTACGTAGCGATTTGAAATCCACATTGGGTTGGCCCTTAGGTTCTGTGATAGCACAATGTTGTCATGCGACAGGCAAGTAAACATTTGAACAGCCCGAATATCCTATTTTATATAAAATCCTTATTTCATAATGTTGTGTAAAATTATGCTTGGTATTACAGCTGCTGTGATGCATTTATACGCCGATGATGACGATACAATATCTTATTTAAAAGACATAGACAATATGCATAAAGTTGTCTTGGAGGTAAAAAATTTGAGTTTTAAGTTAATATATAGGCGTATATTATATCAACTTTTCGCAGGCTAAAGATGCAGCTTCGTTGGTAAAGTTGGCAGAAAAATTGAAAACAAATGAAATTAAACATAAAATGTGGATTGAACAGCCGGAAAATATCCCAACGTGTATAGCCATAAAACCTTATATTAAGGACAATGTGCATAAGTTTGTTAAACATCTAAAATTGCTAAAAGAATAAATATATTTATAAGCATACTTACACATAGCTGCATTTGGAAACTTAGTTTGTGAGTCCATAGAATTTATAAAAAAATGCCCTATTCACAGGGCTTAGAAAATACTAAGGAACATATGAAGGTTTAGTAGTATTATAGAAATCTAAAAGTGTAACCATAGTGATGAAACTAAAAACGAATTTGGTTAAAATGACAGCCGCCCGAAGTATGAGTAGTGTTTTTAGACATTTATAAAACAGTTAATGTTTGTTTGTTAAATATTGGTTTATTTAATATATTAGTTACATTTGTAGAAATATTGTCCAGGTCGTTTAAAACTAAGAACGAGCAACTAAATGTATGTACGTACATATGATATAATTTAACTTAGTATGTAGTTACAATATTTATACCTTAATTTATCCAAATTAAATATGAAATACGTGAACTTATCATTATGATCATGTGTCGATCATTGCTCGAAAATTTGCGAGCACGAGTTTCAGCATTTCCAGATTTTCCCTTGTAGAAAGTAAATTATTGTTACACCATTTTAACATTACAGAATGCATACATGTTTTTGTAAATGAGAATTTGCCAATTTCCAAGTTGGGTTTTCGAGCTATCACTGCTCATATCGCGGGTATCTAGAGCTCTAATATGTATACGATTATAAGTATGTTTTTAATGCAAGTAGTTGGTATTTTCTTCGCATTTTGTTAAAAAACGCTAAATATGAATTTCTAATATTGGAATTTTCTCCGTTCCTTAACATATGTAATTTTACTATTTTGGATTATTGGTATATTGCATTTGCACATGGCTGATATGTATAAATATATTTATTAAAAATATGTGTACATGAATAATAGCGCAATTTTTCGTGGTAATTTGGTTCATAAAATAACTAATACAATTATTTAGACTTCTGATAATTATTACTTCTCGTGTTATTTATTCGTAAGGTTATGAGCTATTCTAAAATTATAATTACTTCGTCGCATTTAATTTTAATCGTATTTCGTTGACTTCGATATACATAAATAAGTTTTCTAAAATTAATGGTATTACAATTAATAAATTGAGTGTAGTAGCAAGGTAGGTGTAGTAATTCGGAGATTTGCTTTGAGCTGCACGTCTATTTGCTAACTTACATTGAATGAATTCGAGTTTGTTTTCGAAAATAATATACATTTTATTTATTCGCGGTTTAATATGTTTATTTTAATTTCGTGCAGGCCTTTGTATTGCATTCAATTCTTCTTTAAGCCACTGCTGCCAGTTTTCCTGTAAAATGATTTTTTGGACAAACATTAAGTTTTTGGCAATAATGGAATTAATAAAAAAAACATGTAAATGTATGTAAATATAAGTGCGAACAAAAATGTTAATAATAAAAAATTAAATTAAATTAAAAATAATATAAAAAATAAAGTAGAAAATAAAATAGAAAATAAATAAAAAATACAATAAAATTTTTTTTTAATGTTTGTAAATAAAAAATGAAACTGTAGTTACATTTTTGAAGGTTTTGTAATTCCACCACCAATAATGTCTGGCAGTTAGTGTTGTTCATTTAGTTTTAAATAAAAAACTCGATTGATAAATGCGTGATAATTTAAGCCGTAACCCATTAAAACCATTAATTTAGATACACATATATTAAAAGCTCTTGAGTATTAGAATTAAAACTAATTAAATATACAATAAATTATTAAAAATGCTACATATTATTGAGTTACAGATATTAAAGAAATGAACTAGTGTGTCGAGAAGGCTTTACATATACATTTGTATGATTTAAAAGCATTAGCAAAGTTATCAATAATAATGTGTGTCAGGTTTTTTTGATTTAATTTTGATAAAACAAAATTTTCCCTTAAAGGATTTTTTTCTTACTCTTTTTGAACTAATCCCGGTCTATATGTTGTTCAAAATAACGAAATAAATCTTCTAAGGAAAATTTTGGATTTGACACTCTGTATTATTAACGACATTTAGTATATGTATATAGATAAAAGTAATATTTTTTATATACTCGAATTGTTAATAAGATACAAAGTTTTTCTAAATCTACATTTTTTTTTTCAAATTTAATGAAAAAAGCTAATTTTATTTTAGTTAAGCGTGCTGATTTTGACGAGGTGAATTTCATGAGTGCTTGTTTCTTTATTTTCATTCCTTGTGGTTATTTAATCAGTATTATGTAAATTCTCTGCATATTCATCATATTCTTCTTCGGCCTCGTTTTGTTCATCTTCCTCCTCTTCCGCCTCATAGTCGCTAGTATTGCTCTCATGGGCTGTCACATCGGGCAGATAGTCTTTGTGCACGGGTGTAGAGATGACAGGCTCCTAGAGATGATTGTTATTAGTGCGCATACATTTGTGTGAGTGCGTAAGGTATTATTTTCAAACAAAGTTTGAAGCAAATGTCTAATTTATAAGTAAGCTCTGTGTTAAGGTTGGTGTAAGACAAAACATGCATCTGCTGTTACGCTTTGTTATTGCTAATTAAGCCAGTATAAAATTTTGAAAACCAACACCAACACAAATGAAATTACTATCACTACGAATTACATATTTTTTTTATAATCTGCCCACTTCATGCTAACCTTTGGTGGCCTCCAGCCACAACCCGGTAGTGGCAAGCCATCTGAGCCCAGCGGACAGGGCGCATCCAATCCGGGTACACCCTGTTCACCTTTGTCGCCGCGATCACCTTTACGTCCTCGTTTGCCTGGTGGTCCAGCATCCCCACGTGAACCCTTCTCGCCTCGTGGTCCTTCCTGGCCAGGTATGCCATCAGTGCCCTGCATATCCCAATATTACGTTACATAGCAGGTTGGCATACACACACAAACATAGTTAGCAATACCAAAATAGATACACATTGAAACACGTTGGGGAAGAGAGGTAGCAATTCAAATAATTGTTTATCGTTTTAAAGTTGATTGTTATTGTATGTTGTTGTTCAAAGTGCAAATGCAATAAAAGTAAGAAAAAATAAAAAGATTTGGAAAATGTAGTGTGTGATAAAACATAAAGTACATATGTGCATACATACTACATACATACATATGTGAGTATCAAGAAATAAATAATTATTTAAGTTATAAATTATGATTAAGTGAAACATTATTTTCGAAGTCGTCTTATGCCCATTGTCATGCATGCAATTAATTCGAAATGTATGTATATATTTACGATCCTTAACCATGTATATAATTATATTATCATTTAAATTCCTTATATAATGAGAATTAGTTTTTTTTTTACAAAATGTTCTTTTGCTAACCGGTAGCCCAGGATCGCCGCGTTCTCCTTTATGTCCAGTTTCACCTAGTGCACCCTGTAAGTAAAACACTTTTTTAGGAAGCAATTTTTTACTAATTTGTTTATTTACTCTTACCTTCATGCCATCTAAACCTGGTGGACCCTAAATAAACGAAAATAAAAAAATATGAAAAAAGAGTTAATATTATTAATGAATCAATATAAACATTGAAACAGTAAATATATATTTACATCATATTACTAATATGACTGGTTTTGGATATTAATTAAAAAGACTGGTTTTGGAACCAGTAATTTTGCTGGTTTCTCAACAAAGTGAAACCTCTTAAACCTTACTGGCGTTTTCAAAGGTAAAAATTAATATACGAGTACAAAAGTTAAATCTAAGAGTGGCTAGGATTAGTGAGTTGTGACTGTACAACGGCTCTGAGTGTTGCAAATCACGAGAGACAATGATATTTGATATATGCCGCTCAGCCTCTAACGCTACTTAAATACTATTTATTTATTTATTTCATTTTATTTTACCTTAATATTTATTTTTTCATTTAATTTTTTTTTTTATATTCAGGGCTATTCTACATTTCGATTACGTTCCCTCTCTCCGTTCCGCCACAATCATAATTAGGTATTCTGAGTAACGATCGAACCGAAAGAAGAAGAGGAAGGGAGAATACATTTTCGAAATCAGATGGTTGCATATGAATGTGTGAAATTGAAACAAAACAAAGCACACAACTGTAAAGAGTTTTTGTACAATTCAAATAAATATAATCCCGACAAGCAATCCTATTTATATGCATTTCTTAGACTATTAATGCCTGAATGTTTGGAGGATTGCAAAATACTCGCTAACCCAACATTAAGTAAAAATAGCGGCTAAATATTAGCGCACTTAATAGTTGTTGGTTAGTAAAAAATTGAATAATACAACAACAGATTACATGGCAGGCGTTGGCTCAGTTGGTAGAGCACTCGCCTGTGATGCCAGAATCCGTCGGTTCGATTCCTGACAAAAGAAGTCTGATGAGGAGATGTGGTGATCTCCGAAACAGCTGTCACTTCTACAGTTTTTCTTTGTTGTATAATAATATTCAATGAAAAAATAATGTTTCTAACAAAAATAGGCCTTTGAATACAGCTCATTACTTATAATCAAAAACAATTACAGGCCGCATTAAAAATATCCATAATCTTTTTTAGTTTTTAACGTTGAGTGGAATCAAGAGGCGAGATTTCATGAGAATTGAGAGACAAGTGTCATTTCAGGTGAGTGATGAATTTTAAGAAATTGAGCTTGTAATTGGTAAATTTTCATATAACAAATTTCGTTATCTCGATTCAAAAATCTTCAAACTTAATAAAGATGCTTTCAAGTATGTACTGGATATTTTTTCACAAGAAACTCAATCAAGTGCTTTGACATGGTTATCTCCACCTAAACGAGTAGTAGCTGATGTGCAATTTTTTGCGGAAGAGTGTCACACAACAGTGTTAATGTCATTACACAATTTTCTCGAAATCATGGAGTCTTTTACTGATGGATCAACTGTATTTCGGCGACGTTATTTCAAAATTCTCTAATTTTTCATGTTGGTCTTGTGTTGTATCAAAAAGCGCCATTAAGTTCATAAAACTAAAAAAAGACATCCTTATGACTTTTCCAATTATCAAAATCATGTTTTACTTAAATTTTTGTTAAAATTATGTTCTTTAAGTATACGAAAATATATAATCGAACTGTTCTCCGCCAACTAAATTACAACGTACAAAAACGTAGCTACGATCGAAATGCAGAATACATAGAATTGGATAGAATCGAAAAGTTCGAAGATTGATCGAAACGGAATGTAACGCAGGATATCAAATCCGCGGAACGGAGAAAAATTGGATTCGAGTCGAAATGCAGAATAGGGCTGATTATTTTATTTTATATTACTTTATAAAATATTATCTTGCGTTAAATTATGTTTTAATTTAACTTTATGCCATTTAAAAATAGTTTTTTTTTTTAGTTTTAAAAATTATATATTTTTATAATTTATTTTGAATTATATGATTTTATTTTATTGTATTTTATTTAAATCTTTTATATTTTATATAAAGTCATTTCAGTTTTTATTTGTTTTTATTTCCTTAGGGTAGGAAATCTATATATATAAGTATATAAATTTTATGTTGGTTTGTGTACGCTTCAAAAGCTCAAAAAGTTTTACACCGATTGAGCGATACTTTTAGAATGATAAATATTCCTTATCAAGAATTGTTTACATCTATGTTTTGCATCAATCGCATATTCGCGAGAGGTAGACCTGGGACTGATTTATTCGAAAAATCGTATTTATGGTTCGATTTGCTTGAAATTTGGTACATAGGTACCTTTTTGCTTAGATTAGCAGGAACACTACTTTTCTCTCCGGGAAGTAGGCCATGAACCGACCTCTTTGAATTCTTATCTATCTATATATAAATTCACTAATGAAATTTCTTATATATGTACATATATTCGTTAGGTTTACGCATAGGTTTTTATCTATTTTTCACAGTGAAGTGAACCATGAACTGACCTATTCGAAATCTTATTTATGGTTCGATTTACGTGAATGATAATTTCCAGGTTGTGGACCGATTTAATTGAGAAAAAAATGATTTATGCTTCGATTTGGTTAAAATTTCAGTATAAATTCCAAACCAGTCATTCCAAACCAGTAAATTCCAAACCAGTCATACACTAATACGGATGTTTAAAGTTAGCGAATACTTTTACCCGCTCCATGCAATAGTAATAAAAAAAGTTAGTTGGTTATTTGTAAAAAACTCAGTATTTTCATTCCATTTTTATTTTATTTGCAATGCTCATAAAAGAAAAGTAAATATATTTGAAAACATTGTTTTACGCAAAATGTTTAAAAATTCATAAAACACTTTCACGTTTCATCTTTAGCATAATTTGCATATATATGTATATATAATTTTGGTTTATTAGTAAATTTTATTTGTTTTTATTTATGCAAGTATATGTATGTATGTTTAACTGCACATTTGCATTATTTGCGCAAAAAATATATAAATGACAATGTTTTAGCATGCTAAATGCAATAAATACGTACATTACAATGGCAATATTTTGTCTCTTATTTGGCATTCTCATTGTTTTATAATTGTTAATATTTTTGCATTGCATTAACATAGCACAGCATTTTAGTTTTCATCTTTTATTATTGTTGTTATTATTTGTATATAATAATGCTTGAATCGACATTTAGAAATACAAATTACACAGCTACACACAAAAAATGACTATTATATTTATTTATTTATTAATTATGTATAATTGAAAAAAAAAAATATCAAATTAAATACATATTAACAATTTAAAATATTTATAGTTTTTATTTATTTTAATCTTCTCTTTGTTCATCTTTTCCACTTGTTATCTTTAGTATAATGTAATTCTTATCTTTAAAGGTATTTTTTGTTCATTTTTTTTTCATTATTCTAGCCTAAAACTAACAAAGAACTTGAATGTTCATATATCATTTAATATAAGTATATATGTATATATTCATCTTTATGAAGAGTTTAAATAGTTGTTAGGAGCTAAAGAATTGTAAGATTGAGACTGTGCTGAAAGTTTCACAGGGAGTTATAAATATAATAGTATTATGTCTTAATTATGATAAATGTGTTTTAAAGGAAAATGAAATTAATTTTTTGTTGTGATGTAAAGTTTTTGGACGATTTTGCTTAGATAAAAAGGATCATGCATTCCCACTTAACCAATTAAATAAGCTATTTACATTAATAATAAAATGCAATATTTTATTCGTAAAAGTATAATTTTTCTTTGAGCGCTGTTGAACGATCTAGAGAAATTGACATGGATGCTACTTTTTAGCTTTTAAAATACATATTCGCTTAATTTACTTTGGTTGTTCGGAAACTTGGTTAATTGAACTCAATTGACATTGAAACATTTAAGGAAAATTCTAATTTCTTCTCTTTATATTTATTTGTCTCTGTAATAATATATTTATGAATATTTTTTGTACACCAACTTTCCTTCGCTTGTGTAGCACAAATCACTTTTTGTTTTAATGTTATATGTTTTTTGTTTTAATTACATATACTCCTATTATGTACTTTTATATACATATAAACATGCTTTATATATGTATGTGTTTAAATTTTGTTATAGATATTATCTTCGAATTTGCTTTATTAAATATTTATACATATTATTGAGATTGAAACCCATAAGATATTGAAGATATAATATTACTCTTTTATCTATACTAAAAAATTCAAATTAAAAAAATTGCTGAAAAAATTGGATTTTTAATGTATATAAATTTAAAAGTCCAAATTAATTATAATTGATAAATGCTATAGATAACTATAACTGGCTCCAAGCTACCGAACCTAGTATATGTTTCTGGAATTCAGTATGCTATTATAACGATTTTCGGATCGTTAAAAATACTTAGCGAGAATTTTAACGATTCGAGTATTTGCTACGGATATTTTAACGAAAGTTGCTATCGCTTGATCAGCTTTCGAGTTGTTGGCGCCATCGACAAAAGATTAAAATAAATAGTATAAAAATTAAAATAAAATACAAATCGGGAAATTACAAAAAAAAAAAAAAAAAAAATTCAAAATAAGCAAAATAAAATAAACTAAGATGTCTTTTGAACTTCAGCTTTAGTCGAAGAAATAATTCCTCAATTTAATAGCCCACCAAAGGCAGAAGAATAACAGCGATATCTACAAAAAAACTTTTAAATAATGTAACTTTCAAGATTCTTCAAATTTTTAACTTTATTAAATTGCTTGAAGGTTCTAGCCGCCTTACGGTTCTTCGCAACTGGATTCTGTCAACGTCATTGCAACTCGTTTAATAATTGTAATCAAGAATTTATTTGTTTTTATATTTGTTTTTCTCGTTCCTCTTTTTGCTTTTCGCATATTTTGATGTTTTGTTAAGCTGTTAAATGTCAGCTAACAACTATCGTTATAATTGAGTTACCGAATCACCCAATCGTTAATGTAAGCGACAAACTCGTTAATTAACAACTCGACTAATAGTATCGATAAAATTTACAGAATCCCTCTACTGATCGATCTTGTTTACGTTTTACTTGGTTGGAAATGTGTAATAGATATAGTACATGACATCACGCGGGTTTTTGCGACTGTATTGATTGATCTCGTAAATTGAGTATTTGGTATTATATGCATTATGTTTTTATAAATTTACAGATTCAAAAATATCACGAATACAAAGTACTAAGTACAATGCATGGCATGACGAATACGACGATTATTTCCTTGACTCATCTTAGACTTAATAAAACAGTTTTGTAATCTATTTAAGCTTTAAGTTATTTTGATACACTTCAGAAAGCAAAACAGCCATGACGTGAAGAGCTTTAAAGAGTTGAAAGCTCGTAAATGCTTTGCCTAAATAATCGTATGTACTTGTATAATAATAATATTTTGTGACATACAAAAAATGTTTTCTGAGGACAAGTCGAAGTATAATTAATATCATTAACATTATAATCATATTTTATAGAACGTAATGAAATCATATTCCTTTAAGAAAATGCTAGTTCATTACATTTCCCAGCATGACAATAACCCAAAACATATCACAAACCAATTGAAGGCCGGAAAAGATTTCATCAACATAAATTAGCGATGCAAAGAGGAATTCTTTCAACATATAGAACATCTGTTTTGCGTAAACAATATTAAGTCTAAGTAATTACTGACAGTTGAACAGTTTGGAAAAATATGAAAATTATCTAAAACTTTAGTTCAAAAACAATTTCATGTTTTAAATAAAAAATAAAAAACAACAATAAAAAGTTGGTTTGCATAGCATGGTCGATGGTGAAGAACGTAGTTGACGTCTAAATGAGACAGTAACACCAGAAAGCATCTAAAGAACCCACCAAATTAAAGAGTGAAGTTGCTTGCGTAAGCTGACATCTTAAAGATATTGAAAGATCGTATTGACTTTAGATTGAACAATAGAACGAGTTGATGACTTTGAGCAGGCCATGTTTAAACGCGGAAACCGGGAGTTTTGGCGTCGATATGTGACAATGGATGAAACATGGGTACATCACTTCACTCCGGAATCGAAACGATCAGCATCTGAATCCGCTGGCCTTGGTTTCAGTATTTTGGGACTTGCGCAGTGCAATTATTTCTACGTAATTCATTTATTTACTAAATCTGCTTAAACCGAGTTAAGCCTAACAGTAAGTGTACAAATCTTAAAACTAAATTAAGAACGTGTTAGGCCGAGTTAACTCTGAGCCCATTTCGGGAACTTGTAGATGAGATGCACAAAGTGTTAGCTAAAGGGTTTTGTGAGTTACTTCCACTCCTTTTAACTCTAGAATTAACCAGTAGGAATCCTACTGTAGGATAACAAGATCGTTCTGTTGATTACCATATATTAAAATTGGCTTTATAACTGTGTTGTAAATAAGCGCAATATTGATCGACTACCTTAAGGATGAATATATCACCAAACGTTATTGGAGCATTTGAAATCCGAAAATGCAAAAAATTACCGCATATATCAAAGAAAAGGTTTTGTTTCTTCAAGGCAATACACCGTTTTACAAATCAATCAAGATAAAGGCAAATCTACTTGAATTGAACTTCGAATTACTTTCACATCTACCGTATTCGATAGATTTAGTTCACAGCGGCTAATGATCGTTTGCGGACCGGAAAAAACTACACTGATAGAATATCATGCTCAAATGAAAGGGTTATTGTTGAAATTGAAGCAAAAGATAAATCGCTCCGCAAAAGTGGTATTAAAATGTTAAAGCAGCGCTGGAGTATCTGATGAATGATGATGTTAAATTATTTTAAAGTATATATAAATCATTTTGAGAGTGGAATTTACCTATAATTTGTAGACCTCAATATCATTATCAAATAGTTTAATATCTAATACGAGTACTTATTTTGAATGCAAAACTATGAAACGAACACAATTTAGATGAAATTAAATGAAATATAACAGTAAATTATGAAATTGTAATTAAAAGATAATTAAACTATGTAAAATTAATGAACCATAAGCTTCTATAATTCAGCCTAACTAATTCATTGTCCGTATCGCTTACATTTTATTATTTATACTTTTTCCTACAACTATACTGTTTCGCACTACACTACAAATACATATAGTGCTGGTAAATATGTATGTGTGTGCTCGAGTTTAATGGTTACATAAACTTTTCTCACTCACCGCGTTACATTTTGACCAATTGTGTGCTTGTTACTTGACATTCACATACACTATTTTCATATCTAAAAAAATGGAAGATGCATTCATTTATCATTCTTAAACGTCTGATCAAACATCAATATCATTTGTATTCGCTTATACTGTATGTATGTATATTTATTACCCAAGTATGTATAGCTGTATGCAAGTAGGTATTATTTTTTTTTGCATAGACATATACAGTAGGACTTTCTTTTATATATATATGTATAATCTTATATATATGTATATATACATGATATATATATATATATATACATATATGCAATACTGTATATGTACAAATATATGTATGCATTGGTATATTATTGTACAATCATCAATTATATCGAGCTGTAAATCTATACTTGTACACTGACTTCAATTGTTTTCCTTTCTCTAAGTAAATAATTTATGAATAAAATATTCTCTTGTATTTGTTAGACTTACGTATGTATATTTTAGGTATTACACATATGTGTGTAAGTCTCCTTGACCTTTGTTTTCCAGCCTAAAGCAATATTATGTAATGTGACATGCATGCGTTTGGGTGCGTGTAAATAACGCTTAACTGTATTCAATTATTTATTTTATTGTTGTATGCAATAAATAAATTTTTTTCATTTAAATAGATTAATTTTTTAATTTCAATAACAGCTTGTTATATCCTTTTTTACAATACAATATTTTTGTGTAATTTTAATAAAATTATGATTTCGTTATCTATCATAAAATACATGTATATGTTATAAGTGTATATCAGGGAGGATGTGTCGAAATGTTCGTTTGTGTATGTAGACGTTACTGCGTTTGTATATTTTATACTATTTTCTGTAAAGTTACTATTTAGCTTTGGCAAGACAATATTTCACTTGTATGTCTGTTTATATTATTTATAATTATTTATTTATTTATGTATGTATAGGGTGTTTTTCTTATAGAGGTATAGAGCTTTAAGTTGGCATTACTTTTCAAGATGGCGACCGATTTAACAGCTGTCAAGTGATTTATTCTCAGTTTGGTTTGGCAATTCATCATGAATAGACTCACGCCTGAACAATGCTTGCAAATAGTGCAATTTTATTTCGAAAATAATGGTTCTGTGCGGAAAACGTATCGCGCACTACGTCCAATGATACGGACCAATGATTCCACCAGCCCATAAAGCGCACCAAACAGTCATTTTTTCTGGATGTAACGGTGTTTCAACATACACTTGAGGATTACCTTCACTCCAAATGCGGCAGTTTTGTTTGTTGACGTAGCCATTCAACCAGAAGTGCGCTTCATCGCTAAACATCGCTAAAATGGACGTAGTGCGCGATACGTTTTCCGCACAGAACCATTATTTTCGAAATAAAATTGCACTATTTGCAAGCGTTGTTCAGGCGTGAGTCCATTCATGATGAATTGCCAAACAAAACTGAGAATAAATCACTTGACAGCTATTAAATATTACATCTTGAAAAGTAGTGCCAACTTAAAGATCTATACCTCTATAGAAAACACCCTTTATATACGTATTTATATAGACAAAGCCCATGGACGGTACACAAAACACTTAAAGATATTTATGTCATATTTGCGAATGTTTGAATGCACTTCATATTGATATTTTATTCAAGCAAATGTTTTTTCTATTTACCATTAGTTTTCAAGCTATTTTTATAGCATGTCTGAATATATGTATGTATGTATTTACATTACTGTAGTATCCATTCCAGTGTACATTTTATACACAGTTAATCAATAAATTTTTTAAACTTTGAAAAATAAATTGCAAAACCTTTTTTGTTTTTTGGAAAATATCTTATTAATTTTGCTTTATATGTATACATACTTGTTATTGAAAGCACTATAATAGAGATATTTTTCAGAATTTTTATTTTTCGTATTAGTGTTTATCTGATTTAGAAAAATGTATGAAATTGTTCTTTTAACGGACATGTGATAGATTCTTTGGTTATGAATGTAAACATTTTGGATTTTATATTTATTTGTCTGTTGGTAGATTGATATACTTATATAGTTGTTTTAGTTTGATATACTTATATAGTTGTTTTCCATTTAGAGGTTCGGAAAATAAATATTTGAACTATTGCATTGCTTGTTGAAAATTCGTTTTAGGAGTATTTTGCATTAAATATACATATGTATATAATTTTTAATACGCTAACAATTGTTATATTTATTGAATTTATGTACTCGAACTCTATGAATAGTTCAATATTAGAGTTTTGAATGAGTTAAAGATATCTATTCCGAGTTATGTGCTTTCTGAAAGGAATGTAGGATTTAATGCCTGTGTCTACCAGCACAAAATAACCTTACTTTGATATGGATTTTCTTAATTAGCGAAATTTTTTTTTTTTAATTATTGGATTAGGATAAGTTCATAGTATATATTCATACATAAAAGAAATACAGTAATGGACATGAAAAGTGAAATTTTAATAGTTTTTTTTATTATTCTTTATAAATAACGTTAATCGTGTGTTGTAAAAAGAAAACTTAATAAAGTGTATACCAAAACCTATCCTTTAACAAAAAAAAAAAAAAAAAAAAAAAAAAAAAAAAATTGAAACTATATTTATTCATGGATTCTTTGATCATATAATTAGGATGCATATCTGGTACGTTTGATTCTTCATATTACATTTGTTTTTTTTTCTTTTACACTTTCGACTCTAATTAAACTTCACTGAATATGTCCGTAGCACTCTGTGGGAAGGATCAGGTTCTAGGGTTCTGGGCTTGTTTCGAAACTTTGATGGGCGTTAAATTGCAGAGTGGAAATATTGACGCGCTATTTCAGATTAGACAATTATTGCTAGTGTAGTGCACATAACAATCCGAAGAAAAACTTATAAAGCATGCCAATTCAAAATGCAAATATCTAAAGTCGTTTAATTTTGCAGCTGAAGGCCGAGGAGGCGTATGAGTAAAGTCAACTCTAGTAGTACTGCTTTGAAGCTTACTCGTGTACATGAACATACATAAATTAAACAAAAATTTTAGCCCCGAACTTAAAAAAGATTAGTTTACAAATACTTTTATACGTGCACATATTTACACCTCAAGTAGAAGTTTTTCTGTTTATTTTCAAATATTTATATTTCTAGGTTTAAGTACTTATGTAAGGATTTATGTATAGTTGCCTGTCTAATGGAATGTTTTTTTGGTACTTTAGAGCTGGAGAGATATACAAGTGAAATATTAAACTTGATTTTAATTTTGTTATTTGTTTATAATGTCAAATAACAATGGGCGCAAACTTGACTTTTGAGTTTTACGTGTAAATATTGTATATTTTTTATAGAAATTTTGTGTGTCTTTCATATGTGAGACTGCAACTTATATTCAATATTCAAAAAATTGGCATCTGTTATGGCTTAGCTGAATTTTGGTTTTTTTTAATTTTGATTATTCACAACTGCAAGTGGGTCACAAATTATATTTCCTCTGGTCATAATGTTTGTTCTTTCGAAATACTGCAGTGCTTGTATATATGCAAGTAACCTTTTGTATGCGCATACATATATTAAATAAATTTATTTCAAAGTTATGTTTGCATGTAAGTGTGCGTGTTTTCATGTTTGATTGTTTTTATTTATGTTGCGTTGTGCATTTATATATATATATATGTCTGTCTGTGTTGTGTATATGTATATTTATGTGTTTGTTTTATAAAAAGTCCTCTTGCACTTGGATTCAATTATTACATTTTTTTCTTTTTTGGCTTTTCATTAACGTTTTTCTTTGCATTTTGGTTTTAGTTTTTTTTTGTTTCATTAGTTTGTGTTCTAGCTTGTTTTGAATTAGTAGCCCCACACCTGTTAGAAGTAAAAAGAAAGAGAAAAAAGAAGAAGCACACAAATTATGATTCAACGTTTTGTTAGACACATAATATTGATTTTTGCTTTTTGCGTTAGAATATTAGTGAAATTATTAGAAAATAAAACAACAGAGAAATTTTTAATTTGGAAATACATTATATTTATAATTACTACAGCCAATTGAGAAAATAATGTAGCACAAATAAATTGTTGTGAGTAACGGAAAAAATTGTGAAATTAATTTCATATTTTGTTTGTATTTAATTTATTTAATATTGTATTTTTTATCACTTACCGGTAAACCAGCTTTGCCTGAGGGCCCAACTGGTCCAGAATCGCCACGCATGCCCATAGGACCCTGTTGAAAACATGGATTTTATTTTATTTAATTTTGGATTTAATTGTTATTATTTTGAATTATTTAAAATTTTCAATCTTAAAAATATCCTGTTCCAAAGTTTATACACATTATTAGGACCTGATATGTAGAATTTAAAAACTAAGTAAGCTCTCACACACAATAGATAGCAAATAATTTTAATTTCCCGTGAGAACACTCTAAAACTGATTTTGACAATTTCTTACTTTCTGGAATTAATTGCAGAAAGAAAACTTGCACGTGATTGCAATTTAGAGTAGCTGTTTACTCTACATTTCTTTAAAAAAAAAAAACTATCAGTGAAATGATTAAATCGCCTTTTAGTGTACGGTATGCCTATTACAAGTACATGAACTTCTGTTCCAACTAGGTCTTATGCAATATATCAAAGCTAAAGAGCGTATTATTTTCTAAGAACATTCTACAATAGCCTTTATTTTGGAGCATATTTTAGAAAGAAAAAATATTTAAGTGGTATGAATTGCGTACTACAATTCGGAAGGCCTGGGTGCTAGTCCAGTTTCGAGCAACATCCAAAATTATAGAAAACAAATTTTTCTAACTGCCGTCGCCCCTCGGCAGGAAATGTCAAGCCCTCCTGGTGTATTTCTGACATGAAATAAAAGCTCCTCATTAAAACCAATCGGCCGTTCGGAGGCGGCTTAGAATAAACTTTAGGTCCCTCCATTTGCTGGTAAAAACATCAAGACCCAAAAACTATAAATTGGAAGAGGAGTTCGGCCGAAAATCGCTTTAGTGGTTCTAAAGCTTTATATATATATGTATAGATAAGAAAAAAGTACAGAATTTGAAAAGAAAAGGCCTAATTATTATATCGATGTTCTTTCCGTTTGGGAGCAAATATGTGGAAACATTGAAAACCAAATTCCATTGTTTATTTTTAATACTTTTAGTTTCAATATTTTGAATAGATGACAAATCTTTTTTGAAACAAATATATACATCAAATTGAGTCCTTTTGACTGAAAGACAGTGGCAGATCCATAATTTCCAGAAGGGGGGTCCTAAAATATATTAAATTTATTTGGAGACATCAGGCACGAATAAACTGCAAAAGTAGATTCGAATTTAAGATTTACATTGCTTCCGAAGGAGGGGTCCGTACATGAAAACCCCACCCGTGGATCCGCCACTATTGAAAGATTTATTTAAGGTTAATAAATAACTCTTAACAATATGCTTAATTAATTTTCTTATCTTTTTATTGATGATAAAGAGTAGCTAAATCTAGTAAATCACAAAAGAAGAAAACTTATTTGCAAAAACTTATCAACAAATTATCATTGACTTTTTCGTTAAAAGACGCTAATGGGCATATACATCTTAAAGCTTCACAGCTTGAATCATCTATTATATTGCTGCTTTGACTTCATATTTCCTGAGGTGGAATTACATATTTTTAAATTTTTATTGATTCAGCTTCACCGTTGCGTTAGTTTCAGTTTAAAATAAATGTGTAAAAATAAATTTTGTTTCAAATACTTTTTATAAGTATGCAACATAACGGGAAATTGCAAACAAATTTTTGTATGTTTTATTTGTTGTTTGTGTGTAATGAGGTTATTAGTCAGTGAATGAGTAGTCAAAGACTAGAACTCGGGTGTAAACAATTTTAGAGCTAGCAAAAGTAAGCTGAAGCATTTGACTTTAGTCGAAGCTACAGCTCTTACTCACAATCTTATAGTTTCCACTTACCGGTAAACCCATTGGCCCTTGATCGCCTTTTTGTCCTTTCTCACCCTGAAATATTTTGAAGTTTGGTGATTATAATGATTGTTTTTTAGTTAAGTTTTCAAGTTTCCTTATCGACAACTTACCGAATCTCCTTTCCGTCCATCCAAGCCACGCTCACCATGCTTACCCGGCTGACCGGGTGGTCCCATAGGGCCAGGCGGTCCTGGTGGACCATATAGCTAATAAAGAGTAAAAATTTTCAAATAAATGAAGTTAATTCGTATATGTATTTATTTATAACTCCATTAAACTTACGTATTCAATTGTTGGCATGTGTGGCTGATCCGACATGCCCTCATCTTGCCGTCGACGCATTTTTCTATACTTCTAGTGGAAATGTGTGATCAGTATATATTTTTATATATTTGTAAGTAATCATTTTCATTCACAGTATATACTCACTGAATCGCCACGATCACCTTTGTCACCTTTCACTCCAGGATAACCCGGTGGGCCTGGCAGACCGGGTGGACCCATTAGACCGGGTGGACCAATATCGCCTCGATCTCCCTTTTCACCAGGTGGGCCCTGATAACCAGGCAGACCAGGTGGTCCTTCAATGCCTGGCTCACCAGGCAAACCATCTAAGCCACGAGGTCCTAACGAACCAGGTTCGCCAGGTTCACCCGCATCGCCTTTAGCGCCATCACGTCCATCACGACCATCCTTGCCTGGCATTCCGGGCGGGCCGGGTGGTCCGCGCAATAATTGTACCGGTGGGTCATCATAGTCTTCATCCTTTGCGCCGCCGGGACCGAAAATCTATGCCACAAAATTACATTTGGTAAAATTATCATTTGTTGTTGTTGCCCGTTGTTAAGCAGAGTTTGTTGCATTTCCATTCGAATTAATATTGTGTAGAAGCCCGATGCAGGAGCGAGAGCAGCGTGTGAATAAAAATAATAATTTTATGAAGTGGCAACTCAGCTCATGTTTGGCATTGAAGGGGCGTTTAAGCGTTATGCAGTGCTGTGCAGTAAGCGCGCGCGTTCATATGCACTTATGAGCAGATGTATTGTATATTTATACTAAAAGTGCTTGTGTGTGCTTGTGTTAGACTGCGTGTAAGCCTGTGAGGCTTAAAGCTACATACTTAAGTGCTTACCTATGCACTTTTACTGTTATTTTGTGTCTACATAGTTGCAATTTTCCATTTTATAGTCATTTCTGATTTCTGTTTTAATAACTTTTCCATTTTTGTATTTTAATTTTGCAAAAAGCATATTAGCACTACAACACAATAAAAAACCAACACCTACGAATACTAAAAATTGCACTTAACTATAATAATGAACGTATAAATATTAAAAAAAGATGAGTATCAAGCGTACATCCATACACACTTACCAATTTAAATTGCTTGTGAGAGGGTTTAACAGATTTAAGCTTCAAAAGTGCGCATTATGTGTGCATGCGTGTAGGTAAATTTTAAAGTTATTCTAAAAATATTTATTCTTACACGTACAAACCCACTTTACTTGCACAATATAATTCTTCTTCTGATACACCCAGTGGCATGATGTACACTACTCAGCTGGAAATGTAATCAGTCGACGCCATGAATATAAAACTGATTTCAAATAAAATATAACTACTTTTTTAATTTGTATTCACAATTTTAGTTTAAAAGGTCTAATAATTAGATAAATATTCTGACGAGTGACAAAAACTAAAAAAAAATTAAATCACATAAAAATATGATCAAATTTAACTTTGAATAAAATAGAATCATTATGAATTATTTTCCAAAAACAATTTCTTTTTCAGAAGAACGAAAATGAGCTGAGAACTACAAATTATTTGACATATTAATAGATGAACATTCCTTTTATGAGGTAAATATAGAATTAAATAAAAATATTACAATCGATTATATCCTTATATATGTATAAAAATATTCAAGTAAAAATACGTAGAGTATCATACTCCAAATTCGAAATAAGCTTTAATTTAATTTAAACCTAGACAAGGCACAATCCTGACGGCACATAAAACAGACATAACGAAATCCCGACTAGACAAAAGACAGATAACCCAATATCCAGATAAGGTAAAATGAGAACAACTATTTATCTCGACAGCATCAAATAATTTACTTTCGTTTTTATTCAGAATTTATCATCAATTTATTGAAGAAATCAGTTAACTTAAATTTATTGGCGACATTATTCCCCGAGAGAAAAAGCAATTAGAAAAATAAATTTAATACTCATTTTCTATAATTTTTTAGAAAAATTAATTTGATACTACCTTCGTAATGGCAGTACGCACTGCTAAACATTCAGCTATGTGGTTGTTATGAAATAGATCAAAAAATTAAATATTATACAGTTTTAAAAATTTATTATCCCAAAAAGTATAATCAAGCAGAACCATTAAAACAATATCATCTTCCATATGTGGACGTCTGCGGAGAAAAATATTTTACAAATTTTTCTTGGAAATGGCAGCACACTTTTTAATTTTAGAAAGAAATCTAAATAAATTATTTTATGCTACAAGTTTAATCTTTGCCACAGAAATGTGGCCACACATTTTTTGATCGTTTTCTAATACATTTACATTATATCCCAACGTATTTTTGTGTCAATTTTTTTAAGTGAAAAATAATCGTGACACCAAAAAACATAGAACAATTATTAAGAAATCATGTGATTTTTGTTATTATTTTTATATGTTGTCTATATTTTTTGTCCGACTTTTTTCACCTTTTTTCTGATTTTGTCTTGTTTGGATTGTGTTGTTTCTGAATTGTGTCATATCTGTATTGCTTCGTTCGGTAATGTTTGGAATATATCTCACCTGGAGTTGGTCGTGTCTGGATTTCGCAACCTTGAGTGTCGTAATTTGGATTAGATTCGTTTAATTTTATATGCAAACTGACAGAAATTTGCCGGAAATATATTTAAAAAAAATCTTTGCAGCTATGGGCGGAGAAAAAATTGAGAAAATCACAAAGGTGGTGATAAAATTAAGTCGTAATTTGTCACTGGAAACATAGAAATGCACTCATGCACTCAGATTAGCTGTTATTTCTCGCCGAGGGACGACAGCATTTAGAAAAATTAATTTTCTATAACTTTGGATGCTGGTTTGGCTACACTTCAAACCCTACACGCACCGCTAGCCACTCGGTTACGACTGTGAAAGTAGGTTTAATAATATTAGGTCCCCTTTTTCTAAATAGATTGTGACTCCTCGTATTTTGCTATTACTATATCAAAGAGTGAGCAAATTCAATATGTACTTATAATGTGAATGTGAATGCCAGGTCATTCACAATATATGTACCATTTTAATTATATGTACGTTTTTTCTTGGTTGCCTGTCACACTTCGTTGCACAATCGTTCATAGGTGGCAAGTAAAATTTTTTAAGATATTAAAAATATTGCAGTTATGCAGTTAAGGCCTTTTTGCATTATTTTGCACATATACATATTCTACATATTATGCAAAGATAACTTCCTGCTTTTTTGGGGCAAAAGACAACCGCACGTGACATGAAATAAATTCAGTTTTTCTGAAGAAAATTTTAAAACAACAAAGAGAGACATAGCCATCATTGTTTTGCATATATATATTTACATACGTATGCTTATATGCATATTCATAACTACATATGTATGTAAATGTGCTCATATGAGCCACTGCAACAATCCACATGCAGATAGTGGCAAATTAGTTGCGCTTACTGCAAGTCTGTTGCCGCCCAAGTCACCAACGGCATTCTCTGTGATAAGGCCAGCAACAGCAGTAGCAGCAGTAGCAACTGTGACATTGTCGAGGTCGCAAGCCAAAAAAAATACTGTTATTTAAGATACTTACATATTGTACAAATATATACATACATATGCTACTGGCGATCATATATGAGTGTATAAGGTTGTTTTTTTCTAATTTGTTTTTTTTTTACATATCTCCTATATATATAAAACTCTCTTGTCAGAGCCTTTGTCTTCGAACTCATTCAAAACGTCTGAACCAATTTTAATGAATTTTCGTATATACAAGTATATTCGTTAGTTCTGCGAAAAGCCTTTTATCTATTTTTCATACCGGGAAATGGACCAGTAACTGACTTATTCGAAAAAATCGTATTTATGATTCGATTTATTTGAAGTTTGGAACATAGGTAGTCTTTTGCTTAGATTTTCAGGAGCACTATTTTTTCCGGAAAGTGTACCAGGCTGAAAATCGTATTTATAGTTTTTTTTGACTTGAAATTCTTTCTTCCAGGAAATCGACCGATATATTTGAAGAAGAAAATATACATATATTTATATATGGCTCGATTTGGTTAAATAATTGGATGATATGCTTAAATGAAATAACTTTGTTGCCCGGAATCGGGCCAGGGACCGAGAAAGGGACAAATTGTAAAAAATTAGTATGATTTGGATATAAGCATAGATTGTGAGTAGGTACGATGCGCAATGTTATTAACCTGCGGCTGTGGGTTACAATCTATTCTTATGCGTCCAGCTTTATTGTAAATATGTGTAGATCCCTAAGGTGCTTTTAGTTTAACGGGTCAAAAGTCCGCAGCCTGACACATAGACGGCTTTACTAGAATCAAATCCATATAGATTTCTAGTTAGCCCTAACCTTCAAAAGACGCGTGTATAAATTTGACAGCTGTCGGATCATTAGTTTGTGAATTATAGTGTTTTGTGTGAAGCAACTTTTGTTATTGTGAATAAATGGATAAAAAGGAATTTCGCGTGTTGCTAAAATATTGCCTTTTGAAGGGAAACAATAGAGTTGAAACAAAGACTTAGCTTGAAGACGAATTTTCGGACACTGCCCCAGGAAAATCAACCATCAAGTATTGGTACGCTAAGAAACATATGCGGTGAAATGAGCAACGAAGGCGGTGAACGCAGTGGACGCCCAAGTCAGGTTATTATCAACAACATAAAAAAAAAAACACACAAAATGATTTTGAACGACCGTAAATTAAAATTTAATAAAATAGCATGCACTTTAAACATATCAACTGAACGCGTACATCATTAAATAAAATTAAAACTTGTATCACTTTCATAAAGACAATTCAACAAAAATTTGTTTAAAGCTTTTTTTAACTTTTTTCAGTATGGCGTACCATTTTTAAAAAGCAGAAAATCGTCACTCAAAATTTTACCAGAATTTTAACATGCTTTAAAATTGAAATTAAAAAAATTTTGAAAGTAAATTTTTTTCGAGAATCTTTTTTTTTTTTGGATGCTACTATTATTACGTAGAATATACCCAGAATTTAGATCAATCGATTCACATGGCACTGAATAATAATAAAGGGGGATCTTAAACCTGTATATCGAAGCAACAATTCCTGAAATGATAAGCCCGATACCTTTCTGTGGCCGACTTATTATCCAGTAGCCTTAAGTTTTCTATTGAGATTGAGAATTTTAAGTATATTTCTAAAATACTTAAATGCATGATTTTTCTATACCACATATATGTGGTTTATTTATTTTAAATAAAAAAATTAGTTAGGAAATCATTCCAAAGATATATGAAAATCCCCATTCGTTTTGTTCGCTAGCATACATTTTGTTCATACGTATGTGTGTATATAAGGGTATCTGACTGCAAGGATGCTGTTTTTTGTGTGTCAATTTGTGGTAGAGTACTTGCAAACTTTTTAGTATAATTTAAGTAAAGAAAAAAGAAAACAAAATATATTTACACATGTAAATACATTCGATTCCCAAAAAAAAAAAAAAAAAAACCAAATTTAAAGATCTAATGGGAAAATACACAAACATGCAAGCAAAGTAGAGAATACTTAAAATACCAACTTAAAAAAAATCAAAATGGAATAATATAATATATAAAACCACATTGTATTATAAGCATATACACAAACTCGTTCGCTTACTTATATTGATACGAATTCAAGCAAAACACACTTAGTCTCATACTTACATATGTACATGCTTTTCTTGTCATTAAGCAGAAAAAATTACAGAAATAATAGATTAAGCTAAAAAATCATACAAACAATAAAATAAAATAAAAGCTAATAAAAGCTCTTTGCAGCTACTTGATAGTAATAATGTATTAAACCCAAAATACTCTTAAATTTGTTTTTATAAGAAAAAATTGTAAATTAAAAAATATCTTATGGCTTTCGTTGGTTTCGGACTGAAAGAACATAATAATTACAGAAAAGGAAAAACAAAGTATTACTTCATTTCGGGAATCGAGTCAAACATTCGGAATTTTTTAAAATTAAAAAAATTCCAATTTGATGAAAAAAAGACATCTGAGGAAGTGTATTTAAAAAATATTTAATAAATCCTCATGAAAATTGAAAAAAAAAAAATCAATTTATCTCTTTACGGAATCGTTTCACATCTTTTCTTCCGATGAGACAGAAGGAGTGTACTACTTAAATTCAACAAAAAGCTAATTATTTATCACGTACTAATCTAAGAAGAATATATCTGCATATTCGATACATTTTTGGTGCACAGAAACCATCCATCATTCTTTATTAAGTGGAACTGAAATTCTGAAAACTGAGTTGTTTCACTTATACGAAAAAGTGGCATATTCAAGCGGATATTTCAACCAGTTTTATAACGTACTCATCACATATTAAAGTAAAGTATTTGATACCCTAATTCCATAATATAAAAGCTGGGAAATTTTTTGGACGAGTTATTTAATTTTAATACGTTAATTATTCGACGTTTTCGATAAGATATTCCAATTCAACAGGTTCACTATATGGGATGTAGGAGTAATTATTTTTTAAATCCATCCATCAAAGTATGTGGACGAATTTGGTAAAATGGTGTATGGAAATACATTTCGTCTATTCCGCATGCTTACAATATTTTTCAAGACTATTTCCTTTCACTTAAACTTTACTTATATTTTCATATTATTTTTCGTTTACCAATAAGCCAAATTTTTTTTGAAAACTGAAGCCAATTAATGTCAACCTGCAATTCTCTAATGGTACAAGAATAGTTAAAATATTTCAGACAACATGAAGTTGTTGGACTGCGTTATAGATGTTGAAATTTGGTTTGTTGCGTTGTTGTTGAACGTTTTTCGCACAGAACCATTATTTTCGAAATAAAATTGCACTATTTGCAAGCATTGTTCAGGCGTGAGTCTATTCATGATGAATTGCCAATCCAAACTGGGAATAAATCACTTGACAGCTGTTAAATCGGTCGCCATCTTGAAAAGTAACGCCAACTTAAAGTTCTATACCTCTATAAAAAACACCCTATATAAGCACGGCCGCCAGGACAGGCGGGCAATTTAAGTGCCAAGTACCTCAGTTCTTGAGATACTGAACCGAATCGAACGACTCTATTATATGGTTGACATTTTTGTTAATGAATTTTAATTAATTCTAATAGTTTCAAAAACATTTCGAGATCACAGTAGGTGTGATATATGTCTCGAGATCACGAATAATTTGTACAAGTCTTGAAAAGGGGGAATTTCGTCATGTTATGTTCCCCGTCAATTTCACGGATTCTACTAGGCTATTTAAATTTTAAAAACAAAAGAAAACACATAAGCTTGGTTTTATACTTTAACAGCTCCCAATGCAAATATCTATACATAAACACATGCGTACAAAAATAATATTGTTTGACTTGACACATACATATGTATTCATATGTGTACAAATTTATAGAATTTAAAGCAGCTCACACATGAAGTACGTATGGTGTCTTGTGGGAATTTGTAGAGTATGTGGGCGTTGCAAAGTTGTTGTTGTTGTTGGCACTTTGGCTTGTGGTTGTGGTTGTGAAAATAATTTACTTTACTCCACTTTACTTCACTAAAAGCGCGTGCCACAACATACCGCCACGATGCAACCAGCAACACAAGTAGCACAAATTGACATGCTTTGTATCTACGTGTAGTTAAGAGTACGTAGAGTCCCTAGAATTTGTGAAAGTATTTCTTGTCACTTAGCGGGATACATCCATATTAGGTTGGTTGAAACAAAAATTAGCTCTTCAGAATCGCTGAATTTATAAAAATTGTATGTATCCTCCTGAGAATTAGAAGTTAAAATTTTGCCACATTTTTTAATATCTTATTTTTGCTCCACCCTAATCAATAGGTATAAAGGTAAGTACAAGTATTTAATTATTTCAACTCTATGCATAGTATTATAGTTTTTTTCTTGTTCATGTTGCTGTTGTTGTTGTTGCTTATGTTTTCTGTATTTCTTTAGCTGATGCTGTTGTTGTCTCTTTAGCATTGTTTTGCTGTTGCTATTGTTTACTCCATTTATGCAAGTTGATGTTGCAGTTGTTGTTGTTGTTTTTATTGTATTTACTGTTTCAGTTTACAATGAATTGCTGCTAATGCGGCAACATTTTGCGGTATTCTGTATCTAATCTTTTCATTTTCATTTTTATTTTTGCTTTCCTTTTGAAAACGCAAGCTTTTTCGCACTTCCGTATCCTCTCGGTTGCATATACACAAACGCTTATACAAATTTACAGTACCATTACAATGTTCATGTTCCTATGTAGCTACAAAGTTTTGGATACAATATTTGCTGGAATTAGTAACAATTTGTGTTGAATTCGCCAACAATAATGAAATTACGTTTTTCTTGTTTTGTCTTGTTTTGGCTAACAAAGTCAAAATAAAAACAGAAAACTGGCAAAAATTTTTCACAACGCTTACAAGCATATCTGTATACATATACATTGCTTTCATCTGTTGTTACTTTTTTATATATACCCTTGTGTGTGTGCGGTGTTGGTTTAGAGTGCTCATTTCCGGGTAACCATATTCCACGTACATGTGCCTGGAGAACAATGGCGCCTCGCAATCGTACATTCCCACAAGAAGTTTGTTAAAAATTCGTGTAAACATAATATATGAATTTTTTTATATTTCTTTAAAATTCTTTAAGTATGGTAATTTTTTTTTTTAATTAAAGACATTTTTTAATTTGTTCATCTGTCATCAAAATTAGGAATTTTCATAATCAGAAAGAAAGCAGAAATATTATAATGTGAATATACTCGCTATGAGTGTTAATTAATAATTTAAAAAAGAAATAAAACGGGGATGAAGAAATAAAAAGAAATATTTTTCCCGCATAAAAATTCTTCTAAGTATTTATATTTTCAATAAAAGTGATTGCAATTTACATAAATGGTGTTAAACATTAAAATTCTTCTTAACTTTTAATACCTTTTTCCTTTTAATTAATTTTTAAATAGTGTATAATTAATTAAGAATCATCCGATTTTCTTATAAGAAAATTAAAAAAGTCGTTATTAAATATTAATTTGACTTTCTCACACTTTATATTATTTTCTTTTTTTTCTTTATTAGTTTTAAGGAAAACTAAATTAAATAAGAAACAAGAAAGAAGTGCTGTTTTCGGCCATGATGATATTTTTATATCCCTTCATGAACTTATCTTTACTGCGAAATTCAGAATTCGATTTATTCGATATACGTGTGTATAACAATACGAAATTTCAAACTTGATTGCTTTTGCTATATGTTTGTAATTGGACGATGGTCCTTTACGTAGACGGCGACAGTGACATGGTTCAGCGAATAAAGAAACAGCGGCTACGTTGGCTAGGTCATGTCATGCCGGTCGAATGAATGAAAGCACTACAGCCTAGAAAATATTCGATGCAGCCCACTGGCCTCCAATCCGTTGGAAGGATCAGGTAGAGAGCGACCTGATTTCTCTAGGTATTTCCAATTGACAGCAAATAGCGAAGAGATGCGGTGTATACGCCAAAGAAGAATATGCTTTTATGATAGATTTTTTACCAAACACATCATTTCTGAACAAATCGGTTATATGTGGGCTATAGTCTTCCGACTTCCTTAATTTTCAGTACCAATGTTTATTTCTTAATTGAAGTTTTTATGGCCTAAAATGACATATTTGATAAAATGAGTAGTATGGGAGCTATATGTTACATTGTGTTATATTGGTCCTCCAATTTTCGATTTTCTAACCCCCTGTTGTTGTTGTTGTTGTTGTTGTAGATGCTCATTAACCACGCCTAGGGTCAGGTGGGTCCAGTTTTAGTCATCGAGGTCACCTAACGAGAGGCCCAGGAGACGGGTTAGGACCCGAGGGAGATGGGGTGTTAGATGAATCGGGGCGTCGTCCACTCCCTGTGAATCTTAAGGACTGAACAGGTCTTAAGATGACTCTAACACAGGTTGCAGCTAATAGAGATGGAAGAATGGTAGAGTCGTTTTAGCACACGCAGAAGAAATAATCAGTCGAACAAGGGTTAGTTTCTACACCAGCCCTCATAAGAAGGATTTGGAGCAATCCTGCTGTAGGGTGTTGCTGCGTTGATGTTCTAAGACTAGGGTTACCTGAGGACATAAACGGGGTTACGTTGACTTAAGGGTGACAAACCTTGGCCGGATAAAATCCGTAGAACCGGCTGTCATGAGTTTCTTCTAACCACCCCTCCGAACGGTCGAGGGATATTTATGAGGAGCTTTTATTTCAATTCAGAATTTCACTCAGAGGGCTTCAAATTCCGAAGGGAAAATGCATTTGGAAAAATTAATTAAAATCCTTGAACCCTGGGATTTAGAATGGTAGTATGGCAGAATGGTACAAAAATGATTCATATCTTTTGCATCATGATTTGGGCCCGAAGTACGTAAGTACCAGAATGCGAAGAGATATATTCGCCAAAAATTATACCGATCGGAGCAGGACGACGAGCTAATTCGATTATATATATATAATATACTTTCAGAAGGAGAAATATCAGCCAAACAGCATTCCAATTTCAGAGCAATTTTAGTAGCAAACTTATGCCAAGCAAATCTATTTGTTACTGCCTGATAATTTTCTTCGAATTTATATTAATGAGATAAAAATATATTCTCTTAAATCTATTGCCCTATTATTATTCTCAGCTCAAATAAGTTTAGTTGTCAACATTACAACTCAACTTAACTATTTCTGTGTATTATGGTTCATACCCAATTCCAGTTGTATTGGTTAAACTATTAAGATAACTGACATCAGGATAGTCACCCGAGAGTTAAAATTTTTGTGTAAATATTAGGAGTACTTTTATTTGAAAGGAATACATCCGGTGAAATATATTTTTCGTAAGATAGAGGGGCGAAAATGTGTAGCATAAGCGTATTAGAGGGCACCTAAGAGACAAAACTAATCCAATAGAACTACCATGTTTCGCGACAAGAACGCAACTGCTAACAAGTAGTTGTCTAAATTTAACAACTAATACACAGTTTTTAGTTTGTACCATAATATGGGAAAACTTAACGAACTCAACTAAAAACTAGTTTATCGATAGTTGAGTTGTAAGCCATAATTCATATATCAAATTACATTCAAATACAAATTTTCCTTCCACCTTGTATAAATTATTTCTTAGACTCATTTATGATACATTAAAACTTTTTTCATAGAAAAATAAATATTTTGAAAATCTTAAAGAAATTATTCCGCACTATAAACACTATTACATCCACATGAATATTTGTATTTCAAAGAAATTAAGCAAATGAATGTCAAAGGTCCTGAAAATGAACTTCTAAATCCAAAACCAACTCAAATATTCGACCAAATTCCATACCAATCAATAAAGTACAAGATTACAGCACATTTCATTGCATAATAACAAGCCTCAGTCATCGACTGATTTTCGCTGAGTACGGTTGTGTTGACAGTGTTCTGAGTGACTTTTTTCGTGATCTTCTTTTGTTTCCACTTCTTTCTATTTCATCACAGAGTGAACTAAATAATTCTCTTTCCTACCTTTAGTAATTAATACATACTTAGGTGACATAAAAACTAGAAAAACAATGCCCCCCGGGCGCACCCCTTTTGGGGATAACAGGTTTACCCTGCTATCTTCAAGCCCAAAAACAAAAAGAAAAAAACTCATCACAATTTAATTGAAGACTTTCCTACTTTACGCATAGTTAAAAAAGATCATCCAAAATACTTGGTGGTAAGTGCTGTGAACGCCAATAAACCCTTGAATAAGTTTTCATGTTTTGCTGTGCATAAAGCACTAAAAAATATAAGCTCTGAAATTATTAATATATCTGAACTGAGAGACGGCAATTTGTTGTTATTTGTGAAGAACGCTCAAGCTGCTGAAAAGTTCATAGCAACAAAAACCTTATTTGGAATTTGCGAAATAAAATGTGACTACCATAAAAACCTTAATAACGTAAAGGGAACAGTTTACGCACCATGTCTAAACGAAGTACCAGATAAAGAAATCATAGAGAATTTGAAAGAACAGGGTGTTGTGTCAATTTTCAAATTTCCTAAATATATAAACAATACACCAACTCCAAGTGGAGTCGTTCTTCTTACGTTTGACATGTATCACCTACCCGGAAAAATTGAAATCTCATGGTACACCACTAAAGTAAGACCGTATTACGAGAACCCAATGAGATGTAAATCTTGCCAACGCCTTGGTCATACAACTAAACGATGCAATACAAATGCCCCTGTTTGTGACGAATGTGCACTTCCACCCCACTCACCCTCGCCTTGTACACGATCATTTTGCGCTAATTGCTCAGGTAGTCATCCCGCTTCCAGCAAGTCATGTCCTATGTATATACAAATGAAGGAAATAATTACAATAAAAACCGACAACAAATGCACCATGCGCGAAGCAATGAAAATATACAAAACGCAAATTCCTCCCACTCTTAAAGAAACTTCTACTAGTACCTCTTATGCTAACATAACAAAACACAATACCTACAACAATCAAGAAAACAACAATCTCAATAACGCCAACTCGGAACAAACAAGTTCGAGTAGCAACAACAGTATCAATATATCAAACGAATATACAAACAAAAGCAAATCAAAAGAAAAAGAAGAAAACAATACCACAGTATCTGTCCTTAACACAGCAACCTCAGCATCAGTCGACGACTCTTCTACGCAATCAATGTTGTCCGCACTAATCTCTCACCTTACTTCCCCAGCATTAGACCCCTCTCTCTTAGAAGCTCCTTTAACGGAGTCCCCAATGTTAGAGTAATTTATGCAAATTTTGCAATGGAATATGAACGGTATATTTAATAATTACCCAGATTTAAATATACTAATAAACGAATATTTTCCTGATGTCGTAGCAATAAAAGAAACTCATCTCCCCTTTAACAATAATTTTCATGCCCATAACAAATATCACAGCTACTTTCATATCAATAGTCAAAATACCACCGCTAAACAAAATTTTATTAAAAAATCAATACCACACAAACGTATTCAAATCAACTCAAACATCTCATGTTTAGCACTTGAAATAGAAATCGCTTTTAAAGTTACAATTCTCAATTGTTACATCCCTCCTCATCAAAATTTTTGCGTTGGAGATATTACAAATATCTTGAACAACATCGATACCCCTATTCCAGTAGTAGGGGGCTTTAATGCATGGATCCCTTTATGGGGGTCCACAGATACCAACAGGCGAGGTGAAATAATAGAGGACGTCATATTATCCCATGATCTAATTGTACTTAACGACGGTGCGCCTACGCATTTCTCGACCCATGGAACATTCACTCATCCCGATATTGTCCTAGCTTCGACCACACTAGCCCCTAAGCTTTCCTACTATACCATCGATGATTTCATATTCACAATAGTGACCACTTTCCCATCATAACTTCCCTTGCAATTCCCAAACCATACAACGTCAAACCCAGATCAAAGTTTCTTACACATAAAGCAGATTGGTCTACCTTTTCATCCCTCTGCTTATCCTTGTCTAATAAAAAATCACCCCTTAAAAACATAAATGCAGAAACTTCAGCGATAAAATCAATCATTCTCTCTGCCGCTCATCTTTCTATTCCCCAGACGATCACCAAAAAATTCTCAGAAAAACTGCCCTATTTGTCCAATACCTTAAACATTTTAAGAAATAATAAAAGGAGCTTATGGACAAAATTTAAACAAAATAGAACCTATACTAACCTAATTAATTATAAAAGCCAACGCTAAATTTAGAAAGGAGTTAAAATCAGCTAAACGTCAATCATTAGAAAAAAATTACTGCGAATATTAACCCCTCCTCGAGCCCCAAAAACATATGGTCAGATTTAAAATACCTGACAGGCGGTACCCAACGAATTGGCATACATCATATCCAGACGGAACAAGGACCGATTTACTCCCCAAATGATATTTGTGAAAAATTTGGTCAAACATGGTCATCCCTTTCAAATGATAGCAACTTCCATAACAGGTTCAAACTAAAAAAAGGAAATATTTTAAATGAGAACTATAGCAATACATCCATCCCCAAAAGCCCTTATAATTAACTCCCATATAACTGCAATAGAATTTGATATTACAATTTCAACGCTTTCAGGTACAACACCTGGACCGGACAGAATATCTTACCCCATACTAAAACAAATCCCACTTGTACTTAAAAATAGACTCGTTAAACTCTACAACGACATCTTTAGTTCCGGTAATTATCCCCAACAATGGAAGACTACCACAGTTATCCCATCCTTAAGCCTAACAAAAACCCTCAATTTATAAAGAATTATAGATCGATCTCCCTACTCCCGTGTATGTCCAAAGTTTTAGAAAAAATTATATCCCTTCGAATCATGTGGTACGCAAAATCGAGTGGCTTCACTAACCCCCACCAATTTGGTTTCCAAAAAGGTTTTGGAGTAATGGATCCTCTATTATATTTTGAGCACTTTGCTTCTACAGCGATTACAGCTCGTAATCACACCTCCGTACTAAGCTTAGACTTTGAAAAGGCCTTCGATAAAATTGGGGTGCATGTAGTACTAGAAGAGCTAAAACGTTGGAAAGTTGGTGCAAAAATTTACAACGTTGTAAAATCATTTCTGAGTCATCGCCAATTTTTTATTTCTAACAATAAACATCACTCACAAATATATCACCTATACAATGGTATACCCCAAGGCTCACCCCTATCGGCGACTCTTTTTATAATAGCTTTCAACAAAATAAGCACTTTAATCCCTACTAGTCCGACCATTCAATACTTCTCTTATGCCGATGATGTAGTTATCTTCACCAAAAATAAGAACTTACATAAAGTGAAAGAAATATTTTAAAAAATTTTAAATGATATTAGTAAATGGTCTGAGGAATCTGGGGCAAATATCTCAACAAGCAAATGCTCCACCTTCCACATTTGCAGAAAACACCGGTGCTCCTTCCCATACCTTTCCTTTCGTAACCTTCAAATACCTCACACTAATTCCTTAAAAATATTGGGTATAATATTTGATAAAACCATGTCATTTAAGGAACATTGTAAATACGTTAGATTAAGCTTATCTACTAGACTGAACATTATAAAATTTCTATCTACTAAGTATTCTTTATGTCATACAAATACACTTGTAAATATTACAAAGGCGTTATTACTATCAAAGATAAATTACGGTCTTTCAATATATGGTCATTGTGCTAAAGCTAGAAGGTCCATTCGAGCCTTTCCAACTTCACCAATCAAACCAATCTTAACAGAGCCGGGTTACCTACTATAGACCAAAGGACTGCCAAGATAACGATGGGTCTCATTCCAAAGTTGCTAAATATCCGGAACAAACTGTTGTTCGCACAAGTGAAAAACGCTCTTAATAATTTAAAAAACATAAATCATCCTAAATCATCTACTATAATACGCGCCTTAGCCATAGCGAAAGAACTACAAATCATTGCTATCCCATCATTGGTTGAAACAGCGATATTCCCCTTCGTCTCTAAACTTAAGCCATCTTATATCAATACCTTACAACATCACCTTAAGAGTACTACCAGTAATAGTGAATATATCCAACTATATAATGAAACCTTGGGAGGTGCTCTATACAGACGGATCTAAATCAGACACCGGTACTGCATTTGCTGTGACAAACATACTGGGTGCTACCATTGCTGTATATTCTCTTCCATCATACTGCTCTGCATTTACAGCCGAGGCAGCTGCCTTACTAGAAGCAGTACTTTTTTCATCGAAACGCGGTAGAAAAACTGTTATTTGCTCTGACAGCAAATCTGTTATCGAAGCTGTCTTCAACCAAACGAACGACACCCCCATCATAATAAAGATACGCAACGTTCTGTTCCATAACACAAGTGAAATAAAATTAATGTGGGTGCCTGCGCACATAGGAATCCAAGGCAATGAAATCGCTGATAGAAGAGCTAAACAAGCTTGTGGTGAACCATTGTACACATCTGAGCATTTCGCCGATAAAGATATAAAAAATTTAGTTAACCAAGTTCTTGATGAAAAAATCTTAAATCAGTGGAGTAACTACAACCATCACTATAATAATAGAATATATAATAGAATATAATAACATTTATACGTCTCCGGATTGGACACACACTTACAACACACGCACATGTATTGAAAGGCCTACCTAAACCAAATTGCGCGCGTTGTGGTTCTACAGTTTTCAATGTTATGCATATCCTTGACAATTGCTCAGACCTACAAGAAATAAGAAATGCAGTATTCAACAACTCCAAGCCGTCAGATCATCTTAAACTCCCAAACGACCGTAACATTAAACTAATTGCAAAATTTGTAACTCTTTCCAAAATAAACATATCATTATATACCAATTATCAAATATAATTTACTATCTATAACAAACACTCTATACGTACCCAATAAGAAATGAATAAATTGTAATTAGTAAACTTTAAACAGTACTTGTCACCTCTACTATAATTCTCTTATACTGTAGATATTAGTTTAAATATAAGCCGAAGGCCCTGGCAGCCAGTGCTTTAGTACGTAAGTGGAATAATTATTAATAATTGTTTCTCTTTTAAATAAATAAAAAAATAAAAAATAACAAGCCTACATATGTATGTATGCATTGGCTTCATCACACAATGGAATAACCTAATAGGGGTATTCGCCTTGTCTAGGAAATGCATGCTATGCAAATATTTCCTATGGAATTATGCTAGAGATCGAGAGCACCCCGTTGCAGAATTTTGACATATTCAAGTGAAACAATAACAACCACACAGGCACAGGGTTACTTTTCCTTCACAGGGTTGCATTTTCCTTCTTGCTAGCTGTGGGAAATAAATACACATAGGATTTGGTATAGGATATATTTCCTATTGTACCATATGTTTCTTGCATGTGTTTTGTTGTTATGCTATTGCACGGATAGGAAATTTTTCCGTAGCATGCATTTCCTAGACAAAGAGAATACCCCTAATGATTGTATGATGACAAGCAATTTAAATTTTTGATTATACAAATTATTTGCTGATACATACAAATATCTGTTTGTTTGCTTGTTTATTCAATATATTCAGCGTAAACAGAAATAAGCATGTGTATATTCAAATGTATGCAGAACTAAACAGTTGTGAGAATGAAGAATTTATTTCCAAACGTTTTTAATTCCCCACCAACAGTCAGATAACCAAATATTGTCATTAAGTTAGCTGTAAGCTGCAACATATTTCGTTGTGTTAAATAGTTGTGCAAGTATGCGCTGACATTGTCAATCGAATGTGTGAAATAATTTGTTAAAGGATATTTTCCTTTGCATTGTAAAACTCACTTTTGTATATACCAGTATATATGTATTTTCATTCACGAAAAGTAAACAGGAAATTAAGCAGAATAACATACGAACAATTTTAGAAATTGCGAAAATACAATAGGGGTATTCTCTTTGTCTAGGAAATGCATGCTACGGTGCAGGGATAGCAAACTTTTCCTATCCGTGCAATGGCACAACAACAAAACACATGCAAAAACATATGGTACGATAGGAAAAATATCCTATACCAAATCCTATGTATATTTATTTCCCACAGCTAGTAAGGAGGAAAATGCAGCCCTGTGAAGGAAAAGAAACCCTGTGCCTGTGTGGTTGTTATTGTTTCACTTGTATATTTCAAAATTCTGCAACGGGGGTGCTCTCGATCTCTAGCACAATTCCATAGGAAATATTTGCATAGCATGCATTTCCTAGACAAGGCGAATACCCCTAATAATTTTCCATTGCGCCTAGAAGCAGACAATGCATTATGCGAGATATAAATATATCTAGGACAGGGATGAGCAACCAGCGGCCCGAATACATATTTTATGCGACCTACCGAGGCTCTTGAAATGCGGATGGTTTGCGGCATAAAAATTAACATATATCTACAAAACAAATATGACGGATTACGAAATAAAATAACATATGACTGCAAAGTATCCAGGTTCAAGGCTACATAACGGTTTTACATAAAACTACTTAAAATCGTTTCTTCTAGTCTAATATTATTCTTCTTCTTCCCCTCGCTGTGCACCGCCAGTTGGAAATACTATGTGACACCAGGTCGCTCTCCACCTGATACTTCCAACGGAGTTTCCACCATCGGGTACTCCAAAAAATATTTTCAAAGCTGGAGCACTTTCATCCATAGCCGCTGTCTTTTGCGAACGCGCAAATGACCATAAATCTTCTCGAAAACTTCCAAAGCCGATTCATCGCATGTCGACATCTTCCAGTCAAGAGAGGACCTCACTTTTCAATTGCCTACTTAGTCCAAAGCACCACCTGTTGACAAGAATGATTCTGCGTTGGATATCAAGGCGCACATTGTTGGCATTGTTAACGCTGGTTCCTAGATAGACGAAATTATCTACGACTTCGAAGTTGTGACTGTCAACAGTGACGTGGAAGCCAAGTCGCGAATGTGATGACAAAAGATATTTAGTCCTCGTTTACCACAAGACCCGTTCGCTTCGCTTCTTTCTCTAACCTGGATAAAGCAAAACTTGCAGTGCGGTTTTTATGGCCAATGATATCAATATCATCGGCATACGCCAATAATTGTACACTCTTATAGAAGATTGTACCTGGTTTATTTAGCTCTGCAGCTTGTATTATTTTCTCCTGTATCGAATTGAACAAATCACCCGATGACGAGTCACCCTCTCAAAGACCGCGTTTGGTATAGAACGGCTCGGAGAAGTCCCTCTCAATTCTGACTGCGCTTGTGGTGTTACCCAGGATCAGTTTAAAAATCCGTATGAGTTTTGTAGGGATATCAAATTCAGACATAGCGGCGAAGAGACAGTTCCTTATCGGGCTGTCGAAGGCAACTTTAAAATTGACGAAAAGATGGTGTGTATCGCTTATTTTCTCTTTGAGCGCATGGTGAATATCTGGTTAATGGTGGATTTTCCAGGTCTAAAGCCACGCTGTTAAGGTCCGATCAGTTTGTTGACGGTGGACTTTAATCTTCCACACAATACGTTAGATAGGACTTTATATATGCGAAATTTCGAGCATTACATTGGCCGGCCAGATTCTCAAGTTCTTCATACTTACGCCTTTCGATGTCTTTCTTCTTTCTTTTGCAAATGCGTCTCGCTTCCCTTTTCAGGTCTCGGTATCTCATACAAGGCATTTGTCGATTTTTCATTGGACTCTAATTTTTTTATGTGGTGGGTCCCAAACCTTATATACTACCGCAGGCAATTCACCTTCTCATTTAACTCCCCTCCAAACAGGTGTTTGGAGATGTCATGAGCTGCTTGAACCATATATATAGGCTATAGAGGTATAGAACTTTAAGTTGCAATAAAACAACGATGGATTATTCGATTGACATGAATTTTATTTATCCGAAAGGTAATCTTGTGGCATTACATTTTAAATATGATTTCTGGCATATGACCGCCACGGCTGGCGCGGATGTAGTCCAATCTGGAGGTCCAATTTTCGATGACTTTTTCCAACATTTGTTGCCGTATATCGGCAATAACCATAAAGCGCACCAAACAGTCAGTTTTTCTGGATGTAACGGTGTTTCAACATACACTTGAGGATTACCTTCACTCCCAGTCGTTGACTAAACTCCACTCCGCATAGTCGTGTTTACCTTCGCTGTAATAATAATTTTGCTCTCGCAAGTGTATGTATTTCCACGTGCTTTACACAGTTACATAATATTCCATATTATCATTTAAATTTCTTATTTCAGTGAATATCAATACAAAACTCGTGATTTGAGTGTTCTTTATGAAAAAGAAAAACCCATCCCCTCCGGGGAATAGGTTAAGCATACTATCAGAAATTATGCTAATACCCCCCAAATCAAAACGAAGAAAAGAAACAAATGCGACAAATGAGTTTTTTCCTTCATTTCCAACCATTTCCAAAAACAATATTCAAAAAGATCCGAAGTTCATTGTAATCAAATCCGCTGACGAAAACAACTGCTTATCTAAATACAGCGTGTTTGCAAAAAAGAAGGCCATTGATGGTATTAGTACAGAATACAACTCAGTTAGCTTTCTACGCGATGGCAGTTTACTGCTTCTTACTAAATCCGAAAAGGTAGCAGACAAATTCATAAAAAACAAAAATTTCGGTGGCTTGTGCCCAGTCTCCATAACCTTGCACGAATCCCTAAACAGATGCAAAGGCACGATATTTGACAAAAACTTAGCCGACACTGATAATAAAGAGATTATTGAAGGCCTGAAATCACAGGGTGTAGTTGATGTTTATAAGTTTTCCAAAACCATAAATGATAAAAATATTCCAACACTTCGAATGGTCTTAACATTTAACTCATACAAAGTTCCCACCACCATTGATATAGCATGGTACTCAATAAAAGTCGAAGAATATTTCCCAACGCCAATGCGCTGCCGGCAATGTCAACTTCTCGGTCATACCATCAAAAAATGCTCCAACAATACAACTTGCGAGAATTGTAATCTCCCGACATGCACCAGAAACTTGCCAGCGTATAATGTGTGCCAATTGTTTTGGACCTCACCCCTATTCCTAAATACATACGAAGAATTTCCTAAATACCTACAACAAAAAGAAATTCTGAAAATAAAAACTCAAAATAAGTGTAACTTTAATGAAGCCAGACGTATATACAAAATCCAGCACCCCCTAATACTCAGCGACAAGCAGTCATACAAATCCATAGTGAATTCGGAAAGGAACACATCAACTCATTCAAATTCAAACTCCACAACTGCAAACGATATCCATACAAACAACACACCCGTCCCTAAATCTCACTCACTAACTATATCTTCTTCCAATACACAATCCCAACCTATTACCAACTCTATGGTTATCACTTCAGCATCATGTAATACAAATAACAATAACAAAACTACATCACAAAATTCTCCGCTCAATCCAACCGCAGCCATCAACTACAATCTTGAATTCCGAAAATTACACTCTAACTCGAAACAGCAAATAAATTATAATCCCTCCTTAAACGATCCCAATTCTTATAATCTCTCTCTACATAATTCCCAACATAATGAAATAACTTCTCAATACAATCAAGCCACTACTATGCATGCAGCGTCCACAACACGTGACACAACAAACTCTCACTCTCTTTCGATCCAAAATTCGAACTTCCAGCACTTACCTAACATCGCTAACATAAGTTCTCTTTCTAACGCCACTCACCAAGAACAAAGCTCAACAGAAAATATTCAATCCACTACATATGTTCCCGTATCTCTCTCATTGTATAAAAATTCTCATCAAAGTTCTGCTACTCAATATCCAACAACTGATCAAGACGATCACCTAATTCCTACATCACCAACAACCCAACAAAAAACAACCGATTATAAGACATTATTCGCACATCTCGATTCATCAACACAACAACGTATGCAAACAGACGACTTAGAAACTACTTTACCGCCAATGCAAACCGACGATGCAGATCAAGACGATTTAGAACCCACACTATAAGCAGTTTCCATATAAAACTGTTTTAATAGTGACTAACTATTAGTATGTATGATAATGATCCTTAATGTTCTACAATGGAATATGAAAGGTTATCATAACAATTACTCAGAATTAGAAATACTAATAAAAGATCGCAAACCACATGTAATATGCCTCCAAGAAACACACCTCAAACACAACTTCTCACCACATATACCTAAGCAATATACTGGCTACTTCCATAACTTTGTACATACAAATCACGCTAAATAAGGCTGTGGTTTACTAATTCATAAATCTATTCCTCATAAAAATTTAAATTTTAACTCTAATCTCTCAACTATTGGAATAGAAGTCAATTTAAATTATTCAATCACAATAGTTTCAATATATATTCCCCCAAACCAGAACTTTTCAGTTTCAGATTGATCACAGATAACTTTTAACATAAACACACCCATAGTCCTCGGCGGTGAATTTAATGGTTGGAGCCCTCTCTGGGGTTCCCCGAAACCTAACCGTAGAGGCTCAATACTAGAAGACTTCATAATTAGTTCAAACCTATCTGTATTAAATAACAATAGCCCAACACATTTTTCTACACACAATACCCTGACACATGTTGATGTTACTATCTGCTCTCCACAACTGCTCACACTTACCTCTTGGTACAATTTAGAAGATCTACACAATAGTGACCACTATCCTATAATATGCACAATTAAATTCTCAACCGAATGCACATTCCCAATCTCCAAGATCTCTAAATTCAACCTTTCGAAGGCAAACTGGGAAAAATATCAAGCTTACTTCTTTTCAAAAGAGATTCCTGATTCAGAGCATTTTAACATAAACAAAGAAGCGGCTACACTCCAAAAAATCATAAGAGCCGCAAACTTATCCATACCGAAAACTACATACTCTAAGCCTTCAAGGAACGTACCTTGGTGGACTCCAAAGTTAAACTGTGTCCGCAATGAAAAAATCACCGCATGGAAAGTATATAAAGTTACGAAAACTATTGAATCCCTAATAACATTTAAGAAGAAAAATTCTCTATTCAATAAAGAAAAGAAATTAGCGAAACGCAAAAGCTTTGAAGAATTTACAAAGAGGTTAAATCCAAAATCATCTACTACTACAGTGTGGAGGGATATAAAAACCCTCACTGGAACATACGCACCAACTCTTATCCCTTCTATAACGATAAATAACTCAGTTATTGCAAAGAACATCGATATAACGACAGAGTTTTCCCAATATTTCTCCAATGCGTCAAAAATTTCAAATTTCCCTACCCCATTCAGAGAACTATCTTCTAATATACCAAACATGCACCCGGCTGAGCATACATATATATTAGCTTTACGCATTGACAACGCTATAAATTACAAAGAACTTGAGTCTGCCCTAAAAACTGTAAATCGTACCACACCCGGCTTCGATAAAATAAGCTATGAAATGCTAAGGAAAGTTCCAACACACATTAAACAGAGAATATTGAATCTTTATAATGCAATATTCGACACAGGCATAATCCCACAAAATTTTAAGACAGCCACTGTCATCCCTATAGCTAAACCTCAAAAAGACCCCAACTGCATTGAAAACTATCGCCCGATTTCACTTATACCATGTATGAGTAAAATCATGGAGAAAATTATATCCGCAAGACTGATATGGTTTTTAAAAACCAACAAACTTCTATCCTCTTTCCAAGTAGGTTTCAAATCCGGAACCAGTACCCTAGATGCGCTAATTTTCCTCGACCACCACATATGCAAAAACTTAGCAACAAAAAACCACATTTCAATTCTTTCCATAGACTTCGCCAAGGCCTTCGATAAAGTTGGCCGTCACGTCGTCTTAAAAAAGCTTCAGTAGTGGCGAGTCGGCGAAAAAATATTTAATTACATTAAGAGCTATCTTACCAACAGAAAAATTCGTTGCAAAGTCAACAATACCTTTTCTACCACACTTCCCATTTACAACGGAATCTCCCAAGGTTCTCCACTCTCAGTTACTTTATTCCTGATAGCATTTGACGACATCAGCAGGCTTATGATCAAACAAAATAATATAAAGCACTGCCTATACGCTGACGTCCTGTCTTATTGGCAACAGTAAAAAAAAAGAAGATATTGAAGTATCCTTCAATAATGCACTTAGCGCCATAAACATTTGGTCACAACATTCAGGTGCTTGTATTTCGATACAGAAATGCAAGCATTTGCATGTTTGTAGAAAACATAAATGTAATGAGATTCATATAAAAAGCAATAACGACATTATCACTAACGTTAACAGTCTAAAAATCTTAGGTTTAATTTTCGATTGTAAGCATACCTTTAAGTATCACTGTAATAACTTAAGAAACGAACCGGCTACCAGGCTAAACATTATCAAATACTTATCTTCAAAAAAAAAAGCTTTGTACACACAAACACACTGTTAACTGTAACCAAATTAACTATGCTAAGTAAAATAGATTATGGTCTACAAATTTATGGAAAATGTTCAAAAAATTTACTTAAGAAAATTAAGTCACCAATGTATTCAGCGATAAGACGAAGTTTTAGAGCCTTCAGAACTACCCCAATAAAAAACTTACTAGCTGAAGGAGGGTTTCACACGATAGAAAAGCGATATAATTTTCTTAACAGTCGCATAATTTACAAACTATTTGCCAACACCTCAAGCATTTTTAACCTTGAAATACAACTTAAAAAAAAAAAAAGGACAAATATAAAAATGAAATAAACACTCTGTGAGTTGAGAACACTGGAAAAATCTCTAAGCTTAAATATATCCTCAACAAGTCATCTTATAAAAGAACTCCCCCCTTGGGAACTTGAGAGTGAAACTTTTATTAACCAGCTGGCAATCCGACGCAAAGAACACACCTGTAATTCTACCTACCAACAGCTGTTCAACAGCATTGCAATACCACTCAAACAAGAAGGATGGCATTTTCTTTTTACAGACGGTTCCAAACAAGCTGATGGGGTTTCATTTGCAGTAACTGACGAGAATGGTGCTATTAAATCCCAAGGATTACTTCCACATTATGCAAATATATTTCATGCTGAGCTACAAGGAATGGTTTCGGCACTAACAATAGCCAAAGAGTCAAAAAAAAAAAAACGTAATATGCACTGACAGCCAGTCAGTCTTCAGGGCCACGCAAAAATTATATTCAAACGACGATACAATTCAAATAATTCAAACCATAATCATAAACAAGTCAGGAAAAACAAAAGTGATGTTGGTCCCAGCCCATTCTGGTATACCGGGTAATGAATATGCCGACGCAGCAGCAAAACTTGCTTTAAAATCATGCCTTCACTACTTTATGCCATTTGGACTCAAATCCTTAAAACACATTTTTTCAAACGCCATAAAACTGCAATACACAAATGAATGGTCAACACACCAACACCAATACAAAGAAATAAACCCTCAGGGAACTGCAATAAAACTCACAAGTAACACATCAACATGGGCTGACAGATGCTTCATACGCCTCAGACTGGGCCACACTCAATTGACCCACGAACATCTTTTGCTATCAACTCCTCAGCCGTCGTGCCATTTTTGCCGAAACTCGAGTCTTACAGTCGACCACATCTTACTGGACTGTCCAGCTCTTTCCAAACCAAATAATCACATTTTCAAGTAGAGTAATCCGCTACAATCTATCTTACCACACCCCTCTGAAATTAATATAAAACTAGTTTCCACATTTTTAAAAAAGATAAAAATCTTCCATTTAATATAATATATGTTAGTGTAATCAAAAAATTATTAATTATTTAACTATGTGACTAAGCCGATAGCCCTGGTAGCTTGCGCTAATAATATTGTTTTGTAATTATAATTATAATTAACAATAAAATATAATAATAATACCTTCACTACAAATGCGGCAGTTTTGTTTGTTGACGTAGCCATTCAACCAGAAGTGCGCTTCATCGATAAAATGGACGTAGTGCGCGATACGTTTTCCGCACAGAACCATTATTTTCGAAATAAAATTGCACTATTTGCAAGCGTTGTTCAGGCGTGAGTCTATTCATGATGAATTGCCAAACCAAACTGAGAATAAATGACTGGACGGCTGTTAAATCGGACGCCATCTTGAAAAGTAATACCAACTTTAAGTTCTATACCTCTATAAAAAACACCCTATAGAAGAATTCTGGCCACTTCCAGGTGAATGACAGTTAAAAACTTTCCTCACTTACAATATTCCAATATTAAAATTTCTGTGTGGTCCTTCCCACACTTAATCGTAGTGTAATGAATTTTAATGTTAAAGAACAATTCCACTACTTTTTTAAATTGTAAAATTATCCCCAAAAGAATATAGGGAAAAACTAATAACCAAAAGTTTCGAACTTAAAAAAAAGGAAATTGGATCAAGTTTTAAATTTTTTAAAGACAAAGGCGTGTGTTTAATATGATAACAGCTATATTAGCATTAAAGATTAAAAATAAAAAAGCGTTATGAAACAAAAAACAAACAGGAGCAAAAACGCTTAGCAGGACAATTACGCGAGATAAATAAATCAACTATAAGATTACCAAAAACAATAGTCAATGTTCAAAGGTGAACTTACTTATTTAGAAAAGGAATTTAAAGCTAATTTAGTTGTCAGTCAAATATTAGCAAAAATGATGAAACTTTTTGCAGATGGAGAGATGATAAAATAATGAGCACAGTTGCTGAAATTATTTCAAAAATAAATTTATCAAGATTCACCATAGATAGGAGAATTGAGAATCTCTCAAACAATATTACAGAAACGTTTTGTTGCTCGTTGGCAGTTGATGAAAGCTGTAATGTTAGCGAGACAGCTCAATTGCCTATATTCGTACTCGAATGCGCTCTAAATCCAATGACAGGAACTACTGCCGGTGATGATTTGTACAGGGAGTCAAAATCTCTTACAAATATTTTCAATTTTCAAGCTTGGTGTATTGGGAAGAGTATCGAATGATATTATGAAGGTTACACATTTACACAATTTACATGTTAAAGTCATTGGTTTCGAAAGCAAATTATAATTATGGAAACAACATCTGCTTACTAATAACTTTTCACATTTTCAAAATTTTGAAAAATAATATGTTTAAAAAAATATTCATAACATACTGAAAATGTACCTTGCGAATGTCTGTCACGATTCAAAATGTTCAAAGAAGCGAAGACTATTATGTTTTTGAACATGCTTTCATCACCATTTCATTCATTTACGTATTGTTGGAAAAAATTCAAAAATCAATGCCGTTAGAAATTCGTTTCAAAATAAGCGCAACCTTTTTCGTATTTGCTAACACACACACACGCTTTTTAACTTCACGGCTCTACCATATCTCCCACAATTCGTTTTTTCTTCATTTGCTCGTTTACAATTTTGAAGTCAGTGCAAATCTTCCTTTCCACGTTTCTTCAAACGCTCAAATGAAATACATACATATATAATTTTGTTTTATTTATTTTACTTTTGTTGCCTATATTTAAGGTTACTTGCTCTTTGATTCATAATGTTTCAATATTTGCTTGAATTGCGCGCTTACTACGGCCCAGGAGCAAATTTAATTTGTAAAAAGATATTACAATAATACCAACAAAGAAGTATGGTGTAACCAAAACTACAACAAACGCGAGTAAAACAGTGCCAGCAATAAAATAAGAGAGTATAAAATGGAAAGCGGGAGAAATAAATAAATTTCTAGTAATCAAATAGATAGTTGACAAATTGAAAATGAAGCAAAAGGGTGAAAAAACGACTTACACCATTAACGACATGTGTAATATAATCTAAGATTTAAGGATTTATTACTACGAATATGAATATAAAAAAAATTGATTTTGAAAAATCACAAATTTTTGTATTAACCCTTCGTATCCAATTTCCATATTAATAGTATAAAACAAATCTAATTGACTTATTTCCTTCCCTTTTAGTACTTAACAATGCTAAAATGCAAGAAAATAAGAAAATAATAATTCTTACTACGTTTATGCGTTGAAAATTTCATGAATACAATTCATGAAAAATAACGAAGTGTGGGTGCATAAACACCAATTCACGTATTTTAAAATACACGAAAAGCATACATGAATTTTGTCGAATACATGAAATTTTTGTTTTGAATTCTTAATTTCACGGATTCTTAAGGCTTCATAAACACGACCATCTTAGAATTCGTGAAAAAAATAATACATGAATTGTAACGCATAAACGTAGTATCTGTTGGGTTTTACAACGTCTGAAAAATTGTACGATATATCGCACGAAGTTCACAAAGGTAAAAATTATTATTATATATATATATATATATATATATATTTGTGACAACACAAACCTAAACTATTTTTGATAATATAATAATAAGTATAATTGACATAACTCGAATTTATAAACAAAACTTGACTTTACACAGAGGAGGTAGTTTTTGATAACCCAAGCATTTGGCTGACCCTTTCAGTAAATTTTTTCAGTTGGCCTTGGCAGCGTTTCTTTATTGTTTCAATCAAAAGTTGAATTTAAAAAAATTGTCATTGCAATTAAGAGGAATCAACAAATTATCAATGAAATGTAGGCTTGGGTATAGCTGTCTGCAGCGTTTGAACGCCATTGTGGTCTTAAAAGGCTATATTAAAGGCCCTACTCTCTCTCGAAATGTTTTCATCCTACCACGTCGCTTGCCACCCAGGGTTATTTTTAATCCAATTATCATTTTTATTTCCTAATTCTGAGCTGGTTTAAAACCCGGTACTTTTTTTTCAACAGTGTACTAATTTGTATAAAATTAAATTTTTGAAAAAGTTCATCAGGAAAAATTGTTCAAAGTATTTGTAAGACCCCAAAATAATTCTTGGTTGTTGATAATCTAGTTCAATGTGAAAACTAGATTCATCAAAATACTTTCGTTAAGTAAGTGCAAAAGTTTGTTGAGATTACATGCCATCCTCCAGTTTTATATCATCATCATTATCATTACCATCAAAATTTTTTACTTTTAGAAAGTTTATGATTTCTGATAAAATGAAAGAGCTGTTTTGTATTATCTCATCAATAATGATTTCATCATCTGGATGAAGTTCAGCAATCAAATATATTGCAAATATAGTTTAATTATCATCTTGAAAATCAGAGATGTTTGGATCAATTTCGTGCAAAATTTCCATTTTTTTTTTGCCCATGAACGGCTTTATTTTATAAAATAATTGAAGAATACAATTGCGCCACGAAACTCGGAATGGTTTAAAATTTTGTTGTGATTCACATTAGCAATAAAGGTAGCTTTTCACTTCACCTAAAAATTTTTCCACTTTGAATTTGAGCCGGATATAATGTTGCGATTGCGGCCAAATCACAACCGTTTATAACTTTATAGACCAAATAAATTATGTGTGATATATCGTATGTTTGCGTTGCCTAACTTTTGTTTTTGAGCAAGCGTCTATTTTTACGTAGGTAATTTATAATGACTTTATTTTTTTTACATAATTTAATATCTATATATTCAAACAAGCCAAGATATTGTAAGATATATCGTACAAAGTTACGCAAATGGTTAAATGTTTCTAGAAGGAAAAAAATTAAAATCTTTGCTATTTAAGCATAGGAGTTTCGATTTTAAAGATTTTTAGTTATGGTATTTATTTCGCTGATAAGTTGAAGAAAAAATATGAATTTTTTTATCTTACACAAAATATTTAGATTTTTCGTGCCGGAATGGCCAACACGAGGCCATGTCATGAATGGTATAATAATCGCAAAAATACAGCGGGAAAACTGTTTGATAAAAAACGATTAAAGGAGAAATAAATAAAAATCAAAGCGAGATGTTTTCCTTTGACTGCTAGGGGTAACCGTTTCTGGTTTTTCACTTTATTCAGGTTATACTTAATTCTTTATTTGGTCGTATACTTTTCCGGTTCTTTTTCGAATATATTTCACTTTTACTTTTTGCGTTTATGGTGTTGTCATTGAAATGATGTTAAACTGTTGTTTAATTGCACGAAATTACGGTTTAATTTCAAGTTACACGCCCATTGCAATTAAGCCGCAGTTAAAGCATGGCTGTTGTTGTGTATCACCCACTCTCGTGCATTCCTCACATTGAAACCTATCGATGAGTCAGTACACATTGAAGCGGCTGATTAATCAGCCCGCATTGGTGAACAGAGGGAGGGTATTTGGTTGTTTTTCGGTAAGTAATGTTTGTCATATTACACAGGTAGACGGGCAAGACACTCCCAGATATTAAGGTATGAGGGTAATTGCAAATTAATTGCCCTGAAGGCATCTGGCGTCAGACGACAAATATTAAATTGGAATCGCGTGCCCTTCCCCGTTCGAGAATACATCACTTGAATGTGTGTCACCGTTCGAATAATTTAAATGTACCTTTGTAACTGAAAGTATGCTTTACATATGTTTGCTTAAGTCGTACTAAAGGGTGTTATTTGACGTGTGTTTTTAAATGAAAACCGGATCTCTAACTTATAGCAGCGAAGATACGCACCAGTCTCTGTGCAGCGAAAAGCTGCAATAAAACCAGGCAGCCTACAGTTTCCACTCGACTTGCACTACTGGTCTCTAGAGCACTCATCAACATCTCGATGTAGAGAAACTGTGAAACTGCTCATTCAGCAGTTTGCCGTACTGCAGTAGAGAGAAAGCATACTGAAGAAAAATTAAAGGGGTCGAAATGCGTGAGCATGAAGAGCTTGAGCCGGTCGACATAGGTAATGCTTGAAAATTCTATGAGAAGATGGGGCGACCTACGGAAGGATTCAAGACCGTAGCATGTAGAGACCAATGACGTAATCTTGTAACAAATATCCAAAGTTTATTTGGAGTGTGGAGGTAACACTTCTCCAACCTGCTGAATGGCAGTAAAAGTGCGACGTCCGGAGATAGTGAACCGGAAACCCCAATTGAAAATGATGGAATAAACATTACTATTCCTGGCTATGACGAAGTGCGCCTAGCGGTTGCCCGTTTAAAAAATAATAAATAATAATCAGATGAAAGCATGCCAATTGATTGGTTTGCTCTGCCCAACCCATAAAAAGGGGTAACCCACGGCTTGCGACAATCATCATGGGATAAGCCTCCTCAATATCGCATTCAAGGTGCTATCAAGCGTATTGTGAGAGAGATTAAAGCCAGCCGTTAACGAACTGATTGGACTTTATTAGTGTAGCTTTAGACCTAGTAAATCCACACTGAACAGATATTCACCATGCACTAAATTTTGGAGCAGTCATCTGAAAAAGAAATGATACACATCATGGAAGTTCACGCAAGTGTGGAAAGCTTGTGACTGCCATTCACCTGCGAGTGGCCAGAAACGATTCTTTTACATATGGTTCAAGCAGCTCACGACTTTCGGTTTTAGACCAAGTATCCTCTGGTTAGCCAACAAACATCCGTTTGGAGGCGAGCTAAAGTGAGAAGGCAAATCCCCTGCGGTTGTGCGTAGGGTTTGGAACCCAGCACATGAAAACTATACTCCAATGAAAAATCAACATATGTCCCTTTTCATGACGACCCCCGCAAACTTTTAAAAGACCATGATTTAAGGGCATGCACTTGGAATGTCCGGTCCCTTAATTGGGAAGGTGCCGCTGCCCAGCTGGTTTGATGTACTCGTAAGACTTAAGGCTGATATCACCGCCGTTCAAGAAATGCGATGGACAGGACAAGGACGGAAGAAGGTGGGTCCTTGTGAAATCTATTACAGCGGTCATTTAAAGGAAGGCAAATTTGGTGTTGGGTTTGTTGTGGGAGAGAGGCTCCGTCGCCGAGTCCTGGCATTCACCCCGGTGGATGAACGTCTAGCCGCAATTCGCATCAAAGCGAAGTTCTTGAACTTATCGTTAATTTGCGTCCACGCCCCGACAGAAGAGAAGGATGATGTGACCAACGATGCTTTCTATGAGAGCCTAGAACGTACTTATGAGCGCTGACCCCGCCACGATGTCAAACTTGTGCTAGGCGATTCCAACGCCAGGGTGGGCAAAGAAGGTATTTTTGGCGCAACAATCGGAAAATTCAGCCTCCACGACGAATCATCCCCAAACGGGCTGAGGCTGATTGACTTTGCCGGGGCCCGAAATATGGTTGTCTGTATGACAACCATACATGTATCCAGTGTTCTAGACGTTCGTAGGTTTCGAGGGCCAAATATCGAATCGGATCATTATCTTGTAGCAGCAAAAATATGCACCCGCCTCTGTGTGGCAAAGACCGTCCGTCAACAAACACAAGGAAGGTTTGACGTTGAAAAGCTGCAATCACAGCAGACAGCCAGCAAGTTTTCTACTCGGCTCGCACACTTGCTCTCTGGGAGCACTCATCAGCGACTCGATATAAGGGAAATAACGAATTTCTTGCGTACCGCTGCTTCGGAAACCATTGGTTTTCAACAATACCAGAAAGACAGCTGGTACGATGAGGAATGTCGAACTGCAGTAGAGAGAAAACAGACTGCCTACCTCGCAAGTTTGCGATCGACTACAACACGTGCGGAGTGGGATAGATATCGAGAGCTGAAGAGGGAAGCGAGACGCATTTGCAAAAGAAAAAAGAAAGAGGCCGAAATGCGTGAGTATGAAGAGCTTGAGAAGCTGGCCGACAAGGGTAATGCTCGAAAATTCTATGAGAAGATGCGGCGACTTACAGAAGGAAGTGAAAATGAAAACCCCAGAGATGGCGAACTCGAAACTCCAATCGATGAGGATGGTATAGAAGTGCCATCACCCGACTATGAAGAAGTTCGAATAGCGATTGCCTGCTTAAAAAATAACAAAGCGGCGGGAGCCGATGGCTTACCGGCAGAACTATTCAAATAAGGCGGCGAAGAGCTGGCAAGGAGCATGCATCAGCTTTTTGCAGAATATGGTCGGACGAAAGCATGCCTTACGAATGGAACCTAAGTGTGCTCTGCCCAATCCAAAAAAGGGAGACCCCACGGTCTGCGCCAATTATCGTGGAATAAGTCCCACTAATATCGCATATAAGGTCCTATCTAGCGTATTGTGTGAAAGACTAAAGCCCACCGTCAACAAACTGATTGGACCTCATCAGTGTGGATTTAGACCTGGCAAATCTACCATTGACCAGATATTCACCATGCGTCAAATCTTGGAGAAGATCCGAGGGAAAAGAATCGATACACACCACTTTTTTTGTCGATTTTAAAGCTGCCTTCGACAGCACGATAAGGAACTGCCTCTACGCCGCTATGTCTGAATTTGATATCCCCACGAAACTTATACGGCTTTGTTAACTGACCCTTGATAATACCAGAAGCGCGGTCAGAATTGGTAAGGACCTCTCCGAGCCATTCGATACCAAACGAGGTTTCAGACAAGGAGACTCTTTATCGTGTGATTTTTTTAATTTGATGCTGGAGAAAATAATACGAGCTGCAGAGCTAAACAGACCAGGCACAATATTCTACAAGAGTGTGCAATTGTTGGCGTATGCCAACATAATTGGTCATAACACCCGCAACGTAAGTTCTGCGTTCTCCAGATTAGACAAAGAAACGAAGCGAATGGGTCTGTGATCAAATAAACAGTCATCGCATTCGCGACTTGGCTCCCACGTCACCGCTGACAGTCACAACTTCGAAGTCGTAGATAATTTCGTCTATCTGGGAACTAGCATTAACCACACCAACAATGTCAGCCTTGAAATCCAACGCAGAATCACTCTTGCCAACAGGTGCTACCTTGGACTGAGTAGGCAATTGAAAATTGTAAAGTCCTCTCTCGACGAACCAAAACCAAACTCTACAAGTCGCTCATCATTCTCGTCCTGACATGGTGCAGAAGCCTGAACGATGCCTACATCCGATGAGTCGGCTTTAGGAGTTTTCGCGTTTGCAACGGCGAATACCGCAGACGATGGAACGATGAGCTGTACGAGTTATATGACGACATTGATATAGTTCAGCGAATAAAAAGACAGCGGCTACGCTGGCTAGGTCATGTCGTCCGAATAAATGAAAGCGATCGAGTTTTGAAAATTTTCGAAGCAGTACTCGCACAAGGAAGCAGAGGAATGGAAGACCTTAGCGCCATTGGAAAGACCAAGTTCAGAGAGACCTGGTTTTGCTTGGTATATCCAATTGGCGACAAACTGTGAGAAGAAGATACGAATGGCGTACAATTATTGATTCAGTTATAACCGCCCAAGTGGTGCCTATATTAGTAGTAGGAGTTTTCTTTTGAGCAATAATTTTCGGAGTTGGTCTTTTTGACAGCTGTTACTTGACTTATACTCAGTTTTGTTTGTCGTTTCATAATGAAAGATTTTTTGCTAACATACGGCCCAAATTGCTGCAAAATTAGGTCTCAACGGAATTTATTCGAGACAGCCGCGGCAGTCACTTGTCCGAAATAAGTTTTAAATCATAATGGCAAACTATTGTATATATAATAAATTTATGTATATTTTTGGCCAAAGCAATAAATTATATGCGTTTTATTTACTCTTGAAAATAACATGTCTAAAAAAACACCCTTTACAAAAATCTATACATACAGACATATAGAGTTTCTGCTATACACAAGTAATATTCATTTAAAGTGAAAAATGTGTGACAGCGGAAATACCATCATGAAAACGCATTAAATTGAATATCACTTTGACCTCTGACCTACGATGCTTTGTATGTTTGTGCTATGTATACCCTAAAGTGTAGCAGACATGAATTTCGCGTGCTCCCTAAAAGAATATGCCAGTTTGTGCGTTCGTTGTTACATTGACCCTTGAATCACGTTTTTGGCTCCATAACTCAACCTTCGACATTTAAACATCTTTAACATTATATCCCTGTAACAGCAATTCGAACGGCTGAGTCACACATTCACATACATATATACATAGTTATTTATGCACCTTCTCTCACTTCTTTATCGAATGGAAATCATGACCATGACGTGCGCAAGCAATATCAGTGTTCATTATACCCCTTAGGAAAATCTACTTCAAAAACTACATAGACTGAGTGTACACACGAATACTTTTGGCGAAGCGACACTTAGTTTGAAGAGGAGAGGGCGACTACGAAGAGAGCAGCGTACCGACACTGTTGTGCTCGGTTGACACGCTTTGTTATCTTATTCGTTTGTGTATATTTTGACATTCCATTTTATTTTTATTTCACAGTCATTGTAGCTGTTTCAAACTTTCGAACTTTATTCAAATTTAAATAATCAAAAGTAACTGCCAATCGCTTACTCAACGAAAAATTCCGAAAGTAAAATAAATTAAGAAAGAATGAAGAATAATGAAATGCCAAAAAATTGCTCAGACAGAGTCTCTCCGTGTGAACATGGCTGACAACAGCAAAAGAGAAATTGACGATAAAAAGCGACAAACATATTCGTGTGTAAACTCAGTCATACGAGTAATTTGATATGAATGAAATTTTTACTGGATTCAAGAAGAATCGCCAACCCACAAAGTTTCCTAAAACCCTTAAACTCTCTAGCTTTTAGCAGCTTCTGTCCGTCGTCATTGATGAAAAGATTGCTTACTCTCAGAAGTTATGCTCTAGAATTTTAACCAGGAACTTATTTCTCAATGCAAAACCGCTTGATTGTGATATTAAAAACTTAATTTCGCATAACATTGTTTAGTCCAGTGAGTAAAGCGATAACAAGATTTAGAAATTGCAAGTACAAAGTGTACTTGTTATATATTTTTTTATAGTGTAATTTTATATCTGTATATAGTCTTGCAATATCACATGCTGAATATTTCTTCACACATGGTTATCAAGCGTCGCTAGATAAGACCGCATTAGAGATCTTTCAATCAAAGAAGATGGCAGGTGAGCAGCTTAACAAAAAAAAAAAAAATACTTTTTATACTTTTTTCACCGAATTCAACTTCGAAAAAAATTGCTTTTTTACCGACGAAGTAAAAAAGCTGTTATTCAATGCACTTTTATTATAGTTTTTTCTGTGTCCGGTGAACATTCCATAGTTATTTTCTGCCCTCTTTCGTTTTCTAATTGTGTCGGTCAAAAAATTTTATTGCTTGCTCTACCAAAAATGTTATAGCAGAAAACCGTGCCGAAGTTGATTTATTTGTGCTTAGAGTAAAACTAGAGCAATTAAAAGCAAAAAAATTCACATGAAACACAATTTTTTGAATAGAGGAACCTGATGTAATCTAGAGTAGCTCAATAAACAAACCTAATATAAACTAAAGAAATATTAATTTAATGAAATTTTTTTCTTTTGTTTTGAATAAAAACAGTAAACTCTTGATATTTGAAATAAAGATTGGGTGTAAAAATCACAAAAAAATTATTGCTGAATAATTGAAAAAAAAAAAAATGTGCTATTCTAGTATAGAAAATTAATAAATGATGGCTCACGTGTTTCCTATAGAGCATGTATGGTAAGAGCATAAAGCATTGCTGGAATGTTTTCATCTTTCAAATATTTAAAATCGACACATCAACTTATTCACATAATGGATTTCTATAGCGTTGTGTATAAGCATTTTGGTTACTGGTTGGTCATACACATACCTTGTGAGTTTGTGAGTTAGTAAATTGTTGTTGAAAAAAATATCACCCCCCTCCGTGGGACTGCTATAACTTGCGTGCGTTTTAAGTGCCAATAAGCGTGCAGGAATTGTAGTTTCTTTTATTACTTTCTTTTAATGGTCTATACGTTACCCTTTTTATATTGTTGGGTAGTGAGCTGTGGTTGTAAAAATGATTTGCTTTCAATTTCTTCAATTCAAATTGTGGAAGGAGCAATGATTTGATGGTTTCAAAACGAAAATAAATTTTAGATCTCCATATTTCTATATATACATGTGTCGGTATGTATACGGAAGGGTATGAAATAAACTAAGTACACATAAAGATGTGAGAGATATGGAGAAATAATTTTATTTTACTTATTACTTTAACATAACCTCAATTGAATTAGAGGCGGAAAAAAGGAATTTGCATTTGATATTACGTCCAAAATTTACTAATGATACATTTGAAATACTTTTCAAGCACTTACATTGGTACTACTTTATGACATTTGAAACAGTTTTCAGAACTTATGGAGTTTTTATTAAAGCTGTTTTATTTTTATATTTTGCAGCCTATCTTTTATTTTTTAACTTTAGCTTCAAAATTTGTTTAGCTGTTGCTTATGTGCTTTAAATATTCTAAGATTTAACAAAATCAAAACAAGTTCATTAAAATACATCTGTATTTATATAAATTTATGTGTGTGTATGAGTGTATTTTCGTTTGATATTTTTCTTTATTGTTTGCGGATTTGTTTTTGTTCAGCATCATTCACTCAACCGAATCTTTTTTAAACGAATTTGGGCGCACACTGCGTATACGTAGCAACAATTGTGTGCATGTATAGATTGGCGTATAACCATTTATGTGAACTCATACATTTAACTGGAGCTTAATCTTTGCACTGCCAAGTATGCATCAGTTTGTTTGAGTAAGTATTGTTTTTAATCATAGAGCTGTTGTTGTTTTGTTCTGCTAGCGCTGTGTTGCATTGTTCTTGCCACCAAAGCAACACAAACTGTTCAACGTATATTGCGTGAATATATGTTTTATTTACTATTGTATTCAGATTTTTTGTTGTTTTCGCGTTCTCTGGTGTTGTTCTTATTGTTATAACTGTTGTTCGCCTATCCTCACTGCGCTGTCATCAGCGATAGCCACAAAATAAAAATTGTTTTCTCCCTTGGGTAACAATGCGGCATGAAACCAACATAACACAGAGAGAAAGAGAGGAAAATAAACCAAAAAAAAAATATATATATATTAATACTAAATGATAACAAGAAAAAAATTAAAGTAGCACAGCAGCATCGCTGACACAAAACGCTCGAGTTTCAGTTAAGATTGTGCTACATTTCTACATGAAAAATGGATCTGCTCCCAAAAATATTTGTTAAAATTAAAACGAAACTCAGCAGGAGCTGTTTAGGATTTATGCCTTCAAATATTGCTAGTTAAATTTGATAACTTTAGATTTTTAAAACTATCAAGAATGAAGTGTTTTGTTTCTTTAAATTGATTTTTAGAAGATATAAGATCCATTACGGTATATTTTTTTGCGGATGGTATATTAAATGATTTTTTATGTGTACTTTATCATTTAAATTCATTGACAATGTGCTATATTCATATTTATCTACAACTGGAAAGAAATTTTCATGATATTTCCTACAATCAAAGTCGAAATATGTTCACCTTAAATAACATTTCATTAAGAATTTTAATCAAGTTTATATTTTAAGTTAGTGAGCGAAAGGTGTGTTTATTGGTATGAATTAAATGTTTGTTTTACAACAAAGAAAAATGGGAGAAGTGACAGCTGTTTCGGAGACCACCACATCTCCTAATCAGACTTCTTCTGGCAGGAATCGAACCATTGCATCCTGACCTTACAGGTGAGTGCTTTAACCACTGAGCCAACATAAGCCATGTATTATGTTGTTGTAATATTCAATTCATTTTTAACCAACAACTAATTAGTGCGATACAATCTTGTATACTTTTAGGAGTTAATTGTCTGAAAATGTATAAGCAGAATTAGGTATCAGGCTCAATCAAGAAATTCTTAATTAGTTTTGCCTCTTATACTATTAATTTAATTTAATTTGATTTAAAATAAATTCTATTTCATTTCATATTTTATATAAAATAAAAATACTACCAGACCCGGCTACATGTTGTTGTGGTTTTCTATATTTTGTCCAATTTTTATTCTAATTATTATTGAAAAGAATGTTAAAAAGCCCTAATTAAGCATCACCTAATACAAAATATTAATTTTTTATTATATTATTATTACACCTATGTAATTGTATGTGTGTGCCGCTTATTCGATACACAAAGTCTTTCATATTTTTAACGTATAAGAATAACTTGTAACCCGTGACCGCATAATAGTAACTTTGCGTAGCGAACATGACATACGTATGTACCTACGCATAATTTGTGCTTTATCGAAATCATATTATTTTATTTTAAACGTCCATGGTTCATTTTGTGCCATATTTTGTTTAGGCACGTCATCTAAAATTCAATAAAATCGAACCATGTATAACTATAATATACCACGTCCAGCACGCAGTGAGGAAAATATAGCGGCCGTAGCTGAGAGTGTACACGACGACCGTGGAGAGTCGCTTCGGCGCCGTTCGCAACAACTCGGACTGACGTATGGAACGACTTGGCGCATTTTACGTCGAGATCTTAAATCGAAGGCGTACAAAATACAGCTTGTGCAAAAACTGAAGCCGCTCGACCTTCCCAAGCGACATCACTTCGCTCTATGGGCCCTTGAAAAGTTCCAAGAAGATCCAACGTTTTCGAGCTAAATTTTGTTCAGCCCTGAGACCCATTTCTGGCTCAATAGGTACGTAAACAAACAAAATTGCCGCATTTCGGATGAAGAGACACCAGAAAAAGCAACAGTCTGGTGTGGTTTGTGGGCCGGTGGAATCATCGGTCCGTATTTCTTCAAAAATGATGCCAGTGAGAACGTAACCGTCAATGGCGACCGTTACCGCTATTGATATCTGAAATTGAAGCTCGTGATCTCCGCGACATTTGGTTACAACAAGACGGCGCTACTTCCCACACATCGTATCAATCAATCTATGGATTTATTGAGAGATAATTTCTTTGAGCAGATAATTTCACGTTTGGGGCCGGTCGATTGACCACAAAGAACGTGTGATATTACAGCGTTAAACTTTTTTTTTAAACCTGAAATTGAAGCTCGTGACCTCCGCGACATTTGGTTACAAAAAGACGGCTCCACCTCCCACACATCGTATCAATCAATCTATGGATTTACTGAGAGATCATTTCGGTGAGCAGATAATTTCACGTTTTGGGCCGGTCGATTGACTACCAAGATCGTGTGATATTACATCGATAAACTTTTTCCTGTGGGGATATGTAAAGTCTTAAATCTATGCGGACAATCCCGCTTCGATTCAGACCTTAGAGCAAAACATCACACGTGCCATTCACCAGTGAAGCAAATTGAACAATACATAATAATACAGGTCCACTTCATGGAAGAGAAAGTTTTCCCTGTTTTAATTTAGGCAAAAAGCTACATTTATATCAAACCATTAATAATATATTTATAAGTTATAAGATGAGTCCCAGCTCCACTTCCCGAAAAGGAAACTTCTCAGGAACACTCTACTGACTCCAATGAAGCCATCCTGAAAACTGGAACAAAATCGCCTGCGTGGTTTCGGAGCCCGTAGCCTACATAAAGACATACCTAATCTTTAATATTTATTTTATATTAATTTATTTATTTGTTTTTATTTGTGGGTTTATTTAATTATATTTTGGCTACTTTTATTTCATTTTTTTATTTTGTTTATTTTATCTTAATTTATTTTGTTTGATTTGGTCTAATTTTATTTTAATTAATTTAATTTAACTTAATTTTAATTTATTCTATTTTATTTTAATCATTTATTATTTATTTGCTGCAGCTACTGCAATGGTTAATATGATCACTTTGTTCTATTTCGATTGATATCTACTTTCATGTTTTCCATTGCTTACATACAAATGCGATTATTACCATATGCACACATTTTCAGCTGGAGACATATAACCTTAACACATGCTATGAGATGAGCGAAATTCAATGGCAGCACAGCACATCACATCTTGTTTTGATGGCATTCTCTAGACAGTGTATTCGCTGATGAGACTGCAATTCAAAGGAATTTTTCAAACACACACACAGACAAAAGCCCAGCACACACGCACTGAGCTGCTAACAAATGTGTTAAGGGAACAAAGAAGGGAATGACTAAAAACAGCAGAGATTGGGTATACTTATTTGAGCCTATTATTTGAAAATTTCATAGGGGTTATCATATACGCTTTGTATTATGGAAAAGCGTATACCAAAAATACCTTCAAAATTTCCAACTCACAGTGCAGTTATTACAGAGTACATAGTACATTTATACATATGTAAAAAAACACTCGCATTAAAGTATCGCCCTGTCTACATCAAAATGTGGGCCAATGTGCAGATGCTGGCAAAGCAGTGTCAGCGACTACAACGTAACGCCTCAAATGTGAAAAGTTGCCATCATTGACGCAGAGAATTTTTTGCGCTCCACACTTTGAACGACTTTGCATGATTTTTTTCGCCACTCAATTGGTAATTTTGTTATGTTGGGGGTTTTACTAGACGCTGCTTAAAATTTTTGGTAAAAAAGAGTGATCGAATGTGCAACACAAAGCCATTGATGCAGAGCAAGGTGATGGGCGGGGGCGAGATTAATGCTGCGATGGGTGCTTGAAAACTGGGTCGGAAATATTTTGCTACAAGTAGAGGCTTGCGAAAGTCGGGCACAAAGAACAAAAATAAAACTCACACAAAACGAATGCAAAACTCAGCAAAACCATAGAGATAACTCCAGCAACCGCAACAAGAAAAAATGGCCTGATTAAATGGCCTGAAAGAAATACTGTTTTCAGACATGTCGAAGATTTTATACCTTTCATGAATATATAAAATTTATTGTATTACATTGTTGGATTTACTATTAATTCTCATATCTGCAAAATCGGTTATAAGGGACAATATGATAAAGTCTAATGATTACAATGATTTTCAGTGTCAATATTAATTTAGATAATTTTTTGATGGATTTCGATCCAAAACCTGATATGTCAACATTCCATTTTCGATGGTTTTCGGTGTAAATGTTAACCCGAATTCACGTGTTTAGAATACCAATCTCAACACGCTACATGTCGTTTTGACGGATTTATGACCCAAAATCTCAAATATCAAAAATTGGTCGTATATGTGCATGGTATAGTGGTCCTTTCCGACAAATGATCGCGCTAATATAAAAATACATCTCCGTAACAACGTTGGTGGAAATATCTCAAAAAATTTAAGGACTAACTTGCGTTCCATCATACAGACATACGGACGTGGCTAAATCCACTAATCTCGTCATTCTGATCCGATCGGTATACATTTTGGGGGGTATATACATTTTGATGGGATAGCCTTCTCCTTATTGTACTTACATACTTCGGAGAAAAGTTAATATACCATTTTATGGTAGAAGGAAAAAGGAAAGTAAGAGTAATGTTGAAGCTTTTACGCGTTCCATGAATGGGATTTATTTGATTTTAGGCGTGAAGTATTCACTGTGATTCACATACCCCATTTCAAAAACTCTCCCATCGTCCCTTTGGATTAAAATTATAATAGAGTTTCACATTGATGGAAGGTATAAAAATCACAGAGTGGTGCATTTCACAGTATATCAATTGATTTGCTTGTTAAGAGAGAGAGAAAAAAAAAACAGAAAAACAAATTAAATAACGCCACAGCGCTGTGCTTATTGGGTTATTGCTTATTGGGTTATTATTGGTTATTGGGCTCATATTAGACACCCTCCCTTGTAAGGGATAAGTCAATAGCCAGGAAAAAGGTCGCGTGAACAGCTATGTGTGACGTTGAAAGTTTAAGACTTTCATTTGCCATATTTCCGCATTACCACATTTTTACCTCTTCTCTTAACCACCTTCATTCTCGGTTTTTTTGAGTTTTTTATGTTCAAGTTATCTGCGCTTTGTTGGCGCGTGGTGGGTGAGAAGGGAGAGTATTATATTGTAAAGCCATAAAAGAAAAACCTTTAACTTACCCACATATATAAGTATATATGCGTATATATACACACATATGTACATATTTGTATTGTATTTTCAAGCACTTGTTTGTCTATAAGTATTTGTATAAGATATAGTTCTGGTGAGAAAACCCAAGTTTCTGTGACAATTTTATGACTATCTATTTTTTATTGCTTTCTTATAAATAAATTTTTTCCTTTTTATTGTATTAAGCTTGTTGATAAGCCTTCATTGGAAACTCTTTGCTTGTGAGTAGTTGTTTTACTAATAGGAATTTTTTTTGATATACACACATTTTCAGCACTTTTTGTAAATAACCACATGAGCAAGATGCTGTTTTAAAAAGCGATTATGCATATATAAATAAATAAATGTAACTATATAAAATCATGATATTTATGAAGATTTTATTTTGAAAATTTACATAAGTGTGACGTAAATGCTTCATTGAGTGTAAAATATGGTTTTTACTTTATTAAATATACATCAAATCTGATACTCATAAGTACACAGAGTGCAAACGCAGCAAAAGTTTGGGTTATGTATAAGTGTTGATAAGTACTTCGCAAACAATTGCTCTATTAAGTGTACTTAATGCTACTTATGACTACTTAAACCTCAAGAATGGATGTTACCATCATGTTAGTTTTGAGTATAAGTCTTAATTAATTCTAAAGCTTATCATTACACTTACTATACTTTAAAATTGTGTATTGATGGAAAAAAGACAGTTATGTAGCAAGCTAGTGCGCTAATTATCAAAAAAAGCATAACAAGATAGATAAAGTATCCATCATTATGCATCACTACATTATGACGTGATGATATAAAAAAAGGATTATGATTTAATTTATATTTGCACGATACCCTTCAAAGTCAACAAAACACATCATCACTTCATATCATAATACATGGCAAGATTTATCATTTCTTTATATCGCATTGCAGAGTAGAACATATATTACAACTGATTTTCAAATTTATTTATATGAGTATATATTGATTTACTGCTGCCGCTGTAACCGAATGTGCGAAAGGTTATACGTTCGAATTCTGGCCAGAGCAACATACAAAAAATTTAGATTTTTTTTCTAATTGCGGTCGCCCTTCAGCAGGAAATGGAGTTCTCGAGTGTATTTCTAGCATAATATAGAAATTTGCATAGATAAATTTATAATGTGTGTCTTTCAACCTATTTTAATTCAACGTTTCCAGCTCAAGTTTTATGCAATTTTTTTATTTACCATATTATTTTAAAGGCCTTTAATCCTAAAAATATAATATAAAAAGGTAATCCCAATCTTTTAATTATTTGCCTAAATTGGTAAAATGTTTAGCAGAGGAGAGAACTTTTGGTAAAATGATTGCTTTCTCTAAACCTTCAGAGCCATTAGTAGCCGTATAAACAAAACTCAAAAAATTATTTTAATCGCCAACTGTTTAAAGTTTTGCAGTATATTTAGAATAAAATTTCCAAAGGCCATTTTCTACTTATTTAATTTTATAACGATTTTTACAAATTGCGCTTAACATTTAAAATTTATATTATTTTTTTATATTATATATTTTCCTTCAGAATACTATTAGGGTATTGCTTAAAATATTTGTCAAATGTGTCTGAGAGTTTCTACAAGCAATATGCAAAAGAATTTTAACAAAAATAAGTTCAGTTTAATAAACACACTTATAGTCTGTAAAACGTACGCTTAACGTTGCTACAATAAAGGTTGTTGTAATTTTTCGCTCTCGTGCAAGTTATTTTCACTTCGTACACTAGTAAAGAAATAAGTCGCATGAACCGTTAGTCATTTGATATTAATACAAGTACCACAGTTGAATATGTGCCATGTACAAAATTTTACTCATTCATACCAATATAAATATATTTATGTAGTAGAGATTTTGTACTTTTAGAACTGGCAAATAAACTGTGGGACATTCGAGTTGAGAACGCGTCACTTACAAGTAGGCGTTTGTATGCAAGTAGTTAACCCTGAAAAACAACTACATACACGCGTGAAAAATATTCTTTACGCGGACAACAGAGTAGTCCAAAACCAACCGTAGTCCATACAAAAAATATGGTTCAATTAACTTTGCAATGTCCTAGGGCTCCTTCTCCACGGAGTAATTGATTTCGAAACTACTCCACAAAATTACTCCATGGAGTACCTACAGGGGATTACATTATAAAGCATCTATGAAAAGTTAAAAATTAAAATTTTTATTGATAGTAATAAATATACAAAAAACATATATATTTCATTTTACGAATTTTTTATATTTGCATTGGAAAATATTAACTTAAAATATTCAATCCTGCTGTGCACCATCAGAGCGTACCAATGAAACGTAACTGATTTATTTTTCATTTTCACATATTTTCTATATACGAGCACAAAATTTATTGCGCAACTGTAACTTCGTGTTGAATACGACGAATGGTAGTGCCGCATAAAGCTAGTATAGAAATATGAGTTGGTCCAATAGTACACCCAGAAGAGTATATTTGTACACACTCCAATGGACCATATGGTCCACAAATATTTGCAGAGTACACCTGCGAATACGTGTGCATTTCTCATCTACTTGACATCACGTTTACACGCCTGAGCATATGCTACATGTTTACGTTTTACGTTAACTTGCTTCGTTCTCAATATCATTCGTTTCGCTTATTCTTGTTGTTGTTGTTGTTGTTGCCGTTTTTGATCTAATATTTACTCTCATTTTTATTGTTTTTTCTCGCTGCTGTTATTTGATTTGACAGTGTACGCAGTAAAAAACAATGAAAACGTGAGTAGGGAGCAAAATATATACATAAGATTTGATAGAAACACTGTCTTCGGCTATGCCGAACGAAATGAAATATTTATGAAAGTTATAAGTTAAATCATTTTATTCTTGTTTTTTATTTCTATATCCTTTAATTCTATTTCTATTTTTGTTTTTATTTTTATTTTTTACAACCCTCTTACTTTATAAGCTCTTGAACTACAATTGTTTTAGTAAGAAATTAAAAAATAAGAAATAAAAACTTATATTAAGAAAAAGAGTTATTATCGCAAAACGGTCCACTGTTTTACACGATTTCAAATTTACGCTAAATATTTTCTTTTTGTCAATATTTTTTTTACTAGCGGACCCCAGCGTGGTTTTCTACACCTATAAAAAAATCAAGAAACTCTCATGCAAGCTTGTGTGAAGAAATGTCAAAATATTTGTTTTAATCGGAAATATTTTATCCTTAAAATACAAGTTTTTTAAGTTTTTAAAAATATTATTTTTATTTTTATCTTTACTCCTCTCTCTCTCAATACCACCTACAACGTAATTACGCGTATTTTGGAATTGTACATGTATTTGTTGTTGTTGCATGTATTTTGTATGGGTAATGTTCACTAAAATGGTCAAATCTCTAGAACGGCTGCGCCAATCTCATGAGAACCTTTTCCTAATATCCCTTTATAACTCCTAAAAATTTGGTGCAATTTGATCTGGTGGTTCTCAATTTATAGGCGTTCATCAAAATTTGCATGGATTTTTATATAGTGTTTTTTATAGAGGTATAGTTGCAATAAAACGACGATGGATTATTCGATTGACATGAATTTTATTTATCCGAAAGATAATCTTGTGGCATTACATTTTAAATATGATTTCTGGCATATGACCGCCACGGCTGGCGCGGATGTAGTCCAATCTGGACGTCCAATTTTCGATGACTTTTTCCAACATTTGTGGCCGTATATCGGCAATAATACGGCAAATGTTGTCTTCCAAATGGTCAAGCGTTTGTGGCTTATCCGAATAGACCAATGACTTTACATAGCCCAACAGAAAGTAGTCTAGCGGTGTTAAATCAAGATCTTGCAGGCCAATTCACAGGTCCAAAACGTGAAATAGGCGGTCATCAAACGTGTCTTTCAATAAATCTATTGTGGCACGAGCTGTGTGACATGTTGCGCCGTCTTGTTGAAACCAAATCTCCTGGACATCATGGTTATTCAATTCAGGAATGAAAAAGTTAGTAATCATGGCTCTATACCGATCACCATTGACTGTAACGTTCTGGCCACCATCGTTTTTAAAAAAGTACGGACCAATGATTCCACCAGCCCATAAAGCGCACCAAACAGTCAGTTTTTCTGGATGTAACGGTGTTTCAACATACACTTGAGGATTACCTTCACTCCAAATGCGGCAGTTTTGTTTGTTGACGTAGCCATTCAACCAGAAGTGCGCTTCATCGCCGTCGACGATAAAATGGACGTAGTGCGCGATACGTTTTCCGCACAGAACCATTATTTTCGAAATAAAATTGCACTATTTGCAAGCGTTGTTCAGGCGTGAGTCTATTCATGATGAATTGCCAAACCAAACTGAGAATAAATCACTTGACAGCTGTTAAATCGGTCGCCATCTTGAAAAGTAATGCCAACTTAAAGTTCTATACCTCTAGAAAAACCACACTTTATATGTATAGATAAATATATTTGTAAACTATAATAAAATGCTAGAAGCTTGAAAATAATTTTCCTTTGTTTGATTTCAGTATGCGAATACTTAGAAAGCTTTACAAGTTAGTGTAAAGTAATTTTGGAAATATTTCTCGAAATTTTTAAAAGTTCGATTACATTGTAAAATTTCTAACTTTAAAATTTTATCTATTTGCATATGCTATTTAAGAAATGCTTCTTTTAATTTGTGAATGTATGAATGAAATATGGATTATAAAAAAATTACAGTCAAAAGTAAGAAATTATTAAACAATAAATTATGGTAAACAAGAAAATAATAAATTATTGTAAATGTAAAAATTTTGTTTTTCCTTTCACATAGAAATAAAATTTAATTGTATTTTATAAGTTTTAAATTTTTGAATAATGCTGAGGCGTTTGAAATTAACCCAATTCATGTTCGTGAAAGGTATAAAATTTAAATAAAAGTTAGCAACATAGCTTGTTGTTGTAATTATAAGTACTGAAAAAAACAAATTAAAAATATTCTCGAACCAAAGGCGTAAGACAAAAAAACTTGGCACTTTCAAAAGGGATTTTGCTTTTGAATGGCGTTTTGAGCAAATCGTAAACTTCTATTGGTAATTCGTTCTCGTAAACAACTCACACCACACTCTCACCGACTAAGCAGGCAAACAACCGCTTTGTGATTTACCGTGATACATTATTATTATTTGTACATATGTATTAATTGTTTCAGTTCTTTTTCTTTTTCTTTTTTTATTGTTGAAGCGGATTACTAAAATCATAATGAGGATAATCAACAAGACAGCGAACAACTGCTGTTGCCAATAAATGACGTTAAAAATGGCAAGAATTTAGCTTGACGACGTGTCGCTGTGTTAGAACGCGACAGAGAATATGCAGGCTGTTTTAAGGGAGGTCGATTATTGAACATTTGCCATACATAAGTAATATGCGATGGTAGTAACAGCAGGCGGCTCGACCAATAAACCAATAAGCGATTTGGCAGCGTAAGAAGCAATAATGCGCTGATCGGGGAACACAAAAAAAAATGAAACACATTTACGAATATAATATACGCAGTATTGAGAACAAGTGGATATATTTGGTGCCAAACAAATAACCGTTAAGGGCGAAAAGTTATGGGTGTGGGTGTGTGCTTCAATTGGCATATTCGAAAATATGGTTATGCATTTTTCATAATGCTTATTCTTTCCTTTATTTCTTTTGGCAGTTTTATACTGGCGAACAAATAAATACGTAATAAATAAATAAAAAATACAAGAAAATAAATAAGAATACAAAATAAAATATAGGGGTTTCCAATAAAAGTGATATGATTTCTTAAAAAAAAACACACATTAAATGTTAAGGAAATTCAAATGATTTTTATTTAATATGAAGTCCAATCAATACAATTAAGTTCTGAATATAATATCATTCAAATGGCCTCCACGACTTCTTTTGCAGGAACGAATTCAATGAATCCAATTTTCGAGCACTTTTTCCACTAAATCAAGTCGTCTGTCATGAATAGCTCATTAAATATTGACTTTTAAAGCTTGAAGAGAGTCCGGTTTATTGCTAAAGACCAAACACTTCAAATAACCCCATAAGAAGTAGTCTAATGGTGTTAAATGACAACTTTTTGGAGGCCATTCAATGTCACAATTTCTTGACATAATCACAACTCCAAACCTTTCTCGCAATAATTCGATTATTGCACGTGCTGTGTGACACGTAGCCCCGTCTTGTTGGAACCTGATGTTTTTAAGATCAACTTCTTCCAATTTTGGCCATAAAAAGTTGGTTATCATCGATATATACCGCTCTGCATTGACAGTAACGGTGTTACCAGCTTCATTTCGATAGAAATACGGACTGATGATTCCACCAGACCAGACTGTCAATTTAGCTGAATGTAATGGTTGTCCATGAATAATTTGTGCATTTTCTTTGTACCAGAATCGACAGTTCTGTTTATTTCACCACTCAGATGAAAGTGAGCCTCATCGGAGAATATGATTTTCTTAAAAAATCGTTATCGTTTTCAAGTTGTTGCAAGGCAAAATCAGCAAATTCACGACATTTTAAACGACAGTTAGAAATCATATCATCCCTATTGGAAAACCCTTTACATAGCCAAGCAGGCTGACTTACATACAAATATTTACGTTGTATTTACGTAGTTCTATGTATGAGTGTATATCGTAAAAATGCAAATCGCTGCAATATAACTAGAGTAGTGTATCAAGGATAAAACAATTTGAAATTCATGCCACGGGTAGCTTATAAATATGTATGTTCAGTATGTACGTTGACTAAGAAACCGGTAACAGCTGCAGCATATTTATGAGATGGAGGTGCTTGTACATGTATGCGTTAGAGTTAACTGATATCTTTAGTTTTACCCCAATCTATTGTTTAAAATTTTGGCACACAAAGGGGCTATTTATAAAAATTGAATGTTTAGTTCGCGATCGAATTTCAATTCAATTCAATTGATCTCATAAGTACAAATTTTTTTTTCTATTTTATAATTAGTTACTTCATGAACGAAGTTTGAAATAGCTGTGTTTTTAGTTATTTTAAATGAAAACTGAAAATATGAAAACATTCGACGTGAAAAACGTTTGTCATTGTGATCACTATATATTCGGATTGGTTATTGTTTTTGATTTGAAAATAATGAAAAAGTTAATTGTCCCAGGCATGGGACAAGTCTGGCCCATTAAAATCTGGGAAACTCAACATCGGAATTGGCACAAATATTTTCTTCTATTCTTTAAAGCCTTGACAAATCGGTTAGAATCCTAACTAGTTCTGTGAATTCTTTAATATAAGCCCTGCCTTGCCTGAAAAAACTACTTGGAAAATCTTTAAGTTTTTCTGAAAATTATTTGTCAAGCACACAAAAACAAGAGCATCTAAGCCATATCATATGACCCATATACAAAGTTTTGTCAGGTTGTCGGACATTATGATACCCAAATGGGATTCGTTTGAATTGAAATAAGCCTAACTGGTACCGTGAATGTTGTGCACGGTCTCGTTGCTCCTCTACCGAAATTTGCAAATAGGCTGACTTTTTAGCCAGGCTACGTAAAAATCTGACGACCCCTAGCTTATTTAGTGCCTTCAAAATGTTTGAAGCGGGGTAGTTAGTACCGGTCAAACTCCATGTTTAGGACTCCGTGAAAACAAACGCGACAATTTCTTTTCGAGGGGATATAATATAGTTAAGCCCTACACAATGTTTTAATTGTTAAGGTCTTTCACATTTGTAGTACATACGAGTATGCTCCTGGTTGTACCCATTGGCAGCATACATCGTAAAAAAGTTTTTCTTCAACAATTATGTTAGCATAAAACTTTAAAGGAAAACCAGCCTGACCCACAGTGCAAGTACGAGAGTATGGTTGCAACATCAATTGCTGTCATTTCGTTGCTGATGTTTTGCACAAGATATGCCGATGCTGTCATTCATGGTGTTTTTCAAGCTAAAAGTGTTGTTAACAACAAGCTTACATACATTTATTTCTATGCACGTGTCATAGATATGCTCATTGGCATTATGCACAATTTTTGTTTTGAACATTTCTCATGACTTTTGTTTTTATATTTGAATTGTTGACAGATATCATTGCTGCTTATTGTTGTTTGGTGATTTTGTGTTGTTGTTGCAAAACTCAAGTGCCGATAAAAATGTTAAGTAGCTTTGTGCTGTCAGATGAGCGAAGATAGATACGAATGCAAACGCAGATACGCATGCATATATTAGAGCGGCATTAAAAGGCACAGGACAAAAACAAAAACAAAGAATATATACATATACAACTGGAAAATATGAAAAGTCTGTCAATATGCCCCAAAAGTGTTTGAAATGCTCTAACTTTTCCGCAAGTTAGCGCTTTGGCAAAAAAATTAGAAGAAAGAAATATTTGTTTTGCTACACATACTAACTAAAAATGAATTTCAATGAATATTTCTGTATTGTGCGTTTAGATAGGCAAATAGCAGATTTTGCAGTTCGTTCGCAAACAAGAAAAGTTCAATGCGTGTTAAAAAACTGATTTCAATTCCTTATCTGCTGAAAATATGGCGTTAATCATTCATTAACGGTGTAGTGCAGTCATAATCATCATCATAATCGCCACCATCGTTAAGGTCATATTGTTGTAAAGCGCTGAAGACAAGTTTTTCATCATAAAGCCATTACTTGGCATTGATTTTGTTGTTAAAGTGAACTTCGCCAATTCAGGCTCATCAATGGCAAATGAAAAAGTTTGTTTTATGTAGTCTTACAACGCATATGGGAATTACCCATACGCCAAGCAGCAGATGTAGCTGGCTCTAGATCTGTTCTATGCTACAGTTGCGTTTTGGCAACAACTTCGCTATTTCTATGCATAGGTGGTAGTGAAATTCTCAATTGGTTCATTGCTAACTTATCTCTTGCCATCACTCGTCTCATTATTTTTGTCACATGTGTCTTACATTCTTTGCGCTTATTTTCTCCAAGGACATGTAATAAAGTCTTAAATACGTGCTAATAATACATTTATATACGTCACTTATACAGTGACAAAATACGTACTCAATATCTCTTAACTATTTATATGTTTAATATATATATATATATATATATATATATATATATATATATATATATATATATATATCCATCTTGTTAACTGTTACATGTCCTAGCCAGCGTAGCCAAGGCCTTTTTTTCGCTGTACTGTATCGATGTCGTCGTGTCACTCATACAGCTCATCGTTCCATCGTCCGCGGTTAGAGCAATAAATCTTTCGCAAAACCCTTCTCTTGGAAACTCCTACTACCGTCTCATTGGATGTCGACATCGTACACAATTGTCTACTCAGTCCAAAGTATCACCTGTTGACAAGACTCATTCTGAATTGGATTTCAAGGCTCACATTCTTGGTGTTGTTGATGCTAGTTCCAAGATAGACGAAAATGTCTACAAATTCAAAGTAATGACTGTCAACAGTGACATAGGAGCCAGGACGGGTATGTGCTGATTGTTTGTTTGATGACATTAGATATTTTGCCCGTCGTTAACTGTGCGGTTGTTATGGCCAATCATGTCAATATCATCGGCGTAAGCGATTATACAGTTTCGTAAAATATTGTACCTTGTCTATTCTGCTCGAGACGCTTGGCGGCTGCGACAGCCGAGTGGTTAGCATTGCGTACTGCAATTAGGAAGGCCCCGGTTCGAGCAACATTCAAAATTATAGAAACTTAGTTTATCTAATTGCGGTCGCATCTCGGTATGGAGTGTCAAGCCCTCCTAGTGTATTTCTGACAGGAAATAAAGGCTCCTCATAAAAAACAATCGGCCGTGCGGAGGCGGCTTACAATAAACTATAGGCCCTCCGTTTGTTGGTAAAAAACATCAAGACGCAAAGCTACAAATTGGAGGAGGAGCTAGGCCAAAAATCGCTTCAGCGGTTACAACGAGCTAATCAGTCGTAAAGTAAACGCGTTGGTGATTACACCACAGTGAAGTAATATGAAATAGTAAATTGTGCAAGTTGTAATACAAGTGATTGTAACTAGTGAAGTGAATTGTAATTGAATTGTGATTTACTAAGTAATAAAAAGACATTAAATAAATTCCTTATAAATAAAGAAACTGCAAATAAAGTTGGTGAGCCTTATTTAAAAATCCAGTGATCGTACCCGAAGGATTTGGGAAATCATCGAGGTTGATTCGGCAAAATCATAACAATATATACAATATATATATATATATATATATATATATATATATATAAAGGTTTCATGTATATATATATATATATATATATATATATATATATATATATATAAATGAATCTCCAATAAATGAAACCTTTACTTATCAACTCTAAAATGTTAAGATTTTTCGAGAGGGTTCTATTTAGGATAAACGCCTGAAAATTGACTTTGAAGCTGATTTTCATCTTCTCGGCTGTAGATATATAGATATCTATTAATTACTTCTCAGAGTCTACTTTAAACGACGACTTTAAGAATTTGAATCATACCGCTAATAAGAAAAACAAATCACATTTTTTTCCACAATTCAATACCAATTTATTCTCACATAATGCATGCAATCTGGCATTGAACATAATATTCAAATATTTAAATTTAAATTAAAAATTACGAAACCAAAGTATTTTCGACGATTGATAGTAGATATATCATTTCCATTAATCTCTAATGTGCTATTTCTAAAGTGATTGATTATATACATATATTTATTTTAGTAACAATAATTTATGCTATTGATTTCTATACTTCTAAAATCTCAACAAATATTTGACATGAATATCAAACAACCACAAACTTAAAATAAAAAAATAATGTCAGAAAGATTTTTTTTTTTATCTATTAGGTTATTTATAGTATGTGAGAAGAGCGGAAAATAGTTTATTTTTCGGGGTCGTCTATCGACTCTTCGTTATATGCTTGCCTGACGAAAAGTGGTTATATTACAAATAGGTAAAATAATTAAAAATAATGCCAAATGCCATATACACCACCATGTCCTGACTTAGCATCATTAGGCCATTTGTAGATAAATTTCAAAACTGTTAAATAGTAAAATGATTCTGGTCAAGTTGTTAAAAATGTGTTGAACCTATTATTAGCTTTTAAAAAAAAAAAAAAAACCTTTTCGAGCGTGGAGCTCGCCTCTAAAATCTGTTTGAGCGGTCTGGATTCATTCAAATAATTTATTTATTTCAGTGTATACTACTTACTACCTTAACAAATGACTCATTTTAGCCATACTTTCGATTGTATTTCCTAATTAATTAGTCTTTAATAAATAATGCTGAAAACTAAAACAAAACATTCCAAAAACTCGTACTATAAAAAAAATTAGATAAAATCGAAATGATTTCCTAGCAACTTTTATTTCAAAATATAAAAATCTTTGTTAGGTTGTCACACGTTTTTTTTTTTTTCATGCAGAAAATCTTTCTTCAACAAACATCACATCCACTGTGAACTCTTACCTATTTAAATATACTCATGCATATGGCATCTACTCTCAAACCTGTGCCAACAATTGTTCTTCAACCATTGATAAACGAGCTGGAATAAATAGGGGTTAAGTTGCTGCTGGCAACAAACCTTGGAGCGAGGCGACGCCCTAGGAGCAACTTGCGCGCAAAAATAGAAGAAAAAAATATCAAAAGAGAAAAATATGATTCCCATAATGAGAAGACAACATGTACGACAATTACGTTGACAAGGACACAAATTTCATTGCTATATACATATATTATGCATACATACACATATTATGCAGTATAACCTAAATTATAGGAAAGTAGATTAAGCTGGAGTGAAAGCGAAGAGAACATTTAAAGAGTTCAATAAAAAATGTGTTAGCTTAGCAAAATGAGAAGATGATGGAAAATATAGCGAAAAACCTGTACATACATATATACACTACGTATAAATATGTGGATTATGTAAATGGGCACGTTAAGACGTTAAATTTATTACAAATTCCTTCGCATGAAATCTGAGCGCTGGTGGTGGGTAATGAGGTCAAAGGAGGAGAATCGTTGTTGCATAAAAGTAAGAAAAATCACAAAATGCCATAGGCGAGTTGGTCCTAACAGGTAGTCAAAATGGAAAAATGTATGTTATGTTGACACAAGGAATAAGGAAGTTAAGAAGAAACCAGTGGAGCGAAGGTGGTGGCGCATGCCTTGGAATATTTAAATTTTTTGGCGCAAAATACCGCAAGGGTGCAATCGTGCACATATAATATATACAAATATCTATGTAAAAAAATTCATACCCAAATATTTATATATTCGAAGCCAATAATATTAACATCTTAAAATACACTAAAAATTCAATATTCTCATATTTTTCTTTAAACAACAGCATGCATAATATTGTATATTAAAATCCTTCATACATACATGTAATTGTTTTTTCTACGTTACGTGAATAAAAGTATAAATATCTATAAGTACGAGTACATATTCACAAACGAAATATACCAAAACCTTTTTTATATTTTAAACGCTAAGCTACTTCAGGCATTAGATATACAATTTCTACTTTACAAATATTTTCATTCCATCTGCATAATTTTAACCAAAGTTTTGTTAAAATACAACACAAAAATATTGCTTAAGATTTTTTGCTTATACAACAAGGTGTGTGTTGTGCTTATACTCGTATATATGTAGATAGAACTGGCGATTCGAAAGCAAAGTGCAAAGCAAGAGCAATAAAAAAATTTAATTATAAAATTTTTCATTACTTACCCGTTTGCCGCGTTTTCCGCGTGGTCCTTTCTCGCCTGGTGGACCAGGCGGTCCTGCTGGGCCCATTTCACCGCGTTCACCAGCTGAGCCCGGTGGACCTGTAAACGAATTAATAAAATATTCAATTTCAAAATTGTTTACATAAATTTTTGTATGGGTTTTTATTAAAAATATTTTTAAATATTTATATCCAAATTGAGCTGTTCGAGATCCAAACAATTTCATTTTGATGGATAAATGCAGCAGCTACATATAAATATAGTAGCTTCCTAGCGCATCAAAATGCTTCTGTACATTCAATAAATACTCTTTTCTCGAAAAAAGTAATGTTTTTATAGTTAGTAGAATGAATTTATAACGCGTATTCTGTTTTTGTAAAATCAGTGGTGGAAAAAGGCTTGACCAAATACAGATACAGATATAAATTTTCTGACTTTCAGAATCAAGAAAATTAAGTCTTACAGTCAAAACTGCGAAGAAATGAAAAAAGGTTAACATCATAGTATTCACAAGTTCTGTAACATTTCCACTCTCTTAGCCTCTTTTCATTAGAGGACCTTTGCTTCATTCACGCACGACATATATTTATCCTCATCACAATCGTATTCAATACCTTGAAAGTGACAATATTTGTAAAGTTGTTATCTACCCCTCCAGAGACTAAAAATAATTTTAAAAATCTTAAAACTAGTTCTCATACATAATATTGAAAAACATATGTTAATGATTTTTTCCTTAAATACATACATCTAATAATAAATTATTTTAGAAAGTTAATTGCAACGTACGTCCTCGCAGAAGCTTTTTATATATATGCCATTCCCGAGCGATGAAGATGATTACTTGTACTCAAACAGAAAAATAGTCTGAAAAATGATTTGCAGTTGAATCCGCTGCCATAGGAACTTTACCTTGTGCAATTTCCATTGATTTAAACTGCATATTGTTCGTATTGAAATAAAATCCTTATAAAAAATCAATAATAATAAATAAGCTGTTTGCTTCCAACATTTCAATTTACAAGTATAGAATTAAGTAAATATGTATATACTACATACATATATACAAGTATTTTTGTATCAGACCTTATGTAATTAAATCGCTCAGGTTTGTATATTCAGCGGCTTGGGATTCTATCGCAAATATTTTTAGAAATTCTATTACTTTAATATTAAACATTCAATTCGTGAAAAAGTCAATTTCTTATTTTCAATATTTTATTCCTTTATTTTATAAATTCTGTATTTCCTTCCATGTAATATAAAATAAAACATCATTACCCTTCCACCAAAATATTTATTATAGCTTACTGATAAGGCATTGCCCAAAATGACACGCCTGTAGTAAAATAATTGGCGTATATAAACGAAAGTGGAATAATTGCTTTTTTGCGCTGGGCTTTATAAACGTAGAAGCGATTTTCAGCTGAGATCCTTCTCTAATTTGTGGTGTGCGTCTTGATATTTTAACCACAGTTTATTTTAAGACTCGGAGGTGGCTGATGGATTTTTCAGGAGTTTTTATATCATGTCAGAATAACGCTAGAAAGCAATTATAACACCAATATTTTAAAATTAATATCTCGTAACTTCCATCCCCGCCTTGGTAGTGTGCGCAGCTAACCAATATCAAATAAACTGAATTAAAATCCAACAGTTAGACTGGAAAGTTCATGACAATTACGTGGACACTTCTGTGTAAAATATCAAGTGAAGCCAAGAGGTACCTCTACTTCCACCAGCGGGTGCTAACTACTTGTATATCGCACACAGTCCAACCACTGTCTCTTCACTCGCTGTATTATGTCAATCGCACATGGTAACACCCTCTGTAGTATGCACCGCTGAAAATGCGTAAAATCTTTCCTTCGTAAACTTCTAACGCCGACTCATCAGATGTTTTTCTCTTCAATTCAGACTATTTTTGTGCGGTCGAAGATTGCTTTACAATCAAAGAGAAGGTGATGGTGTTGCTCCTTTTCTCACGGGCCTTCTCCAAGATTTGCCCCAAGAAGAATATATACCAGATCTATGAACACTCTAATAAGGTACTAGGTCCTACTTATATCCGATATTGAAAAGGATTATCATACGATAATTCGCGCGGGCTGTGCATACTTTGGTCCTGATCTTCGTGCATGCCATATCGTCCGACCATATTCTGACTGTAAATATGTATGATACTAAAAAAACTGTGAAGCTCTTATTCTCGTACTGTGGCACAACCCGGGGAAGATTTTTCGATTCCTCGTGATATGAGGATAAGAAATCCTTCTACTTAACAAGTACTTGATGCTCTGTTGTTGTAAAAGTAACAGTTCTAAAAGGTGTAATTATTAGCTGCGCCTATAAGACATGTGGGACTTTATTCCAGATTTATCAGACTGCGCTTAGTTTCGGAGTCAATTTGAATTTAAAAAGTGTGTTTTATTAAATTAAACTTGAGCTGAAATAAATGTTCACTGTATTACTCTTTACGACCGATAAAATTAACACTAAAATCGATTTTTCGATATTTATTTTTTCTTTTCTTTATCCCAAAAACACTACAAATTCCAGCCGACGAACCTATACTTATATCATAAAAAAATAACGCTATTGATCAGCAATTATTGAGTGTCATTCATTAATAACTAAATAGTTTAACAAATTGTGGCGTATGCTTGAACAAACATTCAAATTAAACGCATGCTGCTGAACACTTTTCATAACACGTTTATGCGTATGTAGTTTGTAATTGAATTTTCTATCTGAAATTCATGGGTGCACAAAAACATAGAATCAAATACATGTATGTACTATATGTATGTGTCAACATCAACGCAATTGAAAAAGTTAATCAACACTTGTCATGAATGTAAATGGTGTATATTTGTTGATGTCGCCAACACCGTTACTGCAGTTGTCATTGATGAACTCTCAAAATTACGCGTAGCAGTAAATGATAACTGACAACAGCCACAGAAATACACAAAATCACATACATATGTGTTGTGCGTGTTGTATATTTAAATTGAATTGATGCCTATCGAAATTCGATAGAATTCAATTTCAGTTGCGCAAAGCTCTAAAAACAAATGCTTTATCATTACGTGACAAGTTCGTTGGACAAAATTTGCGTTCTTTTTCTATTTTATAAAGCAAAAATAATTCCAAGGGTGAGGGTGATGAAAACAAAAAAGGAATTCGAGATTTGCATTTCAACTTTTACTTTTAAGGAAAAGTACAATATATTTTGAAAAATTGTGGATGTCTTTAGCGAAATAACAATATAATAAAAAAATATAAAGAAATACATACATACTATATTACATATATAAACAGTGGCGGACAAAATCTACATACACCCCCTGCATTCGTTATGTAGAAAATACTATCACTTTACTGAAAAATGTATGTATACAGTTTTATTTTAAATCCTTTTCTAATAACATGCATTAAAGCAAATCCATTCTCTAATATAAAATAAAACAATTATGGTGAAAAAAAGCAAAAATATCCTTGACAAAAGTCTACATACACCAAGAGTTTACTAACAGTTATGTCGATATGCTGTGTTATTATGGCGGTTAGGTACCCTTTTTTTTACTATTTTTGCATTATTTTTTTGTCTAATTTGCTAGTATTGAATTGAGTGGTGGTTTAAAAAGCATGGCATCAACAATGGCTCCGCGAAAAGAAATATCCATTTACGTAAGAAACTTGGTTATTCAGCACAGAAAAGAGAAGAAATCGTATGGAGAAATTTAAAAAATTTTAAACTTGTCCACCAAAGATACAGACCATTGTAAAAAATTTTGAAATAAATGGATCTACCAAAAATAAGCCGCGCGTTGGCCGCCCGTAGAAACTAACTCGAAGAGACATCAGCTTTATTCTGAAGTAAGTGAATGATGATACTAAAGCTACTGCTCCAAAATTAGTCGAAAACATCGAAAACTCATCAAGAAAGTGTGTCTATCCTAGAACAATTCGAAGAGCCCTGAACGATAACGGCTTCCACAGTAGAACGCCACGTAAAAAGCCTCTTATTTCTGAAAAAATCGTAAACTTTGCCTGGAATTCGCTAAAGCTCATTTAAATAAGGGAATTGATTTTTGGAAAAAGGTCTTGTTTCCAGACGAATCGAAGTTCAATATATTCGGCAGCGATGGAAGATCAAACATTTGGAGAAAAGAAAACACTGCACTTAACTCCAAAAATATAGTACCAAGAGGGAAGCATGGTGGCGGCAACGTAATGGCTTGGGGAGCGGTTACGCCATCTGAAGTTGGAAAGTTGGTTTTTATTGAGAGTAATATAGATCGGTTGAAAAATAAGTCATTGAAGCTTGGGACAGTATTACTCCCGCAGAATTGACAAATTTAGTAGCTTCGATGCCACGACAGCTTCAAGCTGCTGTTGATGCGAACGGTGGACCAACTAAATACTAAAAAGATCGCGGTACCTGATATTAACCAACGTTTTTTGCGCTAAGATAAGTTATGAATGTACTGCATGTAGACTTTTGTCAATGTTGGATATACATACTTTTTTTTGTCATATCTTTACTATTTTATGTTAAAAAATGAATTTTATTTGTTTTTTATGAAATAAACTGTGTCGTAAAATTTTCCAATAAACTTTTTGAACTTTCAATTCAACGAAAATAAGGAGTGTATATAGACTTTTGTCCAACACTGTACACATTATTTGACGATATTCTTTTACTCAATTGGGTCTGCTCTAATGCAAATACATGTGCACACGTAAATACGTATGCAAGTGTATATATTGTATAATTGAATTTGGAAGTGAGATTTCCGAACAGCAATTTTCAAAACTCGTTTTGATTGTGTATTTAAATTTCACTCTTTCTTTACACACAACGATTTTGGTTAAGTACGGCGCTAAATTATGGAAATGACTTTTGTTATGCAAATCGAAATTAACCAAATTTCGAGTCTTTTGAAAAATAATTAAACTGAGCTCTTCGGTGGTGATGAGTGAATTAATAGTCAGTCAGATGGATGGATGAATGTAGGTAATACCAATAAAATTGATATAGCCGCGCGATAAAGTTTTTCCATTTAACCTGTAGCGTATCGCTGAAAAAAGGATTTTAGGGAATTATTTATAAGGACGAGATAGAAGCTGTGAATTATTAGTATCATTGCATATCTTTCAAACAGAAATCATTCCAATTTTATTGGCAGGAAACCATACTGAAAACAATAAAGTGACGCACCACAATAAAAAAGTGAAATGCCGATTTATTGAAAAAAGGATGAAATGGGCTTTTGTTGCAAAAAATTAAATCATAATATTTATATATATATTCTATTTATATATATAAAAATCTCCTGTCACAGTTTTTATGCTCGAACTCCTTCACTAAGCCGATTTGTATGAAATTTCGTATATATTCGTTAGGTCTGCGAATAAGTTATTATCTATTTTTCATACCGGGAAGTGGACCAGGGCTAACCTATTCAAAAAAATCGTAGTTATGATTCGATTTACCTGAAATTTAGTACATAGGTGGCTTTTTGCTTAGCTTAGTAGGAACACTACTTTTTTCTCCGGGAAGTGGACCATAGACTGACCGATTCGAAATTTTATTTATGCTTCGATTTACGTGAATAATGATTTCCAGGATGATGTAAAATTTAATTGAGAAAAATAATTAATTTCAAAAATTTCTTTACGGGAAAGGGATCACCGTCAGTTGAAAAAAATTAGGATAATATGGATGTAAGCATGTCTGCATTCAGTTTACTTCGAGTTCATATTGACATTTTCGTGAGACTTTAAGTAGTAAATTAGCGAAACGAACTTACAAATACGTAGCTAGATCCATATCACAATATAAAAAAATTTAAAATTTAGTTTCAGATGATGCTTAATTAGAACTTTAATTACCATTTGCAATATCAATTAGAATACAAATTGGAGAAAATACAGAAAGCCACAACAAAGTGTGGCCGAGTCTGCTAGTATATATATATATATATATGTGAGATAAGGACAGCAACTTAATAAATAAAATTCAAATAAGAAAAAAATTCAAACGTCAATTGTGGTTTGAATGAAGATTTATAATGGAAACTATTCATACGTTTGAGAACATATGTATCAATTTACAACAATTTTGTTGCAATGTTTCTAAAATAGGGATGTATAATGTTTTCAATATTATTTTGTAAGTTCTTCTAATCAAATGTAAATACAGTTTACTTTAAATTTAGCGTACGTGTAGTTTTTTTGCTTGGATTACAATGCAGAACATTCTATCTACCAAAAATGGCTCCTAAAGTTGTCTTTACTGTTCTTTTATTTCCGAGAAGTGAGCCTGATTTCGATCCATCCGAAAAAATAATATTTATGGTCACTTTGTTTTAAGTTTCTAGAGCAGGGGAATCGAATGGTCGTTATCGAGAACATTTCGTAACAATCTTTCCAGATGAGCATTCGACAGGTATATAAGAGCGAAAGCGAACAATGTTCAGTTGAGTAGAGTTCTCGCTAGTGGCAGTAGTGGTGTAAAGTGAGGAAGAGTAAACTATGTGATTAAAATAAAGTAAATTGTGAGTTTGCAATAAAGACGCCAAACATAAAATGTTGGGACTTTTTCACCATTTTATTTAACGATCCCCTAATCGAACCCTTGTAAATTAGAAAATTATCTTGATGTAATCAACGAAAATCGTTAGAATGTATTACTTATATTTCTTGGGAATAGACCTGAGATCAGAGACCAGATTAGATTTGCTTGAATTTTTTTACTTGGCTCTCTTTTCATATATTAATTTAAAGGGTGGGTCATCTACTTCCACTAACATTCTTGATGTGTCACAACTTCAGTACAATGTTTGAGTTTTACAAAATGGTTCAGCTTACGATTGAAGAAAGTTGGGAAATCTTTTAAACTTACTTCAAAAATGATGAGCCTGTAACCCAAATGGTATGAAAATTTCACAATTTTCGAAAGGTGGCTATATACCTGGATATTCAGGCCGCATTGCTGGCGCTATCGGCGTCTATGATAAGCATCGTCAACAATTGCAAGGATTCTATAAGCTCCCCGACAGGTCAACTCACCATCTTCATTATCTGGCTTACCTATCGTAGAAACATTTTCGGCAACGAAAAGGCTGACGAGTTGGCCAAGTCCAGATCAACTGAAGCGGATATAATACCATGTCAGTTAGGAACGATCAAGAGAGAGCTGCGCTTGCAATTTAAACAAATTACCCTGAACAAATGAAAATCCATATCCAACTGTAAAATAGCGAAACAGATCTGGCCTAGATATGACATGATCAGAACAGTGTACTTATTCAGGGAGCATGCATCATAAATTTGCCACTCTATAAAAGCCCTTTCCGAAGCTGTAATTTAAAAGGTAAAACGAAACAATAATAAACTTCCTCTGCAAATGTCCAGCTTTCTCGTGAATTCGACTCAAAGCACTTGGAATATATCAGGTACCAAAACTTGAATTGCTGTTCACAAAAAGCATCTCAGATATAATTAGTTTCATTAAAACCACTAAATGGTTTGAATGTTATAATGATGAAACGTGACGGCAGATATATAAATCATAATTACGCGCTAATTGGGACCGAGGTGGCGAAGAACTGACAATGTGCACGCTTCAGCTTTTTTGCAGAATATGGTCGGTATGGAATGCATGCACGAAGATTGGAATATAAGTATGCTCTGTTTAATCCGTAAAAAGGGGGAACAAACAGTCTGGACCAATTATTATGGGATAAACCTCCTCCCTATCGTATGTAAAGTTCAATTGAGCGTATTCTGAAGTAGATTAAAGGCCCAAGTTGGAACTTGTCACTGTGGCTTAGACTTCGTAAATCCACTATTGAACAGATATTCGCCAGTAACCAAATTTTGGAAAACACCCTATTCACATCACCTTTCCATTAATTTTAAATCTGCCTTCGACAGCACGAAGAGAAGTTGTCTCTATGCTGCTAGGTCTGAATTTGATATACCTACTAAATTTATATGGCTTTGTAAACTTTACAAAAGTTTACAAAGTTTACCGCGCCGTGAGTTCTGCTTTCTCCAGAATAGACAAAGAAGCGAAGCGTATGAGTCTGGTGGTAAACGAGGACAAGACGAAATATCTCCTGTCATCAAATAAATAGTTATTGCATTCGCGACTTGACTCACACGTCAAGGTGACAGTCATAACTTCGAAGTAATAATTTTGTCTATCTTGAACCGGCATCAACAACACCAACAATGTCGATATTGAGATCCAACACAGAATCTTCTTTCCAACAGGTGCTACTTTGGACTGAGTATTTAATTGAAAAGAAAGTCTCTCGACGAACCAAACTAAATTCTGCAAGTCGTACAATATTCCCATCGCGCTGCATGGTGCAAATGAGTGGATGATGTCCGATGAGACGGCACTATAAGTTTTGGAGAGAAAGTGTTTGTGGAAGAATTATGGTTCTTTGCGCATTGGAAACGGCGAATACGACGACATTGACATGAATGCGGACATTCTTTGCTAAAGAAAAAAAAAAAATTAAAACAAAAAAAATTTTTAATTCCACGAACATCAGATGAAGGGGGCGTCGTGAAAAATTGTTACGTGACCATACCCACGATTTTTGCCCTTCTAGCAATTTGAAAAAAAAAGATTATCAATCTAGTGGAATGTCGCAATGTCTGGAACTACGGAAAAGTCGAAACAATTTTTTTCATAATATGGCAACTGTTTGAAAAAAAAACTTTTTTTTTGGACTATTAGATTTTTTAAAAATACTAAAAATATAATTTGCAGATGAGCGTAGTTTCAGACATAGAGAAGTTTATAAAGATGACTCTCCAAAAATTTCAAGTAAATCGTTCCAGTAGAAATTGAGAAATCGTGCGTATCGTTTTGAAAAAGACACTCTCGAAAAAAAATGCGTTTAAAGTTCCATGTTAAGGCCGAGCCGATATGGATGCCACGTCAGAAAAATACCTGAAATAATTTTAAATTGTTAAACTTTAAAAATATGCAAAAAAAATCGATTTTCCAATATTCTAGACTAAAATACCCCCTTAAAATTAAAAATGAAATTGAAATAACATGAAACAAAAATGCCATGGAATTTAAAACAAGTATCTCCTTTGGAAGTCATTTCTGCTTAACCTAATGAAAATACAATTTTTTTTGTATAAATATATAAACTTTTATATTTATAATATTTCTAAAATATTTTAGATAAAATATTTTCTATTCAAATGAATCACTAAATTTCCGTTCAATTGCCATTATTTTTAACCGATGCCACGCTATTTGAATAAATTAAAGTCGCATAAAAGTAACCAAATAAAAGTTATGCAAGAAAAAATAAAAATAAAATAAAATTATGCCAAATGAATTATATACGACAGTGCGCAAACAATAGCGCTTATCATCACTTTATCAAAAATCTATACGACCATGTAATATGCCATAATATTTCCATTGCCATCGTAATTTAGAAACTTAATAAACTTTCGATAGGCAACGAACCGAACAGTCCGTAGCATGCATAGTAGTTGTAATGGGAGCAGCTGAACGTATGCCATCAACCCGCTCCTCTAATGCGCGAACAATGGACAACAGCAAGGACATAAAATAAAAAATTGGTAATGCAAAAGCGAGGAAATGGATAAAATTTGTTGCCACTTTGAATGGCATCACTCGACCACAAAAATTTTTCATTACTTTTACGATTCCCAAGTTGATCATTTCAGCTAGCAAAAGTAGGAGTAGTAGTAGCAGCAGCAACAACAGGCAACCGCTTCGCCTCAAGTTTGCCGCAAATGCGTTGACAACAGCTGGAGCCACAACATTTAGAGGGGAAAACAAGAAAATTATAGTTGAGCTATAGCAAAAATCGTAACAATAGCACACAGGGTGGCATCGACGACTAGTGAAATCAACTAGGCGGTAGAACAGCAGCATCATACCCCCATAAGCACATAAGCGAGGCTTAGAATAAATATAATATTTCGAATCGTGTCGAAGACACGTAGTAGAAATTATCAAATATATGAATATATGTGTATGTATATGAACGTAAAAATATAAAAATAAATAATTTTAAAAGTTTCTGCCAAAGGATTTTAATCTTTTTGACACCAAATGTATGCAAAGAAATAAATATGATAAAGATACGGAAAATTGAAAAGGTCTTGGTTAATATTGTACTGACAACATTTTTGAAATAAAAATAAGATTTCTTACTGAAAAAGCATGCAATTTCGAGTGATACTAGAATAATGAAAAAGTAAAAAAATCGAACCGCTAATAACAATCTATCATGAAATCTCACGCGATAATATTATCAGAGAATACAAGTGCGTCCCAAATTCAAGACGTGACTATTTTGCTCATTGGGACTCTTATTAAGAAATATTGTATAAGCTGTGGTGGCATTGGTGGAATGGCAATCATAGAGCAGCGTCAACAGCAGTATTTGGCATTTTGGTTGACTTTTATCAAAAGCCAGTTGGAACTTTTTCATAGTTTAATGGCTCTTCTTATTTCATGGCTACCATCTTAACTAACAAGTAAAATTGAGTAACGAAAAACAAGGACATGAGAGTGTGGAAATAAAAGAAAAATAAAATAAAAGGACGCATAAAAGCCAACACAAAATACTTGCCACTTGCGAAATTCAATTTGGTCAAGTACTCGCTTAATTTCGGGTTGGAGTGTGTAACAATGTTTCGTATTTGAATTTTTTAGTCGTAAGTTGACTTAAAATTTATTGGACGTTTAAGGTTTATAACATTGCTAACACATTAAAAAATGAATGTAATGGCAGGTTATTTCGTTTGTGCGCGCCAATGTTTTTCAACTTATGTTATATGTACAGTACACAGTACATAGCTGCTGGATGGCTGTAAGTATACAAAAGAGGGAACAATTGTTTATATTTGAGCTCTTCTTGTGTTTCGCTGAATTTAGGCTCTCGGTCTTGAAAACTATAAAAGTATAATACGAGGTCTGTACAAAACGAATCGCGGCACACAGTTTTCTTCGATTGAAGGAGCGTCGTGCCGAAAACGACCTGGTTTTGTAAAAGAACTAAATTTGGTTTTTGCACCATAATATCGCCCCTACTCACACGTCGTTGCTTGCGGTTATATTTGGCCAAAAACAACACAGTAATGGTGCCGCAGTCATCGTCACCGTATTCAGCATATCTGACCACCTTCTTTCCAAAACTTAAGCTGCACATGAAAAGGGTATAAAGACTGCATTGAATCAAGACCTGAATAAAAAGACGAAGTATTATTTTTTAAGTCTTTTAGGGATTGGTAAAAGACTTCGTATATCCAAGGTTTGATATTTAATTTCAAATTAAAGCCGCTTTTGAAATTGTTGAAGGAAACATTTTGGACACAAGAACCACTGTTACACAACAGCGACGTTGTCCACATGATGCCCTTAGATAAAAATATTATCTAGTTCTACTCGACCGAGGGACATTTTTTTGAACAAATTTCGATACTTTACTTTTTAATAACAACTCAAATGTTTTTTTTTTGAATTGCGCTTACCTAAGCCTGGGAATTAATACAATAAATACATAGTCGTAGTTAGAAGATTCAAGAAATCATTCTTCGATAATATTTCAATACAAATTCTTCCCTTAAAAGAAAGCATTGAAATGTCTTTGCCCAGGATTTAAACTATTAAAAAAAATGTATCTACAAACTAGTTACAATAAGGTAGAAAGACATTGGGGAGCGGTCAGGTGATCCTTTTAAGATAATACGTAGGAGCTGTAAAATGATGACGCGTCTACCCTGCTCTTAATAAAATAATAGTTTCCGATAATTCCGTACCCTATTTTAATAAATGTATGGTATGCAACTTAACATTATTCCAGGAAATATTAATATTAAATTTCATAAAGAAATGTTCGAATAAAGATAATTTGGAAAAGTTGTAGTTTAGTGTACGCATGCCATTTATATACATATACACAAGTTATATGTAAGAAAAATAAATTATTTAATTTCAGTGAAGCAATCTAAATGACACTCAAACACTGAGATAAAAATATTTCTGCATTTTCGAGCCATGGAAAGGACTTTAATGACTCTATTTATATTCACAGGATGAGTAGTAGAATCAACTGTAGTGATTTTGAAAATTATTATTTATTTAGTCGTTTTTATAGCAATCATAAAATGAATAAACAATTTTACGCGCATGTCATTCCATGTCCAGCAAAAAGAGTTGAATATAAAAATGAAACAGAATGAAACCATTTGAGCTCATGTACGGTATTATGCGCGGTTTGTATGTATACATTTTGCCTTGGATATTTTTAAAGCTAACAGACAATATTGATGAATTTAATAAGAAATACGTGGACGAAAAACTTGACTTGAACTTTACTTACAGAATTGTTTTTTGTAAAAGTATTAACCGAGTCACCAAAAATATTGGCTTTGTTAATGTCAGATCATAAAGGTTTTCAATATTTAGACTCTGGTTAAATTTAGGTAACCTATGTGCTTGTCAAGGTCTGATTGAATAGAATATTCTTATAAAATTTGGTAAAATAATATTTTCAAAATGCTCTTTAAATATGGTGGGATAACACTTAACGGCAAGATATTTTTTTAAAAGTATAACAAGTGTAACAATGTCAACATATACATTTTTCTGAAGTTTAAAATTTTGCGCAATATTTTCGTAGTTACAGCCCAAAAAAGCGGTAAAATCAGTTAAGACGTTCTCAGTGCATGTACGTCAACAAAATTATAAAAATATTCAGCATAGGAGCTATATTATACAGAGCGGTCTAATTGAGAAATCTGCGATGCTTAAATTAAGCATTAAGCATTCATTATGTGTAAGCCATTTGTATTCTTTATATAATATCTGAAATATTCGAAATTTTCCCCACCCAATTTGTAAAAAAGAGGAAAGTATATTTATTCGGGAAATTTTTTTAGATTTTTTAATGAAATAATGATAAAATTTACTTACGAAGCACTTGAAAATCTTTATAGAAATATAAAATATATTAGAAAAGTGGTATGTATAAACATTGGTTAAATTAAACAGAAAAAAAGAAAGGAGTGCTCTCTTCGGCCATGCCGAAGTCCATTTATGTCTCATGAACATAACGCTGATGATTTTCAGTGTAAATTCTTATACAAGTATGAATTTTAGTGTGTAGAATACCGAATTTCAAACCCATACAGGTTTTTTTTTACGGATTTCATATCTGAACAAATCAGCCAAGTGGGGATTATATGATATAGTCTTCTAATTTCAATGATTTTCATTACTTTACTTAATGTGTGTAGAACACTTATTTTCATGATCTTAGAGGCTTTATGCAGTATTTATGGCCCAAAATCACATATCTGAACAAATTGATCTGGCTTCGAGATAAGAAAAAATAGACGGATAGACGGATAAGGCTAAATCCACTCAGCATGTCATTCTGATCCGAGCGGTATAAATTTTGATGGGGCTACCTGTTCTCCTTCTGATACTTACATACTTCGGACCAAACTTAATGTTCATTAAAGGCAAAAAAAAAAATGAAATAAAAATAAGACAAATGTAAATATATTGTGACAAAGATAAGATAAGCAGTGACTGAGAAAACAAATTAAATAGTAATGACAGCGACAAAAAAAAAACATAAATACAAAACGGCTGTCACAATGAATACAAAAGGATATTTACTTAAACTAACCTTTTTTAAACGAAAAAATTAAGTTGTGTAGATATCAAGTTTAGGTACTTTTTCATATACATAATAATTGAATAATAAATTGAAAAAGTATTAAAATTAATTTAATTTAAAGAGAAATTAATTTGGTAAAAGAATAAACGTCTAGGTTGATTGATTTATAAATACTTCAATCCAGTAATGATGTAAAGTTTTAAAAATATAGCGATCAACGCTCGTATAATAGGGTCAAATTATATTACTTACATATGTACATATGTTATGTACTTTGCATTTCCTTAACTGCAAATAGCAGGGTCTGCTGAACTAAGCCGACCGTTTCTATATACTAATTTCTAAATAAAAAAGTTACAATATAGTACGTGCGGACAATAACAAACATTCTTAAAAAAACTGAATCGAAATTTATGACCAAATCCGGCATGACCTATAAGTGCTAGCCAATTAAACGTCTTAAATAATTTTAAATTTGAATTGCTTTTATGGTGTGTCATTAATTGCATGAAATAGTTGCTAGCAAAAGAAATTGAGTCAGCAAAAACAATTAGTGGATTCTAAGTTAGATTAATAAATGAGAAGGAAAATAAATTTTGAAACACATAATATTTTTGTTTTCAATTTAGTGTGAAATCCCTAACGAGCAGAGACTTAAGAAAATATTTATCGCTTTTATTTTTAGAGCGAAAAATTCTTTTGGAGTGGAAATAACAACTAAATTTGAAAAAAGAACGTTAATAAATAAATAAATAATAATAAAAATAAAAAAGAGGAAGCCACATGATCAAAAAAAAAATTTAAGTTTGAAGTAGAAAAATAAATATTATTTGTACATTTGGGCAGTGCAAATGGCAAGTGGCAAGTTGTAAATGTGTGAAATGAACTGAGGTTATAAAAAACTTTACACCAATAAACAAATGTGTTAAGGCACATATGGATTTTCAGCATGGGATGCACGAGCCCAAAGGGGGCCAATAAAAAAGTAAACAATCCCTGAAATGCGACGACAAACATTCAAATATGTAGCTGATGTTGAATGCTGATAGGCAGGGATACATATATGTATATACATAATTGCCCGCACTCCCGCTCACGAAAGAAAAGTATCGAGTCTATGAATATTTTTCTATATTTCTTAACCATAACAGTACCAGTTTGATCGATCGCAGCATCCATAAAGAGTAGGAAGAAGTTGCGTAGGGGGTCAATGGAGGTGTCATCGTATATTTCATGACGCCTCCATTGACTGCAGGAGGGGATATTTCGTTTTTATACCGTTCATGAATAGGAAAGAACATATTAACTTGGTTTCGAAGTATGTGAGTACCAGAAACACTCACAAAAAATTATACCGATCGGATCAGAACGACGACCTTAGTTGATTTAGCTATACCCGTCTCCCTGTCTGTTTGTTTTTCCATTTATCTGTTCGAACGCAAACTAGTTTCCCAGTTTAAAAAAAATTTAACTAAACATAGTATGCGGGTGTATTTCTGTGATGTATTAATCATATATCGGAAGCGACCAGATCGGTCGAATATATCGTAAAGCACCCAAACAACCGGTCAGATATCAAGTTTATGGACAAAAATCCGCCAAAAAAGGGTTGTGCAATTTGATGTTCCATACAAGTTTATACGACTAAATATTTATACCAAAAATCATAAAAATCGTACTATAGCATATAGCTCCCATACAACAAATTTGTTCAAATATGTGATTTTGGGTCATAAATAATTATTCTACACACATGAAATAAAGTAAACTTTGGTACTGAAAATCATCGAAACCGGAAGATTACATCTTATAGTCCTCATATTACCGATTGCCCAGAGACGAGATTTTGAATAAATAGTCGAATTTTGCATTTTGCAATATATTTGACATGATCATGAAAGGTATGAAAAAAGCATGGCCGAAGCACTTCTTTATTGTTATTTTTCAATTTCGTGCTTTGATTCCGAACATTCATTTTTTTACTTGGCGAGAAATGTGACGCGACACGTGTTAATCCCTAGTCTTCGAAAATGATTAATGTGTTGAAAAGCATTTTCAAATTTATTCAATTTCATAAACATTTTTAAGCTGGTTGAATATTTAGCATATTATTGTTTTTCATGCTAAGCATATTGCGTGTGCCTTTTAAATTTTATTTCCACGTTTCTTCTTTGTGTGATTATGAATTTATTCATCTTTAGCAAACAACATTTGTGGTCGTCGTCGCCTTCGTTGTGAAGAAGTGGAACAAGTGTCGTCGGCAGGGTTGGTGTGCGCTAATTTTCCATTATATTTACGATTATCATACATATATTCTTTTATATTAATAAATTCCATAGAATTTAGAGGCAATTTTGGAGCGCTTCAGCGCCAAGGAAAATATTACTTTCAGTAATTCAAATGATGAAGGTGAGCCCAGAATATATACAACGATATAAAAACGCACAATCTTTCACAATAAGATATTCATATATAAATCAGCAGCAAGTGTGAACAACGCCATGCAATTCAAGGAAATGAAAATAATATTTTATTATGAAGGTGCACAGCATGCCACTGCTATTTCAATATGAGAAATTTTTTAAGAAACAAAAAACAAAAAAAAAGTTATAAAAAAAATAAATATCATAAGAATTTATACAACAACAAAAATTAATGGTAGCACGCTAAGCACTATAAAAATAAATATATATTTATGTATGTAAGTATGCTAATATTTTCATTGGTTTAGTCTAGTTGGTTTTCGAACTAAAATAGATAGCTATGAATAAAAATTCCTCAATTAATTAACGGCTGTATGAAATGCGCCATTGTAGATGCGTATACCTTACATCCATATGCATATTTGTATGTACATGTGTATGTGTGTGTAAGTTAATTTGTTTTGGGCGGCGCTCAAGTGACTCAATTAAGTGCAAAACCAACACAATCCAGTGGATAACGAATTTCTAGGAGATCCGGTGCATTTGTTCTGTGCCACTCGATACACCTAAACTAATAAGTATATATACTCGTTGATGTAGTATGTACATATGTACATTTGGAAGTATATGCATGTAGTAATAGATGTTTGCTGTGCACATGCTTGTGAAGATATTTGCTTGGTTTTGAATGCTATTACGGTGTGCTGAAAGTAACGCTAAGCAACGGCACGAAAACAAATAAATGCTTGGTTGCATTTGTCTGGGAAGAAAATCTTTGAACAGTGGAAAGAAACCTTTGATAGAAGATAATTTTGTTAATAAAATTTCACATATATTCACCTGAGCAGTATACCTGGGGAGATGATGGTCTTATCTTTTTTATTTGTTAAATAAAAAAATGAAATTTTATTATTTCCAGCTAAAATATTCAAAAAAATAAATAATTTTCAAATCTATTTTAAGCTTTTTAAATAACTTTTTAAATTAGACTTTACGAAGTTTTAATAAAAAGAATTGTCTCAAAAGACATCTATACTACCGATAAAGGGGTGTTAGTTTATGTAATAGGATATACCCACTATTGCTTAACAGCTAACGGCTATAGTAATCTCATATGAAATATTTAGAACCAAAGAGTGTATTTAGGTTGTTGATATTTGCTCATAGTATTCGCACTTAGCCAGTTCTCAATACCTTGTTTTACCATCGCTCCTCTACTCCTATTGGATTGCGAATATCTAGAGTCGCAACTTCTATGTAATCAATATTAATATTGAATTCCAGTCTCTAGGAGTACTATACTCGTATAAGCTAGAAAACTGAAATGAAATAATTTAACTCGGGGCTCGGTATTTTTCTTTATTCACGAGTTTCAAAACATACGTCAAGGAAATGGATATTATAATGAGACGAAGTTTCAAACTGCAGCTGGAAGAAGCAAATTACCTTACAAATTAAACAAAAACCTTGCAGATGCTGGAATTTTTTTGTAATTTTTGGAAAAACTTATAATAAGATATTTTTAAATCATTAAAAACTAAAACTGTATAGAACACAGTAAAATTATGAACAGAAGTGGTAGATCTCAGCTAAATGACTTTTTGCTTGCTATAAGAAGTCTGATAAGAAAAAGTGGTAATCTACTTGCTACTTTCTGCTCAATTTATTTTTTTAGAGCTCCCTTTTTTAAATTTCAAGATCATGATCCCAATTTATTTATGGAAGTCGCTTTCCAGAATAATAGTAATAAATAAGGGTTTTATCTCTTTTGAGCAGGTATGAGTAGAGGAATTCTTTAACTGTTATCGATACGATTTTTCGAGTTGTTAACTAACGAATTTTGTCGTTTGCACAAACAATTGAGTGATATGAAAAAATAACTTCTATTAGCATTTGCACATTGATAGAGTGGTATCTATTGTTGTTGACATAGGCTCCTTCATGATTTCTGGGGTTTATTACTGACAAATGACTGCAATCGATAGCCCCAACAAATGATGAGTCTGTTGAAGCGAACATTTCCTTTGCAGCCTGCCGTTCTATTTGAGTCGTAGAAAAACATCGAACGGTTGATTGCGTCTGGCATATCCGCCACTGCTCTCAAATAGGACCTTGATAGCATCCACCAGATGCGAAGCATCGCAAGGCGGTTAGAATCTTCCACTTCTCACAGCAGACTCCTACTGAAAAGTGTATTTTTTTTTTTTTGGTAATTTCCAGATTTGTATTTCACTTTAACTTTTATACTAGTTATTATAATTTAAATAAAATATGAAATCTTTTGTCGTTGGCGCTAGCAACTCGAAATTTTTTGTCGTTTAATTAAGTATTTATCCCGTAGTTAACTACAAAAGCTGATCAAGCGAGAGCGAATATCGTTAAAATACGCATAGCGAACACTCGACTCTATAAAACTGTCGCTAAGTATTTTTACTTATCCGAAAACCGTTAAAATATCATATTGACTTCCATCACGGGTCAGTTTTTTTGTGTAGGCTTGTTACCAACTAAAACTCGGAAAACAAACAAATTTTTAGATTTTGAAAATCTTTTTTCATAAATTCTACCTATTAAAAATTCTGCTTTTAATTACTTAATGACCTAATAACAATATTGTGTTTGTAATAAAATATATTGCAATAAGTATTGAAAAGAAAAAGTTTACCAATTTAAAATATAATGTTTTTTTCGAGAAGTTTTTTACTTATGAAGAATTTTGTAATATAGAATTATGTAGTAAATATTTTTGACTTTCAAAAGAGTACAACTAATAAATTTGAATTAAATTTTTTTAAAACTTAATTTTCAAGCATAACAAATTTCATCAAATTTAATTTTTTTCTGTCCCATTTCAGGCTTTCGACACACTGTACCTTGGATTTTTCTACCTTTTTGTGCTGCTTGTGTTCCGGCGACTTGCAGCAGGCCATAAATTAAAACAACCAACACATTTTCTCTCTATTACAACAGCATTAAAGAAGACAATATACTCGTATGTAGGTGAGTGTGAATATATGACTTTGTTATTGCACTTTTCCTGCCTTTTAATAATGTTTACAAAAAGGTACATACATATATAAATACATGCCTATACATAAAAGTATGTAGGTAGGCAGGCACCTTGATGCTGTTGGCATAGCAGCTAAAGATGTTCACTACCAATATTTTGTATATATTTATGTATTTAGTGAATGTATATAATCACTAACAGCGTGTGGCATAACAAATGCCAACAACAAACATCTTTCAAAACAAACAAACCAAACAGCACGTGAATTAAGTTCCATCAACTGAGAAGGAAAGGAAATCAATGAAAAGAAGTGAAAAGAATGAAGATGAACAGGATTTGTATGCATATGTGACGGTATCTTGGTATCTTCAGCTGCCAACTACAACAGCAGATACATTTTATATTTATTTATTAATTTTCGAGAGTGTGGCATCACTTAGTTAAGAGATATGTAAGTGTGTACACTCTCGTATATATGTACATATGTTTTTAAGTACTTTATATAGACTATTGATTAGGCTACAAATAGTTTGTCAAATACTTACCAGGTGGTCCTGGCGGACCTGGTGGCCCCTCAATGATGCCGGTGGGAAACTCGTCACCTTTAATTGTGGTGGTGAGACCACGATCACCGCGGTCACCTTTGTCACCCTGTAAATGACATAAAGTAAATAAATATAAACATTAGGCACACGTATAAGAAAAGCATGATATAAACAATTGGGATTAGGGGAAGATGTTGCACTAATATATATACATACATACATTATTTTAATATATGGACATACATATGTATCTCTATAGATAGGTGTGTTTATAAGCAATGCTGCGTCGAGAGGACGAGCACACAAAGGGAATTAAGTGTAAAATAAGCAATTGTCCAAACATCTACTGCAAATAAATATTAAGTGATATTACTGTCTTTCCTCTGACCCGGCGACAAACTGAGCAAATGACCGACCGGCCAATAAGTCAGTAACTGGCGATAAGCAGCCCGCACACATCATGTACTGAGTCAGAAGTGATAGTTGTTTTTTCATCTCATTTTCCTTTTGTATTTTGTACTATTATCTGCCGCTTTGGGTATTTGAGATATCTGCAGACACATAAATATTCGTTTGGATAGAATAATGGTGTGTGTTTGTTTATATAAATCAGCAATGCCTAAAACCTGATGCTGTAATAATGGAAACAAGAGTTATTCAAAGAAGTATACAATAAACAAAATTCATAGATGGCAACGTAGAGAAAAAAACTCCTACAGCTGCGAGGACCGTCGCAACCGTATAAAATTCCTATTTATCTTCATAGCGTTCATCGTGAAGGTTTCGTGTTTATAAAGTGACCCATGACAACTTATTTATTTTGAAATATTAGATCCTTTAATCACGTTATAGTTTATATCGTACCATTTTTTTATTGTATAGGGTGTTTTTTATAGAGGTATAGAACTTTAAGTTGGCATTACTTTTCAAGATGGCGACCGAGTCCGCGATACGTTTTCCGCACAGAACCATTATTTTCGAAATAAAATTGCACTATTTGCAATCATTGTTCAGGCGTGAGTCTATTCATGATGAATTGCCAAACCAAACTTAGAATAAATCACTTGACAGCTGTTAAATCGGTCGCCATCTTGAAAAGTAATTCCAACTTAAAGTTCTATACCTCTATAAAAAACACGCTTTAGAAAACCGTTACTGACACTTAAGCTATTTCTTATCCCACTTAATTATGAACTTAGTGTACATCATGTGTACATGAGAAAATTAAATATCTTGAAATATTTAATTGAATTATTTTTAAGGTACAAGTAAAAAAAATATATTTTTATTCAAAAATATTCATTATAAGCAAATAAATATACATTTTTTTAAATTTACTTTCTTAATATGGTTTTTTTAAAGTGGTTTTTAAAGCCTTGACTCTTTCGTGAGTCAGTAAAAAATAACTTTTCCTCGAACCGCCAAAAAATAATACACAAATCGGCAACCAAAACGTTCACTTCTCAAAGATAACTCGCTTAGAATTCGAAGCGAATTCATTAAAACTTTGTATTCCTACATAAGGGGTTTCAGAAAGTTTTCTGATAATAAATCTTCCTTTTCCAGCGCTTTGAAGGGCATAATAACTCTTCTTCTTCTTGCATAATAACTCTAAATTTTTTTACAACTATTTCGACTCTCCTTGAAATAATTTTATAATAATTTTTATTAAATTTTCGTAAAAGCTGTTTTAAGAGTAATCGTGAGTAATTTTTGATTCTTCTTCTAATCTTGGAAAGGAGTAAATTGGTCGAGGAAGACGCAATTAGGTGATTTATATTCAAATAATATTCCAAATGTATAGTTCTTCGTTTCCTAAAACTCGAGAATGACATGCTGGGAACCTATTCGAAAAAATGTACTTAGGGTTCGATTTCCTTCAAATCCTTCTCTTTACACGGCCATTTAATGATCTTATTAAAAAATATTATTATTAAAATTATGCTTATCTTTCAAGTTGTTTGAATTTTTGTACGAAGTAGTCCTTATGTCTAGATAAAGGTATATAGCACTTTTATTTCTCAAATATGAACTGGGAACGAGTTGCTTGAAATTTAATATGTTGGTTATTTAATTTGGGATGCCGGTCAGGACTCGAGACCTGATTTTCGAATGGCAGTACGGAATGCTAACCACTCGGCTATTGCGGTAGCAATTTAATATTAAAGCTTAATTGAAAAAATGCAGGAAACCACAACAACATACGACCGGCCCGGTCTGATAAAAAACAAAATTGTATTGTTATTTATTCAAAGGTTGGAATGTTCTCATTGCAAGAAAAACAATGTACTTATAATTGTTATTCTCTGTTGGCAGTCAATTTCATCAGGAAATACACTGTGCAGTTATGAAGTTATTTGATGCTATCTGAAAAATAATGTGCGAGAGTATAATTAGCACAAACGCTGAAGCGATATTCAGCCATTCCGATTTTAGAATAACGAAATAATATATTTTATCGCAAGTGACCTGATTGGCGAAAACCTGAATAAAATTACTTATTATTGAGCCTATTAGAAGTCTGAAATTTTACGGAATCTAGAAACATTTTAACTTTTTTTATAATTTATTTTTTCTTGTTAGATTCAACTGAGCGATCATCCAAACGGATATCTGAGCAGCAATTCACACGGCAGTTTACGTACTCATATGTATTTATGTGCTGTTCTTTAACGATTCATAGCCTAGTCATTTGGAATTTAAATGAAGAATGTCTGCATATGTACAAATGACAGTTTTGAACTCTTTCTTTTGCAAATGTAGCATATGAACGTGTCTCAACATAATTGGAACGGGTAAATTATACATTTTTCATATTAAATGAACGTGTTTATTTTCGAAACTCACCTTGGATCCTAGCGTACCAGGCGCGCCAGGTGGTCCAATTGGTCCAGGTTCTCCGGGTGGTCCAGCTGGTCCCGCTGGGCCAGTTTCACCGGGAGGACCACGTCCGCCATTCAAACCAGGTGAGCCAGGCTCACCAGGTGGTCCGGGTGGTCCAGGTGGACCTGGTTCCCCAGGTTCACCCTATTAATTAAAAGCAGAGAAAAAAGAGAATAAATGTCATTTAGTAATATAATTTTGCTAATGGTGTGGACAACTACGTATATACATACATATATATATATATATATATATATATGTATGTATCTACTAAAAATACATGCAGATGATTGGTACGTGAGATTCTTGAAATATGTGTGTGCACATATACATATATATACATATAAAGATATATATAGGAATATAAATATGCATGCATTTAATGATAGTAAAATGTGGAGAATATATAAAAGCATGCTTTTGTGAAAATCAAAAAAAATATAAAATTTATTAAACTAAAAATTCTTATAGAATACATACACATTAGCATACATATGAATTTATGTATATTTGTTAGTGTGTTGTACTTATTTTGTTATTGTTGGCATGTCAGCCTTTTACCTTGCACATTTATGATATTGTGATTTTGCATTTAAAATGAGTTTTGATGTATGTATGTATATTTTTTATTTTCTTTATTTTATTACTGCGTAATAAAAATCTCTTGTGACCAAATTGTATAATTTTTGTCGCACTTACAGGTATTGTAGACAACCATGCATGTGTACACATATATAGACATGCTTTTATTTATAGCGTGAAAATTCATAGAATTTTTTCTCTTTTAAAATTTTATCCTACTTTTTTCTCATAAATATTTTGGTGCATATGTGGTTGCGTATGGTGTGGAATCTGGGTGTGTGGTTGTATGTGAGTATGTATTTTTCAGCATGCCGACACTTACCTTCAATTGTATGACAGTGGCGGCTGATACATTCACACCGGCTTCTTGTAAACCCTTACAAATAATAAACACATAAAAAAATAAAATTATATCAAGAACAGAAAATTAAAACACTAATGCAAAATGTATCTTAAAATAAAAAATTAAATAAAAATAAGTGCACCATACTTTTTTTAATAATTGTTTAAATTATTAAGTTGGGACGTTCCCATTACTTATTGAAAATACATCGCGCTTGCTCCATGCAAAGGCATTAAATAATTGTGGGTTCAATCAAGAAAAGCTACGCGAGTTGTTCATGCCAAGTTTTAGTATGAAAATGTTGAAATTTGACTTTTATAGCTCAATTATTCGCAAGGCTAAATTACCTATTCCTTTGGACTACATATATCTTGGTTATCAAGAGGCATTGATACAAAGATTACAACCATGACAAATATTGGCTCTGGAAGTCCCTGAACTCAACATCGGTAGTGAAAAGGAAACGAGCTGAAGGACATTCGTGCCTTTGCATATTTCTCTCTGATCTTTAAAGCAATTTTGAAGCTTAAAAATGTGATCTATGATTAGCATAAGCATATTCGTGGACCATAAATTATTAAACTTTAGAGAAAAAATTATCAGCGCCCCATTAACTTCAATTCTACTGTACTTTGCTTTTAATGTTTCCTCAGTTTTCACTCGCCAACAATAAACACATAAATTTATTTTAAATGCTGCTTGGCATAAAACTTTTAAGACCTTTCGCTTAGCGCAAGAAGTAAGTAAACCAGCATCAAGTGTGATATCCTTCTTTACCAAAATTTTAACTAAAGAAGAAAAAAATAACGGATATCATGCTGAAAAGCATTATCCACATGAGCACTTACATATTCTTAAACATGTTTGCATTACAAACTTTGTAAGCACATACACTTTTCTTTTGGCCATTTGCAGCATATGTGTAGAACTCTTCCGTCTGAAAAATTTCATAAAATTGACTTGCAGATGATGCCATATGTTCGACAGAAGGACTTGAGGAAAAAAGTATATATTATATTTACATTCATTGCATGTATTGCATTTACAATGCAACAGATGTGCTTCTGAAGAGAGGAATGTGTGAATGTTCTGGCAGAGACCAATAGGAAAAGTTAAATCCATATGGCTGACACATCGTAAGAAAAAAAGGCGAAATAAAATAAATAAATAAAATTATGTATAATATAATAAAATAAAATAAAAGAAACTAACTAAATATATATATATATATATATATATATATATATATATATAATAAATAATAAAAATAATAAAAATAAAAAAATAAAAAATAAAAAATATATAAAAAATATATTAAAAAATATATAAAAAAAAAAAAAAAAAATAAAAAAAAAAATAAATGAATAAAGAAACAAAAAAATTAATAAGAAAAAAAAATATTAAAAAAACAAAATAAAAAATAAAAATAAAATAAAATAAAATAAAATAAAGGAAAATAAAATAAAGTACAATAAAATAAAGTACACTAAACAAAAATTCAAAAGGTAAAATATAATGTAATAAAATAAAATATATTAAAATAATATAAAATGAAATAAAATAAAATAAAATAAAATAATATAAATGAAAATAAAATAAAATAAAATAAAATAAAATAAAATAAAATAAAACAAAAACAAAAAAAATAAAATAAAGTAAAACAAAAAACATTAATAAAATAAAAATAAATAAAATAATATAAAACAAAATAAAATAAGGAAGATAAAATAAGATAAAATAAAAAAAAAGAAAAGAAAATAATGGAATATAAAATAAAATACAATAAAATGAAATAAAATACAATTAAGTAAATATAATAAAATATTGTAATTGTAATTAAAAAATGAAATGAAATACAATAATGTAAATTTAAAAAAATTGAGTAACACAAAAGGAAAAGTAAAAAAAAATTTAAGAAAATATAAAAAATAATCTAATGAAATAATTAAAAATAAAATAAAATGAATTAAAATAAATTTTGAAATAGTAAATAATCAAAATAAAATTACCCAATATGAAATAAAACAAAATAAAATATAATAAAATAAAATGTAACAAAAAAATTAAAAATAAAAATAAAAAAGGAAAAAAAATAAATAAGAAAAATGAAAAAATGAAAAAAAGTATATAATCAAAATCATATAAAAAAATAAAGTAAAAAAAAAAAATTAAAAAAAATAGATTAGAAAAATTATATAGTGAAATAAAATGAAACAAGATAGAAACAAAAATTAAATAAATAATAAAAAATATCATAATCAAAAAAAAAAATATAATAAAATAAAAAAAATACAATTAAATTGAAAAAAAATATAAAAAAAAGAAAATTCCCCGGAATAGAATAAAAGCAAATCAAACAAAATAAAATACAACAAAATAATAGTAGTATATCAAAATAATTGCAAATTACTAAACTAGATCTCGATGATTTAAGGTAGCAACATTTTCTTGAATTCACATATAAAGAACACCAAATTTGACAATATTAGATGTTTTTTGGCGGATTTTGATCCAAAATATCATACTTGAACAAATCGGATCTTTTGATTTCGATGATTTTCAATACCAATATGCACTTCATTATAAGTGTGTATAATACCCTAATTCAAGATTGTAGATGCTTTTTTGACGCGCTTTGGCCTAAGCGTCATATCTGAATAATTCAGTGTATGGGAGCAATATGTTATAGTCGTCTGGTTCAAATGGTTTTTTGTACCAATGTGCAATTTATTATATAAGTCTAGAATATTAAACTTCGCACTCTTAGATGCTTTTTTTGCGGATTTATGGTACAACATTTTAAATTAGGAATATCGGCCAATGTATGTGCATCTGGTTGAAATATCTCAAAAACTGATGGACTCTTTTACGTTCAAATGCACAAACGGACATGGCTAAATCAACTCAGCTCGTCATTCTAATATGATTGGTGTAAATCTTGGTTGGTATATCTCTTCTTCTTTTGGTTCTTTTATACTTCGGACCATGCAGATGAATGGTATTAAAAATATTATATTATTTCGAAAATTTTTGGCTTATTAGAACTCAGCTCGTCATTCTGATATGATTGGTGTAAATCTTGGTTGGTATATCTCTTCTTCTTTTTTTTATATCGGAACGAATTTTCGTCATCGAATTTTCGTAAATCTAGTATCCACCCTGTCGGAAAAACACAAAACCAAATCATCTCTTCTTCTTTTGGTTCCTACATCCTTCGGACCATGCAGATGAATGGTATAAAATGAAAATAAATATTATTTCGAACATTTTTGGCTTATTAGAAACTATCCTGGCTTATTTAACAAAAGACCATATCCAGCACTGTTCGATCGTTTATCATCTCTTAAAGTTTTATTGCGTTATATAAATTTTACTAACTAAAAGTTATGTAAATATAATACGAAATTTCATGGCAATATGAATACAAAAAACTAAAAAAAAACTTCTAGTAAAATCCTTTCGGCGCTTAGTTTTTTTTTGCGCACCTCGATATATTGAGATTATGTCAAATATTCCAATCCTATTGTCTTTAACACAACGATTAGTGTACGATTAGTGCAGATTATTTCATCGAAAGCATTTCCAACACGGATCGAGACCGCTAATGTGCAAACACATATATTTAGGTTAACATCTGCATCGGGCGAATCGTCAGCATCTCCGCTGTCCAGACACATTTATGTGCAAATAGCACATCGTTATATGTTTAATGCATAGTAATTTTTTTCCATTCATGTCAACATAAAGACACGACAAATGACCATAAAAATGTGAGAAGTGAAACATATAATATTAAAAAGGATGCAAACTGCCAAAAACAAAAGAAATGCATACATAACATATATAAATAAGCATAGGTGAGTGGGCATTAACGGAACAATAAAACACGAATGAAATGGGAAATTTATATATGGAAATGTGATTCGAATGCAATCGAAATTGAGGGTATAAACAATTAAATCCATATCAACTGATTTCAGCTAAATAAACACTTAACAATTTGTGTATAAGCCTCATAACCTTTAAAGCAAATTGAGCGAATATCTCTTTAATTTCTTAACAACTTTCAGTGCGTTAATAGAAAATGTAGTTGGTTGGCAGTAAATACCAGCAAAGTGATACTTAACAACTATGTGTTAAAATATCTAGAATTTCCAACTCACAAGGGTACAGTGTGATATATTTGTAGTCTCCCACACTAATTCATTGAATTCTGCTATAGAGTATGTAAGCAATAGTTTTATTAGGCTTATAAAATACATGTATTTTAAGGTTTTTAAAAGATTAACATCTTCATATGCTGTAATTTTAAATGTTTTATCACATTTTCTAATGCTTTTGCATTACTTTTATTAGGTATACTGATTTATTTTTAATATCTATAAAGTTTACTACTTTTAAATAAATAAAATTTATATCGAAATAACTTTTTCTGATGAGCATAAATCAAGGAATAAGAATAAATCGAGATTGGCTGATGTAACCGCATATTTATTTGGTTATTTTACAAAGAGCCTGGAGTTTTTCATTGTTCCGTAGTTTGCCTGCAGAAAATTTCGATCCATACCCATTGATCACTTGACAGTCTCGAATATTTAAAATTTTTGACAGATGTATTTTCACTTATCTTCAATTCTAGACCATTCCAACAGTTTATTCGACCAAAAACATCATTGAATTTATATTTTTAAGTTGCTGCTGCTTCCAGGCTCATTTTTTAATTCGCCTACTAAAGTTTTATTGTAGCTCCTGCTTATCAGAAGTACGTTGATTTAAAATAAATCCGCTTTTGCAACAAGATTGTATTTTGGGATAGAGACCATTCGTTAAGAAAATTTTGATACAGAAAAAATAATAAATGGTATCAGATGATAACAACCGAATTTTTAGATTCTGATGGAAAACGTACTAAGCGCTATGATTTCAGCACATGTATGAGATTAAGTCATGAATATAAAGAAGATGGAAAAATTCTTAATCCTTCAGAATTAAGCAGAACTCCATTTAACTACCTGCTTTTTTTCATGTCATTTGTAGCAGTAGTTTGTCTCGTTCTTCCGACCCTATTTTGATTTACCGCAAGTCGCAGTGTGAGTTTATCTTAATAGGGCCTACTAGTATTTAAATTTTTTGAGTAGCAGTTTGCGTGTAGTAAAAATAATTTGCTAGTGGTAACCAGATTTGAGTAACAGCAGTCTGTGCTACTTGGTATGAATGTGTAGCTTTCAAGATTTTTCGAGTATCCAAACTAAATATTAATTCTTTTATGGACAGGACAACTGTTGCTGCTGTCTTATAGCTGATGGTAAGATGCTGAGAATTATATTTAAAGCTTCTTTTGAAGTGGGCGCAACACTTATGCTGATAAACGTAAGTCTAAGCATATTGTTAATATCACAGTCACCATACAGACATCCCATATATATAAATCCAACGATATATTGTCAGACTTAGCCATACTTCCTACCAATAGGTTTTTTACATGTGTATTGGACGATAGGTGACTTCTCGTATTTATTTAATTAGTCCTTTGTGAAATTTGTGCAAAGAAAGTGACTTGCGGTTTATTCTAAGCCGCTTCCGAACAGTTGATGGGTTTTCATATTGAGCTTTTTATTTCATGTCAAATATACACTCAGAGGGGTTGACATTGCCTACGTAGGGGTGACTGCAATTAGATTTCATTTTACAGAAATTTTTATGCCTTGTATTCGAACACATGACCCACCGTGAAGTAGCACTCACTGCTAACCACTCGACTAATTGCGACTCCGGTGGACGAGTGCCTAGCCACAATCTGCAAAAAATTAAATTTTCCAACAATTTTCGATTTTCGCCCACGCCGTAACAGAAGAGAATAGTATAATTACCAAGGTTAGAAGAGTAGAATAGAAGGTATCTTGGTTGGAAAATTAAGCCTTCTAGTGAAGAAGTTTTAAAATATCCCAACGCTGGATCGATTTGGAAAGATTTATGTTAATCGGATTGCATCACAAGTAGATTTATCTATCTAATTGACTGTAATCGCAACGAAAGACTACTATGTCGAAAATGTTGTGAAATAATGGAATACATGTCTCCAGTATTTTGGATATGTATGCTCTTTGACGACGTAACATTGTCTGGGACCGCCAGTTTGTCCCAGCCAAGAAACATACTAGCCTAAATTAACGTCTCGTCATTTATTAGCTGGAAAAAGTTAATATACCCTATGTACCTCGTACATTACATTATGTATTTGAAATGTAAAATTTTATTTATATAAAAAAGTAAATCTCAAAGAATGAAAAAGTGCAAAAAACTTTGCGAATAAACCATTAAATAAAAAATTACAATACCGTATTTACTTCACAATTCAAAAAGAGAAATTATCACCGTAAAATGCTATGTGGTTAACAATTAAATGTTAAATACAAATTCGAGTCAAGGACCTTGTTACAACTATTAACTGCGCATAGTATGTTACATAAACATATTCACTAACAGCTAGCGTTCTACAATGTTACTTTCAACGCCAACTACATCAACAATGGCGCTGAAAACTACAATAAAAAGTTATTATCAACAACTAACTAAAAAGCTTTAGTGACCAAAAAAATAAAATAAAATAAACTAAAAAGAGAAAAAACACGTAACTAACTACAAAAAATGAGCAACAAAAGGCCAACAAATTAAAAAAAAAAACTGAAATTCTCTACTTCAAAGTGAAGCCACACACAAATTGGCTGTGGTTAGTAAATTCCGTGAGCCAGCCAGTCAGCCAACCAGCCGTTGTGGATGAAAAAGTGCAACAAATTAACAAAAAAATAAAATATCTGACTACGATACAACAACAATAACGGTAGATATATTTTTAGTTTAGGGGTGTTGTGGTACCTTAACAGCAACAATTTCAGCATAACCTAATGTGCCGCCATGTAAGGTGGTGACCGAACGCTTCAGACCCTAAAAACAAGTTATTTTAATTTAATATCAAATGCATTGGAATATACAATGCGGAGAAAAATTGTATTTAAATTAAATTATAATCTTTTTTTGAAAGCACTGGCGTTATTTAAATTAAATTATTTGCAATAAAACATATTAGGGGTATTCTGTTTGTCTAGGAAATGCATGCTACGGTGCACGGATAGGAAATTTTTCCTATACGTGCAATAGCACAACAACAAATCACATGCAAAAAACATATGGTACGATAGGAAAAATATCCTATACCAAATCCGATGTATATTTATTTCCCACAGCTAGCAAGAAGGAAAATGTAACCCTGTGCCTGTGTGGTTGTTATTGTTTCAATTGAATATGTCAAAATTTTGCAACGGGGGTGCTCTCCATCTCTAGCACAATTCCATAGGAAATATTTGCATAGCATGCATTTCCTAGACAAGGCGAATACCCCTATTGAGTTAACATATTATGCATGTAAGTAAAAATACCATTACTCACCTTCACAGTTTGAAAAACGTCAATGCCTGGATGACCAACATCACCCTTCTGACCTTTGTCACCCGGTCGGCCTGGGGCACCCTTCTCGCCGTTCACACCATTGATGCCCTGTAACGTTGAAGGTAAAAAGAAAGTTGTAAAATTTTATTTTAAATATGTAAAGCTAAAGATATTGAAGTTATATTTATTATTTATACGCACCGGATCACCCTTTTCTCCAGGATCACCTTTTTTGCCGCGTTTCCCCCGCTTTCCCGGTGGGCCTGGGGGTCCAGGTGGCCCTAAAAATTTACAGATAGAAAAAAAATGATTTAGATATTTATTATTTTAGTGCAGAGAAAGGAAAACAGCAACGTGAAATTTATTATTATAGCCACGAAATTGCAATTTCAGTTTAAAGTTTAGAAGATTAAGTGGAAATACGAAACTGCTATACTCAAAACCCGAAGGACACGCATGAGCAGGCAACGGCAAGTGAGCCATGCCTTCGAGTACGCATTATCGACAACATAGCCGCATAGCAACGTCAATAGTGCTTAAAGAGTTGTCACATTAACTGAAGCAACGGCGAGGAAAAGCAGGGAAAAGGGGAAAAGGAGTAGAAAGAGCAGGAATACCATAGAAAAAGATCTGCTTATTGTGCTGCAATTGACTGCCTGCTGTGTGCTGTAGCACTCATTAAACTTCTATTGAAGCCCCAAAAAGTGTGGAGGTCGTCATCGTAGCCGCAGCCGCGCAACGAGGCAATCTACGCGTAACGCGTGTGATGGCAGGCGGTCTGTGGTATGCTGTGGTTTCGAAAAACGAGAAAACTTTAATGTAATTGCAGTTGCACTTAATTTCGCAGTGACTTTATTCATTACGTCGTGCCGCCAACAATACCAAGAACATTACTAGATACCACGGCTACGACCACCTCCACCATCATCATCATCCCAAACAAAAATGTAAAAAAAAAGCTCGCTCGGAAACCCAATTGCATCGCCTGCCATTAGTTGGGGAGGCAAAGTGAAAGTGTAATAAAAAAGCACTCAGCTTTGGCTGAAGTTGCAATAAAACTATAACCTTTTCTATCCACCACTCATCCCTTCTACGGTTTTCGTTTGTCTGCAGTAATCGACTTTCGTAATTACTTGATGCAATTCGTTGGATGAGAGAAGAGCTTTTGCCACAGGAGAAGAACTAGAAGGAAAGGCGGCGGAGGCTGACCAGTGTTGAACATTTCTACCAAATGCTGTTGTGGTTTGATTTTGCACGCATTGAAACATATTATATCCTATGGATAATAAACAATTGAAAGGCATAAATCGGTAATGGAATTAAGAAAGGGAGCTACGTAAAGACAAAGAAAAAGAAAGTACTTAAGACTAGTATGATATGATGGTGTAGCTGAAATATAAATCGTTTTATCTATTGGTAACGTAATGATACCGTAATTGTAAACAGAAATTTTGTAGTTATCTACAAATATTTTTCATTTCAACTTTCATTGGATACTTTTTATTTTGATTTTGATATTTTTTGTTTTGTTGCGGTTTTATATTACATTTTAGTCTATTTTTACCACAAAATACTATGCTCGTTTCTACACATTTTATTTTCTTTTTGTAAGACTGATGGCTGATCTCTAATCAAATGACATCTTTATCCTTACTACTAGCTATTAAGTGCCAAAAATAGCAACAGCAAATATTCTGCAGAAGTAATAGCATACATATACTACAATACGCATGTATACTTGCAGGCGCTTATAGGAGTAATTTATTGTACAGCAGACACTGTGCGGGGTCGTTTATGTGTCGCAGCTGCTAAATACCGAAATTACGATGGAGATTAAATAAAGTAGGTGTGAAATTATTTAATTAAGTAAAAGCGAAAACAACAACATCAACACGAAAGAGGAAAATCTGAGTTTTAAAATGAGTAAAAATGTGAGAAAATTGCAATAAAAACGGAAGAGCTGCGGACGAGTTACACAAGTACGCGCAGAATGAGTAAAAAGAGGGAGAACACAACAATTAGAAGATTACTACTAACACTAACACACTACTTTTGAAATAATTGTGTTTAAATTAACAGAGTAAGCTGCCAATAGGAGAGGGATGGTATGTAATAGAAGCGATGAGTTCAAAAAGCAAAAGCAATTACCGAAATGGCAACAAATGACAACAATTTTTTTAACTGTTCTCCATGGTTTTGGCCAAGACGGAGGGCAAACAACTTATTAAGCTTAAAGTTTTTCTGAAGAAAAATCCAAGTTGTGCAACCAAATGCCAAAAACTACATTTAAGTCGTCAAAACAAGGGAATCACCAAACGTCAGCTCTATACTTGAGTCAAAAGTAATCATGGCACTTAAAGGCTGCTTCAGCTGTTAAGACCATAAGTAAATAGGCATGCCAGCAACTTGGCGTAATTGCTATAATTAAGTAATTTTCATTGAATTGTAAAAGGTAAGAAGTTTAATATAAAAAATGAAAGTGGGTTATGTTTGTATGAGTGCCGTAAAGGATTCTATTAAATTCCTGTAAAGGTATGTGTGCGGGTTTTTGAGTTAAATTGAAATTCTGTGTAAGAAAACAATTAAAATTCATTATAAAGCTTACTTCATGTTACACATATATATCAATCTGTACTTGTAAATTTGTTGTAAATAAAGTTGAAAGTGGGTGAAATTTTTGGAATGAGTTAATTTTTCCAAGAATATTGGAAAACTGCCGGTTCGTTAAATATTTTAGAGTTTGATGCATCTCATTAAAACAAAATACAAAATACTGAACTTCAAATACGTAATTAACTGCTGTATGAAGAGTAATTGATATGAAAAATGATAAAGTAATGCAATTTAAGTAGAAAAATGAGTATGAGGAGGAGTGGCGTGAAAAGAAAGTGGAGAATGTCAAGCATTGTCACCGGATGAATGAAATAGCAAAATAACTAACATATATTGCTATTGCTATACGCTAACTAATTATAAAAATTATCTCTACATAATTATTAGGTTCTAAAATACGGCGATTATCTCCGAGACGACAATGTCACGCCAATTGGAGACAATAGGGAGAACAAGTATGCTTTTATCTATCCGAACGATGTATATAAATATGTATATATTATAAAACTTATCGTTCCTTCGTCTACTGTATTCACCGTCCCCGATACGCAGTGGCGTATGTAAGCTCATCGGAAGGTGCTATCATCTAAGTCACTGCTTTTTAAGGGAAGATGGGAAAACCGAGAGCATTAGATGTTTCGTATTTGTTCGTGAAGAAAGAGAGAGAGAGAGAGAGCTTTACTTTTAAACACAAAATAGCAAATCTTGGCAAAGTATATATATACCCGAACGGTTCGCTTTTCATAGTAGAGGGATGGAACGTCTATTCCATAAGCATCGATTGAAGACTTGACTTCTTCGTCTAAGGTCTTATCCTTTTTGTCGTAATTTAGTAGAAGGAGGAAACACTTCTTCTCTAGATAAACTCAATATGCTCAGATCTTCAGTTATCACAATCATGTTTCTTCCGGCCACGGAAAATATTCTTAAACCATTTCTAAGGCAGTAACCACATTCTCGCAGAATTATCAAAGCTTTGTCCTGTGTTTCGACTCCTTGAACTTTTCGTAGTCAGGAATCGGTTGGTCTTTCTCTCTCTTCTTTCCCTTCTTATATTTTTTTGAGAAATGGTCGCTATTGGAATACTTTTTCTAAAATTTCTATAGTGAACAGAACTTCCTTGAATGCCTACCCAATCTTTTGATCAGATAACATCCGTTCATAATTAAGATATCAGATGGCAGATCACTCCGTTACATAATAAACAAGCATTAGAAGATGTATTCATTTGTTAATTCATATTACTTGTTTCTGAGAAACTTATTGTATAAATATTGTCAATTTCTCATACTCAACTTACCAGCAAAAAAAATTATAATTTTTTCACTCCGTCGATTCCCTCGTAAAAATATGCACATTTCTATTTCGGTTGAGTATTAAAGCGAGCTGAGAAAGAGATGTCATTAAAACTAATTTAAGAAAGACTGCAGTCTTAATTGCAGTCAATTGGCTCATCATTACAGAATAATTTATGCCAGCATACAATGAGTTCAACAGTACGTAGCTGAGAAGAAAAAAATTTACCTCAAATATTTTTTTCTCTTTGTTAATATTGTACTTGGCGCAACTGTCATTGCCATAAAGCTAAGTATTTCATTAAAAAAAATCAACTTTGGAAATAACCAAACAGATTCATAAGTAGACGTTGAAATTTACTCAAAAAAAGGTTAAAATACTCTTAATCTAATTACATAATAATCGTAATATCAGCTCTCAAAGCCATTAACGCATTTTCGTATTTTTCTGATTTGGTTTCATTCCCAATAAAATCTTATTATTCAGATTCAGATTCCTTAACAAGCTTTCCAACTTTATATATATAGACACATACTCAAGTACAAATAAAAGAACTATATCTCTGCAAAAATTTGTGGACCATATAGTCCATTGGAGTACCTACAAATATACGCCTCTGTGTGAACTATTGGACCGCTTAGTGCGGTATGACCATTCTTTGTGTTTTACCGATTGCAATCACTACACGAAGTTACAATTGCGCAACAAGTTTTAGACTCGTATACCGAAAATGTGAGAAAATGAAACTGAGTCAGTTTCGTTTCGCTGGTAATAACAGAGCTTACGTGAGATTATTATTATTATTTGAATTCAAATAATACAAAAAATGGTCAGATTAAAATATAATATAAATTTTAATTTAAATTTACACGATAAGTAATATGTTTTAATAGCATTTCACCAAAGCAGATTTTTCGAAACTACAGAGTATGTTCGAATGTAATTTTTCGCATATACTCCAAAATATAATCCGCAGTAGATACTCCAACCCAAGGACATCACAATGTTAATTGGCCCATATTTTTTGTATGGATTATGGTAGGTTTTGGATTACTCTATTGTCCGCGTGGAGTATATATTTCACGCGTACATGGAGTACTCGCGTTGTTTGCAGGGATTTCTGTCGGCTTTGTCTGTGACTGTGTAAGCTGTCTGCTGCCTCCTGCCCAAGTAATAATGACGGCGTAACTGTGTGTGATATGAAAAGTTCCATTGACGGTGGCAACGTCAACAACGCATTACACAGTTGGCAGGCAACCGAGCGTTGAACTGTGGCCGAAGAAGCCGGTGATGCTGTTGTTGCATGGAGTCGAAGTTTTTAGCCACCAAGTTAAGTTGAGTTGAGTATCGCATTGTTGTAGCACGCAACGTGAAAGAATCAGTGAAAAGCGTGTGTAATGAAAGTAGCACGGATGAGGCTGAGTCCAAAGAGTGTAAGGAGGAGAGTGTTAAGTGTGAAGGTTGAAGATGATAAGGAAAAAACAGATGTTAGTAGATATTCGTAAGCTAATTCACGGCAGTATACTAAGCGCAAAGCACGCAAAGTTGTGAGGTCATAGTTGTTCGGTTGCTTAACACGCTTTATGCCTCCCCCACTTTCTTTGTTTGATATTACTTCTTCCCATTAACAGTCTGTTTGGTGTGTTTTTCGTGTTTTCTACTTTACTATCATTTCCTCTCTATTTATGAATTCTTATTATCATTATTATCAGATTTTCCACATTCAGTTTTACATTCCCTATCATTGTCAGCAGTTTAATAATAAAATAAATTTTAATAAAAATTTCTCAGCTAAAATTGGGATTACTTTTCGTAATTTAGTGTAAAGGCCACTGCGGGACCATTGAAAAGAAATTGCGAATAATTAGCTGGCTTCTATTCAAAATCCTATCAGCTCAACTAGCAAATGCT